>OX438976.1:0-1399086 GCA_949316085.1 Hypercompe scribonia | reverse complement strand
TGACTTTCTAGAATCTTTATCTTACGATAATATTTATTTATTTAAAAAAAAAATATTTTCAGCATCAAAAACTTGTGACTAGTAACGATTTAAAAATTTAAAATTGTGATGTACAATACTTTTAATATAATGGGTGACAAATACAAATATTTTTTACTAAATCTCACGTCCGCTACTACAATCTCTAAAACTGCTAAACACGCAACATACATAATCCCATCACTATCGACAAGGTTAACATAAATTGCTGTGCCATGATTTATAATCGTAACCATGAAGTGGTGGGCTGTGGTTGTGTGTACACTACTTACTAAAGTCACGAGGAATTATGCAGGCCCACCGTGGTGGGCTAGCGTTGTGTATTATAGAGTGGTCGTAGACTCATTCAAGGATGGGGACGGAGACGGTTTGGGGGATTTGAAAGGTACGTTAAATGAAATAAAATGAGAATCTCTTTCTTACTATTTCAGAGGAAGTCAGAATTTTCAATTTGAAGTGTGCAGTTAAGTGTAACGTTTATGTAAACGAAAGTTGAAATCAAAAATCGGAGGCTTAGACTTTCCT
Source organism: Hypercompe scribonia (assembly GCA_949316085.1). Lineage (NCBI taxonomy): Eukaryota > Metazoa > Arthropoda > Insecta > Lepidoptera > Erebidae > Hypercompe > Hypercompe scribonia. The sequence goes on along the minus strand of OX438976.1, from coordinate 1,398,522 downwards.
TCTTTTGAGTTTGGGGGAGACTTCACACACCCTTGTGACATTATCTGCTGGTTTATCCACAATACCACGTAGAGCCGAGCTTCGCACGAAGTGGCAGTCGGGACGACAGAAAGAGCCACAAAAGGAAACGCGCAGCACGAACCTGGACAATGATGTTGTTGAGGTGAGGCTTCATGGAGAGGCTGCGGTCTATGGTCACGCCGAGGTATTTCACCGTCGTGGACCACTCGACGTTCTCCCCATAAGCTTCAGCTGTGGTAGGGTCACACTTCCTATGGAGATCGCCTGAGTCTTCGCCACGTTGACCGTCAGTCTCCAGTCCTTCAGCCAATTGGGAAGTGCATCTAGAGTGCTCTGCATCTTGGTAGCAGCGTTGGCATCATTTTTCGACGTCATGATATAAGCCGCGTCGTCGGCATACAGCGCAAGCTTCACGCCGTCGGTGACGGGAATGTCATCATCGGGAATGCACACTGGAGACAAGCAACTTTCCTGTGGTACACCGGCACAGATGACCCGCTCTGTGGACAGGGCGCTTTCAACCGCCACTTGAAAACGTCTGTCTTGCAGGAAGGTGGCCACAATCTTAACTATTCGACGAGGAGTAGTAGTTGTGGACAGCTTGTACAGCAGGCTGGCGTGCCAGACGCGATCGAACGCCTTCTCCATATCGAGAAAGACTGCAACGACTCGCTCGCGCTTGTTACGCGCAACCGCGATGTCGTGCAGTACCCTCGCGAGCTGGTGTGTCGTGGAGTGTTCGGCACGGAATCCGAACTGTTCGTCGCGTGGCTGAAGGTGTAGCGTCATGTGCAGCAGTAGCAGCTTCTCGAACAACTTCGACGTTGTCGAGAGGAGCGTGATGGGACGATAACTTCCCGGGAAGAGGATATTCTTCCCCGGCTTGGGCAGCATGATGACTCTGCCAAGTCGCCATGCGGTTGGAAAGTGGCCAGTGCAAAGGATCTGTTGAAGAGGCGCGTCAGCGACGCGATCGCTCGCGAAGGTAGGTGACGCAAGGCTTCATTGGTCACACAGTCGGGGCCGGGTGCTTTACGGAGAGGTGTTCGGCGAATCATCCGCTGGATTTGACCAGGGGAGAAGATAATGGGCTCCTTGATCGGGGATATTGGCTGCTCAAAGTATAGTTGGAACTTCCTCTCAACCTCTGCTATGTACTGCACATTGTGGGCGGGATTCGGGCGGAACTGCGATTCCAAGAAGTCGGCAAATATTTCCACTCGGTCCTCGGCACGGTAACATGGGGTTCCGTCACCAGCCAGCAGGGGCCTAATCGGAGCAGGTTTCCACGAAAGCTGGCGGCACAGGCGGTGTATGCCTGACCAGTCTTCACTAGCTCGCTCGATGGTACGGTGCCAGGACTCCGCTGCGCTCGTTGCCAGTGCGGCAGAGATCTCCGCAGCCAGAGTATTGAGCTGGGACTTCATGGTTGGGCATCGGGAGCGCTGCCATTGCCGGCGCAGTTTCCTCTTCCTCTTGATCATCGTCGAGATGTAAGCGGGGAGCTGGAAGGGCTACCTTACGGCGGTGGCGTCAAGTTTCGACACTCGAAGTGCGGTCTGTAAGGCCACATTGAGATCCGTTGTAAGTTTGTCGACTTCATTGGGTGGCGCCGGCGAAAGCCCGCCAGTCTTGGCGCGATCGAGAGGGTGATTGGAACACTTCCGGGATGTCATCCAGAGTCAAACACACCGGCTGGTGGTCTGAGATGAGGTGGTCGTCCAGGACGTCAAGATATACAGCCGCATCAATGCCGCGGATGACTGCTAAATCTATGACGTCCGGTGTGTGGGCTACGCAGTACGGGTAATGCATTGGAACCTCTGGTCCTAGCACCTGGTATTCGTGTCCGTCTGCATCATCTAGAAGGCGGCGGCCTTCCGGGCATGTGACGTTGGCATTCCACGTCGTGTGTTTCGCATTGAAGTCACCAGCGATTATAGTGGCAGCGGTGACTCCAGCAAGGTGTGCATGTCAGCCACTGCGAGGCGTTGCCCCGGTGGCCTGTAGAACGCGAACACACGGGTGGGCTGGCTGCCAATGCAAACCTCTACGCCCAGGGCGTACGCAGACTGCAACGTGGGTACTGGTAGCACTTGGTGGATGACTTTCCTCTTGACCAGGACTGCTAATCGCCTGTAAGCAGTCCCTCTCGGTGAGCGATGGTCCTCCCGGTAGACATGGTATCCGCTCATTTTAAATTTGTCTACTGATCTTAGGTGAGTCTCGCTGAGTAGGGCTATATCCACTTGCTGCTTTGCTAACAGCAGTTTGAAGACCCTGCTCTTCTCTGCTGACATCCCGTTGGCGTTCCAAAATAGTATATGCAGCCTACGCAGATCCAGACTTGCACAGTTCAGCTAAGCAGTCAAGGATCAGTGGGACGGGGTCCCGCTTCTCCAGTAGCGCTACCAGTACCTTCTGCAAAGTACCGATAATGCTGGTTAGTCTGGGGTCTAGGTCTACCGTAACCGGCTTGGGGGCCGGCTTTGGTTTGACTATCCGCTTCGCCTTCGTCCCCTCTGGTGGGGCAGCGACCACGGCGTCCTCCTGGACCTCGTTGCGAGGCACGGTTGCCTGTTCAGCTCGCGTCTTCGCCTTCTTGCGTCGTCTTTGGCGACGCGAGTGCTTCTCCTGTGCTGGGTTTGCTGCTGCCATGAGCGAGGCGGGAGCATTGCCATCCTCGACAATGATGGTCTTTTCTGTGTTTGGTCTGGCTGTTGATGTGCGTGCAACAGTGCCAGCCTTCCGGTTCCGGGTTTCCTGCTTGAACACAGGGCAGGCAGCGCTGTTTGCAGTATGCACTCCTCCGCAGTTCGCACACGTGGGCGGTTCATCAAGGGGGCGTGGGCAGTCCCGGGCGGTATGGGCTCCACCGCAACGCACACAGGAAAGTGGTCTGTAGCAGTTATGAGACGAATGCCGGAATTGTTGACATCTATGGCATTGCGCGGGTCCCTTTTTACCGCGCCATGCTTCTATGTGCACGCCGGGCATGCATAGAAGTTCTGATACTTCATAAATACCTGGCGTAAGATTTGTGGTACGCGCAAGCTGCGCGAAGTACAAACACCCGGGACGGCCCTGTCGGGCTCGTATGGGGCGCACGAATACTGGTGTAAACCCGAGTTCTGAGAGCTCTGCCTCGATCTCTTCTGGTGGTGTATTCACCGGAAGTCCACGGATGGCCACCTTGAGGCTACGTTCCGCGGGGAGGGAGTATGAAAACCAGGAAATCTTCTCCTTTGTCTCCAGTGAGTAAAGGTACCGTTGTATGGTGCGATATTCCTGTTCCGACTTCGGGATGAAACGGACTCCCTTCCCAAATGGGCGCCCATTTGGTGTGTGTCCAAGTAGCTTCTTTAGCTCCCGGAAGTGCATGGACCAATTCGGAAGTGTTTCGACCACTAGGGGTGGGTAGCGGGTAGTTGGCTGTTTCTTACCAGCGGCAGCGGACCCAGCAGCAGCATCAGCAGCGGTAGTTGCAGTAGTTGCGGTAGGGGCAGAGGCGGTGGCAGCGGTAGTGGCAGCACAGGAGGTGACGCCAGAGAGCGTAGCAGGTGCAGCAAATGCAGCAACGCGAGCAGCAGTAGTGGGGGTAGTAGAGGCTGTTTTACCAACAATCGTGGCGTAGGTGGGCCCCACGACTTCCATGGGCGAGCTTTTTGTAGATGCTGGAAAGTCTAAGGGGGCGTCCTGAAGAGTGCTCGCCTTTCTTCCATTTGCGGTGGAGATGGAAAGCGCTCTGGTGCGACTACTGTCTGTGGTCCAGGGAAGCGTGGCGGAAGGGCTGATGCCTTTTTTGGCCTTTGCAGCATCGGACTCGACGCCTCCATAAAGGTAGATACAGATGTAGGTGCTGTGGCGTTGGGTGCAGAGGCAGTTGCGGCTGCCGCTGTGGATGCGGCTGCAGCTGTGGATGCGGCAGCCGACATAGCAGCTGCAGACCCGTGTGGGTTTTCAGTCGACGTAGCGGGTGTAGATGGTGTGTTTGGTTATGAGAGCGTGGGGAGGGTGAAAAACTCCTCCCCAGCTCCCGGCATCGGCGTCAAGGCAGCAGTCGACCCACTCAGTTGGACACTTGGCCCAGTGAACGAGGGCCGCGACGGCTGCGTGGGGCCGCGTGTTAGGGAAGCTTGATCCGCAGCTACCACACGGCTTAGCGCGGACAACGCTGTGCCTCGGGAGCGGACGTAAACTCGCTTCGTGACCCCAAGGTTTTGATGTTGTGGGCAAATTGCCCGGCGTGCGGACGTGTTATGGCTTTGGGACGGAGGTGGCATGCCAGATTATGCCTTCCTTTCTTGTGAAGTCGTTTCACATTTGAAATGTGGCAGCTTGATGTTGCGCAGCACGACCAGCGCCCTAGGGCACAGGGCAACCGCCGAAGCGGCCCACCGGGGCTTGCCGCTGGTGGCAGACCGGGGACCGAAAGCGGCAGTGTACTCTGTGGTATTCGAAGGGGCCGACGTGAGCGCGGAGTAAATAACTTGCTAACGTGCAAACCGCGGCCGTGTGGAATGTTGTTGTTGTCACTGTGTTCGGAACACGAGGCGAGCAACGCCTGCACCGGACGAAGTGACGTCACGAACACAGACGGTGAGAGATCGGCAAAAACGTGCGTTCCTCTCGACAGCGCGTAGCGGACTCCCTAAACTGCTATGATTTATTTAAACGTCATTAAAAACTATTTATAGATAAACCTAAAACTGTATTTGGTTTTTAGGTGCTTAACAAGACTTATCTAACAGTGAGGTCTAGTCAATCATAACAGGATGACCATTTTGAATAATTTCATAGAGTAATCCTAGTAGAATCATACTTCAAAACCTGAAGAGGCGGCTATGTACTACGATGACGGAGGCGTGGGATCAAACAGCGTCTTAAGCAACGCTCTCATGTCCTCTTCAAGATCACCTCCTGACATGATACTGTATAGACATGCTTTTGTATTGACGACACCACAGGACTTATCCCCAACGTGGATTGCAAGCCTTAGAATATCCATATTGAGCGAAGAGAAAGCGGGTTGAGCCTTCATCTTACTGCGAACCTCTGAGCTAAGGAGTATTTCGAAACTACCTTACGTTTCTGAGTAATAGTGTACCTACCTGTATTTAATTCATTGTACCCGCAAAAGTGTGCCTTACTCGTATTTTTTCTCAAATCCTATTTCCTACAACTGAAAATGTCTGATGGTGGAGAACGTTACCATGATCACCTAATGCACCTCAATTTATATATAAACATATACATATGTCGAAAGCAGGGCCATCCTTTCGACATATATATCTATAAATTGGGGTGTATAAGGTTCTCACCAAGAACTCAGGGTTCCAAGGTAACCTCGCTTGTAAGAGTTGTACCTGCCGATCGACAGATGAGGCTCTGGCAAATAAAAATCCCCAAAGCGGCAATAACCAAACCAAAACACTGACGCAAAGTGGGCGTTTAATGTGCCTCTGCCTACCCCTCCGGCGATACAGGCTTGATTTTATGTATAATTGAAATATATATAAGAGTTAAGTCATTTTTATACAATTCCAAAATCTCGGCAAATTTGGCACCGAGCTCAAATTTGTTCCTCATTGCTTGTCATCGCAACTACATTGTATCACAACGAGGTGCAGCAGGGTACAGTGATAATATACTTCTATAAACGTAGAATTACTCAAGTGAGTTATGTACTCATCTGATAGCAGTTCCTATTTATGCAATTGCGACATTTTGGCCTTTGTATTCACACACACAACATTCATAAAGGTCTTTTGACCTTGACCTCGCCCACACACTGAACAGTGTGTGATATTGTTGTACAACGACATGGAAGTCCTGCAACGTTACGCTGTGGTACATTGATGGGAAATGAGGAACCACACTGGTACAAAAGATAGATAAAAACACACTCTAAAGCGCGTTGTAATTATTGAAAATTTGAGTTCGAATCATTCGCAAATCAACATAACTTTTATATAGACACAAATGAATAATAAAAAATATTGATCAACGGTTTAGTTCGCGTGTCCACATCAATACTAAAGTATTAAAAAGTCAAATCAAAGTTGATCACTACAGCTTACAATTAAACGCTTTCAGCTGCAAATGACATAAGTTACTTAACGTGATTATTTAAATATATGATTGACCACAAACATTGTCATTAAATTGATTGTATTGATTAAACAATTTGTTCTCAACTCAAATCTAATTTAAGTCGGTATCTACCCTTCGAAAGAGTTTTTTTTTATGGTATGGTAGTGACACCAAACTGAGGCATGTGTTTTCTTCCTACTTTGACCCCGGGTCTTTTAAGTAGGGCGCGAAATAGGATCTCTTTAGGCCGCTGTAGTATGGATCGCATAAAAGTTTGGTAACGATCACTCTTAGTTTCTATTCATGCTTTGAATCAAGCACGGTGGAGTCAGATGTGGATTATGGCGAACTTGAACTGGAGACATATGTACTTCTGTCCTCTAGAAAAAACGGCTAAATCCTGTGATTTCTGTTACAACATAGTTTGTGTTCTACAGTTATAGATACTGTTTGCAGAATTTGCAGTGTTAATTTATTCTATTCACATATATACACATATAGTAAACACATGTTTGTAACAGTCACTCGGAGGTCAGAATCATCATTTTAAATTGATAGCTAGAGTACCGAATTGAACGAGAATACCTGTCACTAAATATATGGATGCTACTTGAGCGTGATAATAATGGACTAGACATCCGCTGGTATAGAGATGTATTACAAATATAGTACAGCTCTTTAATATTCTTTTTTACATTTTTCGACGACTTGAAAAGAAACAGATTCTCAATTGAGTTTTGTTTTTATATTTGGTAAATTAGACAGAACCTGAACTGTGGTAACCAGGTAAATATACTTAAATGTTTCTTAATATGTATTGAATTACGAATTACACCCACACACAAAACAAATTATCGTGGTCGGCCTAGTGGTTTAAGTGGTCGAGTGAACAGGGCAGCAGCATGGGTCCCTTACCTTACAACTGATACAGGTCCTTTACGAGCACGGTTGCTTCGGGAAGTATCTGCACTCGGTCGCTAGGAAAGAAATGAGTCCCGCATGTCATCACTGCGACTGCAGTGAGGCCTTGGATGGTACACCAAGGTCTCATTGCTGAAGCACACGCTGGTGGTTTGTTCCACCTGGGCGGCGAAGCGTAGGATCCTCACTGCAGTTATCGGAGGAGATCTCTCGCTACCGGCCGTCATACGCTCCAGGACCGCTAGCGATAGCTAGTTTACCGCGGTCGCAACCTTCTGCGAAGATGTCATTTCACAGAAGGAAGCGGTGGTGTAGGCCCGAGAGGATAATCTCCACTCGGACCCAATTCGCCGCCTGTGAACCGGGCGGTGGAGGCGCACTTACCAGCGCCTCATGCCGCCTTGAGTCAGGCCGCGGGTGGACGGAACGGATTTTCCCCTCCATCCGCTATAGAGACCAGCCGTGAGGAGGAGATGTCCGCGTGTGCCGTACGTCGTCTGCATACAAAGTTTTCCGGAAGACAGTGCCCGTGGTAGCAGGCAGACGCGTGGAAGGTCTAGATGTCATAAGAAAATATGTTCCCGGATTTAGTCGGTCCGATTCCGACACACCATCCCACCGTTAACCCCGGTAGGGTCAACCCCGGGGGTTTCCACATGTTTAAAAAAAAAGTGGTTTAAGTGGTCGCCACGCCGCTCTCTACTACGCTGAATGTTGTGAGTTCAAACTTCACATGGGACAACACTTTGTGTGATACACAAATTGTTGTTCTGAGTCTGGGTGTTCTTTGTATCCGTTTCTTGTATGTTTGTAAAGTTCCCTGCGACACAGGATTTATTTCTAGAGCGGGCGTTGTCTTTTCATAAAAAAAAAGTACTAAGTCAAGTCAAGCGGCGGTTGTTTAAGTATGGTCATATAACTTTATAATACATGATAAAATATTTGTAGTACAGTCAAATTTTTATAGTCTACAAGATTAAATCAATATGATAAAGTAATGATAGCATAACCACTAGATAAAAGTTTCTTTAAATGCAACCCCTTGACAGATAAAAGTCAGTGCTAACAAAATGTGGAAATTTGTAGGAGTCGGTTTAGTTACAGCAGTGGTGGTGGGTGTAGTAGTCAGAGTGGTGAAGCAGGTTGTAATTAAATCTAATGTAACAAAACCAGAGATAAACCCGTTGGATTGGTGGGAGCGTACGGTTATATATCAAATATATCCAAGATCTTTCAAGGACAGTGACGGAGACGGTATTGGAGATTTAAAAGGTAATATTTGCATAATATAACTCTCAGAAAGTATTTGGTTCCTACCCACACACTTATCCATGTGGTGACGGGTTCAGAATATGGAGTGTCATCGCCCCTATTCACTCCACGGATATCGTAAGAGACGGTTAAGAAACCAAATTACGCAGGCAGACTTCACTGCAAAGAGAAAGGAAAACCTGAAATAAATCATAAACCAATCCGTTTGGCCAGCGTGGTACAGTATGCCAAAATTTACTTTCTAAGGAGAGGGCGATGTTCTCTCAAACGCACAGTTTGATAAAAGTTGATAGGCTTGTTTTTCTGTATCTTTAATTTTTTTGTCATATTAACCTAATCAATATAAAACTGTGGAAACTTACTCTAGATCTACTTTAGTCATAATTTAAATTCTCTTGTATTGATTGAACATAGTAAAGTTTAAGTCACAAAAGCTCCGAACAACCATTATTGTACTTAAAGATGAAGCCAGATTTCTTATTGAAATACTTACACGTACAATAATGAAAGAAGTTAAGGTTTCCGTCAACTAAATCTCCAACACAGAATATTCTAAACTGTAGTTTCTACGATTTGAATTCTAATTTAGATTTAATTAAATTACAAATGTGCCCAGTTACGGGGATTTGAGAACTAATGTTGACCCAATCCATTCCTCAATTCCGAGAAAATAAATTTATTTTCACGACCAACATGCACATCAATTAATAATTTTATTATACCATCTTTAAATTACTTTAAATTTTTATATTACTGATCAGGAATTACACAACAACTGCACCATGTAGCCAGCGCTGGTGCTGGAGCTATATGGCTTTCACCGATCTTCAAATCACCCATGATTGACTTCGGTTATGATATTAGTAACTTTTACGAAATACATGAAGATTATGGTACCATGGAGGACTTTAGAGACCTAATACGAATGGCACGAAATTTAGGTAACATTTTTAATATTAATGACCCATATATACATACACAAAGGAGAAAATTTGTTATGATTTTTCGTTGTTCTTAGGTTTAAAAGTACTCTTAGATTATGTACCGAATCACGCGAGTACGGAATCTGATTATTTCAAAAAATCTGAAGCAAGAGAAACTGGCTTTGAAAACTACTTTGTATGGGCTGATCCAAGGCCAGACCCTACTGGACAAAATAGATTAGTACCCTCCAATTGGGTGAGTATATAACCACGTGATTTAGATTTAGTAAGGAAATACAATTTATGTAAACTTGGAATCTGCTTTAGGTGAGTCAATTTGGTGGTTCAGTATGGGAGTGGAGTGAAAAACGGCAACAGTTCTACCTTCATCAATTTGCTGTTGAAGAGGCTGATTTTAACTTCCGGGAAAAAGCAGTTAGAGATGAGATGATCAAAATAATGACCTTCTGGATCGAGGAAGGAGTTGATGGTTTCAGAGTAGATGCAATTCCTCATTTATTTGAGACTGCACCTGATGCAAATGGAATATACCCCGATGAAAGTCTATCAGGGAATATGTTCTCAACACCTGACCAAATAGGGTACACGACACAGGAGCACATTAGGGACCTTCCAGAACTGTATGACGTAGTCTATAGTTGGAGAGACGCCGTTGATGATTGGAAGCAGGCACATGGGTCGGAAACCAAGTAAGAATATTTGCGAAGAGTTTTTTAGTACTCGAAATATTTTTGAAACTCGATATCTTCCGCTTTGTGAAGGAGAGAAATAGATTTATTTTATTTTAAATGCATCTAATTTATAATTGAATGATTTCGTAGTAAGTTCTACGGTAATTTAACTTTTCCTGGAATTTTCCGAGTGTCATTACTCGATATGTTCGTGAGTCACTGTTATTGATCCTGCTATGTAAAAATTACTACAAATGATGTGTTTGATTAGACCTAGTAAAAACCTAGATCGATATGACTGAAGGTTTCAAATACGGCATATTAAAATGTAAGAAAGGGTGTAAACAAATACAAAAATGTTGTTACCTACATTAGGAACTGAGACTATGAATTTTAACATAAAAGTAAGAAACCATTTATTGTGCATTCTCTTTAATATTTATCCTAACTTCTTCAGGGTTCTTTTGGCAGAAGCATATCCCAACATTGTGAATACAATGTTATACTATGGAAACGAAAGAACTCGTGTTGGAGCTCACTTTCCCTTTAACTTTGACTTCATCACTTCCTTAAACGCCGAGTCCAATGCAAGAGATTTTGTGTACGTCATACTTCGCTGGCTTACATATATACCTAAAGGACATGTTGCGAACTGGATGGTAAGTTAACTCTATTACAAAACCCTGTAGAATCCATTAATTTCGATAAAAGTGTCATCAAACGATCTCTAATGCTATTCCCATTTAATTCTAGTTCGGGAACCACGACCAAAGCCGCATGCCATCCAGATTCAGGTCGGACATGGTTGATGGGTTGAACAGTCTGAATATGATGCTACCAGGTGTTGCAATTACCTACCAGGGCGAAGAGATCGGAATGAGAGATGGTTACGTCAGCTGGAACGACACTGTAGATGTGGCTGCTCTCAATCAGGGTAATGAAGATAACTACTTGGAATATTCCAGGGATCCTTGCAGAACCCCATTCCATTGGGATGATTCGCTTAATGCTGGATTTTCAACTGCTGCGAAAACTTGGTTGCCTGTAGCTGCAGATTATAAGGAAATTAATGTAGAAGTTCAAAATCACGCAGACAGAAGTCACTTAAAGGTAAGTCCTTAATAACAGATAGGCATTTTAACTCTAGACAGATTCTTTATGTTATTTATCCCTATTGAATTATCTTTATTCTAGGTATACCAAGCTCTAACAAAACTCCGTAAAGAACCAACTCTTTCTCATGGCCAGTACTATCTTCAAGCAGTTAATGAGAATATCATGGTATTAGTCCGGTATCTCAGTACCTATGACACCTACACTTTGGTGTTCAATGTTGGGAAAACAAACGCGTTTGTTAACCTTAGCGAAATAACCTTACTACAAGAGCCGCTGGAGGTATATACTTCGAGTGTTCACAGTGACTGGAAATCTGGGTAAGATAGTCAAAGTTTTACGTAACTGTTTCTTGGAAGTCTCTACTCTCTTTCATTCCGTAAAAGCCTGGTTGACGGCTATAGGCTAGATTTCAATCCTAAACTCGCAAAAGTAAGTGGAACTGAAATATAGTGAAAAGATAAAGACAAAAGTATAGGGTGGGCCACGGATTAGTTAACATTTGAAAAACTCTCTCTCTCTCTATTCTAAGCGAGCACGGAAATTTTCGAATATTCGTCGGCAAAGAGACCGTGACATTGCCGACTTCTCTTTGTTGATTTTCTCTTTTAGTTGACGTAGTGTGTTTGGTTTATTGATGTAGACACTAATCTTTAAATAAGCCTATAAAAGAAGTCTGCTGGGGATAGATCTGGACTTCTGGGTGGCCATGGAATGTCGCCTCGTCTAGAAATCAGCTTTTACGGAAACATGTCTTTGACCACCGGCAGGGACCCATTGGATGTGTGACAAGTGGCTGCAGCTTGTTGAAACCATGTGTTACGTTTGTAGCCAGCAAAGTCCAGTAGCATCGGTCCCAAGAACTCCTATAACATGGATGTTAGAATTAAAATGTTCACGAATTCTTGGCTCCCCCCTATATATACACATATGCGTACAAAAAATATACATGTGATCATTTCAGAATTTTTTTTTTTTTTTTTTTATACCACGACGGTGGCAAACAAGCATACGGCCCGCCTGATGGTAAGCGGTTACCGCAGCCTATGAACGCCTGCGGCACCAGGGGCATCACGTGCGCGTTGCCGACCCTTTAAAAACCTATTTACCCCCTTCTTGAAGAGCCCCATACTGTAGTTTCCAGGGAAAACCTCGGCAGGGAGCTCATTCCATAACGGGATTGTTCGCGGGAGAAAATTTCTCTGAAACCGCACTGTGCGCGACCATTTAGGTTCCAATGTATGTGGATGAGCTCCCTGACGATGGCGAGCGGTGCGATGGTAGAAAGTGGCTGTGGGCATCATATCAAACAATTCTTCAGAACACAGCCCATTGTAGAGGCGATAGAGCACACACAAGGAGGCAAAGTCTCTCCTAAGACTTAGTGGCTCGATACCGTCTGTGAGATCAGAATCGTCGACTATTCTCACAGCACGTCTCTGAACTGAATCGAAAGGCTCAAGCTGGTACTTCGGTGCTCCTGCCCAGAGATGACAGCAATACTCCATGTGAGGTCGAACTTGTGTTTTGTAAAGTAGTAGCCTTTGTGCCGGTGTGAAGTATCGCTTCGCTCTATTCAGAACACCAAGCTTTTTTGATGCCAGCTTGACCTTCTCTTCCAAATGAGCTCGAAATTGGACGTCACTGGAGATGTCGACACCAAGGATTCCAATACTCTGTGAGATGGTAAGGGGTGTATTCTGGAATTGTGGAACCACAGTGAACGGGGTTTTCTTAGCGGTAAACGCACAGACTTGTGTCTTAGAGGGGTTAAATTGGACCAGGTTATCCCGACCCCAATCGGAGACTCTGTGTAAGGTGCTCTCGATTTGAGACACAAGTTGTTCGCGACTTTCTACTACAACGGTACGAGGGATGTTAGCTCGGCCCGTGTAATACGCATCTCCAGTACTGTCGTCCGCATAACAATGGATACCATCCGTGGACAGCATATCATTGATATGCAGCAAGAACAGCGTTGGAGATAGCACGGAGCCTTGCGGGACACCAACGTTTATGTCCATGCTATCGGAACAGCTACCATCGACGACGGCTTGAGAAATTGAAAGTTTTTCGTCAATGATCTTCTTGAACTTTCTTTCGAATTATTGATATTAAAGTATTTCATTAATTTTATCTTTATTGACTGATAGAATATATTTCGTTTCAAGGTGATGTTTGTTATCAATATTGTTGTTACAACAATACAATTGTAAATATGTATATTTATTATCAATAAAGTATCTTTATTGATTATATGTTTATGTGTGTCAGAAAATAGAAATGACCTGATAATATAGAGCGATGAACGTATTTTCTACTCACGTACTATATTTTTATGATGCATACACTATATGCCTAATTAAAATGACATAAGGAAAAGAATTTTAAATGGTTTAAACTTCTAAACGAATTTATTTTATAATATGCTGATGATAATGCTTTGAAAAGTTTGTAACTTCCAAATATAATTCTATACTTTTTTAATCTGATGGGATCACCGTCCTTTAGCACAATGGAACCAACACACGCGAAGTGATACCACGATATCCTAAAATAACCGGTGTTATATACCTTAGCCAAGTTGTCATTCTACAAACGTAACGTCACTGGAAAACTCACAAATTTATGTCAATAATGTCTCAACGCTGAGTTACGTGGTCAAAACAAAATATTAGCCAAAATACAAGAGAAAAAAGGATAGCGAGTGTAGAAAGAGAATCGACGCGAAACACTTGCATTTTGGCTAAGGAGGCTGCTCTGTTTGGTAATCTTTTTTGGATGTTTGTTACCTCATTTCTATTTTCTTTTCTTTACAGAAATCGCATTAACTTTCGTGACCACGTTCTCGCAGCCGGCGAAGCCCTAGTACTGCGATCACCACCGAAGAACTAAGCGAAAGAAATTCGAATGTTTTATATTTCAGTAATTAAATAAGAAAATTATTTTAGGATAATGTTAAGTAAAAACTGTTATATTTAAATATACACTACATTTTTGTAATATTAAATACATATACAAAATTATGTATGTAATTTTGACCGGAGGCTCGCTGATGCAGGGGTGACAGTTATCGTGGTGACTGTGTGAACCTTGCACTGCCACGATGACTGTCATGCCTTTTGCGTCCCCAAACGGGGCGTGAAGAGGCATCTCACTGAGCCGTCATAGTGTGGGTCGCCATTCTGTATTGTCTGCAGTTACAATGAATGTGGTGACAACAACTTTTGGATTCTATTCATGCTTTCCATAAGGCGGAGTAGAGTCACTTTGGCAGGCTCTTAATATTGAAAAAAAAAAAGAAAATGAGTTTAAAAAGCATTGTTTTTAATGCAGAACACATGAACAACAGTACCTTTAAAACCCATAATTTTTGTGTTTCCTTAATTTATGAACTTAACCCATATAATGTATTGAGAATATGTTTAACTGATAACCGCTATTAAATTTTCTTTATTTTGATAAAATAGATAATAAATTTACTGAATGGTGATTTATAGACATGAACGGATAAGGTTATCAACGTCAAAAATTCTCATAACTAAAAAATCGAGTATTTTTGGTTTTATTGACTTTCTAGAATCTTTATCTTACGATAATATTTATTTATTTAAAAAAAAAATATTTTCAGCATCAAAAACTTGTGACTAGTAACGATTTAAAAATTTAAAATTGTGATGTACAATACTTTTAATATAATGGGTGACAAATACAAATATTTTTTACTAAATCTCACGTCCGCTACTACAATCTCTAAAACTGCTAAACACGCAACATACATAATCCCATCACTATCGACAAGGTTAACATAAATTGCTGTGCCATGATTTATAATCGTAACCATGAAGTGGTGGGCTGTGGTTGTGTGTACACTACTTACTAAAGTCACGAGAAGTTATGCAGGCCCACCGTGGTGGGCTAGCGTTGTGTATTATAGAGTGGTCGTAGACTCATTCAAGGATGGGGACGGAGACGGTTTGGGGGATTTGAAAGGTACGTTAAATGAAATAAAATGAGAATCTCTGTCTTACTATTTCAGAGGAAGTCAGAATTTTCAATTTGAAGTGTGCAGTTAAGTGTAACATTTATGTAAACGAAAGTTGAAATCAAAAATCGGAGGCTTAGACTTTCCTTCTTTTGAGTTTGGGGGAGACTTCACACACCCTTGTGACATTATCTGCTGGTTTATCCACAATACCACGTAGAGCCGAGCTTCGCACGAAGTGGCAGTCGGGACGACAGAAAGAGCCACAAAAGGAAACGCGCAGCACGAACCTGGACAATGATGTTGTTGAGGTGAGGCTTCATGGAGAGGCTGCGGTCTATGGTCACGCCGAGGTATTTCACCGTCGTGGACCACTCGACGTTCTCCCCCATAAGCTTCAGCTGTGGTAGGGTCACACTTCCTATGGAGATCGCCTGAGTCTTCGCCACGTTGACCGTCAGTCTCCAGTCCTTCAGCCAAGTGCATCTAGAGTGCTCTGCATCTTGGTAGCAGCGTTGGCACCATTTTTCGACGTCATGATATAAGCCGCGTCGTCGGAATACAGCGCAAGCTTCACACCGTCGGTGACGGGAATGTCATCTGTGTCCCAAGTGTAGCACACTGGAGACAAGCAACTTCCCTGTGGTACACCGGCACAGATGACCCGCTCTGTGGACAGGGCACTTTCAACCGCCACTTGAAAACGTCTGTCTTGCAGGAAGGTGGCCACAATCTTAACTATTCGACGAGGAGTAGTAGATGTGGACAGCTTGTACAGCAGGCCGGCGTGCCAGACGTGATCGAACGCCTTCTCCATATCGAGAAAGACTGCAACGACCCGCTCGCGCTTGTTACGCGCAACCGCGATGTCGTGCAGTACCCTCGCGAGCTGATGTGTCGTGGAGTGTTCGGCACGGAATCCGAACTGTTCGTCGCGTGGCTGAAGGTGTAGCGTCATGTGCAGCAGTAGCAGCTTCTCGAACAACTTCGACGTTGTCGAGAGGAGCGTGATGGGACGATAACTGCCCGGGAAGAGGATATTCTTCCCCGGCTTGGGCAGCATGATGACTTTGCCAAGTCGCCATGCGGTTGGAAAGTGGCCAGTGCGAAGGATCTGTTGAAGAGGCGCGTCAGCGTCGCGATCGCTCGCGGAGGTAGGTGACGCAAGGCTTCATTGGTCACGCAGTCGGGGCCGGGTGCTTTACGGAGAGGTGTTCGGCGAATCATCCGCTGGATTTGACCAGGGGAGAAGATAATGGGGTCCTTGATCGGGGTTATCGGCTGCTCAAAGTATAGTTGGAGCTTTCTCTCAACCTCTGCTATGTACCGCACATTGTGGGCGGGATTCGGGCGGAACTGCGATTCCAGGAAGTCGGCAAATATTTCCTTTCGGTCCTCGGCACGGTAACGTGGGGTTCCGTCACCAGCCAGCAGGGGCCTAATCGGAGCAGGTTTCCCGGAAAGCTGGCGGCACAGGCGGTGTATGCCTGACCAGTCTTCACTAGCTCGCTCGATGGTGCGGTGCCAGCACTCCGCTGCGCTCGTTGCCAGTGCGGCAGAGATCTCCGCAGCCAGAGTATTGAGCTGGGACTTCATGGTTGGGCATCGGGAGCGCTGCCATTGCCGGCGCAGTTTCCTCTTCCTCTCGATCATCGTTGAGATGTAGGCGGGGAGCTGGAAGTGCTACCTTACGGCGGTGGCGTCAAGTTTCGACACTCGAAGTGCGGTCTGTAAGGCCACATTGAGATCCGTTGTAAGTTTGTCGACTTCATTGGGTGGCGCCGGCGAAAGCCCGCCAGTCCTGGCGCGATCGAGAGGGTGTTTGGAACACTTTCGGGATGTCATCCAGAGTCAAACACACCGGCTGGTGGTCTGAGATGAGGTGGTCGTCCAGGACGTCAAGATATACAGCCGTATCAATGCCGCGGATGACTGCTAAATCTATGACGTCCGGTGTGTGGGCTACGCAGTACGGGTAATGCGTTGGAACCTCTGGTCTTAGCACCTGGTACTCGTGTCGGTCTGCATCATCTAGAAGGCGGCGGCCTTCCGGGCATGTGACGTTGGCATTCCACGCCGTGTATTTCGCATTGAAGTCACCGTCGTTTATAGTGGGCAGCGGTGACTCCAGCAAGGTGTGCATGTCAGCCACTGCGAGGCGTTGCCCCGGTGGCCTGTAGAATGCGAACACATGGGTGGGCTGGCTGCCAATGCAAACCTCTACGCCCAGGGCGTACGCAGACTGCAACGTGGGTACTGGTAGCACTTGGTGGATGACTTTCCTCTTGACCAGGACTGCTAATCCCCTGTAAGCAGTCCCTCTCGGTGAGCGATGGTCCTCCCGGTAGACATGGTATCCGCTCATTTTAAATTTGTCTACTGATCTTAGGTGAGTCTCGCTGAGTAGGGCTATATCCACTTGCTGCTTTGCTAACAGCAGTTTGAAGACCCTGCTCTTCTCTGCTGACATCCCGTTGGCGTTCCAAAATAGTATATGCAGCCTACGCAGATCCAGACTTGCACAGTTCAGCTAAGCAGTCAAGGATCAGTGGGACGGGGTCCCGCTTCTCCAGTAGCGCTACCAGTACCTTCTGCAAACTACCGATAATGCTGGTTAGTCTGGGGTCTAGGTCTACCGTAACCGGCTTGGGGGTCGGCTTTGGTTTGACTATCCGCTTCGGCTTCGTCCCCTCTGGTGGGGCAGCGACCACGGCGTCCTCCTGGACCTCGTTGCGAGGCACGGTTGCCTGTTCAGCTCGCGTCTTCGCCTTCTTGCGTCGTCTTTGGCGACGCAAGTGCTTCTCCTGTGCTGGGTTTGCTGCTGCCATGAGCGAGGCGGGAGCATTACCATCCTCGACAGTGATGGTCTTTTCTGTGTGTGGTCTGGCTGTTGATGTGCGTGCAACAGTGCCAGCCTTCCGGTTCCGGGTTTCCTGCTTGAACACAGGGCAGGCAGCGCTGTTTGCAGTATGCACTCCTCCGCAGTTCGCACACGTAGGCGGTTCATCAAGGGGGCGTGGGCAGTCCCGGGCGGTATGGGCTCCACCGCAACGCACACAGGAAAGTGGTCTGTGGCAGTTATGAGACGAATGCCGAAATTGTTGACATCTATGGCATTGCGCGAGTCCCTTTTTACCGCGCCATGCTTCTATGTGCACGCCGGGCATGCATAGAAGTTTTGATACTTCATAAATACCTGGCGTAAGATTTGCGGTACGCGCAAGCTGCGCGAAGTACAAACACCCGGGACGGCCCTGTCGGGCTCGTATGGGGCGCACGAATTCTGGTGTAAACCCGAGTTCTGAGAGCTCTGCCTCGATCTCTTCTGGTCACCACCAGATTCACCGGAAGTCCACGGATGGCCACCTTGAGGCTACGTTCCGCGGGGAGGGAGTATGAAAACCAGGAAATCTTCTCCTTTGTCTCCAGTGAGTAAAGGTACCGTTGTATGGTGCGATATTCCTGTTCCGACTTCGGGATGAAACGGACTCCCTTCCCAAATGGGCGCCCATTTGGTGTGTGTCCAAGTAGCTTCTTTAGCTCCCGGAAGTGCATGGACCAATTTGGAAGTGTTTCGACCACTAGGGGTGGGTAGCGGGTAGTTGGCTGTTTCTTACCAGCGGCAGCGGACCCAGCAGCAGCATCAGCAGCGGTAGTTGCAGTAGTTGCGGGGGGGGGCAGAGGCGGTGGCAGCGGTAGTGGCAGCACAGGAGGTGACGCCAGAGAGCGTAGCAGGTGCAGCAAGTGCAGCAACGCGAGCAGCAGTAGTGGGGGTAGTACAGGCTGTTTTACCAACAATCGTGGCGTAGGTGGGCCCCACGACTTCCATGGGCGAGCTTTTTGTAGATGCTGGAAAGTCAAAGGGGGGCGTCCTGAAGAGTGCTCGCCTTTCTTCCATTTGCGGTGGAGATGGGAAGCGCTCAGGTGCGACCACTGTCTGTGGTCCAGGGAAGCGTGGCGGAAGGGCTGATGCCTTTTTTGGCCTTTGCAGCATCGGACTCGACGCCTCCATAAAGGTAGATACAGATGTAGGTGCTGTGGCGTCGGGTGCAGAGGCAGTTGCGGCTGCAGCTGTGGATGCGGCTGCAGCTGTGGATGCGGCAGCCGACATAGCAGCTGTAGACCCGTGTGGGTTTTCAGTCGACGTAGCGGGTGTAGATGGTGTGTTTGGTTATGAGAGCGTGGGGAGGGTGAAAAACTCCTCCCCAGCTCCCGGCATCGGCGTCAAGGCAGCAGTCGATCCACTCAGTTGGACACTTGGCCCAGTGAACGAGGGCCGTGACGGCTGCGTGGGGCCGCGTGTTAGGGAAGCTTGACCCGCAGCTACCACACGGCTTAGCGCGGACAACGCTGTGCCTCGGGAGCGGACGTAAACTCGCTTCGTGACCCCAAGGTTTTGATGTTGTGGGCGAATTGCCCGGCGTGCGGACGTGTTATGGCTTTGGGACGGAGGTGGCATGCCAGATTATGCCTTCCTTTCTTGTGAAGTCGTTTCACATTTGAAATGTGGCGGCTTGATGTTGCGCAGCACGACCAGCGCCCTAGGGCACAGGGCAACCGCCGAAGCAGCCCACCGGGGCTTGCCGCTGGTGGCAGACCGGGGACCAAAAGCGGCAGTGTACTCTGTGGTATCCGAAGTGGCCGATGTGAGCGCGGAGTAAATAACTTGCTAACGTGCAAACCGCGGCCGTGTGGAATGTTGTTGTTGTCACTGCGTTCGGAACACGAGGCGAGCAACGCCTGCACCGGACGAAGTGACGTCACGAACACGGACGGTGAGAGATCGGCAAAAACGTGCGTTCCTCTCGACAGCGCGTAGCGGACTCCCTAAACTGCTATGATTTATTTAAACGTCATTAAAAACTATTTATAGATAAACCTAAAACTATATTTGGTTTTTAGGTGCTTAACAAGACTTATCTAACAGTGAGGTCTAATCAATCATAACAGGATGACCATTTTGAATAATTTCATAGAGTAATCCTAGTAGAATCATACTTCAAAACAAGATCACCTCCTGACATGATACTGTATAGACATGCTTTTGTATTGACGACACCACAGGACTTATCCCCAACGTGGATTGCAAGCCTTAGAATATCCATATTGAGCGAAGAGAAAGCGGGTTGAGCCTTCATCTTACTGCGAACCTCTGAGCTAACAAGTATTTCGAAACTATCTTACGTTTCTGAGTAATAGTGTACCTACCTGTATTTAATTCATTGTACCCACAAAAGTGTGCCTTACTCGTATTTTTTCTCAACTCCTATTGCCTACAACTGAAAATGTCTGATGGTGAAGACCTTTACCATGATCACCTAATGCACCTTAATTTATATATAAACATATACATATGTCGAAAGCAGGGCCATCCTTTCGACATATATATATAAATTGGGGTGCATAAGGTTCTCCCCAAGAACTCAGGGTTCCAAGCTAACCTCGCTTGCAAGAGTTGTACCTGCCGATCGACGGACGAGGCTCTGGCAAATAAAAATCCCCAAAGCGGCAATAACCAAACCAAAACACTGACGAAAATTGGGCGTTTAATGTGCCTCTGCCTACCCCTCCGACGATACAGGCTTGATTTTATGTATAACTGAAATATATATAAGAGTTAAGTCATTTTTATACAATTCCAAAATCTCGGCAAATTTGGCACCGAGCTCAAATTTGTTCCTCATTGCTTGTCATCGCAACTACATTGTATCACAACGAGGTGCAGCAGGGTACAGTGATAATATACTTCTATAAACGTATAATTACTCAAGTGAGTTATGTACTCATCTGATAGCAGTTTCTATTTATGCAGTTGCGACATTTTGGCCTTTGTATTCACACACACAACATACATAAAGGTCTTTTGACCTTGACCTCGCCCACTACTGAACAGTGTGTGATATTGTTGTACAACGACATGGAAGTCCTGCAACGTTACGCTGTGGTACATTGATGAGAAATGAGGAACCACACTGGTACAAAAGATAGATAAAAACTAACTCTAAAGCGCGTTGTAATTATTGAAAATTTGAGTTCGAATCACACGCAAATCAATAGAACTTTTATATAAACACAAATGAATAATAAAAAATATTGATCAACGGTTTAGTTCGCGTGTCCACATCAATTCTAAAGTATTAAAAAGTCAAATCAAAGTTGATCACTACAGCTTACAATTAAACGCTTTCAGCTGCAAATGACATAAGTTACTTAACGTGATTATTTAAATATATGATTGACCACAAACATTGTCATTAAATTGATTGTATTGATTAAACAATTTGTTCTCAACTCAAATCTAATTTAAGTCAGTATCTACCCTTCGAAAGAGTTTTTTTTTTTTAGTGACACCAAACTGAGGCATGTGTTTTCTTCCTACTTTGACCCCGGGTCTTTTAAGTAGGGCGCGAAATAGGATCTCTTTAGGCCGCTGTAGTATGGATCGCATAAAAGTTTGGTAACGATCACTCTTAGTTTCTATTCATGCTTTGAATCAAGCACGGTGGAGTCAGATGTGGATTATGGCGAACTTGAACTGGAGACATATGTACTTCTGTCCTCTAGAAAAAACGGCTAAATCCTGTGATTTCTGTTACAACATAGTTTGTGTTCTACAGTTATAGATACTGTTTGCAGAATTTGCAGTGTTAATTTATTCTATTCACATGTATACACATATAGTAAGCACATGTTTGTAACAATCACTCGGAGGTCAGAATCATCATTTTAAATTGATAGCTAGAGTACCGAATGGAACGAGAATACCTGTCACTAAATATATGGATGCTACTTGAGCGTGATAATAATGAACTAGACATCCGCTGGTATAGAGATGTATCACAAATATAATATAGCTCTGTAATATTCTTTTTTACATTTTTCCACGACTTGAAAAGAAACAGCTAGCGATAGCTATTTTACCGCGGTCGCAACCTCCTGCGAAGATGCCATTTCACAGAAGGAAGCGGTGGTGTAGGCCCGAGAGGAGAATCTCCACTCGGACCCAATTCGCCGCCTGTGAACCGGGCGGTGGAGGCGCACTTACCAGCGCCTCATGCCGCCTTGAGTCAGGCCGCGGGTGGACGGAACGGATTTTCACTTCCATCCGCTATAGAGACCAGCCGTGAGGAGGAGATGTCCGCGTGTGCCGTACGTCGTCTGCATACAGAGTTTTCCGGAAGACAGTGCCCGTGGTAGCAGGCAGACGCGTGGAAGGTCTAGATGTCATAAGAAAATATGTTCCCGGATTTAGTCGGTCCGATTCCGACACACCATCCCACCGTTAACCCCGGTAGGGTCAACCCCGGGGGTTTCCACATGTTTAAAAAAAAAGTGGTTTAAGTGGTCGCCACGCCGCTCTCTACTACGCTGAATGTTGTGAGTTCAAACTTCACATGGGACAACACTTTGTGTGATACACAAATTGTTGTTCTGAGTCTGGGTGTTCTTTGTATCCGTTTCTTGTATGTTTGTAAAGTTCCCTGCGTCACAGGATTTATTTCTAGAGCAGGTGTTGTCTTTTCATAAAAAAAAAGTACTAAGTCAAGTCAAGCGTCGGTTGTTTAAGTATGGTCATATAATTTTATAATACATGTTAACATATTTGTAGTACAGTAAAAATTTTATAGTCTACAAGACCAAATCAATACGATAAAGTAATGATAGCATAACTACTAGATAAAGGTTTCTTTAAATTCAACCCCATGACAGATAAAAGTCAGTGCTAACAAAATGTTGAAATTGGTTGGAGTCGGTTTAGTTACAGCAGTGGTGGTGGGTGTAGTAGTTGGAGTGGTGACGTGGGTTGTAATGAGACCTAATGTAACACAACCAGAGATAAAGCCGTTGGATTGGTGGGAGCATACGGTTATATATCAAATATATCCAAGATCTTTCAAGGACAGTGACGGAGACGGTATTGGAGATTTAAAAGGTAATATTTGCATAATATAACTCTCAGAAACTATTTGGTTCCTACCCACACACTTATCCATGTGGTGACGGGTTCAGAATACGGAGTGTCATCGCCCCTATTCACCCCACGGATGTAGTAAGAGACGGTTAAGAAACCAAATTACGCAGGAAGACTTCACTGCAAAGAGAAAGGAGAACCTGAAATAAATCATAAACCAATCCGTTTGGCCAGCGTGATACAATCTGCCAAATTTTACTTTCTATGGAGTCCTCTCCGATCCACTTTTATTAAACTGTGCGTTTGAGTGGATGTCCTCTCAAACGCACAGTTTAATAAAAGTGGATCGGCTTGTTTTTTGTATCTTTAATTTTTTTGTCATATTAACCTAATCAATATAAAACTGTGGAAACTCACTCTAGACCTACTTTAGTCATAATTTAAATTCTCTTGTATTGATTGAACATAGTAAAGTTTAAAGTCACAAAAGCTCTGAACAACCATTATTGTACTTAAAGATGAAGCCAGATTTCTTATTGAAATACTTACACGTACAATAATGAAAGAAGTTAAGGTTTTCGTCAACTAAACCTCCAACACAGAATATTCTAAACTGTAGTTTCTACGATCTGAATTCTAATTTAGATTTAATTAAATTATAAATATGCCCAGTTACAGAGATTCGAGTTTTAATGTTGACCCAATCCATTCCTCAATTCCGAGAAAATAATTTTATTTTCACGACCAACATGCACATCAATTAATAATTTATTTTATTCCATCTTTAAATTATTTTAAATTTTTATATTACTGATCAGGAATTACACAACAACTGCACCATGTAGCCAGCGCTGGTGCTGGAGCTATATGGCTTTCACCGATCTTCAAATCACCCATGATTGACTTCGGTTATGATATTAGTAACTTTTACGAAATACATGAAGATTATGGTACCATGGAGGACTTTAGAGACCTAATACGAATGGCACGAAATTTAGGTAACATTTTTAATATTAATGACCCATATATACATACACAAAGGAGAAAATTTGTTATAATTTTTCGTTGTTCTTAGGTTTAAAAGTACTCTTAGATTATGTACCGAATCACGCGAGTACGGAATCTGATTATTTCAAAAAATCTGAAGCAAGAGAAACTGGCTTTGAAAACTACTTTGTATGGGCTGATCCAAGGCCAGACCCTACTGGCCAAAATAGATTAGTACCCTCCAATTGGGTGAGTATATAACCACGTGATTTAGATTTAGTAAGAAAGGTTAATTTATATAATTTTTAAACTTGCTTTAGGTGAGTCAATTTGGTGGTTCAGTATGGGAGTGGAGTGAAAAACGGCAACAGTTCTACCTTCATCAATTTGCTGTTGAACAGGCTGATTTTAACTTCCGAGAAAAAGCAGTTAGAGATGAGATGATCAAAATAATGACCTTCTGGATCGAGGAAGGAGCTGATGGTTTCAGAGTAGATGCAATCCCTCATTTGTTTGAGACTGCACCTGATGCAAATGGCATATACCCCGATGAAAGTCTATCAGGGAATATGTTCTTAACACCAGACCAAATAGGGTACACGACACAGGAGCACATTAGGGACCTTCCAGAACTGTATGACGTAGTGTATAGTTGGAGAGACGCCGTTGATGATTGGAAACAGGCACATGGGTCGGAAACCAAGTAAGAATATTTGTAAAGTTTTTTAGTACTCGAAATATTTTTGAAACTCAATATCTTCCGCTTTGTGAAGGAGAGAAATAGATTTGTTTTATTTTAAATTCATCTAATTTATAATTGAATGATTTCGTAGTGAGTTCTACGGTAATTTAACTTTTCCTGAACTTTCCGAGTGTCATTACTCGATTTGTTCGTGAGTCACTGTTATTGATTCTGGTATATAAGAATTACTGTAAATGACGTGTTTGATTAGACCTGGTAAAAACTCGATCGATATGACTGAAGGTTTCAAATACGGCATATTAAAATGTAAGAAAGGGTGTAAACAAATACAAAAATGTTATTACCTACACTAGGAACTGAGACTATGAATTTTAACATAAAAGTAAGAAACCATTTATTACGCATTCTCTTTAATATTTATCCTAACTTCTTCAGGGTTCTTTTGGCAGAAGCATATTCCAACATTGTGAATACAATGTTATACTATGGAAATGAAAGAACTCGTGTTGGAGCTCACTTTCCCTTTAACTTTGACTTCATCACTTCCTTAAACGCCGAGTCCAATGCAAGAGATTTTGTGTACGTCATACTTCGCTGGCTTACATATATGCCTAAAGGAAATGTTGCGAACTGGGTGGTAAGTTAACTCTATTACAAAAACCTGTAGAATCCATTAATTTCGATAAAAGTGTCATCAAACGATCTCTAATACTATTCCCATTTAATTCTAGTTCGGGAACCACGACCAAAGCCGCATGCCATCTAGATTCAGGTCGGACATGGTTGATGGGTTGAACAGTCTGAATATGATGCTACCAGGTGTTGCAATCACCTACCAGGGCGAAGAGATCGGAATGAGAGATGGTTACGTCAGCTGGAACGACACTGTAGATGTGGCTGCTCTCAATCAGGGTAATGAAGACAACTACTTGGAATATTCCAGGGATCCTTGCAGAACCCCATTCCATTGGGATGATTCGCTAAATGCTGGGTTTTCAACTGCTGCGAAAACTTGGTTGCCTGTAGCTGCAGATTATAAGGAAATTAATGTAGAAGTTCAAAATCACGCAGACAGAAGTCACTTAAAGGTAAGTCCTTAATAACAGATAGGCATTTTAACTCTAGACAGATTCTTTATGTTATTTATCCCTATTGAATTATCTTTATTCTAGGTATACCAAGCTCTAACAAAACTCCGTAGAGAACCAGCTCTTTCTCATGGACAGTACTATCTTCAAGCAGTTAATGAGAATATCATGGTATTAGTCCGGCATCTCAGTACCTATGACACCTACACTTTGGTGTTCAATGTTGGGAAAACATTCGCATTTGTTAACCTTAGCGAAATAACCTTACTACAAGAGCCGCTGGAGGTATATACTTCGAGTGTTCACAGTGACTGGAAATCTGGGTAAGATAGTCAAAGTTTTACTTAACTGTTTCTTGGAAGTCTCTACTTTTAATTCTTTCATTCCGTAAAAGCCTGGTTGACGGCCATAGGCTAGACTCAATCCTAAACTCGCAAAAGTAAGTGGAACTGAAATATAGTGAAAAGATAAAGACAAAAGTATAGGGTGGGCCACGGATTAGTTAACATTTGAAAAACTCTCTCTCTCTCTCTATTCTAAGCGAGCACCGAAATTTTCGAATACTCGTCGGCAAAGAGACCGTGAGATTGCCGACTTCTCTTTGTTGATTTTCTCTTTTAGTTGACGTAGTGTGTTTGGTTTATTGATGTAGACACTAATCTTTAAAGCACCCTATAAAAGAAGTCTGCTGGGGATAGATCTGGACTTCTGGGTGGTCATGGAATGTCGCCTCGTCTAGAAATCAGCTTTTACGAAAACATGTCTTTGACCACCGGCAGGGACCCATTGGATGTGTGACAAGTGGCTGCAGCTTGTTGAAACCATGTGTTACGTTTGTAGCCAGCAAAGTCCAGTAGCATCGGTCCCAAGAACTCCTATAACATGGATGTTAGATTCAAATGTTCACGAATTCTTGGCCCCCCCTATATATACACATATGCGTACAAAGAATATACATGTGATCATTTCAGAAATTGAAAGTTTTTCGTCAATGATCTTCTTGAACTTTCTTTCGAATTATTGATATTAAAGTATTTTATTGATTTTATATTTATTGACTGATAGAATATATTTCGTTTCAAGGTGATGTTTATTATCAATATTGTTGTTACAACAATATAATTGTAAATATGTATATTTATTATCAATAAAGTATCTTTATTGATTATATGTTTATGTGTGTCAGAAAATAGAAATGACCTGATAATATGGAGCGATGAACGTATTTTCTACTCACGTACTATATTTTTATGATGCCTACACTATATGCCTAATTAAAATGACATAAGGAAAAGAATTTTAAATGGTTTAAACTTCTAAACGAATTTATTTTATGGTATGCTGATGATAATGCTTTGAAAAGTTTATAACTTTCAAATATAATTCTATACTTTTTTAATCTGATGGGATCACCGTCCTTTAGCACAATAGAACCAACACAACCGAAGTGATACCACGATCTCCCAAAATAACCGGTGTTATATACCTTAGCCAAGTTGTCATTCTACAAACGTAACGTCACTGGTAAACTCACAAATTTATGTCAATAATGTCTCAACGCTTAGTTACGTGGTCAAAACAAAATATTAGCCAAAATACAAGAGAAAAAAGGATAGCGAGTGTAGAAAGAGAATCGACGCGAAACACTTGCATCTTGGCTAAGGAGGCTGCTCTGTTTGGTAATCTTTTTTGGATGTTTGTTACCTCATTTATATTTTTTTTTCTTTACAGAAATCGCATTAACTTTCGTGACCACGTTCTCGCAGCCGGCGAAGCCCTAGTACTGCGATCACCACCGAAGAACTAAGCGAAAGAAATTCGAATGTTTTGTATTTCAGTAATTAAATAAGTAAATTACTTTAGGATAATGTTAAGTAAAAACTGATATATTTAAATATACACTACATTTTTGTAATATTAAATACATATACAAAATTATGTATGTAATTTTGACCGGAGGCCCGCTGATGCAGGGGTGACAGTTATCGTGGTGACTGTGTGAACCTTGCACTGCCACGATGACTGTTATGCCTTTTGCGTCCCCAAACGGGGCGTGAAGAGGCATCTCACTGAGCCGTCATAGTGTGGGTGGCCATTCTGTATTGTCTGCAGTTACAATGAATGTGGTGACAACAACTTTTGGATTCTATTCATGCTTTCCATAAGGCGGAGTAGAGTCACTTTGGCAGGCTCTTAATATTGAAAAAAAAAAGAAAATGAGTTTAAAAAGCATTGTTTTTAATGTAGAACACATCAACAACTGTACCTTTAAAACTCATAATTTTTGTGTTTCCTTAATTTATGAACTTAACCCATATAATGTATTGAGAATATGTTTAACTGATAACCGCGATTAAGTTTTCTTTATTTTGATAAAATAGATAATAAATTTACTGAATGGTGATTTATAGACATGAACGGATAAGGTTATCAACGTCAAAAATTCTCATAACTAAAAAATCGAGTATTTTTGGTTTTATTGACTTTCTAGAATCTTTATCTTACGATAATATTTATTTATTTAAAAAAAAAATTTTTTCAGCATCAAAAACTTGTGACTAGTAACAATTTAAAAACTTAAAATTGTGATGCACAATACTTTTAATATAATCGCTGACAAATACAAATATTTTTTACTAAATCTCACGTCCGCTACTGCAATCTCTAAAACTGCTAAATACGCAACATACATAATCCCATCACTATCGACAAGGTTAACACAAATTGCTGTACCATGATTTATAATCGTAACCATGAAGTGGTGGGCTGTGGTTGTGTGTACACTACTTACTAAAGTCACGAGGAGTTATGCAGGCCCACCGTGGTGGGCTAGCGTTGTGTATTATAGAGTGGTCGTAGACTCCTTCAAGGATGGGGACGGAGACGGTTTGGGGGATTTGAAAGGTACGTTAAATGAAATAAAATGAGAGTCTCTTTCTTACTATTTCAGAGGAAGTCAGAATTTTCAATTTAAAGTGTGCAGTTAAGTGAAACATTTATGTAAACGAAAGTTGAAATCAAAAATCGGAGGCTTAGACTTTCCTTCTTTTGAGTTTGGGGGAGACTTCACACACCCTTGTGACATTAGCTGCTGGTTTATCCTCAATATCACGAAATATAAAAATCCTTCGTTTGTCATGTTGTAATATATTTAATACCTATGAACATGACTCACTTAAGATATTATCCTACCATTTTATATAATCTACAAATTCTTAGCCTTTTTCGAAAAATAACACTAGTTCGTGGCATCACACGGCTGCCTGATCCCAAATAAGATTGTACCTTATACTTACAGTAAAAAACTCGCAATCATTATTATCCACTTTTGAGATCTACTACACCTAACAGTGGCCTATTCAAATAATACAATGGTTTGATCACACACCGTAAAACTATACCACATTACGTGACATAATAACATTCAGAAACAGAAATAGGTAAGTGCGTATTTACATTAATACGTAGTCTTTTTAATATCTAGAATTATGTCGCGGGAGACTTTACAAACATACAGGAAACGGACAAAAAGAACACCCAGATTCGGAACAACAATTTGTGAACACTAGGCGAAGTAAACACTACACCATCCGTGCAGTAACTAGGTTGATGACAAACAGTCACTTTGTACGCTCTTTTAGTAACTAAATAGGCCTAAATTATTCATAATTTATATTGTTGATTCTAGAGATAGCCTGGTAAATTATGTATGTAGTTTTAATGTAGCTATTTTTTCCTTTTGTACTTCTTCTCAACTTTAACTTAACATTGTCTTACGTTCTTCTGATATAGACATCAGACTTAAAATTTTTAGAAATTAATTTTGCTGTTATTTGTGTTTGATAGTAAATAAAATATTACGAAACATACACATATTTGGTTACACTTTGACTTAAAAATAAATCATATACAAATCATATTAATAATAATTAAACTTTTTCAAAAACTTCAACCCAATGTACAACAGCATCTTTTTACGTACTTTCTTTTTCACAAATCAATCCATGTATTGCCCTTTATTCAATAAAATTCACCTGTTGAGTGGAGCAAGCTGGTGTTAATGTCAAATTTATATTAATCTTGATAGGTATTAATCTCAAGTGCCATAAAAACATGAACAATAATCGTAACATCGAAGAATGAAAACCAGACACTTGATGTTCTTAGTTTGCAAATATTCTTACCATCGCGGAGCTATTAGAGCCGGCTCAACCGGAACATTATAATTGTCCATGACCGGCGATAGTAACTTGCGTTTGCCCCCTATTCCATAAAAACAAGATTTCCATCTATCTTGGTTGTTACTAATCCCAACTGCCATCATACAACACATATATAACTACACAGATATCAATAACGATAACCCAGATGCTTGATCTTTCTAACTTACAACCATTTCTGCAATGGTCTCACTTATAGGGGTGATAAAACAGATTAGTTACATCCGAGCACTTGGAGCTGACGCCGTGATCCTATCGCCTTTGGCCAGCAGAAGTACGGACTGTTCAAAACCAGGGATTCTGCAATTTGAAGAGATAGATTCGCGATATGGGAATGAGGATGACTTCAATAAACTGATGGAGAAGGCCAGGAAATTAGGTAATAAATTAAACTGCTATGATTTATTTAAACATCATTAAAAACTATTTATGGTGTCTTACATTTTTTGACTTTTGTGATCAACTCTCCCACTTTTCTTCAAGTAACAAAGCCTTGGTCGTAAGTCAAAATTTACAATTGTTTTATGTACTGTATCTCTGATATGTTATAAAACTAAATATATTTTGTTATAGAGTTGAAACTCTTGGTTTCCCTTTCCTTGCAAACGGTTAGTTCAAATTCTGATTGGTTCAAATCTGATGCTGATCGCGTTCCTGGACACGAAGATCATATAGTGTGGAAAGATGGAACGCCTAATAGTATACCACCAGTAAGTAACTTCGCTACTAGTTCTTTGAAACTTTGTATCGATTGATTCTAGTATCTTAAGGACCTAAGCTACTCTCGTAATGAAACAAAATTACTACCTTTATAGAAGTTGGAGTGGAAGTTAATTCCCAAAATAGTCTTCTTATTCCGTTCAGACATAATTGACACTTTAACAAAACTCAGTCAGCAATAGATTTGAGACACAAATTAGCAGCTTAAGGAAAATTTTGGAAGTTAAGTCGAAAGTTCTGGAAAAATAGTTTCATGAAGGAAATACTCGCCCTGTACTTTACCACTTAAATAATTTGAGATTTAATGTTTACTTATCTAAGTATTCTAATACTTGTTTTATAGGCAGAAGATGGAATAAATACATGGACATACCACGAAGGTAGAAATGCGTTTTGGGGTAGTTCAAACAAGGAAGCTGTATTGAATCTCTGTTCTGATACTGTGGGAGCTGCTTTATCAAATGCTCAATGTACTTGGATAAAACGAGGTGTATCAGGACTTCTACTGAACCCTGACTTCTGGAAAGATAAGCAGTGTGGTGCAAAATTGTTGAAAAATCTAGTTGTCAATGCTATGAGCTGCGCTAGGAGTGCTGGTCTGGATACGCCGTGAGTATAAAATTGTTCTATATTTTTTTCTATTTATTTTCCATAAATTTTTCTCCCATTTAATGAGAGGTCTATATCCACCACCAAAAACTATTGATAAGGAAATTGACTACAAGGTTGTTCTAATGGTTTGGACGACCGACACGAAGCTCTCTACTGCGCTGAGGGTTCAAACCCCACATGGAACAACATTTTGTGTGATCCACAAATTGTTGTTCTAAGTCTGGATGTTCTTTGTGTCTGTTTCTTGTATTATTGTAAAGTCCCCCGCGACACAGGACTTATTCCTAGTGCGGGCGGTGTCTAAAAAAAAGTTGCAAGCGATATAAGTCTAATTTTAATATCATGATGTCATCATAACACGATGATATATTTTAATTTATTTTTACATTATTTAAATGCGCCATAATCCTTATAAATTATCACAAAATCATAAACAATAATGTTGACGTCAAGAGACAGTGCACCTTTTAAGTACCTATAAACCCAAAACTGTATTTGGTTTTTAGATGCTTAAAAAGACTTATAACATTTAAGACTAGTCAAACACGAAAGGAAACCCATTTTGAATGTTTTCACAGAATGATCCTAGTAGAATCATCCTTAAAACCTGAAGAGGCGGCTATGTACTACGGTGACGGAGGCGTCGGAGCAAACAGCGTGTTAAGCAACGCTCTCACATCCTCTTCAAGATCACCTCCTGAGATGATTCTGAATACATATGCTTCTGTATTGACGACTCCCCAGGACTTAGCCCCAACATGGATTGTAAGTTTTAGAATAGATGTATTTACAAAAATATATAGCGCAGAATAATTTAGATCTCATTCAATCGTCACAAAGAAAACTCCGGAAACGCGCGGCAATTGTCATACTATTCGCTTTGATTCATATATTATACTAAAGTTATGAAATATAATAGAATAATAATCATTGCTACCAACTACCTCGTTGGTCTAACGGTTAGCGTATGCGACTACCGAAGAAGCGGTCTCGGGTTCGATTCCCGGGTCGGGTCAAAAAGTGTTATTGAGTTGTTCTAGTTTCAGAAATTCTTAATTACTGTAGACTGGTACTTGGAGTCTTAACCTCCGTGGATCGGAGTGTATATAAAGCCATCGGTCCTATGCCTGATCTCTTCCCGATCGTGTCTGATAACCGTCCCATCGGATTGTGAGAGTAAGGGAACAGAGTGTGCTTAATATCTCCTGTGTGGTAGTCTCCGTTGAAACTGGACACCGTGGCCGAAATCGGCTAGGAGGAATACATCAACAGAATAATTATATAGTAGAGTACCTGCATGTAGAATTGTCGAATATTTACAGTGTTTAATTTTATTATGACAAATAAGTTGTTACATAACCCACAAAAGTTGTAGTGTATAAAAGAGTTTTCTGTAAGTAATTATCTGTCTACCAAAACGAAGCAATGTTTTTCAAGTATTTGTGTATATTCTTTTTTAAAAAAAGTCGTTTAGACATGGAATAAACATTAAGTTTAAAAAACATTCGTATTATAAAACTTAGTCGTTTTACCGGGCAAAATAAGCTCATTCATTTTAGCTAGCTTATTAATTAGAGGGCAATTAGAACGGCTTCATAAATCGTAAAGAATCTAAATCACAAAGCGTATTATTGTCCTCTGAGCTCGGTTCATGCCACGTTTAACTGATGGCTTTGTATAATATTTAATCTGTAATAAACAGCTCCAGGGACCACAGACACATACATACACTTTGAATAGAAAGTACTCGCAAATATGTAAACTTTAAGAAACATAATTTTAAAATGTTAAAAGTAATTCACCCTACATACATTCGTCCGTGTGGTGACGGAGTAAGAATACATAGTGTTACCACCCCTATTCATCAAGTGGGTGTCGTAAAAGGCGACTGAGGGAATAAAGTATGCAAGACAACATCATCACAAAGAGAAAGAAAACTTGAAACAAACCCTATTCCAACCCGGCTGGCCAGCGTGGTATAGTAGGACAAAACCTCCTTGCTAAGGAGAGGCCCATGTCCAGCAGTAGATCGTAAAAAGCTGTTGATGATGATGAATTCGCCCTACACTACAGACCGGGACCAAGGAGTACCAACATCCCTAGATCGGGATAGTTGGTGCTCCTTGGGAGAGACCTTCGTTCAGCCGTGGACGGCGATAGGTTCATTTCAAAAGTAATTCCAATCATAAAATATTTAAAGGTGAAAAAGTGTTTTATAGATAAAACTGGCTTTTAACATTAAATCAATCGTTATATCTCCAGGGTGCTTTAAAGGGGTCATTTGCAAGTCGTAGGTAAATAGCCCATGGTACGTCAGGGTTCTAGGGATTTCCTTTCTATAGTACACCTAGTTCTCCGTCTACTAGTACCTGAGACGGTTTTTAATCGGTTCGAGTCGGACATAACCACCAATAGGTAGTATCCGGGGGAATTACCACACTAAAAAAAAAAGATGTATTAAGAATAAACCAAAACAAATCATAGTATGAACTGTTTTTATCTGATGAAAATAGTGGTCTAGCGATTAGCGTTTGTGACTGCCGATAAAGAAGTCTCGGGTTCGATGCTCGGGTCGGGCCAATTTTTTTTTTTTGCCAAGTTTGTGTCTTCTCCATTCTCTCCCCAGTCATGTTAAACAGCCGTCCCATTGGATTATGAGAGTGAGGGAACAAAGAGTGCACTTGTGTTTGCGCACACGCTTATGTCATATATCTCCTACGTAGTAAGCTGGTCTCCGTTGCGATTGGCCGCTTATCATAATCATCAAATAATACATCATCGTTAATATTCATTCACTTGCTTTATTTTGAAACACAAGTATTTAATTCAGTAATCAATGCCGCAATGACTCGTAAGAGGATTATCCTGTATTAACATTACTTACAGACCGAGTTTAAACTACCTAACCACCATTTTTACAGTATTTCTAGTGTGTTCACCCACAAATATGCGAGCACTTTTAAAATAAGATATTTTTGTTTTAAAACAGTTTTAATTTACAGACAAGCTCAACCAACGAAAGCCGCATAGCCACAAGGTTTGGCAGTGAAATGGTAGACGCTATCAACCTCCTGGCTCTTATATTACCAGGATCAGCAGTTATCCAGCAAGGAGATGAACTGGGAGGTGTTGATACTCTCCTGGAATGGGCTTCGGGCACCACATGTTGGCCAACCAGCCCCACTCCATCTAAATCTCCATTTCCCTGGGATGATTCTAATAACGGAGGATTTACGAATGGAGAACCCTGGCTGCCTTTGCCTCCGAATTATAGATATGCTAACGCGAAAGCTGAGTTTGCTAATGACTTCAGCCACGTTGGTGTCGTAAGGGTCGCAGCTGCTTTGAGGAAGTCTCCAGCGTTTGGACCACATGTTGAGGTAATAAATTCCCCGGAGAATTTGGAGATTTAAAAAATATGAATTCGTTATAATGTACTATTTTACGCTAAATAATCATTTTCCTATTTAGTTTAGCTTTAGATACTGACAGTATTATGATCAGGATTCTACAAACAACCTTTAATGAACATGAAGGTGTTTAGTTGTCATTATTCTCTGGAGTGCGTATTTTTTATACTTTAACAAACTTTAAATATCTATTGATTCTTATATTTAAGTCACTTAGATTCAGAAATCAATATTAATTCTACCACACAGGTTTATCTTGACTACGGGCGACTACCGCATCCGGCCAGTTATCTGTAGTTCAAAGCGAGACTGTTAATCTAAACATACAACGCCTTATGTACTTAACGTAGCAATCTCGTAGCAAACGCCTTCTCGATTCATAATAATCATTCTCTCCGATAATTTCGCGTCACAAAGGCTTATTAGGCTCATATTGCCCAATCGTTTGTATGATTTTTTTCCTGTTGATATTAGAAGTTGATTTAGAAAATATAAGGATAAATAGCGATGCTGATTCAATAATGCGAAGACCTCTATAGAAACTATCTTACTGCCGAATATCAAGTTAGTCCTCTTCATAAGAGAAGATGTAAATTTATTTATTTATTTATACTTAATGCACATGTTGTACAAAGGGTACTTAATGCCATGGGGCATTCTCTCCCAGTCAACCTTTAGGTGATGTAAAAATATGATGCGGTAGGTGCAAAGGTAAAATAAAGAAGTTGACATACATTACTAATAAAATATTATTTTATATAAACAATACATACACAATAAATAAACATAGATGTATGTAAATGAATACAATATTCTATATAAATACTCACTCGGGTATAGTACCCGACGACGATTATACCAAATTATCTCGAAGTACATCGCGTACTTTTGTCTTAAATGGGTGGCGATTTGTGGACATCCTGATGTCGACGGGAATTGCTGTCCACACAAGAACTGACTGCACAAAGAAGGAGAAATTGATAAAGTTGGAGGTGTGAAGGGGGAAATTTAATGTGACAGCCTTAAAAATCTTCATAGAAGAAATAAATATTAACGTGGTCAGTGATTTTAAGCTTCAATTCGCAATCCAAAACCTTACTTCACATAAAACCATTCTTGAATAATCTAACAAATATTTACATTAACTATCATCTCACTTAGATACACATACACACACACACACATACGAATGTGTCATCCCGAAGTCCTTATCTTTGCAGATAAAACGTTTAAACGGAGCTATCGCTGTCCTGAGATGGGGTTCAGCTGGATCCTTGCTATTAGTAGCAAATGTAGCCATGGAGCCTACAGAAGTCCAGCTATCGAAGATCCCAGGGATACCAACAGAAATGACTGTCGCTTCTAGTTCTACAGGATCCAGCTTCTCCGTTGCATCACACCTTGTGATGGATAGGACGTTGAGATTGTCGCCAGGAGAAACTGTGTTGCTAGCTGGTGGGCCTCGACATTGCGGAGGGCCCGGACCGGTGGATAAAATAGCTAGTAAGCTTTCAGAAGGTTGGCAGAAGATCAACAAGTATTTTGGTAATAAATGATTTGGTTTTTATGATGAAGCTTAATTATGTTAATAAATTTAGGTGACGCTTAAAAGCCGAAAATAAAGTACTTCTATTTACAACCTGTCTGCCGTGATACTGTAATACTTGTAAATGCTCCAAATGCTTTGTAGTTGTTGTTAGAAACCACACCGATATCACAATGTAGTCTTGTTTTTAAAGCCACAATGCATTGTTATCTGTTTTACTCTCAAAAAGCGCTTTCGACCTTTAAGCGTAATATAAATAGTGAGCGAAACATAAATAGTGAATAAGGGAAGTCGAAATTGTTAGAAACAGTAAATTTTTTTTCTTCTTTCTGCTTCTCTATCTGTAGTGTTCTGAATAAAAAAGAATTCAATTTTTAACAGATTTTAACAAATTAATCAATTCTACTGTACACCATAATTTATTAGCATTATATTTCGATAAAATAAATTCAGCTTACAAAACTCAGTGAAGATTCCAACTGGAAATCGTTTTATCGAGATCTGTTTAGCTATTTAGTAGTGGTGATGTTAAAAATAGTAAGCAACAAAATCTCGTAGTGTTTCTTATCTGTACTCTCTTTATCCCTGTAATAATACCTATTATTATTATTATAAAATAGTATATCAAGACAATATTTACTCATGTTCACATTTATTTATGACACTTAATGTTATCATAAAGTTCAAGAATTAAATATATGTTTTTAACTTTACTGTGTTTTGTTTTTACTTGACACATTTATTGATGTACTGTCTAATATATTATCATATTGTTTATTCTTTAGATATATTTATAAGTTTAAGGAATCGAGACTACATAGTATTTATTTCTAAATGATTAAGATTTGAAAAATACAAGGTTATAATATTTCCATGGCCGTTTTTCAAATGTCTCCTGCTTTCGAGAAATTCTAGCTATACAGCTCTTGATGAAATATCGATATGTATCATTCATATAGGGTGTATCGATAGTTTCACACCAAAGCATAGTTACCCACAATCGTTACTCTTTTAAATAGGGTTTTTTACATTTCATTTCATCTCGTAAATTGTTTGGTCTACAAAATTCGAACTTCGTTTTTCCTCTTTTCCCAGTTAAATCATTTGAATAGAAGTTTAATGTGTTATTTTATAAAACACAAGACATTTATACCGAGACTTTATGTGAAACCATATTTTATTAATGACATGTTACCTGGGAGATTTTATATCGACATGTGTGTGAACCCCTTAACGTAAGGTTATATTTCTTAAGGTTCACAGTTATCTTTCGTTATAGTTCTTAGAAGAATGAGTATTTATTTAGTTAATATTAGTTAGAGAAGTATCTTATCCAGAGAATTGGCAAATATTGTTTTTGGAGTTTCTTGCCCCTTCTATTCTAAAATCAACTAATTAGAACGGACAGCTAGGCTCACGACTAACTTATTCTGGCTGACTCTTTCTACTGAACATTCAATTATAACAGTATATTTCATTCCATTCTTTTCATTTAATTATATTCTTATAATTCACTACACGGATGGTGCAATGGTTAAAGGGATTGTTACCTCGTCCTAAGTGCGATGTTCGGACAAAATTGGAAGTGGTCGTCAAAAAGATAAAAAATGTTCGATTTTATTTCAGAAATATTTCAAAAGTATTTTGTATAAGAGTAATGTGAGTGTGAGTGTATATCATCATCATCTTGGCTAAAAGATGCCCACTGCTGGACACTAAGCCTCTTGTCCAGGCCTAGGTTAGTCTTGAGTGCTTCCCCTAAGACTCAGAAGCCTGGTCCATGTGAACGAATACTTTCTGACGATTCCGTAAAAAAAAATGTTTACAAATTTTTGACTATAATCTACTTCTATTCAAAAGTTTGTCCAGATTCATTCAGCTTTTCTTGCTCAATCGAAAAACAAACTTTCATCTAAAATTTTACATTCATAATAGGAATAAAACTTAAAACGATATACTACAAACAACTGTAGAACATACGACACGACACGATCTTCAAGAAAACCTATATAAAATCTAACAAAACAATATCAAAGATATAAACCTTTATGAAACATAATTTAGAGCTAACGAGACGTCTCCGTAACGACCTAATGTCGTTAAGGACGGTATAAAGAAGGCCTCACGCCCAAACTACGAGTAATGAATCGTATGGTATATTAGAGGCGCGGACGCGCTCCCTCCTAAGCCTATTGTCTCTGTGACCTACATACTTCCGGGTAATATAAGAAAGCGAAATTTTACATAAGTAACCCGAGCCATTCAATTTTAGAAAGGCTTAAAACTCGACGTCTTTTAAAGTACTTGGTACTTTATCAAAGTAGGTACGCTTGCTTGTACTTTCTTAAGAGAATTTTGCCGGGAAATGGAGGCATAGTATACGTAATATGAATATTTAATATATTCATGGACATATTATGTTATAAAAGCTGAAAGCGGTAAAATTCAAGCGTATCATGTACCTACAGTAGTAAATCCAAAGTTTATAATTAAGTCATCTTCTCGGTTTCTTCTTAATTTAGTTTTTATATGTAAAATAACTCACAGAATTTGCTCTTCTCGGCATGGCAGAATGTGGCATATATCGCGATCAGTGCGAGGACAGATATAGGCGCGCGCGCCCTCATGGCGGCGCGGCGCGGGCTCGCTGGGGCCCGGCGCGGCGCGGACTGGCGCTGCCCACCTATCGACCGACCAGGCCCAACGCGCATGCGCCCCCTTCACCCCCTTGGACCCAAGCCCCACTACTTACGATACCCTTACCCACTAGCGAGGGTTGCTACTCCCAAAACTTATAAAACTGTATAATTTGTTTTAGGTGTTTTTTTTACATTGACAGAAGTTATAATATTTGTTAAATTTTCCATTTTCCTATTTTCAAAAAATATTACTAGAAATACTAATTCAACGCCAAAATAGACACTAATAGGTTTAGGTCTACGAAAGTATAAAAGCTAAGTGCTACACAGCTTTGTAGGTGCTACGTGAACATCGTAGCAAAGGTTACAGACCCAAAGTTGACGTTGGCTTACTGACACTTTAGGAGTAGCAGCCACTCTAAGCGTCACCTTGCAAAGTGTATCATAAGAATTTATGTATAGCCTTTTCGGAAGTGCATCCATCCCAAATTTGCTAACCACAAAAATAGTCACGAAGCCAGTATGTGGATTATTTTCTCCGAGTTTCAGCAGTATTATCCATTCCTAAGCAGATATGTTTCACCGTCACAATATATCTCACTCTACTCTAAAAAATATATCCATACGTGTAGCAGTTCTTTAAGATTTTTCTTTAAAGGGATTTTCAAACTATTTGCATTCACTTTTATTGGGACCATTTGGTCCCAGTATGTTTATTATGTAAGTTTGTTTTCTGTATAAGATAAATTCGGTCATGTACCATAAATAAAAGGCCGACCAAAATTATCAATAGTTTAATTAGATAAGTGTTATTAAAAAAGAAAAGATTATTTCATACTCATAACAAATAAAACATTGAAACATGTTATTTACTAACCTTTAGGAGTCGATAATATAAAAAGTACGCAGTGGAAAAAGATTGACCAACTTGGAAACGGTTGATTGAAGAAGGCAACGTTGATTTGTCTTGATCACACCCGAATTTGAACTGTAAGGAATAAACTGTTAGATAGACGATCGATGTTCATCTAATATTTATATATTAGACTCGTAACTGCCTCGTTGGTCTAGCGATTAGATACGACTTCCAATCGACAGGTCTCGTGTTGATTTCCAGGTCGGGTCCAAAAGTGTTATGGAGCATTTCTGGGTACAGAAAAACTTAGTCCAGAGTTTGGAAGTTGGGTTTTAAAGCCTCGGAGAGTACGTAAAGCTGTCGGTGTCGAATAACCACTCATCAGATTGTGAGAGAGAAGGAACTGTGGGTGCACCTGTGTTTGCGCTCACACTTGTACGCTTTGATATCTCCTGCGCAGTCTCCGCTTCCTCTAAGCTGGTCTCCGTTGAGACTGGATGCTGTGGCCCAAATCGGCTAGAGTACTCCTATATATTTCAGCATTCATATTTATATATTTGACAAGTCATACTTTAGCATGACTTTTAATTAAAATTAAAATTGCCAAATTTCTATTTAATCCAAAAAGGATTATTGCCAAAACAACGTAATAACTGGCAACCCTGTCATTCGTTCTCGTACGACGTCCTGCGGGCTGTGGCACTCGATGAGTCACGGGAGTAACTGAGTGAATGAACCGGAGCGCGCATGGCACGCCCGAGGCCCGCCAGCGCTGGCGGGCGCCAGGCCGGCTCGGCCCGCCGCGCCGCCCGACACGCCACTCACGCTCAATCAATCCCACATTACTACTTTATTTACTAACACTCATAACAGTTGGCGCGCTGTTTTCACACCCTCATTTTTAGGGTTCGGTAACCAAACTAGATTTCATAGATCTATCACATTAGCATCTCTATATAGTCACTTGTTAACAGGCCCGATCTCAGACATTGTAGTCACTTAAGGTTTCCAGAAGAATTAAAGAAAAAGTTATTATCCTACATTATATTAAAATTTCGTTTCTTATGTTACAAAAGAGATTCAATATAAAATTGCAAACTCATTTCAACAACACCATTAAGAATTTTCCCTCAAGTGTTCCACAAGTGAATGCCGCCCTTTTTCTCTGAGAGTGCGTATAGCTCGGTCCCCAAGTTTGAAATGGCAACGCAATATTTCTTTTTCATTTATGGTATCAACGGTGCTTAACGTTTTCAGATTGCAACATTCGTATTAAAACTCTAGTTTGTTATCAAACATAAGCAGGACAGGAACTTGAATAAGGGTTTGTAACAGATTCCTTGCCATAGTTTTTTAGTAGCCAGTATCTAATATTTTACATACAATTTAAACATTATTAGTAGTAAAATAATTGTTTAACTTACTATGAAATACAAAAATGTACTGTGAAATAAATACAAAGTTGTTTATTTATGACCTTATCTTCTACCCAGAACTCTACACAACACATGAGTTGTCAACAAAAGAGAAAGCCACAAAGAAACTTTTTCGTAGAAATCTTGTTCAGTCGCGTCGAAAATTCTCGTCAATTAATTCCAATACGAGATCTAGACCGTCCAGTTAACAAAAATACTGACCATAGTTCTGCCAACACGTGTGAGAGTACGTCGTATGCCGTATCCTCTTACATATACTAGTAAAAATCTGATGAATGAATGTTATGACTGTACTAGTAGGTAGATATAAAACAATTTTGTTTACCTAACATTCAGATACGTCACTACCGACGTATATAGTAATAACCTTCGAATATTTTCGATCAGAACGTGGGTGGACCTCCACAAGGTGGTCCGACGACCTGATAAAGGTGACCTGGGAAAGCTGTCGAATAAGGACAACACAGGACAGGTTGTTGTGATGAACCATGAGTTGAACTCTGGAGCCTCTGGAGCCTTTAAGATTAGAATGAATAGGTTTCTTTTGGGTAGGCGGGTACACCTTCGTCTTCATCTACACTTTCCATCAGGTGAGATAGAGGACAAACACCTATTCCACTACAACTATAAAAAAAAACCATAGGGGTGGTCTATGTTCAGATGGTTGATCAGCACACCGATTAAAGACTACTCTATTATGATGTCAGGCATATAATTACTGCGATGACTTACAGCGACTACAGATGCCTCACCCCCGCGCTAGTCAAACCACTGCAAAGCCAAACGTCGTGGCTTCTATGTTCACCCAGGATAAATAATTGCGTTATAAACAGATTTAAACACTATTCTATGTGTGGATGTCATTTAACTAAAACGTGTATAGTTACCAAAATACAGTCTATGCCTAGTTTAAAATAAAAAGCAAAGAATCAGGTGTCTGAAAATAAGTTATATGCTATGTTACGAAGACTAAAACGAATCTCTGATTAGTAAAGTAAAGACCACACCGCAGAATACGTAGGGCTTTAAATTTTCTTCCACCTCCTCCAATTATAATCGTACTCGCAGAACACCACGCGTCTTTGTCTTGTCGGTGGTTCTTCTTTAATAATTAATAATATAGTCCGAGTTATTATTAGAACGGACAATTACGAGTACATTTATGCCCGACATATGCAGTAATATCTGTGGTTAATGTGTTACGCTACGTTTTATTGAACAGAAAATGATAATATTATATAACGCTAAAACTAAACCACTAAACTGTAATAAGTGTATTTATAGTATGGTTTCTAGAACACAGATAAATAAAATCGAAGATTCAAAGTGATCTTCAAAGTTTTATTACAATTTTCAAGAACCTTCACCAGACCAACAAATGGGCGAACAACACTATCAACTCAATACAATATAACTAAAACAATTTAAACAAATAATATTCCTTCTTTCAAACTAGACACTGACTGGTGGACTGATCCATAGGCTTAAACTCAGTGTGTGATGGAGCTTGTGATACTGGGTGTTTTGATTTAGTTCGTAACGAAACAATTCGACAGAGAACTTCAGTAATCGATATCAGATGGAGAATCAGCACGCTGAAGCGTAAGCGGGCCGGTAATAGCTTCAGGCGGACTGATGGTTATTGGAACCAGCACGTGTTAAAGTGGAGACTGTGATTAGACAAACGCAGCATCCTGCGACATGATGAACAGACCACTTGAGGGAAAGGCTAGTAGCGGATAGACACGGACTGCTCAAGCCTGGAATGGTTGGCGCTTTTTAGGTAAGGCCCTCGTTCAGCAGTAGACAGCAATACGGTAAACGAGACTATTACAAACACTAGAATATAATGAAATAAAAATCTCTTCAAAATAAAGCAAAAACTTCAAAAACCCATATTCCGGCACCGCTTTAGATAAGAAGTCCGGTACCTTCAAAGTTGGTTTTAGTCTCGAACCAGCTTCACCAGGCCCTTAGACAAAAGCCGACTTGTCAAGTTGACGGTATAGAGGTACCCTTGGCAGTTACTCTTCCCCTCGTCGCCTGCAGCACTCCTGGTGAGGGCCACTTGAAAACAAGTACCTTTCAAGTGTAGGTATCTTTTTGTCATGTTTTAAGTGCTGCATTGTAATCGTCTCAAGATTAGCTTCTAACAATACACAATACGGAGATTCATTGAAGAAAAATATTTGATTCCTTTTATACAAAATCTTACTGTGACTGAACTCTCTTTGGTTTAACAGCAACTTCTCAAATCGGTTCTATTTTTGTTTCGTATTTGTTATTTTAGGACTTTGACAATCAAGAAAGGGTTTGGAAAATTCGATTTTACTCATTTTATCTCATTATATTAATTTATTTTTAGCCAGCGTGGTATAGTGGGCTAAAACCTCCTTTGTTAGGAGAGACTTAGGTCCAGCAGTGGACTATAAAAGGCTGTTGACGTGATATAATGATCTCATATCAGTAATGGACATCTCAAATATGGCCGCCTTGTCGCAAGCTAGATAGAGCCCGTAACATAATAACCAGACTATTGATAAACATACCTAGCTGTTTTTCAAGATAATTATTAATTTAAACTTAACCAAATCACTTGAAACTACTTAAATTATACCCAGATATTGAACAAATGATTGTGTTAATTCCACAATTATTTTACCTATGTGTGAATCCAACACACCACCTCTGAATTAGTAGTAAGAATGCCACTACATTAACATGTCCGACGAACATTCTATTTGAAGAAAAGATCCCATTCTTGAAAATAAAATAATTTCGATTGTCGTGGAATATAGGTTTTAGATAAAATAGCAACTTACGAATACAGTGTAGAATATAGGCATTATTTTTTTTAATTTTTAAATTTTTAAAAAGTTGAATACTTCAAAGTATTATTTAATTTGATTCTATAACAGAATTAATAACTATCACTTTGACAAATTGCACTTTATACGTTTTTAAGACGTTGTTTGCTTGTACAGGGTGGGCCAAGATTTCGTTAACATTTGAATCTAACATCCCGCGCAATCAAATACCTCACAGGGCGCAAGGAGGGATGACGACTACTAGCTCGTTTCTCGGTAATTTTGTCGCAATGGATCGCTTCACAGGGACGCAGCGTGCTTACTGTGTGAAACAATTTTATTAAAACAACACTTCGCTTATTACTGTGAGACGCTTATTTCGTGTTGAATACGATTTACACTACTTAAATCAGGGTCCGTGTGCTCTTTTTATAAAAAAATGGGTGAAGAAGTTCGAAGAAACGGGATCTACGCTAAATGTGAAGCAAATTGAAGGCCCACGGACTTCTCGGGCTGAAGAGAGCGTACAGCATGTTTCCACTTCTGTTCGATGTAATCAAGAATTAACGACGTGCAAACGTGAATTAGGTTATCCTGCACATCATTCGCCGTATTTTGAAAGTAAATTTGAAGTTACGTCTATATAAGATGCAAATAGTGCAGGAACTAAAACCTAATGATTTTAATTTGCACAAGTCATATGCCAAAACAAAATTAGAACGATTCAGTAATTTTGGAAACGTTTTTTTTTCTGACGAAACCCATTTTCAACTCAACGGACATGGAAACAATCTGAATCGCTAGTATGGGAGCAGCGAAAATTACAAAGCTAAACACGAGAGGCCACTTAATTCTCCCAAGGTAACGGTATGGGCTGCAATTTTGGTAAAAGGTATCATTGGACCTTATTTTTTCGAAGATTCTCGCGGCCATTTAGTGACTGTTAATTTTGATAAAAATGTGAAAATGTTATGGGAGTTCTTGGAACTGATGCTACTGGAAATTCGTGGCCATAACCGTAACACGTGATTTCAACAA
Source organism: Hypercompe scribonia (assembly GCA_949316085.1). Lineage (NCBI taxonomy): Eukaryota > Metazoa > Arthropoda > Insecta > Lepidoptera > Erebidae > Hypercompe > Hypercompe scribonia. The sequence continues at coordinate 1,353,528 of OX438976.1, read as the reverse complement.
TATGGAGCCACTTGTCACACATCCAATGAGTCCCTGCCGGTGATCAAAGACATGTTTACGGAAAAGCTGATTTTCAGACGAGGCGTCATTCCATAGACACCCAGAAGTCCAAATCTATCCCCGGCAGGCTTCTTTTCATTGGGTTATATAAAGAATCGTGTCTACATGATTAAACCAAATACACTACGTAAACTAACAGAAAAATCAGCAAAGAGATGTCGGCGATCTCATGGTCTCTTTGTTGACGAGTATTCGAAAATTTGAGTGCTCGCTTGGAAGAGTGCAAGCGTTGAAACGGTGGTCACTTAGACGATGTCATTATTAAAAAAAAAATACTATAACATAAAATACTAGACTGCACAGTTGGCCTAGTGGTTTAAGCGGTCGCCATGCCGCTCTCTACTGCGCTAAGTGTTGTGAGTTTAAATCCAGCATAGGACAGTACTTTGTGTGATCCACGAATTATTGTTCTTAGTCTGAGTGTTCTTTTTGTCCGTTTCTTGTATGTTTATAAAATCCACCGCGACACAGGATTTATTCCTAGTGTGGGCGTTGTTTTCATTTATAAAAAAAAATCCAACTAATTAACTTTCGTGTAAAATAAACAATTTTTATAATATTTCAAGTTAACTAATTCAGGGCCCAGCCTGTATAACTAGCCTGTAAAGCAAATTGACGACCGTGGGCAATATGATATGTCTAGACCGACACAATCTTCAAGAAAGTAGAGTATCTTAAAACTGAGCGATGTAGGAAAAATATTCGGTCACAGTCATACTATTCAATTTCTTTTCTTATTAGACATTATTAAATTCCTTCTCATTGACTTAGCGGTAAGCGTACGCGACTGCACATCAAGAGGTTCGATGCCCAGTTGAGACTAAAAAGTATTATTTGGTTTTTCCTTGTAAGAACAAGGAAATTCTTAATAACAGTCCAGAGTATGGATGTTTGGCGATGTTTCACGCCCGTACCTCGGGAAGCACCTTAAACTGTGGGTCCCGGTTGTCATGAACATGTATGACAATCGTTATTGGTAAGTCAGTGCCCTCAAATAAACTGATAACTAGTTTTACCCTCGAATTCAGTTCTCTGGGTTGCGGAGGTCCGATGCTAGTCGCTCCCTGAAAAAACTGATAATCTCTTGAATAATAAAGGATAGGAAGATTGTACATTTTGAACTATATACCATTTTCATTTATGCTATTTGTGGCTAAAGATCTGGTGGTAAATGTAACGCCGCCCATAGACAACTCAAGAGACACTAGTGGAGTGAACATTAACGCCGAAGCTTGACTGCCCCAGATAATGAGCTATTATCGCCATTATTAACGTGTTTAAATAAAAGGTTTTAAAAATTTAGAGGACAAGAGCTAAACAATTGCTGTTATTACCCTTTAACGAATCAGGGAAGGGTTCAAGGGCAACAAAGCATGACTATTGATTTGTAGGTGCTAATGGGATAGCTTTATTTCTTATACTATTACAAAAAAATTTTTGACTTACAATGTTAATTTCAATTAGCATCAGGAAAATTAAGAGCAAATGTTCGGTAAACTTGAATGGAATGTCAGCCGTCCCCAACTGAGTGTGAAGCAGTTTGACCGTGCTGTTTAGCGCCGCGCTAAAGATATAGCGGACATCTTTTTTCCTCGTGTTGTGATAATGGCCAATGTCAGAATAAGTAAGTCGTACAACCTCGTGGATTTAACTTTGGACCGCAGGCATAGAAATAAACTTCCAAACACTTGCATACATTCAAATAGCACCAACACTTTACAACCGTCGATCTGGAACAAGGATAATCAAATGAGTTACTAACTTACTAAATACCACCGATTCGCTGGTAGTAGTGTGTGGTTTTCGATAAAACAAATATACATAAATATAATTCCATACAAAAATCTGTATATAATTCAATTCAATACACATTTCCTTCGCTGTTTCCACTTAAACCCGTTTACAAACTGCCAATATCGTGATAGACTGGTAGGAAATAGCTACTGTAAGCCCTAAGGCACATCGCGCAACTAACTCCACGTCGACGATTTCCTGATCGTAATTCATTTACTGTATGAGTTTTCGAAAAGCTAACCAGTTTTTAATTTCGAATATAATCTTTTTCGCTGTCACACAAAATATATAGTATATCTTAGAGCTGCCAGTAACGGGGTCTTGTAATACATTTAAAATTTGATCAACAGGTTAAAATAAAATTAGGAGAGTAAACATTTACGATTATTTCTTTAGTCATTTAGATTAGTTGAAAGTGAAAGTGAAACACACCTTTCACACGTCCTTCAGGCTCTGTTTTAGCCAGAATCTATGTTATTGTAACTTAACTGCTGACACTCAGACTTAAATATTTGTATAGAAATGGAACAGATGTCGATATTTTTAGTTAAAAATAGGGTTGGTACAAATCGTTACTTTCTAAATATAGAAAAAAAAAACTTCATCATTAAAAAGACATTCGTCGATATTATAAGTGTGGTAAGGTTAATCATTTTAGCTATCAACATTTACTATCAATATTAATTACAAAAGCCTAGAGTTGGTTTGAAATATATACATTAGTGGTTTTCACATACAGCGCAAAAAAAATTTACTACAGAGCCATCTATCGAAAATGCTCCGAAATACAGAGTAACTGCTAATCCTGTATCACGGTACGGATAATTCTCGCGTCGATTGGCGTAAATACAAATTCCCAACATCATCTCGCCCGGTCGGAATATCTTCCTTTTGTGTTGGAGGGACATGACATCTGTTCCTATTTAAATATTCATTTTGAATTGATCACCTCAATTACCAACGAATATGTAACACTTCGTTATTGTTTAATACGTGAAGCACACATTGCAAAACTAATAATTTTTCTTTCTTTGCAACTTATTTTATCGATGATTTGTTAAGAAATTAAACATATATTATACAAAGGTCTAACAAAAATAGTTTTTAAACATTCAGACGAAAACTTGGACCCTTATAAATACATTTACAGGACAAAAAAAAACCAAACCAACTGATATACAGTTAAATCATTATAAAAACTCAGTAAGTTAACCTAAAATTATAAAAAATATGAAGTTTAAAATCAAAACATCAAGATATCCTTATAAAATCATCGATTAATTACCCAAATCAATCAAGATATGGCTGAAAATCAAATGCAAAAAGATAAAAAGGGAGCAAGACCAGGATCAGCAGAGGTCTCGAATACCAACCGGCCAGCAATAGCAGTGGACCGTTGACGGGTACCCCAGACCACCGCTGATGATGATAACCACTCGAATTTCTCCACTAGTTTCACGTATCATGTTTTCGTCGGCCACTATCAGCTTATCTGTGATAATTTGGCTACGAAACGATAGTATATCGTGATTTAATTGTCGTGTTTACGCGTAGACAATCACTTTGTAATGTCACACTTTGAATCAATGCAGTTTGTAATCGATGTCCATTTGTAATTGTATAAAAGTTGCTAGGATCTTAGTCTGCTAGGCTAGGTTGACGCAATACTGCATAAAAAATGCGCCAAGTCATGTTACTGATAAGAAAGAATGAAAGTAATAATTATAAGCTAGTCTAAACTGACAAAAAACACCTAAAATATAATTTCTCTAAACATCTTGCAGTTTCAGCAAAAGACTGCAATTGCCAAGTCCAATTTGTTATAGTCGTCTGAAAGAACACATGAGTATAAGCTTGAACTCAAAGGAACCAGTAAACTGATAAATAATTGTAACGCTCTCTTTCTGAACAAACTTCGATTAGCTCTAAAACGCGAAAATGTGGTGTGTTATTTGAAATACACATGCATCTGTGTAGTTTGATTTAAAATTAACTGTTAAGAATTATTTAGGTACAATAAAGGAAGCAACATTACTCACTCTCTGGGACTGCACAAAATATAGTCAGTCCAAGAGCATAAATTAGTAAGAACTTAAATTTCATGAAGTCTAATATTGCAGATACGGAATCTATATTGAAGAGTTGAGTATGTTTATTTCGTTTAACGTTTTCTGGACCTCTTCCAAAAATTACTAATAGGAGTAAAGCTTCAATGAAAAATGTTACAAATACGAGAATTTTTTTGCGAAATGCAGACGCACACTTTATTCAGTAGAATTTCTCTCCTAAATCAGAAGAATCAGTTGGCAGATCAGACAGTTAATATATTACGTAACGCTATAAGAACGTATTTTTTTTAATTAACTTAATTTCATTAAATCATCCATTACAAGTCAATTTTTGCCGTGAAAGAGCTATACTATACACATTTGTGCAATCTTAGTTATACAACGGCCTTATAGAAAACTGGAGTTAAGCAATTATTTTATTAAATTCCATCATGTGAACTCGCTACCAACGCACGTATTTCCCTTCCACTACAATATCGGGTCCTTTAAACGGGGCATGAAGAAGCATCTCACTATTCTGCCGTTGCGTGTGTCGCCATACTGCATTGTCGGTATTTGCAATGAGTATGTCGACCACCACTCTTGGATTCTATTCATGCTTTTCTTCAAGCAGAGTACAGTCACTTTGGTAGGCTTCCATAACAAAAATTAGTGAGTTTATCGAGTCTGATAATCCGATGGGACGGCTATCTGACACGACTGCATCAGGCGCTAGAACGAAGGCTTTATGTGCCGGAGAGCATAGGCATGCTGATTAAGATCTTTACTTCCAAACTTTAGGCTATTGTTAAGTATTTCTAAAAAAAAAAACTCAATAACAAGCTTTAATCTAACCTAGGAGTTGAACCTGAGACCTCTTGATTGGCAGTTGCATACAGCAACCGCAAGACCACCTAGAGGCAGATGGCAAATGTCATTGAATAGTCATTAAAAAAGCTAACCAATGTGACTGTATGCTACACTTTTTATTTAAGCCTAAAACTCATCATCACGTCGTAAAACGTTCAGCAGCTTCTCCTAAACACTTGCACAACGAACTGTCTTACAGATCAAATAAAGAAATCCGTTCTACCGTAATTTCAGATACTTAAACTTGGCCGGATTACTTTTGAAAGCAAATATTGAAATGCTTCATTCACGGAAATTGAGAATCTCTCAAAAGAGCGAATTACATGTTTGGGTGAGGTTGCGGTGAGGTAGGGAAGTTTGTGCTTAGAAGACTCAACCCTTCAGTTGATTTATGTTATATAACTTTACTTCTGTAGCCACATTAGAATACATATACTCATATGTACATATAAATACGAAATGTGACAATTCTCAAAAGGAATAATTACTATTTTGTGTGTATATTTCTGATGAGTTTATGTGAGAAAGTTGACTGTTAAGCGTTGACTTAGTTAATATAGTCTTTTTATTAGGAAATTAGTATTTAAATTCAGTAGTTGTGAGTATATTAACGAGAAAGAGTTTTCTAGGTAGTAGAGCCACGCTGATTTCAGCACGAGCGGGTCGGCTCGACCGGGTCAGTACTACCCTCCCACAGAAGACCTACCTAAAGCGACATCATCCGTGTTGTCGTGTTTCGTTGGTGAGTGTGAAACCGGAGGCCCATTGATACAGGGGTGACATTAATCCTGGTAACTGTGTAAGCATTACACTGTCACAATGACTGTCATGCCTTTTACATCCCCAAGCGGGGTGTGAAAAAGCATCTCACAAGGCCGCCATAGTGTGGGTTACCATACTGCATTGTCTGCATTTACAATGAGTATGGTGACCACAAGTCTTGGGTTCTATTCATGCTTTCCATCAGGCAGAGTAGTGACTTTGGCAGACTCTTAATATAGACAAAAAAATATAGAATATGTTAACGAGAAAGAATTAAATATTATATCAAGTGTAATTTTAACTTACCAACAAACCAACTTGATTGCCAATCCACTCGTTACCAGCTGTTGTCAAGATAGAAAGAGACAAACAATTTATCATACGTTTTATTCCATCACATCACATCACATCAACAACTTTTAATAGTCCACCAATAGACATATGCCATGCCTTAGAAAGTGGGTTTTCGTCTTCTATACCACGCTGGCCAGATGGATTCGTATAGCGTTTGTAGCAAATTTTTCTTCTTTTTGCCACTGCACATCACTACGTTGCCTTATGTATTTTGCTCGCCTTACGACACCAGCGGTATGAATAGGGTAAATGACACTGTATTCATAATCCATCACCACACAGAATTCCACAACATTTCACACATTCTAAACGACTTCTGGTAAGGGAAGAAAACACCTATAACACCGAGGATCCACAAGTGCGTAGTTAACTTTTGAGTTCCCGATTCCTCAGATAGTCTCGTTCACTCGATGAAAAACAATCAAAAAAATATTTAGTATCAATTTTATGCAAGACCTTAGTATTATTTCGATCTCATAGTCAAAAATCTGCCACCAAACCGTATCTAGTCTTAATACTTTCCAGCTATCACATCGTATGAGTTAATCTCCAAATATAAATCCAAAATTAAAAATACGGAGTTACGTCACCTGATCATCCTGTGGTTATCGTAAGCGCCAACAACTCTGCAAATTATCTCTCCAGCATTTCCTTCCTCTTCACTTCTTTGGCGCGGTTAATGGCCAGCTTCAGAGTTTGCCACGCCTCTCGATACTCCTCATGACGGTTGCAACAAACCCAGTGCCAATCCAACTGACCAGTGAGGTATAGTAGGCCGAAACCTCCTTTCTTTTGAAAGGTGTGTATCCATCAGGGAACTGTTTTATTTATTTATTTATTATACATCATGCACTTTATGTACATAGGCGGACCTAATGCCTAAGGCATTCTCTACCAGTCGATCTTTGGGTGATGCAGAGAAAATAGGAAGTAGGTGCGTTTCAGGTGATGTTGAATAACAGAAGTAAACATATATGTACAAACTTATCATATACTAAAATTTATATAACTGTTATAGACTGTTGATGATGACAATGATGACAAAAACAAATGCCCAACTAGGAGTGCTATAGCCTTCTTTTTTGTATCAAGGACCATTTCATTCCCATAAACATTGTATTTAATAGCGATTGTAAAACAGGGATCGTAAGTTTTTTATTGCTGCATTATTTTCTCAATTGCTTCAACTATTGTCTTGTGAATCTAGTAACTTTCTCGAGTTCTACTTTGTAACAAAAATAATTTCCTTTTTATATCATCAGAGAATGTGACTTGTCCATCTGTCGATAGCATCGTAGTTTTTCAACGTAATGATTGATTCTTTTTCAGTTCAAAATTACTCTTGTTGATTTGTAGATAAAAAGATATTATTTACTTCACAGTATAATAGCAGTGGATGTGGACCTTATAAGTCTATTATGGGAGACATTGATATTCAGACAAACTGGCTTACTATCGTCTATGCGTCCATTGATTGCACGAATGGCGTAGTGGTTGAAGCGGTCACCACGCCGCTCTCTACAACGTTCAAACTCCACACGGGAGAACACTTTGTGTGATCCACAAATTGTTGTTCTGAGTATTGGTGTTCTTTATGTCCATTTCTTGTATGCTTGTAAGGCCCCCACGACACAGGATACATCTTTAAAAAGAAAAATATCCAGAACGTAGACCGTTCTTGTATAGAGATAGCAAGCTACTTCCAAACAGAAGTCACCATTAGCATAGCTTTTACTTAAATGGTAATTAAATTACACTATTAATGAAATCTTTAACTAAATACGTAAAGTATATCGTAATGTTATTTTTATTTGATATTAATTGAGAATGAAGTTACTACTCCACATAACTATATCATAACTTTTGCGGTTAATAACATCATTTAAAATACTCAATTTAAATTATTTGTTTGCAATAACTAGTATGACGTAATGTTATGTCATGTATTAAAGTATCTCTGGATGTCATAATAGCAGCGGTTCCCGGATCCCTCCTATCTCAGGCGCAGAGTGGCATACCGTGTGGTTTTAGTCGGTCCGATTACGACACACCACCCCGCCGTAAACCCCAGTGGGGTGACGGCCCGAGGGGGTTTCTACACGTTAAAAAAAATGTATTAAGGTATCTGAGCCACGCTGATTTCAGCACGAACGGGCCGGCTCGACCAGGACGATACTACCCTCACACAGAAGACCAACCTAAAGCGACAACATCTGTGCTCGCATGTTGATAAGTGCGAGACCGAAGGCCCATTGATGCAGTGGTATAAATTATCGTGGTAAGTGTATGAGCATTACACTGTCACAATGGCTGTTCTGTTTTTTACGTTCCCAAGCTGGGTGTGAAGAAGCATCTCGCTAGGCCGCCATAGTGTGCGTCACCATACTGCATTGTCTGCGTTCACAATGAGTATGGTGACCACAACTCATGGATTCTATTCATGCTTCCCATCAGGCAGAGTAGAGCCACTTTAGCAGGCTATTAAAATAACAATAAAAATCTAATTACATGGTTTTAAATTGTCTGCCATTGTGACTATATATATATTATAAACTGCAACCAGAGCCGGTATTCAGCACATGTATATATTTATCAATTTCCTTGTTACAATCAGATGTGGGTGTGTGTACATGTGTGTACCTACGTAGACACACTTACCTACATACACTGAGTCATGTAAACATACATTATCAGAAACAAAATTTCATAATTTATCCAAACATTTATAAATTATACTTGATTAGGTATACTTATTCGTATTTTATGTTTTAGGAATTGTATGACTTTCAAACCTTCAAGAAAAAGTTTATTCTCACCACAAAGATACAGGCGTCCGTGTCGGTAGCCACTTTCCATCAGATGACATGTGTGCTCATTGGCCCCTATATGTAAAAAAGTAAATCATGATCACTTATGTCACAGCACGTCTACCACTGCATATAGTTTAACTGACTGTCTTCCAAAATACAGATTCTAGTCTGGCTTGAATACTTGCATTTACTTTTGTAACTATCACGCAATGTAAGCTTTGTTTGCTTTTTTTATCATTCCAAAATTCTAAAATGTAAGTAGCCCAAGTTTTTCCCTATAGCATCAGCTATCTGTCAATGAAAGTCCCGTCGAAATCGGTCCAGCCGTTCCAGAGATTAGCCGAACAAACAGACAGACAAACAGACAAAAAATGTAAAACAATATATTTCGGTGTATACATCGTATGTATATAAAGAAAACGACGAACCTCATTTATTCAATACGTCACTTTCTTAATGGTAAAACGTCAATACTCTGTGGTCTGGATTCTAACAAAAAAATATCGATAGTCGAAGAATAAGAAGAAGTGTATTAAAATAATTAATCTTAAATATCACCTGGAGTAAAAACTTTTAATGTTGTTTTCTGTTTTTATTTCAGGTAAGGCTATTTATAACTGTCTTGTGTATTCTTATCTTGTAATTAGAAGATAAATAAATAAATCTGTTTTTATTTCAGAAATCCAACTGAGTTTTTATTTCAAGAAAGAGTAGTGTAATAACATTATTACAAAACAACATTATTGTGGAAACTTCGTGAAAATGGAAAAACTAAGGTTCGATTTTAAAATGCGAGGAACGTCAGATGGAAAAACTACAATTTTGTGCCTAACCTCAATCGGCACATTAGATGGTCGTTCATTTGCAATACCAGATGAATATCAACCAACAAGTTTACACAAAGAATTGATAACGTCACAAGTGTATGGCAGAGTGAAAAACACATTGGGAAAAAGAAATCAATACAGGAAAGTTTGGAAAACTTTAACAGAAAATATGAAAAAAGCTTATTCAGATGAGGAAGGTAACTTATTATTTGAAAATTTTTATTTGGAAGAGATTCCAGACAAAGCAGCTGAAATATCTACCACAAGCTCGTCAGAGGACACAATAAAGAAGTTGCTAGAAAAAGTTCTAGAATCCAAAGAACAAACCTCTGAAGTTAAGAACTTAAACAAAATCGCTAAAGATTTCATGATTGAAAAATTTGGTGAAAAAACCTCCAATGCCAGCCAATGGATTGATCAATTTGAAAAAGAATGTGTTCGCTGCGTAGTGACAGAAGATAGGAAAAAAATTGAGATCCTGAAATTTTTCCTTGAAAAATGTAGTGCTGATTGGTACACTTGCATGATTTTAAAATACTCTATCGAATCGGATTGGGAGAACTGGAAGAAAAATTTCATTGAAACTTTTGGGAACAAAGGTTGGTCTCCAATCAGATATGCTTTTAACTTCAAATATCAAACAGGTTCACTGCTTGAATATGCCCTGAAAAAAGAAAAGCTACTACTTCAAATTAGAAAATCCATGGATACTGAAACATTAATTGATCTTATTGCTATTGGTTTACCAAACTATGTATCCGACAAGATTGACAGAGAAACACTTCAAGAAACTCAAGATCTGTACAATGAAATATCTAAATTAGAACACCTTGTCAAGAAAAATATAACTGAAAAAAAAGGGAAACCTTTCTGGGATAACAAACAAAGGAAAAATGAAGACAAAAATCCATGTGAAATATGTGAAAAGGCAAACAAAGGGAAGCGTTTTCATTCTGAATCAATTTGCTGGTTTAGAGGAAAAGAAGAGAAAAACAAAAAAATTGGATCACTTAAATCAGTTAATAATTCAGAACTGGAGGTGGAATTAAATACAGAAAATCCAAAAAACTAAAAGTACCACCATTAATAAAAATCAAGCTATTACTAAATGACACATTGGAAATTTCTGGTATCTACGATTCCGGTTCAAACGTATCATTGATAAATGCAAAATTATTAAAAATTAAAGAAAAAAACGTGCAAAATTTACAAAAAATAAGCTTGAGAACTATTAATGGTGAAGGAAAAACAAAAGGTATGATAACAATAAAAGTGAAAATTTACGATATTGAAAAAATGATCAAAGTGTTTGTTGTAGACAGTGAGAATTTCAATAATGATTTTTTGGTTGGATTAGATTGTATTAAAAATTTTAAATTGATCCAGACTGAAGATCTAAGGATTATTCAGAACAAAGACTTCCAAAAACAAGTAAATGAAATTTACAGGGAAGAGGCAGAAAATCAAACAGATGTCAAAATTCCTGTTTTGACAGGTGACATAAAAGAAAAAACGTACAATTCAAGAAAATATGAAATAAACTTCAATGATCATCTAAATATGGATGAATTTCAGATGATTGTAAATCATTTAGATACATATGAACAGTTGGAAATCGACAAGTTGTTAAACAAATATAAATCCGTATTTGCCAAAGATAAGTACGACATTGGTACTGTTAAGGATTATGAGGCTCATATTGATCTAATGGAAGAAAAATATTGTTATAAACGACCTTACAGATGCTCATTTGAGGATAGAAAAAAAATAGAAAGTCAAGTAGCTAAGTTATTAGAAAAGGGTCTTATTGAGGAGTCATACAGCCCTTTTGCTGCGCCAGTTACTATGGCATTTAAGAAAGAAGATAATAAAAAAACAAGAATGTGTATAGACTTTAGAGATTTAAATAAAATTATAACTCCCCAAGCACAGCCATTTCCACTAATAGAAGACTTGATAATAAAAAGTGTGAACTGCGAATATTTTACAACATTGGATATAAATTCTGCATTTTGGTCAATCCCTCTAAGGATTCAAGACAGACCTAAAACTGCATTTGTAACACAGGAAGGACACTTTCAGTGGACTTGCCTTCCTTTTGGATTAAAAACAGCACCTGCAATTTTTCAAAGGATACTGAATAATATAATAAGAAAATATAAACTTTCGGATTTTGCAGTGTCTTTCATCGACGATATATTAATCTTCTCACAAAATTTCGCACAGCATATACAGCATCTTTCAAGACTATTGGAAGCAATTGAGAAAGAGGGATTCAGATTAAAATTTTCAAAATGCTCATTTGCGAAAAATCACGCAAAATACTTAGGTCATATTATTGAAAAGAATTCTGTAAAACCACAGAAAGATTATTTAATTGCAGTGAGTAACTTCCCAGTTCCAGAAACAAGAAAAAATGTAAGACAGTTCCTTGGGAAAATTAATTACCACCATAAATTCATCCCTCGCATGGCACAAATCTCAGACCCATTACATAATCTTCTGAGGAAAAATGTGAAATTTGTTTGGTCGACAGAATGTCAAGATTCATTTGAGAAAATTAAAACATTGCTTTGTTCGGAACCAGTCCTGAAAATTTTTGACCCTAATTCTCCAATTACAATTTATACTGATGCTAGTATTAAAGGAGTTGGAGCTGTGCTGAAACAAGAAGATAAAGATAAAAGTTGTAAACCTGTAGCATACTTTTCTAGAAAATTGAACGAGGCACAAAAGAAAAAAAAAGCAATATACCTTGAATGTTTAGCCATAAAAGAAGCAGTGAAATATTGGCAACACTGGTTGTTAGCAAAACAATTCACGGTATACACGGATCACAAGCCCCTGGAAAACTTGAACATAAAATCTAGGACGGATGAAGAGTTAGGAGATTTGACATATTACCTATCTCAATATGATTTCAAGATAAAATACAATCCTGGAAAATGTAATCAAGAAGCAGGCTGCCTAAGCAGAAATCTGGTTTTAGAACCAAATGATAACACAGATGACATCCTGGAAGTCGTAAACCAAATAAGTCTTGAAGACATAAAAAAGGGCCAGAATGAGAATATGTACTTAAAAGAAAAGAAGAAAAACATTATATTAAAAGATGGCATTTATTTCAAAAAGTTAAGAAAAAAAGATAAAATTCTATTGTCTGAAAACCTCAGTATGATATTGATAAAAGAGGTACACGACACTTACTGTCATTTAGGGAGATCGCAAATGATCAATAAAATAACTCCATTTTATTCAGCGACAAACATGATAATGAATATAAAAAAAGTTTGCGATGATTGTTCTATATGTCAAAAAAACAAATCAAGAAAAAAATCAAGATATGGATTCCTATCACATTTAGGTCCAGCTACCTATCCATTCGAAATTATGTCCATCGACACTATTGGTGGATTTGGGGGTTCGCGATCAACAAAAAAATATTTACACCTTATGGTGGATCACTTTACTAGATACGCTTATATTTTAACATCGAAAAACCAAACCGCTAATGACTTTATAAAATTAACAACGAAAGTAACAGAAAGCAACGATATAGGAACAATACTAACAGATCAATACCCTGGCATAAATTCAAAGGAGTATAAAAATTTTTTAAAGCAGAAAAGGATAAAGATGGTTTTTACAGCCGTAGATGCTCCATTTTCAAATGGGCTTAACGAAAGATTAAATCAAACCCTGGTAAATAAAATACGATGCAAAATAAATGAAAACAAAAATAAAAAGACATGGTCAACAATAGCTCAGGAATGTGTTAGAAGATACAATGAAACGGAACACACAGTGACTGGATTCGCTCCGAAATACTTAATGGAAGGTGAAAGTGTAAATAATTTGCCCCACGAATTGAAGACAAATTGTACAAAAGAAGATCTAGGAAGAGATCGGGAATTGGCACTGGAAAACACGAAAAAGTCCCATAATCAAAATCCAGAACGATACAATAAACACAGGAAAGAAATTACATTGGATGCCGGAGACTTAGTGTATGTAGAAAATGGAAACCGCCTCAATAGAAAAAAGCTGGATGAAATACGAATCGGACCATACAAAATACTTAAGAAAATCTCCAATACAATATACGAGGTTGAAACTGGACACAGGAAAACAGAATCAAACCTTTTTCATATAACAAAATTGATTCCGATAGCTGGCGACGCGACTGGATGAACAGTCACATAACAGTTATGTGATTGTTCTTCTTTGAAGGGGGGAGATATAAAGAAAACGACGAACCTCATTTATTCAATACGTCACTTTCTTAATGGTAAAACGTCAATACTCTGTGGTCTGGATTCTAACAAAAAAATATCGATAGTCGAAGAATAAGAAGAAGTGTATTAAAATAATTAATCTTAAATATCACCTGGAGTAAAAACTTTTAATGTTGTTTTCTGTTTTTATTTCAGGTAAGGCTATTTATAACTGTCTTGTGTATTCTTATCTTGTAATTAGAAGATAAATAAATAAATCTGTTTTTATTTCAGAAATCCAACTGAGTTTTTATTTCAAGAAAGAGTAGTGTAATAACATTATTACATGTATATTCATATGCATGTAATAAAAAGCGGTTATATATTTTTTTTGATATGTGTAGTTTGTTTCATGGCTTTCAAAACGTGATTTATTCAACTAGTTGTACCATAAGGCAAATAGTTAACAATATATACATCATTGTGGTTATTTATAAACAGGACAAATATAATAATTATTTCTGCCATTATTAATTAACTTAATAGTACGTCTTTATGTTAATTGGCTGGTATTAGTAAATTCTTTTCAAAGTACAGCATAAAAAGTGATTATCTTATGAGACATTTAACTGAACACAAGGGTAAGAATAATACAAAAAATTGCTATTCATACATACCTACTTAGTCTCAGAAAAACCTTGAAAATCTAGTTAAGAGTTAAACCAAACCTCTCACGTATCTTTTTACTTAAAAGTGTGTACTTTAGTCCTAGGACCTCCCAAGGACCCATTAGGTAGGGAAGGAATTCTAACCCAGTACTGCTCGATTACGATTATCCTCTCTACATTAGGAAGCAACTACGTCACTAGCCTATCAAGAAGATTCACAAATAAAATATACTATAAAACATAAAATACTTTAGCAACTGTGACAACAAAACTCAGTAACAAAAGTGAAACACTTAGTTGTAGAAACCACGCACTCACGGAATGCGGACTACTGTAAAAAACATACAAACTATTTATAGCAAACAGTATCTGTGATACACAGCTGTGATTTGCTGCCGCTGTAAGTGCAATCTAATTAGACTAATGTGCACTAAGTAGAGTGCAGTGTAGTACAGCGCGCGGCCCGTGTGCGTCGCGCCCGTCCGGCACGCGGCGACGGGGCTCGCGTGCTGCTTTCCATGCTCAGTGCGTCCGCGTGCGCCGCCCGGCACGAACATGAATTTCTTTACTGCGCGCGACGATTCCACCGCGCCTAAACATTACATACACATCATGGAACCGCCACCAGAGGACTGTGAAGCATCCGCTCTACCGCCGGAAGGCAATGTCAAGTTGAAGAACTATCGTCTATTAGCTGAGAACATCCGTGCCTATACCCCCACAGGAGACGTAAACACTTCCCCTAGTAAAGGAAAACTAGTTTCGCGTTTTGAAGTCTGCTCCACTATCTCTCCGCCGAGAGCCAAGATCCTTGAATTACTCAGACCAGGGGAGCCTGGTCACGATGCACTCGAAGCTATTGTTCGGCCTGCACCACGTCGGGGATTGACCAGGCCGCTTGACGAAGATACCAGACGATTTCTGCAACGAGCTATACAGTCTCCTAGTCCTAACCTGTCTGCTACCTCCACACCAGAACCTCGGCAAAAATTGTCTGAGGCGTTACAGCAAACGACTGAACCCGAAACAGTGCAAGTGGCAGAGGCCGATTCTAGTCTTGAACCAAAGGTTCCAAACGCAGAACTGTCGTTAGCGGACGAGTTGAGGGAAGCGGAGGAGGAGGAACGGGGAGGAATCCGACGTGAACTGTTGCGCGAGTGGCGGAAACGTGGAGCACGTGATGCAATGGAACGGGAACAGTTGGGCCGTTTGGCTCTTAGCGTGGAAGAGGACGAGACGGAGGAGTGCGGGCTGAGTGCCACAGCCCGCCGCCTCGACGCGCTACTCGCCGAGTCGCGTGACCTACACGACGAGCTGGCTGAGATCCACGAAGACCTCCAGGTGCTGGCCCGGCGTGTCTCTCGCCGCCACCCCTGACGCGTTCGTACCGTTGGCCCCTGTCGCCAGAACCGCACGCTTTCGCACCCTATGGGACTATGAAATTGATGCTCTTTTTGGTGTTTTAAATTAACATATTTTGGATGAATCAGGTTTAATTTATCCTTGAAAGAATTACAAAGTAACTGTGTTCTTTACATTGAATAATTTAAATAAAATTTAGTCGGATCTATTGTTAAAGAGCCTCTATTTCGTAGCCTCGGCATGGCCGACGGCACGCACTACAATACGTCACATAGTAAAGGAAACTAATATCCTTTCGCAGCTCAATGTCGAGAGACATAATTATACTCGGATTCCGTCTGTTTATGATAAAATAAACAGTTCTTTTAACATCGCGTATACTTAGGAACTATCGCTTAAAATGATTTCAAAACATACGCTATTGTAAAAACATATAACACTGCTTTTAGTAATAGTCAAATCAGCGTAGGTCAGTTTAAATCGTCATTGTTTAGTAATTTATTATGTAGTTTAGTATCACTTTCACTAATGTTCTGTCTCTCTCTAACGTAAACAGCTCTATTTAGTCGAATACCAAATTCTAATTAGCTCGTGCCAATTATGTATGTTACTAAAAAAGTTATGGTCAGGTGAATTCGTTGCGAAAATCTTCAATAGTTTAACAAAAGTGTTTCTTAAGTTAAAAAGTTAATTGTGTGTGTGTTCGTGTCTTTGGTATATCAGAGCGGAAAGTATATAACTGTTGGATACAATGGTATGTATTTATATTTCTTTATTATCTTTTTTCTTTCTAAAAAGAGACAATATTCTATGAATCTACAGATCTATGCGTTATATTACACATATTCAAAGTTTAGAATACGACATTCATAGACTTGTTTTTATAAGATGATTTAGTTAAAAATAAATCACAGGAAACGACAGTGATATGTGTACACCATATTTCAATATTTTAATTCGTCATTGTGGCAATATTAAGCTAAAAAATTAAGCACCTACATTGTCATCATGTCGTTATCTGTTGAAGTGAACGTACAAAGTCAATGTAACCCAAATAACGTTGATAACACGCCTCGGTTATATATCAATGAACTGTACACTTTTCACTTTTAATCATAACAATAATTAACCTTAATTAGGCTGCTCCTGAATGTCATAACGTGAAGTACAATAAGATGTTGTCTTTCAACAGAATAAAGCTAAGAAATACAGGGACATTTTTGAACAAACACGCAGATTTCAAGTTCAGCATATTTGAACATAGACAGATAATATCTACTCCGATTAAGAACAAATTAAAAATAGAAATTGTTTTTTGCCGGTGTGGCATATCCCTTCGAATGTTCTACTTTTGGGGATTCAAAAATCAGGAGTATTTCCATTAACATGCGTAGTATTGCACAAACTACCTCAGCAGCCAGCCTCTGTCGTCCTACTTTGAGAGAATCATAACTATTAATTTCAGTTTCTTTTCGAATCGAACCTTATCAGATCCTACCCCGGTGGAAAATACTTCCTCCCAGCAGCTCTAGCAGCAATTAATCAGCTACCAATGCTCCCCACTGTCTGACGACCCTCGATCCCGTCTACTTTCCATACCGCCACCGAAATTTTCTTCGCTTGGGTTTGGCCCTCTCCCGATCTCATTCAGCAGTCTCTTTCGGGAGTATTACAGTTTCACAGAAAGAAACCACCTGCCCTAGCCTTCCTCACCCGCTAGCATGGCAGCAATGATCGCTAGCGGGAAAAAATCTCATCTGACTTGGACGACTATAATTTTGCGTTCAGACGCCTACGCGAGGCAGTACTACAGCGTATGCTGGGTAGAGTACACAGTACAGAGTACACTGCATATGGACAGAGCATATTAGAGTACTAGGAATAAGAGTTTATTTTTTTCCTATACCTTTGACAATAGTGATGACTATAGCTTTGACAATAATACTAGGTATTCATTTTGTTATACATTTTTCCTTATCATCGACTTACATAAAATAGTGAATTGGTAGTAGTAGGTAAATAGTACGTAATTTTTGAACCAAACATAAGTATATGATTATATATTTAAAGAGAACCGTGAGAAAGGGACATCTCGTAAGCCGTCTCAACCGAAATTATCACTCTTATTGAACTATTCATTTCGAATTCCACCGTTTCTCAAGAAACAGTCACATTTTAAATAATTCTCGCTCACCCTACGTTTAGGGAAAGGGGGCCTTAAAACCTAAAATCTACACTATATAAATCATCAACATCTACAGTCCACTGCTGGACATAGGCTTCTCCTTAGCATGATTTTGTCCTACTAGTTTCAAGATTTCTTTCTCTTTATAGTGGTGTCGTCTTGTATACTTTGTTCCCTTAGTCGCCGTTTACGACACCCACGGGATGAATAGGGGTAGTAACACTATGTATCCTTAATCCGTCACCACACGGACATTAATTCATCACCACACGGACATTAATCCGTCACCACACGGTCACAAAAATATTTACTAGAGAAAAATTATATGGCAAAACAACGTTTGCCAGGTCAGCAGTTCGATATTCGGTATTTGGCCGAATAGTGCACAATATTCAGCCAAATAATAAAGTTTATAGAAATAGTTTAGAAATAGTTTTTTTCCTTAGTTATCACTTACGACACACGGAATGAATAGGGGTGTTAACACTATGTATTCTTAATCCGTCATCACACAGACAAAAGGCCATGTAATTTTAAAGTATGCAATTGAAACAATTTTAAACTATACGAAATAACCTTAAAATTTTCTTTATTTAATTTAATTACGAGTATATTGTTTACACGTAAGTTTCGTACGTAAGAATTATAAATGGCAGTCATATTCTTTTTAAAAGTTATATTTTAGACAATATTTTCTGACTCAATCTATTAGCCCCAATTCTAAATAGGTTTCAATTATCAGTCAATGGTCTTAAAATTACGAATCACCATCAAACACTCTAAAGCTGAGGGAGAGGACAGCCAATGGGCGGTGATCTTAGGACTCTTTAACTGTAGGAAACTATGTGTGACGGTAATCACTTACCATAAGACAACCGACCTTTTCACCATAATAAAAATTCAAACTGTATTAAATTCATAATACATTGGTAATAGTTAAACGTTTCCCTAGCTGCCTAAGTTGATATAAAGATCTTAATCTGACGGTTAGATATCATAGTCGTTTGTCTGACGGATTGCGAAACCAAAGGTTCGATGCCCGCTCAAGTTAAATGTTTATGTGCAAGAATTATTGTATCTACTCGCTTGTGTTTTCATGTATAATATATATGTTTTTACGAAAAAAAACGTATGTATGTACTTACATCATTTGTCGAGTACCCATAGTGCAAGTTCTGCTTAGTTTGTGACAAAATGGCCTCATGTAAATATAACAAAATATTATTATTATATATTAAACTATTAACTTTAACTACTGTTGTGGTCTGGAATGCAATTCAGTCTCATCAAATACAAATTAATATTATCTTTAAACTAGAAAAACCACACAAATCACAACTCTACAACAGTGTAATAGAACTGAAAAGTTTTATGTTTATTGATTGTTTAAACTTGCGTATCTTTAGAAATGCTAGACCGAGTTTAATAATCCTCCTTGTATAGTATAGAGAAATAAGTGAGGAAGCTTGTGAGCTCTATATTGTCGAGCTACAATCCTTAGGAGCGAAACAGTGGGCCGAAAAACTTGAATGATCTGAATGATTATCCAGTTACTTCTATTTTTATTGTACATTAATATTAATTGAAAGTAAATAGTAGATATTTTTTAAGTATTTCGACCTTCGCTCTTTAAATTCAGTTAATTATATCGTTTTATACATTTAGAATTTCATTTTAACATACATTTGTGAGCTATTTTAGTGTTTTTTTATAATACTGTAAATAAACTACTGTACTGTACTGTAAATAAAATATTTAATATTAGATGGTGTAGAGGGACGTGTGTCATATCCCTCCGACACAAAGGGAGGATCCTCCGACCAGGCAAGGTGATCATGCCTAGCGGGCCACGGCCCAACGGTTGACGTTGGGATGTTGTATCTATGCTGACTGTCACGCGAATCTCTATATCGCGATACAGGATTAGTAGTTGCATTCATACGTTTCGTTCATACTTCGTAGTTAGATGTATCTTCGCTAGATGGTGCTGTTGTATATTTTTCCTTGTGCTATAATGTGGAAACCGCCACAGATGGATCTGTTGGTCTTGTGGTGAGGGACTTGGCTGCTGTGTGTTTTTATGATGATCATGTTTATTTATTTTATGTATGTATTGGGAAATATTTAAGTATGTTTATTAGCAGTCTGGTTACCATAGTCCGATCTACTTAATTTGAAATCAGACAGCCGTGTGTGAGATATGTGAGGTTATTTATTTATTATTATATTTTTTTTTCTATATTAAGAGCCTGCCAAAGTGACACTACTATGACTGATGGAAAGTATGAATAGAATCCAAGAGTTGTGGTCACCATACTCATTGCAAATACAGACAATTCAGTATGGTTCACATTATGGCAGCCTTGTGAGATGCTTTTTCACACCCCGCTTGAGGACGTAAAAGGCATGACAGTCATCGTGGCAGTGTGAGGCTTACACAGTTACCACGATAACTGTCAACCCTGCATCAATGGGCCTCCGGTCTCACACTCACCAACGAAACACGACAGCACGGATGCTGGCGCTTTAGGTTGGTCTTCTGTGGGAGGGTAGTACTGCTCCGGTCGAGCCGGCCCGCCCGTGCTGAAATCAGCGTGGCTCTACTACCTAGTATTATGTATGATATAAAAATGATTACGTGTGCGAGTACGTAAAACTGATTTATTCTTTGTCTGCTTTTTCTGAAGATAATGTTAAACGCAATCTAAGCTCATATACAGACCAATTTGATCTGTGTATGAGTTTAGATTGATATAAATTTATTTGTACTCATCATATAATATTTGTTATACAAATATACACGGAGAAAAATATGCACAAACTTATTCTTAAGTAATGATCGAAATTTCTGGCGTTAATTGATTCCAATATTCATTTTTCGAATTAACAGTAAATCACTAGGCAAATACTTCAATTGAATGAAATTGAAATTCAATTCTATACTTTTCAAATGAATTTAACGTGACAGGTTTCAATTTATATTGAAATTAAATTTATTTTACATAGTTTTGATGACCTGTTACTTTCTTTGTAGTTTACTTTTTAAGATCTAGAATTATTTTATTGTTAATATCTAGGGATAAACTAAAATCTCTATGAACACAGAAACACTTTTTAAATATAAGAAAGTAAAACTAACACGAACGCGCCGTAGGGCACCGTACACTACGTTTACCCAATCGTGGTATCCGCTCTAGTACACTTCGGCTCCAGCGACCATCGGTTCGTCTGGAGACATGGCCGGCCCACTTCCACTTCAGCATACTGATTCACCGTGCGATGTCAGTTACTCTAGTTCTCTGTCGAATAACCTCGCATAATAACACAGCAATATCGCATCGCATCACATAACAATGTCGCACGCTCCATCGCACGCTGAGCTACTTTAAACTTATGGACCAGTCGAATGGTGAGTGTCCACGTCTCGACTCCGTATGTCACGTGGTGGAACGCACTGGTCAAATACTTTGGTCTTTAATGATTGTGGGATCGGCGACTCGAAGATGTAACGAAACTTTCCGAACTTTCATCAGCTTAAGAAGAAATAAACAACCACAGATACGACAGACATACCCTTTTACGTGGTAGTAAAAAATGATATTTGTACATTTTTTTAGTTAAATACATACAAATGTATTTCTATTTTAAACCAAATATTACTGCGCATAAGTTAAATTCATTAAGCCCGCGTGATCAACTGCGCATATGAGCAAACCTTGAGTAATGTTTTATCAAATTTTTATTTGTTTTAACAAATAAAACATTTGGAGGTATTAACAGCTCTCTACATGTAAGTTATTAAAATGTCTTGTATACCATACGATGCGTTTTTGTCGTTTGTTTTATATTTTAACAGTTTTATTTTTTCTATATCGCACGGTGAACTACAATCTCTAAACCAAACTGCGCTTGATTGATTAAGAATACAGTGTCACCACCCTTAGCCTCCCCATGGGTATTGTAAGAGGCGACTAAAGGGAAATATGCAAGACAACATCACTGTAGAGAGAGAGAAAACTTGAAACAAACCCTATACCATCCCGTCTGGCCAGCGTGGTACAGTAGGCCAAAACCTCCCCGCCTATGTCCAGCAATGGATTTTTAAAATGTTGATGATGATGATGAAATCAAATCAAATCGATCTGTGACTAACTAACAACACTTAGAATTTAAAATCCACCATTTAAGTTGCTTTACTATATATTTTCTACTCTACTCTTGTATGCGTTTAATACATGTCTTTCTACACCGTCTTTCATCATTCACACTTGTAACTCCGGAAGGCATTCCTGAGCGGATTATCCACTTTCCATCAGGCCTGGACGTTTGTCTCCTATATAAAAAAAGAACGAGAGTGTATGTATGTAGCTGAAGCGTAAATACCCTACCTTATTCCGTGTGGTTGCGCGGGATGTCTTGTGAGTGGCAAGTTATAGTTTCATTAAGTAGGCCGATACATTTTATTGTCACTACGACTTTACTACACCATCACTAAATACACAATTTATATCCACATAAACAATCTATTGACAATAATTATATCAACAGTTTTTAATACTCCACTGCTGGAGATAGGTCTCTTTAGCAAGAAAGTTTTGGTATATGATACCACGCTGACCAGACGGGTTGGTCGCGTGTGCCGTACGGCGCCTAAAATAGAGTTTACCCGCAGGTGGTGCCTGCGTTAGCGGGTAGGCGCTAGGAGGGATCTTGATGTCATAATAGCACCTGTTCCCGGATCCCTCCTATGTCAGAGTGGCACACCGTGTGTTTTTAGTCGGTCCGATTCCGACACACCATCTCGCCGTAAACCCCGGTAGTGTGACGGCCCGAGGGGGTTTCCACGCATTACAAAAAAAAAAGATTTGTTTCAAATTTTCCTTCTCCTTGCAATGATTTTGTTCTGCGTGATTTGCTCCCTTAGTGACCTCTTACGACACCTATGGGAAGACTAAGGATGGTGAGACTCTGTATTTTTTTTTAATATCCTGCCAATGTGATTCTACTCTACTTGATGGAAAGCATGAATAGAATCCAAAAGTTGTAGTCACCATACTCATTGCGAATGCCGACAATGCAGTATGGTGACCCACACTATGGTGGCCTATTACGATTTTTTACGCCTCACTCGGGGACGTAAAAGACATGACAGTCATCGTAGCATTGTATTGCACACATTTACCACGGCAACTGTCACCCCTGCATCAATGGGTCTCCGGTATTCTTGGTCTACGTAATTTGAAAATAGTAATGTTACACAAAATCTAGACCACTGTTTTTGTTTTTTATCGTGGTATTTAACCGCATCAGTGCATGTCAGTAGTAAGTAGTTTGACATTAGAGATTAGATTGATGACTAATTTAAATTATTTATTTAATATACGAACAAAATTTTTAATTTATGGAAGATAATGAATGTTACAATTGTAAACAATAGTATCTTTAATAATAAATGGATTTTAACATTATTTTTAGAGCATATTTTTTGCCGCGGAAGAGTTATGCTGCGGCACCGGATAGACAGAACAGACGGATACACAGATAGTTATGTTTAAGCTATCAGCGTAAAAACTACGAAGACTTTAAAAAAAACTAAATACGGATAGAGTAATAAGACATTATCTTATTTTAGATGTTTAATAGAGCCTGAGTAGTTATTTGAGAGACAGATCTTAGTGAATTCTTGGTTTACTTCTGGTCACTTCTGACAAAGAAACTAAGTACGGTAAATAAACAGACGTTTCAATGGAAATTTTATTCTATTGAGTGAGGTGAGGGAGGACTGTATTTTTTTATTATTTGTTTTTATAAAAAGACAACGCCCGCACTAGGAATAAATCCTGTGTCGCACTTTACAAACATACAAAAAACGGACACAAAGAACACCCAGACTCAGAACAACAATTTATGGATCACACAAAGTGTTGCCCCATGTGGGATTTGAAGCCACAACACTCAGCGCAGTAGAGACCGGCGTGGTGACCGCTTAAACCACCAGGCTAACCATGCAGTCTAAGGTCTACCCGTCTACCCTTACAACGTGAAAATTAGAGATATGGTTTTCGGTACGACTTTTCTAAGTGTATAAGTTCTTCAATGATTTTTTAGGATATATACGCTTTAGGAACAAACAAATATGGTGATTTTAGCAGTAGTTTATCTGAGTAGTAGAAGGCAAGGTTATGGTTAATCCCTAGAATACAGGTGAAGTGAAGACCTGTATTCTAGGGATTAACCAGTGAAGACCACGCAATTGTAGTCAATAGTTTTCTCACGGGTAGGCCTGTCTTCGACTTAACGTAATAGTAGTCGTTATTAATAGTAGTAGTAACGATTTTAGGAAAAAAAATAATCTTGGAAAAAGAGGGGAAATAAATTTGTATATATTTTGAATGTTCAATAAAGTCATTTGCCGTTTCCAGGCTCAATCAGCACGCGCACGCCGTTGCGCGCTGGCGGCGCGTGCGCTTAGCTCGGAGGCTGAAGCGCTGCACTATCTCGATGACGTTGTGGCGCTGCTACGCGGTGACGTCACCAGCGCCGCCACTGCCAGAAGGTGGCCCTTCGCGCTGGGCTCCAGGCAGCCTGGGAGGAATTATATTATATGACAGCAGGTATGACATCTGGCAAAGGAAATATTTGTCCGTGTGATTACATTCGTTGGTAGTATCTAAGAAAAAAATAATTAAACAATTGTCATTGGCTGTGCTTGCGTGATTATTTCTTATTCGTGCTTCTAACTTTGTTAATGATGAAGTTGAAACGATACAACTGTTCTTCCTTTATTAAGATAAAGTTTCTAAAAATCTTTTTAAAATTGCTTACAATTTGAAAGACATCGGCTGTCAAAAGTTTATGGCCCAAGCAGTTTGTAATCTATATTGATGAATCAGTCTCTGTCAGGACAAGTAATATACAAGTATATATAGACATATACGTAATATGTTATTCCCTATATTATAACCTACAGGATAAGTTATATCTATGGTCCTTAAAATATAACTTACTTTTTATGACAGTTGTCATTAATGTCATTTTTGGACTTACAATGTACATTTTAGGTGTCATTTTTTATGTTTATAATGTAAACTTCATCTGTGATAAAACTGGTAAGTGATAAATGAAAATACAGGTTATATAAAACAAAATTGCTTGTTCAAAATTACACATCTGATACAGAAATCAAGCTATATTTTTAGGACTGTAATGACCAAACCTAAAGCGCCAACATCCATGCTGTCGTGTTTCGTTGGCGAGTGTGAGACCGGAGGCCGATTGATGCAGGGGTGACAGTTATTATGATAACTGTGTGAACCTTACACTGCCACGATGACTGTCATGCCCTTTTACGTCCTCAAGCGGGGCGTGAAAAAGCATCTCACTAGGCCGCCATAGTGTATCTGGTCGTCATGTCGTCATAACAGCTGTTCCCGGATCCCTCCTATGTCAGGCGCAGAGTGGCACACCGTATGGTTTTAGTCGGTCCGATTCCGACACACCACCCCACCGTAAACCCCGGTGGGGTGACGGCCCGAGGGGGTTTCCACACATTAAAAAAAAAAGAAAAGAGGGCGCCATAGTGTTGATCACTACACTGCATTGTCTGTATTTGTAATGAATATGGTGACCACAACTCTTAGATTCTATTCATGCTTTCCATCAGGCAGACTAGAGTTACTTTGACAGGCTATTAATATAGAAAAAAAATGTAGACTTGTTATGAGATAGACAAGGCCTTTTTTTTTTTTTTTTTTTAACGTGTGGAAACCCCCTCGGGCCGTCACCCCACCGGGGTTTACGGCGGGGTGGTGTGTCGGAATCGGACCGACTAAAACCACACGGTGTGCCACTCTGCGCCTGACATAGGAGGGACCGGGAACAGCTGTTATTACGACATCCAGATCCCTCCCAGCGCCTGCCCGCTAATGCAGGCACCATCTATGGGTAAACTCTCTATTTTAGGCGACGTACGGCACACGCGGACGTCGCCTCCTCGCGGCTGGCCATTGTAGCGGATGGAGGGGAAAACCCGTCCCGTCCACCCGCGGCCACACTCAAGGCGGCATGAGGCGCTGGTATGCGCGCCTCCGCCGCCCGGCTCGCCGGCGGCGAATTGGGTCCGAGTGGATATTGTCCTCCCGGGCCTTCTCCGCCGCCTCCTTCCGCGAAATTACGTCTTCGCAGAAGGTTGCGACCGCGGTAAAACAACTGTCGCTACCGACCATGGAGCGTATTACGGCCGGTAGCGAGAGATCTCCTCCAATAACTGCAGTGAGGACCCCACGCTGCGCCGCCCAGGCGGAACAAACCGCCAGCGTGTGCTGAGCCGAGTCCTCACTGCAGTCGCAGTGGTGACAGGCGGGACTCAATTCCCTCCTGGCGACCGAGTGCAGATACTTCCCGAAGCAACCGTGCCCGGAAAGAATCTGCGTCAGTCGGAAGGAAAGGGTCCCGTGCTGCCGCCCTGCCCACTCGGCGATGACCGGCTGGAGAGCCTCCACGGCGGCAAAGCCAGCACGTGGAGCCTCCAGCCGGGACGACCAACGAGCCATCGTGGCTCGACGAGCGGCCTCTCGCCACTCGCGTATCTCTTCGGGCGGGGGCCGAATGCCGCTACCCACCCGAAAGTCTGCCGTTCGCCGATAAACTTCAGCGAGCACCTCCGCCTCCAAATACAACGGGGGAGTTCCGGCCAACGCGCACGCCGCCTCCGTCGATACGGTGCGGTAACCGCGTATGGCTCTAACCGCCAATATCCTCTGAGGGCGCCAGAGGCGAGCCCTATTCTGGGCGGTCAGAGCCGCCGCCCACACCGGTGCACCATACAGTGCCATTGACCGAACAACCCCCGTGTATAGCCGTCTCGTCGCGACGCTGGCTCCACCCAAATTGGGCAAAAGTCGCCCAAGAGCAGAAGCAGCGCCGACCAGCTTTGGAGTAAGCTGTCGGAAGTGCTCGTCGAAGAGCCACCTGCCGTCGAGGATCAGGCCCAGATACTTCATCTGGGCCTTAATCGGTACGAGGACCGAATTGACTACGATAGAGGCACCGGGGGGTGGACCACGACGGGGCCCATGAAACAAAAGGGCTTCCGTCTTATCTAGGACCACCCGTAAACCCAGCGCCTCAATGCGCCCGACCACCAAAGAGACTCCCACGGTGGCCAGGCGCGCCGCCTCCTGAAAGTTCGCCCCCCGGGCCGTGACCAATGTGTCATCGGCGTAACAAATTACGCCCAGCCCGGGGGGAAGACGACCTCGAAGGGCCCAGTCGTATCCCATATTCCACAAGAGCAGTCCGAGGACGGACCCCTGTGGAACACCGCACGACATGGGCCGCCGCCTCAGAATACCATCTCGGTCCTCGTACACGACGGTACGCTCCTCAAGATAGTCTGCCACAAGTCGCCTCAGGTACTCTGGCACCCCGTGGTAGTGGAGTGCTTCCCTGATGCAACTAAATGGCAGACTATTAAATGCGTTGGCGATGTCCAACGACACCGCCAACAGCACGCCGCCACAGCTCACTGCCTCTTCGGTAACGGCCCTCAGGCGCAGCACAGCATCGACCGTCGAACGCCCCGCCCGAAAACCAAATTGGGCGTCCGACAGATCGGGGCCCACCTCGCAGAGGTGCCGGACGATGCGGGCAGAGAGTATCCTCTCAAACAGTTTACCCGCCTCGTCCAGCAGCACAATGGGCCTATAGGCCGCCACCGAATCGGCAGGCCGTCCCAGCTTCCTTAATAGGACCAGCTTCCCGCTTTTCCAGCACTCAGGGAACCGTCCGGACGACAAGCTAGCGTCCAAGATCTCCCTGAGGCGGTCCGACATGTGTTCGAGGGCACGGGCCAGCACACGGGCAGGTATCCCGTCTGGCCCAGGGGCGGTGTTCTTAGAGCGAATCCGTAGAACGACCGCCCCTATCTCCGATTCCCTGACGGGCGGAACATTATCCTCGTTCCGTCCCCCGTCGTCTTCGGCCATGAAGGCCATCGACGGGGGTGTGTGCTCCGCCCGCTGCGGGAAAAGACCCTCGACCACTTCCCGCAGGAAGCTGGGCTGGAGTGTCTCTGTAAGGGGGGGGCCCGACGTGCGGAGCTTTTGTCGCACCGCACGATAAGGGCGACCCCAGGGGTCACGATCGAGACCCTCCAGCATCTCCTTCCTCTTCACTTCTTTGGCGCGGCTAATGGCCAGCTTCAGAGTTTTCCGCGCCTCTCGGTACTCCTCATGAAGCTGGTCCTCCTCGCCGTCTACGCGGTGTCGCCGCCGACTACGGGTGTAGGACCTCCGGGCACGAGTACAGGCCGCGCGGAGGTCCGCCAACTCCTGGGACCACCAGTAAACCTCCTTCCGTGGAGGCCGACAACCTCGGATGCGGGGCATGGCCGCATCGCAGATCTGCGTAATCGCATCGCGGAAACGACCAGCCCCCATGTCGACCTCCTCGGTCGGAGCCTGCGGAGACAGCCAGGAGTAAATAATGGCTGCCTCCTCTAGTAGGTCCCTATTCAGTTTGGCTACAGCCCACCGCGGCAAGCGAGAAGAACGCCGCGCCGCGTGACCCCTACTGGGGTCCTGGGTCCGGGAGAGCTCGAATCGAATGTAGAGGTGATCCGAGAGCGTCTCAACCTCTTCCAGGACACACCAGTTCCTTACTCGTGCGGCGAGGGCAGGGGTAGCGAACGAAAGGTCCACTATCGACCTTCCCTGCTGTCGCACGCACGTGTTGGTGGAGCCCCTGTTCAGTAAACAGAGGCCCACCGAGGCCGCCCACTCCTCTACGGCCTCGCCCCTGGCGTCCGTCCTGGGGGAACCCCACGCAATGGACTTTGCGTTGAAGTCCCCCAGCACTAAGACGTGCCCAGACGTTAGATGCCGCATCGAGGTTTCCAAGTTGTTAAGGAAAACCTCGAAGTCGTTCAAACTCCGGTTGGGGGAGAAGTATACACCATATACAGTGATCCCCCCCCACTCGGCAGCAACATATCCAGTGCCCTTGTCTCTTAGCGACAAGGGCGGGGAATGAGCCGCCGTAGAGCCGACGACTGCCACGGAACCGTCCCGGTCACCCAACCAGTTTGGACGGGGAGGAACATAATAGGGCTCCGCGGCTACGGCAACACCGATCGACCACTGTGCCATAGTTTGCAGGAAAAGGTCCTGCGCCGCAGCACAGTGGTTCAGGTTCGTCTGGACTAGGAGGCTGGAGACTTGGTCCATTACTGGACTGTCTCTACAGCCTCCTCCATGGGCGACGATGTCGACGTGCGAACGGCATCGGAGGCAGCCTGGGCCGACTGGCTAGCCCCCAACGTTCGCCGAGAATCGCGAGGAGGTTTGCAGCCCCCCTGCCCAATCTGATGATTAGCGGGCTTGTTACCCGCCGCACAAGCTGGGCAGTGAGGGGCGGCAGAGCACTCTGCCGCCTTGTGCCCCGGTCGACCGCAGCGGAAGCATAGTCCACTGCAGTCAAAACAACTCACGCACTTGGCGCGTGTGTGTCCGGATGCTAGGCATTTGAAGCACCTCATCGGTCTTGCCGCCAGAACAGTGACTCTGGCATTCACAAAACCGACGAGGATCCTGCCTGCGTCGCCCAAAACTTTGGCCGACGCTACCGGACAGCTGATCCACACTGCGCCAAGCCCTCCAGGACCGGGGCGGATGGTGCCGACCCTGATGTTGTCCGCGTTGCAGCCCGTCTTCTCGCTAATTGCAACGCGGACATCCTCGGCCATTACGGAGTCATCCAGGCCCGAAATGCGCAACTCTGCGCACTTGACAGGCCTGGCGATCTTCACACCATCCGTGGCTGCAAAAATTCCTCTCAGTTTCTCGGCGAACCTGTCCGCCGTCTTTGGACCTTCAGCCCCGGGGAACTCGAGGACTCGAGCTCCCGTCTGGGCAAGGCGCAACCTGACCCCTTCAGTCCCGAAATCAGTGGCGAGACTATCCCGGGCCTTCTTAAATAAGGCCGCATAGGACAGCCCGCCACTAGCCGCCTCCGGTGTTACGGTGACCACCACAGCCGCGCTTTTAGGCACCTGCAGCTTGCGCGGCTTTTTCGCGGTAGCCACCGCAACCGACGGCGACTGCGGGGTAGAGGCTGCTTTTTGAGCTGCCTTTTTACCCCGCTTTCGGGACTTAACCCCGCCGACTACCTGCCAACCATCTTTGGATGGGGCAGATGTGGAGGGGGCAGATGTAGTGGTGCTAGGTACACCTGTAGGAGTGGGGAGCGGAGGATATTCCGCTCCAGCCTTTACCACTTTTTTGGGCCCAGACTTCGGTGCAGCCGTCTTGGTTATTACCTTGGCCGCCTGTCGTGCCCTCGGAGTGGCCACAGGAGTAGTCGACACCGACGCCGCCGCCGCATAGGACACACGACCGCCCACAACGGGCAGAGATGTTGGTGCTGATGTGACCTTTGGCCTATGGGCCCCAAACGGCGGCCGGACAATAGGGGCAGGAGGCAGTCTTGCCTCTAGGCCAGCGAGACGGCCGTCCATCATGCGCCACACAGCGTCTGTGATTTGGCGCATTTGGGCGTCAGCGATGGTACCAATATTGGGAGACGGAGTAGGCTGAGACGGGGACGAGGCCGGATCCTCTGCCGGACGATGCGCCCGGAATTGGGCGAACTGAGCGCTAAGCTCAGCCACTTGCCCCGTCAGGTGGTCGTTGGCTGCCTGGAGACGAGCCACGTCTCCGATGAGGGTCTCCACGACCCCCGCAATTGCGGAAGAGGAGTCCTTAAGGGCTCTCACAAAGGAGCCCTTAAGGTTACTCGACTTGGTGGCCACTTTGTGAATAATGGCCACCGCCGCGTTTGCTATCTCCTGCATGGAGGATGGTGTCTGGGGAACTGAGTCCCCCACCATCGGCTCCCTGACTTTCAGCAGGAGACCAGCAATCTCCTCCTCCGCTAGTGCTTCACCGTCCGCCCTAACTCGCCTATAGGCTTCCGCCTTACAAAAGACGGAGCCTGACGGGATCGAGACCGGGGTTCGTGATCTCCCTCTACGGCTGCTGGTGATTTTGGGAGGTAACATCTCCTGGGACGTGTCACTCTCCTCGTCCCTGGAGCGTCCGCGTTTCCTGCTGTCACACAGCTCCGTCTCCATTATGTCCAGTGCATCTGTCCTCGTACTGGAGTTACTGCCCGCGGTGGATTTGGAACGCAACCGTTCCGATGTTCTTCGGCTCCCAGCAGCCATTATGACTTCTGGGAGCCCCACCGATATAGGCGCTCCAACCAATACTTCCTCCTCGTTGGAAGAGAAGTCGTCCGCTCTTGTACTTTTTCCCTTCCTGTTTTTCTTCTCCTTCTTTTCTATATTATGATTGTTTGTGTTTGTTAATTTTTCCATTTTTAAACCCACGAGATGGGGAGAACTAAATGTCGACCCGGGCAGAGATCCCCAATACCCGGGCAAGCGTAAATTTGTGCCCAACCGAGGGGTCCGCAGGTGCCCCGGCTGGGAGTGCGCTTGCGACTGAACTACCCATCAGCCATGCATCCCCTGGTCACGCACCAGAACACGGGATTCGGGGTAATTTTTTAGAGAGGTTTTCTTCCTCGCAGTCCGGGCGGCTAAGCCAAGACCCTCGCCCCCGATTGGAGTCGCGAGACTCCAACTCGGGACTACGATATGTCGACGGCGGCAGGGAGACTATGTCTCCTGATGCTTGCACGGTGGCAGTGTAAGTGCACACCGAGCCCGTCCTACATTTTCCACCGCTGAGCGGAGGAACTCCGACCCTAGAAAGGGTCCCACCATCGTGATTTTTTACCGAGGTTTTCCTCCTCATTGCTCCGAAGAGCGAAGAACCAACAGAGGATTCGACAGACACGCCCGCTCTGTTGGACCAAGTCTCAGCTGAATTGCCGGAGAAAATGGCTTCCTCTTCGTGCTAGAATATTAGCCGTTGGCAGTGATGAACACCATCGCCAACATTACCAGGGTGCACCACGTGGAGGTTTTCTAGCCAAGCACCCCAAGATAGACAAGGCCTACAAATACGCTAATCGCTTGACGGAAGTGACTGCCACCACATAGATAACTACAACTCAAGTGCCTTCAATGCTACTTCCTCCCTTCCCACTCCATACAGAATCAGAGAGGATAAAATAAAACTCCGGAAACTACGGCTGCACTGTAACAACATTAATATTAACTAACTAACACTTCAATAACAAAATACATTAATATATTAAATTTTGTAATATTATATTGTTTAAAAAGTGGCATTCTAATAAAAAGTAAGGTAACGACTTTATTATTGAGCATCCGATACAAATAGCAAATAGTTTTTTTGCAATCTCATTACAACCAAACGATTGTTCTTCACGTAGGGCCTGCAACCTTGAATACTTAAATTATTCAGCTATTAACTACAACAATATATATAAATAAACATAATCATTTCCTGTTAAATAATTGCATTAATCATACACGATAATAAATTAGAACGAATGTGTTTTTTGTCATAAGTTCTACTTTTTTTTAATAAGACAACGCCCGCGTTAGGAATAAATCCTGTGTCGCAGGGGACCTTACAAACATATAAGAAATGGACTCAAAGAACACCCAGACACAGAACAACAATTTCTGGATCACACAAAGTGTTGTCCCGTGTGTGATTTGAACGCACAACACTCAGCAAAGTGGAGAGTGGCGTGGCGACCGCTTAAACCACTAGGCCAATCGTGCAGTCAAAGTCAAATTAAAACATCTGTGGTGTTTCCTGGTCTCTTTGTCCTCTATCCAACTGTGATAATGCTATTAAAAATTTGTTATACTCTGGTTATACAGTTTAAATCATCCTTAAAATATAACATATCTTAAAATACAGCCGTTTATCAACGGTTTTCATACATTCAATAACACCACTCATCATCATCATCATTAGCCGAAACACGTCCACTTCTGAACATAGGCCTCCCCCCTAGAACGCCACGCCGTACGACTGGACGCCAACTGCATCTATCGGCTCCCCGCGACTCCCACTATGTCGTCACCAACACCACTTACAATTCAATAATTTATAAGTCGAATCCAAAAAATGTTTGTAGTTGAACACAATAAAAAACTTATGAAACATCTCTTTTTGCTTGAAATGTTAAAATATATAGTAAATTGATGATCGATATAACATGTTAAATGTCCGAAAGCTCAACAACCCCATACTAAGTAGTAGAGCCACGCTGATTTCAGCACGAGCGGGCCGGCTCGACCGGGGAAGTACTACCCTCCCACAGAAGACAAACCTAAAGCCACAGCATCCGTGTTGTCGTGTTTCGTTGCTGAGTGTGAGACCGGAGGCCCATTGATGCAGGGGTGACAGTTATCGTGGTAACTGTGTAAGCCTTACACCGTCACGATGACTATCATGCCTTTTACGTCCCCAAGCGGGCTGTAAAAACGCATCTCACAAGGCCGCCATAGTGTGGGTCACCATACTGCATTGTCTGCAGTTGCAATGAGTATGATGTGAGGTGACCATAACTCTTGGATTCTATTCGTGCTTTCCATCAGGCAGAGTAGAGTCACTTTGGCTGGCGCTTAATATAGAAAAAAAAAACTTTATACTATTCTTCACTATAGTACTAAATCAGCTTCATTTGGGTTTTAGGAGTAGAAAATGAAATCTGAACTTATTACTCTTATTCATTACTTTTGTTGCTTTTGAGTCGGGTATTGTTCACTATTTCATTAGTTTCCATTTTGTTTTCGCGTAACTCATTATTTTTTTATAAAATAAAAATAGATTAAATTACTTCTCATGACATCGGCCATCTGCCAGTAAAAGTCCCGTCAAAATCGATTAAGCTATTTCAGAGATTATCTGGCACATTATTGTCTAATGAAAATCTGTTGTTTTGAAATTACAAATAGACATGTATAAATACAACACTATAACGATAACAAG
The DNA here is from genome assembly GCA_949316085.1 of Hypercompe scribonia. NCBI lineage: Eukaryota > Metazoa > Arthropoda > Insecta > Lepidoptera > Erebidae > Hypercompe > Hypercompe scribonia. The sequence continues at coordinate 1,319,636 of OX438976.1, read as the reverse complement.
AGACTAAGCAACTAGAACCTTTGACGTCCTAGGTTATCATCTTAATATAATTATTTGTCAATACGTTTGAATAACTCAGAAATAAGCAAAAACTAAGACACGTGACGATAATTAAATTGCTAGATTAAAGTTATCAGCAGCATTTATTATTGCACAGTTGGACCTTAGAAATTAGGCTTTAGCCTACCACAATACGCTGGCCAGACGGGTTTGTATTGAGCTTGTTTCCTTCTCTTCGCGATGCTGTTATAATTGACTCCCTTAGACAGCTATACACGGTAGCAGAGAGGACCAATGTTATGCAGCTTACTGCAATACTACTGTGCAAACTCATGCACAAGCTAAGGCCAAAGATTAAGGTATAATTTCCAAATCATCATCATCAGCCTTTTACAATCCACTGCTGGACATAGGCCTCTCCTTAGCAAGGAGGTTTTGGCCCACGCTGGCTAAACGGGTTGCAGTAGGGTTTGTTCCAAGTTTTCCTTCTCTTTGTAATGATGTTGTCTTGTATACTATGTTTCCTTAGTCGCCTTTTACGACACCCACGGGATGAATAGGGGTGGTAACACTATGTATTCTTAATCCGTCACCACACGGACAAATATTCTTCGTAAAATAACTCTTTTTCCTGAACATTAAAATGGAAATTTAACAAAAAGTAAGCATGTTTAACCGCAGTAACCAAAAGAAAACAAATAAAAATTTCACCGTAACAATAGAACCAAATTGCAGAGACACGCGAAATATTTCATTGTAATGCTGTAATATGGAACTGTGTTACCAGGTTATAACGTTTACCCCAATGTTGGGTACTTTATTATTAATCAAACATATTTACTATATTTTATAAATTAACTATCTTTCGACCTAAACGTATAAGCAGTTGATGTCATGATTAATTTACTGACATCAAAATCAGTTGATCACTTTTACCAAAAAATCTGAATTTTAAGATTTTTAGTATTATTATTGTAGACACCAACTGACCATGTCATCATATCACATAAACAGCCTTTGACAAGCCACTCCTGAACAAGGTAGCTCTGGCGTCTCTTTTAAGGGTTAAAAATTTACGATTTGTTTTAAATATCAGGAACCTAAGTAATGTAACGTCCGTGTGGTGACGCCGTCCGTGTGGTAAAGGATTAAGAATACATAGTGTTACCACCCCATTTCATCCCGTGGGTAACATAAAAGGCGACTAAGGGAATAAAGTATGCAAAACAACATCATTACAAAGAGAAGGAAAACTTGAAACAAACCTTATTCCAACTCGTCTGGCCAGCGTATTATAGTAGGTTGAAACCTCCTTGCTAAGGAGAGGCCTATGTCCAGCTGTGGACTGTAAAAGGCTGTTGATGATGATGATGATGAAGTAATGTTAATGACCTGAAATATAAGTGACATTTTTATTGTATTTATGTTTGGGATCCATTCTTCCCCGGTGCCTTTCTCTTAAACTAGATTGGGGTTAGTTTTAAATCTAGCGCTACACGGCTGGACTTTGGTTTTATACGCGGAGCGACTGCCGTCAGACCTCGACAAACCAAATACGTGGTAACATCGAAGCTGTGCATAGACACTGTTGTTGAAATTTTTACGGCTCCAATTACCATAGATGCTCGTATGGCAATGATATTTTTTTTATTTTATTTCGGGTTTTTACCCAGTAAAGACATACCACCCTCTTCGTACCTTTAATTTAAATTTACCATATTTTGGTACATCGCACCATTTCTGAACTGTTGTAATCAGATGACATAATTTTTTATCTGCTTCTGAACTTGGCCAACTCATCATGCTTTGTATCAAACCTCCATCGAATTTTGAAATTAATAATGACTAAAATAGAAGTATTTTTATGTAGTGGCAACCCCAGTGGTTTGCTAATTACCGGCGCCCCCCGGTGCCGGCACGGGGCATACCAGGCCGGTGTTGTGCAACTACCAACGTAATACTGTAATGGTATTTCAGTTTCTAGTATGGTAATTGTTTAATGTACGGCTTGAACTTTGTACGAATATATTTTTAGACGACGTCCACTGCTCAACGACGGTCTCTCCCAAGAAACGCCAACCATCCCGATCTTGGATAATTCGCATCCATCCGCTGCCAGCCATCTTCTTTAAGTTGTCGGTCCATCACGCCGCAGGGCGGCCTACACTACCCCATCGTGGTATCCAATTTCCCAATCGTGGTATCCACTCTAGTACACTTCGGCTCCAGCGACCATCGGTTCGTCTGGATACATGGCCGGCCCACTTCCACTTCAGCATAATGATTCTCCTTTCGAGTACCACGATATATCTTTAACTTGTATTTCATTATAATATAATCAATATATATATACCTAAAATGTTTTCTCAAATGCTTATAGCTCTTTACACGATATTAAAACATAAGCTACCTTTTTTGAAATTCTTGTTTTTGTCTGCTTGTTCGTTTGTCCGGGCTAATCTCTAAAACCACTGAACCAAATTTAATGAGACTTTCACTAGGAGGTAGAAGAGGTCACTGGGCAACATATAGGCTACATTTTATCATGAATTGCGCACAGAATCGTGTTTGACGTAGTAAAAACCACGTCTCTAAGACAAAATTTCAAAATTCGTATTCTGTGTCAACGAAGACGCGGGCACGGCTAGTAAGTATGAACTCTAATTAACGTTCAAAGTAAATTTATGTTGTGATGTTATTATGTAAAGCAATCGTAACTAACCGTCATAACACAGTGAATATTACTGCTGCAGGGCTGCTATCCTTGAATCTGTGTACGTTCGAGATATTTATATCCATACAATATGTAACTTGTCAGGGCTGCCACTGGATCTTTTAATATGTAAAACATAAATTCGTTTGATTTAGAATCGAAATGAATTCAAATGTCAACCTTCATTTGGTCTTCACATTTATTTCTTTACTAAGTAGTAGAGCCACGCTGATTACAGCACAAGCGGGTCGGCTCGACCGGGGCAGTACTACCCTCCTACAGAAGACCAACCTAAAGCGACAGCTTCCGTGCTGTCGTGTTTCGTTCGGTGATAGTTGCCGTGGTAAATGTGTGCTATACAATGCTACGATGACTGTCATGTCTTTTACGTCGCAAAGTGAGGCTTAAAAATTCATAATAGGCCGCCATAGTGTGGGTCACCATACTGTCGGCATTCACAATGAGTATGGTGACTACAACTTTTGGATTCTATTCGTGCTTTCAGTCAAGCAGAGTAGAGTCACTTTGGCAGGCTATTAGAATAAAAAGAAAAGTTTATTCATTTATTATGGATCTCCGACAAGGAAAACACTTTACATGTGATTTTTATATCTGATAAAATACAATTAAGATTTCGTGCCATGTGCTTCCTCAATTATGGGAGACCATAACATGCTTATCACAAAAAGAATTAAATATGTGTATATAAACATCGGTCACAAAGGTTTATGTAGGTGAAGGAAAAAGTAAACTAATAAAATACAAAAAAAAACATCAATTAATTAAACTATCGTGGACCAGTGGCAGTTACACACACATACGTACACAACAGACACACAAATACATGCATACACCCACAGCCACATATACAAGCACACACAGACACACACACATATATATTTTTCTTTATATTAAAATGGTAGGCAGGTGTAGGAATAATTGAAGATTTAAACTTGCTTGATTGATTTAACTTGATTGATTTAAGCACATGAAATATCAAGTTCACTTACGTTTTCTGTACATGTGATAATGGTGTACTCCTAGCCGATTGTCATTCCATTTGCCATTCTTAACGTAGACCAGCCAACCAGGAGATATTATATCGCACAAGCGTTTGCATAAACACAGGTGCACACTCTGTACTCTCACTTTCACAATCTGACACCACCGGGCAGAGATCTGGCGCAAATTCGATGACTTTACGTGCTCTTCTAGACATGGGCGTTAAGACCCCAATTTCTTCAAAGGAATCATGAATGAACCGGGAATTGAACTCGAGACTCCTAGATCGGCAGTCACGTACTCTAGCCGCTAGACAAACGAGACAGTCACAGTTAAATTTACTCTAGAAATTTGAGAATGGTGAAGAATTATCACCGAGGATTAGGATGTGAAGATGAGGTAGTCCAATTGCAGGGGCCCGTGGGTGGTAGTGGTTACTTACCGAGGGGATCCTTGTGCTCGTCTGTCCACATATTCTATTAAAAAAAAGTAATATTCTAAAAAATCAGCATAGTTGGAAACATAGTTGAGACAGTTACACAGTACTCCTTCAACATCAAGCGACTCCTTTTGTCACTTTAACAAAAAGACGCAGAAACAAACTATGCCAGTATTACAAATACAAATATTCTTTTACTAAACGATTTGTTTGTTTCCAAGGTCGGCATTTGTACAACAAACTAAATAAACAATCAAATTTCTAGTCGTTAACTAACTAGCACCTCTATCAAGAAAACGTTAGCAAATTGGCTTTTAACTACAATCTGCCAAGATACGGAACAGCTCCTTTATACTGAAAATAATCCCCAATAACTCAACACAAACACACACACACGCACGCACGCACGCACGCACGCACGCACGCACGCACGCACGCACGCACGCACGCACGCACGCACGCACGCACGCACACACACACGCACACACACACACACACACACACACACGAACACACACATTTCTAAAATTACTTCATACAACACCAGTTCTGTTAGTTTTAACGTTACTTTTTGTGTCATCAAAGCTATGTCAAAGAAGTAAACCAGGCCTTTAATACAAGTTATTTCATAACTTAACAAGGGCTCTGGTTGCAACACCTAGTTTGATTTGTTAACATCCTAGCATAATCTGAGTGTTCAATTTGTTGTGAAATTCTAAGTTAGTATTGTAATTATGAGTCAATAAATTATTATTATTATAGTTATGTATGAAACAGTTTTTAACTCGCTTTTATTAACTTTTCATATATCTTGGTTAGTATTGTATATAAAAGACACAGGGTAAAACATAAGTAACTTCATAGTTTTTATTCTATTATTATTTATTTTTCTTTGTTTAAAAACAACACACGAATTAAGAATACCCTGTGTCGCGGGGATTACAAACATAGAAAAAAGAGACAAAAACACCCAGACTCAGAACAACAATTGTTGATCACACAAAGTATTCGATCGACTATGGTGATGTGTGCTGCTACGACCTGAATGCAGATCTTCTCGATAAATTAGACCGTCTTCTTAATAACTGCATTCGATTTGTTTATAATCTCCGTAAATATGACCATGTATCCTCTTTCCGTTCGCAACTCAATTGGCTACCAATTCGTCTACGCCGAAAATTGCGCGCGCTCACTGTTCTATTCTCTATACTTAATAACCCATCTTCGCCAACATATTTAAACTCTTATTTCCAACTCTTATGTAGCAATCACGACAGAAAGCTTCGGTCCTTTAAGAATCTTCTCCTTCGTTGCCCCTCCCATACATCTGAGTTTGTTGGCTCATCTTTCTTTGTGCAGTCCGTTCTTCTCTGGAATGAGCTTCCCCTCGAAGTCAGGATGGCTACCAACGCTTTTTCTTTTAAGAAAAAAGTGAAGCAGTATTTACTGAAACAGCTGGTAGAATCAACCAATACATGATTATCATCTTATACTTGTTATGATATTTATTCGTGTATGTATGTATATAGACTTACATCAACTTAAGTATGTATATGTATGTATTTATGTATTTGTATTATTTTTAGTATATGAAAGTTTGTGTCTATTTCTTCTATTCAACACCTGAAACGCACCTACTTCCTATTTTCTCTGCATCACCCAAAGCTTGACTGGTAGAGAATGCCTTAGGCATTAAGTCCGCCTATGTACATAAAGTGCATGATGTATAAATAAATAAATAAATAAATAAATAAGTATTGTCCCATGGGGGTTTGAACTCACAACACCCAGCGCAGTAGAGAACGGTGTGACGACCGCTTAAACCTTTGCGCCACCGTTTCTGTGAAAACGGAAACAGACCAATGAAAACAAGTTTCTTTTGTAACACATCTTTTGTTATAGTTCCTGATTAAATAAAAAAATATATAAATACAATTGAAGTACATTTTAATATTACTCATTAATAATATTCAGATTTCTTTGTGTGTTAAAGATGTAGTAAAATAACTTAAAAAAACAAACAAGGTTGCAACGGACGTGGTAACCCTGTGATACGGAAGTCACACGTCATTAATAATCTATTTATACGTTTGAACAATGTACCGTTTCACCACAGAAGCTACCATTTCAATACCCTATATGCTTTGTAGCCTTTCTAAAGAAGGCCAACCTAAAGCGCCAGCATCCGTGATGTCCGGTGAGGGTGAGACCGGAGGCCCATTAATGCAGGGGGGACAGTTATCGTGGTAACTGTGTAAGCCTTACACTGTCATGATGACTGTCATGCCTTTTATGTCCCCAAGCGGGGTGTGAAAAAGCATCTCACAAGGCTACCATAGTGTGGGTCACCATACTGCATTGTCTGCATTTGCAATGAGTATGGTGATCACAATTCTCGGATTCTATTCATGCTTTACATTATTGGAGTAACAAATGCTCTAGAGAATTTATAAGAAATTTAATTTCTTCCTGTATCAAGAAGGGCTAGGCAGGAATATATTAAACGCCCACTTTTTGTCAGTGTTTCGGTCCCACATAACAGGTGGTAAGCCTATTACTGCTAATCGGGATGTTTTGTTTACCAGAACCTAGTCCGTCGTTCAGCAGGTGAGGTTGACTTGGGGCCCTAAGTTCTTGGTAGGAACCCTCTGTCTGTTCTCCCTGTATCAAAGTCAGTAAAAAAAATCTAATCTGACACAAGTATTTGAAGATCATCAAATTGAAGATTTTTTTTTTAAAAACTGTTTAGGAACTTTTTCTTATAAACCTATTTTGATTCAATTCGAGGTCAAGTAACTGTAATAAAATATAAATATTAAATTAACCACATCAAAGTGTCTGTACACACAATACAACACCGATTTCCAAATATTAAATTGTACGAATGTACCCGAAATATGTGAGACGTAATTCCAAAACACATTGAATAACGATAACCGCATAACTATTTATACACATATGCATAACGGTATTGTACAGCAGCGTTAACGGGTTGATTGTCCGCCGAAATAATTGCACACCACAATCGTACGAACACGTATTGAAATGTACTTACGTATGCACAATTTCCTCTGTTTGTGCGATAATTATGATTTAATTTCGAATTGTACTGTTTGTTTTATCGCTGTACGATCAACGTTTTATTGTTGAAAATGAAATTTAATTCTTATTGTGATTTAATATGTTATAAATATTCATAAATCTCTATTCGTAGTATTATTTCTAGAAGGCTGAAAGTCTTTTTAGAGCTCCGTAGTCGTAACAAAAAACCGTTACAGTTTTACCAAGTTCGTCTGCTTTTCCGTTCGGCCATTCGTAGAGATTGTTACTACTAGAAAACTGCAATTTTAGGATTTTTATGAAAGATTTTTTTTCAAAGAATAAATGACGTTGAAAATATATGAAAATATATCTTGACGAAAAGAATTATGTTACCCCTTTGACGTGAAAATGATTTATTGATTTCATAAGCGATCTGTTGGTTTGTTCGTCTTCAGTTTAACTAAGAGGCTTTTAGGACCAAAATGCTGTAAAAATATTGAGGAAGTACCAAGATTACTTTTGGATTCACTGATTCGCTACACCGTAGGCAAATACCTACCAAAAATTTAAAAATTGTTTTTCCATAAATTGTTAATGTATTAAATTCGTATGGTGACGTCTTAAGAACAGAAATCTTACTCACTCAATCACTCTGTTTTCGAATACATTCTGCCTAAGTGACTAAGGGAGTAAAATATACAAGACAGCATCATCATCCGTACATCCTCACTCACAACACTACAAAAAGAAAGAGAACTTGAAAAAAAACCTTATATCAACTTATCTGGCCACCGTGGTCTAATAGACCGAAAGCTCTTTGCTAAAATGAGCCTTACGTCCAGCAGGGGACGGTTAAACTGGAGATAAAGATTTTAAATACGGTAGGAAAACAAGCATGTAATACAGTAGAAATACATTACAACTTAAGAAAGTCGTGATCACAAACATGCGTATATACTCGTACAAATATCCGATCAAATTAAGAAATTATTACTTCACTATTAAGCTTAAACACTATAATAACATTACCGTGTTCAACGTTACCCCATATTTTAATATAGATGCAGATTGCTTTTGTTTGCCGTCAGGATATGCTTTGATTTACAATAACATAACAAACAGTTCCATAACATCCTAAATATCAACAACGAATTAACACCACCAAACTATAATTACATTACAATAAGGTCGTTATTCAACTGATACAGACAATCTTACATTAATATGTAAATATAAATTGTTACAGGCGGCGATATCGCCAGATGACCTGTGTGCAGCGACGCCCAACACCGACGCAAAACGGATTTGCGAACAGAACTAGTCTTGTAACGAATGGACTTTGTAACGAGCTCTTCAAGCGTTATTGTGGCAAATAGATAGTTATTGTTTTAATTTAGTTATTAACTGATAACTGTTTATTTTGTGATACTACTTTGTCATTGATACGAGTCAAGAATCTCAAGCACAATTTCTTTTTTCAATCATTTTTGTGTAATTTATTAAAAAAAACGATTAAGCTCTTTAAGAAAACTTGTTGTAAATTTAAAAGTAAGTTTAGACTTGTAAACCAAAAAAAAATGTGATTTGTGCTTCGAGGACATCCTATCCTACCTCCTACTTTCCTACTTATCTTACGTCATAAATGCGAAAGTTTGTGAGGATGTACGGATGTTGTTACTCTCTCATGCAAAAATTACTGAACAAATTTGTATGAAACTTTATAGTAATATAGCTCATACATTAGAATAACACATAGACTTCTTTTTACTGCGATATCCGATATACACGCAAGCGAAACTGTGGGTAAAACTAGTGTTCGCAAATAAAAGTTCATATCACATCACAAAACATTAAAATAACCTGAACAAAACTATTTACGTTACTGCTTATAGACTTTTTTAAGAGATTTTTAAAAAATATGTTATAAAGTCATCATATTAAGGTACCTACTCTACGTAATTACAAAGAAAAATGTACCTTAGACTAATGTACGTAGGTACACTTTGGATTCCTAGAGCAATAGACTTATAATCGGCAAAATAAAGATGTCTAATAGACTTCTATGTACCCTTTCTATTTTTTGGAGTTTACTCCTTAAGAATCGGTTTTTTGATATAAGGCGCCCGGTATGAGAAAAATGTGAGAAGTAAAATTTACTGAACGAATGACCTCGTTACGTTTTTGGTGCAGCTGCACTGGTTGTAAGTGTATTAAGACGTGTATAGATTATGCTGGAAAGCGACTATATCTATATGTTATTTTGACAATCGTACTTAAGGAGTAAACTCCAGTCGTGCGTCGGAGCTGACACACACAATTTTCTTTTTTTTTATACTCGCGGAAATCCCCACGGATACCACCGAAGGGTGGTTATGTCGAACTCGAACCGACGAAAAACCGCACGCCGTCTCAGATACCAGTAGTCGGGGAACCAGGTGTACCCTAGAAAGGAAATCAGGCTTCTGTGCACCCCTGATTTATATGTGTGTCTATGTTTCCTATCTTATACCTACAGTTACATAGAAACTATTCTCATACGGGTCTAGATATTATCTCATTTTTGCAGAATGATTTTATTGTTTTTCTAAATATTAATAATGTTATTACCGTCTGTTCAAAATGCATCGTTAGACTAAAATGCCAGATTTTCACGGTTCGGTGGTTCTGTACGAAGAAATTCATTTACATTTCTCACTAGCTTTATTCACAGCTTCACTTACGTAAAAAAATTTACATCCCTTTCGTTTTATATAGAAAACCAAAGACTGCACTGATGACTCATGTTGCAGGTGCTGTTGTAGCTCTTGTTACAGTTACAGGTGTTCTATGTACGACGATAGTAGTTACTTACCATGGAGTGACTCATCAGTTACGATGAGATAACTACGAGTACATTATGTCCTTTAGGCCACGGACACGAAGTTAGAGGTTATGGGGCAGCGGCAATGAATAACTTTGTATGAACGAAACGACATGGAGAGCGGCGGCGAGTCTACATTGACGCGTTCCTACTGATTTCGAAACCGTGGCCTTACTGTAGCCTAGTTAACATATATTATTGTAATAACTGGATATAAGGACTACAGCGCCTACGATACGAACCAATAAAAATGTTTTCTTAACTTATAAATACTATGTACATATAACTGAGATGCAAGAATCTAAAAACGATCGGTGTTTATGAACTAACAAACATTATATTTTTGTATGTTTAGATGTATCAACGTCATTTAACTAAAAATGGAAATAGAAGGTGCGCTAATAATCTATTTTATTATTCTTTTATTGAAATGAATTTATAAATCTTTAATTGTATTGTAAAGAAATAATTGTTTCGTATTTTGTTAAAAACGTTAAGTTTTTGGAAGATGTGATATTTTATGAAATTGAAAAATTATAAATAAAAAATATTGTTTAATCTTGTAGCCTACTTAAGTATATATTATACAGTATCATTTTTTAAACAACTTCTAATAACATCAAAAGAAAGATCTGTTTTGTAAATATAAGACATTCTTATTGTAAAACAATAGAAACTGAATATTAAATGTAACATTTTTTGAGATTTGTAATTCCGACATTAGCTTTTCCTTATTCAAATGGAAAAAATTAATGTCTCAGTGACAATGGGAAATTTTAATCGTTGGGAATAATGAACTAATGTGTAAAAAACTGGAATGGTAAGAACACCACAGCTTGGTGACATTATTTTACAGTGTATCCATTTGTAAAGCAATTGTCCCACTGTCGTTCATATCTTATAACTTAGTCAAAGACCCAACCTGAATCCAAAACTGTATGAAATGATGTGGCTACTTGGATGTCTAAACTTATCTAAGGTACCTGAAATTGCTCGTAGTCACCTTTTGTAGAATTATTTTAAGGTTGCAGCGAACATCGGGCGGGATGTTACGATGGGTTGCAACGTCGAGTTTGCACGCCGAGTGCAACGCAGTTGTGTTACACTTATCTATAGCTATCTATATTATTTACTAGCTAATGTTTCAAGGTCACTCGTGAGGCATCATCTCGCTCCGCCCGCTGTCTACTCCATCCTCAAATCTCAAAATGTAATATTTTTTCGTATTAATGTATAAGCCAGTAGAGGTAATATTCGAATTGGATCTCTCAAACTGAATCTGTGTCGATTAATGATTGATCAAAGTTAATATCGAGCCAAATATAATATATTTCTATATTAAATATTTTGTTTTGTTAACCGACTTCATAAAAAGGAGGACATCATATTTGTATAAACCGATTTGGAAAACTCATCCTAAGGCTCTAAATCCCCTTTTTCCCTATTTCTGAGAGCGGGTGTACAGAGGTTAGGGACACCTGTGACTCCTGAGTTGCAAGGGTACATGGATACGGGTAATTACTTACCATAAGACACGCATTTCTAAATACATTCAGATTATACATAAATTATTCTCAAGTTTAAAGCAAATGCAATTGGTTCTGGGTGGGAATCGAACGACCTTTGGCTTGGCAGTCAGATTACATGATGTAATTACCTATTAATATTTTTTTGTGGTTTACAAATAGACAAGTATTTCCAGGTGTAGTTTACTTGTAATGAAATACACCAATACATGTTCAAATCATTGGTTTGGAAGTATGGATGAGATCAACCTTTAGATTGTGTCACAGTTGATATACTTTGACAAATGCACAATGTATGGATCATTATCGCTCTATCTATTTACAAAACTTCTGTCTGTCTGTCTAATTAGGCTTGCCTATAAACAGATAAAATCACTCACGTCTTTCATCCCTGGAGGGTTAGGCAGAGGTCAATTAAATGGTCTTATGCCGTCATCTATAATGCTACTCATTCTAAGGTAGTAGGGGGTAAGTCTATAGCTATATTACGTCTACATGTTTATATATGTAAAAGTATTTGAATTCGTAATAACACATATGTTTATTATTTAATGTATACTAATCATAATCTACACTAATCTGCCCGTGTGGTGACGGATTAAGAATACATAGTGTTACCACCTCTATTCATCCCGTGGGTATCGTAAGAGGCGACTAAGGAACCAAGTATACAAGACAACATCATTACAAAGAGAAGGAAAACTTGAAACAAACTCTATTCCAACCCGTCTGGCCAGCGTGGTATAGTAGGCCAAAACCTCCTTGCTAGAGGCCTATATTTAGCAGTGGAATGTAAAAGGCTGTTGATGTACTAATATTGAAAATCAAAACAGTTTGTTTGGTTGAACACGCTCATCTCACTAAGTACTGGTTCCAACTGAATAATTTTATTAGTGTTAAATAGCCCATTGCTAGAGGAGAGCTATAGACGTGGTCAATAGAAGCCAAACATCAGTCAAAAATGCTACAAAAAACGAAGTTGCACTTGTCGACTAGTTAGAAATTAAATATCTGCCTACGTTATACACTATTAATAATCTTCAGTATTTTTTTGAGGTAAGAATGGAAATACAAACGGAAGTAGCATAAACGAACACTTTCTTTTTTATTTAAATATTAAAAATCAAAAATTAATGGCTGCCTAAAACGAAAACTAATGATTGATGATTTTCGATTCTAGAACACAAAAATTCCCTCACAATAATTACATGGGCTTAATATCAGTTGGCGAAATGGCGAAACGTAGGTGCCCTCTACTTATACCATTTGAGTAGACAAGCCTATCAGTCTACAATATTTATTTCTCGTATAGTAACTATCATATCTATATATAATCAAACTCAACAATCGTACAGCTCAACCAAATTAATGTTGTACAATCGCTGCCTGCGCGTTATGTTCGTAAACAAGCACCACTAGTTAAGGCTTATCATCTCCAGGCTCTATTAGGTACTTAGATAATCATCATCTTCATCTTCCTAGCGTTTATCATTCCCAACATTTTTTGGAGTGGGTTACTATTTCAACTGGTTTTAACCGGAACCTGACCAACAAACGGGACCAATCCGAAGGGTGAACTGAATTCGAAGGTTGATCCAGTTGTCAGTATATTTCTGGATGTAGTAATAACAGCTGTTTCCGGATCCCTCCTATCTCAGGCGCACAGTGGCACACCGTGTGGTTTTAATCGGTCCGATTCCGACATACCACACCGCCGTAAACCCCGGTGGGGTGACGGCCCGAGGGGATTTCCAATCGTTAAAAAAAAGAAAAAAGTTGTCAGTATATTTGGAGGCACTGTCTTTCTAATACCATATATATTCATGATAACCGGCTCCGATCACTTAACGTGCTCTCCGAAGCACGGGAGTGGGACACCGCCAATCTTCCATACTCTGGGGTGTAAGAAAAACTCAACTACACTTTTAACCGCACTCGCCCAGTGGACCGCACATATTGATTGACAATCGCATTCACTAACCGCTAGACTAAATTTCTACAATTGTTTTCATTAAAAAGGAAGTATGTCACATTAAATGAGCAATATGATCAATTTAAGTAATAAAATTACGAAATATCGCAGCTGATAATTCACATGTAGTTTCATGGCACCGAAGCCACACATTTATCGCTCCAGATGTCGTGATACATCGAATATGAGAATTTAATTGTAATAATTGTCGATTTGAACGCACAACCACATATTTTGATAATATGTACTGTAAAATAATATAACAACACACTGTTCTGTATCCCATTTTAACTTTAACACTGTTAAATTTAATTAACAAAATTTTAGTACATAACTAGTACTAAAAATAATATTTGTTACAGTTATTTACAGTTGCACTGTTGCCAAATTGCCCACAATCGTTGGCAACTGTTGGTCTCCATGGGGAGACGAGGTTGGGGGGTTGGAGTTCGGGGTGCGACGCGAGGGTAGCGTAATCTCTGTCGGTGACAGTACAGCCCTTATAGCTGAAGCCAAAGCTTGAAGTTAATTACTCGGAACGAAGATTATTCAGCGATTTTTCAGGTTTTTGGGCGCGTGTATTTTGGGATGTAATTCCGTATTCTGTATGAAGGGACTATAAATAAATTAGAGTCCCTTGTACGGTACACTAATTGATCGTGTCAGACTTGAAAAATATAGCATAAACGGGTAAGCAGACCTGTTACAGACAGCGTATGTGTTATAGTCAAAACTCTTGTCGGTCAAAGAACTTTTTTTTTTGGACAAAAAATATTTAAACCTCTTAAAATCACAATATATATACCCTAAATTGACTATCACTGAAACAAAAAGTGAAAGCTGAATTAGGACAATATTTTTTTTTTCTTAATTAGTAGTCTGCCAAAGTGACTCTACTCTGCCTGATGGAAAGCATGAATAGAATCCAAGACTTGTGGTCACCATACTCATTGCAAACGTAGACAATGCAGTAGACCCACACTATGGTGGCCTAGTGAGATGCTTTTTCACGCCCCGTTTGAGGACGTTAAATGCATCAATGGGCCTCTGGTCTCAAATATGAATAATAAGTGATATTTATTTCTGTAAGTAAATCTTTTACAGACACGTTTACACGTCGGACTTTACAAGGAGAAGGTGTCGCTATTTCCTAAGACTCACTCTGGGAAAAATGCTGAAACAAACTACAGAGGTGTTCTTTTTATTAAGTCGTGAACATTATTTAAAAGTATAGGATCTGGGTTGGCGTTTTAGAGAAAGTTTACCATAGTTTCGCATCGGCCTGTCACAATTATACACATTCATACATATGAATGAGTATAATTGTGATTATAAATTACACGAATAGCCCACTTCTATAGAAATGAAACTTAATAGAACTGATTGGATAAAGGGGTAATACTAGAGCTTATAGTTTCTTTTCGAAGGTTGATATGAAATAGATTACAAGTTACAACGGGAAACCCAATCTCATTTAGCGTATAGGGTCACACACCTGATGTGTTTGTTTTTTTATATATGGTACTGTCGCACTTTAAGATTCGTTCCTCCTGCTCTCCTATCATTTTAAAGGACTAGAGGGCTTAGTAATGGTTAACCTCACTTACTAAGTAAAAAGCCATGAAAAAATTACTCAACAATTATAATCCGTGGCCTCACTCCGTTCGTGCCGAAGTTCTACAGCATTCGAACCTCGTGTTGAAAGTGGCCTTAAAAGCAAAACAGCCGACAAAATTGGCCAACCAAACCATAAATCACAACCGTAGATAATCCTTCCGATTAGAATCACAATCATTACTCATATCCCGTCTACATTACCATAACCCAAGACGTCAGTAAGCGACATAAAACTTTATACAACGGAATTATTTTCCAATTACCGTGAACTGAGTTTAAATTACTTATGTAAATGATGAAGAAGCTCCGAGAACCGTATCAGATCGCGTGCTTCATAAACTGACTAAGTTTACCTTATAATTGGGGAGCGCGCAGTGGTAGTTCGGAAGCCAACCGCTGTGGTTCCCCTTTACTTTCGTAGGGTTTCATAGTTGACAGAACTATGTTTGGAATCGTAGTTATGAAAACATAAAATACTTGTGACGGTTTTATGTGATTTTAAACAAAAAAGACAAGTTTTGTTGTGTTTATATAGTGTTCAGTGAATTTTTAAAATAATGAGGCTATCCCGTCAGTATTATAGAAAAAATAGCACTTTAGTATAGTACTTAAGAATAGATTTTATTTAGTATAGATAATATGTAAATTTTAGAATGTAGATTTAGTCTTAACGTTTGTCTAATATTTAGTTAGAAAATTCAATTCTTCATTGACTATTTTTAAACCCAGATTAAAAAGAAGTGTGTTTTAAGTTTCGTTGTATCAGTATGCATGTTTGTGCTACCTACCTCTTAAAAATATACACCGATTTGGTGTACATCATACCCATTGCGAATGCCGACATTGCAGTGTGGTGGCCCACACTGTGGCAGCCTTGTCAGATGCTTTTTCACGCCCACTTGAGAATGTAAAAGACATGATAGTAATCGTAGCAGCGTAAGGCTCACACATTTACCTCGACAACTCTTACCCCAACACCAATGGGCCTCCAATCTCACACTCACTAATGAAACACAACAGCACAGCAGCTGTCGCTTTAGGTTGGTCTTCTATGAGAGAGCTACCCCAATCGAGCTGGCCCATTCGTGCTGAAATCACCGTGACTCTACAATTTGACGTATGTAAAATATCTTTTCTATCGTTATTTTTTCATAGGTTTTTATTACAAATTTTTTTTTTTTAATATGTTAACTCGTTCATATAAGTAAAGAGGTCGTTGTTGAGCAAATATCTCAAATAGGTGTACCGCCGCATTTGAAGTAAGATTACCTAAAATAAAAATGAAGAGACTTACATCGTATAACATTTTATTTGAACATCAACGAGTTCCTTTGGTGAAATATCAAATATGACACAATCAACTAGTAAGTGTAAGACATCATCAAGAACTCCGCACGTAGCACAATCCGGCGTATCAACTTTTTCCATGAGATGTCCAAAACTTCCACCTGAGTAGTGACCTGAGCAAAGTCAATGCGTTATAACAATAATATTTGTATTCAGCTTAACATTAATATACCAGGGCATCCTAGCAGGCTGATGTTAAATGATACCAAATACCATTTTCCTTCTCTCCTTAAAATACTCTTGACAATGTTTGTAACATAGCTTTTAGATGTTGCTTAAGTATTCAGAGTGAGAACTTTTAATCGTATAATTTTTTCCATCTGTACATGCTAGCTTAGCCAACGTGCCTGCTCGTTGCCCCGGAGACTAATATGAGAAGGTACCCATTGCAATCTCAAAGACTTGCCAGATGAATTTAATTCCGGCATTTGCTTCAGCACTGAAGAGAAACAAGAGAAACAAACCCTTTTTTTTTCTTTTTTTTTAACGTGTGGAAACCCCCTCGAGCCGTCACCCCACCGGGGTTTACGGCGGGGTGGTGTGTCGGAATCGGACCGACTAAAACCACGCGGTGTGCCACTCTGCGCCTGAGATAGGAGGGATCCGGAAACCGCTGCTATTACGACATCCAGAAGAGAAACAAACCCTATATCAACCCGTCTGGCCGTTGCGTATATTAGACCAAAACCTCCTTCCTAACCTCTGTCCAGCAGTGGGCTGTTAAAAGCCGTTGATGTGTGATGTGATGTTGTGACATTGAAAAGACATTCCCTTTGAGGATAGGAGATCTAGAGACTATTAATTATCCGTAGCTTCGCTTCCGTTATTATTTCTTATTTATAACTTTAAAAATGGATCGACAGTATCTCTATTTTACCACTTTAGTGGTAAAATTTCCAAAAATCCTTTCTTTGTATTATACAACTGCAGAACTTATACCTTCTTCCTCTATCTCATGATTACGACCACATTACTTTGGGGCATTTCCCGTCAAACAGTCAACTAGATACAAGACTCAGATTGCAGCTCTTACTACAATATTTTCTTACTGTCTAATTTAAACGTTGAACTTTGTATGATGGCTAAATATGGTTGTATTTCAAATTTATCCCTGTACTTACAAATTCTAAGCGGTTTCCCAACATCGTGTTTTAATAAAACCTTTTTTAAAAAGTCCCCAGAGGTAAATTATTTTACCAGTTAACTCAAATTTCCCTTAAAAATACAAAAGGGTGAAAAATACACCGCAGAGTCCAGGCCCTGGCAGTGATTAAATATGTACACATTACCATGAAACATTACAGGCTGTATGATGAAATTATGCTTTTTGAATACACTTTGATCATTTTAAATGAATTCCGGTTTGCCGTACACAAATGTTAAGGGCGCGTTTTATAAAATAATAGTTATCGCTCGCAGCTTCGCTAGTGAGCTGCGTGTTTCTTACATCGAGTTGCTGACTGAAAATGTCGTTGTTCCGGAAAAGCTTTTCTTACACATTGGCATCTGTCATTGTCTGTAAGAGAGCTATACAAAGTGGACCGGCTTTACCGAAGTGACAGTGATACCACAGTCGCTGACCTCTCCGACCATGGGCCACCAATCATTTACTATCAGGTGATCTGTCTGTCCCCTTGTCCCCTACACCATAAGAAAACTTACAACTTTTATTACGATATAACAAAACCAATAAACTTTACTAAATACTTATATGAATCACAAATTTTCGTATTTCCTCACAGTCAATAACCAGCCAGGGAGCCCCTTACCTTAGTTACAGCCTTACAATGTTCGTGTCACAACCCTTTTGAATGGATATTTGTATCTATACACATAACCATATATTTATATGTATAGCAGGACATACTACTGTCAATTTCTGCATACCATAGACAAGAGTTTAATAACTCTGTTCTACTACAAGAGGATTACTAATATGCATATATCATTCTCTAATACAAATTAAGAATACCAAATTTCACATCTGTATTCATCCCATGGGAGTCGTAACAAGCTTTTAAGGGACCAAACTATACAGAACATAATCACTACGACGAGAAGGAAAGCTTAAAATAGACCCCATGCCGACCCGTCGTTACAGTATAATACAGGAAAACAAGTGGTTCAACCATTTTTGTTTTTATTAACGTGCGAAAACCCTCTCTAGCCGTCACCCCACCGGGGTTTACGGCAGGGTGGTATGTCGGAATCGGACCGACTAAAACCACACGGTGTGCCACTTTGCGCCTGACATAGGAGGGATCCGGGAACAGCTGTTATTACGATATCCAGATCCCTCCTAGCGCCTGCCCGCTATCTGCTGATAAACTCTGCTGATAACCAACCAACCATACCTCAATACACGTAGACTCCTCGACCAGACCAATGTGAAAGCTCTTTAGTAAACCGGTCTTTAGCAAATTTTACGTAATTTTTCACCGAATGAGGCACATCAAGGGGTGACAATACAAGTTGTCCATGGATAATAAGAATCTTGTATGGTTTGGTGCAAAAACTTTTAGATTTAATGATTATAGTTTATAAGTTACCCTCGTTCTTACCATTATAACATTAAAAACGTGCTAGTTTGTGAGGATGTATGGTTGTACTTTCACACAAAAAACTACTAAATGAATTTAGATGAAACTTAACAGTAATATAGTTTATATATTAGAATAACACATAGGATACTATTCATCGCGACAACTGACAAGACTGAGCCATGGGTAAAAATCTATATATGTACATATGTATATAAAAGAAAGTGGTGTTGGTTACACCAGTTATAACTCAAAAACGGCTAAACAGATTTAGCTGAAAATTGGTGGGGAGGTAGTTTGCAACCAGGAGACGGACATAGGATATAGGACTTTTTATCCCATTCGACCGTGTTTCAGTCCAAAATCAAAACTCTGTTTATTTATAGTCTCTAAGGCGGAACAGAGTTCGCGGGGTAAGCTAGTATAATATAAAACTTTGAATAATATGACTGTAGTCAACTAGAATAAGGTCTTCAGTCTCTGATAACTCATTTTAAATGATTCTATACTATTTACACCGACGAAATCAAAGATAATCGTAAACATAAGGTCTTGATTTCCATATTTATTTTTTAGCATTAAGGGGCCTAGAAATAAATTACAGTATTGTTAGACTAAACAATTACTAGAAATTCCACAGTGTTATAAGTCTTAAGCCATTCGTGCACAGTATCAATTAAATGCTAAACGCAACAGTAAATCTAAATGATAATTAGGCATTTTCAACAACTGTAACAACAAGCAAATAAACTTCTCAATTCCCGGGAACAATTATCACAATTATGTGTAGAAATAATTCTGTTCCAACTTTCTAACATTCAATTTACACACGTTTACACCATATCGCCACAGGAGTAGGCAGAGACATTAAATCTCGACATTTTATTTGATGGTCTTATGGTAAGTGCCTTCCACCGCTTATGAATACACGGAACTTATGGTAAGTGACTACCGCCGTTTATGGATACACGGAACTTATGTTAAATGACTACCACCGCTCATGGATACACGGAGATCAATGATATACGGAACTTATGGTAAGTAGGTACCGCCGCTTATGGATGCACGGAAGTTATGGTAAGTGACTACCACCGCTTATGGATACACAGAACTTATTGTAAGTGACTACCATCGCTTATGGATACACAGAACTTATGGTAAGTAACTACCGCCGTTCATAGATACACGGAACTTATGACAAGTGACTACCGCCGCTCATGGCTACACGGAGATCAATGATATACGGAACTTATGGTAAGTAGGTAACGCCGCTTATGGATGCACGGAACTTATGGTAAGTGACTTCCGCCGCTTATAGATACACATAACTAATGTCAGGTGACTACCGAGGCTTATGGATACACGGTATTGTGACTACCGTCGCTCATGGATACACAGAGCTTATGGTAAGTAACTACTCCCGTTCATAGATACACATAACGTATGTTAAGTGACTACCAATAGACCCAAGCACATTTCAGTCGTTTTTGTCCAGATTATTAAATGATGACTACGCGATTAGTGTCGCGGTTTGAACCCTACGTAATACTTTGTGTGACCCACAAATTGTTTTTCTGTGTCTGTGTCGGTATCCTTTGTGTCCATTTTAAATATGTATGTAAAGATCATAAATAAATATTTCTGACATTTGCCACGTAGCGCTGTCTAGCTTCTGGCTAAGCTTTAAGCAAAATTCGTACTATGACAACTGGATTGACTGATAGAATGCTTACAGATTTGAGGTGCAGCCTCTTGACTCAATCGTTGAAAGGCAACAAGAGTGTTACATTACACCAGGTCGCGTGAGTTCTGGTCCAGCTGACAAAAATGTGGCAATGCTCTCTTACATATCAACTATCATTTTAGTCTGGATGAATCCTTTTGTACTTATAGGGGCAGCCAATTTTTCCCTTCTTATTTTTCATAATAAACCACCTACAATCATAATTTAATAAAACTGTGTACATTTAATGTCAACGAAAAGTTTAAAGAACCACCCCTTAAGTAACTGCACCCTTATCCCATAGATGAAATAGATTATTAACATATTAATGCTTAAGCTACGTCCGGGTCTTGTAAATAATTAAGCGTCGAATTAGCTTTGTGACGAGAGCCGGGGCCCACTGGATCACTCACGGGCAGTGAGAAACTTTCACCCGGATTGTATCGGCTACTTACATGTGTCTAAAGAAAATTTTGTATAAGACATTTACTTTTGAGGCAATGGTTGATGATAACTGCTTACGTTTATAAAATAAATAAATAAATATTTCGGACATTTGACACACCACGTCATCTAGTTTCAAACTAAGCAGAGCTTGTGCTATGTTAACTAGACTGACTGATAGAATACTTATATACTTTTTTTTGTAAATACATACATATTATACATAGAAAACACCCAAACTTCGAAACAAATATTTACAGATTACACAAACATTTGGTACGACCCGGGAATCGAACCCGAGACTTCAAACACAGCAGTCGCATTCACTACTGCTGCGCCACTGAGGCAGCAAAAATATATATAGAGCAAAAAATAAAGGCAGATGATGATCTTAAAGTACATTTGATGTGTGAATAAAAAACATGCAGAAATACCGCAAGCGACAACTTGTTCCACAAATATGTTAACTTTAATCATTTTTAAAGTATGTTAAAGTAAAAGTTTAATATTCTACGTCTATCTTGAAATCTCTCTGCCACTTTGAGCAGGATCTCTTCTCTATTTGTACAAAACGTAAACTTTCTTCCGTGACTTCTGCTAAACCATGCATTACAAATGTCTTCATTAATATTCAAAAATCTAAATACACTCTCGGGAATTCAAAGCTCGGATAAGTTGC
This sequence comes from Hypercompe scribonia, assembly GCA_949316085.1. Taxonomy (NCBI): domain Eukaryota; kingdom Metazoa; phylum Arthropoda; class Insecta; order Lepidoptera; family Erebidae; genus Hypercompe; species Hypercompe scribonia. The sequence continues at coordinate 1,297,732 of OX438976.1, read as the reverse complement.
GTCCAGGAATTGTGCGCGTTGCTTTCAAATATCCATTGATGCAGGCGTGACAGTTATCGTGGTAACTGTGTAAGCCTTGCACTGTCACAATGACTGTCATGCTTTTTGCGTCCCCAAGCGAGGTGTACATCTCACAAGGCCGCCATAGTGTGGGTCACCATGCTTCATTGTCTGCATTTGCAATGAGTATGGTGACCACAACTCTTGGATTCTATTCATGCTTTCCATCAGGCAGAGTAGAGTCACTTTGGCAGGCTCTTAATATATAAAAAAAAATCTACTGAAGTAATTGAAATAAATATATACAATATAATCACTTGCCTTCGTTTCTAATTGAGTTCTTTTCATAAACACAGTCAACCGCATTTCATCGTGGAATAAATGCGATTTTACCCCAAAGTAAAAAACCACAACAATATGAATGCCTCCGCTCGTCTAGCCTCAATACGCGACCCAATCACTAGCTCAGTAACAGTAGAAATTAATTTATATCTGTCAGTAAATGGTAGTCTATGCCCAAGCCAAACTTTGTCCCATAATCATTAGACTGATGGAATCGTACCCGCGCTACGGCGTATTTAAATGAACACAAACTGAGTACAACGTATAGCTAAATATTGGTAGGTAACTATTGTATCTCAAATCTTATAAACGAATGTTTTATGATAACTTGAACACAATACACTCAAAAGATAGAAGAGTGTGTAAAGTTGATTGAAGAATCGTCTAATTGATAGTTGGCTCAGCTTATGGTCAAGTTGTTATAGTGTACGCAAAAAAGCATCTCACTAGGCCGCCATAACGTGGGTCGCCATACTGCACTGTCTTCATTCGCAGTGAGTACGGCGACCGCCGCTCTTGGATTCCATTCATGCTTTCCATCAGACAGAATAGAGTCACTTTGGTAGGTTGCTATACAAAAAAAAACAAATATAATCTAAATGTGTGTGTATGTGTATATTTATGTATATATTTTAATGTATATTTATGACGTATGTATTGTATGTGTTCATGTATGTATATGTACTCATGCATGGTATATTTTCATTGTCAATGTAACCTCTGTGCAACTCCCTTACAATGTTTCTATACCACCGTAAGGTTGACTGGAAGCGAATGCCTTGAGCATTAAGTACGCCAATGTACAAAGTGCATAAAGTGTAAATAAATAAACTGCTGATAAACATACTTATATATTTCTAAATCTAATCTAATCGTATTCACCACACAGTACTCGTACTGCCCTTTGTGTGTTTCAAACCTAGGTTCTCGTGTTACACAGTCCAGTCCACCAAATCAGGCCCATTGTCTTTGTCGAATGGGCTAGATGACACCTTAATCAAATTACTTACTTTTTATCATCTGTCAAAACGTCAATTTTGTATGAAAAATGTACCAAATATCAAATTGTGACGTCACTGTTTTAGACTACTCAATTGAACAATATATTTCACTGTATATTTGATTGAAATTCGTAATAATAACAAGTTATGTTAATTGTATTTTTCGAGATGTTTCGCGATATTAGTTTTAATGAAGTAGACATTGGTATTTATTTACGATACAGTCATCTACCCAATTTAACATATTGAAACTAACACCTACACGAAACATATTGAATATACACTTTTAACGATTATTGCATTACCTGTATTAGCTAGTATGTACACATTCTAACTCGAAAATACTGAAAAAAGTCGTCTCCTGTAATAATTTCTTTCAATAAACATCTTTTGAATTGTCTAACTCACGTTCTCCGCTTCGAATTCTTTCTCAAAGGTGAACTTTACACCATTTGAACAGAATAAGAATCCTTACCAAAACACAAAAAAACACTTGTAAACAAAATGGCCGCACGTGGTCGCGTGTTGGCTTGAACATGAATCAAACAAAAACGTACATGACAATACCTGGATCCATTTCACCCGCGTGATTTACGTCACAACTCCTAGCGAAGAAGTTAAATCGTAAAAGGCATTTATATTAACCAAAGGATTATATTTTTACTGACTTTAAGAAGTTAGGTGGCTCGCAGTTCGGTTGTATTTTTTTAGGTCTATCACCTCGGAACTCCATTATGATATTTATGAACCGATTGGACAGTCTTAGTCTATTTCGGTAAGTACATTTTCCGTTTGGGTCACATTCAAAATTTAAAAAAGAACCATCCTCAAAGCTCAAAAATTGACGGAAGAGTACAATTAGTGTGTATGCGGTTTATTACTGTTTGGTTTATAACTGCCTCGGTGGCGCGCGGTAGTGAATGTGACTGCTGTGCTTGAGGTCTTGGGTTACATTCCCGTGTCGGATCAAATGTTTGTATGATCTGTAAATATTTCTTTCGGAGTTTGGGGTGCTTTCTATACATAGTATGCTATATGTATTAATATCAGTTGTCTAGTAACCATAGCACAAGCTTTGCTTAATTTGGGACTAGGTGGTGTTGTGTGGCAATATACGAAATGTAATTTCGGATAAATGTTATTCGACTTTTAAATATAGATGTTTATATTTTTTTTTAATGTAAGTATAACGATTTCGTAGCTTTTTCCCAAATTATTGACAAAAGTGGCACCTAGACCATTTTAATTCAATTCAATGAGATCTAGATAGAGCTGTGCTCACCATTATAGACGGACCTCAGGGTAAGTCGCATACGCTTCCTCTGCGCCACCGAGGCACTCAATTAAAAATGACGTTATGTAACGTTGATTTGTGTCCGCTTCAAATACTCAAAAGTTGAGGTCAAATTTGGACACGGTGTACAAATCACTTCACATAATATATAAAATATAGTTTTTTTTTAATGTTAAGCATTGCAACACTCTTTAATCTCTAGTAGATGTTGCTAAAAGATTGCATTAATGCACTTAGTGATGTTGACATATTGAGCCGAGGCCCAGGAGAGTGCCGACTACGATTACGCTAATTCATTACCCGCTGACAGACCTCGTTGAGTAATTGGACATGGTTATTGATTAGCTGAATAAAATAAATCTCAATTAATTTTGCACTTACAATATTTACTTTTGTTTACACATACATTTTTTAATCTTAAAATGCGCTTATACAATGTAAATATTTGCAGTAGTTTTAAAGATGAGCCAAATAGATAATAAAGTAAAAAATAATCTGTCATCATCATCATCAGCAGGAAGACGTCCACTGCTGAACATAGGCCGCCACCCTAGAGAAAAATAATCTATATATATAAATAAAATTGGAGTGTTTGTTTATAATATTGAAATAACCGCTTTTTACTACACGCATATAAATGTACATACGATACATACACCAAAATATTTTTTCTTACAATTTTTGTCTGTCCGTTTGTACCGGCTAATCTCTGAAACGGCTGGACCGATTTCGACGGGACTTTCACTGACAAATAGCTAATGTTATAGGGAAAAACTTAGGCTACTTACATTTTAGAATTTTGGAATTATAAAAACATTCCACGCGGACGAAGTGGCGGGTGTAGCTAGTAAACAATAAATTTCGTAACACGAAATAGAAGAGGTAACGATGGGGTATGTTTTTTGTAATAATTTGTAGTGTATATTATTAATAGTGTTATTAATGAGTACGAATGTGACATCTCTATGATGTCATTCGAAATTTTTATGTCGGGTACGAGAGATTACGAGACAGATAAGAATTTTCCGAGTTTAGGTGTTTCTTTTTGTAATTATTCGTGTATTTACAAAAAAAAAGTATATAGGTAAGCAATCTAACAGTCAATGTAGCTGTCATAGTATAAGTTCTGCTTAGTTTGATGCTAAATGGTGTTGTCCTCTTTTTTTTTTTTTTGTTTTTTTTTTTTTTTTTTTTAACTTGTGGAAACCCCTTCGGGCCGTCACCCCACCGGGGTTTACGGCGGGGTGGTGTGTCGGAATCGGACCGACTAAAACCACACGGTGTGCCACTCTGCGCCTGACATAGGAGGGATCCGGGAACAGCTGTTATTACGACATCCAGATCCCTCCCGGGCCCGAGGTTGTCCTCCCGGGCCTTCTCCGCCGCCTCCTTCCGCGAAATTACGTCTTCGCAGAAGGTTGCGACCGCGGTAAAACAACTGTCGCTACCGACCATGGAGCGTATGACGGCCGGTAGCGAGAGATCTCCTCCAATAACTGCAGTAAGGATCCCACGCTGCGCCGCCCAGGCGGAACAAACCGCCAGCGTGTGCTGAGCCGAGTCCTCACTGCAGTCGCAGTGGTGACAGGCGGGACTCAATTCCCTCCTGGCGACCGAGTGCAGATACTTCCCGAAGCAACCGTGCCCGGAAAGAATCTGCGTCAGTCGGAAGGAAAGGGTCCCGTGCTGCCGCCCTGCCCACTCAGCGATGACCGGCTGGAGAGCCTCTACGGCGGCAAAGCCAGCACGTGGAGCCTCCAGTCGGGACGACCAACGAACCATCGTGGCTCGATGAGCGGCCCCTCGCCACTCGCGTATCTCTTCGGGTGGGGGCCGAATGCCGGTACCCACCCGGAAGTCTGCCGTTCGCCGATAAACTTCGGCGAGAACTTCCGCCTCCAAATCCCACGGGGGAGTTCCGGCTAAGGCGCACGCCGCGTCCGTCGATACAGTGCGGTAACCGCGTATGGCTCTAACCGCCAATATCCTCTGAGGACGCCAGAGGCGAGGCCTATTGTGGACGGTCAGAGCCGCCGCCCACACCGGTGCACCATACAGCGCCATTGACCGAACAACCCCCGTATATAGCCGTCTCGTCGCGACGCTGGCTCCACCCGAATTGGGCAAAAGTCGCCCAAGGGCAGAAGCAGCGCCGACCAGCTTTGGAGAAAGCTGTCGGAAGTGCTCGTCGAAGAGCCACCTGCCGTCAAGGATCAGGCCCAGATACTTCATCTGGGCCTGAACCGGTCCGAGGACTGAATTGACTACAATGGAGGCGCCAGAGGGTGGACCACGACGGGGCCCATGGAACAAAAGAGCCTCCGTCTTGTCCAGGGCCACCCGTAAACCCAGCGCCTCAATACGCCTGACCACCAGAGAAACTCCCACGGTGGCTAGGCGCGCCACTTCTTGAAAGTTCGCTCCCCGGGCCGTGACCAATGTGTCATCGGCGTAACAAATTACGCCCAGCCCGGGGGGGAGGCGACCTCGAAGGGCCCAGTCGTATCCCATGTTCCACAGGAGTGGTCCGAGGACAGACCCCTGCGGAACACCGCACGACATGAGCCGCTGCCTCAGAACACCGTCTCGGTCCTCATACATGACGGTACGCTCCTCAAGATAGTCTGCCACAAGCCGCCTCAGGTACTCTGGCACCCCGTGGTAGTGGAGTGCTTCCCTGATGCAGCTAAATGGCAGACTATTAAATGCTTTGGCGATGTCCAACGACACCGCCAACAGCACGCCACCACAGCTCACCGCCTCTTCGGTAACGGCCCTCAGGCGCAGCACGGCATCGACCGTCGAACGCCCCGTCCGAAAACCAAATTGGGCGTCCGATAGATCGGGGCCCACCTCACAGAGGTGCCGGACGATGCGGGCAGAGAGTTTCCTCTCAAACAGTTTACCCGCCTCGTCCAGCAACACGATGGGCCTATAGGCCGCTACCGAATCGGCAGGCCGTCCCGGCTTCCGTAATAGGACCAGCTTCCCACTTTTCCAGCACTCAGGGAAGCGTCCTGACGCCAAGCTAGCATCCAGGACCTCCCTGAGTCGGTCCGACATGTGCTCGAGGGCTCGGGCCAGCACTCGGACAGGTATCCCGTCTGGCCCGGGGGCGGTGTTCCTAGAGCGGATCCGTAGAACAACCGCCCCTACCTCCGATTCCCTGACGGGTGGCACATTTTCCTCGTTGTTCCCCCCGTCGTCTCCGACCATGAAGGCCATCGACGGGGGTGTGTGTTCCACCCGCTGCGGGAAAAGGCCCTCGACCACTTCCCGCAGGAAGCTGGGCTGGAAAGTCTGTGTAAGGGGAGGGCCCGACGTGCGGAGCTTTTGTCGCGCCGCACGATAAGGGCGACCCCAGGGGTCACGATCGAGATCCTCCAGCATCTCCTTACGCTTAATTTCTTTGGCGCGGCTGATGGCCAGCTTCAGAGTTTTCCGCGCCTCTCGGTACTCCTCATGAAGCTGGTCCCCTTCGCCTTCTTCGCGGTGTCGCCGCCGACTACGGGTGTAGGACCTCCGGGCACGAGTACAGGCCGCACGGAGGTCCGCCAATTCCTGGGACCACCAGTAAACCTCCTTCCGTGGAGGCCGACAACCTCGTATGCGGGGCATGGCCGCATCGCAGATCTGCGTAACCGCATCGCGGAAGCGACCAGCCCCCATGTCAAACTCCTCGGCCGGGGCCTGCGGAGACAGCCAAGAGTGAATAATGGCCGCCTCCTCTGGTAGGTCCCTATTTAGTTTGGCTACAGCCCACCGCGGAAAGCGAGAAGAACGCCGCGCCGCGTGACCCTACTGGGGTCCTGGGTCCGGGAGAGCTCAAATCGGATGTAGAGGTGATCCGAGAGCGTCTCAACCTCTTCCAGGACGCGCCAGTTCCTTACTCATGCGGCGAGGGCAGGGGTAGCGAATGAAATGTCCACTATCGACCCTCCCTGCTGTCGCATGCACGTGTTGGTGGAGCCTCTGTTTAATAAGCAGAGGCCCACCGAGGCCGCCCACTCCTCTACGGCCTCGCCCCTGGCATCCGTCCTGGGGGAACCCCACGCAATGGATTTCGCGTTGAAGTCCCCCAGCACTAAGACGTGCCCAGACGTTAGTCGCCGCATCGAGGTTTCCAAGTTGTTAAGGAAAACCTCGAAGTCGCTCAAACTCCGGTTGGAGGAGAAGTATACACCGTATACGGTGATCCCCCCCCACTCAGCAGCAACATATCCAGTGCCCTTGTCTCTTAGCGACAAGGGCGGGGAATGAGCCGCCGTGGAGCCGACGACTGCCACAGAACCGTCCCGGTCACCCAACCAATTTGGACGGGGAGGAACATAATAAGGCTCCGCGGCTACGGCAACGTCGATCGACCACTGTGCCATGGTTTGCAGGAAGAGGTCCTGTGCCGCGGCACAGTGGTTCAGGTTCGTCTGGACAAGGAGGTTGGAGACTTGGTCCATTACTGAACCGTCTCTACAACCTCCTCCATGGGCGACGATGCTGTGTGCGAACAGTATCGGAGGCAGCCTGGGTCGACTGGCTAGCCCCCGACACCTGTCGAGAATCGCGGGGAGGTTTGCACCCCACCTGCCCCATCTGGTGATTGGCGGGCTTGTTACCCGCCGCACACACTGGGCAGTGAGGGGCGGCAGAACACACTGCCGCCTTATGCCCCGGTCGACCGCAGCGGAAGCATAGTCCGCTGCAGTCAAAACGACTTACACACTTGGCGCGTGTGTGCCCCGATGTCAGACATTTATAGCATCTCATCGGTCTCGCCACCAGGACTGTGATCCTAGCGCTCACGAAACCGATGAGCAGTCTACCGGCGTCGCTCAAAATTTTGGCTGACGCTACAGGACAGCTGACCCACACTGCGCCAAGCCCTCCTGGACCGGGGCGGATGGTGCCGACCCTAATGTTGTCCGCGTTGCACCCTGTCTTCTCTCTTACTGCAACGCGGATATCCTCGGCCGTTATGGAGTCGTCCAGACCCGAGATGCGCAACTCTGCACATTTGGTAGGCCTGGCGATCTTCACACCATCCGTGGCTGCAAACATGCCCCGCAACTTCTCGGCAAAGGCATCTGCCGTTTTTGTGCCTTCGGCTCCAGGGAACTCGAGCACTCGAGCTCCTGTCTGAGCAAGACGCAACCTGACTCCTATCGTCCCCGTGTCACCGGCGAGGCCAGCCCGGGCCCTCTGAAATATGGCCGCGTAGGACAGTCCACCGCTAGCCGTCTCCGGTGACACCGTGACCACCACCGCCGCGGTTTTGGGTACCTGCAGCTTGCGCGGCTTCTTTGTAGGGGCCACTACCACCGACGACGGCTGCTTTATGAGCTGCCTTTTTACCCCGCTTTCGGGACTTAGCCCCGCCGACTATCTGCCAACCATCTTTGGATGGGGCAGATGCGGAGGGGGCAAGTGTAGTGGTGCCAGGTATACCTGTTGGAGTGGGGAGCGGAGGATATTCTGCTCCAGCCTTTACCACTTTTTTAGGCCCAGATTTCGATGCAGCCGTCTTGGTTATTACCCCGACCGCCTGTCGTGCCCTCAGAATGGCTACAGGAGCAGCCGACAGCGACGCCGCCGCCGCATAGGATACACGACCGCCCACAACTGGCAGCGATGTTGGCACTGATGTGACCTTTGGTCTATGGGCTCCGAGCGGCGGCCGGACAACAGGGGCCGGAGGCAGTCTTGCCTCTAGGCCAGCAAGACGGCCGTCCATCATGCGCCACACAGCGTCGGTAATTTGGCGCAATTGGGCGTCAGCGATGGCACCAATATTGGGAGACGGAGCAGGCTGAGACGGGGACGAAGCCGGATCCTCTGCCGGACGATGCGCCCGGAATTGGGCGAACTGAGCGCTAAGCTCAGCCACTTGCCCGGTCAGGCGGTCGTTGGCTGCCTGGAGACGAGCTACGTCCCCCATGAGGTCTTCCACGACTCCAGCAATGGCAGAGGAGGAGTCCTTAAGAGCCCTTACGAAAGAACTCTTAAGGTTCCTGGATTTGGTGGCCACTTTTTGGATTATGGCCACCCCCATATTTACTCTCTCCTGCAAAGACACCGGTGCTTGGGAGACAGAATCCCTTTCCACCGGTCCTCGTATTTTTTGCAGGAGATCAGCTATCTCCTCCTCCGCCGCGCTTTCACCCTCCGCTCGGACCCTTCTATAAGCTTCTGCCTTGGAGAAGACAGAGCCTGATGGGGTCGAGATTGGAGTGCGTGACCGACCTCTGCGGCTGCTACCCACTTTTGGGGGCAGCATCTCATGGGAAGTATCACTCTCCTCGTCCCTGGAGTGTCCGCGCTTTCGACTTTCGCAGAGCTCCATCCTTGTCGACTCCAGTGCGTTTATAGTTACACTGGAGTTACCTCCGTCCAACAGAATTGCGGATTTGGAACGTAGCCGTTCCGAAGTTCTTCGGCTCCCAGCAGCCAAGATGACTTCTGGGAGCCGCTCCGAGATAGGCGTTCCCTCCAATACGTCCTCTTCGTTCGAAGAGCAGTTACCCGCTCTTATACTCTCCTTCATTTGACTCTTAGTCGCCTTCTTTCTTTCTTGTGTTTGGTTTTCTTCAATAAATTTTTCCATATCTAATCCCACGATTGGGGGAAAAATAGTGGTCGACCCGGGCAGAGATCCCCCAATACCCGGACAAGCGTAAATTTATGCCCAACCGAGGGGTCCGCAGGTGCCTCGGCTGGGAGTGCGCTTGCGACTGAACTACCCATCAGCCATGCATCCCCTGGTCACGCACCAGAACACAGGATTCGGGGTAATTTTTTATAGAGGTTTTCTTCCTCGCAGTCCGGGCGGTTAAGCCAAGACCCTCGCCCCCGATTGGAGTCGCGAAACTCCAACTCGAGACTACGATATGTCGACGGCGGCAGGGAGACTACGTCTCCTGATGCCTGCTCAGTGGCAGTGTAAGTGCACACCGAGCCCGTCCTACCTTTTTCACCGCTGAGCGGAGGAACTCCGACCCTGGAAAGGGTCCCACCATCGTGATTTTTTACCGAGGTTTTCATCCTCATTGCTCCGAAGAGCGAAGAACCAACAGAGGATCCGACAGACACGCCCGCTCTGTTGAACCAAGTCTCGGCCGAATTGCCGAAGAAAATGGCTTCCTCTTCGTGCTAGAATATTAGCCGTTGGCAGTGATGAACAACACCATCGCCAACGTTTCCAGGGTGCACCACGTGGAGGTTTTCTAGCCAAGCACCCCATGGTGTTGTGTCCTAGAATAAAGTGAAAAAATTGCCAAACATTGAGAAGGGGTTGGCCCCTGCCTCTCCACCCCCATCCATATCCAAAGGTTTTAGGCGTAGAGCACGCAATCAGTGAATCTTGAGTTACAAGTGTTCAACACATTATCATTATCATCAATAGTATTTCCTTAACAAAGAGGTTCACACCACGCTGGTCAAACGGTTTGGTATTGGGTTTGTTTCAAGTTTTCTTTCTCTCTGCAATGATTGCGTAAGTAGTAATGTCTTGCGTAATTTGCTCCTTTAGTCACCTCTTACGGCACTCACGGAACGAATAGGAGTGGTGAGACTCTGTATTCTTAATCTATCACCATTTATAACGTTAAAACTATTTGTAAAATACTCTATTAAAATATGAAAGCCAGATCCAAAATGAATGGTAAATATATATAACATTTCTCTAACCATGAAAATGTTTTTTAATGGAAATTCATTTAAAATTATTCTATCACTTCCAAATGATTTTAATTTCATACATAAAATTGACAATATTTGTAAAAGCGCCATCTAGTGTCAATTCTTGAAGCTTTTAACTGAACACTATATTTTTTTCTGCTATCATCCTAAAAAGGTAAGACTATCGCTTATTGCAAAAACCCTTACCTGTTATTAAGCCTTGGGGAAAAGAGCTCAACAAAAACTGAATTTTCATTTTTTTAAATGAATTTTTAAAACCGCCACCTATGAGACGTTGGATAGATCAAAACGTTATACTTCTTACCACTAGATGTCACTATGAGATCTTTTGGAGTTTGGTCTGTAACCCAGCAGAGGGCAGAACAACCGCTATCCATGGGCCGTGGATACCTTTAATTCAGGAGACAAATGCGCTGCCGCTTTAATTTAACTCGCCTCTTTGCAAAAATTGGGCCTGAAAAACTTTTTCGCCGCCCACAATTCTCGCGTTTAGCATGATTAGCGTGTCACAATACAAAAATTCAAAAGATATAAGGCATATATCAATTAAAGTCTTAAGCGATTAAATAATTACTAGCAGTATATTTAAAAGCCAAAAGCAGATAAACACAACTTATACATAGTAATTTATTAATAAAACGAGGGTTACCTTTGGTAAATATATCCACATTTAAATTGCCAGTTGAGTTCTGTCTGCAAGCCACAGTCTAAGGGTTAGAGTTACCCAGTCGGGAAGCCTTTGTTGGAGAAGCCTTTGTGAACTCCCCAGGATAGGGTCTGACTAAGCGCGGCGTTGATTCTGGAGAGGACCTGAAATAATATGGTCCGGGTCCCCTTCAGAGAAGGATGCCTGAGACCGGCCGCCGGGGTAGTTTTTAGTGGCAACACCACATACTCCTGGCTCCTGCGTCCCCGAGGAGCTGGATATCCGAAGGAATTTTCCACCCTGACAACAAAAAAAAAGGGTTACCCAGTGAGTCTTGTCAAAACAATGGGTACGGTTCCTGACGGCTCATAACCTGACCGATCTACTAATGCGTCAGTCGTTTAACCCCGGAAAGAACAAATATTCTTGGTTGTGATTCCTATTTATTATTATTTTACGTATTAAGTGACAATAGAACAGTACTTAACTGAAATGTCTGCAATAATACTGTGTCTGTCTACAATAGAAAAATCTAAATAGGTAACTGTGTATTTTCATAAGTGCCAAGAGAGGAGTGCAAGAGGGCGCGCTTACCCCTGTCAGAAAAGAAAATACATAGAAAAACATATATATATTTTTTTTTCTATAATAAGAGCCTGCCAAAGTGACTCTACTCTGCCTGATGGAAAGCATGAATAGAATCCAAGAGTTGTGGTCACCATACTCATTGCAAATGCAGACAATGCAGTATGGTGACCCACATTATGGTGGCATTATGGTGGTTCTACTACCTAGAATTACACTTATTCCATTATAAAATTCGACTTCATAGGTAAAGACCTAGTATCCTAGTAATATTATAAATCCGAAAGTTTGTGCTAATAACACAAAGCTCTTCGAATAAGCAAGTTGAAGTGGCAATGGGCAGGCCACATCGCTCGTAGAACCGACAACCGTTGGGGAAGAAAGGTTCTCGAGTGGTGACCGCATACCGGAAGACGAAGCGTAGGTAGGCCCCCCACTAGATGGACCGACGACACAATCCGAGTCGCGGGGAACCGATGGATGCAGTTGGCGTCCAGTCGTACGGCGTGGCGTTCTAGGGGGAGGTCTATGTTCAGCAGTGGACGTCTTCCGGCTGATGTTGATGATAGTTTGTGAGTATGGATGTTTGTTACTCTTTCACGAAAAAACTACTGGACGGATTTGGATGAAACTTAACAGTAATATAGGTTTACAATCAGAATAACACATAGACTGCTTTTTACCGTGGTATCCAAAATATACGTGGGCGGAGTCGCTGGCTAAGGCTAGTAATTCTATATTTCATATTAGTTAATAGTATGTGTGGATGTAGATGCACCTCTCTGAAAATAATTCTGGTCACACCCATGTGTGTATTCCAAATCTATTTCACTTCTTTAAAAAACTAAGATTGCCTAAATCGATACAAATCGAAAAGGTTGACCTTAAGGACGACTCTACTGTATTGAAGTTTATTTTCGCGACAGCAGATAACATCTACGGATCCACTATAAAACGATTTTAGCTACTTTTTAGTTTGACATGCGAGGATCATAGAATTAATAACACTTAGACTTGGCCACTTAAATACTTTTCAATAAAAAGCGTTTATATTTGTGTGTGGTTTCAAGATTTTTTTTTTTTTTTTTTTTATTACATTCTATTTATAATTACACTGACGTGCAAAACAAGTGAGTAGCCACGGTTTGAGTGTCAGTAAGAATTATGGGAGAGGTAAGATAAATGGGCCTCTACGTTTGCAGGTTACTATACTCACTGTGGCGACTTCCATATTCCAGCACAAATAAAAATATACAACAGCACCATCTAGCGAAGATACATCGAACTACGAAGTATAAACGAAACGTATTAATGTAATGAACTACGAAGCAACTACTAATCCTGTATCGCGAATAGAGATTCGCGTGGCAATTAGCATATATACAACATCCCAAAGTCAACCGTTGGTCCTCTTCTTTGACGTGGCGAAAGCTTTCGACAAAGTGTGGCACAACGGCTTATTATTTAAGCTGTCCACCATGGGAGTGCCACACGGACTCGTGCTCATCATACGAGACTACTTGTCGAATCGAAGCTTCCGCTACCGAGTAGAAGGGTCACTGTCCTCCACTCACCCCATACGAGCCGGTGTCCCACAAGGGTCCGTGCTCTCCCCCCTACTCTTCACGCTGTATACCAGCGACATTCCGAAGCATCGGCATGTGCAGACGGCACTATTCGCAGACGACACGGCTATCTACTGCTCAGGAATGAACCCCTCGACAGTAGCCAAAAAACTCCAGACCGCAGCCAACGCACTGGGCGTTTGGTTCCGGAAATGGAGGATAGAGGTCAACCCCGAGAAAAGCCAGGCGGTGCTGTTTCACAGAAGACAGCTAAGCTTGTATCCTTTGGAGAAGACCCCTCAAATTAGGATGTTCGGCAAGTCTATCCCTTGGGCTAGGCAGGCCAAATACCTAGGCATAACCCTCGACGACCGTCTAACCTTCGGCCCCCACATCAAGGCAGTCCGCAACCGGGCTGCCTTCGTGCTAGGACGTCTCCACAATTTACTAAACGCGCGTTCGAAATTAGACTTGAAAAACAAAGTTAGGTTATACACGTCATGCGTACGTCCTATAATGACGTACGGTAGCGTAGTATTCGCACACGTTAGGCCACACAGGATCCATAGGCTTCAAACACTACAGAATAGATTCATGCGCAAAGCTACGGGAGCACCGTGGTATGTACGCAACGTCGATCTCCACATCGACCTCAGATTGCCGACCATCAAGCAATTCATAAAACAGTGCTCCCTTAGCTACTTTGACTCTGCTCCGACTCACCCCAACCCTCTAGTGGTTGCGGCCGTAGAATACACACCAAGTAGGATTTCGAAGATACGACGACCCAGACACGCGTTAGAAGAACCAGATGACGAAATCACGCTCGCTCAACGTAGAGCGGACACAGCTAGGCAATCTAGGAATAGGAACCGTCCGCGTTTTCGCCCCCGTCGTCGGGGGCGGAATACGCGCGTAAATCGTATACAAAACATGGGAGTAGGTTGCCCCAACGTAGCAGCAACACCCCAAGCCGAGGTTCGTATCCCACAGGGGGTGCCCTTGGGCTATGTTGCTTAACAAATGACCGGTTGAGAGCCCTCAGCGCTCACCGTAATGCCCGCGTAAAGTTGTAGAGGCCATCCCAGGCCAACAGCTAGGTCACTATCAAAAAAAAAAAAAAAAGAAAAAAAAATCAACCGTTGGGCCGTGGCCCGCCAGGCATGATCACCTCGCCTGATCGGAGGATCCTCCCTTTGTGTCGGAGGGATATGACACTCGTTCCCTCCACACTCACAAATGCGTATCTACGTGTTTTCAAAAACACAACCCGAAAGCTATGACCCACTACGTAGCTACTTATAAACTTTAACTTTTATTTTTCATTCGAAGACGCATACCTATTTCACATCCCTATTCATTCCTTATCTTCTATATATAAGGACTGTCAAGATGACGTCGCACATGTTGAAATCTATTAAATTATTTAGGCATAAGAAGAAGAACTCTGATATCTCTTGAAACAAAACCCGCCTTTTTTGCTTTATGCGATAAAAAGAAACAAGAATCAAAACTATCAGATACAAATATTTTTGCATGCCGCCTCTATGTGCTTCTATCACCAACCCTCCACCGAATGCTCACCATATCTTCGCACAAGTCATACATACACCCATCAAACGATGCCAAATCGCCTTGTCCCGTCCCGGCACCGCGGCGGCGGCGGCCTGGCGCGCGGCACACGTGTGCATGGCGCTGACGAGCGCGGTCGCAAACGCCGCCGCCGCCGCCGCCGCCGCGGGGGCAGGCAAGAAGGCTGCGCAGGTGCAGTTGCAGGCTGAACTCAACAATGATGATGACTGGAACAAGTTTCTTCAGAGAGATGGACTTTTGGGTAAGTTTCTATTTCAATTTAAGACCACCAGTGGTTTCCAAAAACAGTGTCCAGACTTTAGAGGATAGCGGAAAGAGAAAACACCATCAAACAGTCCCAAATTTTTGATCATAAATCATCGTAAAAATAATAATATTGCATATTTTCACTAAAAACAGACCCATCTGAATTCATATTTCTAACGAATTAGCTATTCTCATCTAATTCTCTGTTCTCGCAAACCTTGGTCCTACATACTCTCGAATTTTCTGCCAAAAATCTACCTTGTTCTTATACCTAGCTAGGTGACATGCCCTAAGCAAAAGCAGCTAAAACACAGCCCGACTAAACACATAAAATGACCAATATACGTTTTTTGTACAGTGGTGGACGTGTATTCAGAGTGGTGTGGACCGTGCATTGGTATGGTGGGCAACTTGAAGAAGATCAAAGTGGAACTTGGTGGAGACAATCTTCACTTGGCTGTGGTAAGTACTTCTTTATCCCACGATTAGAAAATACTCTTTTCAAAGTCACTTTTTTAGACAGTTACAAATGTAACAAGTTGCGGCAAGAAGAATTATGTGACGGATTAGGGATAGGAGTATTGTCACGTCTATTAATCTCTTGGTTATCACTGCAAGCAGAACGAAACTTTGTAACAAACCCTTTATCAATCGTTCTGATCAGCGTGGCGTAGTAGGCCAAACCCTCCTTCTTAAGAAGAAGTCTATTTTTCGTCCGAATGGTGACAGAATAAGAATACACAGTGTCACCACCCGTATTCATCTCGTAAGAACTGATCTGAATAAAGGAGTAAACTTTGCCGGCCGAAGAGAAAAGTACTACCAAAAAAACGAAAGCTTGAAACAAACCCTATACCAGCCCGTCTGGTCATCATGGTATAGTAGACCAAAACTTGCTTTGAGAGGCAGTCCAGCAGTGGACTAAAGGCTGACGATGATGATGTGAAAACTTACGTTATCGATGAACGTTATCAGAGCAGTTTACAGACTTATTACACCGACCTTCCAACTCCAAAACTTCAAACTAACTATACTTATTTTCTCAGGCAAAGTCGGATACGATAGAATGCTTGAAGAGATTCAGGAAACGTAGTCAGCCGACGTGGATGTTCATAGCGGTAAGCATTGTCATCATGCACACATATGAACTTGTCGTCACATGTAAATCATTTATAGAAACAGTATAAAAGTGAAAATGAGTGGGAATGAGTTCAATTTAAATGGTAAATGATCAAGTATTATTTTTCTTTTTTTCTCTGGTAGCTGACCTATATATTTGACGAGTTGATTGGTTTGGTGTTTAGAAATTTCGACTACGAAACTAGGGACTTAACTTCCCACAGTACAAGTGATTTTGTATTAAGCATGATCACTTGCTGTCTGGATGTGATTTATCTTTGACTGCACGATTGGCCTAGTGGTTTAAGGTCGCCACGCCGGTCTCCACTTCGCTGAGTGTTGTGGGTTCAAATTCTACATGGGACAACACTTTTGTGATCCACAAATTGATGTTCTTAGTCTGGGTGTTCTTTGTGTACGTTTCTTGTATGTTTGTAAAGTCCCCCGCGACACAGGATTTATTCCTAATGCGGGCGTTGTCTTTTAACAAAGAGAAGAGAGAGAATCTTTCATTTTTGTTAATTTAGAAGTGTATAAGTCCATACGTTTATTAGTAATTTGGTTATCTTAGTATAAAAGCTGTCTTGTTTGGAATCAGATAGTAGTATGAGATGTGCGAGGTTATAAATATAATAACAAAACATTAAGACAGTTTATCTGATTGTTATCTTTATTCAACGATATTACACGTTCATTAAATTCTTTTCTACAAAAGTATTTATCACGATATTACCGTCCATAAATTGTCTTCCTAAATAAATATACACAAAAGTTTCTTAACGAACTGATTAAATAAATACTTCATTACAAGGAGCTTATGAAGACGAGAATAACCAGCGTAATCCAGCAGAAATTTGTTACCAAAATCCCTAACCAAAAGTACACCATTTTCTTTTTTAGAAAATATTATTATATTTGTGTCCCTGTGATGATGGATTAAGAATACATAGTGTTACCACCCCTATTCATCGCGTGGGTGTAATAAGAGGCGACTAAAGGAAGAAACTATTTAAGAAAATATCATGACAAAGAGAAGGAAAACTTGTAACAAACCCTATTCCAACCCGTCTGGCCAGCGTGGTATAGTAGGCCAAAACCTACTCCTAAAGAGAGACCTATGTCCAGCAGTGGACTGTAAAAGGCTGCTGAAGTTGAAGATTATTATATTTATTGGGTTGGGGGAGCATAGGGTCAGTTGTGAACAACTTTGTGAGAGGCCTATGTCCAGCAGTGGCAGCGACTAACAAACTTCTTCAGCCCCGAAATGTGCTTGCTTAAAAACTTATTACGAAATTTTCTACTAAAAAGCTACGTATCTACTTCTTTGCAAAATACAGCAGTTTAATTTATATTTGAACTTCTACCAAATTAGTTATAATAATAGAAGAAAACAGCACTTTAATTACTTTAAAACTGTGTGTAATTAATCACGACATCTTGGGATAGTTTCACATATAACAAAACTGTAAAATTTAATAGGTAAAATACATGAAAAACAGGTATTGGCTATATGTATGCTACAGTCGTCTTTATTGTGCCCTCATATGAGTGGAAAGAGAATGATTTGCGGTTTACTGACACGAATGGAGGAAATATCGACCAAACGTCTTGGAAAAATGTCTATATATGAAGTTATATACGAACTGTGATAGGTAGGAGTAGTGAAATTTTAGATGCGTTATGTGTAGACAAAAAATAATTCGATTTGTTAAAAAAAAAATCGTGTTATGTTACGTAGATTCTTACATCAAATACTATTAGGATTTGATATTCTAATTTTATCACCACCGCTTTTCATCCCGTGGGTGTCGTAAAAGGCGACTAAGGGAACAAATTATGCAAGACAACATCATTACAAAGAGAAGGAAAACTTGGAACAAACCCTATTCCAACCCGTCTGGCCAGCGTGGTGTAGCAGGCCAAAACCTCCTTGCTAAGGAGAGGCCTATGTCCAGCAGTGGACTGTAAAAGGCTGTTGATGATTCTAATTTCTTATGTGTACATTTTCAGAAATATTTTATTTGTATAGTCTCACCGAGTTTTTACTATATCTATTATTTAATTTCGCAATTCGTCACTCTTACGGATAGTATTGTCTCTTCAAATTTGAATGGGAGTTGATAGGGATAGCAGGATAGGATAGGGTTTGTTCCAAGTTGTACTTCTCTTTGTAATGATGTTGTCTTGTATACTTAGTCCCTTTGTCACCTTTTACGACCCCGCGGAATGAATAGGGGTGGAAACACTATGTATTCTTAACCCGTCACCACACGGACATATAAGTGTTAGTGTTATATATGGCGATATTTTCCCTTATGTGACGAATTAAGAATATGTAGTGTCACCAGCTCAATTCATCCCATAGGTGTCGTATGAGGCGACTAAGAGAGCAAAACTGTGCAGGAAAGCATGAAAGGGAAGGAAAATTTGATAAAAACCCGTCTGGCTAGCGTGGCCAAAACTTTCTTTCTTAAGAGAGACCTATGTCCAGCAGTGGACTATGATGATGTAACGCACATTGTCTCCATAAACTTCACCCTGTCTTGCCTACGCACCAAGTTATACTTGATACCTAGTACTCTATTAGTGCGTTTACTGCCCTGTTATACCACCATCGTATAATGTCTACACTGTTCTATAACACGTAGCTATTTTTTCATGCTGCCGAGTGCTTAACAACTTTCAGTAACAAATACTAGTTTTATCACTGAAGTTTTCAGTTTTTCTTGGTTTTACAAGTGATTATTCACCTTGGCGCTCACCTTGTAACTATACTACAAGTAGTTTACCTGTGAAAGAATATGTTAAATCAAAATTACGTAAGGTCGTGATTATAAATCTTTTTTTAATGTCGTATCAGCCAAATGAGTAGACGATTCAGTCGATTTAAAGTTACTCTGGCCTGCTACTCAAGAGTCGCATATTCCTAACTGCTCATTGAGTACCCTCCCCAAATATAAGCTCCGATAACCTCAATCCAAAAAAAAAAAAATTAAATACTTGATTTTACTGTGAGGTCGCTGTGACTCCAATAGAGATGGACCGTTTTAGTCCAAGTATGGGCAAAAGGTAAAACATACGTCATATCTAGTGTATCTATGTATCACATTTTTGTAACTGATAATAGATTATTTACTCATTAACTTCGAATATACCCCTGCCACACAGTTCTGCATTACATAAATGACGACTGGTAAAATATACTATACAAAAATACATGTAACGGACACGAACAGCCCGCAGTTACAAAAAATGTAGTGTTACACAATGTATTATCTCATGTAGAGATCGATCTCACAGCACTTAATACAGTAAGAAGCGACAAGATGACGGCTTAAACTTAACTAACGGTATATATTGTAAGTATGGTGACGGATTAAGAATATATAGTGTTACCACTCCTATTCATCCAGTGGGTGTCGTAAAAGGCGACTAAGGGAACAAAGTACACAAGACAACATCATTACAAAGAGAAGGAAAACTTGGAACAAACCCTATTCATAGTAGTAGGCCAAAACCTCCTTGCTAAGGAGAGGTCCATGTCCAGCAGTGGATTGTAAAAGGCTGTTAATGATGATATTAATAAATAAATAACTTCTCTAGTCAGGTCAACTGATAAACGTGGTATTTGGTGCGGACGCTCCTCGCATCGTCAAGACTATAGAACAGGAGCTTAAGAATGAGGAGTTGGCTAAGAAAGGGGAGCTGGAGAGGATCAAGAGAGCTCCACACGAATTAACTCCCCAGGAACAGGTGAAGACAAAAAATATTGTGATAATTTGATTTTTAATAAAATTACACAATAAATTAAACTTTATTTGATAATCTTTCTTGTACTTTATACGGCACATATTATGAGGTATCCCTGCCAACATTAAACACGCGTTGTGTTGATACTTCAATTAGCATAGGGCAGCTCTCATCTATAAAAAAGTTGAAAGGAATGGAAAAATTACATTTGTGTAAGGGAAGCCGCAGGTTAAAACTACTTAATTAATAAAAATACAAATCAAATTTAAATAAACTGGCTATATATTAACCATATTTTTATTTTGATATTTAATTCTTTTTAACGACACACTCTAGGATAAAATTGATTTAGTTTTAAAATACCAGTTATGAAGTCGGATATCCTAACTTAATATTAGAAGCGTGAATGTGAGTTTGTTTACGTCTAAATCTCTTCTCTTCAGTGAGTAACATAGGCTACCTTTTACCGTAATAACCGACTTACACGCGGGCGGAGCTAGCAATAGCTATAGCATAAAGATAATACGTGGCGCATTTCTGACAGGAAACAGCGACACGTCAAGCAAAGCTTGAAGAAGAACGGAAGGTTAAAGAGAAAGCGGCAGTGGAAGCAGCGCGCTTCGATCGCCGGGAGGCGCGTGCGCAACGCCTTGAAACTCACTTCGCTGACATTTGTCCAGCGCTACTGATGCCCCACGCACAGAAAAACTTGAGAAAGATTACTGACTCTATTGAACCTTTTGGTAATCACCCAAAGAAACACGTTAATAGTTTAAACGTCGATAAACCTTCGCACTTTTGATGAGTTCAAGTGTGTTTGCGGTTAAAATTTACAATGAATACACCACTTTCCTGATTCTTATACAAGCGTATTATATTAATTGATTTAAAAAAATAAGGTGTATTTTTCGCATTTGGTGTTTTCATCTTCTTTGCTTCGTAAATACAACTATATAGTTACAATGATTGTCGTTTAAAACTCGCTTGCGAAGTTTACTAAACTTACTTAAAACATAATGAAATCTTTTTTATATTTAAGAGCCTATCAAAGTAACTCTACTCTGCCTGATGGAAAGCATAAATAGAATCCAAGAGTTGTGGTCACCATACTCGTTGCAAATGAAGACAATGAAGTGTGGTGACCCACGCTGTGGCGGCCTAGTGAGATGCTTTTTCACACCCCGCTTGGGGACATAAAAGGCATAACAGTCATCGTGACAGTGTAAGGCTTACACAGTTACCACAATAACTGTCATCTCTGCATCAATGGGTCTTCAGTCTCGCACTCACCAAGGAAACACGAGAGCACAGATGCTATAGCTTTAGGTTGGTCTTTTGTGAGAGGGTAGTACTACCCCGATCGAACCGGCCTGTTCGTGCTGAAATGTGTGGCTCTACTATTGTGTATAAATACTTTACACGACAAAATATTAGCATACGTTTTATTTCAGGGCTAATATTAGCAGACAAATGTCCCATAGTAGTGGGAAAAGAGGGCGCGAGGATCTTAGCTGTAGAGGATCCAGAAATGGGGACCACTGCAGCTGCTGCTGCGATCGCCGAACGACCCTCGCTCGCGTTGTTGTTCAAAAAGACAGCAGATAAAGAAGGAGATATAATTGGTAAGACTAACAAATGATAGCTGTTTTTATGGGACTTTTAACGGCCATGTTAATGATCCCGTTTGCTGAACAAAAAATTGTGTATTAGAGTCTTATTAAAGACTAATAATTTTGCGATGAGCACTCATTCGTTCTGTGTCGGAGTGAATTTAACTATAACTTGTATGTATTCAGTAATTTACTTACAAATAAGTATGTTTATCAGCGGCCTGGTTACTGTAGTATTTGCCTAGTTTGGAAGCAGACACGTACATGACTGTAAATATAATATTATGGTTTCTTTCTTTTACTTTACTTAAGTTTATTTAAATTTGGTTATTTCCTATTGTTTGCCCTTGATTTCTTTTACTGTTTCTGTAGTAGTAAGTGTAATCTAGATTTCAGTAGTATTCAGTTTCATTCGTTTTTCTTTTGTATTTACTACTTTACTCGTAAAATTGTATTGTTAGGTGTTGTCTTTTATGAATATTGGTGAATGTTGTGTGGATCTGAAACGAGCATGCATACTAGATATTACTTTTTTTGGCAATTTTGTTTGAGAATGTGTTGTGTGTATACTGTTGGTCTACCATACAAATAAATAAATAAATAAGTAACATTGTTTTAAAGGAAAACATTTAAGTTTAAGCCTAATCAAGTGACGTAAAGAGATGATAGAAAGCATCAAAGAAGACGTCCAATAATAATTTATTACAGAGCTAACTCGTCAAGCTCTATGCGGCGACCATCTGGATGAAAATGACGAAGCCAGAAAGAAAATACCATCGACAGAACTTCGAGCTGACGACATCCCGGGAATATTCGTGCCCGCAGACAGACATCAGAGGGCTGCCGCTCTAGATCTGTTGTTCCCTAAGGTAAAAATGTAAGGTAGAAATTTGATAGACAATAATTTCTAAGAGAGTACACCTTGAGAGATTTGGCATACATGGGCAAATATTTCTTTCGTTTCCGCTGAATGGTCAGAGTACCAGATCGAAACAAACCCCAAACTTAGGAAGTCAAAGTGGCAATGGACTGGCCATATTAGGTGCATAATCGACAATCGTTGGAGGCATACTAGTTCTAGACTGCACGATTGGCCTAGTGGTTTAAGGGGTCGTCACACCGCTCTCCACTTCGCTGAGTGTTGTGGGTTAAAATCCTACGTGGGACAACACTTTGTGTGATCCACAAATTGTTGTTCTGAGTCTGGGTGTTCTTTACGTTCGTTTCTAGTATGTTTGTAAAATCCCCTGAGACACAGGATTTATTCCTAATGCGGGCGTCGTCTTTAAAAAAAAAAAAAGCCCACAGGCCGGATGAAGACGTGACTTGAATAAAATAACTGGTAGGTTGTGCGAGAAGCCCGCAATTGATCGGAGTGGTGTGCAATGGGGGAGGCCTGTGTCCAGCAGTGGGTGATAGGCCTAGACTGGATGTCGTAATAACAGCTGTTCCCGTGTCCCTTCTGCCTCAGGTGGTAAGTGGCACACCGTGTGATCTTAGTCGGTCTGATTTCAGCACACCACCTCACCGCAAACACCAATCCCTCAATCTATTTTTTTGAGAAAACTCAAAGAGCAACAAGACTTTCGTGATTCTTGAGTTGTAAGGGTCCATGGGCGATGATCCATGAAAACAATATCTATACTCCCTTTAACCCGACTAAAATGATGATATCGCTAAGGAGAATCAGCAACTAAGTGTAATAGTTCGAATAGACACATTAGAACCTTGTTTTTTTTTTTTTTTTTTTTTTTTTTTTTTTTTTTTTTTTTTTTTTTTTTAACCTGTGGAAACCCCCTCGGGCCGTCACCCCACCGGGGTTTACGGCAGGGTGGTGTGTCGGAATCGGACCGACTAAAACCACACGGTGTGCCACTCTGCGCCTGAGATAGGAGGGATCCGGGAACCGCTGCTATTACGACATCCAGATTCCTCCTAGCGCCTGCCCGTACCTCGGGCACCATCTGCGGATAAACTCTCTATTTTAGGCGACGTACGGCACACGCAGACATCGCCTCCTCGCGGCTGGCCATTATAGCGGGTGGAGGGGAAAACCCGTCCCGAGACACATTAGAACCTTTTTTTTGTTTTTTTTTTTAACGTGTGGAAACCCCCACGGGCCGTCACCCCACCGGGGTTTACGGCGGGGCGGTGTGTCGGAATCGGACCGACTAAAACCACACGGTGTGCCACTCTGCGCCTGAGAGAGGAGGGATTCGGGAACAGCTGTTATTACGACATCCTAATCCCTCCTAGCGCCTGCCCGCTTTCGTGGGCGCCATCTGCGGATAAACTCTCCATTTAGGTGACGTCCGGCACACGCACACGTCACCTCCTCGCGGCTGGCCACTATAGCGGATGGAGGGGAAAACCCGTCCCGTCCATCCGCGGCCACACTCAAGGCGGCATGAGGCGCTGGTATGCGCGTCTCCGCCGCCCGGCTCGCCGGCGGCGAATTGGGTCCGAGTGGATATCGTCCTCCCGGGCCTTCTCCGCCGCCTCCTTCCGCGAAATTACGTCTTCGCAGAAGGTTGCGACCGCGGTAAAACAACTGTCGCTACCGGCCATGGAGCGTATGACGGCCGGTAGCGAGAGATCTCCTCCAATAACTGCAGTGAGGACCCCACGCTGCGCCGCCCAAGCGGAACAAACCGCTAGCGTGTGCTGAGCCGAGTCCTCACTGCAGTCGCAGTGGTGACAGGCGGGACTCAATTCCCTCCTGGCGACCGAGTGCAGATACTTGCCGAAGCAACCGTGCCCGGAAAGGACCTGCGTCAGTCGGAAGGAAAGGGTCCCGTGCTGCCGCCCTGCCCACTCGGCGATGACCGGCTGGAGAGCCTCCACGGCGGCAAAACCAGCACGTGGAGCCTCCAGCCGGGACGACCAACGAGCCATTGTGGCTCGACGAGCGGCCTCTCGCCACTCGCGTATCTCTTC
Source organism: Hypercompe scribonia (assembly GCA_949316085.1). Taxonomy (NCBI): domain Eukaryota; kingdom Metazoa; phylum Arthropoda; class Insecta; order Lepidoptera; family Erebidae; genus Hypercompe; species Hypercompe scribonia. The sequence continues at coordinate 1,273,352 of OX438976.1, read as the reverse complement.
GGGCGGGGGCCGTATGCCGCTACGCGCCCGGAAGTCAGCCGTCCGCCGATAAACTTCGGCGAGCACTTCCGCCTCCAAATCCCACGGGGGAGTTCCGGCCAAGGCGCACGCCGCCTCCGTCGATACGGTGCGGTAACCACGTATGGCTCTAACCGCCAATATCCTCTGAGGGCGCCAGAGGCGAGCCCTATTCTGGGCGGTCAGAGCCGCCGCCCACACCGGTGCACCATACAGCGCCATTGACCGGACAACCCCCGTGTATAGCCGTCTCGTCGCGACGCTAGCTCCACCCAGATTGGGCAAAAGTCGCTCAAGGGCAGAAGCAGCGCCGACCAGCTTTAGAGAAAGCTGTCGGAAGTGCTCGTCGAAGAGCCACCTGCCGTCGAGGATCAGGCCCAGATACTTCATCTGGGCCTGAACCGGTACGAGGACCGAATTGACCACGATGGAGGCGCCGGAGGGTGGACCACGACGGGGCCCATGGAACAAAAGGGCTTCCGTCTTGTCCAGGGCCACCCGCAAACCCAGCGCCTCAATTCGCCCGACCACCAGTGAGACACCGGTGGTGGCCAGGCGCGCCGCCTCTTGAAAGTTCATCCCCCGGGCCGTGACCAATGTGTCATCTGCGTAACAAAGTACGCCCAGCCCGGGGGGAAGACGACCTCGAAGGGCCCAGTCGTATCCCATGTTCCACAGGAGTGGTCCGAGTACAGACCCCTGCGGAACACCGCACGACATGAGCCGCCGCCTTAGAACACCGTCTCGGTCCTCGTACATGACGGTACGCTCCTCAAGATAGTCTGCCACAAGCCGCCTCAGGTACTTTGGCACCCCGTGGTAGTGGAGTGCTTCCCTGATGCAGCTAAATGGCAGACTATTAAATGCGTTGGCGATGTCCAACGACACCGTCAACAGCACGCCGCCACAGCTCACCGCCTCTTCGGTAACGGCCCTCAGGCGCAGCACGGCATCGACCGTCGAACGCCCCGCCCGAAAACCAAATTGGGCGTCCGACAGATCGGGGCCCACCTCGCGGAGGTGCCGGACGATGCGGGCAGAGAGTATCCTCTCAAACAGTTTACCCGCCTCGTCCAGCAGCACGATGGGCCTATAGGCCGCTACCGATTCGGCTGGCCGTCCCGGCTTCCTCAATAGGACCAGCTTCCCGCTTTTCCAGCACTCAGGGAAGCGTCCGGACGCCAAGCTAGCGTTCAGGACCTCCCTGAGGCGGTCCGACATGTGTTCGAGGGCTCGGGCCAGCACTCGGGCAGGTATCCCGTCCGGCCCGGGGGCGGTGTTCTTGGAGCGGATCCGTAGAACAACCGCCCCTACCTCCGATTCCCTGACGGGCGGAACATCGTCCTCGTTCCCCCCGTCGTCTCCGACCATGAAGGCCATCGACGGGGGTGTGTGCTCCACCCGCTGCGGGAAAAGGCCCTCGACCACTTCCCGCAGGAAGCTGGGCTGGAGTGTCTCTGTAAGGGGGGGGCCCGACGTGCGGAGCTTCTGTCGCGCCGCACGATAAGGGCGACCCCAGGGATCACGATCGAGACCCTCCAGCATCTCCTTTCTCTTAATTTCTTTGGCGCGGCTTATGGCCAGCTTCAGAGTTTTCCGCGCCTCTCGGTACTCCTCATGAAGCTGGTCCTCCCCGCCTTCTTCGCGGTGTCGCCGCCGACTACGGGTGTAGGACCTCCGGACACGAGTACAGGCCGCATGGAGGTCCGCCAACTCCTGGGACCACCAGTAAACCTCCTTCCGTGGAGGCCGGCAACCTCGGATGCGGGGCATGGCCGCATCACAGATTTGTGTAATCTCTTCGCAGAAGCGACCAGCCCCCATGTCGACCTCCTCGGTCGGGGCCTGCGGAGACAGCCAAGAGTGAATAATGGCCGCCTCCTCTAGTAAGTTCCTATTTAATTTGGCTACAGCCCACCGCGGAAAGCGAGAAGAACGCCGCGCCGCGTGACCCCTACTGGCGTCCTGGGATCGGGAGAGCTCAAATCGGATATAAAGATGGTCCGAGAGCGTCTCAACCTCTTCCAGGACACGCCAGTTCCTTACTCGTGCGGCGAGGGCAGGGGTAGCGAACGAAAGGTCCACTATCGACCCTCCCTGCTGTCGCACGCACGTGTTGGTTGAGCCCCTGTTTAGTAAACAGAGGCCCACCGAGGCCGCCCACTCCTCTATGGCCTCGCCCCTAGCGTCCGTCCTGGGGGAACCCCACGCAATGGACTTTGCGTTGAAGTCCCCCAGCACTAAGACGTGCCCAGACGTTAGACGCCGCATCGAGGTTTCCAAGTTGTTAAGGAAAACCTCGAAGTCGTTCAAACTCCGGTTGGGGGAGAAGTATACACCATACACAGTGATCCCCCCCCCACTCGGCAGCAACATATCCAGTGCCCTTGTCTCTTAGCGACAAGGGCGGGGAATGAGCCGCCGTGGAGCCGACGACTGCCACGGAACCGTCCCGGTCACCCAACCAGTTTGGACGGGGAGGAACATAATAGGGTTCCGCGGCTACGGCAACACCGATCGACCACTGTGCCATGGTTTGCAGGAAAAGGTCCTGCGCCGCGGCACAGTGGTTCAGGTTCGTCTGGACCAGGAGGTTGGAGACTTGGGCCATTACTCGACCGTCTCTACAACCTCCTCCATGGGCAACGATGCCGACATGCGAACGACATCAGAGGCAGCCTGGGTCGATTGGCTAGCCCCCGACGCTTGCCGAGAATTGTAGGGAGGTTTACAGCCTCTCTGCCCAATCTGATGATCGGCGGGCTTGTTACCCGCCGCACACGCTGGGCAGTGTGGGGCGGCAGAGCATTCTGCCGCCTTGTGCCCCGGTCGACCGCAGCGGAAACATAGTCCGCTACAGTCGAAACAGCTAACACACTTGGCGCGTGTGTGTCCCGATGCCAGACACTTAAAACACCTCATCGGTCTCGCCGCCAGGACTGTGATCCTAGCGCTGACGAGACCGATGAGCAATCTACCGGCGTCGCCTAAAATTTTGGCTGACGCTACGGGACAGCTGACCCACACCGCGCCAAGCCCTCCTGGACCGGGGCGGATGGTGCCGACCCTAATGTTGTCCACGTTGCACCCTGTCTTCTCTCTTATTGCAACGCGGACATCTTCGGCCGTTATAGAGTCGTCCAGGCCCGAAATGCGCAACTCTGCACACTTAGTAGGCCTGGCGATCTTAACACCATCCGTGGCCGCAAACATGCCCCGCATCTTCTCGGCAAAGGCATCTGCAGTCTTTGCGCCTTCGGTTCCCGGGAACTCGAGGACTCGAGCTCCCGTCTGAGCGAGGCGCAACCTGACTCCATCCGTCCCGATGTCATTGGCGAGACTAGCCCGGGCCCTCTGGAAGATGGCCGCGTAAGACAGTCCGCCGTTAACCGCTTCCGGTGACACGGTGACCACTACCGCCGCGGTTTTGGGTACCTGCAGCTTGCGCGGCCTCTTCGTAGTGGCCACTGCCACCGACAGCGACTGCGGGGTAGAGGCTGCTTTTTGAGCAGCCTTTTTACCCCGCTTTCGGGACTTCTTAGTCCCCCCGACTATCTGCCAACCATCTGTGGAAGGGGCAGATGTGGGGGGAGCAGGCGTGGAGGTGCCAGGTACAGCGGCTGGAGTGGAGAGCGGAGGGAATTCCGCTCTAGGCTTGGCCGCCGTTTTGGACCCTGACCTCGGTGCACTTGTCTTGGCTGTTGCTTTAGCCGCCTGTCGTGCCCTCGGAGCAACCGCAGGAGCGGCAGACACAGACGCCACCGCCGCATAGGACACATGACCGCCCGCAACGGTAGACGTTGATGGCACCGATACGGTCTTCAGTCTATTTGCCGCGAGCGGCGGTCGGACAACAGGAGCCGGAGGCAGCCTCGCCTCTAGGCCAGCGAGACGCCCGTTCATCATGCGCCACACTGCGTCCGTGATTTGGCGCAGGTGGGCATCAGGAATACCCCCGAGGTTGGAAGAGGGGGTAAGTTGTGACGGAGGCGAGCCCTCTCGTTCTGGGCGATCTGCCCGGAATTGAGCAAACTGAGCACTGAGCTCAGTCACCTGCCCCGTCAGACGCTCGTTGGCTGCCTGGAGACGAGCCATGTCTCCGATAAGGCTCTCCACGACCCCCGCAATAGCGGCAGAGGAGTCCTTAAGGGCCTTCACAAAACAGCCCTTAAGATTGCTAGACTTGGTGGCCACTTAGACACATTAGAACCTGACTCAACCCCAATATTGTATTAATTTCAGATGGTTGGCTCAGTAATAGAACCCCCGCCTGCTCCAGAGCCACCTCACATCGCTATAATGTTCGGTGCATGGCAGCGACGAGCCGTACTGTCCATCGTGACGCAGCCCAACCTGATCTCGAGACTCATGCACTACGGTTTCTTCGCGGACACCAATATTGAGGAACCTACGTTGGTGTGCAAGAATATCGACCAGTACGAACTAAGACCTGATAAGGACTAGTACGCATATTTCTTTACTACATTATACGTGCCTAACATTGATATATGTAGATACACCTATATTATATTAATATTATAAACCTGAAGAGTTTATTTGTTTAGTGAGCACACTAATCTCAGAAACAACTGGTTCAAATTGTAAACTTCGCAATGAAAACTTCGCAAAACGAGGAAAATGTATTCCTTTTGTGAGACGTCAGCGAATTACATGGATCTGCTGTATATTATTAAGCATATATATATATATATATATATATATGCTTAATATATATATATATATATATATATATGCTTAATTAATATAAATCTGTGTATTTTTTTACGTAAGATGAGTCATATTCATTAAAACGCATCAGCGTCTATCATATGGACGACTACCGTGTCTGATGCTGATGGTGCAGGTCGCAAATCAAAGCGTCGCGTCGTCACTCTTGTAATATACCATATACCAGAAATTACGTGTTTGATTAAAATAATACGTCGTTAGGGGCTTAACAAGTTTAAAAATTTGATTTCTGTCTTGATTCTTGGGAATAACCATAAGTCTTGAATTCCTGAAATGTATCCCTTATTTATAATTTTTCTATTTCAGCTGCGAAACCATAGTTCTAATGATAGCAGTAGGTCTCCCAGAACCACTCTTAGCCGATCCCGACCAGCTCTTCCCACCAGAAGCGCCAGAAGATTTAGTAGCCCTAGGTCCTCTTCACATCAGCGAAGATGCCGTGAAGGGTAGCGAAGAGTGTGCGAGGTTCTTCCCACCAGGATACAGCGTGCCGGAAAGGAAAGCAAAGCTGAAGAACAAGAAAAAGAAGAAGGTATGCCGTAGAAGTAATCTGATTCTTCTTCTAGGCGATCAGATCGCCGCTTTCTACTGCGCTGAGAGGTTGGACACACTTTCGGTGATCCACAAGTTATTGTTCTGATTCTGGTGTTCTTTGTGTCCGTTTCATGTATGTATGTAAAGTCTCCCTCAACACAGCATATACTCCAGGTTCAATTCACAGCATAGATAGATTGTCCAGAACACCAGAGACTTTTTGTTATTGGAAATAATCTGTGTAATGTTTTTTAATATCTACTTTTATGGGTATAGGTATAAGGTTACAAGATAAGGGCAGATATCATCGCGTCGGTGAAATTTCGATTCTTTTTTACAGTGGACGAAGTCTTAGGACCTGTTTCAAAGTAATAAACAGTTGCTAAACCAGATAAAACTCTTGTACTAAGCACTTTTCCAACCCTTCATCATTATCATTTTCCTCGACAGCATTTAATATCAGGGACATAGGCCAAACCACTCCTCTATCCTTAGAAAGGAAGTTTTGGGCAAGTATAACACGCTGACCAGGACTGTTTCAAGTTTTCTTTCTCTTTACTGCTATCTTGGGCAATTCTTCTTTTTACTCTATCAAATCTGATATCATCTTCTTGTTATTGAAAGTCCTTGTAAATGTTTCAGCGACGAAACAAAGAAGAGAACACAGACTCCACCGAACGCACTACGAGTCAAGACAACGCTGAGGAAGCGAACGGAGAGGAGAATGGTGCAGAGGGCGAGGAAGGAGCAGAAGGCGATGAAAATGGAGAGGGAGAGGATGAGGAGAATGGGAATGTTGATGACGACAGTGATGAACAACTGGCAGTGGACAAAGCGACGTCTCCGCCACCATCGACACCACATTAGAGGAGGAAGGAGAAATGGAGAGAGGGGCAAAATAAAAAGCGAAATAGAACCAAGGAAAAGAAGATTAAGTAAGCATAGATATTTGGAAAGAGGCCTTAACAGCAGCCGTGTATTAAAGCTCTGTAGTTTAAGAAAAGTAATATTGATAATAGAGAATTCAGAGTAAAATTTTTGTGTCTATTCTATGGTAATTTATCTAAATATATTAGAAGTTTGTTGTTTAAGACGTGGCGAATTCCACATACAACCAAAATAGTTTTATACCTTCTAACGAAAACACAAGGTACTAGGGAACGCCATTGTTCTACATCGCGCAATGAAAATTCTCCCACCGTTTAGTATATTGACAAGTTCTTGACATCTGCCGTAAGGCTGCGTTCCACCAAACAAAATCATCTCATCTGGCCAAAAAATCCACTCTTGGTGATGGAGGGATATAAGATCTAGTTCTCTTCCACGTGTCTGCATACAGTATAAGTTAATGTGTTCAAATCGTAATAGTAAGACTTGTCTCCGTTAGATGGCGCTGTAATGTGTTTTCTTTGAATGTGGAATTCTTATAACAAAATAAAACTCAATATTAATATTCTAAAATTTGTATTTTCAATTATTTATAAATAGTCATTTAATTATATATTTTTATTAACAATAAAATAAATGAGTAACGACTTAACATGATACGAGTGGAGGGGGAATATCTTACATCGCAGGGGGAAGGAGGTGGTTCACACCACCGAGTCTTTTCGATTCCTGAAACAAAACAATAACAAAACGTTTTTAAAAAGCATATTTTGCTTAATAAAATATAAACTTATGATAGTGTACGGCTAATAAACGATATACATATACACTATATATAATACATATACACTATTATGACGTCGTATTCGAGTAAGTACTGATTTTCAAACCGCGTGTTGAAAGATGTCCAACTGAATACCGAAGTGTCCAAGCGAGTACAGAAATGTCCCCGAAATGTAACCGAGAGAGTGTTTATATGTCCAAGCGTGTACCGAAGTATCCAACTAAGTATCGAGGTGTCCAATCAAGTACTGAAGTGTCCCAGCGAGTAGGCAAGTGTCCGAGTGAGCACCTAAAGTGTCCGAGTGAGCGCCTAAAGTGTCCGAGCGAGAAGGGAAGTATCCGAGCGAGTACCTAAAGTGTCCGAGTGAGTAGGGAAATGTCCGAGCGAGTACCTAAAGTGTCCGAATGAGTAGGAAAGTGTCCGAGCGAGTACCTAAAGTGTCCGAGCGAGTACTTAAAATGTCCAAGCGAGTATCAAAGTATCCAAGTAAGTATCGAAATGCCCAAGCGAGTACTGAAGTGTCCGAGCGAGTACACTACAACTGTGCGAGTATAGTTACCATATATAGTGGTTGTCGTGATGTGGCGCTCGCATGACACCGACTCCGCCGCCCAACCGTCGGTAGTTCATCGCACCGCACAACCGCCACTGGTTCGACTCTGGGTCGAACACCTGTATGAAAAAAAAAATAGGTTAATTACGAGAACACTGTAAGCCATTCTACCATCGCACCGCTCGCCATCGTCAGGGAGCTCATCCACATACATTGGAACCTAAATGGTCGCGCACAGTGCGGTTTCAGAGAAATTTTCTCCCGCGAACAATCCCGTTATGGCTCCCTGCCGAGGTTTTCCCTGGGAACTACAGCATGGGGTTCTTCAAGAAGGGGGTAAATAGGTTTTTGAAGGTTCGGCAACGCGCACGTGATGCCCCTGGTGTCGCAGGCGTCCATAGGCTGCGGTAGCCGCTTACCATCAGGCGGGCCGTATGCTTGTTTGCCACCGTCGCGGTATAAAAAAATAAATAAAAAAAATAGCCATATATAGCCATCATAACCCATGAGATTTACACGACCGTCTGATCCCAAAATAACCAGAGCAACTAGGCTGCTATAAATACTCATATTAATCAAAACATAGATAAATTATACCCAGGCGTAGAATAAACGATGGAATCAATCATACAATTATTTATTTTTGGTGACAATAGAACCTAGGATTTTTACTGGATATTTTAATCTTTACATATCAACTTGTGTTGTGGCACTTTCACATACAGCGCAACAAAAAAATAAACTAAAGCGCCATCTACCGAAGACACACTGAACTAGGGAGTAACGAACTACCGAGTAACTACTATAGCAGCTACTGTACTGTAGCAAGTAGCAGACGAACGCATAGAATGTTGTGTTAAGTAGCGTGTGGGAGGAGATAAACGGCAGTTTTCAGTAGTAGTAGTCGGCAGCACAGACGGTATGGGACAGTCCGTCCGTCGCCTCACGACGCGATTTATTACACCGCGCTCCCGACACGTATTACGTGTCTACTGTAATACATCCTTCTTTCATTTCTTTTGTGTGTTCTTACTTCTGTGCTAGAGTACTTTGAAACTTTTATGTACTTGAGACTCAACTTTAAGGTTAAAATTTACCCGTCGCTTATTTGTACACCCGACGTACCTATAACTACAAATCCTACATCGCGATATAGAAATTCTCGTGCCGATTAGTATATCGTGATTCAGGTTTAGTAGTTTCTCCGTAGTTCAATGTGTCTTCACTAGATGGCGCTGTATGTGGTCGTCAATCGCCACAGTTCTTCAGTGATAGGAAATCGTAATTATATGTATATAGGATAAGATAAAAAGTTCCTTAATAAGAGCTGAAGTCCGGGCTCCGGGCTCATACAGTCGAACAGTATTTAAAAAAGTATGAATTACGCTCAACAAAGCATGAACAAAATAAATATCAGTGTTAATGCACCTCTAAAGAAAGAAAATATAAACGTTCTATAAATATTAACTTAAATAATATAAGGTAAGTATGTCGTGTGTGTGTGTGTGTAAGAGTGTAAGTATGTGTGAAAACGTGAGTGTTTAAATATCTAACCTGACAATACAGCAAGAATAAAATAATTTTTTAATCTATTTCAAGTGAAACTTATAAGCAAAGATATCATAATGAAACTTTTGGCGTTAGTACAGACGATCAAGTGTCCCTTGCGATAATTCTACGGTTAATATTTCTGACATCTGAGTCTGACACACAGCGCTATCTAGTCCCAAACAGAGCTTGTACTAGGAGTACTAAACAACTTATGTAAATACATATGTTTGTATTTTGGTAGATTATATAAAGATTTGACTCTCTGGTTGAACTTTGTGGCGATTTCCACATTACAACCAAACAAAAAAATATAACAGCGCCATCTAGCGAATATACATTGAACTACGTAGTATGATGAACTACTAAGCAACTACTATCCTGTATCGCGAAACAGAGATTCGAGTGGCAATTAATATATATACAACATCCCAACATCAACCGTCGGGCCGTGGCTCACCAGGTATGATCACCTCGCCCTGTCAGAGGATCCTCCCTTCGTGTCGGAGGGACACGATACCCGTTCTCTCCACAACCTCAAGCACAGCAGTCGCATACGCTACCACTTCGCCACCGAGGCGGGCAATAAACGTATTTAAATACTTGAGGTCTGCGCACGTTGGGAGTAGGCTCGGCTCACCTCTATGGACTTGAGATAGGCGGTGCCGTCGAAGCCGCCCACGGCGTAGAGCTGCCCGTTCACCACCGCCAGCCCCACGCCGCTGCGCCGCGACGTCATCGCCACCACCGGCGACCACGTGTCCGTGCTCGGCTCGTACCTGCGCACACCACACCACCACACGCTCTGTCACACGCTATCGACATTCTACAATCTTAGCTAAATAGCCTTTATTTTAACTTTATATATATATATATATATATCTTTTTTAACCGTCTTCAGAAAAGGAGGAGGTTTTACACTCCACTATATGTATTTCTTTTTTTCATGTTTATCAATTACTCCGCCAATAGGCTAGATGACACTTTAGTCAAATTAGTTACTTTTTATCATCTGTCAAAACAACAAAAATTGTCGTATGAAAAATGTACCAAATACCAAATTGTGACGTCACTGTTTTAGACTACTCAATTAAACACTATATTTTATTGTTTATTAGATTGAAATTCGTAATAATAATAAAAAGCTATGTCAACAATATTTTCCGAGATGTTTCGCGATATTAGTTTTAAAGAAGTGGACATTGGTATTTATTTACGATACAGTCATCTATTCAATTGTGGACCGATTTAGATTTTTTTTTATCCATTAGGCATGTAACAATATCAGCAAAAAAAAACTGTCAAAACGTTAGATTTGCCACTCGGATGAATCAGTCAACCGAGGCGTATAAGGCATAGATAAGGAGAGCGAAAGAACCTCTCGGCCGAGGACAGCTCGGTGCAGTCGTCGCGGCCGCCCACGGCGTAGATCTGTCCGTCGAACACGGCGCAGCCGAGGTGCTTGCGGCGCGTGGACATGGGCGCCACGGGCGTCCACTTGTTGGCGCGCGGGTCGTAGCGCTCCACCGAGTTGAGCGGCGCCTGGCCGTCCGAGCCGCCCACCGCGTACAGCTGCCCGCCCAGCACCGCCACGGCCACGCCCAGCCGCCGCGTCGTCATGGCCGCCACCTGCAAGCGCAACGCTCGTGTCGGCCACTATACACTCGCTCGGACACCGCTCCGCTCCGGCCCGGCACCTCACCGTCGGTAGCAGAACATGATTAATATCACGTTAAAAATGCCATGCTTGTTTTAAAGCAATTATTTTTTAACGAAAATATTGTGACTCACAATAGCTTTCGAAAAATCCTTATTAATCTTTCTACTTTTGTTTACAAATTTTAGCTATGTATATAAATTTTGTGAACACCAAATTCGGTGCAATCGGATATAGACAACCAGTTTTAATTTACCCTTTAAAGTATGCGCCGAATACACACGTTACAAGTCAAGTAAAAAACTTTTATAAACTTGAATAAGCGTACTTAAGACCTAAAAAGTAATATAACATGTTGTCTTTTGAGTCATTTATCATAAGCAATAAAAATGAAATGTGTATTATAAATGTAACGGTACCTTGGTCCAGCGGTTGTCCTTGGGGTCGTAGCGCTCGACGTGGTTGAGGCATTGCACGCCGTCCTGGCCGCCAACGGCGTACAGCGCGCCCTCCAGCACGGCCACGCCCACCGACGTGCGGCACGACGACGTGGGCGCCACCGCGCCGCACCACTGCACACACGGCACACATACACACGCGCGTCCCGCCCGCCACACAGTACACATGTCATCACGCATATATCACACACATTCATCACATTATATTATTATTACTATTCATTAATAATCTAAATCCTATTTATAGTTAGTTAATATAATTATATACGCTTTGTAAGATAAGTAAATAACATAATTAAGTACTAATGTCGTGGTAGAGTAAAAATTAGTTGACACACAGTTTTAAGTAAGAATAAGAATATTGGTTTATTAAAAAATTACTAAAAATATGTAAATACATATAACTACGCCCCCTATTCTGTCTGTGTATGCAGAAGGGTCAAATCTGCTCAACTATACGATCATTATTCGTAAAATTGACAAATATTTAATATAATACCACCATGCCAAAGACGAGAGTTCATTAGAGTAACATTTTTTTTTTAGTTTAAACAAATGTTTTAAGATTTACTTTAGTTATGATAAATACCGTGACCGTTTCTAATGAAAAATAACATTACATACATACAATAGCGTTCAAAAACATTTTTTTTTTCATAAAAAACACAACACATACATTTTACTGTCCTCTCTCCTGTAATCCAGGTCGAACATCAAATTATGTAATTAATATAATACAACGGATATTAATTTCAACAGTAAGTTAATTGTATATCCAAGAGCGGGCAACGAAAGACTGTGGATGAGTAAGCTCGTGAGAGCGCTACCTGGTTGGTCTGCGGGTCGTAGCGCTCGATGCTGTTGAGGTAGCTCTGGCCGTCGTGGCCGCCCACGGCGTACAGCAGCTCGTGCAGCACGGCCACGCCCACGCCGCAGCGCCGCTTGGACATGGGCGCCACCATCTTCCACTCCGCCGTCTGCGGGTCGAAGCGCTCCACCGACGCGATGGCGTCGCCCGAGCACCAGCCGCCCACCGCGAACAGCACCTCGCCTGCGACCAGCGTCCCTTTATATATTTGCACGTCTATTCGACACTCGCGAACCGAAAAGTAAGATTAAAATTACTTTTAAAGGTGATAATTAAGGGTTGAAGAATACACCTTAAACAGCTTATCATGATTTAAACACTTTCAACTTTATGGTATATTTTGTTAAGGAGTCAATGAAACCAACAGGACATAGATCTCTCCTTCAAAGAAGATTTTGGTCTACCATACTACGCTGCTCAAGCGGGTCGGGGTAGCGTTTGATTCAAGTTGTTTTGCTCCCCCGGTCGCGTCTTACGACACCTATGGGACGAGTAGAAACGATGACTCCTCGTTAAAGGCGTAAGACGTAAGGCGTAAAGCGTTTGTGACCTCTGCGCGTGGGCTTGCGCGGGCGCGTGCGCGGGCCCTGCATGAGCGGGCGCTCCTGCGGCAGCAGCAGGTAGTTCTTGGCCTCGTCCAGCAGGTCGCGGCACGCGTCGTCCGAGCGGATCAGCAGCTCCATGGACACCGTGCCCACCAGGAACTTGGGGCTCAGCAGCGGCAGCCGCACGTGCTGCAACACCTGCGGCGACACCCGTCGCGTTAGCCATCGTGGGGACTTCCACATTACGGCACAAACAAAAATATATATAACAGCGCCATCTAGCGAAGATATATCGAACTACGAAGTATATATGAAACGTATGAACGTAACGAATATAACATCCCAACATCAACCGTTGGGGCGTGGCCCGCCATTCATGATCACCTCGCCTGGTCCGAGAATCCTCCCTTTGTGTCGGAGGGACATGAAACCCGTTCCTTCCACACCATCTATATCACTCACGGTACGTTTATCTCTGCGCGGTTTACGTACAAACTGAACAAAGCTGGCACGGTTCTGAACTACATATTTAAATTTTCTTTTTTTTGTAAAATAGTCATTCAAAAACTAGATTTAATTATAAATAATGATTTCTAGCCTTACAGGGTTACAAAGTTAAGTAAAGAATACAATGTAACGTTAGGACGCAGGATAGAAATGCCTTTGTATCTCTTCAGTTATAGATAACCACGACGATATTGCCTTACCATAAGGTAACCTGTCTACTCACTAGTCCGATATTATATTAAAAAACCTCCCCGGTGCTTCGTTATACGCTTAATCTTTCCGGTCACGTCGGATAACCGTCCCATCGTATTGTGAGAGTGAGGGAACAGACAGTGCACCTGCATTTACACATACATTTTTGCACTATAATATTTACTAGTTGGTTGGTGTCCGTTGAGACTAGCTACTGTGTGAAGTACAACAAAACAATTATAAACTATACTTAAGTAAAAATAAATTCTGTATGTTGCATTTAAAATAGTTCATCATCAAACCTGTGCGAGATGCTGTCGCCGTTCGGCCACATTGTATTTGACCCAGGACATGACGGCCTGGAAGGTTTGCTCCTCGGAACGAACGTTCAGTTCGTCCGAGGACACTATGTCTATTAGTTGAGCGGCTGGCAGTAGGAGGAACTCTTCGCTTTCCATCACCTGCAATGGAAACAACACCATGTTACATTAGTAGCTATCGCCGACGGACTTCTATGCAGCCCTTCATCCAATATTTTATCCCCTTTAAATGTTTTCAAGCTTGTAAGCTTAGTGGTAAAATACAAAACTGAAAAAAAAATAAAAAAAATTGTATATATATAACAATCCCGTTATGGAATGAGCTCCCTGCCGAGGTTTTCCCTGGAAACTGCAGTATGGGGCTCTTCAAGAAGGGGGTAAATAGGTTTTTACAGGGTCGGCAACGCGCACGTGATGCCCCTGATGTCGCAGGCGTTCATAGGCTGCGGTAACCGCTTACCATCAGGCGGGCCGTATGCTTGTTTGCCACCGTCGTGGCATAAAAAAAAAAAAAATATAATTTTGACGTCCCTTCTGTAAATATCTAATTTAACTTGTAACCTTATTGAAAAGAAATTATAGCTATGCAGCATTTTATTATCCACACTAATATAAAATTCGAAAGTAACTCTGTCTGTCAGTTACGCTTTTACGGCTAAACCACTGTACCGATTACAATAAAAATTGGCATGGATATACTTTGATTCTTGAAGACAAGCTACTCTTTACCGCGATAACCGATATACACAACTCGTGCTGGCCTTGGAAGTCACCGTTTCAGAATGGTAGACATGCACTCCCGAACTAAACGGTTCAGCTTTCTGTGCAAATCAGTTCCCTCCCACTACGATTCCCGGTCGTTTAAGCGGGGCGTGAAGTAGCATCTCACTAGGCCGAGATAACGTGGGTCGCCATACTGCATTGTCTTCATTCGCAATGAGTACGGCGACCACCGCTCTTGGATTCTATTCATGCTTTCCATCAGGCAGAATAGTCACTTTGGTAGGCTTCTATAAAAAAAACACAAGCCGCGGGCAAAAGCTAGTACATCTATTAACGTTTAGAATTACAACAAAGTTGAATTAACAGTTAGTTGATAGTCATTGTAAAGTGTTAAAGGTTGACTGAATGTAAACTATACATTTATAAGTACCGGGACCTCGCACGATGACCTCACACTATAATCATATGGACTAGTAATTATAGAATTAATAGCAGCTGTCCAATTAATTTCTGATGAAATAATAATAATAATCATAATATTGTTGCCAATAAGCCTGATATTGTGGTGATTGATGGATTAGAGCGCCGCGCAATGATTGTCGATATCGCCGTTCCTCACGACGAGAATCTCGTGAAAGTTGAAAAAGAAAAACAATTAAAGTATTTGGATCTGTCTCACGAGATTGCCGACATGTGGAATGTGGATTCGGTGATTATTGTTCCGATTATCATATCTGTTCATGGATTGATAACGAAGAACCTCGACCAACACCTTAAGAGGCTCACGTTAGAAGGTTGGATCAAGGGTCTGATGCAGAAGCCGTACGTCTCCTAAATAAAGAGTTTATCCGGAGATGGTGCCCGCTTTAGTGGGCAGGCGCTAGGAGGGATCTGGATGTCGTAATAGCAGCGGTTCCCGGATTCCTCCTATGTCAGGCGCAGAGTGGCACACCGTGTGGTTTTATTCGGTCCGATTCCGACACACCATCCCGCCGTAAACCCCGGTGGGGTGACGACCCGAGGGGGTTTCCACACGTTAAAAAAAAAAGGGTCTGATGCGGAAGGCAGTCCTTCTTGACACGGCCCGTATTGTGAGGAGGTTCCTGTCTTTGGAGCCCTAACCGCCGGTGTCTTGGTCCCTCTACCCGATGTCGGTGGTCTACTACTATTTTTTATATTTTTTATATTTCTAAAAGTGTAACAAATAAGTGTATATAATAAAATAAAGAAAATCATAATATAATAACATAATATTCTACGATATTAAGGCAACGTCATCTACATACAAAGTAATCAGAACTTGTAATAGACAACTGATTTAAATACATACATAGAAAACACCCAAACCTACGAGTATATATATAAAAGAAAGTGGTGTTAGTTACACCAACTCACTCCACTCCACCAACCACTCAAGAACGGCTGAACGGATTTAGCTGAAAATTGGTGGGGAGGTAGCTTAGAACCAGGAGACGAACATAGGATACTTTTTATCCCGTTCGACCGCGTTTTAGTCCAAAATCAAAAATCTGCTTATTTATTGCCTCTAAGGCGGAACAGAGTTCGCGGGCTCGTAAGCTAGTTTCAAAGCCGGATGAAACTTTCGGTCCGACCCGAGACCTCAAGCATAGCAGTCGCACACGCTGTTATTGCACTACTAAAGCAGTCAATTAATTGTTTTATATTTTCTACATGGCAACATTGTTTTGTGTAATCTTACAGAAAACAATGTTGCCATGCTAATGTTTATTGTATATTCATATGTATTAAAAAGACAATTCACGCACTAGGAATTATAATATGTCGAAGTAGACTTCACAGAAACAATTACTGTTTTACAGAAAGTTTTCTTATGTGGAGATCGAACCCACGGAACTCAGTTCGGTAGGAAATAGTTAAACGAAATAAAATAGAAAGTTTGCAGTATCACCTTAGTAAATTCCTAAAAAAATGTATTTTTTTACCTTCTGCCAGGTAAAATATTATTAAACGGGGATAATCATTAAAGGTATGTCAGTGCTGGATGGTCACATACCTCAGGAAAGTTCTGTTGTGTGAATTTGTCAGCGATGCGCAGCAGCTCGCGGCAAGAGTGTGTGTCGGCAAAGGCACGGATGCCGAGGCAGTTGGAGCAGTCCAGCTGACGTTTAAGGAACTCACAGCATACGTCCTGGATCTCCTGCAACTGCAGCAGGCACGCAGCTGGGAGAAGCGCCTGCACACACACATGAAAAATCAACTAAACACAGTATAAAGTATGGAATTTGATTATTTTTCTACGCAATTAATGCATCTGTTAAAGAGTAGCTTCTGCCTGTGGCTTCGCCTGTATAAAAATAGGAGTGAAACCCAGCAACAGATATCATCTCACATGTCACTTCAAGCTGGATGCAAGAGGGCACCATGATGGACCAGAAATTAGTAGTTTATCCCCGAAATTCACTTGAGTTCAGAAATATACTTCGAACATGCATGAGTGAGTGAGAGAACATGAGTCAACAAGGAGAAAATTTAACTCTAATTAGACATACAGTCTATAATTTTACAAACTATTCGTATTTAGTAACTAGTGACTCACCGAACAAGTCTCGCAACATGACTAATCAAGTTTCAAGCTTCCATATAAAACTATAATTTCTTAAAACCTGATTGGTTTAGGGATGGAGCTTCATCTACGCGTCACTATTTTCTTGGCGTGAAAGGATTTCAAAGATGAGTACAAAGTAAAAATGTAGGTGTACCTGAACGTTGCTCTCCTCGACCACGATGTGTGCTGTGTAGCAGAACTCGACGAGCTGCTCCATGGCCTGCTCGTCCACGTCGCGGATGGTCACCTCGGTGGCGCGCGACTCTGCGAGCTCGCCCGTAAACATCGCACGGAAATATGGACTGCATGCTGATAATATCACTCTGGAAACGTCATATCATATTTCTAACAGCGGATGGATGCCGACTGCTCAAGATCGGTATGGTTGTTGCTCTTTGGGGAGGCCCTCATTCAGCAGTGGCTAAAGAAGACAAAAATAACCTGTCCACTGGTATTTCTTTCAGATTCGTAACCAAATTTCCACCGTTCCCTGGTCCACTATATTGAATTTACGAATTATGAAACGCAATATCTAATATTCTAGGGAAAACGCAGAGTCGAGGTTCCAGGTATTGTCTTTGTCCCAGGGATTTCCTTACTAGGGTGCAGCTGGTTCCCCGGTTACTGATACCTGAGACGGCGTGCGGTTTTTAGTTGATCAGAGTCCGACATAAGAGTAGAAATAACTATTCCTGGAACCCATAACACAAGTTAAATTTTATCATGGGTTCCACTACCATTTGTGCCTTGAATGTTTGCTGTTTATTATAAGCTTAAGTTTATGTAACATTGATTTTGAATAAATTTTATTAATATTACAAGTTTAACTAATCTATCATATTATGTATGTATTTAGAAATTCATTTTTAAGTATGTTTAACAGCAGTCTGGTTATAGTTTCTTTCTAGTTTGAGTTTATACTGCCATGTGTGATGTGTAAGATCATTATTATTACGGTATCTTCTACTAAGTAGTACGTCTTTCCAGGACGATGTACAATATCCTACGACCAGTCTTTTAGTGCCTGCCGTGTCAATAATAAACTGCCTTGTTGATCTAGCGGTTCGTGTATGTGATTGCTGACCAAGAGGATTCGATTCTCGGCTCGGATCAGAAAGTGTTATTGAGTTTTCTGGTAACAGAATTACTTAACATCGTGGAGTTTGAAAGTCGATGTCTTAACCCCCGGCTTCAGAGAGGAAGTCGTAGCAGAGAGTAAAGCCGTCGGTCCTACACCTGATCTGATGATTGTGAGAGTAAGGGAACAGAGAGGGTTTCTGATTTTGTGCACAATAATATCGCCTGAGTAGATGGCCAATCTCCTTTGAGGTTATCAATAATAATAAAACATCCTATACAGTTGAAGCATTTCCGTCACATTATCAAAACACAAAATCTATTGCTTATACGTAGAGTATAAATAGAATTATGCTTACACAACGATGGCGATCCCTTTTCAGCGTTGAGAATACATTAACCGCTGTTGACCTACATTGGTGCGGAAGAACAGTCTTCGTCGTCTTGTTATGATTCAGTTTTGTTTACATTTGATATATTTTTTAATTACATAACGTAGGCTCTCAATGCGGTTGCTATTTTTGATGTAATACCAGAATTTCCGTCATTTCTGATATGGAAAACCAACCAAGCTGTTTCGTCGGTGAGTGCGAAACCAGAGACCCATTAATGCAGGGGTGACAGTTATCATGGTAAAAATCTTACACTGCCACGATGACTGTCATGCACTTTACGTAGGGGGGGTGTGAAAAAGCACCCCACTAGATCGTCATAGTTTAGGTGACCATACTGCATTGTCTGCATTTGCAATGACTATGGTGCCCTTGCAATGAGTATGCTATTCAATCTTTCCATTAAGCAATGTAGAGTCCACCCACACAGCGAACTACGATTTAATATACGATACGATACGCACCGGAACTTCACCTATCTCGGGTCGTTTGCAGCAGTCACATCGCCCCAAGATGGCCATCAGCCGCTGCAGGTACCTGAGTAGAGCCCGGCAGCGGGAGGCACCTGAGTAGAGCTCGGCAGCGGGAGGCACTCGCCAGATCATTAAACCAGGCGGACCATAGAGGACCATGGATCTAACAACCCCCATGTAGAGGCGATGAACTTCTTCCCGTGGTCCCCCGAGATTAGGCAGCACACGATGCAGCGCACCTGCTACCCCTCACACTCGGGGGACTAACCGCCCGAAATTCTCTTCGAAGCGACACTGAATGTCCAGGATGAGGCCTAGGTACTTCATGTATTGGCCCACCTGGATTTCTGCATCACCTACCCGGAGGCATTAGCTAGATGGTTCCTGGCGCTTACGTAGGCCATGGAACCATATCGCCTCAGTTTTCTGAGGCGCCACCCTCAGGCCCAGTTCACGAATCTTTTCCACGACACTAGCCACACCCTGCTCGGCGAGCCAAAGCACCTCCTCGAAGCGTGACCCTCTAGGCAGTATTAGTGTATCGTCCGCAAAGCAGACGACACTTAGGCAAGAGGGTAGACTGGTGCGAAGGACGGCATCATATGCGAGGTTCCATAATAAAGGGCCCAATATCGAACCCTGGGGAACCCCGCAACATACTTCCCTTCGACTCTCCACTCCGTTGTGACCGATAAACTTCACCGTTCTATCGCGCAGATAGGCCTCAATGACGGTCCGTAGATAGAGCGGCACCTCGTGATATTCGAGGGCCTTTGCCTGCCAGGGGAGGGTGCCGGAAGTGTTGACTATATCAATGCTAACCGCTAACGTAACGCCCCCCCCCCGATCGGACCGTCGACTCCGACAGGGATCGAAAGCACCTAATAGCATCTACTGTCAAACGTCCCCGTCGGAACTGACAGTCCGATAGATCAGGGCCCACTCGCGACAGATGCCGTATCCGGTCAGAGATTATCCTGTCAAAGAGTTTTCCCGACTCGTTCAACAGCCATATCGGTCGGAATGCAGATGTAGAATCTGCAGCCCTTCGTTCCTTTTTTAAGAGCACCAGTCTCGCATCTTTCCAGCAGAGGGGAAGATACCGAGGCGCAAAACAATCCGTATAAGATAAGTATACCTAGGTACTTATGGATAAGTATAAGACCATATCAAACATTAAATGTTCATGCAAACAAATGTCTGACTTGAGCGGGCATCGAACCTGCAGCTTTTGGTATAGAAATTGGTCACACGTTACAAAGTTACTAAATACGTCATACGTTATGAAGATTTTTACCTGTGAGCAAAGAGTTTTCTATTAGCGACGTTGAGCACGACGTCGCACAGTTCCCGGTGACGGCGCAGGGCAGACAGTTCGCCGAGGATGGCGCGCGGGTGCTTCTCCGACGTGTGCGACAGCCGCGCCCCGCCGCCCGCGCCGCCGCCCCCACCCCCGCCGCCCGGCGAACCTCCCTCGCCCATCCTGCGACAACACATACCGACCATACACTTACCTGACCAACCAACGACCTGATGATCACATTAAGTGAAAATAAAGGTGAAATTATCCCCACGGGGTAGACTCGTTAATTGTAAGATCAAACACTAAAACGAACACACAATGTGGTATAATGATTTACACAAAACTAGGTATTGCCCGCGACTTCTTTCCTTTTTGGCAATTTGAACGACTGTTGACTCCTTACATTTCCACCTCAGGAATGAAATATTCTAAAATCCTTAACGGGTTCTTAGGAAAAAATCACCTGGAAAAATTTCAAGTTCGTAGTTCTGGCACTGAGTTGATGAATCCGATACAAGAAAATACAGTCATTTCGGAGCAATAGTTCTACAAAAACGCAGTGAAACTAACAAAGAAACTCTTCAACTTATCACATCAGTACATATATACGTTACATTAATATATAGACATGTTATACATACTCCCGGAGTTAGTGCAACATAGTATTGGATGTACACAGGTCGATTACATCCTCTAAACGTGACTAGATAACAACTTATTGATGTGGCTATACATAGACATAGGTTTACAAGTATCTAGTCAACTGCGTCTAGTACGATATCACATGATTACTTGAAATGCAGTTAACCTTATAATTTTCCTATTTATCGTTGGGTTTTTACGTAGACGCTCTTTTAAAATCTAAATACCCGTAAGAGAATAAGTCCACAAGTGGAAGAATCTATTTAATTCTGTTCAGTATTTAAAGGGGAAAGAAATTAGTGGCAGCAAGGGATTCCGGTTCGTGGTGTCGTCAAGTGCAGCAACGCTTCGAGGCATCTAGAACTAGGCATGGCGATATGAGATCGATTAATCGAAGAATCGATTTTGTAGACCAAAAAAATCGATTTTTAAATCGATATTCTGTACTGAATCGATCCATTAAATCGATATTTCATCCTATAAAATCGAAATTCGATTTTTTCTGTTTCGATACGATAAATGGGTTTGTATTTGTATTGAAAACATAGACTCAATAAGTAAATCGGAAAGAGATCGATTCTTGCAAAATCGATTCTTTTATTTCGATTTTTTGTGTATCGATTTATTGAAATTCGATTTAGATCGATTTAAAAATCGATCTTTTTTTGGAAAGAATCGCCATCCCTATCTAGAACGCTACTGCTGTTTCGATTCCCTTTCCTACTTAAGACTTGCGTGTCACTTGCCATAAAAAAATGACAATGATATTACGTATTTCGAATATTTAGATGCTTATGTACCTTAAAATATAATGCAGCTAATGAATTGAAGAAGACGTGATCCTATGTTAAGAGTAAGCTGGCTTAGGATCAGAAGATCATCAATGCATATTAATTTTTCATCGTATTTAAAAGACGACCAAAGACTTTTGTAACCGCTAGTGCAGTTTCAACACTTTTACCCCTCTTCGAATGTCTATTGTGCCTAGAAGTTCAGAGTATGTCGTCAAAGTATTTCTCCGGTCACTTCGTTTCCTTCAACATGGCCATGCCATACCATCGTTAGGCTATATCATGAATAGGGAATGAATCAGTGAACGAATTGTCAAATGTTGAGGCTGGTGACTTCAGGATTTTTATTAGTCAAATTTAATGGTAATTTTTCGCGATTTATATAATACACTATAATTACGTTTATACTAACAAGATACTTGAGTTTCTAGCCTAGTCTTAAGACTTACGTATTGAATCAGGCTAGCAACTTTCCCACTAATGTATTTTGATTGACTCTTGACAGTTAACAATTACTATCAATTGATTTTATTGGAACAGATGATTTTGATAAATTTATTGAAGCATGCATTTTCTTCTCCAACATGGATTAGGTACAGAGAAATTAGAATTATGAAAATCTAATTACGACTTGCTATAACTATGGAATCTATCAAATTGTTATCTAAATGCAGTGTAACGTATTTATCTACATGTCATACCGTTTAAGTAGGTAACGGCCCAGATTTTGTAGGTATGGCGAAGAAAAATGTAGTAAGAGAAATACCTTAAACGACTCTTACGACACCCAAGGGAACTGGTGGGGAGTGCCATCGCTAGCCGAGATCACCCTGCAACATATTTCATAGAAACCACATTAATTTTTGAATGGCTAACGATCTGAAGAAATTCATCTGACA
Organism: Hypercompe scribonia; assembly: GCA_949316085.1. Classification (NCBI taxonomy): domain Eukaryota; kingdom Metazoa; phylum Arthropoda; class Insecta; order Lepidoptera; family Erebidae; genus Hypercompe; species Hypercompe scribonia. Next base: position 1,250,844 of record OX438976.1, on the reverse strand, counting down.
GATCGGTTACGTATCAAGCTAGATGGTGATCAGCATATAAAGAGAACGAAGAGAATATGACGATTTAATCAAGCTGAGGCAGAGCTAAAGAATATTGTCTTGCAGAGAATTTTAAGACTAAAAGACATAATTTAAGCTCGCTTTAAGCTAAGAATTGTTTGAAATAATAAATATCTTGGTACTTGGTGATATTTGGTAAATAATAAGGTGAATGGAAGGTAGTTTTTCAGATAATGTATTATCGCGTGATAAGATAAAAAGAAGTGATACACAAATCATTAAGTACTTCAAAATCTTGATGCTATTATATATGTGAAAGACAGAGATAAACAGGTGTTTGTTACTAAGTCACGCTAAAACAAACGTACTTGTACAGATATGGATGAAATTTGGCACAGTGATAGATTATTGTTTGGAATAGCACACAGACAAAATTTAAGCGAAACTGCAGGCGTAAGCTCGTTATGGCTATACGTGTTTAAAACTTCTGTGCTAATATTGTAAAGCTGAAGAATTCATAGAGCGTGCAAATCCCAGGATCTACCAACTCGGTTTAACCTTAATTATCCCCCTACCAAAAAGTTTATCCGTTATATTACAGAAAACATTGAAAAACTGGAAATTGGACCGTAAAGCGATCGTTTACTGCCTGCCATTTATTTTAAAGATAAGACTATCGTACCTTTGCAACGTAAAATCTATTGAATTATTGAGCTTATTCTGAGTATAGTTTAATGAGCCTAATCAAAAATAGAAAATGAATTAAAAAAAACTTTATGCAATGTCCGTACAGAAGTTTGACTGTTCAAGTTGAATAAGAATACGTGTAAATATAAGCATCTTTCAATAACATATCGATTGTTTTTCATTTGTACTCAAATACAGGACGTAAAGTAGAAAAGACGATTAAAAGTAAACTTAGAAATATCACAGACACAGGATACACTAAATCTCAGAATCTTTTTTCGCAAAAGTATCAGACAGATGTATTTAACGCTCACATTTTGCTGACATTTTTTTCCCCCTTACGTAATAGAGGCCAAGGAAGGCCGTCAACTAGGCACATACATTTCTAAATAAATACATATATAGATAAATTGCACCCAGATGCAGGCCAAATGATTCACCATACAATGTCTGTCCTGAGTGTGAGTTGAGCTCACGACCTCAAGTTTATCAGATCGCTAATCGCTGGACCACAAAACACCAGACAAAATAAAAACGCAAGTGCAAAATCTTGACTAGCAATTGATCTTCATTAATCAACTACCAAGATTTATCTTTGAAATATTCCATATAACTTTTTCTGTTGTTTACTTCCTAAACTGCAATAAACAAATTATGTTGTATTTTATTTATTTTATCAAAAACAAGTAAAACGCAAAAAGATATACCAATAACCCTATTCTATTGGTTTCTGCCATCCAGATCAGGGCCAAAAAGTCTAAGGTGTGTTTATATTTTTCACTTCTAATGGCTTCGATCCGAATACCTCAAACTCAACATTATTTTTACAAATGTTTTCACTAATCTACTTACGCGAACAATTAATTAGTTCTGTCGGTAGTTAGCGTTGGCTCTAGATATGTATTGGCCATGGGTTGATAATATCGAACTGGTATTCTTCGTGGTACCGATAATTGGATTTTTCAAACAGGACAAACCTGTCAACATTACTATTGACAACCTTCAAAAGTGTCACTACATCAGACACAGCTTGTCTATCCCTTAAGTATAGAAAACAGTATCTCCTATATCTGGTTGCATAACCATGGTCATTGCAGTTGGTCTTGATCTAATAACAAAACCAAGTGATTTGCAGGACTTTTCATAACATAGACAATGTACTTATCAAATATTAATTTTGATTCCTGTGTTAAGCCTAAATCCTTTATAGTAGATACATTTGAAAAGTGTTTCTTAGAGATAGTATATGGAAATTGAAAGAGGTTGATTTTGTGAATAAAAGTAATTGCAAAACATTTAGATACATTCCGACTTAACGTGTTACTAATTATTTAAATTGCTTTGTAGCAAATCACAATCAGAGGGATTCTTCACGGTCATAAATATTTTTGTATCATCTGCGTAGGATAGGAAGTTAGCATGCTTAAAACAACAGTTCATGTCATGAATAAGGATCACAATAAGTAATGGTCCCAATAAAGATCCTTGAGGGACACCCGAAGGAGTCAGCATCCACATAGATGTACAGTCATTTATTGCTACTGCTTGAGATCTTCTCGTTATACAGAAGGTAAACTATCTAAGCAGATAACTATGTATTCCAGCTTTATTTAGTTTCTCCAAAAGAAGAAAATAATCTATACGATTGAAAGCTTTACTGAAATCTGTATGCACTTGCGTCTCTGAGTCCATATTCGACATTATAAAATTATTACAATCGAATAAACTAGATACAGTAGACCAGTATTTACTCATATAAAATGACCCGTATTATACGGAAACCTTTCAGCCAAATAAAGTGGTCATATTACTGATGCCAATGTAAGTTTACAAGTTTATGACAAAACAATTCATTCACGTAGTTGTGAAGAATATAGATGTCTTCTTTTAGATAACAATAACATTGATAAATTATGTCCTCATTGTCTTAAAGAAAGCAAATGAGTCGCCCCTCATGGACACCTTGAATTCAAGATTCACAAGCGCGATGCCGCTTTTAAGGTGCGAAATACCCTATCTGTTTGAAATACTATAAGCGGCAATTTGGTCTCCACGTTACATGTGTTCTGTCCTAATTGTATCAGTAAATAAAGAATGAATAAGACTCGATAAAGAGACCATTCATTACGGAAAACATAATGTCTTGGATTGGTTTAATACAGTCTTAACATTTCACTAATTAGCATGTGTGTGGTTCTGACCAAGTTAGAACGGTTCTTCGACGTGCAAAACAAATAAGAAGAGTTACTCATTTACAACATTTAGTGGGTAATGTTGCGTAGAAAAGAATCTAGTTTTGCAAAAATTATAATTCATTCCGTCAACTTTAAAGTAAATTAGGTTAAAACGTCACAATTGTACACAGTTATCATAAAATTTATGTAACACATTTGTATTCATTGAGTGCACCGTCCGTGACCCAGATGTGCAACTGTTTACGTCCGTCAAATCATGTACTACATAGAATTGTCTACAACCCTATTTCTAAACCTCAACTAGAGGGGGATGAAGTGAGTTTACATCAGTTTTTATGTACTGTTGTAACTTTCTCTATTTACCAATACGAGGTCACAACTTGTTTTTACATTTGCCTGAGATATTTGCCGAATAGTTATTGGGAATCTGTGGCATTGGAGTGGATTGGTTTTGAGAAAATTTGTAAAATTTTGGGAAAGATAACTCTCGTACTAGGAACACGTCCAGTGTCGCAGGTGACTCTACAAAGAATTAGGAAACAGACGCAAAGCACAGCCAGACCATTCTTCTGTATGGTGATCGAACCTATAATACTCAGCGCGGTAGAAAGCTGTACCACTACGCCATCCGTGTCTGAGCGTGAAATTCGTTGACGGTATGAATGTATGTACTGTATCGTATCATCTTGTATTATCTCTGAATAAATATTTATGGAGGTTTTTTTCTTTTTTAATTGTTTATTTCATAAAAACGAAACGAACTGTTGTATCGCAGCAGACTTTAGACATATCCAAATAACAGACAGAAAAATTACTTACGACTCAGAAAAACAATGTAGGGATTACGGAAAAGTACTATCTCGTGTAGGAATCGAACTCACAATACTTGCTATAGTAGCTAGCGCAGTAACGAGACGACACCGTAAAACACTTAACCTTGGGTGCACTCGACAAAATAAACATAGTATCATTTTGGCTGAGTATGTATGTATGTAAAGTTATTCTCCTGCCACAGCAATTATTAAATCTGCTAATTGATCATAATTTCAAAATTTAGAATAGAATTGAAGAATCCAGTACATATACAGTATGTTCAAAATTGTGTAAATATAAAATTGAATAAGTTCTAAAAATTTATATAATTAATATAAAAACCAAAAGTTCCAAATTTAAGCTCATTAAATAATGTTGGCGATCGCAACGAGTTCAGATTACAATTATAAAAGCCTGACGTGATCAAATTGCTCTCATTATCGATCACAAATTATATGCTTGGATATGCTTCGTTATTTCTATTAATCTGGTAACGGATTAAGAGTAAGAAGTGTTGCCACCCTATTCATCCCGATAATGTCGTAAGAGCCGACTTAGGAAGCAAACTACACAGCCGTCTGGCCAGCGAGGCCTATGTCCAGCAGTGGGCTGTAAAAGGTTGTTGATGAGTGATGTAATTTATATTAATATCAATTCATTATTGAATTTCTTATCTGTTGTTTACATGTCATGTGACGTCAATAAATTAATATGCGCTAAAAAGTGGTCCTTAGCAATCAATCGGTATGCAATATTCAAGTAGGAAACAATTGGAGCTCATTCAGATTTTTACACAATCACCTTGTGTAATGTCAGTAGCTCACGGTAAACATGATGTAACGTACAGACTGAGCAATTATAATTATATAAAGTTCTTAGTCGGTGCATGTTTTAATTTTGCTTATTACAATTTTACTTTTTAAATGAGGTTCGAGAAGAAAGTCTTATTTTGACTGAATATTGCACATCATTATGGATTTATAATTTTGAAAAAATATTACTCATCTACTACAGTGAAAGCCTTATTAAATACAATAATATTTATGGTATATACTCTATAGATCTTATCAAAACTGAAATATTTGCATTATGAGGTCTGGAATGTGTTATCGAATCTCTTTTTACATAAGACGTAAAACCAAGCCACCGAAACCAATCTTAATTATAAAATTCATGCACACAGTTATTAGCACTAAGCTGATAACGTACCCACAACCTCCAAAGCTGCAGCTCAAGTTCCTAACTTTCCTGAGATTCAATATACAAGTTAAATTGAGAACCTCGCACATCAGATGAAGTTTTATTCTAACTACGTAGTTAATAACATTCATTATAATTTAATCCTATACTTGTTTAAAAAATTCTAACAGAATTTATTAGTATCCCAAATTACAGACTGTTAGTGTTGTACTGATCACACTAAATCATGGGATAGGATTTATAATAAAAACTACACAATATTTGACCCCACCTCTAAAGAGTTTGGAACAACTGCAATAGAAAAAAATTTTATAATAAATTTATTGTGTATTAGAACAATAATGACTTAAGTTTTATTTATTGTGATAAGTTAATAGTTATAAGCTACAGACAGTAGTGATATTAGAAAAAAAAATATTAAGATTTCTTTCAATAAATATACTCTTACTAATTTTGCTCCAATTGAAAAATAGAACTAAAGTGATTCAACAAAAAAAATGTTTTAAATAACACACTAAAAAAAAAACTTTTCAGTGTGTTACTCCCTATTAAGGTTTTTAATGTCACAAAGAAGGCATTGGTGTTTTAATTTTTTTATTCAGAATGCCTTTTTTGTCATATATTTAATTTGTAATTCATTTTTTTATTATACCCAATTAGCAATTACAATGTTGTGGCAACATTAAGCTTGTAGATTAGACAGGCAAGTAAAATATTTACATATGGGGCATGGCCAAAATAGTATAAAATATATATAAAATAGTGTTCATTGGTCGAAAAGACCTGAAAAAATAGCTGCTAAATATATATAGAGTATAGAATAGTAATGGTAAATACTCCACCTATTGTTTTCTAATCTGATTTATGTAAAGGAGTTTGTAATAGTTACTATCAATAGATAAAACTTCACATGAAATGTTTCAAAACATATCCTTCAGTCGGCCAGTAGATTTTCTCAACGAGGCTCAATGTTTACATATAATAACAAAATAATCTCAAAAAAAATTGGCATGACTCCCAGAATTTAAAAAGTCACATGTAATTAATTAAAAACTTACATAAATTATCACATGTTAAAATTACATCTTCTTGATATAGACAACTAAAAGAGAATTGATGTCACTAGGCTCTGTAAACAATTAGTAAGTTACCAGTGCCATATCTATAACAGAAAACAACTCAAAAACCAAACTATGAACTCATATTTCTAATGATATAACAGCCCCAAGTAAAAACTGTGTTTAGTGAAGTAATTTAGTTTTAAAATATGTGGAAAAAGTACTGGTGCCAAAATTTTTCAATGATATCAAGAAAGTTCACTCACCTCTTATGCCCTCGTGAGTTACCCAGCTGCAACCGCAGCGGGGGCGAAGCCCAACCCCACACGGAGTCAATCTGCAACCAACCGAACACACCATCCAGCGATACCATGAAATAAGCCCACTTCACACAAAAAAAATCCTGTTTGCCAATACAACTAATTTATGCAATGCCCTTAGTCTAGCTCACCACTCACCTTTGACGATTACTTTTAGACCCTACAAAGAAATCTGTCCTCAAAGGAGTATTTAATACTTAATTATCTCCTTGAGGGATTTAACACAGTTAACGGCACATCGATTTTACGATTTCACTACTTTTATGTTTACTAATGTTCCAACATAGGTATCGTACTTTTGTCCACTAGTCAATTTTAGAAGGTCTGATCAAAATATCTAACAAGGTAACAGATAATTCACACTCAGGGTTTTATTTTTTATAAGTACAATTTTTATCTTGTATAAATACAACTAATAAAAGGAAAATGTGTATCACATTTTTCCAATTAAATTACTGAGACGACAGTTTTTTCGTAAAAAGTTTTGTTTGAAAAGGAGTTCTCATTCAACTTTTATTCTGTGTTTGGTAGAGGTTTTGAATGTATTCGTAAGTAATGTCAAGTTCTTGTTGCCACATAAAATTTTTTTGCTTTTAAATGTTGAAGTTATATACGTAAATAGTTTTTTCCTTAACTTTTCACTGTAATATCTTAAGTAGAAATAAGGAAAACGTTTGATTTATACATATACTAATTCAGTTAAGAATTCTTTAACACTCTTAGATATTTCTTTTAATAATCTTTCAAAAAATGTTATCAGGGTTATCAAAGGCCAGATGATTGTGACTGTGACAGCGCTGCAGTTGACAGAAAAACGAAACTGACGTATTTGTTGATGCTATGTTGACGTTTTCTCGATTCGTAGAAACTTGTCACTGAAAAAAATACATTGTTAGTAAATAAAAATAAATAGTTATAAACGCTAAGCATGTCATTAAGTCTTCTTTTGGAGAAATACGACGTATCAACTGATGAAGGACTGCAAAAAGCTCTAAATGAGATCGAAAAAGAAGAGGTTAATACAATTTATTTTTGTGATGACGAAGTCAATAACTATTGATTGATATACAATTTAATTGAATTAGACGGAGGTCGACGAGGCTCTCTGCGGGGTGTTGTCTCGCGCCAGCTTGCTAGAAGGTCGCCTTCGCACCGCAAGTCAAGCTTATACTAAGCTTACTGAAGTGAAGAGCGATGCACAAGTCGCAGCCGACATGGTAGATAAGACAGCTAACCTGGCACGGGATGTTAGTGCCAAAGTTCGACAGTTAGATCTAGCTAGGGTAAGTAACAACTTCCTTATAACATAAATATTTAACTTATCATTTATCAATATGAGATTTCATTTTGCAGTCTCGAGTGGCAGAATGTCAGCGACGAGTCCATGATTTAATAGATCTACAACTGTGTAGCGCTGGTGTGGAAGCTGCTATCAAAGCACATGATTATGAAACTGGTAAGTTGGAGCTGATGATATGATAAGCAGTATAACTGCAATAGTGGTGCAACTGTTAGTTGATTTTAATTTAATCAACTATCACTGACATTGCTTAATTTTGATATACAACATAGACACAAATAACTGCCTTATCACTGGTATAGCAATGAGGTAACTGGAGCCTAAAATACCCCTTTACCCTATTTTTGGGTAAAATGACTTGTTAAATGGAAACGTTAGTGGCAATCAATCAAGCATTCATTGTTCGTTATTTTTATAAAATTTTCATGCTGTATCAAGATTTGATTAATTTTATATTTCACATAATTCTTACTCATTGTCAGAAAATCAATGTGCCGAATTGTAACTCAACCACTTCTAGAGAGGAGCCTATACTGTCATGCAGCTGTGAGTAGGCATTGTTCTAATCTCTGTATAATTTTACAGGTGCTGCTCACGTTTCTCGTTTCCTGGGCATGGATCCGGGCTCAGTGGCTGCAGCACGAGCACGTGGAGCCCCAGACCCTCGTGATGCAATGACCCGTGCTGCTAACACACTCCGAGAACATTTAATACACAAGTATAAATTTCATTACTTTTATTTAGATATATAGAGATTGGGTTTACTGACTCTTGAATTACAACTGTCCATAAGTGACAGCAGTCACTTACTATTCCATATGTGTTCCATTCACCCTTTCCATGATGAAAATAGTCGAATTCAGTCATGACCAACAAGTATATGCACATTAACTGTGTTTAAAGTATATCTATAGCTATACCCATAGCCTTAAACAATGTTGCCCATGCAAATACGATTTCACACACCAAAAGTCGTCTAATGCGGCTATAAAAGTTTAAACTTCAAAATGTATATGCAATTACGTGAATCCATATTCAACATATTTTTGGATTGGTTACATTAGGCAACTACCTCATTGTCCTTGTTATCATTAGCAACTGCCGATCAAGAAGTCTAGGGTTCGATTCCCAGGTCGGGTACTAAAAGTGCTGTTGAGTTTTGACTAAAATCAGCTAGAATTACATCATCATTGTTATAATTGTAAAGGTTTGAAGAAGCTTCTCGCAAGGAGGATGAAGCCAGTGTGGACAGACTGTTCAGACTATTCCCACAGATCGGACGAGCTGAAGAAGGAGTGGAGTTACTTGCCAAATATCTCACTACACAGGTTAGTACTGCAGTGATAATTATACTTAGTCTGGCCATAAATACTGTTACACTTAATTATAAAAAAATATTACATTTGAATTTCGAATCTGTCATTTTTATACGATTGTTCATTGTGTTTTCTCATTTTGGCGCCAATACATTGTAAAATATTTTGCGATATTAAAATGGTGTGGGGTGATAAAGAGAACCGAATCGATGTGATAGCATTACACAAAGTAGGTATGGAGCCAAATGCAATTTTTAAAACTCTCCATACACTTGGTATTAGTAAAATGTTTGTGTACCGGGCTATTAATAGGTACAATGAGACCTCCTCTGTTTGTGACAGAAAAAGATCTGGCCGTCCACGTAGTGTTCGTACGAAAAAGGTGGTCAAAGCAGTAAGGGAAAGAATTCGAAGAAATCCTGTCCGAAAGCAAAAGATTTTATCTCGGGAAATGAAGATAGCACCTAGAACCATGTCGCGTATTTTAAAAGATGACTTAGGACTTGCAGCCTATAAGAGACGCACTGGCCATTTCTTAACTGATAATTTAAAGAAGAATAGGGTGGTAAAATCGAAACAACTACTGAAGCGGTACGCAAAGGGAGGTCACAGAAAAATTTTGTTTACGGATGAGAAAATTTTTACAATTGAGCAACATTTTAACAAACAAAATGACCGTATTTATGCTCAAAGCTCTAAGGAAGCTTCCCAATTAGTCGACAGAGTGCAACGTGGACATTATCCGACTTCAGTGATGGTTTGGTGGGGTGTTAGCTATGAAGGAGTGACTGAGCCATATTTTTGTGAAAAAGGTATCAAAACATCGGCACAAGTGTATCAAGATACCATTCTTGAGAAGGTAGTTAAGCCCCTTAACATCACCATGTTCAATAACCAAGTATGGTCCTTCCAGCAAGACTCGGCGCCGGGTCATAAAGCTCGGTCCACGCAGTCTTGGTTGGAATCGAACGTTTCGGACTTCATCAGAGCTGAAGACTGGCCGTCGTCTAGTCCCGATCTTAATCCGCTGGATTATGATTTGTGGTCAGTTTTAGAGAGTACAGCTTGCTCTAAACGCCATGATAATTTGGAGTCCCTAAAACAATCTATACGATTGGCAGTGAAGAATTTTCCCATGGAAAGAGTGCGTGCTTCTATTGATAACTGGCCTCATCGTTTAAAGGACTGTATTGCAGCCAATGGAGACCACTTCGAATAAGCTTTTTATATTTTTAATTGTTTTATATTTATGTATTAAACTGACACACTGTAAAAGTAATAAATGTTATTTGCAGTTAACAATTTTCTTTTTTCTTTATTACAATATTTATGGCAAGACTAGGTATATAGAAGCAATTTACTAGAAACTGCTAGTTATTGTGACAGCTGTATTTAGTATACTTGCAGAGCAGATAATAAAATTGCATAAAGTGATAAATTGAACCAAGTTTTTTCATGTCTTTGAGCAGACTGAGGCTGCAATCCGTCGCGCCTGCATAATAACCGACGTGGGTTCAGAGGCGTGCGTGTTCGCGGACGCCATCACCCGCGTGGTGGAGGCGGCCGGCGCCGCTATAGAGCGCGCTAGAAACGCGCACTTAGTCGCGCAAGCCTACGGCCTGCTCACTACCACTATACGGATATTGCAGCCATCTGTGAGTATTTGCAAACTGATAATAAAAAATTGTTACAGCGCCATCTAGCCGAGACGTGACTAATTACAAAAATTACAGTTGCTGCATCGCGCACCGAAAGTTTTAACTTGACCGGTGGTAAGGTCAGCATAACGTGTTCTGTGCGCTTTCCAAAGTTATTAACATCGAGATATGAACCAAATATTTTGATGGCAGCTTTAAGATCTTTTGATTACAAGATTGTTCAGGTTCTTTTGGCCACCTTATATAAACTGAACACCAGCTTGTATTTAGCTAATTAGGACTTTTTTTTCTATGTTAAGCGCCTGCCAAAGTAACTCTACTCTGCCTGATGGAAAGCATGTATAGAATCCAGGAATTGTAGTCACCATACTCATTACAAATACAGACAATACAGTATGGTGACCCACACTATGGCGGCCTTGTGAGATGTTTTTTCATACCCTGCTTGAGGACGTAAAAGGCATGACAGTCATTGTGACAGTGTTAGGCTTACACAGTTACCACGATAACTGTCACCCCTGCATGGATGGGCCTCCGGTCTCTGTAACTGTATTCAAATCTGACGCTTGTCTTGTAAAGTGACTTATGCATGCACCAAAATAAATAGATCTCTTACAAAGGCCAATCAACTTCATCATTTATTTCTCAATAGGTATGTGCAGGAGTCCGTCGTGTTTATAACGAGCTTGTGGCGGCCAGACGGTTGGAGTCTGATCCTCAGCGCACAGCCATGTCACCCCTCAGTGTAGAACCAGTACTGACAGAACTGGCACTCATCCATTCCAGGATTTGGTTGTATTTTATGTTCCTCAGGAGAAAAACTGAGGTAAGTTTCCCCATTAAGATAAAATAAGAAAAATAATTGTTAACTTAAACTACTCAAAGTTTACATAGGGAATGTAATATCTGCATTTTTTTTTCTTTACATCTAGATAAATTAATGAAGTTAAATGTCTTTTAGGATTGTCTTCGTAACAACTTTCTACTAAATGCTTAAAAATGTGTACACCATGTTGATGCTTAAGATTTATACATGTGTGTGAGAGTGCCATGAAAAAAATGACAGAAAAGAAGAGCTCCATTACGTAAATTGACGTAATTTAATATAAACAATATTTTGTTTGGAGTTTGATTTTAAGTTTATCTGATTTATTTTATTTTGAGTCACCATACTGCAGTCTGCAGTCGCAATGAGTATGGTGACCACAGCTCTTGGTCAGGTGTGAGCAAGGTGTTTTATTTATTCACATCATTACAATGAAACAAATAAATTATATGTATGTATCAATAATATGTGACCAAAATGTACTCACTCTACCTGTACTTTCGAATTCTCACCTGCACTCAGTTGGACAGCTTACAAGTGACGGCATACTGCTGAATCTTGTTATTTTATGCTCTTATATCGTTCTAGATAGGTCACCTGGTGGTTCAAATGACCCATAACTTTTTCAACATGGGCTTGTAGTCTATAAAAGGCATGACAGTCATCGTGACAGTATAAGGCTTACACAGTTACCACAATAACTGTCACCCCTGCATCAATGGGCCTCCGGTCTCACACTCACGAACGAAACACGACAACGCAGATGCTGGCGCTTTAGGTTGGTCTTCTTTGGGAGGGTAGTACTGCCCCGGTTGAACTGGCCCGCTCGTGCTGAAATCAGCGTGGCTCTACTACGTTCTACTCTACTAACGGCTCTACTAAAGTTTTATTTAATTCGTAACAGGTAGATGCTAATCAAGTAAATGAAACAGAGAAGAAACTTTGTATGGAAAAAGTTGAGAAAGTGATAGCCGACTGTGATTTGATGAGGACAGCTCAAGATATTTTGGGACATTATCTTACCCTTGAGAGGTTTGTATCAAATTGACCATAGTTTAGTGTGAAACTAACATCATGTCACTCATCTACTCTAGCATCGCGTTACGCCAAGTTAAATGGCGTGCCCTTCCTGTTACACATTTTCGTCCCTTTTTATAAAATAGTTTCCACAGATTAAAACAAAGTGAGTCGAGAGAAGAATAATGTTACCCATTGAAATATTATTAGTTATCTGCTAATGAAAGTTTGATTGTAAAACAGATGAATAGAAATTAATAACAAAAAACGAAAATTATTTTTTAATTGGATAAAAAGTTGTGTTGAACAATTTTAATCAGATACTTCCTGGAGGAAAGCGTTAATAAAGCTTTGAAAATGGCAACACCGCAGGCCGGTGTGACCACCTCGAGTCTCGTAGACGACGTGTTTTTCATAGCCAGGAAAGTGATCAGGTGAGTTTCGATTTCGTTTATATTTTCAATGTTAGTTTTAATATAGTTTTTTCTATTAGAAGCTTTTATTTAACTTGCAATATTTTATGTGCTTAAATTGTGTACATATGTATCTTAAGTCTAATATTATCATATTATGGAGCTATTTTTTTTTATATATTTAACCTACCATAGTGAGAGTCACTAATGGAAAGCATGAGTAGAATCCAAGAGCGGTGGTCGCCATACTCACTGCGAATGAAGACAGTGCAATATGGTGACCCACGCTATGGCGGCCTAATGAGATGCTTTTTCACGCCCCGCTCAAAGGACCCGGGATCGTAGTGGGAGGGAAACACGAGCGCTGGTAATGAATTCCAGGCTTTAACCGATCTGCACAGGAAGAAAGAGCCGAACCGTTTAGTTCGGGAGCTTATGTCTACCATTCTAAAACGGTGACTTCCAAGGCCAGCGCGAGTATAGTGGAACGGAGAGGATGGGATCAGATGGAAGAGCTCATTAGAACACTCTCCATGATAAAGACGATAGAGGACTGCCATAGAGGCGACATCTCTTCGCAACTGCAGAGACTCAAGGGATTCAGTGACTTTCGGGTTATTCATAATCCGGACTGCTCGCCATTGTAACCAATCCAAAACGTCCAGCAAATACTGCGCGGATCCATCGTATAGATGAGAACAGTATCCCACGCAGGAACGTACCTGGGTCTTATAAAGAAGACACAGATGCTCAGGTGCAAAGAACTGCGCAGTTCTTAAGAACCACCACCGGAATACCGTCTGGTACACTGGCTTACCGGACGTCGAGTGATCGTAGCTCCACGCGGATGTCACTTTGCCGAATATGAATATCCCGCATTGTAACGTCGCAGGTCGGAATGGTGGGCGAGTGTAGACCATGGTCCTCGATTCGGGAGTTGGCCACAAAAAGTTCAACAAGCAGATTCGCTTTCTGTTGCGGCTGATGGCATGGATTGGCAGTTATTGGACTGTACTGGGAGAGAGCCCATACTGTGTACTGCGCTGGGTGACTCGTCAACAGTAGGCCTAGCAAAGAGGGCGCTTGACCTGTTATGTCTGGTATCCTGGTGGGCTGCAGTACCAGTTGGGTGAGGTCATGCGTGAGAGCAAATGCGTGGGCGGTTCGACGCGCATGGTCAGTTCTGCAAGACCCCAACCAGGACTCATGGTGGGCGTTAAAATCTCCCAGAAACACCAGCTCAGCGATCGGAAACTGCTCCTGTGCCTTATCTGCTGCCTGACTGAGATGGTCAAAGATGCGGGTTATCTCAGAGTCTCCGGGATGGGATCGACAGAGGCACGCGTAGATTCGGCTTGTAGATCCGAAACCTACGTGGAGCCAGAGGATAAAGAAGGATGAGTCCTTAAGGCAGGGCAGATGGCGGTAACAAACATCCGCCCTGACGAAAAGACAAACTCCAGCTTTTGCCAGCATCCCAGGGTGGTTAGCCGTGGTTAGGCCCCTCTCTATGCCGCGGGCGGTTAGCGACACCACCATTTCTACAGGTCTCCCTGGCCGACGGTTAGATACACGGCACCTCCACAGTGATCCCACGGACACTCTACTGCTCACACACATACTACGACAACTTTCACCCCTGCATCATTGGGCTTCTGGTCTCGCACTCACCAACGAAAGACGACTGCACGAATGCTGTCGCTTTAGGTTGGTCTTCTGTGCGAGTGTAGTACCACCCCGGTCGAGCCGGCCCGTTCGTGCTGAGATCAGCGTGACTCTACTACCTACAAAAGATGGAGCCGAAGGATGACCGCAGAAACTTGTTTTAATAAAATTATCCTCCGTGTGGTGACAGATTAAGAATATGGAGTGTCACCACTTCTATTGGTTATCTATCTACCTATGTTGGTTACTACCTATATCAGAGGTCGCAAGAGGCGACTAAGGGAGCAGAACTACGCAGGACAATACCACTACAAAAACAAAGGAAAACTTGAAACAAACCTTATGACAATGCGTCTGGTGAGCGTAGTGTAGTATGTAAGTCAAAACCATCTTTCTAAGGAGAGATCTTAATCTCGTAGTGGACTGTTAGAGGCCGTCGATGTGACTGCACGAATACAGAGGTGGTCTAAGCGGTTACGATTGCGCTGAGCGTTAAGGGTTTAGATGCCGCACGGGACAACGTTTTGCGTGATCTACAAATCATCGTTCCGAGTCTGGGAATTCTTCGTACGTATGTCGGTATTCAATAGCATCGCACGATAATTCTTAGGGCGGGAATGGTCAAAAAAGTGAAACGAAATTTCAAGTAAGTCGTGCGTGTGTGCGCAGGCGCGCCGTGTCGTCGGGCAGCGTGGACGGCGCGTGCGCGGTGCTCAACGACGTGTGCGGCGCGCTGGAGCAGCAGGCGGCGCGCGCGCTGCGGCGCTGGCTGCGCGCGCCGCCGCTCGAGCCGCTGGCGCTGGCGCCGCCGCGCGACCCGCGCGCCCCGCCCGACGCCGCGCCCGACTTCGCGCTGCGCCTCAACCGCGACCTCGAGGCGCAAAGGCAGCTCTACCTGGTGCGGCTACGATACTATAGTCCACTACTGGACGTAGGCCTCTCCCGTCGCGTGCCGTTCCGATCGATTTTGGGCTACACGTATCCGACTCCTGCTAGCCGTCTTACACAAATTGTCACTCCGCCTAGCCCGTGGGCGCCCTACCCTACGTTTGTCGAGACGCGATCTATTCTAGAACTCTTTACTCCACCGATAATCGGCTCTACGGCTCATACGGTCAGCCGACTGCCGTTTCAGCTCGCTGTTCTGGCGGGCTATGCCGATGATCTTAGTTCTCAGCCGGATCACATTATAAAAGATAAGAAATAATACAAAGAAATTAAAATAATAGATAACGACTCGAAAGACCGTACTAGTGTTTTTCTGCTTGGCAACAAAAATTATTGACACATCAGAATAAAATAAATGGTATTGTTTATTACTGTGTGTGTACGGTGTAGGCGCACATGAACGAGGCAGAAGCGGGCGCGGAGTGGGCAGAGCGACTGGCCTCGGAGGCGTGTGCGGCTGCAGGCGGGCTGGCCCGCAGCTCGGCCGAGCGCGACAAGCTGGTGTCGTGCGCCGGCGGCCTGGGCTCCGCCGCCGCGGCCTTCCGCGCCGCGCACGACCTGGCCCTCGCCGCGCTCGCGCAGGCCATACAGCCGCGTCTCGTGGCCTGGGCGCACCGCCTCGTCGACCCACAGCCGCACACAGGTACGCCTATACTACAGCCGTGCAGCCGCGCTCCATGGTCCGGGCGCACCGCCTCGTCGACCCACAGCCGCACACAGGTACACTTACACTACAGCCGTGCAGCCGCGCTACATGCGGATAGACCTATTGTTACTGTCCACTTACTACATAGCGAACGATACGGTTATCGGAAGATAATTACAAATAATACGCAAGGGCTACTATTTAAATGAATGGATTAGGATATGTTACTAATAATTCGAACAGGTCAGGATCACTACTACTATTACAGGGCTCTTAAAAGTATTAATGGATATTAACAAAAAAATCCGAGCTGTCTAGACTAAAATTTTAACAAATAAGTGTATCTTATGAAAATGCGAAAACATGCCAAAGTTTTATAACTTCTGGTCGAATAATAGTGAAGTCAATCAAAAAGTATTAGATGCCATTGTCAATTTAAATTTTCAAATGTTTTCCTTCGAAAAAACTTTGTTCAGAAACAGATTTTTCAGACAATATAATGTAAAAGTTAATAAGAAAATAACGTTCCAGAGGAAATGGAAGACGACGCGGACGCGCTGCCGCAGGCGCTGGAGCAGTTCACGGAGGCGGCGCGCGCGCAGGTGTCGGCGCGCTCCGTGGACGCGCTGCTGCTGGCGGCGCTGGCCGACGTGGCCGCGCGCGCCGAGGCCGCCATCCTGCACAACAGATACGACCGGGTGAGTGAGGACCTGCCGCAGGCGCTGCAGCGGTCCTGCGTCGCGCTCCTACCCGATGAACCAGAGCTCGTGGGCTCCGTTCCCAACCAAGACGAATCTCTGTGTGAGGAGCACGATCGTTTGTTCTGTGTCTCAATTTCATTTATTATACAAATGTATATAATGAAATCTATATAGGTAAGTATGTTTATCGGCGGTCCGGTTGCCATAGTACAAATTTTGCTTAATTTGAGATTAGACGTCCGTATGTGAGATGTATTAGGATATTGTGTTCGTAATGTTGACAAAAAAACTTGCAGCCGAGCCAATGGTAAAATGGGAAGATAGCTAAGTGAAAAAATTATGTATGTAACGAAGAGAAGCAGCGAGTCGCTCGTTAACCGCGGCCGGTATTAATTGACACAATAAACGCGTTGGTTTTCGACTTACAATTTGTATTTACATCCTCATTAGAAAATATCTTACGTAAAGAACTTTGTAAAAATTAAGTGAAAGTAGTCTAAATACAAGATTATGGATAAACAACGTGATTTTAACTTTTTACAAAAGCCGACCGTGTTGTGACGAATTAAGAATACATAGTGTTACCACCTCTATTCATCCCGTGGGTGTCGTAAAAAGCGACTAAGAGAACAAAGTATGCAACACAACATCATTACAAAGAGAAGGAAAACTTGAAACAAACCCTTTCCTTTTTTTTTTATAACGTGTGAAAACCCCCTCGGGCCGTCACCTCTCCGGGGTTTGTCGGAATCGGACCGACTAAAACCGCACGGTGTGCTACTCTGCGCCTGAGACAGGAGGATCCAGGAACAGCTGTTATTACGACATCTGGATCCCTCCTAGCGCCTGCCCGATACCGCGGGCACCATCTTCGGGTAAAACTCTCTATTTAGGCGACGTCCGCGTGTGCCGTACGTCGCCTCCTCGCGGCTGGCCACTATAGCGGATGGAGGGGAAACCCGTCCCGTCCACCCGCGGCCACACTCAAGGCGGCATGAGGCGCTGGTATGCGCGCCTCCGCCGCCCGGCTCGCCGGCGGCGAATTGGGTCCGATGGGTGGATATCGTCCTCCCGGGCCTTCTCCGCCGCCTTCTTCCGAGAAATTACATCTCCGCAGAAGGTTACGACCGCGGTAAAACAACTGTCGCTACCGACCATGGAGCGTATGACGGCCGGTAGCGAGAGATCTCCTCCAATAACTGCAGTGAGGACCCCACGCTGCGCCGCCCAGGCGGAAAAAACCGCCAGCGTGTGCTGAGCCGAGTCCTCACTGCAGTCGCAATGGTGACAGGCGGGACTCAATTCCCTCCTAGCGACCGAGTGCAAATACTTCCCGAAGCATTAAGAATATATAGTGTTACCACCCCTATTCATCCCATGGGTATAGTAAAAGGCGACTAAGAGAACAAAGTATACAAGACAACATTATTACAAAGAGAAGGAAAACTTGGTATAGTAGGCCAAAACCTCCTTGCTAAGGAGAGATTTATGTCTAGTAGTGGATTGTAAAAGGCTGTTGATGACAAAAGCCGAAACTTAATACCATGAAAAAGTAATGAAATATTTATTCTAAAGGTTTTGAATATAATTTTAACATAATGATATCAAAAAAGTGATAAAACACATATGTATAAGAATATTTTTTACGAAACTTCTATAACTTGGAACTTGCTACGAAACGTAAGGAACAAAAAGTTTTAGAAGATATTCTCAATATATTTAATAGGTACAATACATACAAATTAAAACATGTAACGTAATTATTAGAACTCCTGTACCATATTCAGGGAAATAAATTTAACAGTTTAACACAGAAAACTGATAATTTTATATGAAGAAGCGTCCTAATAGAAAAATGTAATCATGAGAAACCATACAAGCAATCGTCGGCAGATCGGAAGACGTCCGAGGGTAAATCGACGTCACGCTTTGTTCCACCAATAGTGTTCCGTTTTAGAAATTTGAGAGGAAAGAAAGCCGTCATTCGATTATTAAATTTCACTATTAAATTGTAATACATTTCTGTTAGCTAACTAAGCTAATGTTGAACTCCTTTATTTTTTTTAACGTGTGGAAACCCCCTCGGCCCGTCACCCCACCGGGGTTTACGGCAGGGTGGTGTGTCGGAATCGGACCGACTAAAACCACACGGTGTGCCACTCTGCGCCTGAGATAGGAGGGATCCGGGAACCGCTGCTATTACGACATCCAGATTCCTCCTAGCGCCTGCCCGTACCTCGGGCACCATCTGCGGATAAACTCTCTATTTTAGGCGAAGTACGGCACACGCGGACGTCGCCTCCTCGCGGCTGGCCATTATAGCAGGTGGAGGGGAAAACCCGTCCCGTCCACCCGCGGCCACACTCAAGGCGGCATGAGGCGCTGGTATGCGCGCCTCCGCCGCCCGGCTCGCCGGCGGCGAATTGGGTCCGAGTGGATATCGTCCTCCCGGGCCTTCTCCGCCGCCTCCTTCCGCGAAATTACGTCTTCGCAGAAGGTTGCGACCGCGGTAAAACAACTGTCGCTACCGGCCATGGAGCGTATGACGGCCGGTAGCGAGAGATCTCCTCCAATAACTGCAGTAAGGACCCCACGCTGCGCCGCCCAGGCGGAACAAACCGCTAGCGTGTGCTGAGCCGAGTCCTCACTGCAGTCGCAGTGGTGACAGGCGGGACTCAATTCCCTCCTGGCGACCGAGTGCAGATACTTCCCGAAGCAACCGTGCCCGGAAAGGACCTGCGTCAGTCGGAAGGAAAGGGTCCCGTGCTGCCGCCCTGCCCACTCGGCGATGACCGGCTGGAGAGCCTCCACGGCGGCAAAGCCAGCACGTGGAGTCTCCAGCCGGGACGACCAACGAGCCATCGTGGCTCGACGAGCGGCCTCACGCCACTCGCGTATGTCCTCGGGCGGGGGCCGTATGCTGCTACCCGCCCGGAAGTCAGCCGTCCGCCGATAAACTTCGGCGAGCACTTCCGCCTCCAAATCCCACGGGGGAGTTCCGGCCAGGGCGCACGCCGCCTCCGTCGATACGGTGCGGTAACCGCATATGGCTCTAACCGCCAATATCCTCTGAGGGCGCCAGAGGCGAGCCCTATTCTGGGCGGTCAGAGCCGCCGCCCACACCGGTGCACCATACAGCGCCATTGACCGAACAACCCCCGTGTATAGCCGTCTCGTCGCGACGCTGGCTCCACCCAAATTGGGCAAAAGTCGCCCAAGAGCAGAAGCGGCGCCGACCAGCTTTGGAGTAAGCTGTCGGAAGTGCTCGTCGAAGAGCCACCTGCCGTCAAGGATCAGGCCCAGATACTTCATCTGGGCCTTAATCGGTACGAGGACCGAATTGACAACGATAGAGGCACCGGGGGGTGGACCACGACGGGGCCCATGAAACAAAAGGGCTTCCGTCTTATCTAGGGCCACCCGTAAACCCAGCGCCTCAATGCGCCCGACCACCAAAGAGACTCCCATGGTGGCCAGGCGCGCCGCCTCTTGAAAGTTCGCCCCCCGGGCTGTGACCAATGTGTCATCGGCGTAACAAATTACGCCCAGCCCGGGGGGAAGACGACCTCGAAGGGCCCAGTCGTAACCCATATTCCACAGGAGTGGTCCGAGGACGGACCCCTGTGGAACACCGCACGACATGGGCCGCCGCCTCAGAATACCATCTCGGTCCTCGTACACGACGGTACGCTCCTCAAGATAGTCTGCCACAAGCCGCCTCAGGTACTCGGGCACCCCGTGGTAGTGGAGTGCTTCCCTGATGCAGCTAAATGGCAGACTATTAAATGCGTTGGCGATGTCCAACGACACCGCTAACAGCACGCCGCCACAGCTCACCACCTCTTCGGTAACGGCCCTCAGGCGTAGCACAGCATCGACCGTCGAACGCCCCGCCCGAAAACCAAATTGGGCGTCCGACAGATCGGGGCCCACCTCGCAGAGGTGCCGGACGATGCGGGCAGAGAGTATCCTCTCAAACAGTTTACCCGCCTCGTCCAGCAACACAATGGGCCTATAGGCCGCCACCGAATCGGTAGGCCGTCCCGGCTTCCTTAATAGGACCAGCTTCCCGCTTTTCCAGCACTCAGGGAAGCGTCCGGACGACAAACTAGCGTCCAAGACCTCCCTGAGGCGGTCCGACATGTGATCGAGGGTTCGTGCCAATACTCGGGCAGGTATCCCATCTGGCCCAGGGGCGGTGTTCTTAGAGCGAATCCGTAGAACAACCGCCCCCACCTCCGATTCCCTAACGGGCGGAACATTGTCCTCGTTCCCCCCGTCGTCTCTGGCCATGAAGACCATCGACGGGGGTGTGTGATCCACCCGCCGCGGGAAAAGGCCCTCGACCACATCCCGCAGGAAGCTGGGCTGGAGTGTCTCTGTAAGGGGAGGGCCCGAAGTGCGGAGCTTTTGTCGCGCCGCACGATAAGGGCGACCCCAGGGGTCACGATCGAGACCCTCCAGCATCTCCTTACGCTTAATTTCCTTGGCGCGGCTGATGGCCAGCTTCAGAGTTTTCCGCGCCTCTCGGTACTCCTCATGAAGCTGGTCTTCCCCGCCTTCTTCGCGGTGTCGCCGCCGACCACGGGTGTAGGACCTCCGGGCACGAGTACAGGCCGCGCGGAGGTCCGCCAACTCCTGGGACCACCAGTAAACTTCCTTCCGTGGAGGCCGACAACCTCGGATGCGGGGCATGGCCGCATCGCAGATCTGCGTAATCGCATCGCGGAAACGACCAGCCCCCATGTCGACCTCCTCGGTCGGAGCCTGCGGAGACAGCCAAGAGTGAATAATGGCTGCCTCCTCTAGTAGGTCCCTATTCAGTTTGGCTATAGCCCACCGCGGAAAGCGAGAAGAACGCCGCGCCACGTGACCCCTTCTGGGTTCCTGGGAGCGGGAGAGCTCAAATCGGATATAGAGATGATCCGAGAGCGTCTCAACCTCTTCCAGGACACGCCAGTTCCTTACTCGTGCGGCGAGGGCAGGGGTAGCGAACGAAAGGTCCACTATCGACCCTCCCTGCTGTCGCACACACGTGTTGGTGGAGCCCCTGTTTAGTAAACAGAGGCCCACCGAGGCCGCCCACTCCTCTACGGCCTCGCCCCTGGCGTCCGTCCTGGGGGAACCCCACGCAACGGACTTTGCGTTGAAGTCCCCCAGCACAAGGACGTGCCCAGACATTAGTCGCCGCATCGAGATCTCCAGGCTGTTGAGGAAGACCTCGAAGTCGCTCAAACTCCGGTTGGGGGAGAAATACACACCGTATACGGTGATCTCCCCCCACTCAGCAGCAACATATCCAGTGCCCTTGTCTCTTAGCGACAAGGGCGGGGAATGAGCCGCTGTGGAGCCGACGACTGCCACGGAACCATCCCGGTCACCCAACCAGTTTGGACGGGGAGGAACGTAGTAGGGTTCCGCGGCTACGGCAACACTGATCGACCACTGTGCCATGGTTTGCAGGAAAAGGTCCTGCGCCGCGGCACAGTGGTTCAGGTTAGTCTGGACAAGGAGGTTGGAGACTTGGGCCATTACTCGACCGTCTCTACAGCCTCCTCCATGGGCGACGGCATAGACGCACGAACGACGTCAGAAGCAGCCTGGGCCGACTGGCTAGCCCCTGACGCCTGCCGAGAACTGCGGGGAGGTTTGCAACCCCCCTGCCCAATCTGGTGATTGGCGGGTTGGTTACCCGCCGCACACGCGGGGCAGTGAGGGGCAGCAGAACAATCTGCCGCCTTGTGACCCGGTCGACCGCAGCGGAAACAAAGTCCGCTGCAGTCAAAACAGCTGTCGCATTTGATGCGGGTGTGTCCCACGCCCAGGCATTTGAAACACCTCATCGGTCTCGCCGCCAGAACTGTGACTTTGGTGTTTACGAAACCGATGAGTATCTTGCCAGCGTCGCCCAAAACTTTGGCTGACGCTACGGGACAACTTAACCACACTGCGCCAAGGCCCCCTGGGCCGGGGCGGATGGTGCCAACCCTGATGTTATCCGTGTTGCATCCAGTCTTCTCCCGAACTGCAACACGGACATCGTCGGCCGTTATTGAGTCGTCCAGGCCCGAAATGCGCAGTTCTGCGCACTTTGTAGGCCTGGCGATCTTGACACCATCCGTGGGTGCAAACATGTTTCGCAGTTTCTCGGCAATCGAATCTGCTGTTTTTGCGCCTTCAGCCCCGGGGAACTCCAGGACTCGAGCTCCCGTTTGGGCGAGGCGCAACCTGACCCCTACCGTCCCGAAATCAGTGGCGAGACTATCCCGAGCCTTCTTGAATAAAGTCGCATAGGACAGTCCGCCACTTGCCGCCTCCGGCGATACGGTAACCACTATAGCCGCGGTTTTTGGCGGCTTTAGCTTCCGTGGCTTCTTGGTGGCTATTGCCACCGATGGCGACTGCGGGGTAGGAGCTGCTTTCTGGGCAGCCTTTTTACCCCGCTTTCGGGACTTCTTCTTAGCCCCTCCGACCAATTGCCAACCGTCATTGGAGAGGGCAGATGTGGAGGGATCAGGTGTAGGTGTTGGAGTGGGGAGCGGAGGAAATTTTGCTCCACTCTTTACCGCCGTCTTATTCCCTGTAACCGGTGCAACCATCTTGGTTGTTGACTTGGCCGCCTGTTGTGTCCTCGTGGCAACAGCAGGTGCAGACACTGACACCGCTGTCGCATACGATTTGCGACCACTCGCGACAGACAGCGGAGTCGAAGCTGATGAGGCCTTTCGCCTGTCTGCAGCAAGTGATGGCCGCATAATAGGGGCAGGAGGCAGTCTCGCTTCCAGGCCTGCGAGACGTCCATCCAGCATATGCCACACTGCGTCCAAAATTTGACGCAAGTGTGCGTCACTGACGTCACTGGGACCGGTAGTGGAGGCAGGTTGCTTCGAAGCCATGTCCTGCAGTATTGGAATGTCCACCTGCGCCCGAAATTGGGCAAACTGGGCACTCAAATCTGCCACCTGCCCCGTCAGACATTCGTTAGCTGCCTGAAGGCGAGCTACATCCCCGACGAGGGTCTCAACAACCCCAGCAATGGCAGAGGAGGAGTCCTTAAGAGCCCTCACGAAAGAGCTCTTAAGGTTCCGTGATTTGGTAGCCACCTTTTGGATGATGGCCACCCCGGCATTTACTGTCTCCTGCAAAGAAACAGTTGTTTGGGAGACAGAACCCCCTTCCACCGGCTCTCGAATCTTCTGCAGGAGATCTGCAATCTCCTCCTCTGCTGCACTTTCGCCCTCCGCTCGAACCCGCCTATAGGTTTCTGCCTTAGAAAAGACAGAACCAGACGGAGCCAAGGTCGATGTTCGCGACCTACCTCTACGGCTACTGCCCACTTTGGGAGGTAGCATTTCTTGGGATGTGTCACTCGCCTCATCCCTGGAACGTTCGCGTTTCCTGCTTTCGCAAAGTTTCTTCTCCATAGGCTCCACTACGTCCATATGCGTTCTGGAGCTACTATCATCCGACGGAATAGCGGATTTGGAACGCAAGCGTTCCGAAGTTCTTCGGCTACCGAGCCCCGCCGAGATAGGCGTGCCTACCAATACGTCCTCCTCGTTTGAAGAGCGATCGTCCGTTCTTATACCTTTCTCCGTTCTATTCTTTTTCTCCTTCTTTCTTTCTATGGTTTGGTTTTTGTTATTTAAATTTTCCATGCTTAATCCCACGATTGGGGGAGAAATAGTGGTCGACCCGGGCAGAGATCCCCCAATACCCGGGCAAGCGTAAATTTGTGCCCAACTGAGGGGTCCGCAGGTGCCTCAGCTGGGAGTGTGCTTACGACTGAACTACCCATCAGCCATGCATCCCCTGGCCACACACCAGAACACAGGATTCGGGGTAATTTTTAGAGAGGTTTTCTTCCTCGCAGTCCGGGCGGCAAAGCCAAGACCCTCGCTCCCGAGTAGAGTTGTGAGACATAACCACAACACTCCTCTCGAGATTACGATATGACGACGGTGGCAGAAGGATTAAATCTCCCAATGCCTACTCGGTGGCAGTGTGAATACACACCGAGCCCGTTCTCCTTTCTCCACCACTGATAGTGGAGAAACTCCGACCTATGAAAGGGTCCCCTCCGTGATTTTTTAATGAGGTTTTCCTCCTCATTGCTCCGAGGAGCGAAGAGCCAACAGAGGAAACGGCAGTTATACCCTCTCTGTTGGACCACAACTCGATCAAATGGCCGAAGAAGTAAGGCCTTCACTTCGTGCTAGAATATTAGCCGTTGGCGCTGATGCCAACGTTACCAGGGTGCACCACGTGGAGGTTTTCTAGCCCAGCACCCCTAATGTTGAACTCCTGCTCTAATGAGATTTACTAGAAGGTTGTTAAATAACAAAAACACCGTCTGTAATCTGATCTAACTCTGGTTTATTGATCTTTTTGTTTTACGAATTTCAATACATTAAATTATACTAGGTCGAACCAAACTATATCGCGATGTAACTCGACGCGCACGCCATCTATCGAGTAGTTAGTAAGGTTCCACATAAATTTACGAGTATGAACTACCTGATTATAATTGTTTATCGGTCGTAAACATTTAAAAAATGATCAATGATTAATTACGTGCGTGTGCGTGCGTGTGCGCGCAGGAGGGCGGGCTGGGCGTGGAGCGGCGCGCGCGGCGCCTGGCGGGCTGGGCGGGCGGCAGCGTGCCGGCGGCGCGCGAGCGCTGCGCGCGCCTCACGCAGGCGGCGGCGCTGCTGGCGCTGGAGCTGCCGGCGCACGCGCGCGACGCGCTGCTGCCCACGCCGCGCCTCGCCGCGCCGCACGCCAAGGACATCCTGGCGCGCAGGTAAGCCGCCGGGCCTCTCGTCCTCGCCCTCGGCTAGCTCATATCCGAGGGGATCGCCGAGCGGACCGAGTAAAAGAGACCTCGTCTTATTGACGCGACGTAATCTAACATTTCTTTTTTCTTTCAGAACCGATTTCAAGATGGAAGACATTAAGCGTTTGAAACTTTAGTATTTAATGTTACGTTTTAAAAACGCCCGTGGAAACTGCGTTATGTTATGTTGATATATTATACGTGTTAACGATTACAAATATTTACGAAAACGAATGGTAATTTGATTTTTGTTACACTGATTAGCAAAACCTAATACTTTTATGAGTTTACACTACAGAATTCATCGTTTCACACAAAACCCAAATTTCAGTGTTCAGTCTTTCGTGTCGGAGGACCGTGGTCAGCGTCACGGTTATACCTGGAAGCGTTTTCTCTATACCGTTATTTCCTTCACAGTAACCGATTGTATTAGTTTAAATGTTATATTTTCAGAATTAAACAAATGTTATTGGTAAACGTAAACAATTTGGATTTATTGCTGATTTGGTTTTACACTTAAAGATTATTTGCATATTATATATTTCGTATCAGATTTCAATAACGTTACTGCTCATAGACAACTTTGCGCACCTTTCCCCTCCGCCTCTCTCCTCTTTTTCTACAAAACTATGTCTCCTAAATCTAAACCTAAATACATCGTCTTACACGACTTCAGAAATATTGATGACAGATTTCATAGAGGTTTAAAAAATTTAGATTGGTTTGTTTGAATTTTTATTTTATTAAAACCTGCCAAAGTGACTACTCTGTCTGATAGAAAGCATGAATAGAATCCAAGGCCGATGGTCTAGTGAGATGCTTTTTTACGCTCCGCTACGCCCGGACTCCGATTCTAAAGGACCCGGGGTCATAGTGAGAGGGAAACGCGTGCACTGGTAGTGAGTTCCAGGTTTTAACTGATTTGCACAGGAAGGAAGAGCGAACCGTTTAGTTCGGGAGCGTATGTCTACCGTTCTAAAACGGTGACTACCAAGGCCAGCACGAGTTGCCCTCCTTATTCAATATACTCTTGCAGATTGAAATCCTGGCAAATATTCATACCAGGGATATTGAGTTTATCCGGCAATGGCAGCTCAGTGGCAATTGGTCCCAAAATGTACTAATTTCTACGCCTCACCTCAGCGAGGCGAAAATCCAGCTGCAAGGTGCGTTCATTGTACGTCACCAAATATAGTCACCGGTAGTAGTACCCCACTACAACCCGGGGATTTTACGCATACCCCGTCGCAGTATTGCCGTGGCCGGTACCATGGCCGCGATTAGTGCGACTACCGGGAACCGAGAGCCGTGACATCTGGTTGTGACTCATTTGGGGGGAAACTTGCCATAGTCACAGTCAGTGTGTTTATTAATATGTATATTATATTTTACTGTACATATTCATTTTTTTTTTATTATGCGACGCCCTTGTGTTTCTCTTGTATCCTCTATTCACGCGAGTTTTGCTGAAAGAAAACTCAGTTTTGAGTTAAACTTCACCTTGCGTCTTATTATATATACGTGTTTAACGTGTACAATAAATAATAAAAATACTTGAGCGACAGTATCGAAACTGGGATGGACATCCGAACCTGAGGTGGGGATATACACCGGGGATGGGTATCCGCACTGGGTGTGAGTATCCGCACAGGGTGTGAATATCCGCAATGACGGTGAGTATCTGCACAGGTTCTGAGTATCCGCACTGGGCGTGAGTATACGCACTGCGGTTGAGTGTCCGAACTGGGGGTGACTATACGCACTGGGGGCGAGTATCCGCACTGGGGGTGAGTATCCGCAGAGGGTGTGAGTATCCGCACTGGGTGTGAGTATCCGCACAGGGTGTGAATATCCGCAATGACGGTGAGTATCCGCACAGGGTCTGAGTATCCGCACAGGGTCTGAGTATCCGCACTGGGCGTGAGTATACGCACTGCGGTTGAGTGTCCGAACTGGGTGTGACTATACGCAGTGGGGGCGAGTATCCGCACTGGGGGTGAGTATACGCAGAGGGTGTGATATCCGCACTGGGTGTGAGTATTCGCACAGGGTGTGAATATCTGCAATGACAGTGAGTATCCTCACAGGGTCTGAGTATCCGCACTGGGCGTGAGTATTCGCACTGCGGTTGAGTGTCCGAACTGGGGGTGACTATACGCAGTGAGGGCGAGTATCCGCACTGGGGGTGAGTATACGCAGAGGGTGTGAGTATCCGCACTGGGTGTGAGTATCCGCACAGGGTGTGAATATCCGCAATGACGGTGAGTATCCGCACGGGGTCTGAGTATCCGCACTGGGCGTGAGTATTCGCACTGCGGTTGAGTGTCCGAACTGGGGGTGACTATACGCACTGGGAACAAGTATCAGCACTGGGGGTGAGTATCCGCAGAGGGTGTATCTGCAGAGGGTGTGAGTATCCGCACTGGGGGTGAGTATCCGCACCGGGCGTGAGTATCCGCACTGAGAGTGAGTATCCGCACCGGGCGTGAGTATCTGCACTGAGGGTGAGTATCCGCACTGGGAATGACTATCCAAATTGGGGATGTTCATCCGCATTGGGGAGGTATTCACGTTGGGGTGAGTATCCACGTTGGGGTATGTTTCAGCATGGGGGAAGGTATCCGCGTTGGTGTGGTTATCCACCATGGGGGGGTATTGGGATCGATTCAGCCAGGATTTCAATAGGAATAAAAAATAAAACAAGATAGTGATGAATTATAATTAAAACTTTTATTTCTATAGATATAATTTCAAAAATACTTTGAGTAACATTTAAGACATATAGCTCTATGAAAATAATAAGTACTTGTGCCATAATAATATTTTGCATATAATAAGACGAATGTAACGGTAGAAGTAAAAAGATCAGATGCCATTTTAAAAATAGAGGGTACATAGTAATTTTTTTTAAAAAAAAGGTCGTCAAAGATAACACGTGCTTAAATAAAAAATGCTTATCTATCATAATTAAAAATATATTTTCGGTGAGCACCTTTCCTTTGCGAAAATTATTCATATAAATGCTGACGAAGGTAGAAAAATAGGATGAACAAATTTCATACATTTAAATCGTTATCATAAATAATAACCGTTATTTAAAATATAACCGTTTTTTCTTTGAATCAATTGCAACACTAGAGTAGTATTTTAATAATTAGTTATTATTAAAATAACGAGTTATTACTAAAAGTAATCGTGTATGGCTTAATGTATGCGGGTGAACACAATTTTAAAAATTATATCTTTATTAAGAAGCAAGAGATTGTTTTTAAAATTTTCAGAGAAATTAATAAATACTTGCGTGGTCCTGCACAAATATTACCGTCTTGCGTTGCGTTCGATTAAAATAAATAATTACAAAGAGTACACACACAAGAATATTTTTGATACATAAATTGTCTTTATTGACATCCATAATTGACTCCATTCTACTAAATGCAATAACAGTGAGCATCTACCCTGAGCTGTATGTTTAAAGACTGTAAAATATAAAGTTATAGCTTTACTTTCGGCATCGTAGTCTATTTGAAATAAATACCAAAGTTTTAAGATACATAATAAACATGTTAAAAACAATGCAATAAGTATATTAATAAATTATTTCAGAAAACGAACACACATAAATCCTAAACGATGTGTAACATCTGACATCTCAACTGCTATCTGACGGTCAACACTAGCACTATGCGCTCATTGGTCAATTCAAAAAGCGCGCGCCTACCTTGCCTCCTGCTATACACTTTCGTTCCTTTTCATATAACCATTCAACAGATTGCAAAGATTGATAAAGATGGTACACATCAAATAATGGATAACACATATTATTTTATTCGTTGAACACAAGAATAATTCAAAACTATTAATAAGACTTTGTTATAACACTTAATTAATATATTAAATTTTATGAAACTTAACTTACAGATATAACTACAGTAAAAGAGCATAGCCTCAACAATAACATCTCCAATACTTGAGCTTTAATCAATAACGGAATATTAACGTAAATGAAATACTAAGTTTATACATTAAGTATTATTGATATGATCGCTAAGGCATCTTACTGGTATAAAACATGATTCAATAGTTAAATATTTAAAATATAACAAACAATATAGCACTCGTATATTAATACTTTGATAAATTAATAATCTTCGACATAGAATAGATAAAACTTCTCAATCGAGGTAAATAACGATATTAAAATACCGTTATTGTAGAATATCGATATGTTAATGTAACGAATAATGTAATAATTACATATAACACTAGTTTCAAATAACCGGTACACAGTTATTTGTTTTTGGTGGAAGTCAAACCATGTCACCTTTGCCTTGGTAAACAGAATCAAATAGTTGTCTAGCCAGCACCAATTGGGACTTTATGGCATACGTCATAAACATAATTAAGAAATCGATAATAATCTCTATAATTTGAATAAGTAAAATACTAGTTATCATGAAAAATAGTTACAAAATGATACTGTAAAATGGACATTAAGGAAATAACGTAGAAATTGATAATTGATATATTACATTATTATGAAAAGAAATTAGTTTAAGCGTCATTTACAAAATACATAACTAACAAAGTCGTGCAGCATTTTAAAACTCACGTTATTAACGTTAATAAATCGCAGTTAACGTTAAATAACAAAAATAGTGTCATGATAAAAATAGCACGTTAATTATAACGCGCTATTTAACGTGCTATCTGCTTCAATTTCAAAAGTATTTTATAAATCGTATCAAAGTATAGACAAAATAGAATGTGAAATACAAAAATAACTTCGTTGTCTGTCGTGGCTGGTTTGTTTGAATACATGCGTTTCCTTAACATTACAATTAATTATATTATGGCTAGAGTCAACGATTTCTATCTAATTTCTATTTGTAGCTAACAAGGCACTTCAGCGTACAAGGCTCGTGAATTATAGTGCAGCTTAAACAGTTTATTATCAAAATTTAAAATCGACTATGAATGCCAGTATTTACTAGTAATACTCTGTAGAAATACTGAACGTCTTTTGTCAAAATGTAGCGTGACGCAAAGCGTAGTAACTTTTTTAATTTTTCAATTTTAGAAGGACCTTGAGACTAGGGGAACGGATTAGATACATAACATACCCAAATACTGTGTATGTTACTGGCTGGTTACGTAAAGAGTGTCAAAATAAAACTTTTTTGAAAACAAGTTTATGACTCCGTTTACGTGATTTCAAATGCTTTTTAATTTCCTTTCTCCACACCCGTACGTGTCGGCAAAAACTGTCGGCAGTCTTAATGAGAACGTGGCCAACTATTTAGGGGTGTTCTTCATTGATTCATCAATTTAAAACCGGTATATAAATAATTAAGATTATTCTGTGATGGTTATTACAGTAAAAACTTTTAGAAGCAGCCCCTGTAGACCCTGTAGACCCTGCAGACCCTGCAGACCCATAAGAACCTTGTATATATAAGGTTCTTATGGGTCTACAGGGTCTTCAGGGTTATCCTACGAGTTGTGGATCCACGAAGGACCTTTATCAATGTATATACGTACCGTCGAGTTCAGAAAAAATCTTGTACTAACGAAATAATATTGACATATCTCTTACTACTAACTTGCATGAACCGTGACCGCGGATGGTCTTGACACATTTTTGTTACCTGCTTCTGAGGCCAAACGCGCATGTGGCATAATTGAAGAGTTATTCCTAAAAGGTACCAGCCAGTAAGACTTTACTTCTATTTCTGAACAGAGTATAGCATACCATATCATTTTCCACGCTGTCTTACAAAATAGCGTGGTTATGGTGAGGTATGTCTCCAATGATTAAACAGACTGGATAAACGCTATCTAATAACCAGTAATCGAATATATTCTTAGCTTCTAACTTACAACACTGGCATTCAAGAGTCGTAAAAAAGTGCATCCAAAATGTATCTGTGCCTAAAATATGATATATAAAAATACATTTGTGACAATTGTCATGATTACACTCCACTCAGACCACGTGTCATATTGAGCCGTAATACCCTGTAGGTACATTGATTCTTTGGTTACACCGTTTCATTCATTAGTTTAACAACTACTTCTGAACATCATCATTAATAGCTCTTCTTAGAATTCTGGATTGGTATAGGGTTTTTTCAAGTTTTCCTTTCTCTTTGGAGTGATTTTGTCCTGTAGTTTACTCCCTTAGGCGTCTCTTACGTCACCCTGGACATTCCAGGACCCCCATTGGGGGGTGGTGATACTGCGTATTCTTAATCCGTACATTACATCCGTTACAATCACAAACCAGAACCTCTTTTGTGTCCAGTTTCTTTTATAGTGGACATTTAGTAGACGGGCCATTTGTACGCGTTTTTTTGAGAGCCCTTTGAACCCTCTACTACAAGATTTGAGCCTCGATAACCTCGGTGGAGAATAAAAAGTCCTATTTTTTATAAAATCATGGTATCCGGTCGAGTATAGTAGCTTACTATCTATAATACCTGTTAGTACACTAAAATAATAACAGTTAATCAAAAATTCTGAGTATAGGCTATAAAAAAAAATAGAATTCATAATACATGAAACAAAACAAATACATTACACAATACACCGCTGATAAACATTAGCGATAGTGTGCCAGCCGTTGGTGTAAACTAAAAATGTAATTAATATAAGTAGGTACATTATTTTGTCCGATTATTATTCTACAATATTACACTTACAACGCTAAAATGTTAGACCAGAAAAATTGATTGAGTTGGAACCGACACACGTAGTGTACTTATTGATTTTACCGCTCTGTAAAGCTTTAGAAATTTGGTATCACGGCAAAACCGAACTGAATTAGCTAACTGTATGTAATATAACTCAAACATTAATGTTCAGCAATAAAGCTGAAATGTTATCCAAAAGATGTTACATGGTACAGAGACAGGAAGGGAGTCATTGTCATATCAACTTAACAAAATTGAGGAAAATGTTTTATCAGTTAGATAAGAACCAGATACGTGTGTCAAAAGCAACTCAACCATTGTTGTACGCATGCACGTATGTTGAATCGTTTAAAACACTAAAGTGTGTGTAAATATGTGCATTGAAAGTGTCCATGTCTTTTAACCCTTTCTACAAACATTGTAAAGCGCGGCCATATTTCTAATTCGCTATCTTTATCTGGGACAATACACGTTTTTAACAAATAATACTTTCCAGTAGCAACAGGACACATTGAAAATACTATTTTTCCTATGTCCCAGTTTGACAGGTACCATCCTAGTACCCTTCTCTTGGGGGAGGCGACTCTACAGTGGAGGTCGTCTGCTTGGAGACAACACGAGTGCCTTGGGCCAGTCCACCGCTACGAACAGCTACCCATTTTAAATAGCAGTCGATGGCGTAAGCGATCGTTGCTACAAAACCGAAGAACTACAAAAGAAATTACATATTTGATAAGTGCGAATTCTTACTCAAATTATAAATTGGCAGAATACAAATAGTTCAGTGATAGTGCAGGCAGATGTGACCAGGCTGATTATATAACTTATTTTATCAACAGCCTTAACAGTCCACTGCCGGAGTAGGCACAGAGGTTTGAGCCTACTATGCTATACTATATAACTTCTTTAAAAGATATGAAGGAAAAACCAAAGAGTTTGCAATTTTTTGGAACAGAAAGAAATGGGTGATAAGAGTATGAACTCACCGAAGCAGCTGCATAGGAATTATTGTGAACAGTCGTTGCCAATATGGAAGCCAACAAGAAGAAAAAGGTCCACAGCGCGCAGAAACCAAATTCAATCTTCAGCCAAGGAATTTTGTATAGCTTCTCCAGAATATGAAACAGATAGAATCCTAGAAGTATGCCGGTAAACCAGAAGGCAATCATGGATATCCAGTTGAAGAATTCCCCTCGGGGTATGGAACTCAAGCGTGACGTCAAAATGCAGATAAAACCGATAAAGCTGCACACCTGAAAAATATTACATACAATGAAAAAACACCAGTACTGCTGTCACCGTATTTATTGCCTCCCGTTCCTCATTGTATTCTTATAGTACAATTATTTTGTGGATTTCCCTTACACTACAAGTCTAAAATATTTTACTGCTTCGAATATGGCCAACAGTTTCCCTTGTTTCCATTGTATTTCCTTTGTGCTATATTGAGCTTCCTACAGAAAAACTGAAGTGGTGCAATACGACGCCAATAGCTAGGGCACAGAGATCGCAAAATTAAAGTGCAATATTTAATTGACACTGGTTCTAACTTTTGTGTATATCCAAAGTAAGTTTCAGGAGTTGAAAATTGGCACCTAAAGCAGGTTTTTGCCAATCTTCTAGCTTTCGAACTCCAAATAAGTCCAGAAACAAAGAAAATCGGCATTATAATATCGGTATCTATAAATCAGTTGTTCAAAATGGTATTGAAGTAAATAATTGATATACAACATTGTTGATATCGCATACACGTCACGAATGTTATATTGATAACTTTGATATCGTGACACAGTACAGCGTACAAGATTATTGTTTCAACGCTATGAATAAAACCTGATGGTATTCAGACTATTGTTGACTGTTTCTGCAAATTAAACCTTGTCATTGCATATTAAAGTCTATAATTCATCCGAGACGACTTTAAGTATTTTAATAGAATAAGATAACCAAAGTGAGTGTATTTATTTACAGTCCCTGGCCAAATTATTAGACGCATTGTATTGTTTTTAATTATTTCATGTTTCTGAAAAGTTTTTATGCAGTAATTATGTATTTAAACTACAGTATTATTGATTTTTATTTAAAAGATTTGTGGTAGACTATCTATTTTTATTTATTTTAAGCATATGGCAATACTGTGTTGTTAAAGGGATACATGAACGTAAACAAGTATAAACCTGTTTCAGTCGCGATCGTCATTTCGTCAGGTTAGGACGTGTTTCTCAGTTTCTCTTTCTGCGTTTATAGACTGTGATTGTTTGTTTAACAGTTTTTTACTATTCAGTTATTAGTTTAATTTGTATTCAGTGTTTTAAAATAAACATTGGACTATTTTCATTATGGGTAAAAAGGGCGATCTTTCACCACGTAAAAAAGCTGAAGTGAAGGCTCTTTTAAATGCGAAAACATTTTCGAACCGGGAAATATCACGAAGATTGAAAGTTTCTGAAGCTAGTGTACGACGCATAAAAAAGGGAAAGGGAAAGGGGGAGGAATTAAGCCCGAAAAGAAAGAAAAGATGTGGTAGAAAACCAATTTTCACTCCTCGGTCAGAGAAATGTTTGAAGAAAATTTGTCTAGAAAACAGATTTGCTACCACAAAGGTGATAAAATCACAACTCCAGGATGCTAGCGTAAATGCTTCTGAACGGACTATTCGAAGAAAATTGAAAGAATTAAACTTTAAAGCCTGTCGCCCCGCCAAGAAGCCCAAGTTAACAGCTGCAATGAAAACAAAGCGACTGAAGTGGGCCAAGCAATGGCAAGACAAAGATATGAACTTCTGGAGATCGGTAAGATAATGTAATTTAATAAAAAAAATAGTAGATTATTATCGTTTTCAATAAAATAAAGCAAAAGAACTTGGATTTTATATATTTTTTTCTATTATTGACAGGTCTGCTTCAGTGACGAAAGCACATTCGAAATTTTACAAAATAAAGCTCAGTATGTGCGTCGTCGTCCAGGAGAAAAGTTTCATCCTGACTGCGTCGTTCCAACAGTTAAACATCCCACCAAAGTGATGATTTGGTCAGTCATCAGTGGCAAGGGCACTGGACGTCTGTACGTCGTGAAAGGAATAATGAGGCAAGACCAGTACAAAGAAGTTTTAGAAAATCGGTTGATTCCGCAGCTCAGAGATTGGTTTCCAAATGGGGAACCATTCATTTTCATGCAAGATGGGGCTCCCTGTCACACTGCTCGATCAGTTAAAGCTTTCTTGGCAGAAAAAAATATCCCTCTGTTGGATTGGCCGGGTAATAGCCCCGATATGAATCCAATAGAAAATGTGTGGGAGCTGATGAAAAGAGAAGTGGCTAAAGATGTGATCACCAACAAAACCCAGCTCCTAGAAAGGATTATTCATGTGTGGAATCATCATCCACAAATGCAGGAGACAGTGCAGTCTTGCATTGATAGCATGTCGCGCAGAATTAAGGACTTGATAGCGGCTAAAGGTGGCTCAACAAAATATTGACTTTTACGTACTTTATTTCTACATTTCTTTAAAATTCAATAAACATAAGATTTTTTAAATTAATGCTGTTTTATTTGTGTTAAATTAATCAGTTATTGATTAAATAATAATAAAATATCAAACAGATCATTTTAAAACAATAAAACGATGCAACATCGCTCTGTAATTAATATTTTACATAAAATTATGCAGTGCGTCTAATAATTTGGCCAGGGACTGTACAAGAACTGTACACAAATACCTACAGAACAATTTCATACAGACAAGTTTTGGGTGGAAAAATCGATATGGAATATGTAAATTCATGGGTTGTTTTGATGCCGAAAAACATAGTCTGACATTGATTTGAACAATGGAGTATGGTAATATAAGAATTTTTAGTTTTCCATTATAAATCAATAGCCATGCGAGCCAAGGTCTCAAGGCACAGAATTGAAATCAAAACTGTAGGGTTATGACCTCATTCGTGTGTCTCTAAGGGTGAAAGAAGCTTAAAATAGAAACGAGGGACGGTTGATATATGGTACTTACCACTTGTACAATCTTTAGTATACCAGGTATAGTCTTAATATAGGACGGATCGAATCGTATATTCGTTTGGACGGCGGTGCTTGACGTCACCGTCGTGGTGGTTGAGTGCTGACCGGGGAAACCCACTTCCGCCATTGTTGATTATTACCTGCTGATAAAAAGAAACACTATTTTATGGTGGAAGTTTCTGCACAAATGTGTACTAGTACGTTGGAACGGCAAGTTTCAGATTACGTGGGATGAGTATTGAGTATAGATTATTAATAATAATAATATATTTTATTTTCAGATACAGTCCTTAGATATTTACACAGGTACACAGGTACACACTAGCCATTAGACTGTTGGTAGGTAAAGTTCTTAATATAAAATGAAATCTACGCTACGGGTGTCCGAGCCTACACAAAAGCAGTGAAAACAGCAAATTCATGCATATTATATTTAGTTTTTTTTTTTTTCAAACATACATGAAACGGACACAAAGGACATCCAGACTCGGTACAACAATAAATGGATTACACTAAGATTATTCCAAGTGGGCCTCAAATTAATAACACTCAGTAGGAAGCGGCGAGGTGGTTGTTTAAAGCACTGTGTCGTTATGCAATTATATAACTCTCCGAGATAGTATTTGTTTAAGAAGTTAGGGTGGTTTTCCAAGTACAACAAACGTAAAATATGTAGAGTTGTTGAACGACTCGTGTTAATCAAACGTTGTACTTGGAGACTCTTGTAAGGTTCAAAGATGACCTTTCCATAGAATAAATTGAAGTCACTTTTCGTTCTTGTACGCTTATATCTTTCAAACTACGCAACGGTTTTAATGGGATTTCAACCACTCACGTTTAGTTTATGCTTCGAGGTAGGTTTATAGATATAATACGTAAAGATTATTATTCTATATCACATTTTTTTTTTTTGACGTGTGGAAACCCCTTCGGGCCGTCACCCCACCGGGGTTTACGGCGAGGCGGTGTGTCGGAATCGGACCGACTAAAACCATACGGTGTGCCACTCTGCGCCTGACATAGGAGGATTATTCTGTATCAGATAAGCCAATGTTAGGTAAAAAATCTTTTTTAACGCTTTTGCTGCTAATACTGACTAAACGTTGTTAACTATACTAAAACAATATGCCTTAATAATGTCTACAAAAAAGTCTATACTGGTAATGTCTATCTCCTATGGTTAAACCACAACATCAATTTTTATGTTTCAAGATTTAGGTTATTTGTGGGTTGTAATTGAGTACTTTCAATTAAGCATGTTTAACATGTTGACCATTTGATATAGACCAAAATTGCCTTTCACAGTATACCACTGAAATAAATACTTCAGAAGACTTAAAATACAATTAGGAATTAAAATACATGAGCGCCAAGCGGCGATTGCATCCGGTCGAATTCAAAAATAAATGAATCACCACATTCAAATCAATTCATGTTCAATTAACGATAACAAAGCCAATAATACTTATCACTTTTTATCATTAATAACTTGAGCAGGTAATTAAATTGTCAATAAACACACCAAACAATTATTTGTTCTGAATATTTTATATAAACAATTCAATAACACAAGTAACCTTACCAATTATTTAGGTAAACGGTAGTCATGAGTCTAAATACACTATATAGAGCTTTGAAAACATTTTTCATAAATGTTCATGCTTTATCGGAGTAAAGGCATCATATACAGTCGGTGTTTTGCAATGCTTCCGTTACTAGTACATGTATTGCACCAGATAAACAAACTCTTCTAGGTAGTAGAACCACGCGTAGGCCGGCTCGACCGGGGCAGTACTACCCTCCCACAGAAGACCAACCTAAAGCGACAGCATCCGTGTTGTCGTGTTTCGTTGGTGAGTGTGAGACCAGAGGCCCATTGATGCAGGGGTGACAGTTATCGTAGTAACTGTGTAAGCCTTACACTGTCACGATGACTGTCATGCCTTTTACGTCCCCAAGCGGGGTGTAAAGCATCTCACAAGGCCGCCATAGTGTGGGTCACCATACTGCATTGTCTGCATTTGCAATAAGTATGGTGACCACAACTGTTGGATTCTATTCATGCTTTCCATCAGGCAGAGTAGTCACTTTGGCAGGCTCTTAATATAGAATATAGAAGAAACTCCTAATCAAAGGGTAAGAGGGCTCAATAGGCAGCATCACACTTCTAATTCTCATGTAATCCATCTGCTAGATTACCTATTTACCCAGTAAAAAAATTGAAATATAATATGTTAAATACTTAGCAGTATTTCCCCTAATCCACATCACATCGAAAGTCCACAGTTACAAAATAGATTGTAACTCAATTCAATGTCATCAGTTTTAATTTAAATTATATAGAGGGTGGGCCAAGAATTCATTAACATTTGAATGAAACATCCCACGCAAACGCAATCAAATTACGGGAGTTTTTGTGACTGATGCTACTGGAACTTGATGGCTACAATCGTAACACATGGTTTCAACAAGATGGAGCCACTTGTCACACATCCAACGAGTCCCTGCCGGTGGTCAAAGACATCTTACCTGAAAACCTGATTTCCAGACGAGGCTTCACTCCATGGCCACCTAGAAGTCCAGATCTATCCCCAGTAGATTTTTTTTATGGGATTGTTTGTAGAATCGTGTCTACATCAATAAATGGAAAAAATCTGCGAAGAGATGTCAGCGATCTCACGGTCTCTTTGGCGACGAGTATTCGAAAATTACAGGACTCGCTTAGAAGAGTCTAAACGTCGAAACGGTGGACATTTAAATGATGTAATTTTTAAAAATTAATTTCAACTAATTAGATTTCTTGTAAATAAGCAATTCTTATAACATATCAAATAAATTTTTTTATACAATATTTGCAAATGTTGACTAATTACCCAGCCTGTATTTTAGACCTACATTTCAATAAATAATTCTACACCAAAATGTTTCATAGATAAATCATTGATTCATTGGGCTCATATTACAATACAGATAACAGCTGTCATACTTTGAGTCAAATTAATGATGTGTTTAAACAAAATGCATATGACAGGACAGCAAAATAATGTTTATAGTAATTATTTATTGACAGTATCTTAAAAATTAAGATCTTTTTCCTTTACTTAAGAAGACTCAACAAGTCTATATTCCTGAAGAGGTGGGCACAGCAAATTAAACATCCACATTTTAGCAAATATTACTTTGGAAAATTGATTATATATCTATAGAAGGGGTGGACAGAAGGGAAAGCAATTATTGTATGTTATGTTCTTTTGGAGTAGGAACTATATACAGCACATACATAGAGAATTTTTTTTTTTTAATTTTTGTGTTTCAGTCTGTTTATTCTTACTAGTGTTAAGAAAAAGGTTTTTATTTAAAAAAAATAAAGGGTACTTCGAACATAAAATTAAAGCCAATGAAATAGAGAAGAATATCCAATTAAAAAAAAAAGACTTGCCGTTCATATGACAAATATAGTTCAAATAATTATATTTTATCATGACATCTAAGAGGGATGATGGAACCAGGAGATGTGTGGAAAATTATTGTTGTAATTTTGATTAAGCTTTCCGAGTGGTACTCGATTGGTTCTTTTTTAGGCATTCAATAAATTTGAATTAAGAACGATAGTCGGATGTTGGAGCCAAGAGAGGGTTACTAGAAATCTTTTATATTTTGAAATATAGTATATTATACATTTTTTTTATTTTAAGTTTTGTAATCTGTTGTATTCTTACTAAAAATTGGGTTGACTCTTATTATCGTAAAAAGGGGGTGTAAAAGTATATATTTCCCCGTTACACTTTTATCTTTTTACATAACTACTATTTAGGTAATATAGCAGATGTAATGTATTTTATGTAATCATACATAAAAAATAATTAATTAATGTGTGTCTTAGTTCGTATGAGATTTAGTCACGATCGCCGCCTGTCACCATTTATAGTGTATATTGAGCAATATACACCA
Source organism: Hypercompe scribonia (assembly GCA_949316085.1). Lineage (NCBI taxonomy): Eukaryota > Metazoa > Arthropoda > Insecta > Lepidoptera > Erebidae > Hypercompe > Hypercompe scribonia. The sequence continues at coordinate 1,210,585 of OX438976.1, read as the reverse complement.
GAAATAAACACAATATAAAAATCAATTTAAAAAGTATCAGAAAGTCAGTTACCTTGACAGTTACACAAAATAAAACAACACACACTTAATCCTAAAAAGACACTCGATAATTCCTAGTTACAGTTATTTTACAAACTAAAATAGGTGTAAATTAAAATCAAGTGATGATACCATTACATGACTAATACTGTCAAAGACTGACAAAACTTGACGTTTAGTATGTACGTGCGTAGGCCAATGCTAGTATTTTAACTTTCCAAAATTTACTTATGAAATATAGCAGTAATACAAATGTCCTTAAAATTAATTTAAAATTATAGTAATATACAATAGGTGTTAACTTAACAATAAATTCAAAAAATAATTAATTAATGATTATTTTATTTAATTGCAGTGCAGTGCAGTATGGAACGCAATGTCATTCTGTTCTGAAACTATTTGTTAACAGGATTGTTTTCACGTTAAAATAATGAATATGTATTCATCATGCATAGGGTTTCATGCACCAAAAATTTAAGGTCAACCTCACCTGCAAGTGCTGCTGATCAAAGAACAAAAGATCAAAGAAAGAGGCTCTGACAAACAAAACATTCCGATTAGTGATAATAGACTCACCATCTAGTACATGGAGCCAAGACACTGGTGAAATGTGGACGTATAATATGTCTCTACCTACCCCTTCAGGGAAACATGCATGATATTGTATGTATATGTATTCATTTTCTGAGTCACTTACTAACTTACTTCAAATTTACTTTTGTCATTTTTATTCAATATTTTTGCGATGTTAATGCAGAAGAATAATATTTAGATCACATTTTAGTAGTCGATTCTGAGTTGAGCAACTACAAAAAATTGAGGATATATACAATCGTGTTATGTCAATGTAAAGAATAATGCTAAATAAATGTCTTCCTGTTTAATTTTTAAAGCAAGAAAATATTAATAAATTAAACTCACAGTTTTCTATATTGTCCTACTAGTCGATTAGTGACACAATTATAGTCATGATACATCTCTAATTTGCAGTTATTTTCATTGTTGTGATCACATATGATAGCGGCCAATTTCTTATTTTTTTTAAAGCAAAATACTTAAGGAAATTTATAGATAATAACTGTACTTAAAGCAGTAATTATGTTATGGTTTTACTATGTTAATATTAATAGCTGTAATTAAACATAATTGTGAAAAACATTAATTAGGTACTTACGTTGTACCAGTGTTTCGTGTAAGTAAACAAATAACACCCGCGTCACAGTAAGCTTAGACGTAAGTTATTTAAAAACATGAGTCATTGGTGTTTAGCACTGCTCAATATCGGTTAGTGATATAGTGTCAAGGAAACTGACTAAAGTGTTACAGAGTTTCCTCGCTGGAGATGTCAGTTGTTCAGTTTACGTGATTCCTTTGCTGCCTAGTGTTGTGTTGTGCCGGATTTTTTAATAATTTTAGTGCTGCTGGTGCTGTTCTATGTGCGTGTTTAAGGTTTCTTTTTAACTTTTATTATTTGCCTTTCGAGATATATTGACGTAAAAAATCTTTAAACAAAAAAAATTAAAAAAATAATTTCTCAACATATTAAGAAAAACCGTTTCATGTTAATATAACATTTAATTAAATTTTTTTAATACATAGGTATTGGTTTGCTTCTACTTCTGCTCCTTTTTTTACATTTTTGGTCATTTCTATCAATGGAAGTACTCTGAGAAATTGTGGGGGCCTGCCATGGCCTCCGCTTTCCACCATCATACAACATGACTTCAACAATAATTGAGCAATTGGCACCGTATCACTGTATGTTTTTCAAGAAACCTTTTGCTTATCATAACCATTCTCTGAAACAGATTTTTGCCTGTGAAACTTTAAAGGCCAGGAGTGTACTTGCAACCTAACGGAGAGTTGCAGGTCTCAGTGGACAGTCTACATACTGTTAGGTGACCCGTGCTTGGGGAGCGAAGTGTGTATAAAAAAAATTTGTGGCTGGCTCAATTTGAACAGTTATCAATGCTTATAAATATTTAAATCACTTGTAGTGTACCACTACATCCCAATCTAATTTTTATACAATCTCTACTTATAATCCTGTACCATTCTAAATTTATTGGGAGGCATCTCTAGTTAGGCACCTACATGACATATCTATTTCAAATTTGGAATGCCAATAATTTTTTTTTGTTATAGTCTTTTAAACAATAAATTGAAGCAAACAAGTCTATTTAACATAGATGATATAACATCCTCAAATGTGTCATAGATACTTAAGTATGTTGGTTATCTTTTCTTAAGTGTTGAACTTGATATGCTATCTCACAGTCCGTCATCTTAAAAGTATTTATGGAGATAAATACAAAGCAGGTAATGTTTTGAAGTGAAGATGAATGATCTGTGGATTTAGAGATTTTTAAAGATTAGAATTTATATTGCGCTCTGCCGCAGTGCCAGCATAATAAAATTATACACTAGGTAAGAAAATAATAAGCATTACTTGTAGCTCTGTAAGTGAGTGTTCTTCGTAGCAGAGCCACTTAAAACTCGTACAGGACGGATAAAAGCTACTGGCTTTTTAATTCTGATGTATAAGTACTGTTAATTGTCATAGAAATCTCTATGTTTTTAAATGATCTTTCGAATTTAATATAAAATATTTCGAATTAAATATATCTATATATGGTATATAAAAGAAAGTGGTGCTAGTTACACCACTTATAACTCAAGAACGGCTGAACAAATTTAGCTGAAAATTAGTGGGGAAGTAGCTTAGAACCAGGAGACGGACATAGGATACTTTTTATCCCGTTAGAATGGGTTTAAGTAAAAAAAAATCTGCTTATTTATTGCCTCTAAGGCGGCACAGCGTTTGCGGGGTAAGCTAGTTTACTATAAAATGAAAATCCCCACTGTTTCCTCTAATCACAATTCTGATAATATTCTTAAAAGTTAATTGTATTTTAATATAATTTGAATGACCATATGGATCATTCTCCAGGAGATTGTGCAGGAGCTTATAATCTATGACCAATATAATTATCAATTACGTATAAGGCAGTAAGTTAATGGTGTTAAAGTGCCCTGGAGTTCCGTGTGAGTAACAACATGAATCACTGCTACAAGCTAGTGACGTAATACATCACAATTATTCTGAAATAGATTTCTTTGAAATTTGCATTAATTTTAAATGACTGACTGAGTAACCACTTCTAGTACCAAATTAATTGACATACCCTTATTTCATTAAGAAAAAAGGTATTGACTGTTTTTTTTTATGGTGTAGAAGGCTACTAGTGCCATCAGACATCCATCACCACTACCAACCCAAGAGATGTCACAGTTATATCAAAGGACTGTACACGATTCTGTCTTATTTCATGAAACCACTCACAGATTGTATGAAATCCAGAGGAAGGTGATACATAGTATGTGTCCGCCAAGTCTTAAGTATTCTCCTGTTTCAGATGAGCAACGATGGCATACCCCAGCCATCCCCCGCCTGCACCGCCCCAGACAATGGGATCTACAAACACCGTGTTCAATAAAGAAACGCGGTTTGACCTCTCATATATCACCACAGTACCTGGGATCATTAAGATTGTTGTTCTAGTAAGTTTTTGTTTACCCATTTTTTTACATTTTTATAAATAAATCTGTGAACAGAGGCGGCTCGTATTAAAGAGCGCTGGTGCAGTGCACTCCCACTACAACTAACTTAAATAACATAGATAGTCATGTATATTTTGAATAAGTAACTAAAAATTATCCTTACATTACTTTCTCTGTATTCTACTCTGTATACAATAGTCTAAAAAAATGTATTACTGCACCTTACCTAGACGTACATTTGGCATCAACTTGTAGCTAGTGGAGCGCCAGCGATTGCGCTCCTATGTAGCGAAGTTTTATACGCTAAATTCAATAAGTGCGAAAGAGAAACATTGACACGGGCCGACGCGTAAAACAAAAGATTTGTATGAGAAATTAGCCTAAATTGGAGCGCTGCTCCGCGCGACGTTGCCGCTTTGGTGTGCTCTCGCGCGTACGCTGTTGCCATTCAAGTATTGTAAACAAACAAATAGCAACGTGTAGCGTCGTCATATAGCTCTCGCTCGCAGTTTTACATTAAATAGTTATTTAAAACTTTGTGTGAATATTATGGATCACATCTTAATTATTGTGTGCACTATTCCGATGACATCTGTAGAAAGTGAACGTTGTTTTTCAACATTAAATAAAGTAAAAACATTTACGCGGAACACTATGACGCAAGACCGTTTGAATGCTTTGTGCATGATAAGTATTGAAAAGCGCCTTATAAACTCAATAGTGGATTTTCAAAAAAAAGTGATAGATGTCTTCGCTCGTCAAAAAGATCGGCGAATGGATTTTATCTATAAATAAAGGTAAGTTTTTGTGAACCTCCATCCAAAAATGTCACGGGCCGCCTCTGTCTGTGAATGATACACCCAGATCAATGCAATTGGCACATGTTAAACATACTAACTTCACACTTAATCCAGGACCTCTGATGTGACAGTTGTATTATTTAGTACACAACTGTCAATTCAGCACGACGCAGCGTCTAAGGCCAATTACAGTACTCCACCGACCATCAGTGCGTACGTTCCGTCCTGACGATACGTGTTAACCGACAGTGTGTATCATTCAGTGCTCTCCTGACCAACAGACTGACCGGACCAGTACATCCGTACAATCGGCCCACCGAGCACAGGACGTGTTCACTTGTTTCCATAGCGCGTCGTTCGACCGACGGCACGCATGCCCGCACTCAACCGACGGCCCTCGTACGCAGTGCGCACGCACTGTACAATTTATGCATTTTCATATAAATGTCAAGCGCGACTGAAGTACGCACCGACGGTCGGTCGAGCATTGTACCCGGCCTAATAGATAGTATAGCATAGTGCATAGAGTTCAACTATCTTATAAAATCGGTTGCAGTATTCGAACGACCATCAGTGCGTACTTTTCGTCTTGATGAAACGACGTACGCACCGACAGTCGGTCAAACACTGTAACCAGCCTAAGATGTACGATTATTGGCTCTTAAGAACGTGTTGAGTGTTGAGCATGTGAAATCCACTTAACATCGAAAATAACTACGGGGTGATGAGACTTTATAGCCCACTGAGCCATGTATATATATTTTTTGGCACCCTTTGTAGTCTTAAGGGCTTGAAGTGTTGGTTTCTTTTTTTTTGCAATAGTTAGCCTGTTGACTACCAGCTATATTGTTTGTACACTTATATGCCTTTATACTTTTTTATGTGAACTAGTCACCGCTCAATTACTCATCACTCTCGTCACTAGAATAAGGTGACACCGCAAAATAGATACTCAACGAATCGTGATTTTATAACGTTTTTCTTTATCAATAAAAAATCTTGCTCGTTTGTTTTGTTTTGGAGGTTTTAGAGAGATTTTTATTCAATAGTGTGGGTTATCATTAAATATGCATTCAAAACATCGAGGTTTAAACCATTTTTAGATTCAGAGTATTAAGAGATCCACTTCCAAAATTTAAACTCACAAATTCTCAAACTTTACCTCTTTATAATATCAGTATACATGGATTAATGCAGGCTACCCAAGACTGGGATAGTTGGCACTCCTTGGACGACGACCATAAGATCGTATTATTCGAATATACTTATGATCTGGACGTTAGAAAATAACCATAAACTGGCTCAATGTCGTAGCGATAATAACATTATTATATATCATTAACTATTTCAAGAACAAACTAATAGAACCGCTTGAAAGAGGAAGAAGTAATTCCTTCGTTCGTGTCCAATAACAAGCAATAATTGCAAAACCTTGCTTTGTAATATCAAAGATCTATCTACTGCAATAGTCACTGACAATATTTTTTTATCAATTGGATTCTGACATCTTGCAAGTTCAGGGAATAAGATTGCTATTCTGAAGAATAATTAAGACTTTTGTTTACGTTTCAGCTAAAAGTTTCTCGTCCTTTAAATCTTAATCACTTTAAACGTTTGCGAAGGTGTTCAGAGGGATGTTAACTAATTGCCATTTGCTTATAAAATCAATACCCTATCACTTTTGATGCCAAATATGGAGTACCTTATCATTATCATCTGCATATTGTAGCCATTCATTATCTGTATGGTGACGGATTAAGAATACAAAGTGTCACAGAAGAAAAACTTGATACAAACTCTAAGCCAATCCGTTTGGCCAGCGTGATAAAGTAAACTAAAATCTCTTTTCTAAGGAGAGACCTATGTCCAGCAGTGGACTATTAAAGACTGTAGATGTTCTAATCAGATGTTTTCTCCACAGGTCCTTAATCTAATCGGTTTCATCTGTATCCAATGTTCAGCGTTCAGATCAAACGGCCAAGGGGTCTACTTTAGCTTGGTGGCAAACCTCGGTTTCTGGTTCTCAGTGATTTTACTGCTGCTGTACTTATTCCACGTGGTGGAGAAGTACCATAATATCAAGTGGTTGAAGATAGAGATGATAGCGTACAATGTGATGGTGTTCCTATACGTGATTGTGTCTACGATTGTGGTGGCGTTCGGTGCGGCTGCATATTCAGCTGCTGGGGTAAGTTCTCTTTTTTTTTCTATCTAAAGACCTTGCCAACGTGACTCTACTCTGCCTGATGGAAAGTATGAATAGAATCCAAGAGTTGTGTTCACCATACTCATTGCAAATGCTGACTAAGCAGTATGGTGACTCACACTGTGGCAGCCTTGTGAGTTGTTTTTTACACCCCGCTTGGGGACGTAAGTAGTCATTGTGACAGCGTAAGTTACACAGTTACCACGATAACCGTCACCCCTGCATCAATGGGCCTCCGGTCTCACACTCACCAACGAAACACGGCAACACGGATGCTTGCGCTTTAGGTCGGTCTTCTGTGGGAGGGTAGTACTGCCCCGGTCGAGCCGGCCCGCTTGTGCTGAAATCAGCGTAGCTCTGCTACCTAGAAATTTATTAATTAGCACGAAAAATGTGAAAACAAATATGACTTTTTAGTTTATAAATCGACTGGCTTGTTCATCTAGTGGTTAGTGACCGTGACTGCTAAGTCAGAAGTCATCGGTTCAATTCTTACCCGGGATCAGTATTTGTGTGATGAACTATCTATAATATGTATATATGTACTTAGAAACATTTAAGTATGTTTGCCAGTAGTCTGGTCACTATAGCGCAGGTTCTGCTTAGTCAGACTGCCGTGTGAGAAGCGTGAAGTTTTGTTAATGTCTTTAATTACAAAAACGTCAGATGAGGTTAGAGAACTTGGATTTCCCGACAATATTTAGTTTTAGTAACAATTATACGACCCTTACCTACTCGAGCTTGTGTCATCAACAGCCTTTTACAGTCCACTACTGGACATAGGCCTCTCCTTAGCAAGGAGGTTTTGGCCTGCTATACCACGCTGGCCAGACGGGTTGGAATAGGGTTTGTTTCAAGTTTTCCTTCTCTTTGTAATGATGTTGTCTTGTATACTTGGTCCCTTAGTCACCTTTTACGTCACCCACGAGATGAATAGGGGTGGTAGCACTATGTATTCTTAAACTGTTACCACATATAGATTGGAGCGGATACCACAAGCGGAGCAACGTTCGTTCGACAACGTTCTAATGGAATATTGTGCAATTTCCCTCTAAATCTTTATGTATAGAATAGAATATGTTAAAAGTGCCTTAGGCCTGACTGTGTTTTTTATTTTGCTGCTATTAACCGTTATGCACTAATTTTACGGTACACGAGGCACAGTAAACATAATATCTTTATGGTTTCTCACAGAAATAATAAGTCTCCGAATCAATTTAATGACTGCAGGAAACTAACACTTTATGTATGCTTATTTACAATTGGTATTCTTAATATAGATAAACCTTATGGAGGAAATCTGCACACATTGAATTTACTGCGAAATAATCACTTATTTTCAGGATCGTATATCCACATATATTATTGACCAATATAAAATATAGAATTATCTAGGTCTTTACCTATAAAATCGATTTTTTTTATGAAATAAGTCGAAAATATCTATTTTTTATATGTATTTTCTATTCTACCAGGGAGTGCAAGTACACTCCCTTGCATCTCTCTCCTCTTCTGTGAAAAGAAGTATTTGTAGAGTTCCATAAGTATGTTTTTTGACACGATTATTAATACGAAAACACGAAAATAGGTATTTCTGACGTCCTCTATATTAATCTCGTTAGAATATAGTGTTTTGCAACAAACAAAACACCATCGAAAACTTCGAACATAAATCGTAATGTTCAATCACTTTATTTCTACACTGTTTTCTTTACGTCGTATTTGGGGCTACGAGTTGTATTAACATATATTGTTATTCCATCAACTATCATATCCTCTCTCCCTCCAGAACCAGGGGAACGGAGGGAATTGCTCTCAACCCGCTTACTTAGTAAAAAAACAACGAAAGAGTATCGCTTCGTTCGCACTTACTCCTTTATGCCGAAGCATTCCTCAGTAGACTTCAGATATAAGCTCATGACCTCTAATAGATTAGAAAACTACGTATATTTGCGTAGTAATATCTAAGCTGGCTTCTAACAGAACAAAAGACAATACAATCGTCCCACTGGCACACTTTGTCAGTAATAAAACAGGTGGGCATGTGGCTCATACGTGACTATGCTATAAAATAACAATATACGCTATTTTATACGACTTAGAACAATGTATTGCGATTTATAAAGCATCATTAGACTACACTATCAAGACTAATATTAAAATGTGGAAGAGTTTGTGTTTTGTTGAACTCGCTACTGGTTCGAACTGGAAAATTATTTTATGTTTGACAGCCATTTATCGAGAAGGGCTACAGGGTGTATACATCACGCTACGACCTGTAGGATCCGAGCACCAATAAAAGATGTCGTAAAACTTTTAAAGGCAGGCAGCCTTACATATTTTGTTATTTAGTCGCAAGTCGAAATCATCTACACAAGTGCGTCTCCAGGCAGAAAATTCTAGCAGAATTATTTTTAACCTTTTGATTCTAAGTCTGCCATTTTATAAATCGGGGACTAGCCAAACTAACACCGAATTATAAAAACCTTAGCTGTTTTTTTTCTAGTGAGAAAATAAATAAATTGGTTGACGATAGTTTGCCATTAGGGTCCTCCTATTCTAATGTCGTCCTCCGATGTGACTTGAGTAGTGATTCGTTTCTCACTTTCCACGATGTCGTTTGACCCAGAACCATACCACTAGTACAGACTTTTACGAGTATTTTATAGTTGTTATAATAGGTTGCGTCGCAACCGTGACTAGACCAAATTTTATGTGTTACGTATTTGGCCCACGATACAATACAAAGTAATAAAAACAATAAGACATCCTACACACGGCCGTCTAGACCGATACTAGTCAGAGACTGTACTATGGTTACCAGACTGCTTTTACCATAGATAAATTATACACAGACAGAATAAATGATTGTATTCATAACCAAACCCATTTGTCCTCTATGGGAATTGAACTTTTGATTTCTTGACTTGTTGTAAAGATCAATAAGCACTGACCAAAAGACAATTACATATCACGATTTTGCATGATTAAAGTCGTATTTGCGTTTTATCGGTTTAACGATCTTTATTTCCCATTAAGACAATTGTCACTTACATGAGAACAATATTAAACAATTAACATTACATTAATATCCCGGTGCGGGTAGAACAAAAATAAAGTTGCTACCGCGTAAGGAGCGAGTTCTCTGCATTCCTGTGATAAGCCGGTGGTCCAAGTGAAAAGATGTTGCTTAAAATGTTTCATTATTATATATCTCAATAAATAATTTATTTTTGAATGTTTTCAGAGAATTCGCTTCTTTTACATCCGCGGGAAGTTTGTTGTAAATCTGTGCTCCCCCAAACGTTAAGTTGCGTTTTCCATAGTTAGTTCTTATGTTAGGCAATACGAGGTGATTGGCGCGACGTGTGGCGTATTTATTGGCTTTACCTTTCATTATGAAACTAATTTGTGAATGTATGAGTTTATGATTTATTTTATAAATTAGTATACATGTGTTGTACATAAAAAGTTGTTTTATGTTTAGTAGTTTAGTGTCTCGGTAAATAGTTTTAGTTGGTGTAAGAAAGTCATAATTATGTAATACTTTGATTATTTTATTCTGTAAAATTTGAATTGGTCTTAAGTTTGTATCAGATGCATTTCCCCATAACTCTATGAGGTACAATAAATGAGGCTTAACAAGGGCATTGTAGATTAGAGGCCGAACTTTTTTGGGAATACATTTCACTATTCTGTGTAATGAGCCCACAAGTGAGGAAAGTTTATTTGTGATATGTTGTATATGGGCGTTCCATGTTAAGTTGCAATTTGTGTGTGCGAATGATATTGTTTTATAACAATATCATTCGCACACACAAAAATTATTTGATGTATTTCTCGGTAAGTTTTGTTTCCTATAGGAAACAGACAGCTCCTGTCACTGTCGTTTTGTCAACATATCTGACGAAGTTTGTAATAAAGAACAAATGAAATGCGCTTTTGGCCACCATCAGACTGGTTTTAGTGGCAATCCCATACACTACTGAATATTCCAACGTCGTGATTGTGTCTCAGGGCCCGGAAGTTAGAAGGGATTTTCCAACCAGTAACCCACACAAAAGCTGGAGTCTGCCTTTCTTTGCAACCCTTAAACAAATAAACGTAAGTCAGATTAATCTTTTCCTATTTTCAGTTCTTCGGCTACCTGGCTATGGTGGTATACGGCATAGACGCCTTCATTAAGTATAAAGCTTTAAAAGCTGGTGAACTGGCGCAAGGGCTCCGGGTGGTCACCAAACAGACTCACGTACTGACTCCGCCGGCGTTACCGTAGCACGAGGACAGGTGGTGAAGAACTAAAGAACGTTCTGGCGAAATCGTGAAGTGTGTAAATAGCTGTTTAGTTATAGTGGTGTAAATGACTGACGAAGTTTAACGAAGTGGTCTATTTTCAATTGGATAACTGTGCTTTTTATCACAGTTCAGATGGTAGTTATTAAACGATACAAGACCAAGGTGGCCGACACTTAACGCTCCACCATCTGCAACGCAGCATCAGGCCGCCATCGATGACCAAGTTGATGTACAAAGAAACTAACGCAAGACCTCCAGAACAAGGACTTTGAAGAAGAGTAATTTGCCACAAAAAATCAAGTGTTAAATCAACTGTCAATGTGGCTTATCAATTCTCGGTGTTTAACCCTTCCAGTTAAGCTCGAAGCTTATGTTAGAAGTATTCATATCTGTAGTGCTCTGAATGGGTTCGAACCCTGTTACGATATTCCATAGCTGTTACGTTACTGCCACTGTATAGCATAATTTGCGTTGTAAAGATCTGACAGATGTGAATTGCCGAATCAAGCTAATGACTACTAAAGAAAACAATGAGATTAGAAGAATTTATATCCACAGCTTGTGACGAAGGTAAATCAATTTTATGTGTAAAGTGATAAGGTATAATATTGTTTACAAAAGAATGGATTACTTGTTACATTACAAAGATTAGTTATTTAAGTTTATTTAATTCCCACCTAGGTAAAATATATGTTGGTGTGAAAACGCGAGTGTAGTCTGATCGATGCCGTGACTTTGTTTTGTTGTCGTATAATATCTATCATAATAAATTCTCTACTACTCCTAGTCGTGTCGGACAACCATACCATCGAATTCTGAGATTGAGGGGACAGAGAGTGCACCTGTGTTAACGCACATATTGTGTACTATAATATCTGCTGCTGGACTAGTCTCCGTTGATAGTGGCCGCCGTGGCCGAAATCGGCTAGGAGTGCCTTATAATATCTGTGTTAACAAAAAAACAAAATCAAAAAAAAAGTCTTCCGTCTTTCTGTCTATGCGTTAGTTATAGTATATATATAGTTAATAGTTAGCACCTATGATTAATAATGAATTACATTTACACAAAGAGTCCAGTTTATTTTTAATCTGTCATGGTACCAAAACCTATACAATAACAGTTTTTTAAGACAACGTCCGCTGTATCTTAGAAGGCAAGTAATTAAAATTCAGTCAAAATTCAATTCAGATCTATTTCCGATCTTATTTTTCTAGAATACACCTCGCGTACTAGGAATAATCCTGTGTCATGGATGATTTTATAAGCATAAAAGAAACAGACACAAGAACACCCAAACTCAGAACAACAATTTGTGAATCAGAAAAGTGTGGTCCACAAATTGAAGTTTGCACACTCAGCGCAGTGAAGAGGTGTGGCGACCTCTAGCTACGCGATCCGTGCAATCAAAACGTAAAAAAAAAGTCAGCAATTGCAGTTATACTTGTCTATGAATTAAAACCATTTAAACCGGTCGTTTATCGAGTATAGGTTCAAGTTTTATTTAATAATTCTAATAATTTCAAATTAGCATTAGTCACCTACATACATGCGCATAACAAACGCATAGATAAGAAAATCAGTATTTTGTTGCAGTTTTTAATATTCTTATCCATTCTTTTATCAGTGGTCCACTGGCCTTGGTCAGACTACGTTTGTTTCAACCCAGTTTTTGACACAGATTAATCATTTGAATATTACACAGTCTCTCATGATAAACAGATATATATTCTGACATTATTGCTTGCTTGAAAATGTGAATTGGAATTCTAATATCTGGAAGTCGAGGCATAGTCTACTTCTATCTTCATACAATGTCTCGAGTCATCCTGTCGCTTTAAACGACAACTTTCAGTGCCAATCTGTTCTGGATCTCACTATTTTCTAGTAACTTAGTAACGTGTTACTGAGACTAGCATAATACCGATTAACTTTCGATCGCAACACTATGTAATCCGTCCGTCCGATTAAGAACATAGTGTTACCACCCCTATTCATCCCGTGGGTGTCGTAAAAGGCGACTAAGGGAACAGTATACAAGACGACATCATTACAAAGAAAAGGAAAACTTGAAACAAACCCTTTTTTTTTTTTTTTTTTTTTTTTTTTTTTTTTTTTTTTTAACGTGTGGAAACCCCCACGGGCCGTCACCCCACCGGGGTTTACGGCGGGGTGGTGTGTCGGAATCGGACCGACTAAAACCACACGGTGTGCCACTCTGCGCCTGAGAGAGGAGGGATCCGGGAACAGCTGTTATTACGACATCCTAATCCCTCCTAGCGCCTGCCCGCTTTCGCGGGCGCCATCTGCGGATTAACTCTCCATTTAGGCGACGTCCGGCACACGCACACGTCACCTCCTCGCGGCTGGCCACTATAGCGGATGGAGGGGAAAACCCGTCCCGTCCATCCGCGGCCACACTCAAGGCGGCATGAGGCGCTGGTATGCGCGCCTCCGCCGCCCGGCTCGCCGACGGCGAATTGGGTCCGAGTGGATATCGTCCTCCCGGGCCTTTTCCGCCGCCTCCTTCCGCGAAATTACGTCTTCGCAGAAGGTTGCGACCGCGGTAAAACAACTGTCGCTACCGGCCATGGAGCGTATGACGGCCGGTAGCGAGAGATCTCCTGCAATAACTGCAGTGAGGACCCCACGCTGCGCCGTCCAGGCGGAACAAACCGCTAGCGTGTGCTGAGCCGAGTCCTCACTGCAGTCGCAGTGGTGACAGGCGGGACTCAATTCCCTCCTGGCGACCGAGTGCAGATACTTCCCGAAGCAACCGTGCCCGGAAAGGACCTGCGTCAGTCGGAAGGAAAGGGTCCCGTGCTGCCGCCCTGCCCACTCGGCGATGACCGGCTGGAGAGCCTCCACGGCGGCAAAACCAGCACGTGGAGCCTCCAGCCGGGACGACCAACGAGCCATTGTGGCTCGACGAGCGGCCTCTCGCCACTCGCGTATCTCTTCGGGCGGGGGCCGTATGCCGCTACGCGCCCGGAAGTCAGCCGATCGCCGATAAACTTCGGCAAGCACTTCCGCCTCCAAATCCCACGGGGGAGTGCCGGCCAAGGCGCACGCCGCCTCCGTCGATACGGTGCGGTAACCGCGTATGGCTCTAACCGCCAATATCCTCTGAGGGCGCCAGAGGCGGGCCCTATTCTGGGCGGTCAGAGCCGCCGCCCACACCGGTGCACCATACAGCGCCATTGACCGGACAACCCCCGTGTATAGCCGTCTCGTCGCGACGCTAGCTCCACCCAGATTGGGCAAAAGTCACCCAAGGGCAGAAGCAGCGCCGACCAGCTTTGGAGAAAGCTGTCGGAAGTGCTCGTCGAAGAGCCACCTGCCGTCGAGGATCAGGCCCAGATACTTCATCTGGGCCTGAACCGGTACGAGGACCGAATTGACCACGATGGAGGCGCCGGAGGGTGGACCACGACGGGGCCCATGGAACAAAAGGGCCTCCGTCTTCTCCAGGGCCACCCGCAAACCCAGCGCCTCAATTCGCCCGACCACCAGAGAGACACCCGTGGTGGCCAGGCGCGCCGCCTCTTGAAAGTTCATCCCCCGGGCCGTGATCAACGTGTCATCTGCGTAACAAAGTACGCCCAGCCCGGGGGGAAGACGACCTCGGAGGACCCAGTCGTATCCCATGTTCCACAGGAGTGGTCCGAGGACAGACCCCTGTGGAACACCGCACGACATGAGCCGCCGCCTTAGAACACCGTCTCGGTCCTCGTACAAGACGGTACGCTCCTCAAGATAGTCTGCCACAAGCCGCCTCAGGTACTTTGGCACCCCGTGGTAGTGGAGTGCTTCCCTGATGCAGCTAAATGGCAGACTATTAAATGCGTTGGCGATGTCCAACGACACCGCCAACAGCACGCCGCCACAGCTCACCGCCTCTTCGGTAACGGCCCTCAGGCGCAGCACGGCATCGACCGTCGAACGCCCCGCCCGAAAACCAAATTGGGCGTCCGACAGATCGGGGCCCACCTCGCGGAGGTGCCGGACGATGCGGGCAGAGAGTATCCTCTCAAACAGTTTACCCGCCTCGTCCAGCAACACGATGGGCCTATAGGCCGCTACCGATTCGGCTGGCCGTCCCGGCTTCCTTAATAGGACCAGCTTCCCGCTTTTCCAGCACTCAGGAAAGCGTCCGGACGCCAAGCTAGCGTCCAGGACCTCCCTGAGGCGGTCCGACATGTGTTCGAGGGCTCGGGCTAGCACTCGGGCAGGTATCCCGTCCGGCCCGGGGGCGGTGTTCTTAGAGCGGATCCGTAGAACAACCGCCCCTACCTCCGATTCCCTGACGGGAAACTTGAAACAAACCCTATTCCAACCCGTCTGGCCAGCGTGGTATAGTAGGCCAAAACCTCCTTGCTAAGGAGAGGCCAATGTCCAGCAGTGGATTGTAAAAGACTGTTAATGATGACTATGTAATCAGATTACAATCCACGTTGGATGTTTAATACTTTACGACAGCACGAATGGCTGGTTCTACTTCGCTGAGTGTTGTGTTCAAACCCCACATGGGACAACACTTCGTGTGATACACAAATCGTTATTCTGAGTCTGGGTGTTATTTGTGTCTGTTTTTTGTATGTATGTAAAGTCCCCGCGACAGGAATATGCTCAAGGTATCTTTTTAAAAAAGAAAAAAAAACCTATTTCATGAGAATACCTTTTGTGACGTTCTTTTATGACTTGTGTACTTTTCTTGTCAGTTATGAATTTTCAATTACAAGAATTTGTCTTATGAGCTAATTTTTCTCTCATTTTTTCTCCTTTGCTTATGATTTTTTTATAAAAAAATCTAATAAAGTCATCACACAATAGAACATGTTACAACGCGTAATCGTCACGTTCTAAAACACTGATTGTATTTTACCAAAGCGTGGGTAGTTAGTTCTGTGTCACAAACTGCATTAAGTATATTAGTAAGTTAATACTGCGCAAGGTTTCGAATACCTCGGTGTACTTAACACAATATATTTAATAACATATTTGTTTTTAAACATTATTAGTTTCCAAAAAAAACGCTTTCAGAGTCAGTTACAAACGTACACGTGAAGTTAATAAAACCGTGTTGTGTTGTTGCTCAAAATATTAATATTACCAATAGGAGTTAGTCTATGATCTCTTGGAAGAGGTATCATGTAGCAAAATTGATGTTCATTTCACATAAAATAATGACTACTCAGAAATATAGGTCACTTGAATTAAAATGATTAAAAACAAAAAAATTTGAGACAAGTAATTCAATAATTATAAACTAGATAAGTAAGGATGGGATATAATATAATTTAAAATTGAGAAGAATGTTTTAAACAATGAAAAACTATGATGACTGACATCTTGGTGAGAGAAAGCTGTTGCATCCTATCCTGGCAACACTGAAAACTGTAAATCTGTAATAAACATGAATGTCGTGTTCACGAATGTTCTTGCACCATAATAATGTTCAGAAACGAATTTATTTCATAAGTTTATAATATATGTATATAATGTTACGACTAAGCGTAAATATGACCTGGTTCACCTATTAGGATATACTAGAAGGGTCCAAAATTAAACCACATCTGTTATCTGATTTTTTCATGGGGTAAAAAAATATAAATTTAAAAAGTAATATAATTAATACCAGAATAGCAGAAATACAAAATAGCAAATAGAACATACATGTAGAAACTCATGAATATAAAATTCACTACGTACAACTTCTGCTTCTGGTATGCTTTTTCGGAATCCTTCAGACCATCTTTAATGACATATTTTCTTAGACCCAAGCACATAACTTTAATGAATTGGTCATAACCAATGGTGAACGTGTCACAGTAGAATATATCCAGATCTTTAGCCGACATCCTACATATCATGTCGGTGAGATTTTCATCGCCAAAATACCTAATATGTTTAAGAAATAGCAGAACAATTTGGACATCTTGTTGACTTTTTGGTAGAATCGTCTGAATTGATTCCTTTGATTTTAATACTAAGAATTATGCACACTATGTCGGCTATATAAGCAGGTATCTGGTGTAGGATCAAAGTAAAAAGCCAGGATTGGTCACTTCAGCTAGATAACAGTACCAGACAGCGAATGGCGTGCTGATCCTTTTACAGTCATCGCTTCTCAAAGTTAATATTATGAAATCCCAAACCGAGTTTCGTTTAGCATGTCGTAGAGCAGCATGTTTTCTTCTTTCGCACGTGTCCCAGGTTGCGGCAATTATGGCATTATTTTCTATGAACTGCTTGCCAAGGAAAGCACCTTCTCCAGTAATAAAGATTGAAGCGCCAGGAAGAGTTGTTGTATAGGAGAATCGCCTTTTTCTATTACATTCACAAACTTCTGGCGAGACAGTACTTCTAACTCAAATTTATGTATTTTATCCATGTCTGACTGGTATGAAGCCATTTTAATAGTACGATGACACTGTTAATCACTGAAATATGTATTCGAGACTATTAATGTAAATTTCATTAATTTATAAATATTTTTTGTGATATAAGAGTAAGCTGTAATTTATTTAATCAAATTTGTAATAAATACATGCGTATATTGTTCTGTTAATAATAGTTAAAATATTTATACAAACTCTTTATACCTCTAAGATATCAGATGTAAGTAAAATAATATATAAATGTATATACCTTAGAGATTTTTGTACATCATATATATAAAAATATACTGATGTACTTACGAAGATTTACTGTGTATAAGATTTTTTAAGTGTCTATTGTCTGCAAAAAGATCATAAATAGTATATATAAAACATGTACACAGCATGTTGTGTACAGTTCAAAATTGTATAATTTCTTTTTGTTAGTTTATACATTATAATACCATAGTATTATAATAATGTACGTAAGTATTCAAAAAACAATAGACTTTCGCTACCGGGCATATTATATTACGATTATTATAACTATGAGAAGTTAACTAATAAGTACCGCAAAAATTGAATTAGAGAAATATGTTACAAATCTGCTTTTCAGGAATAGGTAGGTTTTTCAACCTTATATGTCTTTGGCTCCTCTGAGCAGGTCAGGTGATCGTGTCTTACTAAAGTGTAATGTCACAATTTCTCATTGCGCGATGCAGGACTGCGGTTACTCATAGTTCGGTCGGTTTTCGCTAGATGACACTAAATTATATTGTTGTCATATTAAAATTTTCGAATATATTTCTAACGCTATGTCGATAAAGCTTTGTCAACGCGAATTTAATATAATGTTTACTAGTGCACTTACGACCTAGTGTGCGTTTATTTCACATCAACTCTTGAAGTCGATGGTGTTTGACGTTGCGATTGGTGAAAATTTCAATGCTAGCCAATAGCAACGCCGAACGCTGTCACCGTGACAATCAAGTCGAGAAATAAACAGAAACTGGGTCCTCTGATTTTGTATATAATAGATGTCTATATAATACGTAACTCCGTCCAATATGTACTCACATGTTCTACGCTCACGTTTGTGTCAAATATCACGCGATTTGTGCTCACATATGAATTAATGTTGCTTCAAAAAAGTGTCAAATTGTATGTCTATAACTATTAATGTGTAATGATGAGGCGATAGCTGTCTTCTGTTGTGTTATGATATCTTTTCAAGAGGGTATTTCTAAATATCTACATGGTTAACTGAAAGAATGATGTACAGGATATGGTAACAGCAGTAATACTCGTATATATTATAAAAATAAATTAATACCTGTCATTAAGCATGCGTATACGTAGTATACGACATAATTACCTTTTTATGTCTTAAATTGTTACCTTGTTTACTCTCATAAGAATCTGTTCTATAGTGAATATTTTACAAGTCTCTACATTTTATAACAAGATTTGAATATTCTCCATTATATACTACTAGCTGTACCAGCGACTAGAGACGTGGTTTTTGCTGCGTAACTCCCGATCTCGTGGGAAATCTGGGTTTAAAAGTAGCCTACATGTTGCCCAGTAATCTCCTCTATCTCCTAGTGAAAGTCACATTAAAATCGATTTGGCAGTTTCAGAGATTAACCTGGAAAACTGGCAAAATTTTTGAAAAATGTAGTTGTTCTCTTAAAGGTAGGTTTTTTAAATCACATAAGACATTTCAATTTTTTTAAATATGTATTGATAGGACCCTGAAATATGAGCACACCTTTTGTAACACCCTTGTATGTCATTATTTATTATTCGAGGCTGTTCACTATGGCTCACACACCGCACCATGTCTACGTCTGTCTGGTTAAACCAACTTGTTATTCATTTAATCTCTCCGTTATCAATGTTGTATAAAATAAAACAATATAAATGCTGTAGAGTTGTTTTATTAACAATTGATTTAAAATACCTTAGTATTTAGAAACATATATGTATAATTCTTTCTTAAAAGGTTAGGCAGAACTGTTTCAGTTATATTAACGTTACACATTTAGATTAGGTACAATATTTGATTCATTTAAATCTATTTTTTTTTTCTGAGTGGTATTCGCTGCCGCTGCGAGTAGAGGTATATACCGACAGCAAAAACCGCTTTGGTGTAAACAGAAATATTACCGCCATCTCACTCGGTTTTCTCTACCGCAGGCGGTAGCAAATACCGCTCAAGTCTGAATAGGCCTTTAGACTTGACTACCTCTAGACATTTCTGTTTTTGTATCCCACAATTTCATTATTACATTAAACTTAAAAAATAAGTAATACAAAAAAAAACTTAATAATAAACTAGATTTTAACTATGTAATTATATTACAATTATATTTGAAACTAACAATTCTGTAGTAATGATAATACAGTATGCACATTTGGGATCTGCCCTCACCAAACGGTAGGGGTAAATTCCAAAGCCCTGATGGTCGCACTTCAAGGTTTTTAAATCAAATAAAAGACTTATCAACAATTTCATTGTACTTGTTAGAACAGGTACGGGATGTGCTTTGGTTAAATAATTAAACAATACTAAGAATAATAATATAATAGAAATAAAAAAATTGTGTGTGTCAGCTCCGACGCACGACTGGAGTTTACTCCTTAAGTACGATTATCAAAACAGACGCGAAAAAAGCTTATTTAACTGAAATTAACTGAAAAAAGATTGATACCGTATAAAAGGGTAAATTAACAAATTAATGAAAATAACATATAGATATAGTCGCTTTGCAGCATACTAGTGTATTAAGAATACACTCACAACCAGTGCAGCCGCACCAAAAACGTAACGAAGTCATTCGTTCAGTAGATTTTACTCCTCACATTTTTCTCATACCGGGCGCCTTATATCAAAGAACCGACTCTTAAGGAGTAAACTCCAAAAATAATATTTTTTTCAGTAGCTACATATGATCTAACATCTGACATCTCACCTGTCATTTGATGACCAACTAGCACTACGTGTATAAACACGTTTTTACTAATAATAGTACAAAAAGAATCTTGATGTTACGTGTTACACATTTCCGTCCCTTTTCACTTTATATAAATGATGTATATCACTTATTATTATGATCCAAATTCATATGTCTAGTAACAATCAGGCATATTGGTACTGTATTTTAGATTAATATGAAAATATTGGACCCATGTTGAAAGTACAGTACAATAACTTATGAACAAAATGGGCAATCCCTTTAAATGCCCAGCTCCTTGGGTACGCAGACGCCAGGAATATGGGGTGTTGCAACTAGAAATCCTAACGACTGACTTCAGGCACTCTAGAGAGAACTCGAAACAAGCGATTTCAAGTCCTCCGTGCGTAGCTAGTCCCTATTTTCTGGGCAGTTTGCAGCCGCCACTCAAACGAGGGCCCAGCTATAGGTAAGTAAAAATTGGCAACACTCTTAATTAGTCAAGGCACGTGACTAATGTATTCTTGTCAGTTTTAATATAAAGATAACTTTAAAGTGCATGATGTTTTGGTTCGTATCGCCATTTTGATGAAAAATCAGTGATCGATGAATTTGATTAGACATGACACACAGTAGGTACGAGGAATTAGCCCTGCACATTTTAGATAAGGTTTAATATACAGTTATTTTAGCAACTACTGCAATACGAATGGTTATCGACAATAGCTTACAAATTATTTATATCAGATATTACAATTACGCATTTATTTTCAAATTTTAATTTCGGTCGATAATATCAGGAGTAATATCTTTAAATCGAACCTTCTTTAATTTATATTAAAAACTCCTTGGAACTTTTTCACTTGTGACGTCATAAAGCTTGTTCTTATCCCTTTTTACTCTATGGTACTTCATTAACCAACTTGTCTTAATGTGTAACGTTATTAATGGATGATCAAGTAAATGTCTGTACCAGCAGCAGGTACATGCCAAAGCTCCTTCTGTATCACTTTCATATTTGAATGATAAAAAAGACATTAACATCAAACTAGAATAAATAGTAGATTTTTTTTTAGAAAAATAGTTATTTTCTGTTTCAATATTATTCAAAAAAAAACCTTAAGTAACACGATCAATACATAGATTAGACTAGGTTCTCAAGACAGAAAAAAAAAAGATTATAATTTCAGATTTTTCTGATTTCTAAAATAAATTATGCCTAAAAGCAAATTCCTACAAAGTTATTAAATTCAAAAAATGGTCTAATGTTTTTTAAATTAAAAGCTTATTGTTTAAACGGTTTCAATCAAGCGTGTAATTATGCGATTAAACAAGACGGAGTTTAACGAGGGAATAGAGCTTCGCATAAGTCAAGCATTCTTGATGTACACACCTTTTTTTTTCTATATTAAGAGCCTGCCAAAGTGACTGTACTCTAAGAGTTGTGGTCACCATACTCATTGCAAATGCTGACAACGCAGTATGGAGACCCACACTATGGCGGCCTTGTGGGATGTCTTCACACCCCGCTTGGGGACGTAAAAGGCATGACAGTCATCGTGACAGTGGAAGGTTTACACAGTTACCACGATAACTGTCACCCCTGCATCAATGAGTGACATCACACATGATTAAAACCGTCTATTCTTTACTTTGAATACGTAAAAAGGTTAAGTTCACAGACATTGGAACATGCAATATCAAACAATACAACATTATATCTCATTATTTTCTTGTATTTTGAAATACAATAACATCTTATTGTACAATATAAACATACTACAGTATATAATAATAAAATGTTATACATAAAATGTATTATTTCGTTATGTTTTCAACGACTACATTAAATGCAGAATACAGGCACAGTTATGCAAGGCACACAGGCAGAGGCTGCCATTTATACATTTATATAAAAATACATCAATTTAATTTAACAATAATATTTTTAAATCTTACGCTATTAAGCACAAAGCATTATACTTGGAATAATTAAAAATGATTTAAAGGAGTATTGGTCACTCATAACTTATATGAAATATCTTATACATATCAATGGCACTTCTCGTTTGTGAATAAAAATGTTTTAGGTACCAGACACCTAGATACCTCCTAAGGAGGTAATTAGTAACATCTACTGTGGGAATTCATATTTCTGCGCTAGCGTGTGATTGCTAGCGAAATGCTTCTGGGACTGAAAAAAATCGACCTGTTTTTTTTTAGCTATTAGCTAACTAGTGCCGTATACCACACATTACACATTTTAGATATTAACGGACCATCATATGGCCAGCGTGGTATGGTAGACCAAGAAACTAAAGGCCTATGTCCAGCAGTGGACTTGAATTTTTTCCAGCTTGCTTACATTATCATCCTACCCTCAGTCTAAAGAAGTCCACGGTTAGACATAGACCTAAAAGCATAGTTAACAAAATGTGAATGTTTAACACAATCTTTGCCACCCCTTCGGGGGTTGCAGGTACATTTCTTAACCATGAACATGACAGAACATGACCCTGTACAAATAATATTAAAGTCAACGAGGCTAAGTACGTTGTTATTATGATAAGAAGTATTTATAAAACTATCTGGGGAATACCCGCTGATAATTCGGTGATAGAAGTTGTCAAACCGTTCCAACTTATCGAACTAGTGTAAGTTCCAGGCGAAGGTCGCTAAAAGCCGTTGAAGGTGGACGACATGGGACCGTTGTAGAGAACCTTGGAGGAAGCCTACGTCCAGCAGTACAGCTGAGGTACAATTTTGTGACTTTTAATTAATTGGCTAACTTTAACTAGTATTTTAAATTTTGCCAGGAGCAATTCCCGACACATATTAAAATTACACATTTTTAAAGATTTGTTTGCATTGACAAATATACGACATCTTACCATTTCTATATTTAAAGTCACTTTAAAAATCGATTAATTTAACCGAATCGAGAACTTTATAATCGATTTTAGAAAAATATTTCTGTTTAGACATCGAAGGCACCTATGCTTGGACACAAAATTTATTTTTCTATTTACCTATACGTGACTTGTAAATAAGTATCTCATTTCTATGGCAATTGTTCCCTACTTTCAAATTTTTTACAAGATATATAACGCACTTAAAGTTATAATATTAAATGACACATGCCAAAAAGAGAGACATCTGTCAGTGCCTTCAGGTACTTTACTGAGGAGGCGTTCCTTTCTTCCATCCTTTATATTTGAGGTAGCCGTCGAAGCCATATGCGATAATGGCGCACAGACCAAAGAACTGAAATTGAAAATATAAAATCTAACTATACATATATTAAACGAAAAATCTCCTTTCTGAATGCGGATCTCTTAAAATCCAAGTACTAAAGTACGAGCAAATTAGACTCTTCAAATTACAGTGGACCTCCGGTAATTCGACAAACGTTTAGCAGGGCAATGTCGGACTATCGAATTTGTCGGATTATAGAGTACTGCCTAAGACCCCTTATAGCCCGGCTTTTTTTACAAAAGAGTACCTTGTAATCCAACAAATTACAGACAAATGATAAGATTGTATATGTTGTTGTCTTCTGGGCTTGTGCCGACATTACTAGGTACGTCTAAGTAATACAGAATGAATAAACAGCAAACAATGAACGCACGCTAAGCTGCACCGCTATCACACGTAGTCAAATTCAAACTAAGCAATTGGAATTGAAACAATGCCTACGCGTCGAGCACAAGGTGTAACCTGTTTAATCATGCACGATCTACATTAGCGAAAATTGTTTGGTTGATGTCGGATTACAGGGAGATCCGGATTACCGAGGGTCCACTGTAACAGTCTTTGTAGATATAAATCCTCATATAGTAAATGAAAAAGTAAAGAAATATAATGTTCAACTACATTCCTAAGAAATGTCCGTAAGTCTCAGAGGTTATCCGCTTGTGTTGATATTTTAAGATGTCAAAAATTTTAAATAACTTCATTGTATTTTTTTTATGTTTTTTTAATGTCAGTGCATCGTTCACGATTCATGTTATACTCAGAAATCAATTGATTTGCGAAAATATGTGTGTCAGTATTTAAAAATTAGTTCTATAATTCATTAAGTTAATAAAAGCCTCGGTGACGCAGTGGTAGTGTATGCGACTGCTGTTCTTGTGGTCTCGGGTTCGATTCCTAGGTTGGATAAAAAAGTGTTTCTGGTTCAGGAAATACTTAATGCCTGCAGTTTTGAAGTTGGGGTCTTAACGCCCGTCCTTCGGAGGATACGTAAAGCCGTCGGTCGGTCACCTGATCTCTATCCAGTCGTGTTTTACAAAACAACCGGATATAACCGGTCCCTTCGGATTGTGAAAGTGAGGGGCCAGAGAGTGTATCAGTGTTTGTATACACACTTGGACACTATGATATTTTCTACGTATGTTAGTTGGTTGGTCTCCTTTGAGACTGACCACCGTGACCGAAATCGGAGGTACGTTATCAATATTGTTAGAGGCTGTTATTGTTGAAGTCATTTATTTATAATTTTTAGGAAAGCCTGGAATTCATTACCAGTGCACATGTTTCCCTCCCACTACGATCCTGGGTCCTTTAAACCGGGCGTGAAAAATCATCTCATTAGGCCGCCGTAGCGGGGGTCGCCATTTTACACTGTCGTCATTCGCAGTGAGTATGGCGACCACCGCTTTTGGATTCTATTCATGCTTTCCATCAGGCAGAATAGAGCCACTTTGGTAGGTTGTAAATAAATAAATAAAAAAAAAAAGAATGGTGTCGTGGGACACCAGGTAGGAACGAAGTTCCTTCGGATAATGTGGAATCGACACAATTTGCAAAAAAAATCGTGCTCAATTTTATGTAGGTTTTCTTGATTTTTCTCTTAAATTTTGCTGATTAGTTTTTATTTAAGTACAAGAAAGTATTTAGGAAATTCAGTATTTTAGGAAATAAAATAATAAATTCCTTAAAATAATAAAATAGCACACATGACGCGCTTTCGCGCCTGCGCACGTCTCATTTAACGGTTTTATTCCACGCACTTTTTTCCACAGATTTATTCCACGCACTTTTTCCACTTACGGTTTTACTATCACATTTTTTTCCGTTCGGTCCCGCAGTGAAATCCCTATCCCCTCCAAGCCTGCCGTAAGGAACTTCGTTCCAATAATTTACTTCTTTTATACTTTTAGGACGTTATGCTAGAGATGAAATCATATCTTTGCTTATTTTGTTATTAAAAAAGCAATGCCCACCTTTGGAACACAAACACAAAATGAACACAAAGAACGCCCAGGCTCGGAACAACAATTTGTGGTTCACACAAAGTGTCCCGTGTGTGGTTTAAACCCACAACATTCAGCACAGCAGAGAGCGGTGTGGCGACCACTGAAACTACTACGCCATCTGTGCAGTCAGTCATATTAAAAAATATATTCAACTCACCATAACGGCGTAACCGACACTCTCGCCAATAGTCGCCGCAAATATCGAACATCCAAAGTATGTCAAAACGATAATGACACAATAAAAACACTCCAGCTTATGCCACGGCCACTTGTTGAATTTCTCCACAAAATGTATGGTGTACAGTAGGAGGAGCAAGAGTGTTATTATATTGGCTGTCCAGTACAATATGTTGTAGAATATGGCCGATATCCATGACCATGATATTTTTATACATATGAATCCGATTAAATTACATGTCTGAAAGAGGAAACATTATGTAATGACAGTAAAAGCAATTTTTATTTAATAATAATGAAAAAATATTGACACACAACGTCATCTAGTCTCAGAGTATGATGAGTTTTTGCTATGGGTACTATAAATACCTTTACATGAGCAATTCTTCTATATATACATATATATATATATATCTGAATCTCGGAAACGGCTCCAATGATTTTCATGAAATTTAGTGGGCGGTGGGATTTCGGGGGCGATAAATCGATCTAGCTAAGCTTCATTTTTACAGAACGTTGTTTTACCCGTGTTTTCCAGCTTCAAGAAACTGCTACAATGTCATTAGAATATGAATTTGAATGCTGCTTTACTGACACAGCAATGCAAAAATTAACTACTTTAGTAGATGGATTTGTCTAAAAGGGCCATATTGACACCTTACAATGTGACAAAATTAGGGATGGCAACAAAATAAGTTGGTAAATTGCGAATCCATATCTGGTAGATTTACCAAAAAAAATACAGAACAAAGCTCGGTTTGCAGGTACTATACATGCAAACAAAACAAATTTCGTTTATCGGGTCATTCGATTGTAAACCAAAGGTTACTACAAAGTGACCGGTGTCTTGCTTTACTTTGTGAACCTCCAGTGTTGAAGGAGAGTGTATGGAGTTATAGTAACCACAATCAGTGAACAAATTTCTCTCAATAACTGTTAGATAATCAAGTTATTTATCAGTATCAATCAAGGTTGTGTTATAAATACAAAAAAAAAGTAAATAAAATATTAATTTATATTCAACTAGCTGATCCAGCGAACCCTGTTCCGCCTTAAAGGCAATAAATAAGCAGATTTTGTATTTTATTCAATTCAATTTTTTATTAAGAAAACGAGGAAAAAAAAAGATAAAAAGCATCCTATGTCCGTCTCCTGGTTCTAAGCTACCTGCCCACCAATTTTCAGCTAAATACATTCAGCCGTTTTTGAGTTATAAGTGGTGTAACTAACACCACTTCCTATTATATATACAGTAGCGCTCAAAAGTATTTTGACAAGACTACTTTTGCAGTTATCTTTTTATAGAGTACTTCAAAATAATTTTAGTATTTTTTATATTATTATTTATGATGTATTTCATCCTCTGTGAGTTACAAGTTGGAACTTGTTGGTTTTCTTTCTTTGTTAAAAACAAAACACGTCTATACATGCGCTCAAAAGTATTTTGACAACCATTCAGTTCCTTGCTGGCAGCGGTTCTACTCACACTGCATATATTTTTGTCTATAAGGTATAATTATTCCGCATTTATCAACATGCCTAAGACTAAAGAATATTCAAATGATATTAAAAATGCCGTGATAACTGCCCTACGAAGTGGAATGACGCAAGCAGAAGTTGCTCGAAGTTTTAAAGTGACACGACAACTTGTTAGTTCGTGGAACAAAGCTTATAATAAACGTAAAACTATTGAAAATAAACCTCGAAGTGGCCGTCCGAAAAAAACATCCGCTAAAGAAGACCATTTGATAAAAAGATTATCGACAAGTGATGTCCGAAAAACAGCTGTGCAAATAAAAAACGAGGTACAGGAAAATTACGACGTGAATTTACACGTTTCAACTGTAAAACACAGACTAAAGGACTTCGGATTACATGGACGACGTCCAACTAAGAAACCACTAATTTCTGCAAGGAATAGGAAGCTACGCCTTGCGTTTGCGAAACGTTTCAGATTATGGACGAGTTCAGAATGGTCCAAGGTGTTGTGGAGTGACGAAAGCAAATTTAATTTAGTGTCATCTGATGGTATACGGTACGTGCGACGTCCTGTAAACAAAAGATTTGATGTTCGATACAAAATATCCACAGTAAAGCATGGAGATGGCAATATTATGGTCTGGGGATGCTTTTCTCGCCGCGGAGTCGGACCTTTAGTTAGGATAGAAGGTACTACGGATCGCTTTATGTATGTAGATATATTAAAGCAACTAATGCTACCCTATGCTAAAGCAAATATGGCACCTGGTTGGTATTTTCAACAAGATAATGACCTAAAGCACAAATCGAAACATGTCAACGACTTCATGAAACTCGCTAAAATCAAAATTCTCGACTGGCCAAGTCAAAGTGCCGATTTAAACCCGATAGAGCATCTTTGGGAAGAACTGAATCGCCGCGTAAGATGTCGAAACTATTCAAATAAAGATGCTTTATATGAAGCACTAAGTAACGAATGGAGCTGAATACCCATTGATCGTTTACAGAAACTAGTTCACTCGATGCCGGCGCGGTGTGAAGCAGTCTTGAAGGTTAATGGATATGCAACAAAATACTAATAGTTAATATCAAAAATAATATTTTTTTTTATTTTATAAAATAAAAAACTTTCCTTGTCAAAAAACTTTTGAGCCATGTCGTAAATATTTTTTCTTTATGTTTTCTTTTTGTGTAGAAATACATTACATTTAAGTGTCTTTATTTGTGAAACGTATCATTACTTCAAATATAATCGTTGATTGGAAACAATTTCGTTATCATTTTTGTGATATGGAATAAAATTGAGTTGTCAAAATACTTTTGAGCGCTACTGTATATAAGATTAAAATGAAAAGTTATTTACTTACTATTTGGACTAATTTCAATATACCAGGCATAGTTTTAACATATCCCTTGTCAAATCTTATGATCTTCGTGGGTTGTTCTGGCAATGTTTGATTGTCGTAGTTTGACATTGTTAATGTAGAGGTAGCTGAAAATTATATAATCAATTATAACAACTTATAGTTTTAATGTCCGTGTGGTGATGGTTTAAAAATACTTAGTGTCATCATTTCTATTCACCCCATGGGTGTCGTAGGAAGCAAGTAAGGGAGTAACACCTCTGGAGAAGGAAAATTAAAAAAAAAGCTTATATTAACCCGTCTGGTCATGTGATATAATGTGATATAATAAGCCAAAGCCTCCTTTCTAAAGAGAGGGCTATGTCCAGCAGTGGACTGTTTAAAGGTTGTTGATGTTGATAATTATAGTTTTAAATGAAGGATACTCCTTTTAGTGTGTAGAAATGGTGAGGATAAATACTTCATACTGTAATCATAGTTATAAGGCCTGAATTTGCTGTGCAGACAATTCACTCCCAATCTAGGCCTTATACTTACCAAAACAATCCTTAACATATTGCTCACTACAAAGCAAGGTATTGTGTTGCTAATCTGTTCATTTTACAATGAGAAATTGACCACTCCAAGGTGGCAAATCCAACATAAAGAACCTTCTGACCATCGAAACCTTGGTTCAGTAGAAAGTCTCGTGCTCGAGAAGCGAGGAAAACTCGCATAATGTGTCCGAAATTTAGACAATCGACGTCTGCCTATATGTCCCACAGGAAGTTCCGATAAATTTGCATGCCTCTGATAAAAATATTAGTTAGCTACCTATAGCACTGACCGTCGTCGCTCTCAGAGGACGAAAAAGATATGCCTTGTTTTTAATATTCTAGTCTTTGCTATAACATTTTGACTAATATTGCTGGATCGCATTTTGTATATAAATATTAAATATTGAGAATAATGTCTTGCCACACCCACACTTTACTTTAAAAGAACGGAGCTTGGCCAGTAGTATGGTATAGAAGTAGGGAAAATTAAAAATTCAGTAATTTACCTTATTTGTGCTTTAAATTTGATTACTAGTACAGTCTTTCAATAATTTCAATACACAGTTGTTCTTAAGTTTCACTATGTACACGGTGTTCAACTATTTTATTATTTTATAATTCACTTCAGACCATTACCGACAGTCGACACACTTAAAAAATATGTTCTATTTTCTTGTCAAAACAACAGTTTTTTTACTGTAGTGTTTACAATATTGCCAACCTTGACAAAGCAAAACGAAACAAATCGAACCTCTAAAAATTAGGTTTGTCGTATTGTTTTTAATAAAAATGTTACAATATTAACTTACGTATGGATAGTTTTATTTAGCAATAATACCATTCTAAAAAGTAAAAAAAATAGTAATATTGATCTTACTGTTTCTCTATCTTCAAAAATATGTGGGCAATCTCTAACATACTTTCAGAATCTAATGCTATTGCTTCACCTGCGGTTTAACGCTCAAATTAGCACATTTACTTAGGGCGTAATATGTTAAATTACAAATGGCATTAAACGTTAAGCAATAATTCCAGTGTGGGTTTATTGGACACATCAAAAGGTTTTATCTAAGGTAAGCGATGTTGGCTACATTAACGCTGTATTATATCAAGGGACGTGCGCGCACAGCAAGGAACTTGTGTCAAACCGACTCTGCAATTACGAGAATGTCAATGGAGTGGTCGAATGAGAAAGCTTAAGATTTTTAAAACTATAATATTTTAATCAGAACCATGCTTTTCGAATCCACAGTTGCTCGGCAGTTAGTGATATGTGGCAACATATTATTCAGTCTTTGCCATCTCCAATGACATAGGAAAAATGAAAAAAGAAATTACAAAGAGATGTTTATACAACGAATTGGTTCGCATTTGAATTCATGGACACTTTTCTCAAACCAATTTACAGAACAACGTAAGTAATAAACTGTATTTTGTATGGTAACGTGTGACTTAAGGGATTAACTTTTAACGGCATATTAAATATATGCGTTATGAGCACCCTTAATCTCTTAGACCACAAGCCGGCATCGCGGTGGTTTATCTCGCTTCGGGGTAGTGCAGTGGCTTGAAGCACTGTCTGTGCACTTCCACTTCTTGAGAATTACATTTTAAAATCAACGTATACTTTCATAAAGTACGCTTAACGAGTACTTAGGTTTCTTTTAAGGTTGCTCAAAGTATTTATGCTAATGTTCTGCTTATGCACAAGTTTAAAATAATAAAATTGATGATCTTGAGACGTCTTTGCTATAAAGGCTACGCTTACGTGGCTATTTACAAACCGAAATCCAATAAAATATTTAGGTATAAAAAAAAATTTAACTGGTAATGCGTAACTTAAGGAATTAACTCTTTACGACATTGTAACCTAAATGTAGCCATTGCACATTTTTAATGTCTATATTAACGCGTAGTTGGTCATTGCCATTAACGTTAACGATAATCTATATGTGACAGTAACATTCTAAATGGAAAAATCAGAACAAAAATATGAAATCTTAGTCAAATCAGTATTGTAGGGTTGGTAACACTGTGTGGTTGTTTCTGGTTGTAGAGATGCGCCATGTGTTGATATTAGTGAAATCACATCTTTGATTCCAAAAAATAATAGTAGGAACGGGTGATAATTAATATCATTTTGGACATATATAGGTGGACCACGAATTAGTTAACAGTTGAAAAAATCATATAAAAAGTGTTATATTATAAAAATTGTATATTTACAAGAAAAATAATTAGTAGGAATTTATTTTTTAAAAATTACATCGCCTAAATGAGGTGAGTATATCGCTCAACGGTAAGGTAAAAATGTGGATCGTGCGTTTCCTTTATGTCAATATTAATGTCCTTATTTATATTTTCTCGTAATTTCTATACGTAGGAACCGATACCGATAACTTACGTAACGTTTTTTCATTGTAAAAGTTTTTGATAATATTAAAATTGACAACGATCGAGATGATTGATTTTCGACGC
This sequence comes from Hypercompe scribonia, assembly GCA_949316085.1. Taxonomy (NCBI): domain Eukaryota; kingdom Metazoa; phylum Arthropoda; class Insecta; order Lepidoptera; family Erebidae; genus Hypercompe; species Hypercompe scribonia. Next base: position 1,179,056 of record OX438976.1, on the reverse strand, counting down.
CGAGTATCAAGAACAAAGCGACGGGACAGATTTGAAAAATGAGTGTTTAATATGCCTCCGTTTACTCCTTTGGGGAAACAGGCATGATTTTACGTATGTTTTGTCATATAAAGTGATTGAACCTTTTTCGATCGAACGTTTCCTGCAATGATATCTTTTAAAAAAAATACAATATATTTTTTGAGGTATTAATAACATTTATTATAATATTGCTTTATAAACGATATTAAAAGTATATTTGATAGTATGTAGAATTATGCCAGCCACATAAAGTATCAGCCATCAGTAAATCGACCTTTACTTCTGTATAGTTATTTACATTAATCAGCGCTGTAAAATAGTCTGGGCAAAGAATTAGTTAACATTTGAAAAAAATCATGTAAAAACCCTTTAATATATTATAAAAATGAATGGTGTCGTGGGACACCAGGTAGGAACGAAGTTCCTTCGGATAATGTGGAATCGACACAATTTGCAAAAAAAATCGTGCTTAATTTTATGTAGGTTTTCTTGATTTTTCTCTTAAATTTTGCTGATTAGTTTTTATTTAAGTACAAGAAAGTATTTAGGAAATTCAGTATTTTAGGAAATAAAATAATAAATTCCTTAAAATAATAAAATAGCACACATGACGCGCTTTCGTGCCTGCGCACGTCTCATTTAACGGTTTTATTCCACGCACTTTTTTCCACAGACTTATTCCACGCACTTTTTCCACTTACGGTTTTACTATCACATTTTTTTCTGTTCGGTCCCGCAGCGAAATCCTTATCCCCTCCAAGCCTGCCGTAAGGAACTTCGTTCCAAAAATTGTTCATTGACAAGAAAATTAATTAATTGGTATTTAATTTTTAAAAATTACATCGTCTAAATGACCACCATTTTGACGTTAGTAACTCTAACAGGGCATGGTGTCAATTTGGGGGGGACCTGAAATCATATGGTCCGGGTTTCCCCCAGAGTAGGGTGCCAGAGGCCGGCTGTCGGGGCGGTTTTTAGTGAGCACACCACATACTCCTGACTCCTGCACCCTAAGGAGCAGGAGATCCGAAGGGATTTTCCGCCTCGTCAACAAAAAAAAAAAGGTCTCATAAATGTCATAAAAAAGATTTTCATCGTCTAGTAGAAAATTATTACTAAGACTAATAGAGTATGGATTTAATACAGTCAACACAATATACAGAAACAGTCAACGTTGAATTATAATAATTTACTATGAAAATACCTGTAGCATAATGACTGGACTTTTAGCAATTGGTCGAGTGGTTAATAATTCAAATGCTAAGACTGTGCTCGTAGATGCGGCAGTATCATCAGGGACAAATGATTTTCAACGAATTATTGTCAAAAGCTGGTCGTTTTAGTCCTGCTTATATTAGTTTTACTTCTATTCAAATAAGCACAATTTAATTTTCAAATAATTACATCCATATTTGCAATAACACGATAATTTCTGAATGTTATGTGACATGAAAAAATTGTGAATAATGGCAAAGGTGCATATGTAATTTAAATTTAAACATTAAGCTGATAACAAGAAATAAGGAAAAATACTTACTAGAATGTTATAACTAAAGCAACTTGAACTGGTTACCGTGTAGTAATGAAGTAAAAATACGGAGTATCACCACCACTATTCATCTGGACTGTGTAGTAAGAGACAACTAAGGGCGCAAACTGCAAGACAACATCACCGCAAAGAGAAGACCCTAACAACCCTTCTTTCTGAGGAGAGGTCTACATATGTCAAGTAGTATTTCTGCTGGTGTACCACAGGGTAGCATTTTGTCTCCGTAACTCTTAGCTATTTTTAAAAACTCAATTTCTTATCAATTAAGTTCTTTCTGCTACCTTTATGCAGATGATTTATAAATAAATACACAAGTTAGGGTTAACTTGCTAGCGGGGGGCATTCAACACAATTAATACTGACCTACGTCGCTTTGGCTATTGGAGTCATAGTTATGGACTCAAGATTAATTCTATAAAGACGCAGGTATGTTTTATTTACAGTCCTGGGATAGTCTCAAGAGTTAACTGGACACAACTATGGTAGTACACGGTTGTAAACAAATGTTTTGAATAAAGGAATGGTTTTTTTTCATAAAATTAAGGCATTACTATATTAACCGTCTAAAGTATTTTACTATTAAAACTTCACATCAGCTGTGAAGTTTTAAAAGTACTCGAAAATATCATAATTGGTAAATTGTAATTAAAGTATCAGTTAATCACATGAATCGCAAGAATTGTGAATTTATGTCTCTATCATTTCCTTTATTTTTCTATTCAATATTGTGCATCCAATGAGCCCAACACTAGGCCTAACATTGACGTTTAGGTCTTAAGTTGAATTGACTGAAAATCTGAAAGTGAATGTCAATTGTCAGTAGTGGATATAGATATGTCCTGTGAGCTAGTGAGACTGCTAATTCAGTTCAGTTATTAGTTTTTCGGAGTGGACTTTAAAGTCTTATTGGTTTAATAACCTTTACCATTTGTAACAGTATAATTTATTATGTTATTAAATATTTTTACGTGAGGCTACACCGTGGAACTGAGTAATTTACCAGGATACCGGTCTGGCTTGCAATAAGTGAACATTATTTTTTAAGATCTTCATGTGTAATGGGAGATAGTGACTGGAGACCGTTTATTTACGGCGGCCTAGCGTCGATCGTCGCCGAATTCGGTAAGAAATTTTTCATTTTTAATTTACTTAACCTCAAAAAAAATGGTATCACCTGGATAATGAGAATAAAATAGTATAAGCTTAGTTTATTGAATTCTTTCTTATATAATTAACAGATAATTAATGCACTTACCTGTTATGAAACATATCTTAAATATACTACATAAATATTTGATGTCTTCAGCGATTCATTGACTGATGAATGATTTATTAAAGTTTATAATTTTATTGGGACGAAAGTTTCGCTCCTACATTTATTTATTAAAAAGAGGAAATCGTCATATATATTTTACACATTTTTTAGAAGCTATTAGCTAATAAAATTCCTTATATCACAAATAAAAAATGTGGAAAGTGAAGATATTATTGTTTGTTTAAATATCAGAGCAATGACCATACATAACAGTGATAACACAGGGACAAAATACTTTAATAGGATAAAAAAACTTCTCTAGGTGTAAAATTTAATTTTGTTTTAGTTTAATTATCATGAATGGTACATCTACTTAAATAAACAAACTTACATAGTTGAGATTATTATGTCATTGGACCATATTTCCATGTTTTAAAGAGCCCTATTTGACCATAAAACTGTTAACTATGCTGTTGATGTAAACCATAAAACTCTCTTTTCTTATCATATGGATGGTTTTTTTGAAAAAATTACATCATGATCAACAGCCTTTAACAGTCCACTGCTGGACATAGGTCTCTCCTTAGCAAGGAGGTTTTGGTCTACTATACTATGCGGGCCAGACAGCTTGGCATAGGGTTTGTCTTAAGAAGATCTTTTCTTTGCAGTGATGTTGTCTCACATAGTTTGCTGCCTTAATCGCTTGTTACGACACCCATAGGATGTAACAGGGATAGTGATACTCTCTATCTTTAATCCATCACCACATGGTGAAAAAATAAATCTTAGAAACTTAAGTTTACAATTTAAACAGCCTTCAAGCCTCTCCTTAGCAAGGAGGTTTTGGCCTACTATACCATGTTGGCCAGACGGGTTGGAATAGAGTTTGTTTCAAGTTTGCCTTCTCTTTGTAATGATGTTGTCTTGTATACTTAGTCCCTTAGTTGCCTTTTAAGACACCCACGGGATGAACAATTTATACAATAACATTTAAAGTTAAATTTAAATGTAAATATGAAAAAATGTGTGGATGTAAATAATGATTGAGGGGCTGAACATCAGTATAAAATTTATCATAAAGATAGATAATAGCCTGAAACAGTAAATAGAAACTTAATTAAAAGAAATTAATTGATATAATCAACATAAAAAAGCTAATATTCAAATTTGCTTAAAAAATAAGTATAATTTCTGTTTGATGCAGGCACATTCCCTATAGACACAACAAAAACGCGTCTTCAAATCCAGGGTCAGAAGATAGATCCTCGCCATGTTGAGCTGCGGTACACTGGGATGGTGGACTGCTTTGTCAAGACATCGCAGCAGGAAGGCGTCAAAGCACTCTACTGTGGGTAAGACTAAAGATTTAAGATATAATAATTGGATATCAGTTTACACCTTCTTGTCTTTTTGTATGTGAATATGAGTTTTTTGAGGATACCTGAAATAGGGGAATATAATTATTAAAATAATTAAAAAATCACCACAAAATAATATGAAGAGCACTAATTAATTTTCTTGTATGTTGTCCATGAAACCTAATGAAAGCAGAGCTGTGACTAAAACAAATAAAACCAGTCACAAAATATTTAATACAAATATAGGATTTGTTGTCAGTGCCTCTGCTCATGCTCATTAAAACTATTTTTCAATGACATCTAAACCTCGAATGAAAGAAACGAAGTCTTTAGTAAAAATCCTATAAACTATACGTATTTAAAAATCAAGTAAATATCCAAAGTGAATTCCGTACGCCATATTTGTTTGAGAAACACCAATGACCCGATCTTGTTGCACGCAGCTTCTAACTAGATCATTTCCGTTGAACCTGAATCATTTACTGATAAAGACGATAGATTCATTATATTAAAGAGAAGCGTACTCCGTCCGTCTCTCTTTCAGGGAGTTTGTTTTCACTGGTTTTGCAAATTTTATAGTAAATTTTTGGCTCCTATTGATTATGTTCTGTATAGCGTATAACCTTCCTGGATAAACAGTAATCCAACACTAATTTAATCTGAATTCGAATCAGTAGTTTTTGAGATCAGCGCATTCAACGAAACAAACAGACAAGCTCTTCAGGTTTACAAATTTAGTGGAGATTAACCAGTCTCTCTGCAATACAGAGAAGGATGCATGTGAAATTTTGTGTTGTACCATTTGCGAGGGTACCTGAATTGATATGGGAGGATAATGCCAGGATCTACGTTTTGTATAATACAGGTTTGAATTGAAAAATTGATATGATCTCTAGCAGCCCCTCGGTTTACTCGGTAAAATTGCTTGGCAACACTGGTTTTCTGTGAAACCAGGCGAGTTAGTCCATATATACCGAAGCTGGCTATATCTCTGATTACACCTCTAGGCCGAGAGGCCTAATTGGAGACAATTGCATTCATAAATATGAACAGAGATATTTCGAAGATGAATGTAAGACACCTTTGACCTTTGCCAGACTGTTGTTTGACTCCGAACTACTGGTAAACTGATGTGAGGTGAACATTTGATCCCAATATATTGTTCTGCTAAGGAAATGTCATTTGCAACTTTATTATTGTAAGACATACATTTTATTTTACTATAATACGAAATCATTACATTTACGTACATAGTTTTCAGATTGTAGATGACTTTTAAGATAGTATTATCTATGATTACGTACAAACTTCTTTAGAAAATTGCTGTACCTGCTGGATAATCCTTTTGTATGAGTATTTAACCATTCAACACCTTTAAAATTTGTTATCGTTTTCTTGGACTTTTCTCAAGTTCATTAGTTGATGAAAAGCAATGTAACTAAGGTAGTACCATAAAAACTATGATTACGAAATATAGAATCAGTATATGCTACACATGAAACGGTTATATATTCATCAACAGCCTTTTACAGTCCACTACTGGACATAGACCTCTCCTTAGCAAGGAGGTTTTGGCCTACTATACCACGCTGGCCAGACGGATTGGAGTAGGGTTTGTTTCAAGTTTTCCTTCTCTTTGTAATGATGTTGTCTTGCTTATTTGGTTCCCTTAGTCGCCTTTTACGACACCCACGGGATGAATAGCGGTGGTAACACTATGTATTCTTAATCCGTCACCACACTGACATATATTGCTGACTGTAATTTAATTCCATCAGCCGGACACTTTAGGATCAGGCAGGTAAACTTGGAGGTCATTGAAAAGAAAAGGAGGCGTGATATGAAGGTAATGGTCTGGCGACTGGAACTTAAAGTGATTGTTGCCAAGAAATCCGAACCTTTGACCTAGTTGACGATATCTCTTTGATTTATTGTTCCACGCTTATAATACGATAACATGCTCATCCATCCGACGGAATTTTCGGTAACTCGATAAGGTCGATTACATTTTATCGTTCTCCGACATCTACTTACGTAAGTTTAACCACTAGTGACGTAAGCATTAACTATAGCCATAACAATATGTAAAAACAAAAATGATAAAGCGGAGTATTTTTGTAAATTTGCTGACGCGTCCTAAATCACACAACGGATACATTTTTTGGGACGAAAGAAACAATCGGGCTCCTTGAGGACGCAAGAGTTAGAAGTGTGTCGTGTTTCGACTAATAAAACACCTCAATGGCTGCCTTAGGGCACTCTAACCTGGGGAGGAACTGCAGCAAGTGGTTTCGGTTCCTTCCGAATTCACACCCAGCCTTCTAGAAAGGTAACCCTTATCGAAATCGTTAAAGTATTTACACGTTGTCGGAAGATGCTTTACATGTTTTGCTTAAGGCTTACTAAGTTCTTGTAAAGAAATGATATGCGCATTACAGCGATCTCAAATAAACTTGGGCTTTCCCCATTGGGTCCGATGATAATGTCGTTTTATACGAAACTAGGGGGCGTGCGTGATTACGTCTGAAGCTTGTTTACTTTTATGCAAAACAATTATCACAACGCTTATAAAATTATGCAAAGATTATGAATATTTCGATGTGTTTGTTATAATTACAATATATATATCTTGTTTTTTATTGACCGTTCATGATTATTTTGTTTTCAATGTTCGATATATGTAGTAACACAATAAGTACGCATATTTCTCAATTGCTCTATCATAAAAAGATAAGTGTGTTTTTGTGATCTTTTTTTTAAGCTTCACGATATTCTTAACTGCTATTTCGTAATTAACGTTCTGTACATAATAAACTCCAAGCTCAACTACATTTAGAAACTTCAGATGTGGGTTTTATCAAACACTACCTGAGGCAAAAGATGTGAAGTGTAGTAATTTGGAGACGATCAATCTCTTCAGCCTGTTTTAACTCATCGGACTGTATTAATTACGATCTGGTGGGAACTTGAGCAACGTCTTTATTGTTCTTCTTTTGATGCCATCACCCCAACACATGAGCGTTCATCTTAAGGGACGTTTCTGACCCCATGGTTGCTACTTGAGTAACTATTTGTTCCAGATGTTATTCCATATGACCTGCCTATTCTCACTTGAATCTGGAAACATCGGGTGACATTCGTGACCCTGCTTGTTGTCGCAACCGCAGGCAAATCTTTTATGCAAAAACTTAACTAAACTTAACTTGAATAGATTGTCATGATGATGCAGTTTTGTAAAAAGACACTAGAAATAAATTTTTACTTGACTTTACAAACACATATGAAATAGATACAAACTCAGACTCAGAACAACAATTTGTTAATCTCACAAAGTGTTATTCTACGTTGGGATTAGAATTAGAGATCAGTGGTTCCCGATTAGTTTTTTCTACGTACCACTTCAAGAAAGACCTCGAACTTGCGTACCCCTCAGTTAAAGTCAAAGTAAAATATGTTTATTGAAAATAGGTTTCTAAGAACACTTATGTAAAAAGTGACATTTTATTTGACATTAAGAAAATGACTCGACCACAAATAACTTTAAAGAGTCGAGAGAGAAGGATTAAATAATCATTAGGTATTGATTTTAAAGATTTAATATTTTAATTAAGAGATTGCTCGCGTACCCTTGATGCAATCTCACGTACCCCTGGGGGTACGCGTATCACTAAATGGGAAACAGTGGATTAGACCAACAATACCCAGCGTAATAGGGAGGCGAGGTGACCGCTTCATCATTATGCCATTGTACAATCGACTATAGTAAGACTATCATAAAAGAAAGTAACCCCATGTTTTAACAACACTATCTGGCAGCGTGATATGTCACTCCACTTTATTATAACGTTGTTATCTGTTGTTTACAAATATTATTTATTGTTATTGTGTGGCGTGTATTGTAGTGTTTCATCATTTGTTTGCTGCGTGTCTCTCTGTTGCTGACATCAATATCTTTTTTTTTAAAAAATTGAGATTATAAAGAGGAAAGATGATTGTATTCAATTCGTTTTAAAGTGATAACTTTTATAGGCGCGTTGAACACTTCTGGGTGAACAAAAGTCACGGAACTCGCATCATCATCACCGAACACTTTCCGTCAGCGTTTTTTTTGGACATGGTGCTCTCTGTATGAATGAGCGACCCACATCGCATGCATTGCCCCGCAGGCAAATGCACTATTTGCCTGCGGGGCAATGCATGCGATGTGGGACGTTACGGTCTCGGAGGGATGAAAAGCTATGCAGACAGCAAGGTAGCTACTGTAGTAAATACTTGATGCCTTTAGTCGAAGTTCTGACTATCGTAGCTCAAAATATAAAGTGTACTCTGTCGGCAGTGCTCGTCACTGCCTTCGATTTTTTTATTTAGATGACAGACCTGAATCGATTTACGTATAATCACTTTAATCGTTTGATTAAAAGGATACACTGTGTAGTTGCTAACATTGTCTTCAGGTCAGGCTTTGATAGGACGCTAGGAGAGGTTCAGATGTGTTAATAACTGTTAACTGAGTCAGCTTGATTTCAACATGATTGATTGATTCCTTCCCAACCTATTTTGACTATGGTGACCATTATTAATTATAGTTAGCTGAAATACTATATTAATCAGCTCTTGCATGTGCCCTCTGATGGCTACAATATCCAATTTTATGAACAAACGTGCGCGAGCATTGGCGGCACGTGAAGACACCGTCGACAAAGTTGTAGGATTGGGCTGTTGGTGGTTTAGCCTTAAGAGCATCGCGTTTCGCATCCAGGTATACTTTGGATTTTACGAAGCACCTTCACTTAGGGCGGTAACTGGCCCTTTCCTCCCATTTTTGAGACTCAATATTGCATTTTTTCATATGTCTTCTCTAAACATCCTTTAAGCGTAAAAACTGGCCACCTTGTTTCCGCCTGTCGTTCTGGAGTTCAGAGAAGAAGATCGCCTTACCATAAACACTCGTTGGCACTTTTCACACGGGTTCCAAAAAGGTTTTTGGAACGGAACTCTTCGACACTTAAAATCCCCGATTTATCTAGATTGTAACTCGTGTATTCATAACACGTTTGTTATTAATATAACGTAACCATTAATGTTTCCATACGCAAATAATCAATCCGACGTTATCTAACCTAATCAGTCGCTATTCGACCTTGGAGTTACCATCCTACTATAATGTGACTAAGAGTCACGGCACTTTCACGAGAGCTAATAAATGGATATTCACGATGTCTCTTCGTGGTACGTAACTTTACTTTAAAGTAGACTTTAATTCCTCCAAATATTATAAATGCAAAAGTGACTGCTTTCTGGTTTTTTGAAGTGAAAACTTCTTTAGGCGCGTTGAGCGTTTTGGTAGAGGGTAAAATCCTCGGTTCGCGTCACCGACATGCTAATGATAATAGTATATCTATAGCTATGGAGAATATGATATTATATATGAAATTTATTATTATTATATATAATATATGAAACAAAAAATTTCATATAATTTTTGCATATAGTTTTAATTACTCTCAACTTAATAGTTCCGTTTTCACTTCTATCGGCAGTCCCACGACTGCTACTGTTTTTTCATTTTTTTAGGAGATTGTCAAAGTGACTCTACTCTGCCTGATGGAAAGCCTGAGTACACAATATTCATTACGAATACAGACAATGCAGTATGCTGACTCACACTATGACGGCCTGGTGAGATGCTTTTGTGCGCCCCGTTTGAGGACGTAATAGGTATGGCAGTCGTGGCAGGTTCACACACTTACCACAACAACTTACCTCTGTATCAATGGGCCACCGGTCTCGCTCACCAACGGAACACGACAGCACGAATGCTATCGCTTTAGGTTGGTCTTCTGTGCGAGGGTAGTACTGCCCCGGTCGAGCCTGCCCGTCTGGATAAATAGAGCGGTATTAAACTATCGGTTCAGAGAGCATTATGGCTATCATCAATCGACCTATCGCCGTCCACTGCTGAACGAAGGTCTCCCCCAAGGAACGCGAACCATCCGGTCTTGGGCATCCGCTGCCAGCCACCTTTTTCAAGTCGTCGCGTCGGTCCATCGCGCCTCAGGTTATGGTTATCATCTATGTGAAATGCCATTCTGAGTTATTTGTCTCGATATAATAACGATTTAACACGTTAACTGCCATACGAGTATACTCGTAGTATTTTTTTTTTATGGCTATTGCCACCATACAAAATGGTAAGTACGTGTATACTCGTAGTTGGCAGTGGATCTTAGTTCTAACTACGAGTTTACTCGTAGTATGGCAATAAAATAGGATTTTTATTAACTATTGCCAAACTACGAGTATAGTCGTAAATAATTTGGCGCGAAAACTTGCGCTCCCATGCTCTGTCAATCGGGAACTGAGGGCGCCGTACGATTGCTCTGACTCTGGCGCTCGCGTTGCTTCGGGTAGGATCGTAAAGCTTCGGTATTGTTCGTGTTGTGTCGCGGCATGTGCGAGATTCGTCGTGTGCATCAAAACTTTTGACAATTAGTGTGCAGTTTGTTTACATGCGCTCGCGTAAACAGGTGACAAATTATCATAATTATTGTAATTTTGATTTACGATTTGTAAAATATCTTTTAGGCGAGAAATTCATAAAACACAGTCATCATGAGCAGAAAAAGCAACTAGAATTACATTACTTAGAGCGTTTACCACCTACCCAAAAAAAACAAAAACCGACGAAGCCGTGTCGTGTCTGCACCAAAGAAAAAAAACGCAAAGAAACAGTTTACTATTGTCCGGTATGCCCTGAAAAACCTGCCTTATGCGTTGAAAATTGTTTTAAAATTTTTCACTCCTTTGTGACTTCACAGTGATGTACCTAATTTTTTTTCTATTAAACTTAATTTTCTGATTTAAGTAATGTTTTATTCCAAATGCCAAAGAATTTAACCCCGTCCTCCTTACACGGCCACTGGTTTAAAATTCGTCAGAAATCGCATACAATCAACTACGAAAATACTCGTAGTTGGCGGTGCAGCCCAGATCATGTACTACGAGTATACTCGTAGGTTGGCAGGCAACGTGTTAAGCGTTGCGCAAATAATACGCATTTGACGACGCGATAACATTAAGACGTAAATAATGTGGTGGAACACCAAGGATGACGGCACATGTTATTGTGAAGTTCCTCGTTATAAAATTAGGTATCATTCGTAATTCAGATATTTGCAAGAAATTGTTGTTATTACATCTTGTGGATTACTAAAAATTACATATGATGTTTTTTTTTTAAAAAAAAAAAGACTACGCCCGCACTAGGAATAAATCCTGTGTCGCGGGGGACTTTACAAACATACAAGAAACGGACACAAAGAACACCCAGACTCAGAACAACAATTTATGGATCACACAAAGTGTTGTCCCATGTGGGATTTGAACCCATAACACTCAGGTCAGTAGAGAGCGGCGTGGCGACCGCGTAAACCACTAGGCCAACCGTGCAGTCGAATGTTCTGATGCAATTTGGATATGCAACGCCGACGTTGTAATGACTTAACAATGCTTAGCAATTTGAAGTGTGCATCATCATCATCAGCCGGAAGACGTCTGTGTATATATGTATATATTTATATGTGTATTTATGACGTATGTATTGTATGTGTTCATGTATGTGTACGCACTCATGTATTGTATATTTTAATTGTCAATACAACCTCTGTGCACCTCCCTTACAATATTTCTAAACCACCCTAAGGTTGACTGGAAGAGAATGCCTTGGGCACTAAGTCCGCCGATGTACAAAGTGCATAAAGTGTAAATAAATAAATAACACGTCAGTAGAACGCCACGCCGTACGACTGGACGCCAACTGCATCCATCGGCTCCCCGCGACTCGGACTATGTCGTCGGTCCATCTAGTGGGGGGCCTACCTACGCTTCGTCTTCTGGTACGTGGTCGCCACTCGAGAACCTTTCCTCCCCAACGGTTGTCGGTTCTACGAGCGATGTGGCCTGCCCATTGCGACTTCAACTTGCTTATTCGAAGAGCTATGTCGGTAACTTTAGTTTTCTTGTGGATATCCTCGTTCCGGATCCTATCACGCAGGAAATACCGAGCATAGCCCAAGTGTACATGCGAACTGGTAATAAAAAAAAACTTTATCGATGTTTATTATATTTGCGATGAGATAAACTTCAGATTTGGCAGATACGACAAAATACATAATTTTTTTACGTCACTCATCTCAGCAGTGTGATTTCAAACTAGACGGAACTTGTGTTATTGTAACCAGACTGGTTTTGTCATATCTAAATACATCACACCTATTATGAATAAATTATACCCAGACAGAACAAATGATCGTGCTCATCATACGATTGTCTTGTCGGGTGGGAATCGAACCTGCGACCTACGGCTTGGCACTCCGGGTGACTAAATAAACCGGTCTGACAGATGATTAGTTACATAGTTACACTACATAATTTTTTAAAAGCAGCGCAGTGCACACAAATATAAGGCATTTATAAAAAAAAAACTTTTGTTTTTTTTTTTCGGTAGTGATAGTAATAGTAAGTAGGCCGTATGAAAATGTAAGTGTTATCTAAAAACCAGTGTATACTGGCATTCGGTATCTGTTGGCGTTCATTCAATTTTGCATATGACACAGTTTTCTGAATTTTAATATAGCTCACTAAAAGATATTTTGCTTGACAATGAAATAAGCATTCGAAAAATTTGTAAGTTATTTTTGGAATGTTTATAAATAGGAATGTAACCGTTGCAGTGCTGCAAAAAGTAGCTTAATAAGGAAAAAGAGATAGGACTGTGAGTTTTTTCTGTGACAGATGATAGTCTCTGCAAGAAGAAAGAGAGAGAGTTTCAAACTCGTAAAGAGTACTGGATCTATTCGTTCTTAGTTCTTCTCTTTCCAAAGAAGGCTATGTATCTTGTTAGTTTCGTGTGAAAGTTTGACTCTGGGCTAAGACAAGTGTCTCATCGATGTATGAAATTACACCCAATCCAGAGAATCGTACACACATTAGCTAAGCGTTAGTTTGAATGTAAATAAAGAGACAAGACTGCATACCGGTTGTAAGTCTTAGGTCAGGAATATGTAATTCATTATACTACGGATAAACGAGACCACTCATGGCCAGCAGTGCGGCACAGTCAAATTACGGCCGACAGGGGGGAAACCTCCCGCCCCTGATCTCAGGCACTGACTGCGCGCTGACAGACTCTTGTTACCTTTCGTATCCACTGCATATTGTTATTACCTAAGTAATATAGTAGGTAGTTGAGCCACGCTGATTTCAGCACGAGCGGCCGGCTCGACCGGGACAGTACTACCCTCCCACAGAAGACCAACCTAAAGCGCCAGCATCCGTGTTGTCGTGTTTCGTTGGTGAGTGTGAGACCTGAGGCCCATTGATGCAGGGGTGACAGTTATCGTGGTAACTGTGTAAGCCTTACACTGTCACGATGACTGTCATGCCTTTTACGTCCCCAAGCGGGGCGCGAAAAGACATCTTACAAGGCCGCCATAGTGTGGGTCACCATACTGCATTGTGTACATTTCCAATGAGTATGGTGACCACAACTCTTGGATTCTATTCATGCTTTCCATCAGGCAGAGTAGAGTCACTTTGGCAGGCTGTTAATATAGAAAAAAAAAATTCTGCCGACTTTTATACCTACTTACTGTCGTTGCATACAAGACACCAAAATATCCTCTTTGATTGCTCTGTCAAGGAATATACGTACTGGATATTGTAGCATCACTTGTTTGCATGGATTGTTAACATGATATGGTATTGGTTATGTCCCATTGTCTCGACATAACTTTATGTATGTATATACAATATTGTTACAGAAGGAGTCGTAATCTGTTATGCTTAAAATAGACATCAACTTGATGACTTCCATTGCATCTTTATTTAACTGATAAGTAGGAGATAAAACGAATATACTGTGTTAATTTGACCTCAATATGTCTAGTCGTTTATAAACAATGAGTCTATGAAAAATCTACTAGCAATATACATGTATATTACACATATTTATGTGATTATCTAATACTAAATAGACGCTTTGTGTTTCTCTCTCTGTGCTCTGTTTGATTGCACAGTTGGCCTAGTGGTTTCAGCGGTCGCCACACCGCTCGCTACTGATCTGAGTGTTGTGGGTTCAAACCCTACATGGGACAACATTGTGTGATCCATAAATTGATGTTCTTAGTCTGGGTGTTCTTTGTGTACGTTTCTTGTATGTTTGTAAAGTCCCCCGCGACACAGGATATATTCCTAGTGCGGCAGTTGCTTCTTTTTAAAAAAAAAATGGAAATAAAATTGTGACGTTGTCTGTTCCACACTAGAGCCATGATGTTAACGGTAACGGGACTTCTAGGATTAAAATACTGGTGCCACTTGTCCCATGGGACAACTGAGTCGATAAAGTGTCAATTGTTCTGTCATGGGACATCACTGTGGAACCAGTGGAACAGGGTTTTAGTTTAGAGCTCGTTCTTTTTTTTACGCAAATTAGATTAGTAAATGTGATACACTGATCATAAGCATCCATTGCTACATTAAAACAATTAAATGAACACTGGGCAACTTTCCATTTCTTTTTAAAACATAAAAGAAGTAGATAGTGCGACTGATATAGTGACATCAGTCATTTTATCGTCTGTGACCCATCTACTTTATTGTTAGGATATAATGATGTTTGGACCGCATTTTTAATGATTATCACTAAAACAGACGTGCGCATTGGTAACCGCTTCACAAATGTACTTTGATGACAAAAATGATTGCATATTTATTATCATCATCATCATCATCTCCGCCAAAAGACGTCCACTGCTCGACATAGGCCTCCCCCTAGGTTCTCCACAACATCCGGTCCCGTGCCGCCCGTATCCAGCAGCTTCCCGCGACCTTCACCAGGTCGTCGGACCTCCTCGTGGGGCGCCTACCAACGCCGCGTTACCCAGTACGCGGTCACCACTCCAGAACGATGACCGATGGGACCGTAAAGTTCTGGAGTGGCATATTTATTATATACATATAAAAATAAAACAACTCTCAAAATATATGAAGTGGTGTTTCGAACAACTGTAGGACAGACATGACTCAGGCGGGTACAGAGCTGATCGATGCAGCCAAATGAACGGCATCGATTCTTTGAATTAGCGTGATGACTTGTATTAAACTGTATTGTTTGAAAGGTTTTTTTTTAAATTTGAATGGTTTGAAACGGAATGTATAGTCTTCCAAATACAAAAATAGTTTCTATATTGCTTCATAATTTGACGGAGTTATGAGGTAAAAAGAAAATATAGTACAACATCCTGAGGAAGAGAATTGAGAATCTCTTCCTTTTACTGTAGTTGGCCGTCCACTGCTGAATGCAGGTCACCCCCAAAGAGCGTCATCTATCCCGATTTTAGGCAGTCCACATCCATCCGCTGCCAGCAATTTTACATTCTAAGTCGTTTAATTTGGTTTATAATTAAACTTAATCATTCCAAATATAGATAAAATTTCTTTTTTCCAGCATCTGGCCGGCAGTTCTCCGACAAGCGACGTACGGGACGATCAAGTTCGGTACATATTACTCGATGAAGAAATGGATAGCGAAGCACCGAGCTGACGGTGGAAGTATAGAGCACGTACCCACCAATACATTCTGTGCGGCGTTTGCCGGTGGCCTCTCTAGTGCAATCGCGAACCCCACCGACGTACTTAAAGTTAGGATGCAGGTACGACATGCCACTAAATTGCTCCGTACTTTGGTAATACCGGAAACATGTCCACCTATGGAGATAAACTACGAAGATTTCAATTGCCCAGTATGGGTTTTATCAATAGCGTTTTTGCCGCGACATATTGACTTAGAACTTCCGTTCCAAAGGAATAACTCTTGACACTAAGGATTTATGATTAATATTCGTCATTTGAGTTTCTGTTACGTTAGAATTCTGTAAATTTCTAGGTAGGCGAGGAAAAACGAGGTATAGTTAGATGTTTTATAAGCATCTATGAGTTGGAAGGTATCCGCGGGCTGTGGCGGGGCGTGGGCCCCACGTCACAGCGCGCGGCTGTCATCGCCGCTGTGGAGTTGCCCGTGTACGACGCCTGCAAGAAGAGATTGACGGTTCCTCTAGGAGACACGCCTCTCAATCACTTCGCGTCCAGTCTCTTGGCTAGTCTAGGGAGTGCTGTGGCGAGTACACCGTTAGACGTTATAAGGGTGAGTTTATGAATCTTACGAGTTAATATATGTATAACTTTAATGTGCGTGTACCTAAAAGTAAACGCCAGAATATATTTTTTTTCCGGTGAAAATGTTTATAAAATTTATAAATTATTCTTGATGTTAGATTACAATGTTTTTGTTTGTTTTTTGTAATACGTAACTATTTTGTGACATGCGATTTTCATATAAAGGAATCATTATATATGTAGGTATAGAATACATAAGCTTAGGCTTTTTGCTTTAAGATTGGTAGAAACAACAGCCGAGACTCACACCTATCCTCTAGACCTTAAGGAGTTTCTCTATTGTCAATAAATATTGTACATAAGCCCATTGGTTTGTGACGAACTTTGTTTTTTACTTTTTAATATTTTCACGTGTCTCGTGTGTTTTTGTTTCAGACAAGATTAATGAACCAAAGAAAGATGAAGGGTCAGATCGCGAACCCTAACGAGAGAATATACAAAGGGACAGTGGACTGCTTCTTACAGGTATACTTACATCAACATCAATCATCAACAGCCTTTTACAGTCCACTGCTGGACATAGGCCTCTCCTTAGCAAGGAGGTTTTGGCCACTCTGGCCAGACGGGTTGGAATAGGGTTTGTTTCAAGTTTTCCTTCTCTTTGTAATGAGTTGTCTTGCATACTTTTATGGAGGGACGAGGTTTCCTGTCCCTCCGACCAGGCGAGGTGATCATGCCTGGCGGGCCGCGGCCCTCCAGGCTACTTACACTTGGCTTTAACACATCGTAAGTTTTGTTTTAAACCAACATTAGAAATTAATTAACGAATCTTGTCTATTATTCTGTAGACTGTACGGAATGAAGGGTTCCTTGCCTTGTATAAAGGGTTCGTCCCCACGTGGCTACGGATGGGGCCATGGAACATCATCTTCTTCCTCACGTATGAACAACTGAAGCAGTTCTATTGAATATTGTGGATTTGGTCGTCGATACAAGAGTTCTGTGAAGGCGTGCCTTTTGTGATAAGGTAAGATTTGCATAATTTTGGTGGTGGTACCCCACCCCTGTTCACCCCGTGAGTGTCTTCTTAGGGAGCAAACTACTCAGGACAGCAGCACTGCAAAGGGAAGGAAATCTTGATACAAATCCTAAATCAACCCACCTGGCCAACGGGGAAGAGTGGGGGGGGGGGGGGGGGGTCATGTGAGAGGTTTGCAAAAATTTGTAAAGCGTAAATCCCACGGAGATAAAATACTTTTACACTTTTTTCTTTTTCTTTATGACAACATTGTTCTAACAATTATAAATCAGTGTTGCCATGTTTTTTTTATTTTGTTGTACTCAAAGTAATATATCTCATCGTCGTCGTAGAATGAAACCTTTTTGCAGATTTGTGGTTCAAAATATAATTATTAATTTATTATTGTTATTTATTTTCAGATCACTGTTTGGAAGCTGTGATTGGGAGACATTTAGGAGTGGAATTAAATGAGAGAGTGAGCTTATATTATAAGTATATAAAATAGATATTATTAAGACACCTTGAAGATTGTATGAAGTTTTCTGTACCAAAACCTAATCTTGCAGCTTATCGCTTGGAAATAAGACTCAAAATGTAATAGAAAAATGTAGGCTGTTTTAGAATTCTTCTTAAGAAGACTTCTCACAGAATAAAGAGATTAACTGCTAGATGTATTTTAACGACATTAGGCCTTATTTGTATGGAGATTAAGTTTAGAATGTAAAGTTACGTTCAAAAAATAATGGCTGATATACACACAATAGAAACACCGTTACATAAATGTGTGATATAATGATATAATGATCTTATACATAACCAATAATATTATTTGTAATGTCTTGTATTTACTAAATATAATTAGTTCTTAACTATATTTAGTACTAGCTTACCCCGCGAACTCTGTTCCGCCTTAGAGGCAATAAATAAGCAGATTTTGTATTTTGGACTGAAACGCGGTCGAACGGGGGCCCGACTCCTGGTTCTAAGCTACCTCCCCACCAATTTTCAGCTAAATCCGTTCAGTCGTTCTTGAGTTATAAGTGGTATAAGTAACTAACACCACTTTTTAAATATATAGATATTGAGCACTTTCACAAGGTTTCTGTAAAACCCTGTCTTGGATACTTATCATCTCTTAATTACATGAGGAACGCAAATTGTGAGACATTAATAGGTGAATATTATTTTCTTTGTTACGCATAAAGTTCTGCCATTTGGGTGAAGCGACGAAATATCGCTGACAAAATACATAAAACACATTTTAGAACAGTATACGTGGGCTCCGGGAGGGGGTAGAAGTGGATTGTAAGCCCTTTTTTTTCTGTGCGGAAATCCCCCCGGATACCACCTACTGGTGGTTATGTCGGACTCGAACCGACCAAAAACCGCACACCGTTCAGGTACCAGTAGCTGGGGAATCAGATGTACCTTAGAAAGCAAATCCCTGAAACGGATTGTAAGCCCCTGGGAGAAAATAAAATACGTGGATTTTTTTAAAATTATTTCGTAAAAATACCTTGATTTCATAGGTAAAGACTTTCTATATTTTATATTGGTTATAGTATGTATGGACAGTGTATGTATATTAACAGATACGATGTTTTCTCCATCAATTTACTATAACAAGGAAAAAGTCCTCACGTGATTATTGGTAGATCCCTTATGTAACGAAAGCCATATTACTCGTAATAGGATACTTTATTTATGGTAATAAACTAAGCTATGACGTCATCCATCCGTTATTTTTTTTAATTAGTTCCTTTTTATACTATGACTTAGTGTCAAGTGACGTAGTGTGTTTATTATACTTTTGTAAGTCATATTTTCTAGTATTTATTAATTAAATGAAAAAATATCGTATACCAATTGACTATAGCCACAGGTGTAACTGATGGTAAGCATTTATGAACCTTTAAGGCAATTTGGTTAGTTTTGGTAGTTTTATTCCTCTTACTAGAGCGGAAGATGAAGATTCTTAATCTCATATTAGTCTTACTATATTTGTTAATATAGATAACTAACTTTCGCCCGCGGCTCCGCCTACATATATGTTGGTTATCACGGTAAAGAATAACCTATGCTCTTCCTTAAAAATTAAACTATCTCCATGCCAAATTTCATTAAAACCGGTGCAGCGGTTTAGCAGTGACAGCGTAACAAACAGACAAAGTTACTTTCGAATTTATAATAATAGTATTGATTATCATCACAATACATACAATTGTATAGGGTATATGATTTAAGCACGTTGGTTTGCGGTATCATGTCACCCTAAAGTGAAAAGGACCCCAATGGGAAAGGGACCCTACAGTGAAAGGACCCTAAATTGAAGAGAAGTTGTAGTAAATAGGAAGGACTTTAAAGTGGCAAGTTCTAGGATTGTAGGGATGGCAGAAAGGTCATTGCTGAATATGAACACAATCTAGAGTCTCATAAATTTTTTTCCCTTTGTATGTGAGATATGCCATTGATTAACATGGTTAAGTAAAACAAAATTGGAAAAAGTTTTAAATATGACTTATCTGTCAAAAATGTTCGGTTTTGATCCTTTTCCTGAATCGCGATTATAAAATCGACATACTTTATTTAAGCGAGTATATGTATGTATGTTTGTGTGACTGTGTGTTTTGTTATTAAAAGCGCTTAATACTTGTTTTGTTATTATTATAGAAGGGATTATTGTTGAAATTATTATTTAATTTTAAATTGTGAAACATATCGTGTAAGGCACTATGTGGCCGCTTTTAGATATATATATATAATTTTTAGATTTATTTATTGTGTAGTTTCTTAAGTTGTTACTGTTATTCGAATAGATAAGGTATATTATGTATAATTGCTGTAGTTGATTGACTTCTCATATATACATGGTGTTGTAGAAAAATGTGGTCATATTTCAGGACTGTATAACAATATATACACACACAAACAGTGGAAACTTATCGTAATCAGTAATCGTTACACTTACTATTCTCATAGAAACGCAGTGTTGGTAGACCAAAGTGGTCTGAAGACCTAGTGACGATTGCGGGCAGTCGTTGGCACGGAACCGGCTACTGTGGAGAACCTTGGAGGAGGCCTCTGATCAGAAGTGTTTATTGGCTGAGATGATGATGATAATGATGATTACCATATCAGTATACAGTATACAATAAAAATCAGTCCTAAACAAGAAAAAAAACATCTTCTCTACGAATCCTATAATTTTTTTATAGCTGCGCTAGTACCCTTTTTTTTTTTTTTTTTTTTTTTTTAACGCGGGCTATGCTTTTCGCACCATACGGGACGAAGGGCGTGTGTGGGACTCCCGGAAAACCGGTCTAACCACTAAACCCCGCGGCGGCCTACCTCGGCAGTTGGGAGGAGCTCTAGGAACGCATTAGCGGCTTCTAGAGTCCTCCCTGCCGTACCTGTGCTAGTATCCTGAAATATGGCCACACCATTCTGTGATACGTATATTATTGATTAGTTTGTACACAAGGATAGAGCAGTTGAGCGATCAAGTCATAATTCACCATTATTAGTAAGAATAATACTTATTGTACACAAACAAACATAAGAATGGAAATTAAAAACACTTCGTGGTAATTTCAATGTGCTTCCGATCGTGATATACCTGTGTCATATTAAAACATTACACGATATAGACATTGTAACATAGTCACATTGCCAACTGTCAGATGCGCTGTCGTTTTCTTTGTGTTTCAATATGGCGGCGGCAACGTATTTCATTTAGAAGCGAATAATGATTTGCAATTATTTACACAAAAAAAATTAAAAACAATCAAAAGTTATTTCTTTATTTACAATTTCTATTAGTCATCTCAAATATCCTAAATTAAAAACTTAGCCAAATATAACCTGACGTCATCTGACGTTGACGAGAGTTCGGTCGATTATAGCTGACTTCTATGAAAGGTCTAATGAAATCCTTAGTTTTGACCACGTCATATACTAACGCAACATTTTCAAGTCAATCTTCTCGCGGACAGATATACATCTAATTTATAGTTTTGGTGTCTATAATGCTTGTATGAATTTACCTCTTTTTTGATTGAGGCTTTAGGTTTTAAGTAGAAAATTTTTGTATGTTATTTAAATTTATTTTGAAACATCCTTTATAGAGGCTGTTACCGAATTTGGTGGTCCAATCCTCACACATTCGCGCTTGGGTGTTAAATAGACACAGTTTCATCAATATAATTTCTCTTTCTTCTAAATATTAATTTAAAAAATCTTACAACTTTTCAAATCCTATTCTAACTTCCATATCATTTGAAAATTTAATTCTGCTGAATACGAGCCTAAAATATGGCCACACTTTTCGGTAACACTCTGTATAAAAAAAATCGGTAATCAATAAACGGTTGCCTTTTCGATGTTTAGTTGCTATTATTGGTGCCATGAGTCACGGGGAACACAGTGACAAGTTGATCATAACCCGTGCTAAACATGCACCGACTTCAATACTTGAAGATACGTAAAAGTATGAGATGAGCGCTTTGACGAAAGACTGTAGGTGTTTCGTCTCGGGTCTTTAAAAAGACAATTCACGCTATTAAAATAAATCCTATGTCATGGGGAAACAGTACATCCATACCGAGAACAATAATTTGTCGATCACACAGTTATTCTATGTGGGGTTCGAACAACACTCGGCCGTGAGGTAGCCGCGTGCAGCTAATCGTGTATCATTGATGTAAACTGTTAAAAAAATCCTAAAGTAACTATTTTTGTCTATGTACTGAACATGTTTAGCCATTTAATACTTATCTATTTCTACCCTTTCTATGTACTGTCTCCACGCTGTGTGATTTTAAACTTTCTAGATTATTTTTTTAATGAAATACTATAACGTGACGTCATATTGTTGTAATGGATGCACTGTAGAGCAGTCTACGAAGTTCGTTTTAAGCTGAGAGGTGACGCATTGTAGTAGAAAAACTGTAGGTACAAAGACATAGCCAAATTATTATTTAAAAATATACATGTTGTAACATATTTACTTGTTTTATTTTTAAGTTAACCTTCCATTTTGTATACAGAATATGGATGACCTTACAACCTTGACACACGAGGATTCTAAACTCTCAGTTTTAATATCATCCAAGTCGATCTGTCCCTAAAAAAGCATTTCTTTTCTAACCACTCCTTTTATTGTTCTGGGTTAGATTTTTCTAGAAATCGGTACCATTTCTTTAAATATTTTTCGGGAGATGCAAATAAAGCAAAAGTAGGAGTTGATACGCACCGGAGATTCGATATTACGTTTGTTCTACGTTTTCATACAAAATCCAGCTTTCCTCCAGAATGGACCAGATTTCAATAAACTGTGTATCATGATGAAATATGTTATGTACTCGGCTTCCCGGTACTTTCACTAGGTTGTCGGACCACCTTGTAGCGCTACCTACGCTCCGTCTTCTGGTTGCGTCGTTCAGGAGTATTTAGCTATTAATTTCACCTAAAAATAAATTGTACTGTCATTGTTAGACTTTTCGTGCCATAGCAGGTTGTTTAAAAAGTAGTAGATAAATAATATATTAATCTATATTAATATCATAAAGTCTCTGGAGTGCTATAGATCCGATTTGAAAAAATTATTTAAGTCTAAGATAGCCTAGGATAGGCGATGGAGGTTTATCCTCTAAAGGGGTACGCAGATGTGTTTAGTATATCGCAGTGTATTCTATAATAAGACAGTGATTTAGGGATCATTAAATGTGTTAAAAATATATCATATATGAAAAAATTAAAACTTTTACAGAAGTAATACTGATGTGAAATTTCATTCTTAAATTTTACCCATTAGGTAATGTTCTAATGGTGATTGTGGTGGCTTCCACATTAAAGCACAAACAAAAATATGCAACAGCGCCATCTAGCGAAGATACACCGAACTACAAAGTATGAACAAAACGTATGAACGTAATTAACAACGAAGCAACTACTATCCTGTATCGCGAAATAGAGATTCGCGTAGCAATTAGCAAATATACAACATATCAACATCCCAAGATCAACCGTTGGTCTGTGGCCCGCCAGGTATGATCACCTCGCCTGGTCGGAGGATCCTCTCTTTGTGGTGGAGGGACACGAGATCCATTCCCTCCAGAGTGATCTTAGCTGAAGTATATGATCTTGTACCACTGTAAAGCTTAAAAATTACGCAACAACTCTTGACTTGACAATGATTAGACACCAGGATTTCAGCATAAAATAACAGGTAGATTTCATATTTTGAAATAAGCCGGCCATTGACTTAAATTATGTAGTACATTTACACCGATTGGCGGTGGTCCTTCGTGTATCTCATTTGAACGTCGCTGTCTTACATGAGCAGTGCATTTAGTAGGACTACCAATATTCACACAAACAAAATTACTTGTCGAACCACAGATTAACTGAAGTCAAAAAATAAATAAAATGTAAACAAAATAAAAATCGACTCCAAATAGAAAGTATTCTAAAACAAAAATTGCACTAAAAAGTAAAAAAAAAAGATTACAAATTCTTGTGCCACAATTATTATTTTTGGAGTCGGTTTACATACATTTATACGTTTGTAAACATAAATGCACATAATACAAATTTTAGAAGGAGAGTATGAGATTAGGAAGGATTATGAATCTGATAGTATTTATAAAATGTTTTAGCAAAAGAAATTTGAAAGTTTGCCGAGTTTTGCCATCCTGATCTCAAGAGGGACCTCGTTCTATGATAGGATAGATTGTACTTAAAAGTAGAATGTACGAAGTCTGAGCAGTGAGTGGGACAGTGGAGAAAGAAGCTGAAGGTCTAAAATTTCTGGCGTAGTTTACACTTAACTATTGTAGTTTAATAATGTAGGGTAATCAATGCTCGTATCTGTCTACGTTGGCTAATTAAATGCATTTCAAGTGGGAGCGATGCCAATTCTTTTAAAATAAACATACACACATACTCACGCCTTTATATCCGAAGGGGCAGGCAGAGTAAACCTTTTTTCTGTAAGTGAAAGAATCTCTTTTAATAAAAATCTATTCTTTTTGCACAGTTCCTTTAAAAAACCTGACAGTACACTGTAATGCTGTCAGATTAAGAATATGCAACAAATGTCACTGTCCACATTTTAGCACAATATACAATGAAATATTATTTTTATATTAGATAGTTCAAATGCAACATGAATGAGAATCTAGTGGAGGTGGAGGAAACGGAGCTGGATACGGGGTTGTGCGTGTGTAAGGATGGGCCGACCCTGTCCATACTGAAGGATGTACAGAGGATGTATGAGGAAAAGATGGACTTGATTGAAAGAATTGGAGGCTCTAAGAAGTTGCAGGTGGGTGCCACGTTATCTAGAATATAGTAATCATCAACAACCCTTTACAGCTCACTGCATAGTAATAGTAATGAATATTATATAGTAGTGTGGTGACTTCCACATTTAGCACAAACAAAAATATAAAACAGCGCCATCTAGCGAAGATACATCGAACTACGAATGATAATAATGAGCTACGAAGCAACTACTAATCCTGTATCGCGAAATAGAAATTCGCATGGCAAATTAGCTATACAACATCACAACATCAACTGTTGGGCCGCGGCGCGCCAGGCATGATCACCTCTTCTGGGCCCTCCGACCAGAGATCATCCCTTTGTGTCGGAAGGACATGAAACTCGTTCCCTCTGCAGTAGTAATAATGATATACCTAGCTCAAGAAAACATTACTTATGATCGCAGCCTCTACTTTAGAAGAGTACAGAACTTAACCTTCTTTAATGATTCAATAACAGTAGATGGTATGTGATTATTACCTATAATAAGTACTATTATCCAAAGCTGATTCAAAATACTTGTGACCGGAAAAGAGTTCTTTCAGGTTTTAACTGTATCATAAAGATTGGATTTACGTTCAGATTCGACTTACATTCAAAAAGAAAGTTCATAAATTTTCTCAATAAACAAAATTATCTAATCCATAGCATACCTTATATTCTGGTATTCGTAGCGTATACATATTTGTGTCTATTTATATATGTATATTAGGGTGTCCCTTATATGACAAAAAAAAATTTTTTTTCGAATTTCGAAATGCATAACCTCTATAATTTTTACTAATGCTATAAGATACTTAAATATAAAATTTTATCAATCTAGCATAATTGCAACCAGTGCCGACCGAGCTTCAAAGTTTAGTAAAAAACGTGTTTTGTCCTAAAATTTCAGTCTGCTATAATTTCACTATAAATGCAATGAATTAAGTGAATAAAATTAAATAATAAATTAGATGAACATTAATCTTTAATTAAAAACATAAAGAAATAAGAATCATTCAGGGTAACTTCTTTTTAGAGTAGTTTTTTTACAGTCTGGATACAATTTTAGATGTTCCTGGACACAGCGCAGCAAGAACTGTTTTTGTTCTTCTTCAGCCGTGATAAGTCCGTTAAAATCTTGCATTAATTTAACAGCCCTTTCAGCAGTATCATTTACAACTCTCAAATAACTTATTCTTCTTTTAGCCTCCAGAAAAGCAGCATTGTTATTCCAAGAAGATACATCTTCCTTTAGAAAACTGTCGTCGATTTGCAGTCGTGATAAAAATTGTTTGCTCTTTTTCGATACGAAATCATCCAGTGCTTTG
Organism: Hypercompe scribonia; assembly: GCA_949316085.1. Classification (NCBI taxonomy): domain Eukaryota; kingdom Metazoa; phylum Arthropoda; class Insecta; order Lepidoptera; family Erebidae; genus Hypercompe; species Hypercompe scribonia. The sequence continues at coordinate 1,153,045 of OX438976.1, read as the reverse complement.
TCTAAAAAAAAAGAAAATAAGTTAAATAACAAATAAAAATCAACAACAATTTTGAAAATAAATAAATAAGTATTGGACATTGAAATTGAAATCCAACAAAAGGTCAATTTAACTTACCAAACAACTTTTGAGTCAGTTCTTCCTTCGACGGGTCATAGCGTTTGCTAAAATCCGAGATTTTGTCCCTGTTGAAGTTGGCAATCATCTTCTTCTTAGTTTGGTTGTCAACTTCATCATCAAATAGTGATAGAATGACTGTCTCTTCACATAAATACCACAAGTGATGGCTGAACTTGCTTATAGAAGCTTTAGAAATTGTTGCGTCAACTTTTTCATACTCTTTTAACATCTTCAAGAAGCGCAAATCTTGATTAGGTGCTTTGGTCGCCACTGTACATTCGAGCCAAGGTTTAACATACAATATTACGAGAAATAAACAAACATCTTGTAGAGCCTTTTTGTCCTTCGCAGTTACTCTGCATTGTGACTGAAGTAAACATATTTTTAGAGAATATAGTTTGCCATCCCAATGGACTGTGACTATGTCGGGTACATTGTTTTGGAAGTTAGATTTTATTGCTTCTGCCCTTGATTTTCTAGTTTCAGTACGAATTTGCTGAATCGAGGATTTGTTAATACAGAAATCATCGCTGCTCAGACCAAGCGCTTCTACCACCGCATTAAGAATGTAAACGGTATTTCTAATGCTTAACTGGCATCGATCTAAAGCTGCAACTAGTTTAGGTGTTATAAGATTCTTTCTACCTCTTTTTGAACTTTGTTCATGGCAGGGAACGTCCGGCAAGCTGAGTTCAGAATTCAAGATCTGTTCTTCGTCTGAATCTTCTACACTGTCTAAGTTATTTGTGGTGGAAGTAGATGCAACAGCTAGTGATTCTCTTTGTCTTACAATCCTTTCCTCTTCTTCCAATCGTCGTTGTCTAGATCTTTGTTCTTTTTCCGCCAATTTTTTGTCTACACCACCTAAGCATCCCGGTCGACCTGGCTCTCTCTGTTTCATTAAAAATAATTTATCTTCTTCTATTTTCATTCTCTCAAAAGCATCAGCATGTGCAATATCAAACAAATTATCAAGATTAATTATAAAATTGTTCTTACGACTCTTAAACGTAATCTGAGTTTTCTTACAATTTTTTTGCAACTCTCTCCAAACATGATATAAATCAATAAGTTTCTTCACGCAGTTAGGAAATGCCCTTGTTGGAATTTTTGCTTTTTCCCAATATATGATGCACTCCCTAATCACAAGATTTGCACTTTCACTAACAGTCAATTTAACCTCACGAATATTGTAAAATAGGACTGAGAGAACTTGTCGATTAGATGGTAATTTTGCACCATTTATTTGGTAGCTAGTCAATCCGATAAGAAAAATATTTTGTTTATCACTCCGTAATTCCACCGACATGTTTACACACTAAACAATGAAGCACTAATAGTCTCAAAAATCACGTACGAAATGGCAAATAAAACATGTCGTAACAGGTCACTGGGCAGTACTTAAGCAACTAGTATCGACAAGTTTAAATAGCAAGTCGGCACGGGTTATCGTTTATATATCGAACTAATATTTTTTTCTAGACAATATAGGGTTATTACGAAACTTTTAAGAAGGTATGCGTAAAAAAATATCGAACTTGAAATTTAAGGGACACCCTAATGTATATATTCTTTTATGTACGTTTATATTTGTATATATGATGTGTTCTATTGTGAGTATGTATATGTGTATAATTATACACAATATGTACCTAGTCTTTGTGCACCCACTACCTTACAAAATTTCTACACCACTCGAAGGTTGATTGGAAAAGAAAGCCCTGGGTCTAAAGTCCGCCGATACACAAATTTAGTGCATAAAGTTTGTAAATAAATAAAAATAAATTGTTGAAAATTAAACAATCCCCGCCACAGGTTAAAAACTCATTTCGTATTAACGTTTTATTTCACCCACCTTACTAGAATGACAGAGAGAAGATAAGAGTGTTAAAGATAAGAGCTGAAGGAAACTTCAGTTCTTATATTTGTATATAATTGACCATTTACTAGTTGATCAAGTTACTAGCATCTTTATCGTAGTAATTATAATATCAATGAGCATCAACAATATATGACGCAAACGTATCTGAACATGTTTAGAGAAACATCCTTTCCAAATATATAAGGTGGGCCAAGAATTCGTTAACATTTGAATCTAACATACCGCGCAAACATGTTACGGGAGCTCTTGGGACCGGATGCTACTGGAATTTGCTGGCTATGATCGTAACACATGGTTTCAAAAAGATGTAGCTTATCATACATTCTACAAGTCCCTGCCGATGGTGAAAGAGATATTGCCGAAAAGCTGATTTCCAAAAAAGGCGACATTCTGTGGCCACCCAGAAGTCCAGATCTATCCCTATCAGACTTCTTTTTAAGGGGTTATTTGAAGAATTGTGTGTACATCTTTCGGTGCTCGCTTAGAAGAGTGCAAACGTCGAAACTGTGGTCATTTAGACGATGTAATTTTCAAAAGATAAATTCCAACTAGTTAGCTTTCTTGTAAATCAACAACTTTTAGATATATCAAATATTTTTTATATGATTTTTTCAAATGTTAACTAGTTTGTGGCCCACCCTATAGTTTGTAATACCAATTTACACGGTTTTCTTTTTTTATCAGCTACAACTGGATGTACTCAGAGCGTGGGTAAACGACCTGGTTGGTCAGAACACGTTACTGGTGCGCGCTGTCGAAGATTTGGAAACCGAAGCCACAACTAAATTGGTGTATGAACGCAAAAAACATTCTGAGGTAAGTTTATGAGGCTGCAGAGTTCAATGCATTTTTATAATAATAATAAAAAAAAATTAAACAACTTAAACGAAGGAGAAGATTCTCAATTTCGTTCGATTTTCAATTCAGAAAGTGTACAGTTTTGTCTGATAAGATGGTGGAGCAGTCAGCATACTCTACGTAGTGTTCAGTTAAAACGAGTGTGCTGTAGTTTACATAAAACCCGATTTATTTTCATTACATACTTATTATAATTCTTCTAACCACTATTGTAATATCTAAGCACTTTGTTGCATATTTTATGATTTAATTGGCTACGCCATAAACAGAACAACGCGAGATCCTTTAAAAATTCAATACCGAAGTTGACAAAATTTAGAGTTCTCGTGCACCACCTGATGCTGTAAAAACTAGTTCTTTTTAATAATGATAGAGTATCAAGGTATAACCATAACGCTAAAATTAATCATTAGATTAAGGCCCTGGGTCTTCATCAGGTGGTGTCCGAGCTCCGTTCGGAACTGGTGGCTCTACGCCGGCGTCTGGCGCGTAAAGACTCTGACCTTTGCGGGCTCGTCGAAGTGTTGAGGCGCCTGAGAGAGTTCGACAATTGCACGCTGGACGGTATTCACTTCTTCGAGATCACGGAGTCCGATATCTTCGGGTCGTTTGAGTGGTGAGTGTTGATTTGAACTTCTTTTTCGTAGAATTTGACATTATATAGTAGATCATATTGTATGTTTAAAAATTCTTGTGTTATTGTGTGGACACTACACATAAATTAATTGTGTGGTATCCAATCACACCATAAACATGACTAACAAGAGATAGATTTGAGAAATACGTCTCATCACGTTTCACCATGTTTTTGGGATTAATACGTTATCCAATGATTCTAGGCGGCCTTCTTTCCAACACCAGACTCGCTCCTATATAGAATCATATACAGATTGGTGTTGACAGTTCACAGGTGTTGAACCTCCATTCTAACGCGTTCGTAGGTTTCTGCCTACGTTCAGCATTGGACTATTGAACACGGTTGATGATGATCCTAGAGTACAAGAGGAGGGGTGGGAGTGTTTAATATGCCTCTCCCTACCCTTCCGGGGAAACAGGTGTGATTTTATGTATGCATGTCTTGCTAGAAAAACATTTCAGAATCTAATGACTTATTGTTAGGCGTTTTGTCCGCAGGCGACAGAAGAGATTGACTGGCTACCCGATGAACCAGCGCACTCTGAAGGAATCAAAACAACAAAAAGCAAATCGATATTACAGACTATTGCAGTGATCGCTGTTGATTATTTTTGTATTGATTTTTAATACACCTTTTTATTTATTTGCTAAAATGTTTTTTCATTTATAATATTGTGATTCAGTTGAATTAATGTAAGTTGAGACTAAGAGAATATAGAGGAGATGATGGTTTCGGCACACATGGTCCGGTTCGACCGGGCAGACCTCTCACAGAAGACATCCATGCATCCGTGCTGTCGTGTTTCATTGGTGAGAGCGAGACCGGAGGCCCATGCAGGGTTGACAGTTATTGTGGTGTGTGAGCCTTACTCTGCCTTTGTCAAGCCTTTTACGTCCCTAAGCGGGGCATAAAAAAGCATCTCACTAGGCTGTCATAGTATTGTCATAGTATTGTAGGTCCCCTTACTGCATTGTCTGCATTCGCAATGAGTATGGTGACCACAACTCTCGGATTCTATTCATACTATCTATTAGGCAGATTAGAGTACCTTTGGCCGGTTCTCAAAATAAAAACTATTGCATTATAGTATTCTTAATTTCTAAGATATTCATGTATCTTTATGCAATTCTTTTTCATTGGTTTTATGTACATGCCTCTTTATAAGTATACAGTTAAAATCTTTTCGAAAGAATACTGGATTCATCGGTGACTGTATTCTGAAGTTTGACATATTCTGGAATCTGAAACGACACTATCAACTGTGTGTTGCATTCTCTCGTTTATTGCTGTGTGTTTCCAAGATTCTTATGAATATATTTTCTGAGAATTTTTAGTTGCTAGATGTGTCCGAATTTCATGCGTGTTTGTGTGCGAGCTGTGACGAAATTTTTGTCGCCGTAGTATAAACAAACGGCGTTGGCTTATATTTATACAATGTTTAGTGTGACACATTAAAAATAGACCACTTGATCATCGAATAACGGTAGCTATACACGCCGTGTAATTCGTTACATGATTAATTTTAAAATAATAAAATATCGTTAAGATCTAATTACTTATTCAAAAGAGAGTTCCATGTCCAACAGTGGACTGTTAAAGACTGTCAATGACCATAGAGAATATGGTTTTTTGTGCAACTATTTGGCCCTTCATTACCCGACCCTCGCTCTCTTTCTTTCTATGGGGAAGATAGAAGAGAAGCAGCCTCAATAACACGGCGTTAAATAGAGAACAAGTAATTTTGTTGGGTCGATACCATGACATAACATGAACATGACAACTGTTTTGTTTCAGGCGAAACTAAAATATAAAAAGAATGCGCATCATGCATATCAATAAACTAAGTAACTGAAATCGCTAAACTTTAAATATGGTTAAAAAATACCATTGTAATAGAAACTATTAACTCAATATATAGTTAATTAAATGTTGCCTGTATGTTTTGTTCAGAGATTGTCAAAGAAAAGCTGCGGCAAAATGTGCGAGTTGAAACTACTCAACGAGTCGCTGAAGAAAGAAAATGTTGCCAAAGATAGGTCAGTGGTATTTTCCAAGAAGTTTGACTGTCCCGTTTGGTTTAGGAATTAGATCGAATGTTAATCGACTGTAAACTGCCGGATGGTGTTATGAAAAGAATATCTATTTTTAGTCACTTCATAATTCAGTCTTACTTTAATCAGATTTCGCTCGATGAAGTCTTAGATGAGATGAAGATTATCAGTGTGGTGATGGATTAAGAATACAGACTGGTACATCCCTATTTACGTCGCGGGTGTCGTTAAAGCTGGCTAAGGGAGCAAACTGCGCAGGGCAAGAGCCTTAAAGAGAAGGAAACTTGAAACAAACCTTATACCGGCACGTCTTACCACACTGGTGTAGTGTGCCAAAACCTCCTTTCTAAAGAGAGGCTTATATCTGGCAGTTAACTACTAAGAACTGATGAAATAAAAGGGTATCTCTCTATAAGAGAACGTCAAAATTGTAGATTCTGGTGATAATTGAAGAAATTGTATTAGACATATCGATCTTTGACTTTGGTTATTGCTATTGTGGTGACTTCCATATTACAGCAAAAACAAAAATATACAACAGCGCCATCTAGCGAACATGCATCGAACTACGAAGTATGTACGAAACGTATGAATGTAACGAACTAGGAAGCAACTACTAATCCTGTATCGCGAAAGAGAGATAGCCCGCCAGGCACGATCACCTCACCTGGTCCGAGAATCCTCCCTTTGTGTCGGAGGGTCATGATACCTCGTCCCTCCGTCACTATCGTCAAATTGTTTACTGCGTTAATTTTATTGGGATAGCCACAAAGTTACTCAGTACTTCCATAAAAACGTGTGTGTACTTATACGCATGTAAGAATATTTCTCTGACGTGTCAAGATGGAAATCTTTCTATAAATTTTATCCTTCACGTTATCCTTTGTTTGTAGAGAAAATAACACTAACGATAGAAATAAAAGTATTTAATACATTGGAAGAAGGTTTTGTTATAACGCATTATCTCGTTAAATAAATTTCTTGCCAAAAGAAGTGTTACTTCAAAACAAAACTGTTGACTAGTTAATTTCACGGTGTTGCTTCTTGTGACGGTGCGCGTGCGCATCGTAAAAAATCATTCTCATTTTCCATAACGCGCCAAAAGTATAACTTCAAAAAGTTTATAAAATATTAATTAAATTAATGTATAGAATTAAATTATCATTCTCATCTTGATGAGGGAGTTCTGTAATTAGGGATGAAGATGGGAAAAAATTGTGATGGACCTCTAGGACTGAGAAATTCACTTATATACTAAACAATAGTTTTGTCTAAATATTTATTTTATCCCTTCTACATTTGGCAAAGTTCATTTGAAAGAATTTCTTTATATTTACCTGTTGATTCCTCTTTTTCTTCCTTCTAGAGAGATCAGACAGCTGAACAAAGATGCTCAACAATACGAACAGACGATCCTTAATTTACGGAATGAGATTTCACTCACCAAGTGTACTAATACCCCGTGAGTGTTTTTGTTTCTTTGTGGTTAAAACTTCATGTCTTATTTACTTAACTAATCATCGTAAAACGTACAATGGGAGAGGCATATGTCCAGCAGTAACTGTAGTAGACTGATGAGATGTTATCAGAAGTGGATAAAGGGACTTTTTAACCAAAGATAGTATATATTAGTGCGATAAGTTGAATTTGCACGTCTCAGTGGTCAGTAGAACGTGTATTTAACGAGGCATCACACGAGATTCTCGATTTGTTTCTGTTATATAAGGCAACTCGTGCTGGCCTTGGAAGTCACCCTTTCAGAATGGTAGACATACGCTCCTGAACTAAACGGTTCGGTTCTTCCTTCCTGTGCAAATCAGTTAAAGGCTGGAATTCATTACCAGCGCACGTGTTTCCCTCCCACTACGATCCCGGGTCATTTAAGCGGGGCGTGAAAAAGCATCTCACTAGGCCGCCATAGCGTGGGTGGCCATACTGCACTGTCTTCGTTCGCAGTGAGTACGGCGACCACCGTTCTTGGATTCTACTCATGCTTTTGATCAGGCAGAATAGAGTCACTTTGGTAGGTTTCTATATAAAAAAAAACTTTTTGATGAAAAGTGACTAATTATTTGATTGATAGAGTGATTGATTCATTGATACTTATATATTGGATATTGTAATTGTTGTATTACTTTGGTACGTAACTATAAGTCAGCAACTATAATATGGAGCGGAGACCTGGTGACCTATAACACGGGTTTATACCTAGCTTAGGTACCAGTCCTCCACAATATTGTCTTGAGAGATATTTTGTAAATATGTAAAATATTGTAGTGAGAAAGTCCGCCAATGTACCAAATGTGTATGATATATAAGTAAATAAATATTATTATTGATACTGTTTTTTTGCAAGGAATATATTGACAAAATCTATTCTTGGGTCCTTTATTTTATCAGAACCAAACGGTAAGGTGGTTTCTCGGATTTTTGTTTGTGAGAATGAAAAACCTCATTCAATATTTGATTGACCATTAAGTTATGCGATGGTGCTTTTATCATTTGGAAATTATCTTGGGCTTCGAATTGGTTTCGATTGGTTTCTTCCAATTGATAAAAAGATAAAAATTAATGATATAACTTTACATATTTATAAAATTCGGCATGTTAAGTATTAACTAGAAATAAGTCTTTCTATTTGTGATCCTAACCTGCTGTGAAAGAATCTAAAGGGTCAGACTCACAGATAAAACAATGTATGAAACTGAACTAAGTGAACTTCGGTCTACCAACTCTGTCAATATTTAAAAAAAAACTACAAGAAGATAGTAATCGAGGTCTTCGTTGATTACTCACTTTTAGATGGATATTTTAATAGTCAAAAATCTTAATGTTCGCCGTTACAGATACAAAATGAAATATTAAATGCACCTATCCTAAAACAACACACTTAATTACATTTGAGAATTGATTTTTATTTATATTTTCTGAAAGAACTAACCGTAACGAAAACTTAATAGTTTCGTGTTATTTAAATAAGTTGAGTCTCACATATCAATCGGTAGCTAATTTCTATTTTCTGTTTGCAGCGATGTGTCTAAGAGAGACGTCGAGGTAATGGCTGGCATGTGCTGCACCGGAACTGAGGTAGATCACTTGTTACACCGCACTAAATATAGTATACTTAAGTAAATTTAAGAGTTGGTCCAAACATAAGATACCGTATAGTATGAAATACGAAACAATTGTTTTTGGATATAGTTTTCTTTTACGAAAAGGTGTATTTTTCGCATTTGTGACGATACAAATGCATTTATTACTCAGTCAAGGATGTGTTTGTTATTGGTTACTCTTGAATTATCATAGAAATATAGGCTCTTTTCTCCACAAGCATAATGTTATTGGTGGCAAAGTAGGTAGTAATAGATGGTTGAATTGCATTTTGTTTGTACACCTGTGGTTGTTCCACAACCTGACAGTGTGGCGACTGGGAGCCCGTAAAGGACTTCTCGGAGATGTTGCATGACGAAACTCTGCAATTTCAGGAGCGAATACAACAGATGGAGTCCAATCTTAAGGTAATTTTCGTTAATTATTTCTTATCATAGTGACTGTCTGCTGAATTGACAGATTTAGCTTTCCTATACAACACAAATGTAACAAATTCGAATACTTTTTTCCAAATTTTAGTGTATTTTATCTAACAAATTCAAAGATTTATAAGCATATTATTATGAATAAGTAAATTTGTTCCCGCAGTATATATTATTTCTAAAATACACTAAATTATATATTTAAGTATGTTTACAATATATCCTGTCTGATTTGTGCAGTATGTGAATTATCTTAAGTTTTTCTTATTCGGATCATAACGTCAACAATATATTTTACGGGTGTCCCTTACGTAAGGACGGAAGTAGATTCAGTAGGATTAATGTGTCCCAAATTAGTCTAGTCGTAAACGCATTTCTACGCCTATATATCTCCCCACATCTGACCAAATCTCTCATTTTGAGAATGTTTATTTTGTTCCTGTAGTAATGTAGAAAGAGAAACGAAATGTTATTACAGTAATTCTTTTTGTCCAGTCAAACAGCGACAACGTCCGCGCACTTCGCAAGGTGAACGTATCTCTGACTGAGGAGCTGCACGCGATGAGACGCGTGTGCGCCGCCCTGGTGGAGGAGAATAGAGCAGCCTCGGTACGTGCACAGTTCAAGGATGATATCATTCGTGAGATGCGTCGCCAACTTAAACAGGCTAAAGCTAAGGTTAGAGATTTTTTGGGCCGGAGTTTTAAAGCATAAGCCTAAGAATTTTATCAATGTGCAAATACATTTGAGTAATTTTCAGAGACAATGATCAATAAGATTATTTAGTACGATTTTATCATCAAAAAACAGTTATCAATTAGTGTACCAAAAAGATAAATATGTGTCCGTTGCTTCAAAAGAAAGTTTATATACTGGAGACCCTATTGAGTAACTAAGAAAGCTTTCTTTTCGCTGCTTCACTTACCATTAGAGCGGTATTTCTGCCTACTTTTACTCCTATAGTGTCTCACATGTTAAGTGAACATAACATTTTCAGCTTAAGGAAACATCAGAAGCGACAGAGTTAAAGCCTAAAGACTTCGTGAGCGGCGACGGCGAATGCCCTCGTGGGTCATCTGCGTCATACGACTCGGTGACGATCGCCTGCGTCCGCGCACAGCCGCGGCGCAAGAGAGACGTTCCTTTGCGCGAGAGTCTGTTACATCGTGACGCTACTTTACACGATAGTTTAATGAAAATGGATATAGATCGTGGTACTGATCTTCGTGGGAATACTGTCTCTTCGAATGCTATCTCGGATGCAGCCACGTGCGAGGAGATGAGAGCGTTCGAGTGTGGACACACCCAGGAATCCGACGATGATAGTTTCCTTAATAGAGACTGATATTTCTAATGATTTTGTAACTGTTATGTTATTAAATGATTCATTTAGTTATAATTTTGAGTGTGCACTTTAACGTATGCTAGAACATTTTGAACTTTATTTACCTTCATTTCATAGAAAACTAACGACCCACCCCGGTTTCGAATGCAACTCTTTGAAATTCTCATCTTTTTCTACTACAATATGTATGTATTATACATATAAACATTTCTCTTGAACCTCTCTCTCTTATGGCGAAATTGTATTGAAATCCGTTGCGTATTTTGAAAAATCTAAGCGCACAGAAACTGTGTATATTTTGTTAATTATCAACAACCTTTTACAGTCCACTGCTGGACATAGGCCTCTCCTTAGTAAAGTTTTGGCTTACTATATACTGAGTAAAAATGCAAATTTCGGCATTGTATTGGGATAAATATGTCTAGCCAGTATTTACCGGCTAGACATATTTATCGGCTAGACATATTGACATATTAGCCGGTATTTACCGGCTAGACATATTGGTATAATGAACCATTTGGTTATATGAACCATTATATAATGAACCATTATAAATATAACAAATATAGGATATTCGTAGCTCAACAGTCTCACAACTTTGAACCGTAGCCAAAATCAGTTTAGGGCCTTATAATACCTTCGTTTTGCTAATTACAGACTTGCTTTTCCCTTTCTTAGTGAAGCCATGGGATGAGTCGTTTTCTGTTTGTTTTACTCTGACAAATGTTTGATTGATTCTATTTGCCGGATGAGAAAGTGCTCGTAGATTAAATTTCTACCCAGCACAAATAATAATGTCATGAACGATATCATATTTATTAACTTCTGAATAATTATGGTGATTTTTGACATTACTTTACATTACTGTATTTCTTTATATTACTTGGTCAATTTCGCTTACCTCTCTTTTCGCCTTCTATTAAATTCTCCTCTAATGTCTCATTGGAATTTGTAAAGAAAGGTGTTCATGGGACAGTGGTAAAAATATTTGTAAGAAATTTGATGAAAAAGGTAAGATATTTCTCGTATATTTTATACTTAATTCTGTATCTTTTGTTTGGACCAATATACTTAAGGACTAAAGTACAAATTTCTCATGTTTTTACATACATTGTCATGATGTTATTTGCACCCTTACTTTAAATACACTTAAAAAAGCAGTTTAGTTTCTGAAGACCTGGTTTGGCCTGGTCAGTTAACATTAAAATCGACTTAAATTTATAAAATACATGTGTATGTCATAACGATTCTAATGAATTCATTTTAATGACAGACAGAGCTGTGTCCATGTTCTGTTGCTACGAATGTTCCGGAAGAGAATCACACAACATGCGTATGCGCAAGAGTCTGTGACCCAACAGATGGAACCGCCGCAGAGAGAGTGAGTAAGTCTTTAATATAATGTTCAATGGATTATAGTAACCAAATGTCTACCTACCTGAGCGCTTTTTTGAAAATTTGTTGCCATGTAATGTCTTTCCTCTCGATTTCCTGCAGTCTATGTGAGAATTTTGTGGGAACGATGAAACTGGGTAACAGGAAGTCGAAAAAATGCGCTCAATTTGATTTGACTGATACGTGACGTCCAACACTACGTGGGACTTTGGCGTTATGTAGTAGCTGATATGTTAGATGTTACACAACATATGAGACTGTAAATCTCACTCACATCAACAGCTTTTACAGTCCACTGCTGGATGTAGGTTTCTTTTTAGAATGGGAGTTTTCACTTACTGTCATGCTAGCCAAATGGGTGGTAATAGGGTTTGTTTCAAGTTTTACATCTCTTCACAGTGATGTTGTCAGTCATAGTTTGGTCCCTTAGTCACTTCTTATGACACTGAATGAATGAATGAATGAATGAATGAATGATGACACTCCGTATTCCTAATCTGTCACCACATGGTAACTCTCACTCGTATTTTTGTAAATGTATTATCCAATTTTTAAGATATAATGCTTAATAATGCTATATTATATGCTTGATAATAGCTGTATTTTACCAAAGCACCGATGATAACTCAGAAGGGAAAACAGAAGCGTCTTAATTGTCTTTTTCCTGATCTGACTACAGATGTCCGTGTACTGCCCATATTTTGCAACCACATCAACATTAGGAGATACTAAGATCACATGTCTTTGTTCAAGGGACACAGGTTCGCCCGATGTCTCTGTAAAGGGAGTGCGTGTCTGCTTATAGTATGTCATTTATACTTACCAGTAAAAATCACTGAACTATTTCTTGAATCTTAATCACAGATGGCGGTGTGTTGCCAGTGGTTAACTGAGTCTACTCCGGCCAAAAAGAAGGTATTTTGTGAATGTGTGGGAGATGTCCCCGGAATATCCATCATTGGAAGAGTGCGTGATTCTATATTTATTATCTTAAATGGTCTACTAAAAATGCTTTTGATAGAAACTCTAAATTTAATTGCGTTCTCAGTAATTTAATGTTAGTAATATTAGTAGTAGTTTAATTATATCACCCTAAACGACTAATATTGTAGGTAGGTTGTGCAAATGTACTTTTTTCCTTATGTACGAAAATTGTGAAATTTTGTGTGATGATTTTAATTAGCACTTTTCACGACAATAATGCAATGTAAAACTCCTAATGTAAATACTCTGTATATCTTCAATAGATATTTTATATCATGAACTTTTGAAGTGGTGCTACACATGTTATTAAACTAACAAACCCAAATTGTAATTTCCACCGATCTGTAGTCAATCCAGCTCATTTTCATTTAGTGTAATTTCTTGATTTTCAGCCACCGTCACCTCCGATCCTGATATCAGACGGCTCAAACGAGGAACTGAAAATTGATTCAACGAAATACACACCTTTTAACTATCCACTCCCTAAAGATTCTTCTTCCAGCTCTTCAGGTCCCTGCCCCGGACCGAGTACGGTTGTCTGTCGAAACTCAACTATGTCTGCCTGTTCAGAACAAAATACATCACAAATTCTTCCAAGATCTTGTGTCAAGTTGGAGAACAAACTCACTCGTAAGACTGTACAAATACAGATCCCAGAGTTGAGGGATAACAGCCAGGCATGTGATGCGGAAGTGTTCAACGAACATCAGAATGAGTAAGCTTTTGTATACCATTTTATGATAGCATATTGGCAATTTGCCAAAAAAATTCATTCTCTATGCTCATCTCTAGAAATGTGCAACACTAACAAAAGGATTTACCGAAGATGAAACCTCAAATCCCACTGGTAGTCACTAAGAATCAGGAGAACTGTCTGCTCGTTGAGTCACTATACTTACTATAAAAATATTATTTTAATTTTTGTTTCTTTTTCAAATTAGGATTATATACTCAAATTTGAAAGTAAAATGATTCAAGTTTCTAAATCGGTTCAGAGTTACTAATTCAACTTGATTAATTAAATACTTTGTGATCACACGTAGAGAAGCTTTAACCAAAGTCCCTTTTATGACTACCCAAAGTTTGTGTAAGACAACCCCATAAATGCGTCACCTTCATATTTTATTGGCGTCTAAAAATACTATCTGGCAACTAGTTAGCTTGTTCCGAACTGCTTCACGAGTTCATGGGTTGTTTATAACTGTGACCCCATTTCCAGGGGTCATTGTAACATCGAGGAGTGTATCCAGAATCGAGAGGTGAGAAATACAGATTTTTTGATTTCTGAAACTGTTTAAATTAGTATTATATAAATATTTTAGTCGTTGGCTGAAATTGAGAATTTGAAATAGTTGTATTTATTATTCAAACTAATGAACACCAAATTCTCACGGTGATGCTAAGTCCTCAGCCAGAGATTATGGTTTCGATTACTATCCTGACCGAATAATTGTGTGATGAACTAATCGTTTGTCGTGTCGGAGATTTTACATACTTTTGATCCGATGCGACGTTTGGGTGACTGTAACTATGTATGATAATCTCGTTAATTTACAAATACATTGTAGTTTAAAACTTATTGTTTACGTGGGGTCAGAATAAAACTTTATAGTGTCATTGTACGGCTGTAACAATACATAATCTTGTTTATTATCGTATAATAAGTAAAATATATGGAGCACGTAGGAAAAAACAGACGGCCGAACTTTATTATGCCGGTATACGTGGAAATAGTGTATAGTGGCAGAAATACCGCTTACATACACAGCGACGACGTCGGAAAGGCATTCCATTTTTTACGCTTGCATAGCTTTGACAGTCTATCTGAACATATATCAATGATCCAAGATAGATTACCTATGTATACTGTTTTCGTATTTCCAGGAAATTTCCAAGTCGCCAAATACCAGTTTATGCCAGTGAGTACGTTATTTTTACTCGACTATGGTGAAACCAAAAGGTACCTAGCCCATGTTATAGTAATATTTAATTTAAATTAGTAGGTAACTAGGGTAAGACAAAATTTTGTAAATAAGTCATAGCAATTTACAAATATAGCTAGATTGCTAAATAAAATAATTTAATATGTATGTACATTTAAAATGTCATTGAGAATAAATAATTATATTATAGATACCTACTAAGTAAACTTTGATTTAAGTTGTTAAAAAAGTTGTGCATTTTTGAAATAAATAATCCAGTTTATTTTCACTCTTTTTTGCTGGTAGGTAGAAAGTTTTTAGTTGATTTGTTTTTGAAGACAGTTTATTTTATTGATTTTTCCATTTTTCCATTCCATAGTAAGTTGAACTATTTCATAAGAATCAACTTTCTATCATCAGCTCTTGTGAATAATTTGAAAGAATACAAATTGAAATCTACGTACGTACGAGTATAATATTGAAATAATACTCCTCTAATCCTTTACTTTTAAGGAGTTTTACCTTCTATCATCATTTCTCCTGAAACTTGAAAGAATACAGGTAAAGATCATACGTATGATGTTGATAGAATTATCCTCCAACTCTTAACCGTTAAGGAGTTGCACCTTCCGTCATCAGCTCACCTGAATAACTTGAAGAAATGCAAGTAAAGGTAACATACACTAGTATGTTATTTAAAAAAATATTCTTCAACTCCTAACCGTTAGGGAGCTATATCTTCCATCATTAGCTAGCTTAGCTTAGCTTAGCTTGAGATGATGAGTACCAGACACAAAATAGTTGAATATCTTTAGAAAATGTATAAAAAACATTAAACGTGCCTATAGAATTTGAGGGTTACCCTTGATTTCTTTGGGATCCCATCATAAAATCTTGATATGGTATAACAATAAGACTACCTCGGGAGTATTTCCTTTCGAATACAAAAGTATTTTGTAAAATCGGTCCACAATTAACGGAGAAAGCGGTGAAAATACATAAATAATTATAATAATACATACAGTGGAACATGGAACCTCTTCCTTTTTCAAGTCGGTAACTCAAATTTACTCGCTTCCCATAGTTCTACAGTGTTTTGTTTCTCGTTTATATGAATGACCTACCTAATTTGAAAGAAGATAACAAAGAGATAGTGCTGTCTGCGGATGATACTTCACTTTTATTAAGGCGTCTTCTCACTTTGGAAATTTAAAAAATCGATTTTTGTTTTTTTTTAAATTAAATTTTAATTAAATTTAATTTTTAAGAATCGAAAGGTCCATTGTATGGAGCAAGTATCGCTGATTAACCCGAGGTAAGTTTTTTCATGTTTTTTCTGCAACCAGAATTTTAAACGCGTTTATCTTAAAAAAAGATTTTTCGGTGCCTTGTTGATGAAATTTTAGAAACTATCCAGCCGATTGTCATGAAATTTAAATGACATATTCTTTATAGTTATGGTTATAGCGCATATCATCAGATTTTTGAAATTTCGATTTTAAGTATTTTTTTTTACAAAAAACTGCAAAAAAATCGCATTTTCTTTTTACTTAGTCGAAAAACGTGCACCATTTTGTTATTTTCGCGAACATCAAAAATCTGATGATATGCGCTATAGCCACTGATATACTGAATCTAAAACAGTTTTATTTTTTTGTTTCACATGACGCGTCTCGGAGATACCATCAACAAGCCACGACCATAACATTTTTAGACGGGTTTTTCGATGCTACTGTTGTATTATAATAATTGTTCAAAAAAATAAAAATAAAAATTTTTCATATACTTGAAAGATGTGTTTACTACATAGGGTCCTATTTATCCTATAATTTTAAGCAGAAATCCTCAAAAAAAAAATCGCGAAAATAGCCTATATTCGAGGTGCCTAAAGTGAGAAGACGCCTTAAACTTAAACGACAACAGTCGGTTACTGATGACCTAAATAGCACTCTGTCTCATGTCGTAAACTGGTTCATTGTTAATTATTTACTTGTAAACAAAAAAAAATCTAAATGTATTAGATTTTTACACCTAATGCCAAACAAGTATAAACTAGTGTTCTAATAAATGAGAAGGAGTTTTTGGTTTATTTCAATGACAAATTTGCGTGGGACTGATACTGCTTAGTCCCGCATTTACGTTTGTTGTGTTAGAAAGTGATAAACATCGAATTTATTGTTGTATTTCGTATTTTCAACTTATTTATTTTTTTCGTTTTCTTACGTGGAAGTAGAATTGTGGAGTAGAGTTTTAACTGTATTTAAATGTGAGTATAGTCTTAGCTTGTAATATTAGTTTATATTTAGTATCTTTCTGGTGGAATTGAGTGATTCCACGGCCTACCCAAATATCCTGCTGGGGGTAGTGTCTCGCTTCGGTTCCTTGATCTTATCTAATACCGATAAGGTAACACGATCGCTGAGGCCCGTATGACGGTTGTATAGACAGGTCAGCTCAAAACTGTGATCTTTTCTTCGAAAGGGCGTCCCAGACCCCACATTGTACTCGTATAGCTTTAATTTTGTGGAGGGAACAGGTCTCATGTCCTCCCGACATAAAGGGAGGATCCTCCGACCAGGCGAGGTGATCATGCCTGGCGGGCCACGGCCCAACGGTTGATGTTGGGATGTTGTATATATGCTAATTGCCACGCGAATCTCTATTTCGTGATATAGGGCTAGTAGTTGCTTCATAGTTCATTACATTCATACGTTTCGTTCATATGTCGTAGTTCGATGTACCTTCGCTAGATGGTTCTGTTGTATATTTTTGTTTGTGCTATAATGTGGAAGTCGCTACAATTTAACAGTGTGGTTTGTTTCGGTATTTCTTTCCTGAGTAAGTTTAAGGAAATGCCGGCGCCTTCTATCTGTAAACTCCGACATGTAAAAATATCTGTAAAAGATTTACTTCACAAAAATAAACATCATTGATCATGTATTTATATATACATATTTAACCATATTGATATATACAACACTTATTTTGCAGAACTCTGAAGACTTTAGTCGACCGTTCATGTTCAGGAGCATTTAAGGTACGCAACAAATGTTTTTTATTTGGAACAAATAGCAAAATTAAGGTAGCCTGTGGCTTTGCTCGCTTAAAAGGGATTTGCCCATCCCTTCCATATATTTTTTTAAAGTAAAATCCCTGCGACCATGTCCTTTGCTGTATAAAACGTGAACAAACAATCATCTCAATAGATATACTGAGAAAAACATGCGTATTCATAAATAAAATTGAAAACGATCAGTTATGAGAAAACTTTCTGATATTTGCGAACAAATAGGTGTAAAATTTTTAGAAACACATTTCTCCGCTAGATCATGTTGTCACGATTATAATGATTGGACATAGAACTAGCGTCGTCTGAGGGAGAATCTATGTTTAAACATTGATGATGAAATGGGCGGACGTAGCCGTCGGAAACACGACTTGCTTTTTACTAACGAACTACCTGTTGATACAGGGTGTGGCAGACAGATAGATGTTCTCCTTATTATACAAATTCACTTGATCTGACTTACCAGCAATATTGGCTACAGTTAGCGGCCTTATAGCAATTTGTAGTTTCTTTCAGGTAACCATTTAATTAGGTACATAGAGATACTATGATCCGTAAGAAAGCTAGGTGTATTTAGAGATATTATACAATATATATGCTTATATATACAAACCCATCTGGTCAGCGTGGACAAAACCTTGTTTCTAAGGAGAGATCTATGTCCAGCAATGGACTGTTAAATGTTGTTACTGATTGAAGATATATAGACTGTACAATGAACATAGATTTCAATATAATTATGAAACATGACCAAAGTTTCTACACTCCAAAAGCACTGCTAATAATATTTTACCCACAATCTTTTAATGAAGGAACTTTCTCCTCAACTATCCACTGGAGCCTCTGAGGAGTACTTATGTCGGTATTCACCCGACCATAACCTCACAATGTTCTATTGCCAATGTTTATGGTCCGGTATCCATCAGAGTTGATTACCTATCGTGTCCTCATTCGTGCTGTTTTTAAGTCTAGACAGTCTAGACTACGCGACCGAAACAATTCCATTCCATCTTATTTACTTCTGTTCCGACGCCAAGTTACCCTTTTAGAAACGCTGATAACTGGTTGTAAAAGTGGCACAACAACCTCACTTCTTCTTCTCAACCGAGAGAAGAAAAAAAAATGTAATTAATGCTCTGTTCTTACGACTTACTCTTGTACCATTTAAAAAAAAACGAGGAGCGATTACATTCATGATGCTAGATTAAGAATTGACCTTAATCTACTTCTGAAAAGCAGGATTACGGCCGGAATAGATGGCATGAATTTGTACAACCCACGCTCTCTTTACATCTGTGTAATCTAAAAATTGCGATAACTGAGATCGGCAGGCTGAGATCCTACGAATATCATTGTGTTGATGATAACTAGCAACATACATAGTAAGTTACAAGATTAACCAGCCCAGGACCTGCTTGAGTTGATGTTCAAAACTATGTTTTAGCGGTATTTGTTTTTGTTCATATTGGGCAAGGTGCTTCATAAAGGCTTTTTACTGGCTTGACTTACATCCAGCTGTCTGCCTAAGACCACCTTTCTCAGAAATATAATCATTTGCAGGCAAAATATAAGAATAAAATAGTACAATGAAAAAACCGGCGATTTTGACGAAGGAAAGGTAAGATAGGTAGTAGAGCCACGCCGATTTCGGCATGAGCGGACCGGCTCGACCGGGGCAGTACTACCCTCCCACAGAAGATTAACTTAAAGCGCCAGTATTCATGTTGTCGTGTTTCGTTGGTGAGTGTGAGACTGGAGGCCCATTGATGCAGGGGTGACAGTTATCGTGGTAACTGTGTAAGCCTTACACTATCACGATGACTGTCATGCCTTTTACGTTCCCAAGTGGGATGTGAAGAAGTATCTCACAAGGCCGCCATAGTATGGGTCACCATACTGCATTGTCTGCATTTGCGATGAGTATGTGAATCACAACTCTTGGATTCTATTCATGCTTTCCATCAGGCAGAGTAAAGTCACTTTGGCAGGCTCTTAGCACATAAAAAAATTGCAGGCAAAATGTGAGAATAAAATAGTACAATGAAAAACCAGAGAGTTTGACGAAGTAAGGGTAAGATAGGTTGATATAAACATATTGTGAAAAGTCATACTGTAGCCAATTATTGATTGTGCACCAGGTTTCTAAAATGTAGTGAGGCCATCCGTCACCCGAGCAGAAGCAGGCCAGGATGGCAGCGGGACGTGCTACGGAGCACACGCTCTTTTGGAGCAGAAAAGGGGTCATCTGCAAGCCGTAGGTAGATGACCCGAAGTACGTCGGGGTTTCAGGGATTTCCTTTCTAGGGTACACCTGGTTCCCGGGCTACTGGTACCTGAGACGGCGTGCGGTTTTTGGTCGTTTCGAGTCCGACATAACCACCAGTAGGTGGTACCGGGGGGGCTTTTCGCACTGAAAAAAAGGGGTATGTTCTTAAATAGCTTACAATAATCCAGCGATAAACTTTCACACCTCAGAAAAGTGTGTATACAAGACGTATAAATGTGGCCACGGCCAGTGTAACATAATCGAAAAGTCAGTAAATGATTTTATTATTTCCTGTATTTAAATATATAATATACTCCTCATGTAATCATAACAACCGATGTTATTTATTTTAAGTTATAGGTGTACCTTGACGATTTGATGACACTTATTAAAAGACACGTACAGGTTTTCTGACAATGTTTTCTCAAAATACACGTCGTTAAAACATAACACACTGTTTAATGGGTGGAGAAGGCATTACCCATAAGAATAAAGAATAAAAGTGGGCCACCGGCGCTTCCTTCAAAAATGTTATTTACGTCTTTGATCTAAATTTACGTGAGCGGCGCTTGCACCAGCATCCACTCGTGTGCAGCCGCCGCATGCGCACGTGTCGCTGTTTCGTTTACAAACAAATGCGCGTGTGTTATAAATGTTGTGTAGTGACACTGTGATGATGTTCAACGGGCTCCTGATGGGCGGGGACTCCGATAATAGTGATGGGACCAAAGTGAGGGTTGTTTGTTAATTATTATAGTTCGAACCTCAAATTAATAATACTTATTAAACCAATTAACTGATCAAAAATATGTGTTTTACGAAAAAAATGTTACCGTAGCTCCATTAAACAGTATATCTAATAGTTTAGCGTCAATATTTAAGTTTTTTAGATGGGAAGAATTATATAGACAACATGATAAAGTTATGTTTCGTGTTTTAGTAAACTACAAACACATACACAACACATTGTCCATGTGGTGACGAAGAATACATAGTGTTACCACCCCTATTCATCCCGTAGGTGTCGTAAAAGGCGACTAAGGGATCAAAGCACACAAGACAACATTGTTACAAAGAGAAGGAAAACTTGAAACAAACCCTATTCCAACCCGTTTGGCCAGCGTGATATAGTAGGCCAAAACCTCCTTGCTGAGGAGAGGCCTATGTCCAGCAGTGGACTGTAAAAGGCTGTTGATGATGATGACAAACACATAAACAACAATTGTAGTGCACACACACATTTTTATACTTTAATGTTTGTATCGTCTATTCGTATTCATTATTTTATGTATGTTAATAAGGAAATGCCAGTAATTTCTATTGCATTCAATCAATTCTGGTATCTTGAAAAATCTTGAGAATATAAACGTTTAGCATATTAAGTTAATAATACAACTGATTTATATCTTGGCCTAAGAAATACAAGGAAAAAGAAATAAAAACATAAGAGTTCTTTCTGAGCTGCCTTTATAGATCTTCATGCTGTCAACTGTAGAACTGTGGGTGTTAATGATATACGTTTCGGATCGTTAAGACAGGATACAGGAGAGTGTGTGAAGATTGACTGCCAAGGGTTTAGCGAAGATTTGTTTTAAAAGAGATCAGATAAAACAAGACTAAATAAAACTTAAAAAAAATTCTAGTGTTTTACAAGAGAAGGCGGGCACACTGGTATTTTATTAGATTTCTATTTTGTACTTTTCGATAATTTCACATTACGTGAGACTCAATTATCTTGAGTTACCGTCGGAATGAATCCCACGAGATCTCAACAGTCAGGATTACAAACCATACACAATTCATACGCTTTTATGACTAAAAATATGAAATAGACGTGAGGACACCATTTTTGTGTTCCTAAATATTTTTAACCAACTTCAAAAGGCGGAGGTACTCAATTTGGATATTCGTTTATTTTTTAAATGTATTGTATTTTTAGTCGTGCATAACTCTGTTATATATTCGCACAATTCTTTTTTATTCGAAAGAGGTTTATTCCAAAATGGTCCCATTAACTTTATTTCAATTTATTGAACAATAAACATTATTATTATTAGTAATTAAATTTGTGATTATCGTTTGTAATTAATTATCCTGTGTTTGAAGTCGGTTCAACTTTTAAAAAAAGAATTTATGTTTTTATCTAATACAAAGCCTCCTCCTCAATCGTCTCAGCCTCCTCAGAAAGAAGGTTTTGGGCTACTAGTTACTATTTTACTGGCTTGACGAGTTGGTATAGAGTTTGTTTCAGGTTTGTTCATATAGTTAGCTCTTACAAAACCCATGGGATGAAAAGACTTCTTCTTTCTTATTCACCCGGCGACACACCCGGTGACACTCTGTACTCTAATTTGTTACCACATAGACTATTTCCATTTGCTAATATAAGTATATTTATTTATTTAAAGATGAATGAGAGACCATTAGAGTATTTCAAATCGTGTTTGTATTGCCTTATATAGATGTTTTTATTAACCGCCGAGTGCCAAACCAACCTTTGATCATTTTTATCTCAACCTCAATTAAAATGTTTTAGCTTTTAACCACCGACGCACTTAAAATGATGATAAACCAGTGTTCAACATAAATATTGGTCTGGAGATCAAACCGGTTGAGTGCTGACTTGAATTCTTGATGGGACTTTTATTGATGTTGTATACAATACTTGAACGAAGAGTTAAATTAGTGTTTCAGTAGAGGAGTGAGATTATACACATACAGCTTCATTAACAATCTTTATAGTCCTCTGCTGAGCATTCTATATACTACAGGGTGGGCCAAGAATTCGTTTTGAATCTAAGATCCCGCGCAAACATGTTACGAGAGTTCTTGAGACCGATTCTACTAGAACTTGTTGGCTACAATCGTAACACATGGTTTCAACAAGATGGATTCAGTTGTCACACATCCAATGAGTGTCCCTGCTGGTGGTCAAAGACATGTTTCTGGAAAAGTTGATTTCCAGACGAGGCGACATTCCATTGCCACCCAGAACTCCAGATCTATCCCATATCCCTGATTCAAATAACCCGATATTTGAAGAATCGTGTCTACATCAATAAACCAATTACACTATGTCAACTTAAAGAAAATATCAGCACAGAGATGTCTGCGATCTCGCGGTCTCTTTGCTGACGAGAATTTCGATGCTCGCTTAGAAGAGTGCAAACGTCGAAATGGTTATCATTTGGGTGACGTAATTTTTAAAAAATACCAAGTTATTAGCTTTCTCGTAAATAAACAATTTTTATAATATATCAAATGGTTTTTTATACGATTTTTTCAAATGTTGACTAATTTGGAGCCCACCCTATATATCCAATATGCAAGAGCTGAGTCCATAATATTGCTGTCAATTAACTGTGATTACAGTCAGATTACATAGTGATTAGACTTTGTTGCCTCGTTTCTTCAGACCTCTGTAAGTTTTTTTTATATTATATATTTCATATTACATACTAAAATATACATATATATGTGGTGTTAACCTTCATAAGTTGTGCACTTGGATTAAAACTTATCACTGTTTATTTTGCACGAATGTTTTAGTGTCATAACTACTGGTAAACCAATTAATAAATATATAAATAAATCATCAAATCAACTTATTGCCGTCCACTACTGAACGAAGTTCTCCCCAAGGAGTACCAACGATCCCAGTCTTGGGTAATTCGCATCTATCTGCTGTCAGCCATCTTCTTCAAGTCGTCGGTCCATCGCGCCGCAGGGCGCCCTACACTTCGTTTGTCCAATCGTGGTCTCCACTCTAGCACACTTTGGCTCCAGCGACAATTGGTTCATCTGAAGACATGACCGGCCATTTCAGCGTACTGATTTTCTGTGCAATAAAAGTTACTCCTATTCTCTGTCGAATAACCTCGTTACGACTTTCATCAGCCAGAGAAATACCCAGCGTCGCACGCTCCATCGCACGCTAAGCTACTTTAAACTTGTGCATCAGTCCAATGGTGAGTGTCCACCATCATTACGGGTAGGAGAATAAATAAATATCTTCATATGTTATAGGCTTCTCCTTAGAAAGGAGGGTATTGCCTACTATATATCACGCTGTACAAACGGATTGTTATAGCGAATGTGTCAAGTGATGCGTAGTTTGTTTCGTTAGTCGCCTTTTACGACACCCACGGGAGGAAAATAGGTGGTGTTACTTTGTATTCTTAATCTGTCACTGCACCTAAATTCATACATCTTAGTTCATAATCTTGCAGGGGTAGACAGAGGCCACCCACATTTTATCAACTTACGTAACTAATTAAATGGCAAGATTGGGATATTGTAACAATAGGTAGGTACGAAGTCAGTAGTGGTAAAGAAATATTGTTTACATGGATGAACTAGCAGTTATTGCGTTTCAGGATAAAATGTAGCCTGTGTGCTATTCCAGACTATACTCTATCTCTGCGCTAATTTCATCCAGATCCGTTCATCTGTTTTTGCGTCAAGAGTAACAAATATACAAACATTCATACACCCATCCTCATTAACTTGCGAATTAATATTAAGTCGAATTAGGAAGTGTAAGCTCAAGCAGGCATAGCTAAAGTGTGCTTATGATAATAGATAAGAAGGAATAACACCGAACAATGTCTAGAGAAGCAAGGATTGTTAATACAGTACTTGAAGTTTTTATGTATTGGGGATCGGGCTTCGGTAATGCCTCACATTCGCTGTAAAGCAACGAAAAAATTGTTGGTTTTCTGTCAGGCCCTCGTATCACTCCTGTTAAACGCGCTCACTGGTGCTAAGCATGATTCTCACTCGGATAGGAATATATAGATAGAAGCAAACACGGACTGTTACTGTACCCCACCTTGGAGAAAGAAAAAAAATCCCCATTCTTCTGTAGTTTCTATGTATTTTAAACGATGCTATATTTTTCTAATTAAAATACTCCAGACGTAAGTAATGAACGTGTGCTTGTTGATATTTATTTTTCGATAATATCATAAACTCAGCGATAAATACTTCGGTTTTACTCACTCCAGTGTTGAGATATATACAAGAGTGTGAATTCCTGCGGTTTGAAGGATTCCATACGGCGCTAATAAACACGTGGAATGATTTAGTGAAGGCACTTGTCGACACCGCACAGACAGTAGTGTTTCAACTCTGGGGTGATTATCAGAATGTTGGGCGACGTCGGAGATCGTTAGAGGTTAATTTTTGACGCAGTTTTGATATCAAAGCAACTGCCACGATATTGTTAAAACAGTACATGATATAACGTACAGTATGTATAACACAGTTGAACTTGAAAATTCATTTATAAAGCTAAAGAGATTAGCTAAGAGTAGAACAAATTTTCTATTTTGTAGAGAGAAACTTCCCATGAAGTGAACTTTAGGTATTTGACAATAAAGAGACTGTTTTCCTTCATTTATTGATCGTCTTCACTTTTTAGAATGATGAACTATCGTTTACTGCATAAGCATGCTATCTGGTTGTTATAACATGGTTTTTTTTTATTTTGTGGAGTAAATAAGATTCATTTACTAATTGCACAGGACAGCAGCGGAGCTTGCAGCCTCATGGACAGTGCGACTGGGTCGTGTGAAACGAACGCGCAGGCTTCGTACTATCATAACAAACTTGTCTCTACTTTACAAATTGTGAGTACATGGTTTACTAATCAAAAGCTCGCGAGTGCTGACCATGATCAAAACAATAGCTGCTATCTTGCCCTGTCATTCGAATACATAGATCCACTTTGTCCTCTGTCGGTCGAAGAATTTGACTAGATATTCCAACTCCTAAACTAATTATCTATCCTTCAAGAACATATCTAAAAGTTAGGTTTTACTCCGCGACTGTCATATATTTTAGTTTCTCAAAATTCTTTAAATTAATGTCAGTTTATTATGACAGATGTGGGGGACACGATCGTCTGAGGACGTGTGTAGCTGTGACCTGAACTGTCACTGTACTCGTGTAGAGTTGTGTAGCACGAAGGATCAAAAAACCTTTAGCTAAATGTATCCATTTGTACACAATATTTACCTTTATTTAACAATTGTATCGTTTTGTATTATATTTTGTCTAAATTCTGTCACATTCCTGTCTGTATGTGTTTGTTTGAAATGCTTATAGGGAATTATCTCCTCGTATTGATATAAATACATATACATTTCGCTAGCAACTTCATAAATATTTTTATTTGCTTCTACAGTTGCAAAACAGAGAAGAGACGATACGAGTGCAAGCTGAGAGCCTGGCCGTAGCTGAGGAAAGAATATTAGCGCTCACAGAACGCACTGCTGAGTTGAAGCGAGATCTAGAACGAAAATCTAAAGAGGTGAGACTTTGAGCCATCATGTACAAATATTTCAATCGTTTACTTCGATATGTTTGCAACTTATGACCACACATCCCACACAAAGTGAGGTATAAACTGCTCTCTAAATATATTATTCCAACGAATGGAGAAAATATATTTTTTGCTACAAATGTGTAAAAGATTTTGGGCACTCAATGACTTAAATATTACGGATTTAGGGTAAGGTTTTTTATTTACCAATACTTTTGTTTTTTGCCTCTGCGTTGCGAACAGATGTTGTCTTCATTTCTTTGCAATCTTGGAACTATATTTATAGAGTTTTTTTGGGTTTCACGTTTCCGTCTGGAAGTTTTATTCATGCTTTTATTTTGTATATATACTTGTTTTTATTTGCAAGTACAGTTTCTTGAATTGATTGTAACTGTTTTAATCTGTACCTATGTTGACAGATGCTTGCTTTAAGGCAGACACTAGAATGCTGCAAAGTCGAGAAGGTGGATGTCTCCGTAACGGCCAGAGGAGATTCGGTTAGAGAGTTTTTTATATCTAAATATTTTAATAGGTATACGTAAACTTTAAGTTCAGCAGAAAATGGCGATAAGCCGATGATGATGGAATAAATATTTAATACTTTTACTTTTTGCTAAATACTTGACAATATAAACGTCGTCTATTAGTTTTAAAAGAATTTTATGAAATAATAATATTTTGTCTTCAAATAGTCTTGAACTAACAGTATTTTAAACTCTTACTTTTACCAATAAAATCAAATTTAAAAGACTCGTTTAAAGTTACATTTAAATATCTTGCGATGTATAAATTGTGTGTTATTGCTATGAATGAGGATGTTCTAGGAGGTAGAACAGCAAAGTGATATGATGAACACACTGCAAAGTAACTTGAGCGTCATCGAAGATCTGTACAGGGAGTGCTTTTACGAGGTGAGTCACATACTTTTCTGTCATTAATAATACTACTACAAAATGAAAGTATAAACAAGAAGTCTTTATTTAAGGATTTTATTTGAAATATTAAATGAATAAACAATTGTCGAACTAACTTACTGTGTACATATGTTATGTATACATAAGTGTGGTTTAAGATTTTTATTGATGTAATATTCTTTCAGACTGCAAAACAAGAGGATTTAATAGACCTGCTTCGTAAATCATACCTAGACGTGCGTCTCATGGACAAACAGAAGGCTGCTCAAATCGGACGACTCCAGAATGTTATTAATGCGCAGAAGTTGTCTTTGGATAAATGTCAGGTAAATATTTGCATTTAACAACTTAATATAATACTACTTATTGAATACTTCAAATATTTTCTTGTTCTTTGTTTATATATTCCAGGAAATTGCTTTAGAAGTGGACACTCTGAAGATGGAAATATCTAATTTTTTGAGCAGTTCTACTTCTACCAACAATGATTCGGTATTTGTGAAGTGTGGTTTATTAATTTAACAGATATGGATATACTAACACGACACTAGTATGTTAACCCTCAGGCCTCAGAGAGCACGTAAAGGTCCTGCGCTTAATCTCTTCCCGGTCGTGTCGGATAGCTGTCCCATCGGGATGTGAGTGGATCTGAGTGCTGTCTCATAGAAAGTGCACCTATGTACGCTATAATACGTTCTTGCGTAGTTGACTGGTTTCCGTTAAAATTCTAAATAAATATTTCGGACATTTGACACACAACGTCATCTAGTTTCAAACTAAGCAAAGCTTGTGTTATAATAACTAGACTGACTGATAGAATACTTATATACTTTTTTTTGTAAATACATACATATTATACATAGAAAACATTTGGTCCGACCCGGGAAGCGAAACCAAAACCTCAAGCACAGCAGTTGCATTCACAACAGCTGCACCACCGAGGCAGTTAGATCGGTTGTCGTGGCCGAAATCGGCAATTTTATCGGCTTCAATTAACGAATTCCCTCTTGCCTTAGACACGCTTGTCGACTGTCTACTATTGTGTTATTTTAACTTCTGAAACCATAAGTAGAGTTTTAAAAATCTTAGCATAACTAACTAATAACATGACCTATTTAACAAAGTTGACAATACAGTTACAAGCTACATGATCAAAAAAGAATAGAATAAGTATACTTATGCATTGGTAAAATGATTTCTTGTCATTTTTCCACAAAAGATTGTCACAAAATTTTACCTCAATTTCAGTAGAACGGTTATCAAGGCCTCCAGTTAAATAATTACTACTTTTGACTTACACGTCATTGTTAGAATACTTAACTGCTCATTGAATAGGCTAGATGACACTTAGTCAAATTAGTTACTTTTTATCATCTGTCAAAACGGCAATTTTGTATGAAAAATGTACTAAATATCAAATTGTGACGTCACTGTTTTAGACTACTCAATTGAACAATATATTTCACTGTATATTTGATTGAAATTCGTAATAATAATAAAAAGCCATGTTAATTGTATTTGCCGAGATTTTTCGCGATATTAGTTTTAATGAAGTGGACATTGGTATTTATTTACGATGCATGTCATCTACCCAATTCTAATTACCACTGTAATTTTTGTTTCTTATAACTTTTACGTCTTGCCAGCATGTATTATATTTAACACATTTCTCAGCTATAATTTGTTACTCATAGTCTAAATATTTTTTATTACTGTTAAAAATAAACGTTTGCTTATACCAACGCTGTTTGATTGAACGTCAGGGTATGTGGGAGCGCAGTGAGGAGTCGTTCGCGACAGCCCCAGAGGTGCACGAGGAACTTCAAGAGGTCATGGAACAATTACTGCGGCTCAGGGACTTACTCAATGTACGTGTTTATATAAAACTGGCAAAATTTGAATAAATGTCACTACAATAACTAATTTTAAATTGTCCTGGTTTACTAACCTCATACTAATACCGGAAAATGACCTCTGACCTTCATGAACACTAGCCTGGGGATCTGGCTATCCTCCGAAAGAGGGAAAGGCTTTCTGTATCCAATAGTGTGTCTGCATTGCATAAAGTTTTTATTTATTATCTAATAATAGATAAGATACTAAATCCTCTGGCAATTACTTCTTATCCTTAAGTGCACCTATCTCATATTTTCTCTGCATCGCCCAATCGGTTGACTGGCAGAAAATGCCTTAGGCATTAAGTCCGCCGATGCATGTATTTGTGCATAAAGTTATAAATAAATAAAATTATCAGACTTCAACGACGGTTTTTTTGAGAATAGCTAAATTATTTTTACAAAGTTTTGATTTAAGTAGTTAGAAAAAATGGTGTGTATTTTCGAACAAATAAATATTCTCTTTTTAGTGTTTCTAGATAGCAAGATTTCGTCAGGGTTTTTTTAAGTCAGTTTTGTTTTTGAGCACATATTTTTATAGTTAGAATTGATATTGGGTTGGGAGGGGTCGTTACATTCAGTTCGCCTGTTTGCAGTACAACGTGACACACGATCGTCGTCTCGCGGGAAATACGAGTGTGAGAATGTTAAGTGTGTGCGCGTGTTGTGGTGTTCGCCGCCTGCACGCGAGCGCGCTCATGTTTTCACGTTCTATTTAGAAGTTCATGTCGTGCGGTGTTCCGCAGAGGTCTGGCCTCGGACCACACTTGTGGAACATGGCATAACGTCCGCCTGCCGGTGCTGCCATAGTAGTCAATTCGATCCTAGGGGTCCTTGACGGGAGGTGGCTCTTCGACAAGCACTTCCGACATCTTGCTCCAAAGCTAGTTGGTACTGCTTTTGCCCTTAGGCGACTTTCGCCCAATTTAGGTGGAGCCAGCGTCGCGACGAGACGACTGTACACGAAGGTTGTCCAGTCCATGACACTATATGGTGCATCGGTGTGGGCGACGGCTCTGACCGTCCAGAATAGGGTTCGCTTCTGAAGCCCTCAGAGGATATTGGCGGTTAGAGCCATACGCGGTTACCGCACCGTGTCGACGGAGGCTGCGTGCGCCTTGGCCGGAACTACCCCTTGGGATTTGGAGGCAGAAGCCCCGGTGTTGTCAGGGTGCTTCCACGCGTTGAAAAAAAAAGGCCATTATATTCATCTTAATTGTGATGTGAAAACTGGGTTTAGGAAAATTGTCACTGTGTTTTTCAATAATTTATTTGTTAAAGAGAATGCTTATAATGGATCATACATTACTAGGATTCTCTGTTAACTCCTCTACCTAAATCGCTATTAAAAGTAATAGTCGCTAATAAAAGTATTTGTATTGAATAAAAAGTGTTATTACATAATATATGACATCTAATATCGGTTAATGGATAAATGATATAATATATTTTGTTCGGGCATCTCTCAGACTGGAGGCCCATTGATGCAGGGGTGACAATTATCGTGGTAACTGTGTAAACCTTACACTGTCACTATGACTGTCATGCCTTTTACGTCCCCAAGCGGGGTGTGAAAAAGTATCTCACAAGACCGCCATAGTGTGGGTCACCATACTACATTGTCTGCATTTGCAATGAGTATGGTGACCACAACTCTTGGATTCTATTCATGCTTTCCATCAGGCAGAGAAGAGTCACTTTGGCAGGCTCTTAATATAGAAAAAAAACGAAAAAATTCTACCAGGACTAAATAAGACATCTGAATCCCAGATATCAGCACTTTTTCTTAATTACGTCACCTTATATGCCATTTATTTCCATATTTTTTTTTTTTTGTGTTATACGTATCTGCGATCAGCCAGGCTATAAGCAGATGGGTTTTGCGGTTTGTCTTGTAGAGTGTGGTCTCCATTGAGTTCACTACGCTTAACTTTCATACTTTATTTTATCCTAGAATGGTAGGCTATCTTTTCTTTTAAGGCGTTTTTGGTAGGTGTGGGTTAGCAGAGCTGTGGCCAAGGTATTGGGGTGGCTCTCCAGCCTCTCTTGGTATGTCCGGCTGATATTCAGGACTTCTTCGTGGACTGTATTCATGTTTGAATAGTGATGGACTTCAGGATTAGTTATAAACCATGGGGCATTGCATATGGTGCGTAGTATGATATTTTGTATTCTTTGCAGGATCTGAATATTGGTAGAGCTCGCGCTACCTCATAGTTGTATGCCGTACATCCAAACTGGTTTCAATATAGCTTTATAAATCAGCAGTTTGTTGTCTGTTGAGAGTTTGCTGTTCCTTCTCAGAAGCCAGAGGAGTGATTTATATTTAGTCTTTAGTTCCTCTCTCTTGTTCTTTATGTGCTGCTTCCACGTAAGTCGTCTATTAAGATGTAACCCCAGGTATCTCATGCTGTCTTTGTGTGGTAGCACAGTACTGTTGAGAGACACTGGAGGACAATTCTCCTTTCGTAAAGTGAAAGTTACCTGTACTGATTTGGGGCCACTAACTAAGATTCTCCATTTCCTCATCCAGTTTGCTACTTTGTCAAAGCCTTTTTGCAGAGTTTGTGTGGCTAATTTCGGGTCTTTGTTGGTAGCTAGTAGCGCCGTGTCGTCTGCCATTTCTATAAATACTTACCATAAATAAATACTAACCAATCAATGTTCCTGTGATATCCGTTTATCTATTTCTTTTTCACCTTATTTTTTTTTCAGTAAACACTTATTATGAAACAATTGCTTTTGATTTACAGGATCCTTGTACTTGCGGCTTGCAAAATGAAGTTAGAAGATTATTGCAGAAAAATGAAGCGTTACAAGTAAGAAAGAGACCTTAATTTGGACTCCTTCATAATATTAGTTCTTTATATATACTTACTTTATAAATATATATACACTAGGTAAAAAAAGTTTCACAGAGTCTTATCATTCTTACAGAGTCAAACTACCGAGTTATGGCAAAGAAATTGTGAGCTGGAAAAACAGCTGCAAGCGAAAGATGAAACGAAGGATAACCTAGAAAAGAAGTATAAAGAAGAAGTAAATACTAGAGAAGAACAAGTGAGTGTCCTTCTTGCTTAAATGCTTTTCAATCTTGTCTTAGAAAAAGATGAAAGTAAATTGTCTTACGGATAGATTAGTCAGTATCTATAACTTAGTTCATTAACATTTTCACAGTTCTTAACAAAATAATAAAAGTATAGTTTTGTTGTAATTTCAGCTTAAATGTGTAAGAAGAGAACTAGCAATCACGTTAGAAAGTTCGAAAGATCAAACTATCACATGTGAGCAGTTGACTATGCAACTACGGCAGACCGAAGGTAAGAGATGAATTTGACTGAGTAGATTTTAGGGGATAACTCTGTTCAGAAATTATTATAATTAATTGTTGAAACGGTATAAGGTTTCATTTCATCTGTGACATTAAGTTAAGCGAGATTACCGAAGCTACAAATGGTACTTCACCATAAATCTGAGAGACTTAAAGAGCTGCAATGCATTATCACTTATTTGCAGAAACTTAATTAACCTATGTATAATATCCACTTTAGAATTATTGGATGGCAAAAGTGAGGAGTTGGTGCGAATACAGCAACAGTGTGACACGCAGCAGGAGACGATAAAGGAACTCAAGAATGAGGTCAAAAGAGCGGCAGAACTCTATAAAGAGGTAAGTAAATGATTAGTACTTTATTATAGTTTTAAAAGTTTAAAAGGAAGTCGAATTATCAAAGAGGATGGAAGAAGAAAAATCAATTTGGACGAAGGGTAGAAAGATGATGATGATGTACATAGCTTTTATTGCAAATACTTAACATAGTGGAATTATAACTACTGACAAATTAAATGTTACTGATTTCTTTTCTAATGTTTTTAAGCACTGAGCAGCTTTTAACCAAGGATCACATTAAGTTTGTATACGAAAATGTTTAGTCTTACAAAAAGCCATTAGACGGTTAAGGCCAGTTAGACCACACTGATAATATCTAAGCATCTGCCAGATACACTACGGATTTCAGTATCACAAGTTCTGGAGAAACATATATCAGATAAATTTTATATCTTCTAAATAGTATATGGCCGATAACTATCTAAAACTTTATCAGAAATTGGTCAATCAGGCCTTTAGTAGGCACGCAAGATTTTTACCGCCAGTAGATAGAGTAAAGTAGGAAATTATTGTGCAGAAGTGCAAGTTGGTCGGCGAGGTGTCGTCACTAAACACGCAGGCGGCGCAGTGGCGCGCGCAACTGGCGGCGAGCGGCCACCGCGTGCGCAAGCTCGAGGACAAACTGCGACAAGCACTCGACTGCTACAGGTACCTTCGTCGCATAAACAGCCTAACTGACGGTTAACCGCCAACAGCTTGTATGTTGTCTCATGTCAGTTAGTAGATCTTGGCGGTTAACCGCCGTAATGTTATATGTTTCTACATATTATTTCGGTAGACACAGTGCAATGTAAGAAAAAATTAGACTATACTGCCAGAAAGAGACTCGTTACAATAAGGTTCAATCGCCCATGTTGTGGTAATCGCAAAACTCGAGAAAGGCTCTACACTATATTTACATAAATAAAACTATTTTTACCTTTGTCACTTTACTGCATCGTTGTGCAAAAGCGTCGCGCCAACGTCTAGCTACTTCGGCCAGTAATTACTAAAATCCTTTTTTCTTTCGGAACGTGTTTTAAATGTTCAAATTTTACTTTTTATAATAAAACTAAGCATAATGTTGTCAGCGAAAAAGAAAACGCCGCATGTGAACTGCAGCTTCAACTGGAACAAGCACACGTGCGTGGCGCGGCGCTGTGCGGCGACGTGCGGCGCGTGCTGTGCGCGCTGCGGCTCTGGGCGCGCCGCGCCCGCGACGCGCGCAGGTACTCTCGCTTGCGACCGGCGGAATAACTCGGACGAGAACCGTATAAAAATTATGCCTCTCTTTTTCAGACAACAAGAAAATACTATCAAAGAGAAGGACGAAGTTATTGCTGTCTTACAAGATCGTCTCCAAAGTCGATCCAGTAACGCCATGCCGTGTCTGTGCACCGGCACCGCTGAGGAGCTGCCCCGCTCGGCGTCCAGCAGAGAAGCCAGCTGCTCTCGGTCGGGAACGGGGCGGCCACGGTTTTTAACTACGAATGAGAACGAGATTCCGACCTGTTCGTCAGCCCCTACACCACCGAGACGACTGTTTAGGAAAAAACCGACTTGTGGAGTTACGGTAAGAATATTACTAGAATCATTCCAGAAAACAGTTTCCGTATATATTTCTTCTATTCTTTTTTATTTGGATAGGATGTTTTTAGGATGTTTTAACCTTTGATAAGAGGACCTCTTCGGTTCAGAAATTATTTAGGAATTAGCGAAATATACACGTGAATTAACCAATTGCCCAAATATAACTCGATTTACCGCAAGTTGTTTGTTGAAAGGGTTACACATTCTAAGTGCTGTCGTGTATTTTCCAGAGTTGTAAAGGGGCGCACTTGTTCTGCGAAGCGACCCAGCAACATCCAGAACGACAGGACGCGAGTCAAGACCCCAGGGATTCCTATTGTGAAATACCTGAACCAACCACGACTAGTGCTATTAATATGGTACTTGATTGGCTTACGTGTCTTATTTCTATCCAAGCTTGCTTATTTGAATAAAATTCACTCTGGTGTTCACGATTGGAGCAATGTCTTCTAGTACTATTTGTTAAAAAATTATAGGAATACGATTTATAAAGACTAATATAATAATGTCTGTTCCGTTAAATGTTCACTTAACATTATTGTCCCTATATGCTGTAAACTTGATAATTTACTAAGTCCTACTAAGTAAACTTAGTGGGTATTAAGTACTAGTACAAAAAATATCATTATATGATTTTGTGTAATTGGAATATTAAGTTCTCTATGACTTTGGAGTAATGTCATAAATTTAATGTATTAATCAATTTTTATTATTAACCGATGTTTTTATTCCGAAGGGCAACGTGTCGCCAACAGACGAGTTGTTCAGGCGGATGGAAAATCTTTCGGACGCGTTAGCAGACGGATGTCGACGTTGGACTAAGTCAGACGCGCGGTGACCAAACCGAGACCACAAAGGTTAATTAGCGAATATAAATGAAGAAACTCGAATTATGATAGGAAATTAAAAGACTGTATCTTTTAAGCAGTGAAGAAAATAACAACGGAAGAGCGAATACCTTCAAATATCTTTAGTTGACGATTACTTTACGTTGAAATTCTGCTAGGATTCTGGGTCTATTTGTTTGTAAAGGTTAGTTGGAGTATCAATATTATTTATGCCATGATAATGCTCAAGGTTGAAATCTGAATGAGATTGGCGTTATTCAAGTCTCAGACATTTTAACAGATCAAAACTGTTATGTACTTGTTAACACGAACTCTAAGACATGGGCTTAAATAAAGACAAATAATACGATATTTATATAAATCAAGTCCAATGTTTCTATGAATTCAATTAAAACTATTTTTGAATGATCGGCAGTATCAGCCAGTCAGACTTAGTGAGTCGTGAAACTAGTTTCCTATTCTATTGCGCGGATTCGATGTATAAAAACATACAAGAAATTCAGTACATTTTCTTTACAATTAGTTATTAGCCCAAATTAAATGCGAGGATAAATAATGTATTGTTTAAAATACCGACAAACCATATTCATTCGCTATAACAGTACTATAGTTGCCATTCGTATAAATTTTAACGTCAATTATTTCATATTGCCAGTCCTAAAAATGACATTTTGCTACAAAGGTCTATTATCTAAATATATATTTACATTTGATATGGTCTTATATGGTACACTCCGATCCCTTTAGAGCCTATAAGTGCATTTTAAAACGCCTTTTCATCAACGTACTGGTACATTTTAACTCAACTTTGTTTCGATTAATTAATTGACTTTGTATAATATGAAGACAATGTTATAAAGAATCCGGTTTAAGGGACGTGTATCCAAGGATCCATGAATCGGTTCGACACTGACGGGGACCTTTTTCATGGCGTGAGATGGCCTGCCGCGACGGTGTTCGTCGTGACATGAGATAGGTGTTTCCTTTGCCTATCAGATCTTGTGTCACACCGTTTGTCTGACTTTTTACGTCTTAAATAACGGTTTTCAATACGAATACTGATTAAGATCGAGAACTGCTAGACATGAAAACATTAATTGAAAGACATTTTGATGCATTTATTAATTTTAATAATAACAGTATTATTTCCTAGTCTCGTCTATAGTTGTTTGTAGCTTATTTATTAAATACATTTTCTTTTGTTATGTTGATGTTTCATTTATAATAATAATTAACATCTTAGACTGCTTATATAATATCCCACTATTTTAGGTTATTTACGGTGGCAAACCAACCTTACTAGTGTGTTGAAGATGGCTCGCCTCATGAACCTAGAGAGTCGGAAGAAAGTCGTATTGCAACTACACAAAACTACATTCATCAAATTTATCACTTTAGGGAATATGCATGGATTTTTTTTGGAAACATCAACGATGTCACATTACCGAAAATAAATACAAACCATTAATTTTTTTTTTGTGTCACTATATTTGGTGATGCAAAAACGCGGTCGTTTTGGCGCGCTTATACTGTGACGACAGATGACACATAGCAACATTGACAACATAATACTGAGTTATTTTTTTTAAATTTATTTGTTACGATGGATAAGTCAAACACAAACTTATTATAAATATTACGTCGTTTCTCTGTGCGATAATAAAACAAAAACTACGTATATCTGAGAAAGTATATACTGGGTCCTGTTTATACTATTGTGAAGATAATTTCAACATAAGTAAGTATATTAAAAAGGGGTACAGTACACATAGGCATATTTCTATTTAGTTAACTGCATATAATTGTTTTATATACAAATCTCGACGAAAAGATAACCAGGTTTATGAAATGTTGGTAAAGATTATTCTCAATATATATAATAGTATTTACCTTTGGTTTCGTTCACACATGTGTCGGTTGTCGAGGTAAACAGTAGTCTATGTGTTGTTTTGATGTATAAGCTAGAATACAGTAAAGTTTCATCTAAATCTGTTCAGTAGTTTTACGGACAAGAGTAACAAGCATCCAAACATCTTCACAAACTTTCGACATCACATTTTGTTCCACCAATAGAGTAGCGTTTAAAAATTTGCGAGAGAATTTCCATTTTGGGTTCATGTGCGTATACCCTATTATCACTACAGCACATAAGTATCTCATAAAGAAAAGACCATATACCATATTACAAGCTGAAATACTTAGTATAATAATAGGTAGGTAGTAATAATAGGTGGCGAGTCTATTGCAGCTAATCGGGTTTATCAGAGCCTCGTGCGGTGATCAGCAAGCGCACTACTAGTAGCCGAGGTTAACTTGGAATAACTCGATAACGTGTACTTTTTTAAAATTTAAAATAAAAAACCAGATATTACAAAAAGTATATTTATTCATTCATGTTATTGATGCACAAAATTTAAAATAAACATTATTTGTGGAACAATTTGGTTACACAACCTTCTAATACATGAGTTCGCGTTTTATTAAATACAATATTTAAGTAATATTCATTTGAAACAATTTACTAATTTGTAACGTTTCTAGTGTAGTATTATAAATGTAATATTGATTGTACTTATTACAATACTAGGTAAGTATAGGTATCATACCTGTTACATAAGATTGCACTGGTTGTTGGGTTGCAAGTATTTTTATTATTAATCATTTTTTTACAATTAGTGGAGTGCCCATATCTGCGGATATCCGAGGAAGAAAAAATATCCGTGCTCGTTACGTTTAGATCTTGCAATGATTTTTTCAATTACTACAATTTAAAAAAAATTAAACTCTAAATTTATATTGATGAAATCATACATTCCTTTCAAGGTCACGCATATAAGCATTCACTGAGCAAAACTTCATATACATATTTGTGAGTGTACATACAAATAACCCATTATCGGATATGTAATCGCGGATATTCGGCACATCACTTATCGCCCTGTTTTAGAGCATAGTATACAAAATAAAGTAAGGATGTTCAATCTTCAAATTTCCAACAGCCAATCAATAATAGATTTTTTTTAACTTTACACCTTATAACTCTTAACTGCTCTCAAAAAAATAAAAATCAAATTAACAATTAATTTTAATTTAATATGTCACATTTCTAAAGAGAATAAAAAAGTACAAAAAACATTAAAAATAATTAGCGCATTATTTTATTAGTCACAGTCAGATTAATATTCGGCAAGGGGACTGGTCCTCCTCTACTCTACACTTCGTTATAATAATGCTTTATTACCAGACTTTGTCAAAAGGAGAATGATGTTTTGGAGTGTATGTGTGTACAAAGAAAACGGTTCAGAGATGCCTACACGTAGCTGAAATGTGAATGTTAAAATGGATGTGTTTTGTGACTTGGATGGACAAGGAGAGAAATAACTATACTAAAGGAAGCCTCAAAGCAGTGTCAATAGTTAAAATTTAACAAACAACATTTTATGGTGGTAAACAAACCCTTTTTTTTTTTTTTTTTAACGTGTGGAAACCCCCTGGGGCCGTCACCCCACCGGGGTTTATGGCGGGGTGGTGTGTCGGAATCGGTGGTGTGTGACTAAAACCACACGGTGTGCCACTCTGCGCCTGAGATAGGAAGGATCCGGGAACCGCTGCTATTACGACATCCAGATCATTACGACATCCAGATCTGGTAAACAAACCCTATTCCAACCCGTCTGGCCAGCGCGGTATAGTAGGCCAAAACCTCCTCGCTAAGGAGAGGCCTATGTCCAGCAGTGGACTGTAAAACGCTGTTCATGATGATGATGTTGGACATGTGATGTCCAAGATGAGCAAAACGTAGTGAAGAACGACCAGAGACAAAATGGATGTAAGCAGAAATGATTAGAAAGGCAGTCAGCATCCTAAGCCCAAATCACTTAGGGAAAAGGGTAGGTAGATAATGTATGTATGGCCAGATGGATTTTGGCTTAGGATAATCCTTGTATATGGAAATATATATTTTCAAGAGTCATCTTTCATATGATGGCTACTCGATGACCTTAACCTAGTGGGCTTTACAATCACAGGACAGACATACAGGGACATGACCCGTTCTCTGACTTATT
Organism: Hypercompe scribonia; assembly: GCA_949316085.1. NCBI lineage: Eukaryota > Metazoa > Arthropoda > Insecta > Lepidoptera > Erebidae > Hypercompe > Hypercompe scribonia. Next base: position 1,113,697 of record OX438976.1, on the reverse strand, counting down.
GCAGTCTAGTGCCGTTTGCCCATCCGAGACTCGAGTGTCTTTTACTGAGGCGCCCTCATCTTATTCTACTTAGGTCAAATAAAGTCTTTTAAATTTACATCACCGTTTGTATTGATGCCTTCATAAAGATATATTTTAGTGTCGTTTAGGACAACTCATAATATTTTAGGCGATTTTAGGGAAAATTATGGCTTTTGTACATACTATAACGTAAACAAATTTCATTTTCAATGCGATAAGTTGTTTTTTTTTTAACATTATGTGATATTGCCCATTGATGCAGGCGTGACAGTTACCGTGGTAACTGTGTAAGCCTTACACTGTCACGATGACTGTCATGCCTTTTACGTCCCCAAGCGGGGTGTAAAAGAGCATCTCACAAGGCCGCCTTAGTGTGGGTCACCATATTGCATTGTCTGCATTTGCAATGAGTATGGTGATTACAACTCTTGGATTCTATTCATGCTTTCCATCAGGCAGAGTAGAGTCACTTTGGCAGGCTCTCAATATAAAAAAAAACGATATTTCGAACAAAAGATGACTGAGATGGATAAAACTGGATATCTCATATAAAGAATATTTATTGAATTGTAAATATATTGTATAAATAATCAGTATAAAATGATATCTAATAAGAAATAAATTGTAATATAATATGTGTAAAAGTGAATGTACTCAAGATTTGCTTTATTTGTAAATCTACGTCAAACATAGCGTGGCGACGTATATCGTGGCAACGCGTCGCCACGCAACAGTTCGTATTGGAAATTTACATCAACAAAAACAATATCCATAAAGTTGTCATTTAGAAATATCCTTAAAAAGGATTTTTCTGTACTTTTCGTTGCTAGTTACATTAACCACATGTGGGTAACAGTGGTGAATATGATATTGTTTTAGAAAAGTGTGGAAAAGTATATGAAATGCTTCACGATATGGAAATTACAGAATTTAAAACGTTACAAGAAATATCGGGGCTGAGATATTTGTAGTTCGATATTTGATATTGGATATTAGTAAATGTATAGTGACCCACTTCGTTTCAGTAATTAGGTCAAAATGACATAATAAAACTATTTTCACACTATCAAATAATAAAAATAAAATAATTAATAAAGTATCATTGAAATAATTATTTGGCATATTTTAAAAACAAAATAGGTTATGTAACACATTACATATTTTTTCAGAGAAATATTTATTTTTTAAAAGAATACCATAGTAACAGTGGGTTACAAGTTACTAGCATCCTCGTTAGACTCACTTGGTCTATTGGTTAGACCCTGACTTCGCTTCTGAGACTGAAGTACGATCATTTGTTCTGTCTGGGTCTGGTTATCTATGTGTGTTTAGAAATATATATGTTTATCAGCCGTCTGGTTACCATACTACAGGTTTTGCCTAGGGACCAGCCCACTAGTCTGTTTGGTGTGTGAGGTTATCATTATTAATATTGGTAAGTTGAGAATATATACGCATATATTTAAATTGGACTAGAGCTTTCTGTTTAAAGTTATAATAGTTAGGTAATGTGAGTATTTAGCTGTTGTCAGGTTAAGTTTAGTTCGAATTGCAATTAATGTTTTGTGATGTGACATAGCGTCTGTGTAATTTTTTTGAAGCATCGTGGACTTAACTTTCATTCTATAACTTGCCATTTTTGTTGAATTTAGTTTCACATATAAAAAAATAAAAAAATGTCCAATAAGTAACAAATGTCTTTGAAGTTGGCTGAAAATAAAAATATATTCTACATAAGAATTGAAACAGTTCCGAACAGAAGTAGCGTTGAATGTTGCACATCAATAGAACATAGTAGGGAGCCAGCAGCCGTCACTTGGTGAACACGCGCCACATGCTGGCGAGCGACGCGGCCGCTGACGTCATCAGCGAGGGGGCGGGCGCGGGCGCGGGCGCGGGCGGCGAGCTCGACAGCTCCTCCAGCTTTAACCACAACACTAGTTATATACTTCGTAGTTACAGAGATTTAACCTCTTTAAGGAGAGGCCTATGTCTAGCGGTGGACTATTGAAGGCTCTTGGTGATCGATGAGGCGGTAGATCTACCCTCGATCTCATAGGTGTTCCCTTAGTAAAGTGCATATTAAACATCGTTACGGGTACTCTGCTAGTCTTAGTGACAGACACTTGAATGCGAATTAAACGATATACGCATTTTCAACTTTGACATTTCTATGAGATCATATGACGATTAACAATACACTGCTGGATTTAATGTCAATTTAACCAGTTTTATTTCTCGACTCGACCGTTCTTGTGACTCCGTTTGTGTTGGGTCTGGTCTGCCCTAAAATCTACAGCGATCGCATCGTCAAACGCGCTCGTGGTCGAGAATAAATGTGAAACAAACGCACACATAGATCCATGGTGGACAGATAAAAATATAAAGTATCACCTATTTATCCAGTGGCTGTCGTAATATTGAACAAGGTAGTAAAGTATTCAGGACACAACATTGCCAAGAGAAGGAAAACTTGAAAAAAACCCTATAGTAATTTTTTCGACCTGTAAGGTATAATAGACCAAAACCACCAGGTAGTAGAGCCACGCTGATTTCAGTATGAACTCATCGGTGCAGTACTACCCTCCCACAGAAGACCAACCTAAAGCGACAGCATCCGTGCTGTCGTGTTCCGTCGGTGAGTGCGAGACTGGACGACTGCAGGGGTGATAGTTGTCGCGGTGGCTACAACTTTTGGATTCTATTCATGCTTTCCATTAAGCAGAGTAGAGTCACTTTGGCAGGGTTGGGGGTCGTACTCACCTCGGCGAGTTCGGGCCAGTTGAGGTGCTCGGGCGGGTCGTCGTCGGCGTCGAGCTCGCCCAGCGCCGCCGCCGCGCCGCCCCACGCGCCCAGCGCCTCCTCGCACGGCGCGCACTGCCACTGCACCCTGCGCCCACCCCCCGGCTCAACATCTCACACACCACGTCTACTTCCACACTACGTGGACACTAGACGACCGATATGTTATACATTCAACGAAATTAAATTTGTCATAGAGATACTTTAAGGTGAGACGTGAGCTATCCTTTAGCACGATAACCGACATACGTACAGGCGGAGCCGCGGAGAAAAGCTAGTATTACGTATATAAACGAATTTGAGCGTAGCGGTCGCATACGCTACCACTGAAGGTAGTCAATCGATACGTTGGAATTAATATTCATATTGGCCTTGTATTACAAACTTCTTTAAATTTTAATAAATATAGGGTGGGCCAAGAAGTCGTTAACGTTTCAATCTAACGTCCCGCGCAAACATGTTGCGAGAGTTCTTAGGACCGATGCTAATGAAATTTGCTCTCTACGATCGTAACACATGGTTTCAACAAAATGGAGCCACTTGTCACACATCCAATGATTCCCGGTAATCAAAGACATGTTTCCGGAAAAGTTGATTTCCAGATGAGGCTACATTCCGTGGCCAGAAATCTAGATCTATCCCTAGCAGACATCTTTTTATGTGGTTATTTGAAGAATCGTGTCTACATATATAAACCAAATACACAACGTCAACTAAAAGAAAAATCAGCGAAGATATGTCGGTGATCTCACGGTCTCTTTGCCGAAGAGTATTCGAAATTTTCGGTGCTCGCTTAGAAGAGTGTAAACGTCGAAACGGTGGCCATTTAGACGATGTAATTTTCAAAAAATAAATTCCAATTAATTAACTTGTCAATGAACAATTTTTATAATAAATCAGATGGTTTTTTTTATGATTTTTAGAATGTCAACTAATTCTTGGCCCAGACTATATTACAGCCCTGATTAATGTAAATAATTATACAGAAGTAAAGGTCGATTTACTGATGGCCACGGATAAATGAAGTGACTGGTATAATTCTAGATACTATCAAATGTACGTTTAATATTGTTTATAAAACAACTAGCTGACCCGGCAAACGTTGCTTTGCCATATAAATTATTTCTAAGTAATTTGAGCAGGATGAAAAATGATTAAATTACTAAAATGGCTATTAAAAAATAAGGGTTGATCGTAGAAGGGTGAAAATTGAGGATTGTATGTATTTTTGTATGTTGTATCATAAAAAAATAGAAATTAAAAATTTTGTCTAAAAAATAAAAAAAAAATTTAGGGTTGTACTACTCCTAACATTTAAGGGGATGAAAAATAGATGTTGGCCGATTCTCATAGATACCGGATAAGCAGAAAAAATTTCATCAAAATCGGTCAAGCCGTTTCGGAAGAGTATGGCAACGAAAACTGTGACACGAGAATTTTATATATTAGATATTATAATAAATGTTATTAATACCTCAAAAATAGGCTAGATGACACTTAAGTCAAATTAGTTACTTTTTATCATCTGTCAAAAGGACAATTTTGTATGAAAAATGTACCAAATACAAAATTGTGACGTCACTGTTTTAGACTACTCAATTGAACAATATATTTCACTGCATGTTTGATTTAAATTCGTAATATTAATAAAAAGCTATGTTAATTGTATTTGCTGAGATGCTTCGCGATATTAGTTTTAATGAAGTGGACATTGGTATTTATTTACGATACGGTCATCTACCTAATTATTTGTATTTTTCAAAAAGATATCATTGCAGGAAACGTTTGATCGAAGAAGGTTTGATCACTTTATATGACATAACATACATAAAATAATGCCTGTTTCCCCAAAGGGGTAAACGGTGGCACATTAAACACTCATTTTTCGAGTCTGTCCCGTCCCCGTGTTCTTAATACTCGGCGTCGAAAATCAATCATCTCTATCGTTGTTAATTTTAATATCATCAAAAACTTCTACGTTCCTAAGTTCAGTAATTACGAGAATATATAGATAAGGGCATAAATATTGACACAAAGGAAACGCACGACCCGAATTTTGACCTTACCATTAAGCGACATACTCACCTGCCGAGCATGGGGTCGTCGGTGCTGGCGGCGAGCACGATCTCGTGCAGCGCGGAGAGCGCGGGCGGCGGGCGCGGCGCGGGCGGCGGCGGCGGCGCCAGGCCGGCGCGCGCGCACACCACGGCGCTGCTCGCGCTCAGCCGCCGCGCGCGCCGCGCCACGCCACCCGCCCCGCCCGCCGCGCGCCAGTTGCAGTACTCGCTGTGGGCAGGACCGCACCGTCACTCCCCGTATTCGCAATAGTACTCGCATGCATCCTTACAATACCATTACTTCCTCACAATATCATTACATCCTCGCAGTATCATTACATCCTCGCAATATTATTACTTTCTCGCAATATCGTTACATCTTTACAATATCATTACATCCTCACAATATCATTACATCCTCACAATACCATTACATCCTCACAATATCGTTACATCCTCGCAATACTATTACTTTCTCGTAATATCATTACATCCTCGCAGTATCATTACAACATCACAGTATCATTATATCCTCGCAATATCCTATTCTCCAAAATTTACTTACATCCTCAAATCTTCCCTATATAGTCGTTCGTATTTTCACTATGATCTCGTAATCTTACTACATCCTTACAATGTCACTAGATTTACGTAATTGCAAAACATCTTCATTATATACCTCAATATCATTATATATTCTTAACTTTACAACACCCTCGTCGTAATCTTACTGCTGCCTCATAATCTCGCGTCTCGTATATCCACATAATCTAATTAGATCCAATATTTCCATAGAGAGCATGAGTTTACGTCGACATATAGATTAGATATTCCGACGTTACTTCTGATATAAACGAGGAAAAACAAGTAAATTAACCTACATCCAGCAGTAAACTGTTAAAGGGTGTTGATGACGCAATAAGAACAATGAATGCCTAAAACACATAATGAAACATGATAAAATAAATAAATCGCGCCGCTATATCACCTACAACTGCACGTGTTTCTACGGCTTTCGTTTATTTTCCGTCCTTTTTCTAAACAATTCAAACAAAACTTATTTAATTTATTGAGAAACATCACTTTTTACCTAACCTGAGTCACGAGGCAAAAAAATAGCTGTTTAACTCCGTAGTTTCAAAGAAGCATCATTCCGAGTTCTAGTTTATTCGAGATACTCGCATATAGTAATTATAGGAGCACTAAAAACACTAAATGTAATCAAATATAGGTTACAAGGTCTACAACGCAACATTATTATCTACTTTGGCCTTCCTAAATCAAGTAAGCAAGGTTAACAAATTGTATACGCAATTTCAATGAAAATATTTGTAAATAATGTTCATAATATATAAAAACTTTACCAAAAAGAAATAATAAAATTTCAAAAAACAAAAAGAAGTCGAATGCCCCCAGAGAGATTTGAACTCTCGACCCCTGGTTTACAAGACCAGTGCTCTAACCCCTGAGCTATGGAGGCGATGAAACCATGTGTTGAAATTACAGTGTGATTTCTACATGTGGATTTTAAATACAAAACAAAAAATTATAATTTTAAACCATTTACACACAGATCCCAGATGATAGAGAGACCTTATACTATATTTACCGAACTGTAGATACATACTTGTGTGTAATAAATAATATCAAAAGAGAAAAACAATTAAAACAATTGTATTACTTATCGGTATTTCAGTTATTTCGATAAGTTATTACTTTGTTAGACCTAGCGTCTTACTGTTGTAAATTTAATTTATCTGTGAAATTACGCTATATTTTGTGTGGATCACGATGCTATATTGTCTGCATTCACAATGAGTATGGAGACCACCACTGTTGTATTCTACTCACGCTTTCCATCAGACAGAGTAGCACATTGGTAGGCTCTACATTAAAAGAAAGCGTATGACGCATAACATGCTACCCACTACATAAGTTAAATTGAAAAAATAACTATATCATATATTAGATAATTTGTATACAATGTTATGCCTACTTATTGTTACGTTTATAATAAACATTACATGTTTTTGTGTCCTTCGTTTCATATATATTTTTTACTAAAAGTTAAAGTGGACCAACAATAGAACCCTGTGCAAACCTTATGTAATTGTAAACATATTAGACACTATTTACATGTATTTTAAAGTTTTTGTTACATTAATTAAATTGTGTTACGCAACTAGCCGTCAGGAAGTAAAATGTCACGATTTTTATATCGTACGTGTGAACTTTTTTTGATCGTATAGTTTTATCTAGAAACTCGAAAGCCTTACGCAAATCATAATCTTAGGTAACATAAATTTGTTGCGTCGTAACCAAAACCATTGTGATTTTAATCAATCGTGAAAGGTACTATAAGGATATTTATATTTAATATGACATTTGTGAGATCGAGAGTCGATCGTAATCGAATTTGACCGAACTTTTGACTTTCTGATGCAACGAAACAGATAAGCTAGCTAATAATTGTAAACGTCCCTAACGTACAGCGTCGTGAGAATAATAAAGGTGTGTTCATACTCAAGGGAGATAGTGTGCGGCAGCCGGTGGTCGAGCGCCCAGCTCAGCAGCGACAGCAGCTGCGCGCCCAGCGCCAGCGCCGCCGCCGCGCGCGTGGCTGGCCCCGGCGCGCCCGCGCCCCAGCCGCCCGGCCCCGGCGCCGGCCCGCCGCCGCTGTACTCCTTGTTCTGTCGCACTGGAATTGCAATTGCACGTTCAATTTACTATTAGAACGGTTCACGCCGTTGTCGTCGTACGTCTTTCCTGATACCACGTACATATGGTATGGATTCGATTTAACTAAAATTTACTATTTGGATGAATGAATATTGGATTGATATTATTGATATAATATATCAGTTGCACACTTCTTGGATCGGAATTTGTACACGATTTCATGAGTTTTATTGTATTGCCAGGTTCCCTAATAATTTTTACAAAATATAAGTAGCCAACGTACGCCTTGTTATGTTAGCAATCTGCTAGTGAAAATTCTATCGAAATCGTTCCCGCCGTTAGAGACACTAGCCGTAACAGACCGACCAAAAAAAACTTTGTTATTTTTTTTTTGGTGGGTTTATACACTTAAATACATTAGTAAACAGATCTTTTTTAAGAAAGACAAACACTTATTTATTTGTCTAAATTCATAGCCATTATGACAATAATATACTCACACGAAGTGTGTATTTGAGAGTAATCGTCGTCAACATTTATCCAAGGCGCTACAATGTGTAACTGTGGTTTTCTTGGCGGCTCTTCTTCTGCGTCATCGCCAATGAACTCCATGTCTTCTATGCTCTCACTGGAAGCGGTGAATTATAATATCACTACTACAAGAATACAGAGTCTCACTACCCCTATTCATTCTGTGGGTATTGTAGGAGGCGACTAGGGAAGCTAAATATGCTGGACATCACTGCAGAAGGAAACTTTGATACGAACCCTATACCCACTCGTCTGGCCAACGTGGTATAATAGGCCAAAACTGTTTTGTGTTTCTGTGTTTCCCTCCCACTACGATACCGGGTCCTTTAAGCGGGGCGTGAAAATGTCACCATAGCGTGGGTCGCCATATTGCACAGTCGTCATTCGCAGTGAGTATGGCGACCACCGCTCTTGGATTCTATTTATGCTTTTAATACAGAGTAGAGTCACTTTGGTAGGTTGTAAATGAAAAAAAAAACTTCCTTTTTAAGGTGAGGCCTATGTCCAGCAGTGGACTATTAAAGGCTGTTGATGATGATGACTAATGGATAAAACTATATTATACGCCTTATATGCCATACAATCTACAGTAACCTGAAGCTATATATCTAAGGCGAGGTCGATGTCCAGCAGTGGACTGTTGGAGGCTGATGATGATGATGATATCTATAGAACATTGTATTAAAAAGATGCTGAAGATAATTAGAAATGTATAATTGGTTTTTTCTTTTCGCAATATATTATCATGTTTTTTTTCTTAAAAAGACAACGCCCGCATTGGGAATATAGCCTTTGTCGCGTGGGACTTTACAAATATACAAGTAATTCACATAGAACACCAGAACAAAAATTTGTGGATCCCACAAAGCGTTGTACCATGTGAGGTTTAAACCCACAACACTCAGCGCAGTATAGAGCAGCATGGCGACCGCCTAACTACTAGGACTCTGTAACGTTTTTTGAAATTTATTTGGGCTTGATGTCGTGCGTTCCATATCTTTTAATTAATAGTCATTTTCTTTCATGCTCTCCTTCATTTCAATGTGAAGTAGATTTACATATTTCTTTTAAGGCTCGAATTAATTACATAATTTCTACACAACACAGTTCAAATTACTAGTTTTACATATCTTTTGTCTTTTAAATTATTTATAATTTATTATATAACAACTTTTATACATCCATAATAAAAAAAAAAAAAAAATATAATCAGATAACTGGTACATCTCTTCATTTTTTTTTTATACATTAAGAGCCTGCCAAAGTAACTCTACTCTGCCTGACGGAAAGCATGAATAGAATCCAAGAGTTGTGATCACCATACTCATTGCAAATGCAGACAATGCAGTATGGTGACCCACACTATGGTGGCCTTGTGAGATGCTTCTTCACAGCCCGCTTGGGGACGTAAAAGGCATGACAGTCATCGTGACAGTATAAGGCTTACACAGTTACCACGATAACTGTCACCCCTGCATCATTCTTCATTCAAATTAGGTGAGATTTTATTACGTTTCATATTATATGTGCAGACTATCTTATCAATAAATGTTAGCCCTACATTGATAGTGTATTAATATAAAAATAAATTATAACCTTCGGTTATTAATGGCTATTTTAAGTAATAAAGTTGTTCAACTACGTAATTAATTTAAAAAAAATAATCCTCCTCAGATACATAACAATATATGGAATATCATGCATATTAAACAATAAACCACCCTGGCTTAACTCGACGGATATTAAGATAGTTTTAGAAAACATTTATATTTCTAAGGAAGGCTCTATCAGGTAGGTGAAACCTGAAACCTTTGCACCTTAAATAAAACTGGTAGCTGAGAGGGTATTTTAGAAGAGTTTTGTACCTAATCTTTAGAAAAAAACATTCAGTAACTGACCTTATATCATAAGTCATATATACAGGAAATATGTATTTGGTTAGCTGCCGTATTCGAGATCTACGCAGCGCTGCCAATGAGTCCGCTTGCTCTCTGTATGTACTGACTTTGTTCTCAAGCTCCATGTGGTGTACATGTGTCATTTTACCAACGCTCAATACTCGTTTCTGGTACTTTGGCAACTTCACTGTTAGTTCTTTGTTATGGTTCCTTAATTCTATTAATTGTTTGCGTTTCTCTTCTATGTTGTTCCGTCTTTGGCTTATGGCTAACCTCAGTAGGTCTAGTTTGTCTCGTGACCGTTTGGATTCTGATTGTAATGTTTCTCGTTTTAACTTTCCGGCCACTAATTTTTCACACCTGTCTAGCACGTGTTTTTTATTTGCTTTTAATCGTATTAGTTTCGCTTGTTTTTCTGCAAATCTGTAATAAATTGATATATTTTTTCAAAAGGAAAACAAAGGTGTTCAACAATAGATGTAATTAATAGCTTAATTACAATGAAATTTATATAAATTCATTAGCTTAAGCACATTGATGAGAAATGAGAATCAAAAGTGAGTCATAGACAGATATTAACATCATTTGAAACAGGTTGTATACAGTGTCTGTGTGGTAACAGATTAAGAATACATTGTGTTACCACCCCTATTCATCCTGTAGGTGTTGTAAAAGGCGACTAAGGGAACAAAGTTTGCAAGATAAAATCATTACAAAGAGAAGGCAAACATGAAACAAATCCTATTCCAACCCGTCTGGCCAGCGTGGTATAGTAGGCCAAAACCTCCTTACTAAAGAGAGGCCTATGTCCAGTAGTGGACTGTAAAAGGCTGTTGATGTATACAGTGCTAAAATTTGAGCTTAAACTATGGTGCAATCTCAGAGGATCCATGTGAGGATCCAGATATGTGATGGATCTTATAATAGTTTTAACTTTTATCAGATACTGATTTCAGGATGTGGATCTACTGAATTCTTTTACTTCATAGATCCATGTATCTCTCATTACACGGAAAATGATACTCTTTCAAAGTTGTAGAGTCATTAAGATCTCGTGAGACAAAAAAATCTCATTACATCCATGATGACATTCATCATGGATCTGGCCAATGGATCCTGTGAGATTGAACCTCTGACCTCTTGATTGGCAGTCGCATACATGACGGCTAGATCAATGAGGTAGTTTAAAAATGTTGTTTTTTTTTGTTTTATGTGTGGTATTGGGCACAAACATACAAATGTGTCACATGATGTTGAGTGACCATAACCTTCCTTGGACACCTTTAACAGTTACATGTGTAATATTGCTGTTTAAGCACCCAAAAGCCTTCCCTGGGGTAGAGCTGGCCCATTTGTTTCAAAATCAGATAGAGTGCTATAATTTATCTTTGTTAAGAAAAAAAAAACTAAATAAATTAAATAATATTGTATGAATAAAATTTCAAAAATGGAACAAATAGAAAAAAAAATATAAATAGTTCTAAGTTTTTACATAATAAACAGAGCATTAACGCATTAGTGTATGTTATTATGTAATAATGAGATTATGTCTAAGTAGGATTCACTTCCTCAAAGTCAAAATGTGTATAATCCAAACTTAACTGTGCAAAGGCTGAGTCACACTTGTGACGAAATAAACATAACACATTTATTTATTCAAGGTTATGAGGGTTTGTAAACAGTAATCAAATCAGCAATATCACTACAGCATTGATTACATTTATCTTATTATTATATTGACCAGAATAAAAAATTTCAATAAAACTCTCTCAAGTAAATTGTTAAGTTATAAGCGTATGTTTAAATTTTATGCTTTGTTTACATATAAATGTCGCGCATATGGTAGTGTAGAGTACGCACTTATGTAGACAAACACAATAGAGTTTATTGTCTCAGAACCTTTTTATTTGTTGTTATTATAAAAGTATAGTTATATTACTAATAAATTTCTGTTAAGTAATATACCTCTCTGAAAAAGGCGTCGATGAATGTACAAAACTGCCGTCCTTTATGCAATCAGTACAATAAAAATTCCTTTTCACTGTATAGCACAACAAGCATTTTCTGTAATTAGCATCACTATCCATAGATGAGACCCTAAAATCGCGAGGGGCTTCATTTCCATTGAAATAACTCATCGCCATGACTTAGAACAACACTCTTTTCACGTGTGTATTTAAACTGTGAGATTGACAAAACTGTTATAGGAACGAAATCAAACACAATACACATAAACTTGTCAGTTCACAGCTGCAAATCCGCACAGACTATATATCTCGTTCTTGTCGTTTCGTTGTACGCTTGACAAAAAAACTTGGTTAGTTAAGTAAAAATATTACTTTGCCATTCTAATTTAGAATATTCATCATCAAACTCAAAATTAAAATCTATATTGCTAAGTGTATGTGATCTTGTAAAATAGTTTGTTGTTTTCGAGAGAATATATTATTTATAAATATTACATACATTTTACACAATTGTTACATGATAAATTATGAAATTTATTTTTTTTATAAAAGATAAGAATTAATTACTATAACTAAAAAAATTTAAATGAAGCAATTGAACAATCCTTAATATTGTAGAAAAAATGAAAAGTCAATAATGAATTTCCACATCCATCCACATTGTTATTATTAGTATATTAGACTGCACGATTGGCCTAGTGGTTTAAGCGGTCGCCACGCCGCTCTCCGCTTCGCTGTGTTGTGGGTTCAAATCCTACATGGAACAACACTTTGTGTGATCCACAAATTGTTGTTCTCAGTCTGGGTGTTCTTTGTGTCCGTTTCTTGTATGTTTGTAAAGTCCCCTGCAACACAAGATTTATTCCTAATGCGGGTGTTGTCTTTTTAAAATAAAATAAATAAATAAAAATATAATTTTTGGTGTAGTAGATGTAGCATCTCTTGATGTGTTTAGGTCCATTATTGTTGTTGTATTTAATTTTTGTATCTGTTAGTATGTAAGAGGTGTATGTGTTTTTTATATTTATGTTTTGCTTTCATATATTCTTATAGAGAGTAGAAGCATTTCTCTATTAAAAATATTTTCAGTTGTTTAATAAATAATGTAAGCTTAGTTTCAGTTTGTATATGAATGGGTAATTTATTGTAAATTTTAACAGCCGTGTAGTAGGGACTCTGGTTCAGCATTTTAATTCTTGTTGGTGGTAGATATAATCTGTCTCTGTGGCGTGTGTTTTTAAATTGTAATTGTCTTTTACTTTTGTGAAGTTACACAAATATGCAATTGTCAAATATATACAATGATGGCAGTGTGAGGATGTTACATTTAATAAAGTAGGGCCTACAACTACAATACGTTGTGGGGAAATAGTGCACATGCTCAGAATTTACTTATACTTCAAAAAAATGTATCACAATTATCGCTTAAAATGGAAATCGTGACAGTTGTAGGCCCTACTTTATTAAATGTAACATCCTCACACTGCCATCATTGTATATATTTGACAATTGCATATTTGTGTAACTTCACAAAAGTAAAAGACAATTACAATTTAAAAACACACGCCACAGAGACAGATTATATCTACCACCATCAAGAATTAAAATGCTGAACCAGAGTCCCTACTACACGGCTGTTAAAATTTACAAGAAATTACCCATTCATATACAAACTGAAACTAAGCTTACATTATTTATTAAACAACTGAAAACATTTTTAATAGAGAAATGCTTCTACTCTCTATAAGAATATATGAAAGCAAAACATAAATATAAAAAACACATACACCTCTTACATACGAGTACTAACAGATACAAAAATTAAATACAACAACAATAATGGACCTAAACACATCAAGAGATGCTACATCTACTACACCAAAAATTATATTTTTATTTATTTATTTATTTATTTTATTTTAAAAAGACAACATCCGCATTAGGAATAAATTCTGTGTCGCGGAGGACTTTACAAACATACAAGAAGCGGACGCAAAGAACAACCAGATTCAGAATAACAATTTATGGATCATACAAAGTGTTGTCCCATGTGGGGCTTGAACCCACAAAGCTCAGCGAAGTAGAGAGCGGCGTGGTGACGGCTTAAACCACTGACATATCAAACCAAGCGCCCTCTTTGGTAGATCTACTGCTGATGAGTCACCCAGCGCAGTATAGTGTATCGGTTTTCACCCCTCTGGAATTCTCCGACCACTGCCTGGTGTCCGCTGCGGTGCCTTTTATTACCCCGTCACGATCTGTGGCATCAAAGGGTGGGCAGACAGATCAGTATAGAATGCAGTATTATTTTGCATCCATCCTGTGGGGCGAACGCTGCTTTACAAATAGGGATAGAGCGTCTGCCGTGGGATCTGATCATTGTCGAAATAGAATATCATGTTCCTTACTATGTGGTAGACAACTTAAAGCTTACATTAGAGTGGGTGAACAGTGCATTGCTAACTTTGACTAAGTACTCGTAGCATAAATTACGGAAAGCCCAAAGTTCTGACGATTAGCTAAAGTCGTGTTGTCCAACTACGGCTAATCCTCGCTAGCATCGCAAAATATCCAACAGATTAATTGCCCATCAGCCATGAGATCGCCTGTCATATTTCTCAGGTATTGTTGCGGGGTCTGAAGAGAGGCTAATTTTTAACCCATTCCCAAAAAACGTGACCATTAAATTTTGCCAATTACCGACCTATAGACGTCACTTCCATTCTCTGCGAGGTGCTAGAACAAATCATCAATAAGCAATTAGTCCACTGTCTGGAGCATTACTCCTTGCTAAACTATCGATAATATGGCTTTAGAACGAACCGATCCATGGGTGACCTTCTAGTGTACGTCACATACCTTTGGGATGGGGCTATTAATAGACGATATATATTGATGGGGTGTCCTTGGCCATCAGCCATCACATAGCCAAGGCTTTCGGTAAGGCTTGGCATCGCTTGCTTCTCTCCAAATGTTTGGCGTTCGACCTGCCACCGTCCTACACAGCACTGTATTAGCGTCCTTTGCGGTGCAGTGGTCTCTGATTTTCAGCAGGGAAACTCTGGTGTACCTCAGGGCTCAGACCTGTTACTCAAACTGTTTCTTTTGTACATCAAATGTTAGATACATTAACCCTCGGTAACATACATTGCTAAGGGGCGACAGCATAGTTTACGGCCGATATTTTGGAAACCCTACAAGTTAGTAGACATTGAGGAAAAACAACAGGAGTTTGGCGCTGAGCTTGACCTGGTTGTAAGTCAATGGAGTCTCTCTCGATGGGTTACAAAAATCTGAACGAGTTCAATGCTAGGAAAACAGTGGTGTGCGTGTTCTCAACCAAAAAGGGTCCTTCCATTCCCCAGTTTTCAGAACACTCAACTGCCGCTATGAGATAAGCTTGGTATCCTGGATATGGATATTTGTTAGAAGATACAAGACTATAACCATTAATAGATTAAGATTGCCTTTGGATACACCGCCCTTTTTATGTCTAATATGCTAGTGTTATAATGCACAATAAGTATAAATAAATATAATAATGGAAAAAAGGTGATGTAAGCCAAACGTAATCACAGTTAAAGATCGAGATAATGAGTACCCCTCCACTCTACTACATAATAGAAAATATATAACATCAGAAAGAGTCTTTAATATGTATTTATATATGTATCCTTGACGGTCACATGGTTAATTATATTTTTTAGGGAGATTTTTGTGGCAAAGCAAGTAAAATGTCAAAATATAATTCAAATTTTAATATTGAGGGCATCAATCCAATGAACCATCTATCTAATACTTTATATACATATGGGATATGAGCTTTTTAAGTTTTACTAGTAATGTCTTTAACAAATATATCTTCTAATTTGACAAATCATCAATTTGTGTTCTATTTATTCGGTAAATCTAACTCTCTGTTAACAATGTTCCGTAAAGAGTTAAATCTATGTACAAATATCTACTAAAAAAATAAACACGTTGGATGGCGCAATCTTGGCGCTACGGAAGGGTCAGTGCGAATCAAGCAGATTGGATTACTGCGTGTGTCAGAGTAACGAGCTGCCATATTGTTTTTATTTTCGTTCAAGAATTTTTCGGCGTTGACCGCCATTATGGAGGTTGTTAATGTTTGAAAACTGTGGAGTATAAACTAAATTGGAAGACCGTTTTATTTCATTATGGTGTAAATATTAATATTGAATAAAAATAACATAAAACAGCATACATACAGTTTTAGAAACAAGTAACCTAAAACATAATTTAAAAATTTTAACAGCGAGAGAAAACGCTTAGTACGCTAGATGTGTTAGAGTAGCAACGTATATTTACATCAATATGTCTATTCTATTACATATTCTTAAAACAAAACTTCCATAAAATGTCAAATTAATCCTGGTTGTAAGCTCACTGTCTTTCTCAAGCTGTTAGCTTAAAATACGCGAAGATGAATTCGACTATAATTTTCTATGTGATCTTGTTTTCGTTTCATTTCACGTAAATATTCTCACATAACATTTTGTATTTAAGTAACTTTAGTCAAGTTTATACATTGGCGTACTTAACGCCAAGGATATTCTCTACCAGTCAGCCTTTGAATGGTGTAGAAATCTTGTGAGCATTTTTACAAAGTTTTTATACAATTCGATGTTGGTTCTTCGCATTTGCAATGGCGCAGTAACTACATGGTTACTACATCACAGCACGGATGGTGTTGTGTGATCCACAATTTGTCGTTTTAGGTTTAGAGTCTAGGTGTTCTTTGTATCCGTTTCTTGTATGTTTGTAATCACCCACGATACAGAATATATTCCTAATGCAGGCGTAGTCTTTTTAAGAAAAAGTAAAGAAAATTGAGAATTACTTTAACTTACAAGGTAAAATATATCTAATGTAAAAGTAACATTATCTAAACGATATATTTTGAGGTATCGGCGAGCACAATTATTATCGATTAACCAATTTAAAGACTGTGAGGGATTATTATATCGTTCTGTAGGCGGGCGCAGGTGGGATGAGTACCTGTTTGTGTTTTAACATATTCAAGAGGGAGAGGATCTGGACTTAGAGGGTCTGTAATAATTAAATGTAAATGTATAGAGTAGGTGGTTCGAAATAAAGACTCGGTCCGCCTCCTCTTCTAAATTCAAATATTTGAAAGTAGAGACAATTCACTGCTAATGATTTTTGTTCTTTTTTTGTTTGATACACGTCTTATTGGTTATTCACAACAGCGAAAAGTAGTTGCTGTAGAAAATGTCGGTGTTACCGACATTTTCTGTGAGGTAATAGTTTGATCGAGCCTAAGGGTGGATATACAGATTTACTACCAGTGGGCTATTAAATTTTTGCCGCTTCTACTGACCTCTGCAGTTAATTTTCACCCACCTTAAACAAGAAAAGTCACCCACACAATTCATCATCATCATCATAAACAGCCTATCGAATTGGACTTAGGCGTCTCCAATTGCACGCCACTTGATTTGATAATGATCTTCTCGCATCCAAGTCCTGCCAGCCATTTTATACAAATTATCAATCCACCTGTACTGTGGACATCCTAAACTACTTTTGCAGAGCCGCAGTCTCAATTCCAGAACGTGTTTTAACCCAATTGTTATCGGTTCTTCAGCTAATATGGCAAACTGACTGCCACTTCAGCTTGCCAATCCTGTGGGCTATGCTGATAACCTTGGTACTCTGCCGGAACACGTCGTTCCTGATACGATCTCTAAGAAAAACGTCGAGCCCTGTCCATAATGCGCACGCCATTTTGGCGCGCTTATTTTGTGACCATAGATTACACTCATGTCAATAACGAAGTATTTTTTTCTAATTAACCTAGTAGTAGAAAAGTAAATAAATACTTATTATAATGATTGTGAAAATCATTTTAACATAAGTAAGGATATTAAAAAAGTAATAAAATACATAAAACAGTATTTTTTACTTAGTTAACTGTACGTAATTGTTTTGTTTACAAACTTCGATAACCTGCTTTACGAAAACTTCTAAAAAGTTTTTTCAACCTACATAATATATAATATAGTTTGAAAAAAATTATGTTATTGGTGTTTTCTATGTATAATATATATGTATGTACAAGAAAAAGTATATAAGTACTCTATCAATCAGTCTAGTTATCATAGCACAAGCTCTGCTTAGTTTGAAGCTAGATGAGGTTGTGTTGTGTCAAATGTCCGAAATATTTATGTGTACTTACTCAGAACTGAACAAACACAGAAAACTGATAACTTCATATGAAAAAAAAACCGCGAAACAATAGAAAAATGTAATCAAGAGAAATCATACAAATCACTTGTTGGCAGATCAGAAGACGTTCGAGGGTAAATTGACGTCACATTTTGTAGCGCCAATAGCATTGTGTTTTCGAAATTTAACGAGACAATTTGTTTTTCCCTTTTTTTTTGAAGTCACTATTTGATTACTAAATTTCGCTATTAAATTGTAATAAACTATAAAAATATTTAAATAGCTTTTTTTTAGCTTTGATTAACATTCAAATATATTATACAAATATTATGAGAAGCTTTTGCCAATCCATTTTATACGTCTTGTTTTTAGTATTAAATAATGACAGCAGAGGAAGTTGAGGCAATCTTCAGTCCGAAGACTACATTTTGCATAATAAATGAATGAACTATGTTTGTCGATTTTTAAGGTAGTAGAGCCACGCTGATTTCAGCACGAACGGGCCGTCTCGACCGGGGCAGCACTACCCTCCCACAGAAGACCAACCTAAAGCGTCAGCATCCGTGTTGTCGTGTTTCGTTGGGGAGTATGAGAACGGAGGGCCATTGACACAGGGTGACAGTTATCGTGATAACTATGTGAGGCTTACACTGCCACGATGATTGTCATGCCTTTTACGTCCCCAAGCGTGGCGTGAAAAAGCATCTCACTAGGCCGCCATAGTGTGGGTCACCACACTGCATTGTCTGCATTTGCAATGAGTATGGTCACTACAACTTTTAGATTCTATTCATGCTTTCCATCAGGCAGGCAGGCAGAATCACTTTGGCAGGCTCTTCAAATATAAAAAGAAAATAAAAAAATACGAGTACTATCCACTTATCAAATTATATGTCATTGCTAAAACTCCTTAATCACCATTTTTAACTTTATATCATAGACAGATCTTTCTAATCGATACTATTTAATGTATTTTTGAGTACCCATTTACATCTCTCCATACAGTTCAATATTTAGAACGACTTATATTACAGTATAACTGCTAAAATATCTAGATAAGTATTTTTTTCTTTCACACAAAATACAATTTCAATTCGCATCTCTAAAGCGCAGATAGTACATTTAATCTGGAGATAATCCGAATAAGAGAGATTCTCGTATATTCACGAGAGCGCGTCCATTTTTGCATATGATCAGGCAAATTATTAATTCCATTAGTGAGGTTCCTCGCAATCACAGCTAACGAGTGTTACATGTATTACACCTGCCGTGGAATTGTTACTGTCCACTCTTTTCATTTTGTTTCACGTCTCTTTTGACGGTAAATTTGACCGCAAATAAAGCAATTAGTAGAACTCGATTTTTTATTACTTGTTTTGTTTACATGTTGAATTGTTTCAAAATACACGTCTTTTATTCTGAAAATGGTAGACAGAAGAGTATTAAACGCCAACATTTTGCCGATTATAATTTCACTCTCACTTACGCAACTCCATCTCTGACCCCGATTAGGATAATATCGATCATTGAAAGCATTAAAATCGCGATATTTATGTAAATCAATGTAACGTTACGCAGAGGATATAATGTCGAAAGTCTTCGTAATTAGTCAGTGCTACAGCAACAAATGCATGTGCATGACAACATCATATAACCGTGTGGTCAGTGTAATTATAGCGCGGTACAAAGGTTCCCGAACGCTGGGCGCTCGACTGTCGGTCTGATTTCCCTGGGGTACGTCACGTTGGTTTCCGAACGCTGTTTGCGCGGCCAATGAAGACGTCCGCGGTTTTCATTAAGCGGGAAACCTTGTTCTATTTTTGAACTTCATTGAGATGCTCCTTGACGAGGTTTGTAATTTATTATACATAGTTTTATTTGTAGTAGCTCGAACATAGAAGATTTGGGTGTTTTTGAATAATTAATTAATAATTACTATTATAAATTGTATAATCTGTCTTGTTGCAGTTAGCTAAGGTTTACATTACTAAATATGTTAAAAGCTTTTGATGAAAACATGCCAAACAATGCCAGAACGTGGAGGTAAAAGAACATACTAAGATTTTTAGGAAAATATGATTTTATTTTGTGTTATTGTTGTGTTGTTTGTGTTAAAAATGTGTGTAACTATATACATACGCACATAAGAAGTTATACTTCTTATGTGCGTAATAAGATAAAAGTCTTTCGAACAATTTTATCCTTCGCGTTATGCTATGTTTGTAATAAAAACGGCACTAATAATAGAAGTAAAAAAGGTATCTATGGTAATACATTGAAAGAAAGTTTTATTAGAACCTATCCTTCGATTAGTGTATACTTGAAGTAGACGAGTGGACTATTTGAAACTGTTTATGTTGTATCAAAGTTGGTGAGTAGTCAGTGGGTGAATATTACCTACTAGAGGAGGTGGCCATAATTCACTCTTGGCTGTCTCCGCAGGCCCCGACCGAGGAGGTCGACATGGGGGCTGGTCGCTTTAGTGATGTGCTTACGCAGATCTGCGATGCGGCCATGCCCCGCATCCGAGGTCGTCGACGTCCACGGAAGGAGGTTTACTGGTGGACCCAAGATTTGGCGGACCACCGTGCGGCCTGCGCTCGTGCTCGAAGGTCCTATACCCGTAGTCGACGGCGTCACTGCGAAGATAGCGGACAGGACCAGCTTCATGAGGAGTACCGAAAAGCGAGAAAAACTCTGAAGCAGACCATTAGCTGCGCCAAAGAAATAAAAAGAAAGGAGATTCTGTCACCTGGGGTCACCCTTGTAGTGCGCGCGACAAAAGCTCCACATGTCGACCCCTCCCCTTACAGAGACACTTTTATAGCTTTTAACTGAGTAAGTGAGCAGGGGAGTTACCTAATCCCCACCTAACTCGAGGTGTGGCAACCTCTACCTAAGTGGTGGTCACCCAAAGAGTGGCGACCGATTTATCTCTTGAGCTATAGGCGGTAGCCACCATAAAATTACCAGTTTATTCTGTTTGTCCATCGTAAATAAATAAAACATAAAAAGTCATGTTAACTTGGAAGATTAACAACATTCATATTATAAAGCCAACGTTCATGTATCGTCTATCACCGACGTCATCAAATAACTCTTTGGCATAACCGCCAAAAGGGAGTTCAAAATTTCTAGCGCAGCAAAATAACAATATTGGCAAGTCGCCAACCAATCCTTATTTACTAGTGACTCTTTTAGATCAGAATATCGATTTCGTTAAAAGGAAAAGTTTCCGTGCATATTACGAATGAATAGTGAACAGATACAAAAGAGTGAATGAACGAATGACTGTCATTCTTTTATATCTGTGTGTGATACTGAGTTATCGCTAATTACTTATTCCATGGATTTGTGTGCGTCAGAATGAAATTTCTAAACAGAAATAATTTTACAGTTCTGATATGGAAGTTCATTCTAATGTTTTTACTTATGTCTTTATCATAGTTCACTGTCTTGCATAGGCTTTTTCTTAGAGAGGTACATGTAGTTTAAAAATATATTGTACAGGGTGATTAAGTTGTAGGAGCGTGTGGCGACTTCCACATTATAGCACAAATAAAAATATACAACAGCGCCATCTAGCGAAGATACATCGAACTACGAAGTATGAACGAAACGTATGAATGTAAAGAACTACGAAGTAACTACTAATCCTGTATCGCGAAATAGAGATTCGCGTGGCAATTAACACATATACAACATCCATGGCATCCACGCAAGGCATGATTACCTCGCCTGGTCAGAGGCCGCGGTCGGAGGATCCTCTCTTTGTGTCGGAGGGACATGACACTCGTTCCCTCCACAGAGCGTTATCTAAAACAGAAGTATGCTTTGATGATGAACTGAATAGCAAGGTACAAAGAGTGTCACCTGAGTCTGTTGCTGCTGTTGAGACCTTGGCCGTACGAATGGCGTAGTTTAAGCGACCGTTTCGACACTTCCTGCTGCGCTGAGTATCGTGGTCTCGATCTTTACATGGGATAACATTTTCTGTTGTTCTGAGTTTGGGTGTTATTTGTGTCCGTTCATGTATATTTTCCTATAGAATATATACTAGTGCAAGAGTTTCGTTTTTCTATAAAAAAAACTCGGTTAATTGACTTGTAGTTACTATAATTGTAGTATTATTATCCAAATTATATAGCAGCTCAATGTTTCATTTGATACCACGGTAAGATTTAGGTCACAATTAAGTACCCAGACTTGTAACATACTTAGAAGTAAAGGAACAAAAACGGCTTAAAAATTAATCAATTATAAGTGGTAAAAATAGATTTCATTCTTTTAAACTTGTCTATTGCAAAAGCTTTAAACGCCCCTATCACCATCCTTTAAAAACAATTTCTGGACATAGACGTCTCCTAGGAAAGAAAGTTTTGGCTTACTATACACGTGGGTATGGGGTGATGTTTCAAGTTTCTTTTTCTTTCCCTTTATAATGCTATTGTCCTGTAGACGTGCAGAATATAATTGGTATGTAGCAGGAATTGAAAATTTCTGTTGATTTATTCAGAGATTTCTCTCGGCGCAGTGACGCTGGCGTGTGTTGGCAACTCGCCTGTGTTTGTCGACGCATTTCTTGTGCACGAGTCCGTTGCATATGAACATATGAATATAAATGTTAGCGAAAATTGAGATATTTGAGTCATAGCTTTACAGGACGGGAAAGAAGATTTAGAGCAAAAATATCTGCTAGAGACTGCCTGAGGCTTTGCGAAAATTTTATGTATAAAAGAACTTGTGACGAGTGTCTAGTGAATTGGATGAAATAATAAGATTTGTAATATGTTGACGTGTGTATAATGCTGTTAATATTTATGTTTTAAGAAGGAATACTAATGGATGTAATTTGGTTGCCGTAATATCATAAATATCTTACCCGAAAGATTACGTCGATTGATTAGAACACAACATTTCAAGACAATCACACGATTATTATAACAGCTAGAAGATGAATTGTTATTACTGTTATTTTACTTGTTATTTTTACACAGATGTATGATTGTGTAAGTTCGGAATCATTTAATTATAATTAAAAATAAATACTATATTAACAAATGTTGTAAATAACTATAGGGTGGCCCAAGAATTCGTTAACATTCGAATCTAACATCCCGCGTAAACATGTTACGTGAGTTCTTGGGACTGATGCTACTTCAATTTACTGGCTACAAACGTAACACATGGTTTCAATAACATGGAACCTCTTATCACACATGCAATGAGACCCTGCCGGTGGTCAAAGATATGTTTCCGGAAAAGCTGATTTCCAGACGATGCGACATTCTATGGCCACCCAGAAGCCCAGATCTATCCCCAGCAAACTTCTTTTTGTGGGATTATTTGAAGAATCGTGTCTACATCAATAAACCAAATACACTACGTCAACTAAAAGGAAAATCAGTAAAGAGAGATGTCGGTGATCTCGCTGTCTCTTTGTCGACGAGTATTCGAAAATTTCGGCGCAAATGGTGGTCATTTAGAAAATGTAATTTTTAAAAAATAATTAATAACTAATTAGCTTTCTTGTATATAAACAATTTTTATAATATATCAATTGGTTTTTATACGATTTTCCTTCCACAGATTGGATATAACTACAGTATTATAGCTAAAGTAAAGATTATTTTTTAAATATGTGACACTAATGGAATTTTTCCTGAAGATATGAGCGTATTTTCAAAATGTAATTTGGCCGGGCTAGTGATCAAAGAGCTTTCGTGGACCGACCGTATTGGCATGTATTATTACAGAACAGAATTTGAGATTCGTAGCTAATTATAGAATCGTACTAGCGCTTTGAGACTTCTCTGTGAAGAGACTTCTCGGGTCCATCCACCTGTTGGTCTAGTGGTCAGTGGTCCTGACTGCGAAGTAAAAGGATTCTATTCTCATACAGGAAAAATAATTACGCGACGAGTACGATCAATTGTTCTGTATCTAGTTGTAATTTATTTTTGATTGTAAATATAATTTATATGTGTGTATGATTAGGGTTTATTACATGACCTAGAAAAGTGTATCATCAAATACCATATCCCCGTAAGTTGATATCCAATAATACGAAATATTTAACAACGTTTCGTTAATCAGCAGTGGTTCTTCTGCCAGTTTAGGATCAGACCGGTGTATGCGAGATGTATTTAGTTGTTATAATTAATCATGTAGAATAAAAAA
Source organism: Hypercompe scribonia (assembly GCA_949316085.1). Lineage (NCBI taxonomy): Eukaryota > Metazoa > Arthropoda > Insecta > Lepidoptera > Erebidae > Hypercompe > Hypercompe scribonia. The sequence goes on along the minus strand of OX438976.1, from coordinate 1,089,349 downwards.
TAAATAAAGTAAGTCATAAAGTTTTTATTTTTTTTATTGGAGAATTACATAGAGTTGCAAAGGTAATTGTGTTGTATTCTTTAAATAAATCTTCATCAATAAAAAAAAATGATTTTCATGCTTCAGTTGTTTTTATTGTGAACATTTTTCATAGAGGTGTTAAACTCCACAAGTTTATGATCGAAGGTGCAAGCGTTAAGTGTAGAAGTAATTTATTCAGGGTGTACTGGCAAGTCTGAGTGATTTCCCAGAGGGCTACATCTTGAGCCATCATCTTGAAGGGTTTGTTTGTCGGTGCGGAAACTGGGCTATATGGAAACAACTTACTTGAATAGATACTCTTTACACAGTTGGGCGAGAATTGCTGAAGATCGTTAACGGGGCGACTGGTAGAACGAGGAAATAAGTTAGTAAGATAAATGTATGCAAAGATATATAAAACTTGAGTTAGATGTCACAGAAAACCAGTGTTAAGCAATTCTTTCGTTGTTTTAAGGGTTTTGTGTTAAAATTTCTTGAAAAGTGAGTGGATACCAGAAGACAGAGCATGGTTAGGCCCGCTGCAAGGTGGTCTGATAGGTCGTTGGTTGCTTATCCAGAACCTTTTGCTTTTTACTTTCCTTAGCACCGGTTGGACACCGTAGAGAACCTTAAGGGAATCCCATATTCAGCAGTGAACGCCTTTCGGCTGAGATAATGATGGCATAAGTGAGGTTACCCGAGGTGTTTAATTTCTCTTCCTTAATTCAGAAATGTAGAGGCAGAAGTTGTGCTCGAAGGGTACTAATGCACTTCTATCTCTAAAGATTCCATGGGCCATTGCACCACAAAAATATAACTAATACTTAAAATCACAGAATAGTCTCATTTGTGGTTTATTTTAATCTCGTTTACTAAGCTAGACAGATGAGATAGACGACATATCTCGGAGATTTCCCTCGGGGAGCACCGACATCTTAATATACATCCTAATGTGTCTTATCGATCAGTATTTGCGTCGCCCTGCGCTAGTGACGACTTGTCTAATGTATGCATGGTCTTAGGCTATCTACACAACATCGTGACACTACACGAAACCTGAAGCTTTTATAATTCACTAGTTCTAACAATTTTATATGAATATCAGTTTTACGCACAGCGTCAGATATCAGACTTCTGCAACCCTGAAGGCGAACTGAATTCGAAGATTAAACTAGTTATCAGTAGTTTGAAGGCACTGTCTGCCCGATAACGGTTGTCATAGATGTTCATGATCGATTTAACCAGGATCGACGGCTTGGGGTGCGGGTCGGGTAACCTCCACGTGCGTTCTCATGTTTCTTGTCCTTTCTGACCATTGCGGTCGGGGGGAACGGAAGCAGGAGGACCGGTGCACCCTGGGCGACGGTCAATGACTTCCTTTGTGAGGTGGGTATTGGCCGCCGGCGAATAACTCGACAGGGGGGTAAACGCTCTCCGTACTCTTCTGTTAAGCAGAAGAGACTGGACGAGCGTCGGTAAGTGCCGAGGTGGGATCCATAGGGAACCCAGGGGCGGGTTGGCCCACTGCTTGCGCAGGGGTTGACAAGCATTAGTGCTATCGCCGGTGAGAGAGGATTAGCCACCCTCTTGCGTTCCGTAATCAACAGGGACTCAACAACGACCCGACTGGTGGCTCCAAGGGGGTACGCTGAGAACCTGTTGACCGGAGGGCTTGCCTTGATTGGCCGGCCCATGACAAGGATAGTCTATAACACCAGACAGCAAAGTCGTAAAAACCTGTGGATACCGGCCGACCTCCGCAGTATATAGGCTTATCCGGGTGCAGGGGGCACCGCCCGGACGGACTTCATTTCCCCCATACTCGTGGGATTTAGTATGGATATGTTACAAACTCAAAAAAAACAAACAACAACGGACGGATCAACAAAAGAAACTGGCTTTATCGAAAATGGACCGATTAAGATTAGAGAGGAGAACGTGAGAGAAGGTGAGGAAAAGCGGTTGCGGCATCGGTCGCAATCGCTTATAACATCTTTCTCCAGACCCTCAACTCCGTTTTCGCTAGATGGAGATGAGCGAGTCGAAGAGAGCGATAGCTCTGCTTCGGTAGGGTCTCAAAGAGAAACGCGACGACAGTCTCGGAAGCGCGGTAATGACGCTTTGGATGGGTTTGGTCATGCGAAACGAGCACACAGTGGTAGTAACGCTAACAAGATGAGCTCAGTAGAAGTTGGCGCCCAAATGCTCGTTAGTCTCGCTGATGTCGAAGAGGTGCTAGACAAACCTCGCAGCACGAAGGCGGAATTGATGGGCACCATTCGCCGAGCTCTGCAGACTCTACAAAACGGCGTCAAGGAGCTCTGCAATAGGGCAGTGTCACGCGAGCAAGAGGAAGTGTCTGCACGGAACCGGGTCTCGGAGTTGGCTGACCAGGTGAGGAGTCTCCAACAGGAGATTGAATGCCTCACCCGAGCCAAGTCAATGGTGACGGCTTCGGTGGTACCGCATGCCTCCTTAACTCCAAACGTGGCTGGAAAGATTCCGAAGCTGACAAGCGGCCAAGTGGTGACGATTCCAAAAGCCCATCCGGCAAGGGTGGACTGCCCGGACTGGGAGCAAATTGAGGTTATTATGAACCGAGAGTTTGCCCGATTCCAGTCCGGGCTCCTAGATAGATTTTTCCCAGAAAGGGGTGCCAGGCCCCCTCTAGGTCAGGGGCAGACGTCAGTGATCCAGCAGCCTGCTGTTGCAATCCCAATGCTCTCTGCTCCTTCAGGGAAGAAAAAGAAAAAGAGAAAAAAGAAAAACAAGAAGAAAAGACCCATTATGCAAGCGCCGACACCTGTTGCACTGCTAACAAAACCATCGGCATCGGGAATAGAGAACCTGCCGGAACGAACAGTGAGGAAGGAAGGCAACACCTGGGCTCAAGTTGTAGGGCGAAAAGCCAAGGCTGCGGCTGCAAAACATAGCCCAGTAGCTACTTCCTCTCAGAGGGTGAGGAAGCCGCAGCTACCACGACCACCTACCAATGCCGCAATTGTAGTCATAGTGCCTCCGGAGTCTAGTGCTTCTCTGGCCGAGGTAATGCAGGCCGCAAAGACCCGGGTAAAACTGGCGGAACTTGGCATTACAGGCGGGGTCCGTCAGCGAAAGGCAGTCACAGGGGACCTAGTACTGGAGGTCCCTGGCCCAGACAGCGCTGCCAAAGCGGATGCTCTAGCCGAACGATTGCGTGCGGCCATGAGTGACACGGATGCACGATTTGTGCGTCCGTGCAAGACCGCCGAACTGCGGGTGATGGATTTGGACGAATCCATCACCCCCACTGAGGTTGCAGAGGCAATAGCCGCAGCGGGAGGCTGCTCCCCGTCCGACATTAAGATCGGGGAAATACGCAGATCTGCAGCGCGGCTGGGAACGGTTTGGGTCCGGGGCCCACTTACGGCAATACGCCAAGTTGCGGCCGCTCAACGTGTGCAAGTGGGATGGGCATCAGTCCGTGCAGAAGTATTAGCACCACGGCCCCTGCAGTGCTACCAATGCCTCGAAATGGGGCACGTTAGGGTGAAGTGCTCGGGCCACGCTGACAGGAGTGGGCGCTGCTTCCGCTGTGGGGAATTGGGCCACAAGGCCCGAGCTTGTGTAGCAGACACACCGAGGTGTCCAGTGTGTCTCGACCACGGCCGGCCTGCGAATCATCGACTGGGCAGCAAAAGTTGCTGCCCACCGAAGAAAAAGAAGAGGGGAGAGGTCCAACCTCAACCCATAACGAGTTCTAACTCGACGGGAGAGGCAATGGAGGCTTGAAATTCCCACCACAGACTAAGATTCTCCAGGGCAACCTTAACCACTGCCGCGCAGCACAGGATCTACTTGTTCAGACACTTGCGGAGCAGTCGGTTGCCCTGGCAGTCATTGCAGAGCCCTACAACATCCGCGTTGATTCGGGGCGGATGATGGTTTAGCGGTTATACATTGGGTGGGTGGGGAAAGCCTCCATTGCTCTCTTCTAAAAAAAGGTGCGGGCTTTGTGGCAGTCGAGTGGGGGATAACAGTGGTGATAGGCTGCTACTTCTCTCCCAATCGCGGCCTAGCTGAATATGAGGCGTACCTACACGGGTTAGGAATCTGCATCCGCAGCTTCACCTCCCGTCCGGTATTCGTCCTAGGTGACTTCAACGCCCACTCAAGAGAGTGGGGCGACACCCGGGACGACGCGAGGGGAGAGGCTATCCTGGAGTGGGCAGCTGGACTGGACCTCCGACTTCTCAATCGGGGTTCTGTTAGCACCTGTGTACGCTGGCAGGGGGAGTCTATTGTCGACCTGTCGTGGGCAACTCCCTCTGCAGTACATATGGTGTCGGGATGGCGAGTGGCGGAGGAAGTGGTTACTCTCTCGGACCACCGACACATTTTATTCGATGTGTCACTCCGCCGCCCGGATCGCCCTCAGCAGGAAAGAGAACCTTCGCGACGATGGTCCCTTAAGCAGCTCAACAGAGATATGGTTGTGGCTGCATCCCACGTCGCGGATTGGTCGGAGGAAAGAGTTTCGTACGATCTAGAAGAACTGGCTGTCTGGTTTGGGAATATTATGGCGTCCATATGTGATGCCTCAATGCCCCGAGTCAGGGCAGCCAGAAAGAGCTCGGCGTATTGGTGGAGCGCAGAGATCGCGCAGCTGAGAACGTCAGTTGCTAGATTGCGCCGCCCGTACCTTCGAGCTCGGAGAAGATGGCGAGCCACAGTCGAAGAGATCGATAGAGCACGGCGGGAATATGGAGCTGCTGTAAAGGCTCTCAGCGATGCAATCGCAGAGGCCAAGGCTCGGTCATGGAAAGAACTCATCGCGGGACTGGATAGGGATCCATGGGGGCGCCCATACAAAATGATATTGGGCAAACTGAAGCCATGGGTCCCTCCGTTGACGGAAACTCTGGACCCAGAATTTTTGGGAAGAGTGCTAGATACACTCTTCCCAAGGGTCCAGGACAGTCCCCCGATTCCTCCGTCACAATCGGACCGGCAACCCTGGTCCGATGAATATGGGGTGACGGAGTTGGAGTTGGACCGGGTCACACGGCGGCTGGCTTCCCGCAACACCGCGCCTGGACCTGATGGTGTTCCAGGCCGGGCGTTGGTGATAGCTCTGTCGGTTCTGGGGAACAAACTGAGGCGAATCTTCACAGATTGTCTCAGCCTCGGTATCTTCCCCCTCGACTGGAAACAAGCGAGACTGGTACTTTTGAAAAAAGAAGGAAGGGCTGCAGATTCTCCCTCTGCATTCCGACCGATTTGCCTGCTGAACGAGTCGGGGAAACTCTTTGAGAGGGTTATCTCTGACCGGATTAGTGGGCATCTGTCGCGAGTGGGCCCTGATCTGTCGGCCTGTCAGTTTGGATTCCGACGGGGACGTTCGACAGTAGATGCTGTCAAGTGTGTTCGATCCCTGTCGGAGTCGACAATCCAATCAGGGGGGGTGGCGTTGGCGGTTAGCCTTGATATTATCAACGCGTTCGGCACCCTCCCCTGGCAGGCAATTAGGGCGGCCCTTGTATATCACGAGGTGCCGCTCTACCTGCGGGCCGTCGTAGAGGCCTATCTACGCGACAGGACAGTGAAGTTTATCGGTCGGAATGGAGTAGAAAACCATAGGGAGGTGTGTTGTGGGGTTCCCCAAGGCTCTGTATTGGGCCCCAATAGGCCCAGCAATCTGTGGAATCTCGCATACGATGCGGTCCTTCGTATCAGTCTGCCCTCTGGCCTAAGTGTAGTCTGCTATGCGGACGACACACTTATATTGGCTAGAGGGTCACGCTTTGAGGAAGTGCTTTGGCTTGCCGAGCAGGGGGTGGCTTGTGTTGTAAACAAGATCTGTGAGCTGGGCCTTAGGGTGGCGCCTCAGAAAACTGAGGCGATATGGTTTCATGGCCTACGCAGACGCCAGGAACCACCCAGCTCATGCCTTCGCGTGGGTGACGCTGAAGTCCAGGTGGGCCAGTACATGAGGTACTTAGGCCTTATCCTGGACAGTCGATGGAGCTTCGAAGAGCATTTCGGGCGATTAGTCCCCCGAGTGCGGGGGGTAGCAGGTGCGTTGCATCGTCTGTTGCCCAATCTCGGGGGACCACGGGAAGAAGTTCGCCGCCTCTATATGGGGGTTATTAGATCCATGGTCCTCTATGGGGCGCCCGTTTGGTTTAGTGACCTGGCGGGTGCCTCCCGCTGCCGGGCTCTACTCAGGAGCCTGCAGCGGTTGATGGCCATACGGATCGTGCGGGGCTACCGCACAATCTCCTATGAGGCGGCGATGATCCTGGCACGATCTCCGCCCTTCGATATTCTGGCCGACATGGACGCGATGGTTTATGACCAAATTCGTCGTTCTGTCGGTCGGAATGCTGAAGAGGCCGCGCCAGATCATGAGCCCGGAATGCTACGGCAGAACGCGCATAAGCAAGCTCTGGTGGCTTGGCAGGCACGGCTCGAAACTGAGGGCTGTGCTAGCCAACGCGCCGTCGGAGCCGTTCTGCCGAACTTCGAAGCGTGGATAGAGAGGACCGACTGTGTCACCTATCGATTGACTCAGATACTCACCGGGCACGGCTGCTTTGGTGAGTATCTGAATCGAATAGGACGGGAGGCTACGGCACAATGCCACCACTGCGAGTCCGAACGGGACTCCGCCCAGCACACGCTGGAGGACTGCCCAGCTTGGGAGTCTGAGCGTCGAGTCCTGGTCGGACGGATCGGACGAAACCTTACGCCGTCAGCACTGATCACGGCAATGCTGGCGACTCGTGAGGGATGGGAAGTCGCGGTCTCCTTCTGTGAGCATGTTATGCTCCGGAAGGAGACCGCAGAGCGAGATCGGGAAAGGGCCGATCCCGCTCGAAGGAGGCGGCGAAGGGGACGCGGCAGAGGTCGCTAGTTCCCTAATCGCCGCCTAAGGGTCGCTGCGGTCATATCTTGGGGCGATGTGACTGCTGCAAGCGACCCGAGACAGGTGACACTCCGGTGCGGCCGGGGAGTGTCGTCTGGGGCGGGGCGCTGTTCTGCCTCTTACTGTGCAGGGCGGAGAGAGGTGTGATAGCGTCCTGTCCTTGGGGCATGAGGTGCCCGGGATGTACCTCACTTGTGAGGTACGGCAGGGAGGACTCTAGAAGCCGCTAATGCGTTCCTGGAGCTCCTTCCGACTGCCGAGGTAGGCCGCCGCGGGGTTTAGTGGGTATACCGGTTTTCCGGGAGTCCCACACACGCCCTTCGTCCCTCCGGAGGGTATGGTGCGAAAAGCATTCCCCGCGTAAAAAAAAAAAAAAAAAAAAAAAGGATCGACGGCTTAACGTGCTCTCCGAGACGCGGACGTGAAACACTACCAACCTTTATATATACTATGGGTTGTTATTAAGAATTTGTTGTTAGAAAAACTCACCAACAATTTTTGGCCCGACCGGGGAATCGAATCCGAGACCTCTTGAGTGGCAGTCGAATACACTATCCGCTGAACCAGGTAGCAAACACGAACCGTGCGTAGCTAATCCTAAACCAATTCCTACCTTGACTCACACTTGTCATGACTCGGTCTGTGTTTTTATATTCATTCTCCTTAATCATTATTTTTTCAGTATTCTTATTTTCCTTCAAAAACAAAATTAATGGCAATATTTATTCTTAAATACTGAATTATTTAAATGAAACTCGTGATAAAATGACATAAATTTAAATACTTCCAATAACAATGAAGCACTACTCTCTTACAGAAGACCAACCTAAACCGAAAGCTGAGCTGGCTAGTTTCGTTGGCTAGTGTAAGATCAGAGGTTTATTGACGCAGAGGTGACAGTTATCATGGTAAGGGTCTGAGCCTTACACCACCACGACGATAATGAACAGATATACATAGTATAACATACTAACAATGCTCCGAAAGTAAAAGGAACGAGCCGTCACGTCAAAACACGACACGACATAAACGTGGTATTCTGATATGGCCTCGTTATGTCAAAGGTGCTCTATGAGATTTTCATACTGCAAAAATTGTAGTTTTTTTAAATCATGACGACAAATATCGTCTGTACCATAATACTATTTAACATAACACCATAGGTGTTTACAAAGTTACGGTACGATATTTTCACGTGCGACGAGAAATCGCATCGAATGTCTTGCCTTAGTGAGGTTAGTTCGAGTATTTCGTAAGACAATTTGTTCCCTAGGGCATACTATCGATGTTGAGACTGCAAACAATGTATATGTACCAATGTGTTTCTTGTGGGTGTGAATAAGCTAGTATTGTATTGTACATAGTTGCCTTGTGAAAGGTTTCCTTTGAATGTTTATTCTAAGAGTAAGTGTACCACATTAAAATTTTGCTTTACTAAACAACTTGTGGAAAGAAGAAATGCTTTAATGTGAACTTTTTTTTCGTCTTTATAACGACTCCACGTATTTTGTATAAAATATTACATTTTTTTTCATTCTTTTAAAAGAGCCTGCCAAAGCGACTATACTGTGTCTGATGGAAGGTCAAAGAGTTGTGGTCACCACTCTCATTGTGAATGCAGCCAATATAGTGTGGTAACCCATACTATAAGGGCCTAGTGAGATGCTTTTTCATGCTCCACTTGCGGACGTAAAAGGCATGACAGTCGTCGTGGTGGTGTAAGGCTCATACTCTTACCATGATAACTGTCACATCTGCATCAATGGGCCTCTGGTCTCACACTCGTCAACAAAACAAGCCAGTACAGATGCTTTCGCTTTAGGTTAGTCTTCTGTAAGAGGATAGTACTTCCTCTATCGTTCGTTCTTAAGTCAGTGTGGCTCTACTACGTTCAAAATGATATATGGTTTCAATACATTCATATGATTTTTCAGCTATTTTGATGTCTAACATTACTCTCCTGTATTCTGTAGTGATTGAATTGAATAAAGAATATTCAGAAAAAAACAAATTAAATGTAATTGTTACTCTGATATTGAATTTGTTTATAAGCAGTATGGATTGCATTCTAATCACAAGACGAGTAAGCCATCTTGACTTATTCCAGCTACTGCAATCTGTTCCAAATTTCGAATCAATATTTGCAGATCTTTGACCTTAGCTGTATTATTTTTTATCTTTCATTATCAAAATTTACATTTTTCTTTTATCACGTCTTTAAAGGCAAAATGGCAAAATGGCAGTAGGTGATCATGTTGAAGTATAATACATATACGAATTATATTTCACGTGTATTAAATCAGGACATTGCTGAATTAAATTATGCCACATCGTCTTTCGTGACTGTACGTTAACGTCGCGTCTTACGTCGCCAGTGTCGATACAGAACTTAGCTGTTGTCTCGAGGACTAAGTTTTAAACTTAGCTTATGATACGAACTAAAACTCACTTTAGTTGTTACGTCCCTGGGAAAGAGCGAAATTGACCTCACATTCTTTGGTTCCGTAATAGAAGTACAAAACGAAAGCCAAGCTTAAATAAGTTTAAGAATTTACTCAATACTTGCGTGTAGACTTGATTTTGTTTCGGTGTATTTTCTGTAGATAATAGGAACTGGAGTTTCACTGGATCTTTTGAGGATCATATTCTGATTGGGGCGTCTGACACCGGATGTTGGGGGAGTTTTTAAAAGAATCAGCAATTATTCCTGGTTCCTTACTCGGTGTGATGACGCCACCTGGCGTCGATGGCGATCCGAGGGGAAATCCCTTATCTTCTTATCCTTTCTCCCTCTTTTTTTTTGAAGCTTAATGAAAAAATCTTTTAACAAAAAAAAGAAAATGAAATAGGTAAAAATCAGTAATAGATATGCCTATTTCCAAAACTTTACCGGGATAATATTTCAACAACAGAATATAAAGGTGTAAACAGATTGCGGAATCTAAAAATTCTTGATGAGACACGTGCTTGCCCGGTTTCATTGTATCAAGAATTGAGTTACCTTTTCTCGACGAAGTATAATTGAGAGTGTCTTCGGGGAGCGTTATGAATTCAAAGGTTTTTCATGCTTAGTTTGAGAGCAATTTTATGAATTGTAAGAGGGCCATCCCCAGAGGTATGTACCTACATATAGCATATAGATAGATCTGTAAAAATTAGCCTAAAAATAGGAAACGATTTATTTATCTGAAGGTTATGTCAGCAAAAGTTTTGAGAATGGTATATTATTACTTTTGCCGTCCGTTACATCATTCTGCAACACTTCTATGGATCCTGAATCAGACTTGTTTTTGTAGTTATTCGATAAAACTCGAGACAAGCTGAACAATGTGGTAATTTCTTTTTTGAAGTCGTTCATTCGTAGAGTCGGTAGTCTGACAACGGTTCTTATGAAGAGAAGTGTTGCTGGTTTTCGTGTATATATGTATAATGAGTATTAAAATTTTTCTTCACGTAATAACTTAAAGATAATAACCTCTTTACTTTTAATAATATTGGTAAATATAGATTAAAGTAAATGAAAAGCTGGCTATTTATTTCTTCTGAAGACGAATTGAATTTTATGTTTGGTCAATTTAATTGATTATTTAATTGATTTTTGCGTTCTATGCTCTTAATTTAATCTCCTACATTTGAAATCAATAATGCTTTAATTTAGAACAAATAAAAACCTATTTTAAAATATTTTAAAGCTTATATGCAAAGCTATAACTTTGCCATTAATATTCTGTTGGCATGTCTTTGTAAAGACATCGAAACTGATTTACCGCTCTGCTTCCACAAACGCGTCTCCTCATATTTTCCGAGGAAAATATTTCAAAAACCTTGGCACCGTGCGCTGGCTTCTTTTACTCACATATTCCAGGCATCCATTTAATTTTGTATTATATTGGCACGAAGGCGCTACTTTATTATATTCTTGAACAAAACAACCAAGAATAGATAGATTGGTCTCTATTGTAAACCATTGTACTATACCATAAAGAATTAAAAAAAAGAAATACAATGGCCGGTTTTATCGCAATCTGTGATCTCTTACAAGCATTCTTGACACTATTTTGACAGTTGCAGCCACTAAGGTATCTTTTATAGCGTTTTAAGACGAGGACTGGAAATCTGTCACACAGGTTTCGAACCTAGCTGAGACTTCAGCTCTCAACAAGGTTCTGTTTATGCTGTATGTTTAATTTAAGAATATCTTTGTACCTTTTGAGAGAAATAAATTATATTTATTATATATTTATTCTGTAAATGTACTTAATTGTATCATATCAACAACCTTTAATAATCCACCGCAGAATATGGTTTTTTCGTAGAATGGAGACTGTGACCTACTATACCACGCTCATCACACACATTAGTTTTTTTTTCTATATTAAGAGCCTGCCAAAGTGACTCTACTCTGTCTGATGGAAAGCATGAACAGAATCCAAGAATTGTGGTCACCATACTCATTGTAAATGTAGACATTGCGGTATGGTGACCCACACCATGGTGGAGTAGAGAGATGCTTTTTCACGCCCCGCTTGGGGACGTAAAAGGCATAACAGTCATCGTGCCACTGCACGATGACTGTTATGCCTTACACACTGCACACTGCCTTACACTTAAGGCTCACACAGTTTCCACGATAACTGTCACCCCTGCATCATTGTGCCTCCGGTCTCGCACTCATCAACGAAACACGACACCACGGATGCTGTCGCTTTAAGTTGGTTTTCTGTGGGAGGGTAGTACTGGCCTGGTCGAGCCGGCCTGTTCATGCTGAAATCAACGTGGCTCTACTACCTGAAAAAAGTCCTTAATTGGAGGTTTGAGTCAAATTTTCTTCTCTATCAAATTTTCCGTGTGCAAGCACTTTGTGTCAAAGTAATGTTGTTATTTCGTATATATTGTTCCCTTAGTCGGTTTTTACGATGCCCACGAGATGAATAGGGTTGGTGTCACTGCATACTTTAAAATCGTGAACACACGAATATTGTATGAAAATACGAATTTTTTGGTAAACTCTTACTGTAAACGCTAAAGTATCATATTATATATTCGATACTAGTATTATCAACGCGAATATAAGTTTATTTGTTACGGTTTCACGCGAAAACTACTCAACCGATCATCATGAAAATTTATACACTTGTTCTTGGGGGTATTAGAAGTAACATAGGGTTCTTTTTTTAAAAAAAAATATCTGTTACGAAACTTAATGTGACAGAGCAAATTACACGCGAGGGAAGTCGCGGGCAAAAGCAGCTAGTTGTATATATATTGTCGAACTCCTAAACCACTAGCCTAGGCAAGAGTCTGATCTCTCATACGACGTATAGAGTCAAACTTACATATACCTAACCGTACACGTACACAAGTAAATAATTTTGTTCCAAAATTCAACTGAACGTAATCAGATATTTCTAGGTCCCTTGTCACCACATCTTCAAAGGTCCCCTTAAATGAAGTCTTTTTAATTAGACCGAATTAGTGCCAGACGTTGCTCGGCTATCTCCTTACAATTAAACGAGTAGTACGAAGAGTGCTTGCTGCAGCTCCGTGGAGTCCGATAAATGGTTGTTTCACCTCATGTGGTACGTGAGGTAATTACTAAGCAGTTGGTACCTCTAATACAGAAGATTTTCTCAATCGATTAACTTTAATAAAACCGAATAATAGTTAATTATAGTATATAATACTCAATAAGCTTGTACAAATCGAGAATTAACTTAGAATAATTACAAGTTATAAAGCAAAGAAAACACGCTTAGATGGCGACTTAAAATTTCAATTAATCATTGTCACGCTTATCATTATTGCCATTAGATTAATCACTGGTGTTACCAGGTTAAATTTTTTGGCTCTTACTCTTGATTACCTACTATGATTTGAATACTCAAATATATATTGAAATATCTAAGTATAACATTATTGTCGTAATTAAATAGTTAGGGCAAAAATAAATATAATTTGAATATTTTTCTCTTGTGTATACGCATAGGTACAAAATTTATAACAATTAAATAAAAGTATAAATAGCGGAACAAAACCTACTCTTTTTTTGAAGTCAGTTATAAAATATGTCAAAGGTTATATTGAACGTTTGCTTTCATAGCTATTTAACTAGTTACATGTGAAACTCATAGTAGAATGACTGCATCGATGGTTTGTGATTTAGACGGCTTCTTCGTTTCTACTGCGAGTGCTGTTGGTTTGATTCGCATTCGGAACATCACTTCGTATGATCAACAAATTGTGATGCCGAGTCTGGGTGTTCTTTGTGCGTATTTCTTATATGTTTATCAAGTTCTGAGACGTAGAATTACACAGATAGCGCGGGTAAAGTTTAAAAAAAATCTTAATTGACAGTTGCATAAGGAAATAGTGTAAATATTTCTAGTAATAGAAACTTAAATGGAGAATAATTAACCTTTTTATTATGAACACAGGCCTCGAGTCAATTTGTGGATAAAAAAATTTAAATCTTTTGCCTCTGAAATAAATTGGGTTCCAAATCGTATGTAAGTAGCACATCCAGGACCACCAGACAGATTACGGAGTGCCGTTTTCAGTTCCATTTTCATAATAACTGTAATAATGATAGCTTTATTAACTGTTGTCAGACCCCAACTAGTCTACTCTATGGTCATTAATGGACATTTATTTTTACAACATTTATATTTACATTCGTTTTGTATTCTTTTTGTTTTTTTTTGCTGACTATAGACTAATTCATCATCATCATCAGCCGGGAGACGTCCACTGCTGACTATAGGCCTCCCCCCTAGAACGTCGTACGGCTGGACGCCAACTGCATCCATTGGCTCCCCGCGACTCGGACTATGTCGTCGGTCAATCTAGTGGGGGGCCTACCTACGCTTTGTCTTCCGGTATGTGGTCGCCACTCGAGAACCTTTCTTCCCCATAGACTAATTGGTAACACGGAATTGTTTTACGCGTAAAAGTAGTAATTTTGTGCTTTATACGGAATTATCTAAGTCTACGTTCATGTTCTATGCTTAATTTAGTACATCAGTAATGGTTTTTAAATTAGACAGGACAAGAAATAGCACTTAAGTATCAAAACAGTTTGGAATATTTCTTTTAAAATAAGAACAAAATGTCAGTTTCACACATTATTGTTGATTGTTTTTTTTTATTTAAGGTTATATAATTGAATAAGAGGCAAAGATATCCCAGTGAATGCAGAGATACACGATGAGTTATTTGTGGTTAATTGTACCAACGAGTGTAGTGCTTTTTTTTTAAACTGTATTTATAAACTCTTTACTATCAGCTACATATTTACGATTTTGAGTTATTCATAAACACATCTTTCTGCTTTCTGCACACTTCTTAAACACCTTATCAAACTGTAATTTTATTTTTTTTGTATCAACCTACCAAAGTGACTCTATTCTGCCTGATGGAAAGCGTGAATAGAATCCAAGAGCGGTGGTCACCGTACTCACTGCGAATGCAGTATGGCAACCCACGCTGTAGTGGCCTAGTGAGATGCTTTTCCACGCCCCGCTTAAAAGACCCGGGATCGTAGTGGGAGGGAAACACGTTCGCTAGTAATGAATTCCAGGGTTTAACTGATTTGCACAGGAAGGAAGAGCCGAACCGTTTAGTTCGGGAGCGTATGACTATCATTCTGAAACGGTGACTTCCAAGGTCAGCTCATAGGTTTTGCTATCTTATTATAAGAATGTACTTAGAAAACCTTAATTTGATAAAAATAATATTTTGGTTTTTCTATAAAGAAAATATATTTGAGAAATATCTTATTATCTCTCATACCGTATTTAACTTTTACTATTTTGTTCAAATCTCATCGTTTTGATCCAATTACTTTTGTATATTTTCTTTCGGTCCACAGCTTCACCAAGAATCAGAAAGTCACAAGGCTTCGACGTTCTCAAAGTTCACCGCTATGAGGTCGGGGTTTCGACATTTGTCCCCCTTTAACACATCCGACGGATGCCGCTTGTGAAGTACTTCCTACAATTCCATTGCCAAATGTCGCACTCTAACCAAATTCAGTACATTCACTTAAATACACTCTTATAGTTTAAGCCGTAAAATTCATTTTCGACTGTGTTTTCAAAAGTTTAAGTTTGCGAAAACGATTTGCCTGTTACGTCATTGCTTTCTTTATGCTTGCGCTCCTCTGAGACACTTTATTGAAGCCCTCTAATGCGTTCCGAAAGGCTCATGAGAGAGAAAAATGACTGTCGTAATGGGAATAATTCTAAAATATGAGGTATTCAATTATGTGTCGTGTACAGGTACCCATATAATTTAGAGTAAGGTTGTTTTTCGGCGACGGTGGCTCGGCGGTCGCAATTATTTGTGAGTAGACTTTAATTGAAGTTTGAATGTGTGACGAATTTAATTGTAATGCCGCTAAAAGCTCTTGTTAATATTTAATGATGTCTTAGTGTGGTCGTTTTATGTTTGTGTGAGTCTGTATTCTTTATTGTTTTGGTTGGCGCCTTATGTTTTTTCGTTATTGTTGGAAATAGTTTTTGTGGTGGGTAGCATTGAGGCTTGAATAGCGAAATATCTATCATCACTAGCGTATTCTTACACAAAAATATTGAGAAAAATGTTGACATATGAAACGGCATTTTATATTGTTTAGAGTAAAGTTATCGATAATTCACTGAATAAACACTATACACACACACACACACACACACAATAAACTATTCTTCCTACTTGAGTTTTCTAGTTTCAAGTGTTGTATTTTTTTGTTTTATATACATCATAAGTAGAAGTATAATCTATAATAGCGAAGTATATCTACACATTAACAAACAAGATGATGATGCAGGGGTGACAGTTATCGTGGTAACTGTGTAAGCCTTACACTGTCACGATGACTGTCATGCCTTTTACGTCCCCAAGCGAGGAGTGAAAAGGCATCTCACAAGGCCGCCATAGTGTGGGTCACCATACTGCATTGTCTGCATTTGCAATGAGTATGGTGACTACAACTCTTGGATTCTATTCATGCTTTCCATCAGGCAGAGTAGAGTCACTTTGGCAGGCTCTTAATATAGAAAAAAAAACATAGAAAAATGTTTAAATTGCTTCATAAGTGGGGATCTATCACAAAAAAATAATAATAAAACCTTTTAAGAAATGGTTAAAAAACCATGTGGTTGTAACTCATTTGGGGGAAATTTTCCATTGTCATCATTGGTTGGTGACCGCAATGACGAGAATCATTATCTAGCGACAATACTGTTCGTCATCAATATCGAAATTAAGCCGCAATAATGTGGTTATACAGCCACGAGTCGGTCGTCAGAGCCTCGTCCATTGTTTGGCAGGGTACGCCGTGTGCAGATAAGATTGAAGTTACGAGGCCTAAGCTGGATGTGGATGGCCCAAAGTCGTGGTTAACACTTAACACTTTTTGAGGGAGGGCAGCAAAAACAGTGTACAGCGTAGTACGTAAATCCTCAGATTAATTTAGTTAAGCATCTCACTAGTGTCTGCGTACGCAATGAATATGGCGACCACCACTCTTGGATTTTATTCATGCTGCCATTAGGCAGTGTAGAGTCACTTTCGTTGACTTCTATAGAAAAACTAGTTACATTTCCTACATTTCAAGTTATACTGGTCAAAGGTTTTAAACAAGATATTTTTATATGGGGTAAAACTTCTGATATGTCGCCTGATAAAAGGTGAATAACTCAGAAATTACAAGCGCATTGCCATCTGTCTCAAAGATGCATACGCTCTTTTCTTAAAGAGCACATCGGGTTAAAAATATCTTTACCTTGCTAACTCAGAGATTTCAAGACGAAATTCGTGCACCATTGGGTCAGACAGCCTGTCACCACGACTAGTGCAATCGGTTCGAAAAATCAACCAATATTTGTTCCATAGATTGGTTTTGCGCGGCAAAACAATGATACACTAAATCGGTCGGCAATCTTTACCTAATACTACAGTACCTTCAGAATAAAAGAAATCTTTATGTGATGGTTTCATAAAACATAAAATCATTTATTTAAATTAAACGACCCGTTAATTGAAATTTTAAATTGTCGTATTTTAAAACACAAAATGAAAAACATAATTGCTTTACTCGTGTGCTGAACCAGTTCGTCAAAATATTTATTTAAAATTCAAACTCAAATCATTTTTCAATCGAAACTTTTCTGATTGACTTTTAAAATATTAACGATCGGTTACGGAGGGATATTATTATATTCAGTGCAGCTAGTGGAGCGCGCATTTCGCAAATTATTGAGTAACAACGTAACTCAATAAAATATTCCAAAGTATAATACTGGCTCTATTTTGTAACAACAAAGGATATTTATATTTTTTTTGCATAAAATATAATTTATTAGCTTTTGATTATAGATTCCGTTGCATTAACTTGATACTACCAACTCAATCGGAGTGACAACACAGCTTCACAATGAACCGATTTCAAGTAATCTAAAAAGGCTCTGTAACATAATGCTCAGACTCTGAGCAGCGTTTAGATGTTGAATGGATGATGAATCTCGATGAATCTTTGCCCAGAGATAGGTTATAGTCTGACATAGCCAGTGAGTTGCCATAACCATAGTGATAGAACTGTTAACTAGAAGCAGTTTAGTTACCGGTTGGTTTCTTGGTTTAGTAGACCATTGTTTTGAGATGATATATAAAAATAAAATAAGGGTTGTGTTAATGTTTTTATAATAATATTTGTTTATTTATTTACATTTTACACACTTTGTACAACGGCGGACTTAATGCCCAAGGCATTCTCTTCCAGCCAACCTAAGGGTGTAGAAATATTGTAAAGGACAAGGACAGAGGTTATATTGACAATAAAAATATACCATACATGAGTGCGTATACATACATGAACACATACAATACATACGTCATAAATACACATATAAATAAGCACATATATATACATAAATATACACACACATACACACATTTAGATAATATTATATTGTGTGATTATCGTAAAAAGTATTTAATAGTTGAGTAATGAAAACTCGATTGAAAATGAAATGTGTGAGTGACTTTTGTTTATGACACCAGGGAAAGGTAATTTATAAAAACTAAAAAATGAGTGTCACTATTCATGTAAATGGGTATCAAATACATAATATTTTTGATGTTTCCATAGACTCAAAATTAATTAATAGACTTGCTATCAACTTAAACGAAAATTATAAATATGTTAGAAGATTTTGTAATATGCCTTGTTATCGCAATATTGTAGCGTTGGCGTCAAATTAAGAGTTGCTATGGTTACGTGGACACGGCCAAGGTAACAAGGAGAATGAAGTTCGTATTTTTCAGCTCTATTTATTATACTTACGACGAGAGAGCGTCGTGCTGAGGCTCTAGAGAAAAGGATATAAGTCCTCTAAAAAAATATGTGTAGGGTACCCATATTTTTTGCTAAAAAAAGAAAAAACATGGGTGGAGTGCTCATATTTTTTGAAAAAGAAAAAACATGGGTGGAGTGCCCATATTTTTTGTAAAAGAAAATATCGGTAGGGTACCGGTACCCATATTTTTTGTACTTTAGTTACCGAATCATATGTTTTTTTGGCATTATATATAGAAAAAAAACTATTTTTCGAATCTTAACATTTACATTACATTCTTCTACTATCAACTATATTAACAAGTTAACCCTAATAAACTTACTAAAAACATGAAAACAAAACAAATACAATATATTATATATTAATATTTTAATAATGACGAAATATATAAATATGTAACATTTTCATACAAATAAAAATTTTAAAGGCTATCATGGCAATTAACCAAGATACCAGGTTTACTGTGGTATAGAAACATACCTGTATATGTATGTATAAACTTAGATAGGTACAAAAACAAAACTAACTCTTTTTGTATTAATGTTAAGCCTCGTTGTAAAAACCAAGTTTACAAACCAACGAATTCAAAACACATGCAGTTTAATAAGCCAATTTTGTACACGCGTCGCTTTTATACGAGTACAGAATAAAAAATAACAAATGCAGCTATAACTTACAAAGTATATTCGTGCCAAATGCATTAAGATTGTGTGCACTAGGAAATACTGTGTTACGTAATGTATAAAATATTCTTTGAATATTTATTTTTTAACTATGTCTAAGTTTAGAACAAAACTTATAATTACAATTTTTTATGTATTTTTTTTTATTTTTCTTTTTTTTTATACCACGACGGTGGCAAACAAGCATACGGCCCGCCTGATGGTAAGCGGCTACCGCAGCCTATGGACGCCTGCGACACCAGAGGCATCACGTGCGCGTTGACGACCCTTCAAAAACCTATTTACCCCCTTCTTGAAGAACCCCATGCTGTAGTTCCCAGGGAAAACCGTGGCAGGGAGCTCATTCCATAACGGGATTGTTCGCGGGAGAAAATTTCTCTGAAACCGCACTGTGCGCGACCATTTAGGTTCCAATGTATGTGGATGAGCTCCCTGACGATGGCGAGCGGTGCGATGGTAGAATGTGGCTGTGGGCATCATATCAAACAATTCTTCAGAACACAACCCATTGTAGAGACGGTAGAGCACACACAGGGAGGCAAAGTCTCTCCTAAGACTTAGTGGCTCAATACCATCTGTGAGATCAGGATCGTCGACTATTCTCACAGCACGTCTCTGGACTGAATTGAAAGGCTTAAGCTGGTACTTCGGTGCTCCCGCCCAGAGATGACAGCAATACTCCATGTGAGGCCGAACTTGTGCTTTGTACAGTAGTAGCCTTTGTGCCGGTGTGAAATATCGTTTCGCTCTATTCAGAACACCAAGCTTTTTTGATGCCAGCCTCACCTTTCCCTCCAAATGAGTCCGAAATTGGACGTCACTGGAGATATCGACACCGAGGATCTCAATACTCTGTATTCTGGAATTGTGGGACTACAGTGAACGGGGTTTTTTAGCAGTAAACGCACAAACTTGTGTCTTAGAGGGGTTAAATTGGAATTACTATTAATTTGTCGTGTATAGAGTTTGTGAAATACATCGCTTTTTGAATTTCATACAAAGTACAGAACCTATCGGATTGTTCTTTACTGAGAACTACTGTCTTGACTTTAGAGTCTTTCATGCATTCTGAATATAGGCATGTATGACGTATTCCTAGCCGATTTTTTTTTTTATATTAATAGCCTGCCAAAATGACTCTATTCTGCCTGATGGAAAGCATGAATAGAATCCAAGAGTTATGGTCACCATACTCATTGCAAATACAGACAATGCAGTATGTCGGCAGTATGGTGGCCTTGTGAGATGCTTTTTCACACTCCAGTTGGGGACGTAAAAGGCATGACAGTCATCTTGACAGTGTAAGGCTTACACAGCTACCACGATAACTGTCACCCCTGCATCAATGGACCTCCGGTCTCACACTCAACAACTATGGCGGTCACTCTCAATGGAGACCAACCTACAACAGATATTATAGTGAATGAGTGTATGCACAAACACAGGTTCACTTATTATTCCCTTACTCTCACTATCCAATGAGACTGTTATCCGACACAACCGGGAAGACACCAGGCTCAGGACCGACGGCTTTAAGTGTTCTCCAAAGTACAGGGGTTAAGGCCCTAACTTAAAAACTCCAGGCTGTTTTAAGTTACTCCAAGTATTTTAGTAACCACATAATCTCAATAACACTTTCTGATCCAAACTTTGAATCGAGATCTCTTGATCGCTATACGCTAACCATCAAGAACTTAGGGCAAGTCAACCTCATCTGCAAGTGGCGCACCTGCTAATTGCTGAAAGCGACTCTGGCAAACAAAACATCCTGAATAGCGGCAATAAGCTCGCCACCTATTAAGTGGGACTAAAACATGTGGAAAATTGGGCGTTTAATATGCCTCTGCTTACCCCTCCGGAGAAACAGACGTGATTTTATGTATGTATTACTATTTATTTCTTATTTAATTAAGGTTAATGTGTGTCGCATGTTTATGGTGATCCATAAAAAATATCCCATGGCGTTAAAATCCATAACAGCTTCCGTGAGGACTAGATTTCTTTAATCCATCGTATATAGTTTTGCATTTCATATTTCAAGCGCTTCTCGAACAGAGACTTTAAGCAGCAAAACTTTTGCATAGTATAGTAATTTGATAAAAAAACAAGCAACAAATTTGCTCGCTGTAAATGTAATTTAAATTTATACCTTCAGTCTGGCGTGGTTCTTACCTAGTTTCGTAGCGGCGTAGCAGCGTAGAGGCAAGCGCTACGAAATTAAAATGGCCGACTATAATTCTATTAACGTAGCACTGCTACAACTAGATTGCATCTGCTATAGGTTTTTTATTAAAAGACATGGCATTGAAAATATTTTGTATTTTGTAGTTCTTTTCTTTGTATATTTTCTGCTAACGAAAGAGTTCATCATCATCAACATCACTTTTTATCCAATTTCATTTGTTGGATTAGTTCTTTGATAAATTTTACATAGTAATGTAGTTGTTTTCGCGCCGAACAAAGGATGAGGCGAAGAAGTTTTAGTAATATAATGTAAAAATGGCAATTCATTTTTAAACTAACCGGGAATGTTACTTATAAACATTATCAAATAATGCAAAATAATTTAATATTTCTTTGTTTCGAAAGTGTTGAAGTGGAAATCAACATCCCACCTTTAATTTTCCAGACAAATATATCTCCTCTACTAATAAGATGAATAGGAATTCAATTTTGTTTTTTATTCGATTATAATTAAATTTTTTACATAGTGAGTGAGAATACTGGAGCAGGTAAAACTTTCCTACTCTATTCTGTGGGAGGGGGTATTTTAAAGACGAGAATGCACCCAAGTTTCCATGTAAAGTTGCATGTATTCATGTATGACCTTGCTGCTTATTCGATATAAACAACACAATCTCCTATATTTGACTTTAAAAGGAACAATTCAATTCTTAATAGTTATACAACCCCGTTCACCTTCAGAAGACGAGGGTGGCATTAATTTATTTTCATTTAATTAGCCCTGTATTTGAACGGCATCCGCTGTGCTTACCCACGTCTCACCATTTGTTACAATATTAGTTTGACTGTATCGACCAATGTTTGAGTTAAACTCCTACCGTGAAATTGATGTGTACTCGTACAAACTGTGTACTCGTTGGTCTAGTGGTTAGCGTATGCGACTGTCGATCAAAAGGTCTCGGGTTCGATTCTCGAGCCGGGTCAAAAAATTTTATTGAGTTTTCTGGTTACGGAAATACTTAATAACAGTCCGGAGTTTGGAAGTTTTAGGGGTTTAACCCTCTCCCCGGTCGTGTCAGATAACTGACCCATTGCGTAGTCAGAATGGGAGAACAGAGTTTGTACCTGTATTTGCACACTCATTCACTATAATATCTGTTACAGGTTGATCTCCATTGAGACTGTCTGCCATAACCGAAATCGGCTAGGATCATACATTGTACTCATGCCTATATTCAGGATGCACAGATGACTATAAAGTCAAAACAGTAGTTCTTAGTAAACAATGACCCGATAGGTTAGGCACATTATACGAAATTAAAAAACCATTTTATGATTTCACGACTTGAGTGATGTTAAATCGTTCATTTTAACATCAAATTGAGAAAAAAATAGGATGATAACTTTTTGACACAGTATTTTTAGCTTTTATATTTTATTAATTGGAACTCACACGAGTGCACACTTGAAAAAATAACCATACGAGTTTAAAAGAAACGAGTTTGCTAGAATAATGTTACTCAGTCCTAAAAATACTCTGAAATATTTGTTTGTATTATCTAAAATAATACAAAAATTATAATCTTATAATACACTAATAGCACTATGTACGTTTCGAACGACATTTGAAAACTAACATCATTTTACACTTTAAGATTTTATTTAGGATGAGTTTTTACCTGAGACATCATATACACGACCATCTGATCGTAAACTAGGCATAGCTTATACCACAGTAACCAGACCGCTGGTTAAAGTACATTTTATTTATTTCTACACATTATTACATGTAGATAAATTAAATCCTCACATAGAATAAATGAGTGTCGCCAAATAATCCTCTTACTCGAGAACTACACAATAGTAATTACATTAAGGTCGATTTTTGTACGATTCTTTAAAACTGCACTCGTTTTATACTTTAAATATTATGTGAGAAGTATTTTAATAGCAAAAATCATTGAACCAGCCATGAAAGTCGAGATGCACCGATATAAAACAGTATTACACTCTCCAGTCCCTAAGTAATAGCATATCACAGCGTCACTGCCGTCTAAAATGTAATGAAAAAATCACAAAAATTTAAATAAAACGCATAAAAGTTGGGCCGTTAAAATACTGGCTGTCACAGGCATTAAGTCTGCTCGTAAAGCTCGAGTTCACGAATTATTGTCATCCTGCCTCTTTCAACCATACAAGTACCTACAAAGTGTAATGGAATTTGTTCCAAATAGCCTTATCTATGTACAGATATAGCTTCCGCTTTTTTATTCGGCACTCGTTGTTGAGGGGGATTCTGCTTCACGAAGTCAAAGAGAAAAATTATAATACAAATCCTTTTTTAATCTTGATTTTGAACGAAATGAACAATTTTGTACAAATAACAGTGCAGGCTAATACTAGAAACAAACAAATTGAGTATATATCAGGCGTGAAACGTTTAGATTTTTTAGTAATACGTTTTTCTGGTTCTTGTTTTCTGTTCCCACCACGTGGATATGTTACATACACAAAACGGATACTCAATCCTGCTTATCAAATAAAATATTGTTGAAAAGTTCATAACATCAGAAAGTACCCAAGTCATAAAATACATAGTTGCACAATTCATCGCTTCTTTAGTGGATCTGGCAATATCGGTGACCTTGGTTCGTCTGTGGATCTCCTTGATTCGATCACGCAAGGAAACTCTGAGTATTGCCGCTCTCCATTGCTCTTTGGGTGACTTTGAGCCTTCTTATCAAGCCCACAGTGAGCGACCACGTCTCTGCGCCGTAAGTCATCAGTGGCAACACACACTGGTCAAAGATTTTTGCCTTGAGACACTGCAGTAATTGTTGTGTGAGTGTAGTTTATTCTATTTGTTGAATAATTATAAATTAAATAAAGTTAATAATGTTGTAAAATGAATAATTAATTAGTGAGCTTATGAGTTAGATCCTATGAGTTTCTAAGCAGCCACATTTTCATAAATAGAAATTAAAGAAATTGCCTTTTTAATATGTATAATATTAATTATAAATAGCCGTGTCTAGATTCAAACCAAACGTACTATAATAAATTCTACAGCTCCAATCAGCATACCTACCTTAACTTTATGTAGAGAGATTAAATTTGGAAGAAGCTAGTTATTTTATAATTTCTGCTATAAAAAATGACACAACAGCTTTAAGAAAACTTTAAACCAGCAGATGTCATTAACAGAGCTCGATCCATTTTCCACAACTATCACACACCAACAACACATTGTAACTCACACATAAAAGTGCATCATATGTGGGGCAATCTATCGGATTGGTCTGTCGTCTGAGTGTCCGAGCCAGAGAATGATCGGAAATGGTGCAGCGTTCTCCCATAATGACCGGCGATACGAATCATAACATTCAACAACAACTGGCTCCGGGAAATAAGAAAACCTGCTACTATGTGGAGTAGGAAGGCGGATTGATACGGCATTTATTTCTCACAGTTATATTTAAGAATGACGTGTAAAAATAATTTAAAAAATTCCAAAAGGTTTCTAGAACTGTTAATGTTACAGATATTTTCTGTTGAATAGTAAAATAGGATCAAACGAACGAGCGAATTATTTGATCATAAACAAAAAATGATACCCTGTGAGTACTCAAAAACAATATATCGTCACATATGAACTAGTTTGACCAGAGGGATATCATATGGAATGCGGTCACTCTCAAGATCAGGATGCCAAAAGCTCGGCAAACTTTCAAATTTTACTGTGGAAACATTTTAAGACACTATTAGATACACCTTAATTTTATACTCTCACATTCTAGAATTCACTTTAGGTGTATTTATGTTAATAAACTAACAAATATATATATTATTAATATATTATTTTCAGTATACACATGTTATATTTTAAAAATTACATTTTAATTTCTGTGCATCTACCACGTTTGACTCTACACCACCCTAAAGTTGTCTGGTAGAAAATACCTACGGCATTGAGTCCACCTTTGTATATTTCTGCATAACGACTAAATAAATGAATACTACGACTTCTCAGGAAACTGTTGTATAGTAATTTTTCCGTTGCTATTCATCGGTTGAGGAATCAATTTGGTATTTCAAAATACAGTTCTAAGTATTTACTTTTATCGGCAGCTCTAATGACTACCTGGGCTCATTCGATCGTCCTACAATTCGTATGCACTTTGTCAACAAATAAAGTACGACATAGGTACATGAGTACTGTTTTTGAAATACTGAAAACAATACTACACGGGCAGCACCAGGGTAAAAGTTGTCTACAGTTCTGACTGAACTGTATAATAGAAGCATCTAAAAACAAATTATAATAAGCAAATATTGTCATTGAAGTCGAAAGCAATTAGTTTAGAAATAAAATCATACGGTGTTACGTGTACAGCATGTAGACAGTGGTATCTAGATTAAAATGGGTTTTGTAACTGCGATAAATATAATTAGACTTTTTCTCTATTATCCTCTGTAAGAACATGCAAGTACGCCACACTAGATAACGGAGAACTAATAATCAGAAATACAAAAAATCGCATCTCGTTCACAAAATCAAAGATTTTTGTTTACATAACACGTTTATTCAAAGTGGCTCAGAAATATAGAGTTATCTGAACCTGTGACGCTAGCAACTCTAAAAGTCTTGTGGCGACTTCCACATACAGTGTAATTTGTGTTGGACGAACATGTCACCCCTTCCTCCACAGACTTAACAAACGTGACAGATAACAAACACTGCTTGAAGTCTTTGTAGTCCCTCGGCAGAACCTTAGTAGCATCATTTGCTGGAGGAAATTCTTCTGGCATCATTTCAAACAGTATCTTAGAGCATAACCATTACCACAAGCTTGTACAAAGATCGTTAATGGTCTTAGAATTGAGCTCATAAAATATTAATGGTATTTTTAAAGACGTATCCAAATACTAGTGGCTCTACAGCCGACAGTCGCCCGTATAGTGTTCCTGATTGGATCCTCAAGGCGTCTCGTCCGAGTCGATTGTTCGACAACAGTAATTGGTCGCACGGGTGCACGTGGAACAATCGCGTTCTGCTGGAGCAAACGTGTAATTTGATGAACAGTAATGAAATTATAGGATGAATGTTCCTAGAGCTTGCTGTGTTGGAAAATATAGGAACTCATTAGTATTAGCCAGATAAGGCCCTGACTTGGTGAACATTTCAATCTCAGGATGGATGAGTTGACTTTGGCTTTCTCAAATTGTTCTAGACTGTCTCTTTTTCTATCCTAAAAATTAACTATTGATCTATACATACAACTTTTAAATTATTATTATTTAGACAGGAGGTTGTGTGACGTGACTATCGCCGCCATGATAGGAGTGACAATACAGTTGCTACCGTTTGAGTCTTCAGAGTAACAGAGAGGGGGTGTTTGGTCGGTAACCTCAGTCGCCTTAGATAAATATGAAGATATCTAAAACGCAAATTAATCAAGCCGTTTAGACTACAGAGAGTTTAAAATATACATAGGTACAATAATTAAACTCGAAAAACACGATAATTCACACATTACTTACACGTTTCATATAAAAACAAAGAACTGAATTCCTACATAAATACATTAAATCCGTTACATAAAGGTTTTGTAACATTAAATTTCAATTTTTCACAGCCATTCTTTTTCGTCCAAACATTGTTAACCAATATTGTACGAACGGAGGGAAATTAAATAAGCTAGGTTGAGTCCACCGGTACAATTAAGCGTGGAAGTTAACAAAAGTCTGATTCGTAAGGCCGGGCCGGACCGGGCGGCGAGCCCGACCGATCACACAGCTGGGTATTGAAAGAAAATCCGAATTTACACAGTTCAAGTTTGCCTAGCTTGTGGTATCTTGTCCAATGGGTTAGGTAAATCCGCTCGATTGATTTTTAGGCGACGTGAGAATATAAAAGGTTTTTCTATTTGGTTATTTTGTAAATGTATTGTTGGATTTTCTTGATATTTTTTTACACAATAGTTTTCTTAGCTGAAGATAATCCGATACCTTTAACGATGGGTACAGAACAACTCACTGATTTGGTTGATGTAATTAATAGCTTCACAGAAAATAGGACCGTATATGTATTAAGGAATAAAATAGATTTTTTTGTGCTAATAGTTTTGTCTAAATACTAGCTTCTGTCCGAGACTTCGCTTACTTAGTGAGCTGATATAAAGTAGCCCATGTCCTTGCCCAGATTTTAGACTATCTGTTCCAAATTTGTTTATTAGACTACACTATAAATATTATAGAATATAGAAGAGCTGTTTCACTTGTCATACGGCAGTAACCATGGCAAGCACTTGAAGGTGCCTCAAGCAGGCCAATATTATCGTGATAATTTTTCGTGTAAATTATTTAGTTTAAAGGATAAAATTAATTTACATTAAATACTGAAAACGACAAATTTGTAAATTTGATAAGAATTTGAATAGTATTAAAGTACCCAATTAAATTGTATTTATTGTTTATGTAACTTTCCACATAAAAGATAGATGCTGTCTCGGACTTTTTAACCGACTGTGGCAAAACCAAAAGGAAGGAAGTTTTGGCAGTTTATGTGTGTGCACAACGTATTTGTGTGTTCAACTGTAGCGCCTACACTACTGAACTGATTTTAATGAATGAATAGATTTGTAATAATGACTCGGGTGACATAGGTTATATAAATTGTATTAAAGGTTTGTAAGTAGTCGTGCTATAGTTTTGTAAACTTTTCCTTGTATTTAGAACTATTTAAGACAATAATCTCAATGTGTATAATTATCATGGTACTCCAACAATTGATGCAGTCCTCATCAAGATAGATCTCAGAGGGCAGGAATTTTTCCAATTTACTTGATACTTATCGTTATATTATGGCTAAATTAAAATTAATCTTAAAAAAATGTAGCATATGTGTCATTCTGATGTATAAATTATGTGACTGTACAGCTTTAACTAAATACGTTCAGAAGTTTTTGTGTTGAAGAGTAACAAACATCTTGGAGGGGATCTGAAATAAGATAGTCCAGATCATCCTCAGAATAGAACGCCTGAGACTGGCCGTCGAGGTGGTTTTTAGATGAAGCACCATACACTTCTGGCTCTTGTGTCCCACATAACTCGAGTTCCGAAAGGTTAATCCAACCCATCAACAAAAAAAACCTGTTTTCTGTCTGTGTAAATATAATAAGTATATAAATAGTAAACTATATACACATTATATTATTAGTTAAAATTAAATGAGTGTAAAATAATTATTTACTAGGAAGCATACTGCATTTTCATAAAACTTTGAATATCACAATTATTGTAATATAATGTACTTCTAATACTGTTTGCGTGGTCACATTAATGTGTATATGTATAGAATTGTATAATATGTTAATAATACTGAAACAAAACATTAAAACAACAATTTCTTATTCTAATTACAAGAGTGTGTATTATCATTAAAAAAATAATTCTATCGACTCATTCGTCTGGTATTAATCCATAAAATTTGCATGTTAACACGTACCGGAGAGCGAGGCGCAGGCTTTCCGACACAATATGTAATCCTGACCTTACAGAATTAATCCAGTGGGGATAACAACAGCTGTGGCCTTAATGCACTCTTGAACTTCAGACGCTGGCCTCAATGTTACACAGATATACATATAATTGTGTAAACATTTTAGATTTATTAATTGATGATTACATGGATTGCGAAGTGGCTTACACAGTAACATACATGTTTAAAAATTAAATGTGACCCACATTTCAAGTCTTTATTTCTTTTTATAAAGATGACTCTCGTATTAGAAATAAATCCTATGTCGTCTGGGACTTTATAAACATACAACAAAAGGCAACAAAGAACACCCAGTCATAGAGTAACTATTTGTGGATCACACAAAGTGTGGTCCCATGTAGAGATCAGATCCACAGCACTTGGTGCGGTAGGAAGCGGTTAGGTAGCCGCATAAGCTACTACGTTCACCGTGCGATGGGCTGCATCACATCAATGGCTTTTAATAGTTCACTTCTTTAGTCTTTTCATGTGCTGCATGTTTTGACCTGATTCTCCTTCCTATAGCTATTTTAGTATCGTCACAAAAAATTCTCAAAGAGACCTACCCGTTTTTAAGTGTCATGTGAAATTTGTCTTATTTCTAAATCTAGTAAAAGGGTGCTAGGTTTAAAAATGACAAAGCCTTCATATTTGATTTCTCATTCCTCAAATTTATTTCTATTTTCTGACTGCACGATTGGCCTAGTGGTTTAAGCAGTCATCACGCCGCACTCCACTTCGCTGAGCATTGTACGGTCAAATCCTACATTGGACAACACTTTGTGTGATCCACAAATTATTGTTCAAAGTCTGGGTGTCCTTTGTGACCGTTTCTTGTATGTTTATAAATTCCTTTGCGACACAGGATTTATTCCTAATGCGGGAGTTGCCTGCTTAAAAAAAAAGATTCTCTTAATAAACCTGAATTATCTAGTTTGCTTACAGTTTTTTTTTTGAAGTATAGTACTTCTTTTTGGGAAATGTATTAATGAGAGAAAACTTGTCTTACAATTATTTCAATAAATGAATTATTTGAGTTATTTCAGTAGACGTTAGGACCGCTTGCCGCGTAACCAGACTAAATATAATTTGTGTTCGATTCGGTATATTTGATTCACAAACTTTTTGTATTTGGAGTCAGGGTAATGCCGGCGTGTTACGTTTGTTTTGCGCGTAACAGAACTAATGAGCAGGTGGAAGAAACATGGCGTTCACTTTCGATACTTTGATGTAGTGATTTATTGTTTTAGTTACCAACTGTTTATTGATTAGACAACACAGAGTTTACTGTTTACTTAATAGAAGAACAGAAGCTACTCAAGGTTTAACTCATACTCCGTAAAAGCAATATCTCTTTCATAACCTTCACATATATTTAAATAAAATAAATGAATATTCATTTGAATGACATACCGTTGTATTGCATGATATTTTGACCACTAAAAACCACCTCGACGGCCGGTCTTAGGCATCCTACTCTGAAGGGGACCCAGGTCATATTATTTCTGGTCCCCTCTAGGATCAACGCTGCGCCTGGTCAGACCCTATCCCTGGGAGACTTCACAGAGGTTCCCCCGCCAATCTGGTTGTTCTAGATGTTGATATTTTGTCTAGGCTGCCCTGGAAACGGTCACAGGCAGACTCAGCTAGTCAGTTACGTGCATTAAGGCTTCTATATCATTATAATAATGTTAATTGACTGGCCTGTTGGTTTAGTAATTAGTGAGCCTGACTGTCAAGTCAGAGGTCGTGGGTTCAATTCTCACCCACAATGCTTTTTCACACAATTTCGAGATAGTAGAACCACGCTGATTTTAGCACAAGCGGGCCGGCTCGACCGGAGCAGTACTTCCCCTCCCACAGAAGATCAACCTAAAGCACCAGCATCTGTGTTATCGTGTTTCGTTGGTGAGTGTGATACCGGAGGCCCATTGATGCAGGGGTGACAGTTATCGCGGTAATTGTGTAAACCTTACACTGTCACGTTGACAGTTATGCCTTTTACGTCCCCAAGCGGGGTGTGAAAAAGCATCTCACAAGGCCGCCATAGTGTGGGTCACCATACTGCATTGTCTACATTTGCAATGAGTATGGTGACCACAACTCTTGGATCCTATTCATGCTTTCCATCAGGCAGAGTAGAGTCACTTTGGCAGGCTCTTAATATATAAAAAAAAATGATTTGTTCTGTGTCCGGGTGTAATTTATCTATAACATGTATGTATTTAGAAATGTATCTGCAGTCTGGTTACCATAACACAGTCTCCACCGAAAATTGTGCATGAGGTGCATAAAGTTTTTATGAAACATCAGGTTTACATGTTAGTACTACCTGTCTATGACTTTTCAATTCTAAATCTGATTGTGAAATACAATTACTTCCACCTAAACTCAAAAATGGTCTGAATATCACGAAAGCCAATACAGGTTGTGGTACAGTTAAGCTAAAGCAACATGCCATCAGAACTAGACATTCAAACAAAACATACATAAATAATTAATTAATTTCCTCGATACAGAGATTTTCCCGCAATTTTCCTCAGATATACACAAGATAAGCGTTATTACGCCGGAAGCGGCACCATTTTAATACAATCTCTTTTATTTACTCCCTAAAATTACATCTCGCCTCCACGCGCTTCCTGGCGTTTTTCATTTGCCTAAATTATTATGATGGTTTATTTAAATGGGATCTTAAGAACTCCCGCTTAAACCTTAATAGCTAAGACACCGCTTAATTTAGTCATCTGTGTACATAACATACCTGCTTTATATCTAAGGCATGATAACATTTAAGCGGGTATTCAAGATTGGCTGGAGAGGCTTCGATAGAATACCATTGGGATTATTCAGTTTGAGTAGGATAGCGTTACCTATGTCCTTGAAATGGAACTTAAAGAGGATTTGTTCATGCAAAAACAGCTTTCTATGTATTTGTTACAACTGTGTTCTTTCATTTTAGGTTTCATATACCATGTGTGTTAAAAAGAATTTTCTAGATTTTCTGGTTTGGCAGAGGTTAATTCTAAAATTCGAACGTCACAAAAATCAGACAAGCCATTTTTGAATGATGATTAGTGTAACTAACCCGTTTTTCTTTTGTCTATAAAGACAATGTTCTAAAATTAAATAAGTTTAGTACGAACAAATCCAAACTTGTCTATTGTATAAATTCCGAGCAATAGTTTTTACATCAGAAATTAGGTAAGCTCTCGGTGGCGGCGTGGCGTTTTACCAGGCTTATTAAATTAACTTTAAGGGCAGGGACTACCCGAAACAAAGGTGTCTAAGATTGTTCATTGTTATAATATCTAAAAACACCTCTAATATTTTCTGTTTACAGAGTCTTTTAAGTTAAAACGTTAAACAAAGTAGCCATTTTGCTATAAACGGAATTGTATGGAATGAAAAATAAATTATTGCCTTGAAGTAAAACAGTTTGTAATAATGTTTATGAATAGCTCATGTCCATTATGAGATGAGGTTGATTTAAGTTTTTATAGACCAAACCAGTTGAGGATTAGCCTAATGGATAAACATTTTATAGTTTTATAAAAATAGCCTGAATATCATTATTTTTAGTCTGAAATAGTCTATAGGGAAATGTACTTTTTATTCCGAGAAAGTATAGCGTTCTCATGGGATTAGTAAGGTGTCATAACCGTGGTTACAGTGGGGTGCAGCTGTAAATAAATAGTACAATCAACATAAGTGTAACTTCTTATTGAAATTAATAACTGACAGTTAAATAACTTTGACGTAAGTTTGCTAGGTAGTAGAGCCACGCTGATTTCAGCACGAGCTGGCCGGCTCGACCGGGGCAGTACTACCCGCACACAGAAGACCAACCTAAAGCACCAGCATCCGTGTTCTCGTGTTTCGTTGGTGAGTGCGAGACCGGAGGCCCATTGATGCAGGGGTGACAGTTATCGTGGTAACTGTGTAAGTCTTACACTGTCATGATGACTGTCATGTCTTTTACATCGCCAAGCGGGGTGTGTAAAAGCATCTCACAAGGCCGCCATAGTGTGGGTCACCATACTGCATTGTCTGCATTTACAATGAGTATGGTGACCACAACTCTTGGATTCTATTTATGCTTTCTATCAGGCAGAGTAGTCACTTTGGCAGGCTCTAATTATAGAAAAAAAAGCAGCATCAAGGTGAAATATAATTAAATTTCTATTCAAATGAATTTATGTACGCAACACAAGTAAATTGTAAATAGTAGGCATTAAGATGAATTTGTACGAATAATTTAGAATTTAATTAAATATGGAGCTTGTAGTGGAAATAAGCCGGCACACCGTACAGTACATAGCTATTATCGACCAATTACAATCTTAATCAGAGTACCACGGTCGTACAGTAAACAATTGTTAATTAATTCTTTCCTTGTGTTGTATTGACGTGCCTGTTGAGGTTGTGGATTCGATTCTAATCCAGGATAAATCTTTGTGTAATGAACACGATCGTTTGTTTTGTATCTGGATGTAACTTATCTAAAATGTGTGTGTTTAGAAGTTTACAAGTGTGTTTAACAGCAGTTTCGTTACCATAACTTTGCCTTGTTTGGGATTAGACGACCGTGTGTGAGACGTTTGTTGTGTGTGAGTAAGGTGTCCGGAGACCTAGGCTTCCTCGTCTCTCTAAAACTGGGGGGAGTAGATTAGGTAGTCATCTATATCGGCTCGTGTACCCGTGTTAAGTGAAATAAAATGGAAACCGCGCTATCATCGAAAGTATTTTATATTAGAGAGACAGTTACAAGTTGGCTTTTCTAGATACTCTTGCCTCACACAACCAATCTGTGGAACAAATAACCTCTACGATATCTCGTGATCGATACGACTTCTAAACCTTCAAGACACAAATTCTGACATCGCGCTTGTGTCTGCTGAATTGCAGGCGTTCATGGGTGACGGTAGTCACTTACCATCGGGTGACAAATCTGTTCATTTTCCCCTTCCCTTCTCTTCTCTTATAAAAAAGGGCTAAAATAGCATTCCCAGGTCGGATCATACAATTAGGTTAATAAATCAGACGTTGGTAGTATTTTACGAGATTCTTACATTACTGTATGCATAACCCAGTTTCAAGTTAACGGTACGCATGCACATTTATCATTTATAAACCTCTTTCTGTGTAAGCTGAAAGTCAACTGCCTTCATATTGTGGGGCTCCGCGGCTTAAGCGTTCAGCGCGAAAGTGCTCTCAGGGACCGCTGTAGAAATACATAAAAATGATTTACACAACATTGCCCCACTTCTTATTGCTTACCATTTGGTTTTTTCGCGAGCATTGAGAGTTTTGCATTGTTTATTACTGATGTTGTAGTTTTTGTAATCTCTCTCTGAAACTGAGTCAGTTGGAAGGATTTGTCTAAAATGAAACAGAGATACGGTACGCAGCATGATGGACCTTTGATTTAGGGAAAAGTGGCTGGTAATGGATGTACGGCTGCCCTGCAGTTAGTGGTTGTCTTAAATTTAAGCATTCCGTTATTAAAATCCAATAAAAATATCACAATACATGGGTGCATAGGGTTCCCACAACGAACTGAAGGCCCCAAGCCAACTTTACCTACAAGTGGTGCTCTTACTGAACGACGGACGAGGTTCTGGCAAATCGCGTATCTCGATTAGCGACAATAGGCTCGCCACCGCGTGGGACCAAAACAGTGGCGAAAAGTGAGTGTTGAATATACCTCTGTCTACTCCTTCGGGGCAACAGGCGTCATTTTATTATGTATGTCATGATATAAAAAATATAGTGAAAATAGGTAGGTACCTACCTAAGGTAGCAGAGTCACGCTGATTACAGCACGAGCGGACCGGCTCGACCGGGGCAGTACTATCCTCCCACAGAAGACCAACCTAAAGCGACAACATCCGTGTTGTCGTGTTTCGTTGGTGAGTGTGAGACCGGAGGCCCATTGATGCAGGGGTGATAGTTATCGTGGTAACTGTGTAAGCCTTACTGTCACGACGATTGGCATGCCTTTTACGTCCCCAAGCGGGGTGTGAAAAAGCATCTCACAAGGCCACCATAGTGTGGGTCACCATACTGCATTGTCTGCATTTGCAATGACTATGGTGAGCACAACTCTTGGATTCATGCTTTCCATCAGGCAGAGTAGAGTCACTTTGGCAAGCTCTTAATATAGAAAAAAAATATAACTCTCTTTCTGGCACGTTCGTTTGTAAAACCCTATCAAAAATGCAAAAGAAATATGGTTATTTTAAAAATACTTGGCCACTAACGAATACTTGAAGAAAAACCATACTTTTAATGCTTCAGTAGATCAGCATCTACAGAAACTAACTATTTCTTGTTCGAAACTTTTAAATGTCGCAGCGAACAGTTTTAATTGGCTGTTTCCTATCGAGAGCTAATTGTGCCGCCCAACTACGCTTGTAATTGTTCCGACAGTGTGTCCTTAATTGCATTATAGTATTGCGCACTTGTTACACTTAATGAAAATATTAGTTTGTCTTTTAAATATAAGTCGATATATCTATTCTAATATTATTAAGCCGAGAGTTACTGTATTCTGCTAAACGCGTTCATCTCAGGAACTACTGATTCGAGTTGAATAATTATTTTAGTGTTGGATAGTCCAATTATCAACAAAGGTTATTGACTATATAATATTATAACACTACGACTAATAGGACCTTAGAATAACAAAAATATAGTTTAAAAAAGCTAAACAAGAAGTTTTACAAAAGTCGGTACAAAAAAAAAAGAAATATACAGGTGAAACTCATAAAAAAAAATTAAAATGTTGCAAAAAAAGAAGAAAAATTTAAAGGGAAAAACACGGTTCATTAAAAAAGATACCATTTTTTTTTACATTTAAATGGGACCAAACGAGAAGTACAGGGTATGCATACTCAAACAAAGCATAATTCACCTTTCTGTGTTTGGCTGAAAAATACAACTTTAAAATTTAATCATTCACAAATGGGTCACTGAATCCAAAAATAGTTTAGCAATACTCTACACAATACAGTATGTTACCAGTATATAATAATATATGATAAATATACCTGCGCATAATCGTTTCAAAGCCACAGAAAGACAGGGTGAAACTATTTGATTTCTATATTTCTGTATAAAGACTACAATGTTAAATGACAAAGATAACACGAATGAATTAGAAGACATTCATATTTAAAAATACATACCTTTTTCGTACTCCTCGGGGACGTAGGAGCCAGGAAAAAATTACCCAGCGGCCGGTCTACCATGTCACATGTCACCATATTATTTCAGGTCCCCTCCAGAATCACGTCGCACCGAGTCAGATGGGACTGATAGGTGGGGAAGGCACAAAGGTTCCCCCACCTATCAGTTCGGTTGACATAATTTGTTGCGGCCCGATCTCGAATATAACCTATAACTTTTTTATTTACAAGTTTACCAGTGTGTACTTTAGGCTAAGGTAACATTATATTTTTGTCCAACTTTACCCCGCTCTCGTCCAAAAACGCGGAATTGTTTTAAGTTAAAAGTTGTACCTCAGGGAAGGGAACTTTCAAGGCTTTCATGGATTCTCTTTAACTAAACTTATTTTTTTTGGTTAGAAAACGGCCAAACTAAAGAGGTTATTTGTTTTCTCGTGGCTGCCGTTGAGTAGTGAAAAAACTATTTATGGGAATGACTGGACAATACTGTGTATTTGGTCAATAAAAGAGATAGATTTGGGGAAAAATACGCGTATTAAACATTGTTGAATGATGATGATTTGACAGAATAAAACTGGTAATAAATAAAAGTACTTATTGACTTTAAAACCTACATTATGATGGATTGTTTTAAATTGTAGCCTTCGTTACTCATTTTTCACTCTTAAGCGTGTATTTTTTTTTTGGTGTTACAACAGTTAGTTAAAATGCTGCTAATTTCTATTTAAAACAACTAAGTTCCCTAATAGAGAACATGCACGTGACACCAAAATGGACATTATATTTTTATTTGTAAGCTTTGTTGCTAAACAAACATATCTATACAGTAATTTATGAAATTTATTATTATTTAATAGTGAAACTAAATCATCAAAATGTGGCTTTTTTAAAATTCTCTCGCACATTTCAAAAACGCAATGGTGAGTGGGACAAAATGTGACGTCAATTTACAATCAACTTATTTTGTCAACAAGTTGATTTGTATGGTTTCTGATGATTATTTATTTTCTAATAAATTATGTCTCATTCCGAGGTAATATATGGATGGATAAATACTTATATATTAGATAATTGGAATACTTTAACGAACTTTTTGAAAACAAAACAAATATGTTACTACATACAAATGATACTTCATTGTTTTTATCACTTTCTTGAAGTCGTTCAAATTTTTAATGATCTTCACCACAGTATAACAAACACGATTCACTGTATCTTCTCACCTTGCACTACTTATTAGTTATACTATACATCTTTAGGCATAAAAAAATATATCTTACAATATTAATTATGGATATTTCTATCGTAATAAATTAATTTAATGATTGACTGGGAGTAATCGACGTCACAAAGTAAGTGTGTCAAGATGGCTGCGTTTAAATCGACCGAAAGTGATAATAATTTTAATATATGGTTTTTAGCTTTATGGTTTGTATTTCAAATGTACAAATACATGTATATTCCCTATTATAATGATACGTGATTACTAACACTTAAAAGGTTGACAGTGGAAACACAGATACAAATGAAAGTGACACGGTCTGTGATCAGACAAGTTCCGTAACAGCAAACTTTAGTTGGCAATCTTGAATTCCAGTAGATCCTAATCTGTTCTTACTACTGTTTACGAGACAGTATATTATACATCACTTAGTGATTACTGTTCATTTATAAAGAAAGAGAAGAATAGCAGACTCCCTAATCACTTCGGGCCGCTCTTTTGTGTTTCAACTTCCAAATTATTTCAAAAGCCTTTATTGTTAGACTTTACAAAACTTAACTAAAGTTGAGTTCAATGCCTAACTTTGCGCTAACTTACATTAATTTTACATCTTTCAAGTAATTGTTTAGTTTGCTGCCAGAAGTATTGTGAGTCACCTTGAGGTTGTATTATATTTACAAGTGATTAAGTTAAATGTTATTTTTAAGCAGCCACAAGGAGGTACATGTGTCAACTTTCTAGATAATTAGACTCGGTGGATAAACAGAGTGTGACAGGAATTCAAAAGATGACAAGGACACTAGCGACTCGTCCCAACTTTGCTCGTTTAGTAAAGCATATTGTGTTTATCTATATATTTGTTTAGAGGTATATCAGCCTGTATTGCGCCAAATATATGAAATAGAGTAATCGGTGTGCGACGTATTTTGACTTTGATTTTTAACATGTAACATATTTTAATCAATTAACGCATAAAGTTAATCTTGCCTCATCTCTTGTGAATTATTTCGTCTATTGGTGAAAGCTGTATCCGTTTTCCAACGTTTCACGTACTGACAAACAAACGCGCTAAATAGCACGATCACAGGCATACACAAAATTGCCTCCCAACACATTCCATACACGGATATTTGAGTTCAAAATAAGCAGTCTTTATTATGGTAACCAAAAAGCTAATATTCTTATAGAAAATTTATTACACATAAATGACGATAGCTATCACAAAATTATTGATCTAGGTTCAGAATCAAACACACGACCATTGGTTTACGAGCCAGATTATAAACCACTTCAGAATTGAAAACCATTCGATAAACTTAAAATGATATTTCTTCACTCTAATAAAATGCTTACAGTTGTATTTGGAGGCGACAGCACTTGATGATCAATAAAACACTTTACGTGTCGCTCGGAGGTAAATCTGTGGTAAATATATCGCGTTTATAGCTACATAAACCGTACATTAGATAATAGTTGATGTAAAACAATTGTTTGATGTTTATGTTACGGTTTTCAGAAAGAGTTTACTGTTAGTGAGCTATGTTTTGGCACACAATGGCCCGCTTTGACCGGTTATACCATGGTAGAAAATCTGTTTTAAGTACGCCGATTAGGAGATCAGGCGACTCGTTTAATCCATTTTTTTTCTATTGTACGTAAACTTTTTAGACGTTTTAAATTGAAAACTTCATCAAATACAACAAAATAATCAATAAATTATGTAAGTCGAGATAACACAGGACGTGTTTATTAACACCTGTGGCACAAGATATTTGCCAAGTGACGAAGTTGTCTGTTTATATCTAAAGAAATAATTTAACACCTTCCTAAGTCAATCATTTTTATTGAGTAGACCTTATAACAATATACCAGTTGTGTAATGTCTATAGCATGTCTACAAATGGTACTTAATCATTTTTGATTAATTCGGGGCGACTTCCACATATAGCGCTAATGAAATACCACAGCGCCATCTATCGAAGACCCACCGAACTACAGAGTAGTTAATCATGTATCGCGAAATAGAAATTCTCACGCCGACACATGTCTACAATTACCCAACTTCAACCGTTGGGTCGTAGCCCGCTAGGCATAATCCCCTCGCCTGGTCGGAGGATCCTTCTTTGTGTCGGAGGGAGCAGACACCCGTTCCTCCACAAGTTAATTAACCGTTTTTAAAAAGAACAGATTCGATGTTCCACTGTATGTATTTCAACATTCATGAATCTTAGTATGTTTACAGTATTTTGTGTAGAGAATCCTCAGGTTGCAGTCTAATCCGATAACGGAATTGGAACAATGGCGGACAACGATTTTTCCGATCGGAATTGTATCACTTTTCACAGTACAGACTGATTACTTTGGAAATTGGAATTTACTTAACAATACGGTCGATAATAGCTTTATTGTATAGATATTGAGTTTCTTGAATAAGACAAAATCGAAAATCGGATTTTCTGCTTTCGAAAGACAGAAAAGGCAGAATGAGTATTTGTATCTTGCCTATTTTCGATATAACAGTAGCATACTCACCTGGACCTTTTCATTTTTTTATTAGGATGGAAAGATTTCTTTCCTCTCGAGGGCCTAGTGTGATGATACAGAAACCTGGAGCAAGTCTTTTCTTTTTTATATTAAGAGCCTGCCAAAGTGACTCTACTATGCCTGATAGAAAGCATGAATAGAATCCAAGAGTTGTGATCACCATATTCATTACAAATGCAGACTATACAGTATGGTGAACCACACTATGGCAGCCTTGTGAGAGTGATACCAGCAGAAACAACTCTGTGATTTATGCCATGTGATTTTAAGCTTCCCACCAAACTGATGGCGTGCTTATCCAGATGCTGTCCCGAGGGTACCTAATTTATTTTATTCAATTACGTGATATTTATTCACTATACCCATATATGTGTAGCGCACTATATTATATACTCTATGATTATCACCCACCCTTGCCATGACTCTTTCTTTTTTTTAATATCCTACCAAAGTGACTCTACTCTGCTTGATGAAAAGCATGAATAGAATCCAAAAGTTGTAGTCACCATACTCATTGCGAATGCTGACAATGCAGAATGATGACACTATGGAGGCCTATTACGATTTATTACGCCTCACTTGGGGACGTAAAAGACATGACAGTCATCGTAGCATTGTATTACACACATTCACTATTGGACCTCCGGTCTCGCACTCACTAACGAAACACAAAAGCACGTATGCTGTCACTTTAGGTTGGTCTTCTGTGGGAGGGTAGTACTGCCGCGGTCGAGCCGGCCCGTTCGTGCTGAAACCAGCGTGGTTCTACTACCTATAGTGTAGTAACCACTTATGTTTAGGTGACAAGTAACTACTTATTTTTTACATGAATTAAACATATGTGTCTTGTTATGAATTACGATTCTAATATTTTTTAAGTCGTAGACACAGTGTAGAAATACACACGTCATCATAGAAGTAAGTCGACATATAAATACAAACGTTACATTAAATAAAGGCGGAGGAACTAATTAGCCGAATGGCATCAAAACATAACGTATCGCCCGTATTTGCGCTGTGTGTTTATCTGTTTGTTCGCTGTGTTTGCCAGCCGTTTAGCTGGGATTAAGCGGCTGCTCCTCTACTGTTGGCATTGATATCCAACTCGTCGAGTACCCTCCTCGAGCGTACAACGTCGGGCAAACTGAAAAATAGCTGGAAATTGTTCATATTATTCTTTATAAAATAAAAGCTACCCACAGGTGTAATTCTACGACATTACGCCTGTGGGTATTTACAAAATTCTCGAATTATCTCTACTATTCATTTTGAGTCTGTCTATTAGAGTAAACCATAATTCGTTACTTAATTTGTAAGACCTAAGCATACAGGAACGAGAGACGTTTTCATCTGATACTAAATATGAAATATAAAGTTCAGTTTGTTACTTGTCAAGTATACAATGTGCCTTTGATTTCAGGTAAATAAAACACCAAAACTCCAGAGCTGGAATAAACTATAGAATTGGTGTCTGCTATACATGGAATTGGCAATAACATAGCTCTCTTAGGACATACAAAATCAGACGGCACTTTTCCTAGTTTCGTAGATCTTATAACCTTATATTTTTACTGACACTTTGCTATAGAGGAAGTTTATTTAACTCAATAACTTGACCATCTACTAATTGTCACATCACATCAGTGTGTATGGTGTGTGTGATCAGCTGGTGGCTGGTCAGTGGCTTATACAAGGTGTCCAGAAAGGGTATTGGGTATTTGTAAGTTCAAGGAATCAAAAATTATTTGTACGCAATAAAAAAGTTTATTGTTTATTATTAACATATGAATTGGAGAATTATTTGGAAAAGATGATGTTATCCAAATGATGACCGTTACGTTGCTGGCACTCTTCTAAACGGAAACGAAGATTGGCGATAACACGTTGACACATAGCTATCGATATTGCTGCCATTTCTGACTTGATGTTTTGCTTTAACTGGGTTAGATTCATCGGATTGTTTTGATAAACCTTACTTTTAAGGTATCCCCATGCAAAATAGTCAAGCGGTCTAAGGTCGGGGCTTCTGGGAGGCCAGTTGATGTTACCTCTTCGCGAAATGACTTTATTAGGGAATAATTCGTTAACAACTTCCATTGAGTCATTTGAGGTATGGCAAGTGGCTCCATCTTGCTGGAACCACGTTCTTGAGTTGAAACCTGCAAACTCCTGCAATTCTGGAACCAAAAAATTTCGCAACATATCGCAATAACGGTCACTATTCACATTAATTGCTCTGCCTCGTTGATCTTCGTGAAAATATGGACCAATTATGCCTTTAGCAGACATAGCGGCCCAAATAACGACCTTTGGGCTATGCAGGGGTCGTTCATGCTTTCGTCTCGGATTCTCCACTGCCCAGTACCGACAATTCTGCTTATTCACATGACCATTCAGGTGAAAATTTGCTTCGTCATTGTCAGTCACTGAACAGTATGTTGTTAAAGTTGTTAAATCGCTGCAGCATTTCGTTCGCAAAATTCAGTCGATTAGCATAGTCCGTATCCTTCAATTCTTGAACCAATTAAATTTTATAAGCTTTTAGATATAAGTCTTTCTTTAAAATCGAATGTAAAGACGATTTTTTGATGTTCAACTATTGGCCTCGCTTTCGGATGGATAAAGACGGATTTTGACAAACCGACGCCTCAACTTCTTCAATTGTTTCTTCATCGCGAACTGAACGAGGACGACCAGAGTTTTGAATTTTAACTGTCGCACCTGTATTCTCAAACATCCTGATCCGTTTCCTAATGCTATCGTCACTTGGCGCGTGGCGTGTACGATATTCCGCACGATATAGACGTTTCCGTTTAGAAGAGTGCCAGCAACGTAACGGTCATCATTTGGATAACATCATCTTTTCGAAATAATTCTCCAATTCATATGCTAATAATAAACAATAAACTTTTTTATTGCGTACAAATAATTTTTGTTTCAGTGAACTTACAAATACCCGATACCCTTTCTGGACACCTTGTATAAAGCTTTTCATAGGCCACTGCTTGACATGGTATAAAAATAGTTTCAGAATAGAGATTTTGGTTTCAATAATGGTGGTGATACTCTGTATTCTTAATACGTCACCATACAAATAACGACGTTGTGTTTATATATTAATAATAATATTTCGGACATCAGACACAACGTCTTCTAGTCCCAAACAAAGCATAGCTTGTACTATGGTTAATAGACAACTGATATTAATTCATACATACTTTTTTTAGTATATATGTATATATAGAAAACACCTAAACTTTGAAACAAATATTTGCAGTTCATACATGCATTTGAACCGACCCGAGAATTGAATCCGAGACCTCAAGCACAGCTGTAGCATTACCTACATTACCACTGTACGTAAAAAAGACGTATGTCTTTGTTTCTTCTTCGAAGAAGAATGAGAAATGAAGATTCACCTGACCCATTTATCCTTTTTATTACAAAAAGTTAAAACAGTACGATTCCATTGCCCCACGAAGTGTATACTCATATTCATCTCCATATATTACAGTTTCGAAATAAATCCTTCCAGCCACAAAGTTCATTGTAAACAGTGTAATATTTAATATTACATTTAATAAACAATTATGTTATTAATCAAGTCTCGGGGTAAGCCGAGACCAGTGGTTATCGTTTCCTGTTAATTTTTAATTGAAATTAATTTATCGAACGATTCAACTATTTGTTGTGGTGTATGCGAGATTTAAATATGTAGATATTCATTTACAATTCTAATCCTAAGCTTCACTTACACAGACTATATTTTTGTTTTATATGCTGAGCCTAGAACGAAAAGTAACATAAAAAGCTCTGATAGACGATAGAATTAGTTACATTGTAAATATTAACTCGATGTTTTGTAAGTACATATGTTTTTAGTATTTTTTAGTTGTGTTTAGGTTTCTTTATTACTTCTTTGGTTAAATTTTGCCACATGCAATCATTACTTACACAAAATAAACATAGATCTAAGCAACAAGGCGGTTCTCTTATGTGTCCGCAGCTAAAAAGTAATAAAACTTTACAACCTTCTTCGATTGCCAACGCAATTCCAGTGATTGTAAAACCCACATAATACAACACTCTATCAAAATAAATGAAACGAACAGTTCTAACTTATAAATCTGTCATATATATGTATATATATGTTTATTTTTAAAACGACAACACCCGAATAAATCCTATGGCGCGTGGGACTTTTCAAACATACAAGAAACGGGCACAAAGAACACCCAGAATAACAATTTGTGGATCACACAAAGTGTTGTCTCATGCCTCACATATGAACCCACAACACTCAGCACAGTAGAGAGCGGCGTGGTGACCACTTAAACCACTCGACCAGTCGTGCAGTCGATATAAGTTTATTTTCATTTTATCATGGACGCCGCGTCAAACATTTTGAAATTGATTTCGCCACTAATTGAAATCGTGTCCAATGTGTCAGAATAAACCAAAGTCACTACAAAATATGATCATGTTTGCTCAAATATCGAACATGAAACAATCCCAGAATTGCCAGTTTACTTTTTTTTTCAAAGACAACACCCGCGTTACAAATATATCCTGTGTCGCGGTGAATTTTACTAACATACAAGAAACGGAGACAAAGAACATCCAGACTCAGAACAACAATTTATGGACCACACAAAGTGTTGTCCTGTGTGGTGTTCGATGTCACAACATTCAGCGCAGCAGAGAGAGGCGTGGCGACCGCTTAAACCATCCGTGCAGTCACTATTGATTTTCTGTTATGAATAAAATATCGTAATTTTTAATAACTAACTGATATTAATATATATCGGAGAATCATTTAGGCACAGGATTAACTTTTCCTAGTATTCATAAAGTTAAATAATTCATTTTGGTAATTAAATTTTGAATTTTAAAGCGAACTCCGAACACTTGTAAAATAGTTTATTTTGATCGAAATTTTTTATTGAAAATGTTATTATGGGACTACGCTTCGCGTAACGTTAAAATTGCTACAGATCCATGTTATTTTAAACGTACTATTGTTATCGTGATTGGAATTTAGAGAGATTTAACTCTAAAGACAACTGCAGTAAAATATTTATTGAATTAACAAGAGCGTTATCATGGAGAGCGTTCTAACGAGCTCTTCTACCTTCTCCATTCCTCTATAGGAAATCACGTGCTGGTTTTGCAAGTATCCGTTTTAGAATGGTAGACTTACGCTCTCGAACTAAACAGTTCAGTTCTTCTTTCCTGTGCAAAACAGTCAATATTTAGATGTCACTACCAGCGCATGTGTTTTCGACCCCTATGATCCGATATATATTAAGCGGGGCGTGAAAAAATAATT
This sequence comes from Hypercompe scribonia, assembly GCA_949316085.1. Lineage (NCBI taxonomy): Eukaryota > Metazoa > Arthropoda > Insecta > Lepidoptera > Erebidae > Hypercompe > Hypercompe scribonia. The sequence goes on along the minus strand of OX438976.1, from coordinate 1,044,375 downwards.
CGCTAGGCAGCCACAGTACCAACACCCACCACTCTTGGATTCTAGTCATGCATTATATTAGGCAGACACGAGTCACTTCGGCAGGTTCTAAATCAAAAATAAATAAAAATAACTCTCATTGCGCGATACATGATCCATTTCACTACTTAGTTCAGATTAATTGTACTAGATGTCGCTAGGATACACTTTGTAAAGTAAATATTTGTAACATAATGATGTACTGTTGAAACAACTTGTTCAAGCAAACTAGCTATATTCAGTGTTTCTGGTTAATATCAGTAAGATATAGAGACACAGAACGTGTAAATCGTACAGCAAGAACATTATTTTTGTCAATCATTCCAGAGTGTAACAATGTATTCGTTTGAGGTTATATTTACCAACTATCAACTATAGTTAGTAAGAAGCATGTTTTAGAGCATAACATTACATGATCCAGCTTCACGGAATTGAAATCATACCATAGATCGTGAGATATTATGGAAAATCACCAAAAATATTTAAGAATTTGTACACACAATTTGAATATTTTGAATAATCGTGTTTATGTATCGTGTGTTTATGTAGAATTTTTATTTTTATTATCTATTACCAGATCAAGTATCTTTTCATATCTATGTTTTGATGTTTTCTAAGTCTTTCATAAATTTTAGTTCATCTTGTTTGCCTAAGTGTCAAATTGAATAAAGATTTACAGCTAACATTTAACGAACTAAAATGACTGACCTCTGTACAAAGGCAGACATTATGTCAATAAGATAGATTGCCAATGTCCCAGACTATTATTTAAAACAACTTTACTGATTCAAATAGACAAGAATAGCTTTCGTCCACAGTTTCAATTTCAAAATAGCCAAATATTTACATTTTATTCGCCAACAATAACCTTCTACCATAACAGGAAAATAAATTAAAGTGCCAGCAGAGTTTTATGTGTCAGTAATTATTGAGAGTTTCCTTTTACGTATTGTTGCGTTAACTGTTTTTGTTTAAATGGTGAGACTGTAAAAACTTGGTCATTTTCACAATTTCTTTATACCATGAAGTATAAATATGAATTTGTATTTATGAATATATCATCTAGAGTTGTATTTCCTTGATTTTTGGAACTTCTCGATCGGTTTTCAGTATCTGTGGGCAAATATTGACTTGATTAATGAATTTTTATGATATTACATGATATATATGATATTATATTAGTAAAGAGAAGAGTCAGCTGATGGAAAGTAATTTCTGTAATTCAAGAACGACACGCAATTTGATATAGAGTAACGGAAAGAGCCTTCGGGTGACCACACTCACTCGATTAAATTATGTTTTGAAGTGTTTTTCTCCCCTATATATAAAGTGAGCCTCTAACCGCTACCTAACCCCCTACCTAACTTTAATCTAACATCCCGTGCAAACATGTTACGGGAGTTCTTGGGACCGATGCTACTGGAATTTACTGGTTACAATCGTAACACATGGTTTCCATAAGATGGAGCTATTTGCCACATATCCAATGAGTGCCTGCCAGTGGTCAAAAACATGTTTCCGGAAAAGCTGATTTCCAGACGAGGCGACATTCCATGGCCACCTAGAAGCCTAGATTTATCACTAGCAGACTTCTTTTAATGGGGTTATATGAAGAATCATGTCTACATTAATAAATCAATCTTTCTTTAAAAAAAAATTATAGTATATCGAATTTCATTTATACGATTTTTTCAAGTTTTAACTAATGCATGGCCCAGCCTGTATATAAACATATTGATTCAAATACAAATCTATTTTTAATCTACTCCTAAATTAACCCGTTTTCTACTAACAAGTCACTAGACAACAATATTTTCTCAAATAACTGTGCAACGAATGCCGTGAAGTCTCGGAAGCGATATCAAATTCCTTTATTCAACACACGAACACACACTACGGATAGCAGTAGGAGTCACTTTTGAACCGAACTCAATATTAGAAAGCATATTTTCTAGAAATTTCATGTCGAAGAGAGAAATCTACAGCTTTGAGTCGAATAAACTCGCTACAGAAATGTGAGAAATCTCTCTTTTACTGTTAATTCTTTGACAAACAAAACGAGTTATTCTGATTAGAATTTGCAATTCATAGTACATGTTTGAAGACTTGTTGGTATGTTGCCAACCCTTAATGAAGGCGATAACTGTTGTGTGAAATGCATTCGCTGATATCATTAACACGACTGGGTGCTTTTATTTTGAACGCAACGGGAAAATACTTGTAAATACATTGTAAAGATTATTAGGTAATTGGTGTGTTTCGTTGGTGAGTGTGAGACCTGAGGCCCATTGATGCAGGGGTGACAGTTATCGTGGTAACTGTGTAAGCCTTACACTGTCACGATGACTGTCATGCCTTTTACGTCCCCAACCGGGGTGTGAAAAAGTATCTCACAAGGCCGCCATAGTGTGGGTCACCATACTGCATTATCTGCATTTGCAATGAGTATGGTGACCACAACTCTTGGATTCTATTCATGCTTTCCACGAGGCAGAATAGAATCACTTTCGCAGGCTGCTAATATAGAAGAAAAAAACTGGAGGACGACCATGCTCCTGAGTACGGCATTATAGAAAACTAGTGCTAAGCAGTCCTTTTATTTCAATGAGTAAGTAATATTATCAAAGTACCATTCCCTAATTCTTAGGAGGCAGTTAGGCATAGGCGGCGTCCAGCACTTTCTGATAGCTAACATACGAGTATCTACTGTTTATACAAACAAAGTCTTTTCCAAATTCGTGATCTGGGTATATTATATAAAAAATAATGGTTAAAAGATATCATCATCATCATCATCAGCCGGAAGACGTCCACTGCTGAACATAGGCCTCCCCCCTAGAACGCCACGCTAACTGGACGCCGACTGCATCCATCAGAACCGACAACCGTTGGGAAAGAAAGGTTCTTGAGTGGCGACCACGTACCGGAAGACGAAGCGTAGGTCCCCAGTAGATGGACCGACGACATAGTCCGAGTCGCGGGGAAAAGCTATATTGTTTTAAAATAAAGAAATTTATTTCATTTATTTAAATCCTTTTCTTTAATGAAAATGTGTTTATTAAAAAACAAAATAAACAGTTTAAATAAATCCAACTTGCTCTCTTATTATTCGGCACTGTGGAGTAATATACAGATATGTTTATATAAGTATTTTTGTATATCAATATATAAGGCTGATATCAGAAAAGCTTACGTGAATACACTATGAAAGCTTACATTAATCTATGTAAGCAGATTTCTTTGAAATTATTGTAAATAAAAACACGTTAAACGAACATGCTATTATTTACTTCACCTGTGTGTTTGTGTGTTTATAACCAACATTTATAAGCGTATTTTTTATATATATTTACACTATATTTATTCTTCTATTTCATCATCATCATCAACAGCATTCAACGGCCCACTGTTGGACCTAGACCTCTCCTGAGAAAGAAGATTTTGGCTTACTATACCACGCAGGCCAGACGGATTGGTATAGGATTTGTTTCAATTTTTCCTTCTGTTTACAATGATTTTTAATTGCGTAGTTTATTCCATTAGTCGTTTTTACAACACCCTTGGGATGAAAAGGGCAGTGACATTCCATATTATTTTCGGATATTTTCTTGTTAAATCTATATTAATATAACAATTTTACCTGAAATTGTTTAAGTGATTATACTAATGTACATACCATGGGAGAGTTTAAATCATTAACCACTAAGCCAAAAGGCCAGTTTAAATATACTTAGATATCAGATACAAAGGTTGGCCACACACTCGTAACTCTAGAGTCATAGATTTTATGAGTAGCGGGACACACTTCCCTGGCTTATAATATCATACAAGCAACATAGTTATGCATTCCGACCCCATACTCAGAACTGTGTTAGTACACTAAGGGCGTATCACGCCACCAACGCTGTCGATTAGCAATTTGACACCTACACCGATTTAGTATAATCATCATAAAACTAATGTAGACCAAACACATTAAATTAATTACCATGTACCAAGAAGCTACCCGTGGGTCCCATCACACGGACAGCACACACACACACTGTAATCCAGTATGTAAGCTAAGTTTAAGAATTAGATGATTCATTCTGGTCATTCTGTTCATTCTGTTAGTACTATCTTGCCAGTGACATACTGTCCTGCTGAAAACTTGTATTCTTAAATAAAGTATCTTTTTTTGTGAACAACAAGTGTTCATATTTGACTGGCGCAGCCGGGTCGGATATTTAAAGTCGCGAAAAGTCTTCGTTTTCGTACACAAAAATCGGTCGTAACTTAGTACTTAACGCCTAGACGACATATCCGCAAGAACCTACCAAATAAATTCGTCAACGAGCACTCGACAAGAAGACAGAATCAGCATGGAACTGAGAAGCGTAATGTGAGTAAACCCTTACCCTACTCCTTTCTATGTCTTACCACCCATAATTATTTACGTTTAATTGGACTAAATCTCGTCAAATAAACGTTCTTGTAAAGTTGGTCAAAATCGCCGAATTACAAGATAATATTAAGCCGCGTATTCTAGACAAACATAGCTAGTTACGTATTAGTTATTTATTTGCCTTAAATTTTAATTATTGTGTAATTGTTAAATAATTCATTATGAATCAGATCCAGTTGATTCCTAAAGAGATCCAAAATATCATCCCGCGATTCGACGGAGATGAAAAATTACTTAATTTATTTTTTAATAAATGTGAATATGTTATAAATAGTTTTAGGGGGGATAATAATCCCGCTCAACTAACGTATCTATACCATTGCATTACGAGTAGATTAATAGGTAAAGCCGCAATTTTAGTCAGCGAAAGAGAAAACGTCACAAGCTGGAAACAATTGAAAGAGTTGTTCGTCCAACATTTCGGTGATCCTAGATCCGAGGCTTGCATAGCCATAGAATTAGAAAATATTAAAATAAAAAACGGCGAATCTTACATTGACTTATGTCATAGGATACAGAATACAAGAAGTTCCTTAATTTCCAAGGTAAACCTTTTAACCGACGAGGGTATCAAAGCAGCTAAATATATAATCTATAATAAGACCGCGTTAAATGTTTTCCTATACAATTTACCCGAAGAATTACTGCGTTTTGTAAGGCTAAATAAATGCACTAATTTAGAAGCAGCTTTGAGCGTCGTAACTGAGGAAGTAAACTTCCAAACACGATACAATTTAAAGAATTATAAACCTAAACAAATAACTCCCAATTCACATTCAATTCCCTTCAACACCATTTAAATTTAACATACCACAAAATAAACCGCAAATAACGCCACAATTTAGGCCGAACTTTGTACCGAATAATAATAGGTTCACTACACCACAGCCTCAAGGCTATAGACCTAATTTTAATACTTTCAATAATAGGCAGATAGGTAGTAGTCAACCTCAGTTTCCGAGAGCGTTGAACAACTATAAACAGTCAGGATTTTTCCGACCAAACCCGAATCAGCAGTTTAAATTTGGCATTAATCGACCGCCACCTAAACACGATGCAGATGTCTCAATGAGAACCGTAAGAAATAATATGATCCACGATCAAAATGATTTATATATGCTAGAACAAGATGAACTAGATCATCATAATGTTTCCCCAAATTTTCACATAGAAGCCTCCGAGGAAAATCCACCGAAATAATTAATTTAAATTATAATAATTCCTTAAGACTACCTCATATTAAACTACCAGAGATAGACTCTATATTTCTTATTGATACAGGTAGCACTCGTTCGTTTATAAGCCCCGCGAAGGCAAATCAGTTTTTCTCTAAATATAAAATAAGTAAACTATTCGAAGTAATTAGTACTCATGATCGTAGCAAGCATAATGAAGCGATACACATACCGTTAACTAAAACTTTTAATACTAATATTCAACATACCTTTTTTATTTACGACGTAGACTCAGTATATGATGGTCTTATAGGTACTGATCTATTGAAAGAGTTAGAAGCTAGTGTTGACATGAAGAGTCAAGTGTTAAAAACTAAATATGTAGACATTCCTATATGGTATACTCCATTTTATCAAATAAAAATACCACCACGTTCAGAATCAAGAGTAAAAATCCCAACAATTTTAAAAAACGGTAGTGCTATTTTAAATAAAATCGAATTCTATCCAGGCGTACGCATGCCTGACGCTTTTGTAAATTGTGTAGACTCGTTTGCTCAAACAGTCATACAAAACACAACACAAAAATATATAACCATCACGTTTGATAGGCCTATGGATGCTATTAAATTAAAAAACGAATCTTGTTATATTAATTACACTAATAATACTGATAGTTTAGATTTAAATATAGAAGAAATATTACAAAGTAATCTATCTAAGTTAAGGTTAGATCATTTAAATAATGAAGAAAAATCCTACATAACAAATCTATGTGAGGAATATAAAGATATATTTCACTGTGAGGAGATCCCTCTTTCTTTTACAAATCAAGTTAAACATAAGATTAGGACTAAGAATGAAGATCCTATATATATCCGTCCATATAGACATCCTATAGCTCAAAACGAGGAAATTCAGAAACAAGTAAATAAATTATTAGAAAACAATGTTATTACAGAGTCTCATTCCCCATGGAGCGCCCCTGTACATCTTGTACCAAACAAAATTGATGCCTCCGGCGAACGAAAGTTTCGTATGGTCATTGACTACAGAAGGCTTAACGAAATAACGATAGATGATAAGTACCCATTACCAAATATTTCAGATTTATTTGATAGATTAGGGAATGCTTCCTATTTTTCTACGATAGATTTAGCTAGTGGTTACCATCAGTTAGAAGTAGATAAAGCCGATCAACCTAAAACCGCGTTTACTACTCAATCAGGTCATTACGAGTTTACTCGAATGCCCTTTGGGTTAAAAACAGCCCCTGCTACATTTCAAAGGGCTATGGACAACGTACTCAGAGGATTGCAAGGAATACATTGCCTCGTGTACTTAGATGATATAATAGTATATTCAACTAGTTTACAAGACCACATTAATAAACTTAGAAAGATATTTGATAGATTAAGAGAAACTAATTTAAAAGTTACGTTAGACAAATGCGAATTTTTAAGAAAAGAAGTCCTATACTTAGGCCATACAATATCCAAAGACGGATTAAAGCCAAATAATGATAAAATAAAGGCAGTATTAGATTTCCCATTACCGAAAACCCCTACGGAAATAAAAAGTTTCTTAGGACTAGTAGGTTATTATCGTAAGTTTATTAAAGATTTCTCTAAAATAACTCAACCACTTACGAATTGTTTAAAGAAAAATTACTGACCCTGTTTCAGTAATGACATACTCTATTATGTCTTATAATCAGTCGATACATTCAACAACCGGTCTTACACCTTTCGAAGTTATATTTGGTCATACCGACTCCTCGAATATATTCGATGTAGACTTCGATAGAAATTACACCCAACAACTAGTGAGAGAACACGTTAAACGCACAAAATATTTGTATAATTATCTAACAGATAAAATATTACAATCTAAGGTTAAAACTAAACAAAAACATGGTGGAGAAACCAACTTCAATATTAAACCGGGTGATAAAGTATTTATCAAAGGCGTTAATACCCGCCGTAGTAAAGATAAACCGCGATACCAAAAGGCAGTAGTCACAGATGACGTAAACAGAAACACAGTAAAAGTGCAAACACAAAATAGAAATACTAAAGTACCAGTTAAAGATGTTAAACGTCCTTCACAGGTTCGTCCTGATGATAGCGACGCAAACAACCCGCGCCCTTCAACTTCAAAAGATTGAAGAAAATCCAGGGGTTCTTCCCGTAAAAGAAGGTCAAGCATTTGTAAGCCTCTATAATTGGCACATATATAAAGTATTAGATCTAGAATTAGTTAGTAATAGTTTAAACTATAATATAGAAAAATATAATCAAATCATTAGCTATATAAAAGATAAGTTAAACATATACATTTTAGACGATAATATAGTAGACGCTGAACTACAAACCCAATATTTAATGAATTTAACTATAGAAAGATATAATCAATTAGTTCCTAACGTTAGAATAAAGAGAGGTATCATTGATCCCCTTGGATCTATAATAAAAGCAATCACAGGCAACCTAGATAATGAAGATGCCTTGAGATATAACAATTTGATTAACAAAATAGAATCAAAACAAAGCGCAATTGTCAATAAGATTACTTTAATTTCCGAAATAGTTGATACTTTTGTTAACTTAACGAATTCCACAAGAAATAACTTTATTGTACTAGATAAAACTATCAGGGAAATAGAAGAAATTTTAAATAAGACCCAGTATCAAAGAAGCAAGGATCTTGTCTTGCAGACGTTTAATTTAATAATTCATAATTTTCAAATAATATTAACACGATTGGATGAAGTGGAAACTGCTGTAGCATTTAGTAGATTAAATGTATTACACCAATCTATATTGGACTCAGATGAACTGTTTAACATCCTTAAAGAAATCGAGGAAACCGACAGATTAGTTTTTCCTGTCACTAAGGACAACTTGATTAATATAGAAAATTGCATAAATATAAAAGCCTATGTAAAGGGCAAACAGATAACATTTATCATGTCAGTTCCAACAGTCCAATTAGATGTGTTTGGATATTATAGACTACACCCTTTCCCAATGTACAACTCTGGTCCAAACCGTACATTCCTAATTATCCCGAAACATCCCTATATCCTTACAAAAGGGTCGAAAACTTTACCACTTTCTCAGCCGTGCAAAGAAGTCGACGAAGGAAAATTCTTGTGCTATGAAAATCACATCTCGTTTGAAGACGAAAGTCAGTGCATCAAAGACTTAATGAAGTTTTCAACTAGGATAACATCATGTTCCCCGTTATCAGTCGAAGCAGAAGACATTAAGTTGAAATCCATACAGCCAGACTCGTGGATACTATTTACGGGTCGTCAAACTATTCTCACCGAGATCTGCGAGAACGATATGAGCCAACATGATATTATGGGTACATACATAGTAACCATAAATAATAAATGTGAAATCAAGATCGAAAAACTTACTCTACGCAAGCGTCGTGTACAAGCAGGCGAAATCATATATACAAGCACACCTAATATACATTGGCCTAAAATTGTCACTCCACTTGTCTTGTCCGTCTACTACGTACGTAACGTACGTACGTAACTAACACCGTCTTGAAGAAACCAATCAACTTAGATAACATCGACTTGGAAAATCTACAGTTCTTATCACACGTTTTAAGCAGGAAAAGTGAAGTGCTAGATACTGAAAGTCATTTTGTGAAAGTGCATAGTGTTAGTTTATGGACTCTAATCATTTACTTAATACTTACCTTTGTACTATTTGTAATTCTGTATAAATATAAAAATGTATTGTTATGCAAAGGACAAAATCAACAGCCTCATAAATCGGATGATGATTTTGAACTTACGGAGGGAGGAGTTATGCATTCCGACCCCATACTCAGAACTGTGTTAGTACACTAAGGGCGCATCACGCCACCAACGCTGTCGATTAGCAATTTGACACCTACACCGATTTAGTATAATCATCATAAAACTAATGTAGATCAAACACATTAAATTAATTACCATGTACCAAGAAGCTACCCGTGGGTCCCATCACACGGACAGCACACACACACACTGTAATCCAGTATGTAAGCTAAGTTTAAGAATTAGATGATTCATTCTGGTCATTCTGTTCATTCTGTTAGTACCATCTTGCCAGTGACATACTGTCCTGCTGAAAACTTGTATTCTTAAATAAAGTATCTTTTTTTGTGAACAACAAGTGTTCATATTTGACTACATACAATACGATATATACATTCACCTGACTGGTACAAAACTAACTCGACTAAAATAAATATGCAACAGTATCGAATAGTTTTAGAGTTAATCGATAACAATCTTCCGGTGACTGACACTAGTGCTCGCTTATTTTTTGAATTCACGAGGGTTTTCTTTTAGATTTTGTTGTAGCCTACGGCACGCGATGCACTGCGTGTTCAAGATACAATAGGGTCATAATAAGTGTGAGACAACGTTTTGAATTATTATTTCGATGTTGTCCGTTGTACTTGAAAGTAATAATGTAAATTTATTTTCCTAAAAAAAATAAATTGACAAGACGTTTTGATCATGGGACAGTCTTGCTAAAAACTTGCTAGTATAAAATGTTAGGCAGTAATTAAGGTTGATGTTAAAAAAAATGTAAAATTGGTTTGTTATTAAACTTTCAAAAGTAGTGGCAATAAAAATCTGGAGCTACTTCTTTGTGGAAAGAAATTTCTGTCTGGGCTTCGAGGATGAGTACATTGAAAGAGACCCACAGCAGTACTAAGAGACTATATGCATCTAACAGTTATCCACAGCTCCAGACTTATCGTAAAGGTTGGCTGGTTTGCACTACCACAACTGTCTATTGAAGAAGTCATAACTCCAATCAACGATAATGTAAAAAAATTATTGACACATATCAATAAAACCCTCTCTTGGAATACTCAAGTTAGTCGTAAAATATTCGCCTCTGCAGCTTGTTTAAGAAGACTACGGTACTTTCTTCCAACTGCCACTAAAGTCAAGCTTGCACAATCAATTTTTCTACTCGTTCTCAACTATACCGATGTCAGCTATCACGATCTAAACGAGAACGTATTTGATAAACTTGAGAGGCTTCAGAATTGCCACAATTTTGGTTTACGCAAATATGATCATGTATCCGAATTTTATATAAAACTCAAGTGGCTCTCAATTCGGTTTGGCCGGAATATTCATATCCTCTCACTATTACATAATATTTTATTTAACTCTACAACTTCTATCTACTTAAAAAAACGATAGACCAGTATTTATAACACACATACTTGTACACGCTGCTTGAGAATATTGGCAAATCAAATCTTTTAAATACCAAAACTCTCCATATCACATAGATATGATATAGTTAGATTAGAAATAAATAAACATGAAACATTGTACTCCAGCTGTACCGAAAATGTTCATCGCAGTTTCTTATTGAACCTGTGATGTTTCAATAAAAAATATATTGATTCTACTTTCGTAAATTTTCTATCAGATAATCGTTGGTGATTTTGACTACTCGTATTTAAAGTTTACGAACTCTTTTTCCTAAGGTTTTAATCTGATTTATCCGAGTATTCAAGTTAATACTGATACTCAAATTGAAAAGGAAAGATTATAATTTCTTCTGCTTGTTCTTTGGAACATCTTTGAAACTTCATCTGAATTTCACCACTGACTTAAACTTAATTAATTTTGATCTTGGCAATTTAAATACACTTATGCACGTAACTTAAGTGGTAATATCCCCGCTTCCAATACACTGAGTGTGGTAGGATTCGTATTCTACATGTGACAACACTTAGTGTGCTCTAGAAATTGTTATTTTGAGTACGGGTGCACTTTGTGTCCGTTTCATGTATTCTTGTATAGTCTCCCACGGCACAGAATATATTCTCAATGCTGAAGTTATATTAAAAAAAAAAACTAAATTTTATTAAAAACTTTATGTATTACGATAATACATATGAATTTGTTAGGACTTGATGGAGTTTTTCTTATTTAAAATATGGCGTACGATCGTTAAGCACGCTTCAAAAGAATGGTCACGCGATTTGATTTAAAGTCACAGTCTTCCACAGACTTTAGTATTTGTACACTAGGTTTTATCGCAATAAAAAAGTTAATTGTGTTTATAAATTATACGAGTAAGTTCGTTAGTAGTTATTTTTTTTATTTTATATGTTTATTTTGTGAACCCCATAAAAATCGTATTCAAATTTCACTGTCAAAGAAATACAAAATGAATATTCCGTTTAAATATTTTTTTTTTGAATAGTCTTTGTATTCTAGTTTTAATTTTATTGTACGATTGTATTTATTCACGTAGAAATTATTTGAGCATATAAAATTGACCGGTTTATCTTTAAAATGAATTATTTTTTACTATTCATGTTTCACTTTAATAGCATTTTTACTTTTAGTACAAATGAATAATTAAATTTGTAATTTGAAAAAGAAAAGATATGAAAGTTTTTTCTCAATGTATGGTGGGTAGAAAGTTAATAGTAAGTAGATCGCAGGAATGGTGAATTGGTTTAATTGCCAGGCCATTTTATACTGTACCGAGTGTTGTGGATTCAAACCTTGATTCTTTATGTCCGTTTTATGTATATTTGTAAATTTCCCCGCGATACAGAATATATTACAAACGCGGGCGTTGTCTTTAAAGAAAAATAAAAAATGACGTAAAAATGATACCTCCATTTTCTTTCGATGTAATGTCTCTTTAGATGGTGACGCTGGTATCTAGACGCTATCTCAAACAAACGGGTCAACTTTGTTATGAGCGAACAAGGCTGTGATATTTATGTGCATGTAACGCGTTTATAGTGTCCATGATAACTGTCAAACTGTGACAATAGAAAAGATCTGAGAAATACCGTAAAAATGACGATACACAAAGAATGAGAGATTGTTGATGACTGCTATACTAGTCGATATTAACTGTGCTACAGCAGCCGACATCCACTCTGCATAGTATCTCTTACATAATTTTTAAATGTGATACTGTCAATTAAAGTTTATTCATTTTAAATATAAAATAAAGAAAAATATAGAGGTGTTGGTTGTGAGTGTGAGTACAGTGCAGTGTATGTGTTTTTGGTGGGGAGGATACACAGCGTATATATGTATATACGAGTATTTGTTTATGCATGTGTGTCTGGGTGGGGAAGGTGGCCTATTGGCATAAATGATCACCACGCCGCTCTCTAATGCGCTGAGTGTTGTGGATTCAATCCCACATGGGACAACACATTGCGTGAACCACAAATTGTTGTTCTGAGTATGGCGCTCTTCGTGTCCGTTTCTTGTATGTTTATAAAGTACTTTGGTACATAGGATATATTCCACACTGAATGTGTTCAGCTGAAGCATGGTGCTCCGAAGCTGAGATAGTCGACATATTATGAAATGCTTTCACTTCAAAAGCCCACACTTGATTTTATTATTATGTTTTCTTTCAAAAAACATCAATGCTTTGGTACAGGTGTATGGGCGGGCAGAAATGAGAATAGCTGAACAATGGGCAGTTGTCAGCGTGATACCCCTGAAATAAATGGTCTGACCACGGGTGAGACCCGAATGCATAATCGATATGTGAAATTCAAATAGTGCAGCATTGACTGCTAGGGTTGGCACGAAATTTAAAATTTAATTTAAAATTATATTTATAACTAGTAAAAGTTTTATATTTTTCCATTCAGGTTTACTTTTGTCTTCCAAAATTTGTGCGTTTATATATTCAAGTCTATGTCCGTAAAGAGATAAGCAAAGAAATATTAAAACAATCTGAATGATGGCGTACGTAATTTTGTATAAAAAGAAAATATACAGTAATTCTTTTAGAAACGTATACAAAAAGGTTCATAATAATGAACAAAAGACACGGTTACAAAATGTCATAAGTCATAAACAAATAAGCCTGAAGCCTGAATATTTTTTGCGGTTTATCTCACACACTTGAAATAAAATTCTAACACTCGCAACGACCAACATTTTTTACCAGTACATTTTTTTTATGTATGAGTCTGCTAAATTGATTCTATTCTGCTTGATGGCAAGCATAAGTAGAAGCCAAGAGTTATTTTTAACAGTTTAAATTCTCTTTATAAAATATGATAAGTTCTTATGTTAAGCGGGTTAAGCGGGACGTCAAAAAGCATCTCACTAAGCCGCCATAGCGTGGGTTGCCATACTGCACTGTCTTCATTCGCAGTGAGTACGGTAGCCACCGCTCTTGGATTCTATTCATGCTTTCTATCATACAAAATAGAGTCACTTTGGTAGGTTCTTGAATAAAAAAAAAGGTGCTTTAAAGAGACGTCGATAATATATTCAAACTTATAATGACTGTCAACGAGATGTAGTTTACTTTTCTCTGTTCATTATTTGACGTTGTATTCTATTCGTCCGTATAATGACGTGTATACAAATGTTCTGTTGCTTTGTTTCATGCCTCCGGGTGAAGAAATGGTCTGGCTCGTAGTTCGTTGTATATTTTGAGAAATATGTATGCGAAATATGAGTAAAACTTGTTAGATAAATTGCTTTTCAGCCTAAGGTTTTTATTTGTCCTGCAATTATGTTAGAAGATCAACATGCAACTCGACTAATAATAGGTTCGATTAAAATAAGAATCTATTGTGTAAAAATTTCCTATCCAAAGTGAGGCCTTTTTTTTAACGTGTGGAAACCCCTTCGGGCCGTCACCCCACCGGGGCTTACAGCGAGATGGTGTGTCAGAATCGGACCGACTAAAACCACACGGTGTGCCACTCTGAGGCCTGACATAGGAGGGATCCGAGTACAGCTGTTATTACGACATCCAGATCACTCCTAGCGCCTGCCCGCTAACGCGAGCACTGTTCTCTCCATTCACTCAGAACTCTCCATTTAGGCGACGTACGGCACACGCAGACGTCGTCCCCTCGCGGCTGGCCACTATAGCGGATGGAGGGGAAAACCCGTCCCGTCCACCCGCGGACACACTCAAGGCGGCATGACGCGCTGGTACGTACCTCCGCCGCTCGGTTCGCCGGCGGTGAATTGGATCTGAGTGGAGCTCGTCCTTCGGGGCTTTCTCCGCCGCCTCCTTCCGCGAAATTACGTCTTCACAGAAGGTTGCGACCGTGGTGAAACCACTGTCGCTACCGACCATGGAGCGTATAACGGCCGGTAGCGAGAGATCTCCTCCAATAACTGCAGTGAGGACCCCACGCTGCGCCACGCAGGTGGAACAAACCGCTAGCGTGTACTTTACTCTTAGAGTAAAACACAATCCTTTACTTCTTATCAAAGTATAAAAGTCCATGTAACAAGTTTATTCAAAAATGGCGGATCATATATATGTTTAGTAGCTGTGACAGCCCTGTGCTGATCGTAGTCTAAAATTAACTGCTTGTTTAGCGAGCACCAACACCAAAATACTGGGTGCCTAAATTAGTGCTTTTATTAGCGTTATGATGTTGACAATTAATTGTGCTTGTGATATAATTTTTGTACATTCTTAACATGATTGAAGTTCAGTTTCCTTTCTCTTATAAAAAGTCTTTCTTTAATGGCTTACTCAGCCTTATCGTTGCTAACCCAACAAGTTGTACAACTTTAAACCAAACTGTTTTTTTTTGTTCAAAGTTCCATCTCTTCCATCCATGTTCATGTTTTATTTATTTCTGTTTTATTACCGACCGGTTTTCAACATTTAGTTGACTGTTTTGTTTTGTGAGAGATATTTAGCAATATTTCAGATCAGTACAGTTGACATTTATTTTTCCTTGGGCGGAAATCCGGAGTTCCATTGATGCAGGGGTGACAGTTGTCGTGGTAACTGTGTAAATCTTACACTGTCACAATGACTGTCATGCCTTTTACGTCCCCAAGCGGGGTGTGAAAAAGCATCTCACAAGGCCACCATAGTATGGGTCACCATACTGCGTTGTCTGCATTTGCAATGAGTATGGTGACCACAACTTTTGGATTCTATTCATGCTTTCCATTAGGCAGAGTAGAGTCACTTTGGCAGGCTCTTAATAAAAAAGAAAAAAAAATCGCCGCGGGTAATCGAACCAGACTGAAGCATTCTTTCCTAGTGAGCGTCTTGGTTCAGCCGGTTTCTTCTGTTTCCTCTCAAGTTAATCTGTCATAACGGGTTTTCCTGGTGCTACAATGGGTGGTGTACCTGAGTATAATGGACATTATGAATGATTTTGACTTATTTTGATTTATGAATGACCTTATCTTTATGGTAAGGTTATTTTAGGCAAACATCTCAAAATTTTAATCATGTAGGCATGTATGTGTGTATGAACAAAATATTTGTGCGGAACTACTGCGGATCTGTGCGATAGTAACACCCGGTTCATTATCTACGTTTCATTTTATGCATCATTCGCTCAATGTAATAGCCCAAGTGTATGAATTCGTGTAATATTTTCGTATCATCGATTTTCAGAGAGAACGGAATGTGTGTGTTTAATAACAGTAATTATTGCAGGTTAATTCATGCGTATTTTATATTAGCATAGACTTGGTTAAAATTTTGCTGTATAATGGCTTGAGATCACACACGCTGTCTGCTCTCAAACTAGGCAGACTCTGTGCCACAGTAACCAAATACCATGTAAAAAATATATTTTGTTAATAGTATAGGATTATAGAGGGGGCTAACGAGGAGGTGGGTCAGCAAATGGAAAGTGACTGTCACAAGTGCGTTGATGGCCTTTGAGGTTTGACTTGATGGTCAAATCGGTCTATAAATAATGCAGGCAATAATTTCTTTGGTAGTGCCAGCAAAACATATTTTTGAAAACCTCATAGTGCTGGTGTTCCAAAATTATTCAAGTGACGGGATGTGTTTCTAAACACATGCTTTAGGGATAATGCTGTATTCTTAATATATCACCACACAGATAAAAAAATTAATACTATTTCCACTTCCCCGGGAGTTCTACACAAGCCCCTTGTCTCCCCTACGAGGGTTACGGTGCGTAAAACATTTTTTTTTCTATATTAAGAGCCTGCCAAAGTGACTCTACTCTGCCTGATAGAAAACATGAATAGAATTCAAGAGTTGTGGTCACCATACTCATTACAAATGCAGACAATGCAGTATGGTGACCCACACTATGGCGGCCTTGTGAGATGCTTTTTCACACCAAGCTTGGCGACGTCAAAGGCATGACAGTCATCGTGACAGTGTAAGGCTCACACAGTTACCACGATAACCGTCACCCCTGCATCAATGGGCCTCCGGTCTCACACTCACCAACGAAACACGACAACACGGATGCTGGCGCTTTATTCCCCGCTTTAAATAATATAAAAAGGTATCAGACAAAATCTTATGAAACGGTCCACCATCTTCTACTGCAGTACAGTAGTAAATATTAAATTTAACTCGTAGTTATAACATCATTGTTATATACAATAGTATTGTGACCGCTTTTCGCTGTCATTTCAGCTACAATGATTCTCAACATCTTGTAGAAATATACCCTTATGTCTCATTCGCACTAGGCATTCTGTTTGTTGCATACTGTTCGTTTTTATTTATTTTATTGATGACAGAAGTATGGTACATGTACCTCCGTAAAGATTGATACAATAAAATAATTATAATTCAGCGAAAATTATCTCAGTATTTTATTGACACAATTTGAAACGAAAATAAGATAGAGGCATCCATTATCTTTCCAAGAGTATATTTTGAGAATCATTTGAGCAAAAAACTTGGATTTACTTTTATTCAAGACGTCGAAGAAATATGATTATGACGTTTCCTGGCAATTTTGGTTTGAATCATTTTTACAGTTATTATCGATACCACAAACTATCGAGTCATTTCGGCCTAAAAAAATGAAAACAAATAAATTTCTTGTTTTTGGCGAAAATCGATATATATAAATTACATATAGTTATTAAATAATCGATATATTATTTCATAAAATAAAAATCATAAAACTAGCGCCGGTGAGGAATGGTATGGTTTACAAAAAAAAAAATGATTTTATTTTACTTCTCTAAGCTTAAATACGTAACAATTTATTTTATAAGCGTAGCATATAAAAGAACTAGCTCTTAGCTAGAACGAAACAAACATACACAGATCCATCATGTACCGTTTATCTGCAAAGTATCTGTATTCTGAGAATTGAACCTAAGGGGGTGCGGTAAGGAGACGTGGGAGTCTTAATGAAGCCACGGGATTTCAGGCAAAGCCTACAACTTCAACTGTCTTCCAGACTTGTGTTTATTTTTACTTTTGGGTTTCAAGCTTGTCTGGGCTTATATAGTTGTATCTAGACCAAAATATATAGTAAGATAGACGCAACTGGAGGATAATAATAATAAAAAAATATTTCGGACATTTGACACACAACGTCATTTAGTTTCAAACTAAGCAGAGATTGTGTTATGATAACTAGACTGACTGATACAATACTTATATACTTTTTTTTGTAAATACATACATGTTATACATAGAAAACTCCAAAATTTCGAAACAAATATTTGAAGATCATACAAACATTTGGTCCGACCTGGGAGTCGAACCCGAGACCTCAAGTACGACAGTTGCATTCACTACCGCTGCGCCACCGAGGCCGTTATATATAGTATATAATTTTTGAAAAGTATACAATTTTAGTAGTATGCTGGTAATGTATACTGTAGACTTGTCTTACTCCTTTTGGAGCACAGTTGCTGTCAATGTAACATTTGACTCCATCGTGACAGTTCCCTTAACTACACGGCAAAGACCCTGTCAATAAGTCTGAATAAATATACATAGCAATCTCGAAAATATATATTCGAACTTAGAGTTATATGATGTTCAAAATAAGTTTAAAACAAATACGCTCTTTATTTTACAAACTTCTTTTGTATTTTGGGACATATTTGAATATTTAAGTAATGGAGACCAGGGGGATAGGATTCAAATCAAGAACTTAGGGACCCTTTTTTTTACGTGTGGAAACCCCTCGGGCCGTCACCCCACCGGGGTTTACGGCGGTGTGTTGGAATCGGACCGAGTAAAACCACACGGTGTGCCACTCTGCGCCTGAGATAGGAAGGATCCGGGAATAGCTGTTATTACGACATCCAGATTCCTAAGAACTTAGGGACCCAAGTCAACCTCACCTGCAAGTGGTGCATTTGCTGATCAACGGACGAGGCTCTTACAAACAAAACATTCCGATTAGCGGTCATAGGCTCACCATCTATTACGTAGGACCAAAACACTGACGTAAGGTGGGCGTTTAATATGCCTCTGCTTACTCCTTTGAAGAAACATGCGTAATTTTATGCAGGTTTTAGGCCTCTAATAATTTGAGGTTCATAGCCAGGAGCGATCTTCTATATACTTTCCTCGTATGTATATATTGATTGTCGAATTTATGCAATATGTTTAAACAGATATAATTTAGAGAGCCCTGGGTTGGGTATCCATATGTTATACTTATAATCAAAGAGCCATATTAGAACAGCGATGAGGACACGAAACTGTAAAATAACAGGTGAAGCGTCCACATCACGACATACTCCTCTGAATGATAGTAGATATCAAATATATCAACAGCCTTTTACAGTCTACTGTTGGACATTGGCCTCTCCTTAGTAATGAGGTTTTGGCCTCCTATTCCACGCTGGTAAGACGGGTTGGAATAGGGTTTGTTTCAAGTTTTCCTTCTCTTTGTAATGATGTTGTCTTCTATACTTGGTCCCTTAGTCACCTTTTACGACATCCACGGGATGAATAGTAGTGGTAACACTATGTATTCTTAATCCGTCACCATACGGACAATAGTAGATAAGCAGTGCTTGTAACATTGACACCTTTCGGAGAATTTGCACACGAATATTATCGTATTTGTTGATTTAAACAGGATGAATTTATAAATAAGTAAGGTTAGATATAATAATGTGTGATAGTACTGTGATAGACTACGTGAAAGCAATAGCCATCTTAACGTAGTAGAGCCACGCTAATTTCAGCACGAGCGGGCCGGCTCGCTCGCCGGACCAGCGGGCGGCCGACCGGGGCAGTACTACCCTCCCACAGAAGACCAACCTAAAGCGCCAGCATCCGTGTTGTCGTGTTTCGTTGGTGAGTGCGAGACCGGAGGCACATTGATGCAGAGGTGACAGTTATTGTGATAACTATGTGAGTCTTACACTACCACGATGACTGTCATGCCTTTTACGTCTCAAAGCGTTGCGTGAAAAAGCATCTCACTAAGCCACCATAGTTGAGGCACCATACTGCACTGTCTGCGTTTGCAATGAGTGTGGTGACCACAACTCTTTGGATTCTATTCATGCATTCCATCAGGCAGTGCAGAGTCACTTTAACAGGCTCGACAAATAGGAAAAAAAAATGTAATATGTTTAATTCTTTCTGCTATACTTCAGAAACACAACTAATCAAATGTTATTTGCTTTTTTTTTAATTGGTCGTCTATTTTCACACAACACAGTATATTAATAGTGGCGACATCATACAATCTTACTCTATTTCAATGATGCTACGTCAATGGGAAGTCGTAAAACTTTTGTTAAAAAGTAGCTAAAATTGAACTATATTCTCAACTCTGTTAAGAAATTCTACGACATCACACGAAGTGCAGACGAACTGCCACGAACGGAGTTGTATTGACAATAAAAACTAAGCTATCGGTTGATTGCACCGTCGCGGCTCGGAATTAGCGTTTGTACATTATTTTATACGATGTAATATGATTAGTTATTGCTCGTCGCATCTTTCACGTGCTTCTAGCTTAGAAAATCGTGAACTTTCATACAATTGTTCTTCTTTATTTTAAAGAACTAGTGTAGAAAAATGTACCTAAAACTGAGAAATGTCAGGTAGACAGACATAGGTATATATATATGTACAATCTGATAAGACGTAGCTTATATTTACTTATGTATTCTTTAATCAATATTAATATTCAGTTCCATCTCAGTTTAAACAAGGTTTAAACTGAGATGGAACTGAAGCGCAATTCACAGTTAAATTACACTTTCCTTGGACTTTTCGACTTGGAGCTCAGACTTGTTTATTCACTTTCAGAAATTTCTAGAAGAATAAACGTATTTCAATTTATACTCTTTTATAAAGATTTTTGCGAGCTTTTCATTGAAATGTTGTGTGCGACTTACTTTAGCGGTAGAGCAAAAACTATTGCTTGATTTTTAATGTTTTTCTATCGATTTTATTAAGATTATTGCATTTTTTCGATCGATTCGTTCTGATTTATATATTTTGGTATCTTGACCATTCGTCGACATGTCCATCCAAAACTTACCTGTAAGAAAATTAGTGGCCATTGCAATTGGTGACAACACAATAATTGTGTTTTCACCAATTGCAATGGCCATTAATTTGATGTAAATTTGGATGTGTGATGTATTAAACTGGTGTATAATAAAGTTTGTTCTATTCTATTGACAAGTCTATACCTCATTAACAGTCTAAAACACTTCATTGCCGGTAGTAATTAAATTTAAAACATAACTTGATCTAAGAGCGCCTCAGAAAAAAAAATCTTACATATATTATCAAAAATCAAACGAACCCAATAATATTTTCATTTTTCTGTTTGCAAATAAGATATTACGAGTTGAAGCTCTTTCTACTTTGTACGAGACGTGAGACGCTGTATTTCTTAAATAGGTTTTTTTAAACATGTTTGCCGACTCGTGATCCAACATCAAAAGATTTTGTTAAGTCGATTCGTGGGTTCAGGGTAATGACTTGTGATTTCAAATAAATTTATATTTAGCGTTATATATCTATGTATAGAGATTAGTGTTTAATATGTATGTACTCCTAGCCGCTTTCGGCCCCTGCAGCCAATCAAGAAGGTGCATTCTCTGTTCCCTTACTCTCACATTCCAATGGGACGGCTATTCGATACGACCGGGGAGAGACCATATACAAGATCGACTGCTTTACGTGCTCTCCAAATCACGGGGCTTTGTGAACCCTAATTTCCTAATTTCCAAATTTCAGACTGTTATTAAGCTTTTCTATTATCAGAAAAGACACCAACCAAAACCCTTTCATAATATAAGACATTACGTCGACTCTGAATAAATAATTAAGGAAAAGGTAATGGTGATGATAATTTCTGATGATGAGATAACAATAAGAAAGTCGAAATAAATAAGGTGTGATTTTGTTCCCAGTCGGAACGGAATCACGTCTTACCTTGCATTGAATTACAGATGTTCTCGAAAAAATCTAACAAAAAAAAATATTCGAAATATCATCAAATTCTATAATCATGCATTCATATCTCAAGCATAAACATAGTGTAACCTAGCAATATCTAATCGAGTCCGCAATGGTCGGCAAGCAATAACGCCAGGGCCCTGCGCGAACCGGCTGCGTTTTACCCCTTTTTAAATTGGAAAATGGAACGGACCCAGCGACCGTAAGAGCGCCGTATGCTGAACCCTTTATTTTTCATACAGTGATATCTGAAAAGACCCTCGCCAGATCGACTGTGCAACTTCATTTGGATTTTGTAGTTGGCATACGCTCTTAAAAGCGAGTGAAATGGTTTTATCGTTTGATATTTTCTGTAGAGATAAGAAATTTATATAGCGTTAAAGTCTATAATCGTTTGACAGTTGTTCAATTACATTTTCCTCTTGCGTTATTCGTAGTTTAGTAGTTTAGTAGTTCTGTTTAAACATTAAAATATATTTAAAAGAGTTTTTAAACTCTACTATTATGATCTTTTTATAATTTACCAAGGAATGTTAAATTTCTTAACACGAACACGACACTTGCACCATGCTCTTGAATGACAAAATGCACTCTCTGTATCTACATATACTGAGTGCCCTAGAAATAAGGGATAATCCTGGAGTACCAAATAATACAGCTTTCAGGCGCCCTAAAAAGAAACACAGAAAAAACTAAGTGGTACACAAATTATGACGAATTTAAAAAAATCCGATTATTTTACATTACTGTAGCTTCGTGTGTACTATTGACGAAAATAAACTAAATTTGATGCATTTTTAGCGTTAATTTATATGTCTTAGGTTCTACTAATAGAAATAGAGTGAATTATTTGAGTACTCATTACACTTTCGTGTCAAAAAAATATTGTATTAATATATTTTTTTTGCATATAATTTTATTTCAAAAACAATTTGCCTAAACGTTAGGAGACTTTTATGAAAAAAGAATATATGAAAACCTAAATGGCCAACTATCTAAAAATTATACGCAGCTGATACATTTTGCAAAATTGTATATTCTATTCTAATATTGTGTAGCTGAAGAGTTTCTTTGTTTGTTTGGTTGAACGTGTTAATCTCAGGAACCGATCAAACGGTATGGAAAATTCTTTCAGTGTTAGATAGCCCAGTTATCGAAGATTGCTTTAGGCTGTATATCGACACGATATGATCAAAGGTGCAGAGTATTTTTGAAAGAAATTGTTGCAAAAACAGGGAAACATTCGTTTCTAGATCTTCAATTGTGTATATTGTGTAAACGGTTAAAGTTTTGCAAAAATAATTTCTTCTTCTCAGCCAAAAGACACCCACTGCTGAACATAGGCCTCCCCCAAGGTTCTCCACTACAGCCGGTGTCGTGCCGCCCGCATCCAGCAGCTACCCGCAACCTTCACCAGGTCGTCGGACCACCTAGTGGGGGACCTACCAAAAATAATGTACTCGTATGAAAAAACTATTTCACTTTAACAGTTCTAGTCTGTCTTTTAAAGATGGCTGCCTACAATCTTTTTTTATAGCATACAGATTTTTTCAAGCTGTATAACATCACACTACGGGCAATAGGAGACGCAGAGAAGGTTGCGTGGATCACTTAGTGATTCATATTATTTAACGTAAATACAAATTTATTGAAATTAAGAAGCGGAAAGAGTAAATTCCAATAAAGAAAGAAATATATTCTAAAACGTACAAAAAGTATCCTTATATCGAGATATAAGGATACTTTTTGTACGTTACTTTACTTACTATTCTTCTAACATACCTTGATACCTTCTTAGTTAGTGTATAAAAATCATATCGACGGTTGAAAGGCAAAAAGGTATAAGCGACAACAGTAGTTCATGTGAAAATCACTTTGCCGTAAGTGTTTATAGTGTCGTTATAGACTTTTCTCTTTGAAAAATCCCTTCTTTCAAGCGTCATATTGACTACCTGAGTGTGGCCCGCGCAACGTTATACGTCAAATTAGTCGTATTTTAGGTACCTCTTGTTTTTTTTTGTTTTTAGGGTTTAAGTATTTCAGTGATTTCCTTTCTAGGGTACACCTGGTTCCCCGGCTATTGATACCTGAGACGGCGTGTGGTTTTTGGTCGATTCGAGTACGACATAACCACCAGTAGGTGGTATCCGTGGGGATTTCCGCAAAGAAAAAAAAGGGCTTATTAATGTGATGATGTGATGTGACATGCTCAAATGAAATCACAATTGAGTGTAACTGAAAAATAGTATTTTCCAATGTCTATTATGCAAGCTGTGCTTCACTTTCTTTGGCTATATATAAATATAGCCAAAGAAAGTAGATTAATCAAGTAGATTACATTGACATTATTATATCATCAATCATCAACAGCCTTTTATAGTCTACTGCTGGATATAGGCCTCTCCTTAGCAAGGAGGTTATGGCCTACTATTCCTACATTAATATATAATAATTATAATCTTGAGAGATATTACATACCGTCAGTCGTCTAATCATAAATTAGATAAAGTATTTACTATTGCACTCAGTCTACTAATAAACTACTTAAATATATCTAAAATAATATTGTTCCATGTATGTTATAGATAAATCATACTCAGACGTAGATGTTATTATTATGAAAGGGAATGGATCCCTTGACCTTTGGCTTGGCGGTCATGTTCTACACAAAGCCAACAGACGTTAGTATGATGATGAGATATAACGGCTGTATTTTTATTTCATGCTTTAACTACTTCACCGATGAAAATTTAGATACATATATTTAATCACGAGCGTGTTTTTAACATGGGCATATTAAGAGCCTCCCAAAGTGACTCTACTCTGCCTGATGGAAAGCATGAATAGAATCCAAGAGTTGCGGCCACCATACTCATTGCAAATGCAGACAATGCAGTATGGTGACCCACACTATGGCGCCCTTGCGAAATACTTTTTCACACCCCGCTTGGAGACGTAAAAGGCATGACAGTCATCGCGGCAGTGTAAGGCTTACACAGTTACCACAATAACTGTCACCCCTGCATCAATGGACCTCCGGTCTCACACTCACCAATGAAACACGACAACACGGATGCTGACGCTTTAGATTGGTCTTCTGTGGGAAGGTAGTACTACCCCGGCCGAGCCGGCCCGCTTGTGCTGAAATCGGCGTGGTTCTACTACCTAGCAAATGTGCCTACAAATGTAGTTCGTAGATGTAAGAAGTCTATACTAAATATACATATTATAGGTATATCGACACCAATAATTATATTCATTTCAACACAATTAACTTTTTATTTAATTAATTACTGACGTGATTCCGCAATAAACGCACAAAGGCATTTTCTGTTACAAGCTAATTTGGATTTATTATCAAATGAAATCGCATCTGTATTCATATTAATGTCAATATAATAACCGATATAAGTACCGAGTAAAGTACCTGCTTTTTACAACGTGAGTTATATTCGGCGAAAATTAACAAATAATTTCTGTGAAGCTGTAGTATTACCCTGGTCAAAAATGTCAAAGCGTTTCCCATGATTTCTTACGTAATCATAGAATTGATGTACATATAACAAGAAAAATGGAGGCAGTCAGGACAAGTGTACAGTTAAAACTTTGCTTATTTTGAAATTGCAACAATTGTGATTGTAACTTTAAATATTAAAATTAAGTAATTTTTGAATTAAAGTTTAAGTAATTTTTGAATTAAAATGTTAATCTAATTTTCACAACTAACGGTAATTCGAGCTACAAGTATAAACATGAATGTGTATATGATCTATTTATTACTTAAAACATATTAAGTATAGGTTCCTAAACACATTGAAGAATATACATACAAGTTATAGAAATTACAGACACCCACATCTCATCTCATGTCAGCCAATACACGTCCACTGCTGGACATAAGCCTACCCCAAGGTTCTACACAACAGCGCCGTGTCGCCCGCATTGAGCAGCTTCCCGCAAACTTCACTATGTCATTGGACCACCTTGTGGGGGGCCTACTAGCGCTGCGTTTCCCAGTGGGCGGTCGCCACTCCAGGACCCACACATACAGTAGGATATATACAATATGTGGTACATATGCCGCTGCGTGAACATTTAGCATGTTGCTGACGTGAACCCGAAAGGTTTTCTCTACCAAACGCAGTCATAGGAGTTTTCACCTCAAAAAACTGTTCTACCAAGTTAAAAGTAATCTTAAGGCTGATTTAATGCATTGCAATGCAATGCTGATTGCTGCAGAGTGAAGCAGCAATTTAGGAGTATGTGCTGTAACATATAAATGTTTAAAGGCGACCCATTTGCACATAAACACTGTACCATTGCTCTTACGTTCACATTGTCTGCTCTATTATACTGATCATAAAACTTCGGCAGTTCTAGCCGGTATATAAAACAGGAAGCTAGTAAGTATTTATTGACGTTCTACAAAGCACAGCACTAAGTAGTTAATTGATATTGGAGCTAATTCTGTTGTTCAAAAACCCTCTGAACTAAAAATCACAAACAAATGAGTTTTGTCCTGCCAAATGACGTTATACAGGGTGGGGCAAGAATTCATTAACATTTGAATCTAACATCCTGCGCAAACATGTTACGGGAGTTCTTGGGACCGATGCTACTGAAATTTGCTGGCTACAATCGTAATACACAGTTTCAACAAGATAGAACCACTTGTCACGCATCCAATAAGTCTCTGCCGGTGGTCAAAGACATGTTTCCAGAAAAGCTGATTTCCAGACGAGGTGACACACCATGGCCACCCAAAAGTCCAGATTTATCCCCAGTAGGCTTATTTTTATGGGATTGTTTGAAGAATCGTGTCTACATCAATAAACAAAATACACTACGTCAGCTAAAAGAAAAATCAGCGAAAAGATGTTGGTCGGTCTCTTTGCCTACGAGTATTAGAATTTTTCGGTGCTCGTTTAGAAGAGTGCAAAGTCGAAACGGTGGTCATTTGGACGAAGTAATTTTTAAAAAATAAATTCTAACTAATTAGCTTTCTCGTGATTAATTTTTTTTTATAATATATCAAATGGTTTTTCAAATGATTTTCCAAATGTTACCTAATTTGTGGCCCACCATAGTGACGAAAAATAGAATTAACACTATTTACATCTATTTCCATATTTAGCACCTTCGTCCCTTTAGAAAAGTATGATATCTGGTATTCTATCGCAAGCACTATAA
Organism: Hypercompe scribonia; assembly: GCA_949316085.1. NCBI lineage: Eukaryota > Metazoa > Arthropoda > Insecta > Lepidoptera > Erebidae > Hypercompe > Hypercompe scribonia. The sequence goes on along the minus strand of OX438976.1, from coordinate 1,017,337 downwards.
GTGGTTAGTGTTCCACTAACTAATGGAAAACGTACGTGGTATTTTTACAAAAAAGACGATTGCGTTGTATGAAACCGTTAATTTGCAAGTTAGGTACTGTAAATTCTTCCACCGGCCGTCGGGGTGGTTTTTAATGAGAACAGCACATACTCCTGACTCCTGCGTCCCCGAGTAGAAAAAAAAAGGTACTGTAAATTCTTATGTAAGTGGTTTTTTGTAGAATATGTTTTTAAACTTTATTAATTAAACAAAAACACTTTATGATACTCACTTATGGAATTTACATACTACCCTAAAATATCAAATTTCCCCATACACACATTACACGTGTAATGTGTTTCGATAGGTATTTTATGTCTATAGATGTCGCACGTGGCACAAGTTTATGGTGTCATAAATCTGGTGTAAAAATAACCTACTTTTATGGGAACTCTAAATGTGTGTAGGTATATACCATAATGTTAGTTATTCATTTCAATTGTGAGATTTGTTTGATTTTAATATTATCGGCATTTGTTCGAGTTTATTATACAAAATCAAACACACCGAACAAAATTTTAAAAATGGACAGAAAGTTTCAAAGCAACTTACTTATGTACTTTCATTTACCGACTGGATTAGGTCATTTGAGTACAAACCAACCTCTGACTCTGGTTGGTGACTCCAAGTATTGCACTCGTAACTCTTGAGTAGCAGGATTTCAAGGCAGTGGATCTCATTTCCATCCATAGACAAAATGCTTTTTTTTGATGTGGCGTGTCAATAATAAACAAGTATTGTGGTGACTTCCACATGCAGAACAAATTAAAAAAAATACAACAGCGCCATCTACCGAAGATACATCGAACTACGGAGTATAATGAACTATGAAGCAACTACTGATTCTGTATCTCGAAATAGAGATTCTCGTGTCGATTCGCTTCTGTACAACATCCCAACGTCAACCGTTGTGCTGCGGCCCGCCAGGCATGATCACCTCGCCTGGTCGAAGTCCTCCCTTTGTGTCGGAGGGACATGATACTCGTTTCTCTACAGTATTATTATTATATCCGCCTAGATTAAATATATACACCTACTTTGTTTGGTCGTCTCTGACATCGTGCAAAATAACTAAAAAAAATTATTTCTTTTGTATAATACTAAAAAGAATTACACAGTACAGAATAAAAAAATCTTTATTGTATCCAACTACAAATGGTTTTAAATACAATACACAATTGAGAGTTAATACAAGTACAATGGACGGTTTTATCGTCAAGAGTGAAACTGGATGGTCAAAATGAAAAATTCACATTACTAAAAGGATGTATGTGCACAGTAGTCTGTTGGATGACCTCTTCGTCACCTTATTGTTAGTTATAGTCATGGAAAGTTACATTTATAGTATAAATCAAATCTCGTCTGAAATGTAGGTATATTAAAATACGTGTTATGTGGGTATTTTAAGAAATTTACAAAGTCAAATTGTGATTGAGTGCATTATCGCTAACAAAATATTCATTGGTACATTTCGCTAACACACACTACTGTTGCGTTGATGAGAAATGTGAAACAAAAGTGATGCATAAAATATTTTTTTTTACGTTCTGCAATCATTTGTCTGGACTATGAGCAGATGTGGTATAATCGGGATGTGTTTTAGGGTGCTAGGGAACTTCCAGTGGAGCCTACCCTTAAGTATGAGTGACTTTACTGGTCAAATATACCTCCTCGTTTTTTCAGTTGACGAGTCGTTTAAGTATCAGTGAGTTATCTTAGAAGCTGGGTTGGATGTTTTTAGAGGTAAGGGCAGGTTTTTAATACTAAAGTGTTTGTACTTTTGACATCCTTTCTCAAATGGACTTAGGACCGCCAAAGGTCGAGCTACAAAAGTTTGAGATGTTAAAAATTATTTAAAAACAATCTTGAAGTTTCTACATAATCATGTCAGAATTTCTGCTCATTAGATGCAGTATTTTTTGAGACTGAATGGTACGCAAACCAACAAACCAGATTGTTAAAAACGATTAATTTTTTAGTAAAGTTCGTACGTATCATGTAAACAATTAAATAATGATAAATCACCAGTTTAGTTTGGTAGCGCTAGAGAAAATCAATGTTAAATAAATGTTTTGATCAGGTCTCCCTGATAGGTTTATAGGTATAGCTCACACAATATTTGAAACATATATACGTATGCAATGTTAACGTAGGAAAATGTAGCAAAATCCTATTGTGCTGGAACATCGTTTTTCTCTGAACTCTCACAATAGGTTGTGTTTGCCCGTAGGTATACAATTTCAAAGAGCTGTTTTACAGAATACTATTCGTGAAATTTAAATTGGAATGATAAAATTTTGCATTTGTACATTTTAAAACTAAAACGAGAATAGTAATATTTGATTTCGTTTTAACCCATGCAACAGAATTAATTGTTTGACGTGAAGTTTGTGAAATATGAAAGAAGTAGCGTTACGATTATGAAACTAGCTTCACACATCGCACACACGGCATACTGATTCTAAACTAGGCAGAGCGTGTGCTACGATAACCAAACTGCTGATAAACATATTGAAATATTTCTAAATACGTATGTATACATATTTTAGATAAATGTGGCCAGATTCACATTTAAACTATATCAGAACCAAGGTCATCGACAAAGCCTACCGGATTAACAAACTGAAGTGGCAGTAAGCTGGCCATGTAAACCGCAGAGCCGACAACCGTCGGGGTAAACGAGTTTTAGAGTCGAGACTGAGTCTCAGCAAACGTAATATAGGGCGCCCACAGGCCGGGTGGAGTGTCATTTTGCGCAAGATGGCTTGGAGGAGTTGGATGCCGATGATGATTCTCAGACACAGAACAAAATTAAATGATTGTAGACATTACACAAAATTCATCCCAAGTGGGAATTGAAACCAAGACCTCTGGTTGGATGGTTAACCACTAGACCGCTAGATTAAACTAACATTGTTAATATCTATATTTTTCAGACCAAAGATAAAATAACTAAGGTACTTATTTTAATGATCATACAAGGCTTCCCTACTCGAGTGATCATTAAGGGCTTACACTGTGTCAAAACTGCTCATATTTGATCCTGCATGTTAATGAAAGTATGGACTCAATTATATTAAAAAAATATATATGGTATTTTTGAGGATATAGGTACAATGAGTTCTATATAATGCAAAAATATGATTACTCAAAAAAATATTTTTCTTGATTTTTCACTGAATTTGTAAAAAATATACACATTTTGCTCCAGCATATTGCCGTCCACTTCTGATCCGTTTTGGGGTGTTTGCATTCATCCGCTGCCAGTCTTTCCTCAAGTCGTCGCTCTATTGGGCCGGTCCTGTCTCCAAGCATGATGGTCGATGGAGTCGACAAATGTGACCGCGATTAGGCAAACGTAGTGTAGGAAATTTATAATTTACCAATACTGACTAAACATTGTATATAAATATAATATAGTGCAATACTAATACAGTACTGTGTGATCCGAATTTAAAATTATGTTTATTTATTCCTTGTTAGAAATTGAATTCTGAAATTTTTCTGAAAATTTCTGTCAAAACTGTACTTTAGAAAATTTAGGAAAAGTGCACCGGTTTCACGACCACTTGACGTACTAAGCTTCTATAACTCAAGATAAGTTTCTGTAAGTTACATAAACAAAAAATAGATCTTAAGTTGAGTTTGAAACAAATGATTATCTCAACATGACTGAGTGATGAGTGGTTTAATGATTGAAATGCACTGTACGCGGCGTTCAACGATATGTGTTAGTATTTATTTCATACTATACAGACAAGTCTGGTGTTAAACTCTCGTAATTTGTTTAGTATAATCCTATCCTACTAATATTATGAATGCAGCATTTTGTGAGGATGGATGTTTTTTAACTAAAATTGCTGAACGTATTTGTATTAAACTTGACAGTAACTGATTTTACATCAGAATAACACATGGGCTATGATACTAGATACTAGCTTCCGCCCACGACTTCTTCCGCATGGAATAGGTACTTTGGGTTGATGCTTACTTTAACCCACGACTTCGTTTATATAGGTGAGTAAGGGAATAATTCTGTTATACATGATTTATGCGAAACGTTAACCGTTTACGCAGCGCAAACAGCGGAAACCCTCAATAGGAACAAAGTCTCCCGATTTTAAAACATTCTTCATTGGTGCTCCGTTCCTATTGATCTTAGCATGATAATATATAGCCTATAGCATTCCTCGATAAATAGGCTATCCAATCCAAAAAAAAAAATTCACAACTGACCTGTAGTTCCTGAGATTAGCGCGTTCAAACAAACAAAACAAACAAACTCTTCAGCTTTATAATATTAGTATAGATTATTTGCTGAAAACTATCTTGATGTGCGCTGCCTGAACCGTAGGAGTTACAATAATATACCGTGGGTTTTATTGTCTTCTAAATAAAAGTCTACCACAATATTTATCTACTTCTTATATGTAATCCCTTTTATTTTAATTAGTGTACCATAAACACATTTAAATTGGACATTTGACAATGAACATTTTAGAGTGTTTATCAAATCTTATCGAAATTGATAGGTTTTTCGTTTTCGGTATTTAATGTAGACGAACTTTGTCTATTATACAAAGCAATTTAGACGAATGGTTTTAAAAGTTATCACGATAAGATCGAACGGATTGAATGAAGCGCCATTAAGCACCTTTTTTTTTTTTTTTATCGTGTGGAAACCCCCTCGGGCCGTCACCGGGTTTACGGCGAGGTGGTGTGTCGGAATTGGACCGACTAAAACCACACGATGTGCCACTCTGTGCCTGACATAGGAGGGATCCAGGAACAGCTGTTATTACGACATCCAGATCGCCATTAAGCACCTACTATGAGGGCGCGGCTTGGCGGTGGAAGGGCTGTCCATGCAATGTTGATGATATTATATTGTATTATAAACACACACATATTTAAACGACGGCGCGCTGCTTGTGGATTCGTTTTTATTATCACAATCAATCAACACTTGATTTGTTTATTTGATTCTGGTAAGTTGATTCTGTAAGCGACAATATTAAAATAAGGTTGTTGAAATAAGAGCGGCAACCCCGAATAGAGTAGTAGGTGTCGCCACGAGTAATGGTGGCTGTCAGTTGGTTTTTGAAAAAGGATCGGGCGGACAGCTGTCACGCGTTGCGCACATGCTAACCCATTGGCTGAAATTTTCCATTTTATTTAAAGTTTGTGGATCTATGAGATTTTGTATGAAAGTGTATAACGATTATATAATGAGACGTTGAACAGTACAAGTGTGCCCTTATTTTGAAAGTTCCTGTTACACCGCCCACGATGAATAGCTACAACCAAGACTGCTATGAAACCCCACCTTTCTGACACTCTGAAATATATATATATATATAACATGGATACGAAACTAACTCTGTCTATCCATAACGTTAATATCGTTGTCACGTGATATTTCTGAAATTTTGACATGGGGATACTTTGATTTTTCAGGAACATATGATACACATCACGATGACATACACACGAACGCAGCCGCGGACAAAAGTAAAGTAATATATGAGACTTTTTATTTTTTAGTTTAAGAGCCTGCTAAAGTGACTCTACTCTGCGTGATGGAACGCATGAATAGAATCCAAAGAGTTGTAGTCACCACAGTTATTGTCAATGTTGACAATGTAGTATGGTGACCCACACTATGGCGGCTCATTAAGATGCTTTTTTACTTCTTACTTGGGGACGTAAAAGGTAAGACAGTCATCGTAGCATTGTATTGCACATACTTACCACGACAACTGTCACCCCTGCATCAAGGCACCTCCGGTCTCGCACTCACCAACGAAACACGACAGCACGGATGCTGTCGCTTTAGGTGGATCTTCTGTGACAGGGTAGTTCTAAGTACTAGTACTATTTTCTAAAAGGTTAAGGTCCCAGAAAACTTACACATACATCCAAAAAAAAGTAAGAGACAATCATAGAGTTCATGGGGCATTTATTCGTTACCTTTGCCTTACCAATTTGGAGCAAATGAACCAATATTACCTTTCATAGGTAAAACTATTATTTAAAAATATAAAAAGATTCATGAGTGGGATTCCACCTACCGTTCTTGAAGTTAAACTCACTTAATTTACACGAAGTTAGGATACTGAGCCTCCGGTTTTTACTTTTAACTATCCTTGAAGTTATCGATAATGAGTGAGTGAGTCATTCAAAGAGGATGTCATTATGAAAGGGTTTTACACCTATGTATAACTGAATCGACAGGTAGTAGAGCCACGTTGATTTCAGCATGAACGGGCCGACTCGACCGGGGCAGTACTACTCTCCCACAGAAAATCAACCTAAAGCGATAACATCCGTGCTGTCGTGTTCCGTTGGTTAGTTCAAGACCGGAGGTCCATTGATGCACGGGGTGACAGTTGTCGTAGTAAGTGTGTGCAATACAATGCTACGATGACTGTCATACCTTTTACGTCCCCAAGTAAGGCGTACGTAAGTACGTCATCTTAATACGCCGCCATAGTGTGGGTCACCATACTACAATTTCAGCATTCGCAATGACTATGGTGACTACAACTTTTGAATTCTGTTCATGCTTTCCATCAGGCAGAGTAGAGTCACTTTGGCAGGTGCTCAAAAAAAAAGAGCGAATGAAATGAAAATATTAAAGAGTAATGTCATCTATAGGTAAAATAATAAAATCATTTGTAGGAATACATTAGAACCTTTCTGCAATATTTGTTTCATTTTATTACCATTTTGTTTTGTTGATGGCGTGGAAAATGAAAAAGTGTAAAATTCAGCTAGTAAAAATATGTTTATTAAGCTTAATTACGCCTATTTTAAAATCTTGACAGTATGCGTGAGATTTGAGAGGTTACTTTTATCATTATTTGCATACATTAAGTAGTGATTATTCGTTCTAACATTAAAGAATCCCTAATATAGCTAAGAAGTGAAATGGGTACGGAGTATACATACCACAACAACTTATTCTCGCTAGCAATAACTTCATCAGCAGCCTATCACAGTCCACTGCTGGACATAGCGTATCCAATGCACTTAGACTGCATACATTAACAATTACGTATTCAATTAAAACAAAATTATTATTTACCAGACATTTGATAAATAAAAGACTATAACGATATATACTTCTTGAATTCAAGAGTGGTAGTTGCCATACTCATTACGAATGCAGACATTTTAGTATGTCGGCCTAGATATTAACTCACAAACCAATGGATATATGCGAAAAGCATAAATATCAACAGCAATATTTCGAATGCTATGCTCGTTTGTGTGAAACTAAAATATATCTTGGAATGGTATATTTGTGTGTACAGTGAGAACGGTTATGCACATATCGTAATAATAAGACAGTAGAAGTGGCATCGTGATGTGATACAGAATTTTATTTGTGTCTGCACTATTTGACTTTCTGTGTTTTACAGATTTCGACCTGGGGTAGTGCGTAACCGCTCTGATCTGATTATGTACAATTGTGTTACAATAATGAGTTCTTAATGTTGTCTACGTTCGTGGAAGCGTTCGGACAGCTCTGGATAGTATTTTATGGTTTGCTGTGTGATGTTAGTTTATCAATCAAGACTTTATAATAAATTAATCCTATCTACGTTAATACGAAGCTTTTTTTTTACAGTGTGTAAATCTCTACGGATACCACCGATAGGTCGTTATGTCGGACTCTAATCGACCAAATACCGCACACTGCCTCAGTTACCAATAACCGGGGAAGCAGGTGCGCCCTAGTAAGGAAATCCTGACGTATCTCCGGCCAACTATGGCCCATGATGTTCCCCCTATCTAAATCAAAAGAAAAAAATTCTAAAACAATTAGTTGTTACCACATACTTACTGTGTGCTTGTTGCCCTCCTTATTAAACAAAAAAAAGAACAGAAAAATAATATTTGTTATGAAAGGTGTCTATTACCTTTTGACGAAAACTTGGATGACAGTTTATACAGTTCAATTAAAGTCAGTTAAAATTAAAAAAAAATAAGAAAAAAATACAGAATCGTATATTCAGAACAAAATAAATATAGTTTAAATACTGTCGATTTGAAACTCCATTATTTATATGAGTCGCTGAACTGTAGACGGCAGCGTCGCAACGTCGGTGACTTCAAACGAACACCGCCACGAGCCGTGACAACTTTTTAAAACAAGAGTATCGCAATTCGTTACAAAACGTTAAGTCTTTTGCCTTTGATAGCATTTGTTCACACCAATCTGGGGTATGAACACAAATGCAATAATACTCACATTAAATTATAGCTTTTGTAAAGAAACACTTCACAAACAACAATATTATGATTACGATAACTCGTTAAGAGCGCATCAATAACACAGAGCATCACGTCATCGTCACGTCACGTCATCAACATCATCAGAGTTACAGCGAATCGCGGTGGTTAAGCGCCGACTAACTGGATGAACTAATTAAAAACGAGTGTCTTTGATCCTCATGACATAATAATCGACGTACTCCGTTCGAATCGAATTTAACAAAAGCGACAACGGGTGGCAATGGCCAGTACATAATTTACCTATAAAGTCATTGCACTTACACTTGACGTTGTAAATTATGAAAACGAAAAGTAGTTTGGTTTCTAAACTCGTGTATATTTCTTGTTCAAATTTTGCAAATAATCTCAAAATAGAGAACAGAAAATGTTGTGTGAAGAAATGAGATTAAAACACGAACAGGTTGTATGTGTATAGTTACATATAATTAATAATATAGTGTTGTACAACCGGTAGCGAATGCGACTGCTGTGCTTGAGGTCTCGGGTTCGATGCCCGGGTGGGACTAAATGTTTTTATGATTAGCAAATATTTGTTTCGAAGTTAGGGTGTTTTTATATATAATATGTATGTATTTACAAAAAAAAAGTATGTAAGTATTCTATCAGTCAGTCTAGTTATCATAGTACAAGGTCTGCTTAGTTTGAAACTAGATGACGTTGTGTGTCAAATATCCGAAATATTTATTATTTATATAAAACTTCTGAAGTTATATTACTTTTTTGCACGTTAGGGAAAAATGATGAGAGTAAATTTTTACGATGCAAGCTCTCACCGTCACGTAAACCTGACACCATGAAATTAACGGGACAACATTTTGTTATTAATTATGTACAAAAATTTGTTTTATGAAATTCAGATAAAATATATTCAACTCAATAATCCGTTAAAATAAAGCTTTCTTTCAGTGTTTTAAATACCTTCTTAATAGTAGGTAGCTAGCTAGGTAGTAGAGCCACTCTGATATCAGCGTGAGCGAGCCGGCTCTACCCTCCCACAAAAAACCAACTTAAAGCGCCAGCCGGAGGCCCATTGATGCAGGGGTGACAGTTATCGTGGTAACTGTGTAAGCCTTATACTGTCATGTCATGTGTGTCATCTCACAGGGCCGCCATAGTGTGGGTCACCATACTGCATTGTCTGCATTTGCGATGAGTATGATGATCACAACTCTTGGATTCTATTCATGCTTTCCATCAGGCAGAGTAGAGTCACTTTGGCAGGCTCTTAATGTATACATAAAAAAAAAATACTTTTTTCTAAAATTAGCGTCGCTTACTCTGTCGTGTACCAAAGTGTACAAACAAGATAACACGAAAGATACAATTTTCAGAAAGATTTTTATCTTGTTACGCCAGAGAAGTATAATTTCTTACATGCGTACATGTGTACGCAAGCAAAAACGTGTGTGTGTACATATGTACACACACATGTTTTGTTTTAATGATGTAATACATCTTTGCTACCTAGTTGCGACTGCCGATCAAGTGATCTTGGCTTTAATGCCTGGCTTGGACCAAAAATTATCATTGAGTTTTTGTTATAAAGACAGAAAGACTCAAGACCCGAAGTTTGGAAGTTGCACTCTTAATCCCCGTTGCTCGGCGAGCATGTAATACCGTCGGTCCAGTGCCTGATCTCTCCCTGGTCGTATCAGATAACTGTCCCACCTGATTGTGAGAGTGAGAGAACAGAGAGTGCACTGATGTTAACGCACCCACTTATGCACTACGATATCTCTTGCGTAATGGCTAGTCTCCATTGCACCTCACCTCCTTGTCGAAACCGGCTGGGAGTACATCATATCATACTGCAAACTGTTGTATCCGCAAATTTGTCACAAATAAGAATATCAGTTCTTATATTAATGGAACGAGGTGAAATAACAGAGAACAGCACCGGCGTGATGAGAGTATCATTTGTCTCGATATGTCATGAGTATCGCGGTGTCACATTCAAAATCTCCCGACTGTGGCCATGGTTATGGGTTGAATTTATATTTATAAAGGACAAATTTTTCCCTTACCTCTATGATTGGTGATGAATAATCAGTATTCTGAGGTGATTAAGACGTGAAGAGACTTTTCGCATCTAAGGCTGACGTATCTACGTGTCTGTATGGTGCGAGATAAACGAGAGGGTCAGCCCACCGACGGTGGTCTTTATCGAGTCCTCATTTTAGAGATGTGCTAGGTTTATGCTGTCATATAACTAAGCTATTCTAGAAATGTCAGCCATTATAAACCTAAACAATAATGAGTACTATAAATGTCACTTAGCTGTTGATAAGTAGTTGTTGGTTTTTAGATTATCGTTGTTTCAACACTTCACATGCTTATTTGCTTATGTAGAATTAAAAGACATGGCCACCCTACACTGTAAGTATGAGAGTGAGAAACCAATATACACCTTACACTATTGTATATTGAATTTCATCAAAATGGTGTCACTATCATGGAATAAAGATTCAATTGCGCACTTGGATACTTTCACGATTAACTTAGGGTAAGACTTGATCTTGTTAAGCCCTCAACTTAGTTTATGATCAGTGCGTCACATTTGTGTATTACAAGAAATGAAAACTCACATGATTGAGCAGCGGCAACCCTAGAATTTTAGGGTTGTCTGTTGAGTTAAGTTTAATGTTTTGATAATATTTTTACACATCTCACACATGGAAGTTCTTCACAAAATAGGCAAAGCCAATACACAGTAAATCAGTCACAACCCTAGTACCAGACCGTGTATCATACAATATTATATTTATGTATGTGTATGATCATATATATTGTGCATGTAGTATTTATTTATTTACTATTAATGTATTATTATAATCTATTACTCATATATTTTTATTTAGTAGTAAGTTTAAGTATATTATTTATATTTAAAGTATATTTATAACCTCAATTACTTTGCACCTACCGCATCTTATTTCTACATCAACTGAAGGTCGACTGGGAGAGAATGCCACATGGCATAAAGTCCGCCTTTGTTCGCCATGGCATAACGAGTGCAATAAGTTTAAATGAATATATTATATAATTCAATTATAAACATACCAAAAAAAATAATCTTAACTTCACGCAATTGCTTATCCTCGATGAGAATCGTAACCTTCTTGTTTAACAGTCAGTATCTCTAACTACTAGGCTAGCGGGCAAGTCTGAATATGAAAGGCCCATTGAAATAAAAGGCCAGTTTCAAGTATAATAGAATCCACACCATATCACACAACTTCGTCATTACCTCACACTTTAAAAAGTCATTTCAAAAACGTACCGCACTCCCGTCACTGTGTCCATTACAAAATGCCACCCCAGATTTATGAGTCCACGATGACGTCAGTTAGCACTTCGATGACGTCATGTTAAGTCACCTCCGTACCCTAATAGAGCCTAGTGATTGATGTGCACCCTTTAACGTAGTCAAGTCATGACAACTTTTAAGGTGCTTTGTTGCTTGAAGAAAGTTTTTTTAGAATTTACTGAATATTAGAATATACGCACAACTAAAAGTGCTACGAAACCGTCACCCTTAGATCTAATCTAATTATATAGGGTGAGCCACGAATTAGTTAACATTTAAAAATGAAAACGTAGAAAAAAAACCATTTGAATAATATAAAAATTGTTTATTTACAAGACAACTAATTAATTGAAATTTATTTTCGTTTGTTTATATGACCACCGTTTCGACGTTTGCACTCTTCTAAGCGAGCATCGAAATTTTCGAATACTCGTCGACAAAGAAACCGCGAGATCACCGATTTTTAATTTTAGTTAACGTAGTGTGTTTAGTTTATTGATGTGGATACAATTCTTCAAATAACCCCATAAAAAGAAATCTACTGGGGATAGATCTGGACTTCCGGGTGGCCATGGAATGTCACCTTGTCTAGAAATCACTTTTCCGGAAACATTTCTTTGACCACCGACAGGGACTCATTGGATGTATGACAAGTAGCTCCATCGTATTGAAACCATGTGTCGATTATAGCCCGCAAATTCCAGTAGCGTCGGTCCCAAGAACTCCCGTAACATGTTTGAGGGAGATGTTAGATTCACATGTTAACAAATTCTTGGCCCTATTAAATTATTAGGATTAAATTTTAATAAAAATTTCAGAATAGAATATTGATAGATTTATTGGCTTTCTTAGTACATAAGACAATATTGCATTGAAAGATGGAGAGGCCTACATCCACTGGTGGACATAGGCCTCTCCTTAACAAAGAGGTTTTGGCCTATTACATCACGTTGGCCATTTGGATGATGTTGTCTTACATGATTTGTTCCCTTAGTTGCCTCTTACGACACCCACGGGATGAACAGAGGCAGTGACACTTTGTTTTTTTAATCTGTTACCACACGGAGACTAAGACGGAGAAAATGCAATTATTTGAGCAAAAATTAGACATCATTTTGTTATTTTGTCTCTTCATAAAATTGTATTTTAAGGTGTAAATCCATTAGACTTATATAATCAACTAGCTGACCCGGCGAACTTCATACCGCCTTAGCGTAGCAATGATGCACGATTACAAAAATGATTTATGATGATTATAAATGTATTTTTCTCCGTAAGAACCTTCTCCTAATAACAACAAATACAACAAAAAAAGAATTAGTGAAATCGGTCCAGCCATTCACGCGTGATGCCGTGACCAAGAAAAACGGGTTTCATTTTTATATATTAAGATATGATATTAGCGAACACTTTATCAATTGGGCAATGTTCGAGCTTTACCTGGGATTTAGAGCCTTTGGGCGTTTAGATGTCTATCGCCTGCGCTCGGCAACACGCCAAATTAATTGACGTAATATGTTTTAACATATATAATAGCTAGTCTGCGTTTAAAATGCTTAAACAGTTTAGAAATAATTAGAATAGGTACACTTTAAATTAACTTTACTCAACAAGGGCACAAAAATCATGCTCATATGGTCATACATACACACACGCACACACACGGATACGTACACGCAAACGCACACAGACGCACACGATTACACACACACACACACATACACACACACACAGGTATAGATATACATACATGAGCGCATTCGGTCATTTGCCGATTAACCGTAATTAACGAAGTCAAACTAAAAATTTGTGCTTAATTTTTTTTTGTTTTAAAGCAAGCTTCTGCATTAGGTAAATAAATACTGTATCGGAGAAGACTTTAGAAATATATATAAAACGAACACAAAGAACATCCAAACTCAACAATAATTTGTGGGCCACACAAAGTATTGTCCCATGTGGAATTTGAACCCACAACACTCAGTACACTAGAAAACTGCGTGGCGACCGCTCAAACAACTGCGCTATCCGTGCAGTCATACACATTGAATAATTGATTAAAATTTTTGAATTATTGAATAGATATCGTTTTACACTTTCCGTACTCGTGACAGGTCAATATAACAATAGACTGAGTGTTTAGAGCTTTCATATTCACATTCTTCCTACTGATATTATAAAGGCGAATATAAGTTTGTTTGTTACGGTTTCACGCGAAAATTACTCAACCGATCATCATGAAATTTTGTACACATGTTCTTGGAGGTATTAGAAGTAATATAGCATACTTTTTATTAATATATATATAATAAAATATTATATTATTAATTTATAATATATATATATCTATTATTTATTATTATTTATATATTATTTAAAATGATTTGTTACGAAACTTAACGTAGCAGACCCAATTCCACACAAGCAAAGCCGTGGGCAAAAGCTAATATAGTCTAATTAAACAACTGAGTGAAATTTACACAATAAACTTATCTGCTTTGTATTTTAAGATTGGTATCTCAAATAGATTTTAATACTCTTCAATAGAATTTAATGATACACACGCAATTTGGGTGTATAATTTTTTTATCTAAAATGTAAAATTAACAATTTATAATTGGTAAAATTTTTCATTTTATCGATATCTTGCAACATACAAAATGACCCCTTAAACAAACAAAACTCGCGACCATAAACACATAGATTGTCAACCACATCGGGGGAATACCGAACACTCACAATTTTGTTTCAGCGCACGTACGATGTCGGTTTGTCCATAAAAACGTTATACGGCCACATTCCCGAGAACAGCCGACTCGAAGTGTCAAACTTTGGCCGTATGATCCGGATATCACATTATCTGAGTGCCGGCCGCATCCGGCAATATTTACGGATATGCAATAACAATATTCCTAATGGTTATTGTCACTGCCAAAAATCGAATGAGCACGCCGCGAGACAGACTTTATGTTAGGGAACATTTTTTGTTTCAATTGGTGTTAAATTCATTGAGTTCTTGTTGTTGTTTATATCTTTGGAAGATAAGTATGGTCACTTGATAGATTTTGGAAACGCACGAAAAGAAATCATGTTAGAAACATAAAATGACACCAAAACTGAGTTATATATTTTTGTTTTTCTATATGAAGAGCCTGCCAAAGTGACTCTACTCTGTCTGATGGAAAGCATGAATAGAATCTAAAGAGTTGTGATCACCATAGTCATTGCAAATGCAGACAATGCAGTGTGGTGACCTATACCATGGCGGCCTAGTGAAATGCTTTTTCACGCCACGCTTGGGGACGTAAAAGGCATGACAGTCATCGTGGCAGTGTAAGCCTCACATAGTATATTTAGCATAAATCCGAGTTTAATTTATTTATTTTATTTATGTATTATTAAATATATAAGTATCTAATATACGTTTACGAATAGTCTGTTTACTATATCTAACCTACATATAAATCTACATATTACAGATTTGTCAATTCAGTAAAAAAATACATTAACAATAATTAAACTGTTAATTTTATTTTGTAATTATTTCTTTCAGAATTGAAAATAATATATTCTTGTGGAAAAAAGTGTAATGTGACTACATTCACCCTAGGGATCTTTTCTCTCTGATATCTTGTTTTTGTACCCTATTAATGACTGTTTAACACCTAGCATTATTGGTTTTACTGATGACAGAGATCTGTTTTCTACGCAATGGAGTTTTTTCCAACTAATACTTTTACACTTGCCAAGATATATTAATTACCATTATCAATTGTCAGTTTTTAATAGTTGAGTATAGACCTCTATATTTTTTTTTCCTATATTAAGAGTCTGCCAAAGTGATTCTACTCCGCCTGATGGAAAGAATGGATAGAATCCAAGAGTTGTGGTCAACATACTGATTGCAAATGCAGACAATACAGTGTGGTGACCCATACTATGGCGGCCTTGTGAGATGCTTTTTCACCCACACTTGGGGACGTAAAAGACATGACAGTCATCGTAGCATTGTATTGCACACGTTTACTACGACAACTGTCACCCCTGCATCAATTGCCACTTCACTTCACTTTCACTTTTATAGTTTCAAAATCCAAGTACTCCTCACAATTAAAGCGAATGTAGCGACACTTCTTAAGCCAAAATCCCTCAAGCTTCGAGAATTATATATTCAAACAAACACTTGTACTCAAAAATATTTTTTTCTTCTGAGGTGGTTAGGTAACAAATTGTAATTTTTTTCTCATGTTCAGTTTTTTTAATCATTAAAGTAAGATCAATCCTATATTTGACTAACCCCGATTATCATTTCGTAAAATCTGTGTAATGTCGTTTTTTAAAAAATCTGGCATACCAACTGAAAATTTGTATATATTCGTGGGGCGGAAGTCCTCGACAGAACTACATTTAGTGTACGTTGACCTCAATAATGGGTTGATCAATTAAAGTAAGCTTTGTTTACTGTTACTTTGTGTGCGTTGAATACAGAATTAAATATTGCCGCCATTGTTTGTCGGGATTAATGCATGTAGAAATGTTCTGGAATTTCCTTTACTTTGTGTAATGAAAATTTGCACATTGATTGATGTTGAATTAGGACGACGAATTCAAACATCTCATCTACAGCTTCCGGGTACATGATGCTCCTACTAAACATGTAGTATACCATGAAAAGTACGAAGAGAGTATATTTTATTGTACTTTCAACTGGATGATTATTACTAATAGTATAATAGGCGCCGTGTATGAGAGTGACCATTTTACTTAATACACGAACACCTGATCGCAGGCAAGACAGAGCCTGTACTTTTTTAATAAGACCTATCCCTCCTACACCAGTATTGCCACCAATGAACCGCGAACACACCTACTTATGAAACTCGGAAAGATTTTTTTTTTCCATTTGGAAAGGACAACGCCCGCACTAAGAATAAATTTTGTGTCGCGGGGGGCTTTACAAACATACAAGAAACGGACACAAAGAACACCCAGACTCAGAACAACAATTTGTGGATCACACAAAGTGTTGTCCCATGTGGGGTTTGAACCCACAACACAGCGCAGTAGAGAGCGGCGTGGCGACCGCTTAAACCACTAGGCCAAGCGTGCAGTCGTTCCAGGAAAAGTTAAACCGTCTTGGAATTCGCAACGAAATTAATCCGAAGAAAACTGAAAGAGTTGGAAATATAATTAGTTTACTTCCCTCGTTAGCAAAGCGAGAGACAGAAGGAAGTAAAAGTAGGCATGGTATACATAAATATATTAAAACAGGGAAGCACCACGGACGTAAAATATTATGAGTCCTAAGTAGGTATATTTAATTTCTATAATACTGGTAAAACTGCCTAAACGCATTCCTCCTAATTGACATAAAATCTGAGGATCTTGGGTCCATTCCAACTAATTAGCTTTCTTGTAAATTAACAATTTTTATTATATTTCAAATGGTTTCTATACGATTTTTCAAATGTTATCTAATTCGTGGCCCACCCTGTGCATGACTGTACGTATTTGCACCATGAGATCGATGGTACTTATGTTCAAAACCTCAGTGCTAACTGTCCTGTATGCTTTCCACAAGTGTGTCAGTGCAAGTCGACAAGTAGCTCTATATATTGTTGTTGATATTAAATAATAGACCCCATGACACAATAGACATCCTTGTCAATGCATGGAAACTCTTTTTAGAATTTTCATTAACTATTCTAATATGTTCGGTAAACGAAAAGTTTTTTCTAAAACGAATCCTAAGTAAGAATCTGAGTTTTTATTTTTAACAGTAACATTGTCAAATATGTGAAAAAGTAAATAAGCTTCACTCAAACTCAAAATAGACATCTGTCAAGAAGTAGTTATAATATGTAACAAATTTAGACTAAAAAACAATACTTGTTTTATAAATTATATGCAAACACAATGTTATAAGAAAATAAATGTCTAAGCTTAAGTGAATCGTAATTATGTTCCTAAAATAATACTCTCAAAATAACAGAACGTTCAGCTGGCCGTGTGACGTCATTACGTTACGTCACAGAGTTAGTCGGTTTTAATTATTTTTTCAAGTCATTCCTCGTCTAATAAACGTCTCGTTATATTTGCTATTTTAAAGTATTTTAGTATAGCATTCAAACAAAAATTCGAATTATCTAACGCCTTCTACTACTACCTTACATAACGTTTAGTACTTTTAGAATATATTAAAAGAAAACGAGAGAAAAAAAGCATCAAAACTATTGTAGCCTATGATGTAAGTGGCATACGTTGGACCGAGTGTAGGCACTTCATTATATTCCATTCAGGTGATCACTTGGACGGCCAACTTGTGTTTGGAGCATGTTGTGTGGAAACTTTACGTTGTACGGCGGAAGCTGTCTTGCACCAGTTTGTCTAATGGCTTAGTGCGGAACTATGTGGATAATGGCTGTTCTGCGGCTAAGTTTTCGCCTAAAAGATGTCTTATAAATACTAAGTACACATATTTACCTGGTATGTTCTAGAATTGTTTTGAGTTATGGTTATTGTGCACTTTTTCTAGAAGAGTAAATTTAAGTGTTTTACACAAAAAAGCCGCGTGGTGATGGATTAGGAATACGAAGTGTAACCCACCCTATATTTCGTGTGGATGTCGCAAGAGGGGACTAAGGGGATAAAACGACATAGGACAACAGCGTTGTGAAGTTAACAAAACTTTGATGCAAATCCTATACCAACATGTTTGGCCATGGACGGGACTGTTCAAGGATGTTGATGATGATACAGAAAATCAAACTTAAGAAGTTTAATAACTGCGGCAAAAGTATAGCATCTTTTTTTTTGATGACGTAATGTTTTTCAATAGCCTCTAAGTTCATTATTATTGAAAATAACATTTCTGTTGATTATCATAACAGTGAGAGTGTGTAAGGAAGTGTACTTATAATATTATTGATACAAGAAAACCATAGGCATGAGACGAGACTCTGTGAGTATGGGGGAAATTTCCACTGAATATAATAAGAAGGAAATTGATATGGTTAGAAATACAACGGATCTACATCTTTCCAAAACTGATTGAAATACAAAAGTTTATATAAACAAAGTATATTACCTATGGTGCAAAAGTAACGATGCAAGTGAAGTACAATGTAATGCCAAGTTATACTCTTATAAAAAGAAAACGTATATTGTCCATAAAATTGCTTAATTTATGTAACAGTTGGTGGGGCACATTGTACGCAAAGACTATGATCGATGGAGAAGAAAAGTTCTTGAGTGGCCACCACGTACAGAAAAACGCAGCGTTGGTGATCCGAAAACCCAGTGAGGGTGGCGGGAAGTCGTTGAATGCGCGCGGCACGGGATCGGCTCTTGTGGAGAATCTTGGGAAGGTCTGTGTCCAGTAATTGATGTCTTTTGACTGAATTAACCCTGATGATAATACAAGTTTGTTATCGGTTCTTGGATGCAATTAATATGATCTAGGGCATGGCTGATGTAGGGCACTTACACATTTCTGGATGTCGTAATAGCAGTTGTTCCCGGATCTCTCCTATGTCAGGCGCAGAGTGGCACACCGTGTGGTTTTAGTCGGTCCGATTCCGACACACCACCTCGCCGTAAACCCCGGTGGGTGACGGCCCGAGGGGGTTTCCACACGATAAAAAAAAAAAAAAGGAGGGCACTTACACATTTAGATGAATGTAGTGGCTAGTTAATCGTATCGTATAAACATACGAAAACCAAGTTTTTACATCAAACTCCTTTATAGCATTCCTTCTGCTACCTCTTAGCGAGTGAATGAGGAAGGCAAACCGCTTGCAGGTGTCTCTTAGACCCCTGTATCTCAAAAATAACTGTCATATTTATCCATCAAAAGAACTTGAGACACAGAATATTAAATATAATAACTACATAGATACTTTAATAACACAGGCGGCTGTTCTCCATTATCTTTGACTCTTAAATCACCACGGAAAGTACTATTAGGACTGTAAAGTGCGTACATAGGTATATGGAAATTATCTACCATTACTTTAATGGTGCTATGGAGCAATTTGCTGGGGGCAAATGACGTCATTTCGCCAAGAAGATTTCCGTAATGCATTGTTATACATAAAATTCTCATTGGTTATTATGTACGGCGAACAGTTTGTGAAATAAGTACGTTATATAGGCTTATGTATTGGAATATACTCGTACGAATAGGAATTATGACTATCTTGGTTAATTCCTGACCTGACCTGTACTACAAGATTGAACGATCGAATAATCAAACGTACATAACATATTTTAATTCATTCATACCGTAGCGTCTTTTGCATATACTATTGTAATGTTTTTATGGAGGGTAGTTTTAGTTTTCTTAAATGGCAACACTACTCGACCCCGTCACTCTTTTGTGACAACTTCCGGTGAAAGGATTGAGATTGGTGGAGTTGAAACAGCATTTTGATTATTGAGACAGGAGCTGAATTAGTCGTTCGATAACCATCGGGGTGGTAAGTTGTCTAGTGGAAACTATACTAGTTGTCCGATAAAAGTGTTAAAAGTGGAATAAAAGTTAGTACTGAGCTGTTAATTGGAGTTATTTATAATACTATAATATAAAGCCATAACTATATACAAGATATAATAGATTATATTTATTTATTCATATGATCTTACACTCTAACAGATAACTGCATCGTGCAATTAAAAATTAATAAGTTTATAACATCACCACATCAGAAGGTCAATAAAAATTATATACTAATATAAAATTTCTCGTAATAAACATACTCTCTTTTACAACTAGGTTCTATTTTGTAACTGAAGAAATCAATGACTGCTGGACGAAAGTCTCCCCCAAGGACCGCTCACCATATCGGTCTTGGGCAATTCGCATCCATTCGCTGCTAGCCACCTTCTTCAAATCGTAGGTCTATCGCGTCGCAGAACGCCCTACACTACGTTTGCCAAATCGAGGTCTCCACTTTAGTACACTTCGGCTCCAGCGACCATCGGTTCGTCTGGAGACATGGCCGGCCCACTTCCACTTCAGCATACTGATTCTCCGTGCGATGTCAGTTACTCCAGTTCTCTGTAGAATAACCTCGTTACAAATTTTATCAGCCAGATAAACGCCCGGCATCGCACGCTCTATCGCACTCTGAGCTACTTTAAACTTATGGACCAGTCCAATGGTGAGGATCTACGTTTTGGCCCCGTATGTCATTATGGGTAGGACGCACTGGTCAAATACTTTGGTCTTTAGTGATTATGGGATCGGCAACTTGAAGATGTAACGCAACTTTCCGTATGCTTATGCCCAGACGAATCCTCCTACCAGCCTCCCGATTGATTCGTCTGGGCTTGTAACTGTAGAAAATATTATTTGTGCCACAAAGAAATCAAACCTTCATAAAATAAATAAAAGGTTACAAAGTGAAGTTTATTCATGATCGTTTGTTCAAAACATTGGTTCACCTGACAGGAGGTACTTTAATGAGTTTTATGACTAAATTGAAATTTATAACTAACGCAGTATCATGTAGTACAACTTCCTCGAAGTTATGCTTTTCTCGTTCAAAGTCGAAATTCTCGAAGTTGGTTACCTACGACCAAAGGGATTTTCTTACGAAGCCTGTAGGTTTTGCAATTCTATTCTATATTAAAAGGTTGCCAAAGTGACTCTACTCTGGGTGATGGAAAGCATGAATAGATTCCAAAAGTTGTGGTCACCATACTCATTGCAAATGCAGACAATGTAGTATAGTGATCCACACTATGGTGGCCTTATGAGATGCTTTTTCACACCCTGCTTGGGGACGTAAAAGGCATGACAGTCATCGTGGCACTGTAAGGTTCACATGGTTACCACGATAAGTGTCACCCCTGCATCAATGGACCTCTGGTCTCCCACTCACCAACAAAACAGGACAACACGGATGCTGGCGCTTTCATTTCTTATATTGTAGTTCAATTTTTTAAAGTTGTAGTGAGTTCTTAAGAAATTTAACTTCTAACTTTAGTTGTAAGCACTTTCTTGCAGCGGGAGCACGTATTAAATGTTATATTAACCTTTTTTCTCACTCTGTTTTTTACTTGCCTGTGTTGTAAAGAGGAGTTCTTCGAACTACTACCGGCCGCAACTTATACTACTTATCCAAGCACTACATGATGTCAAAGTTCTGTAAATATTATCAATAGTCTCCATCAGTTCACTGCTGAACATAGACCAGACACGTAAATATACCGTAACGATAGCATCAGATGCTCCTACGGCTATATTACATTCGAAATAAGGTAAACACTACCATATCATATTATTATTAGGAATTTAGAACCCTTTATTCATAAGGGGTCATGAGTCACATTCAAATATTTTAATTAAAATCATAAGTCAAGAGAATTGAGGGTCCTACTGAACCTTACAATAAATCAGAACTAGTATTTAATTAATCATATATATCAACGTAAAATTGAATCCCAGATTCGTCCCGACGCATTTTCTTCACCAGATCATTTCTCTTAATAGGTACCTTAATTTCTCCTGCCCTTTAAGTAAAGGTTTTCATCTCATGGAGGCATATTAAGGCTAAAATACGAGCAGAATGAAGGCATACATTCAGGCAAGATTAACGGGAGCCGGTAATGGCCCGCGTTGAGCTGATTTAATGTTTAGATCCACCTTCTGTTGTGGTTTATTTAGAAAAACGAAATAGGTTACGGGTGGGTGTATTTACATAGACGAAAAGATTTTAAGCGAACTGTGTTGGTAATAGTTGAAAAGGCTACAGAATATAACACATTCGTTAACACACTCTGTATTCTTACCCGTCACCATACGGAGATAGCTGATAAACGAACATATTTACTTCTAATATTTAAATGTTATGTTTCACACAACATTTCCCATGGTATACAGCAATCTTATCTTTGTCTATTCGAATTCTAGTTGAATGGCTTTTCTTCATAAAATGGTACAAAACCAGGTAGATTACAGATAATACAATATTTGCGTTTGTCAATCTACGAGTTCTGTTTTAAAAAGGTTGAACTATGCTATACTATACTTAATGAATAAATTTTAGCCTCATGAAAAAAATGCATGACAAAAATGATACACCAATTACCTACCATCTATCAGTATTAACTCTGTAGTGTATTGTGTGGGGTTGATGTTGCAAGAATGAAGATGGAGTAAGAAATAAATAGTCCAAGGTGCACAAGAAACAGAATGAAAGTTTATTGAAAAGGATTACACACTACACAAGTTCAGTTTGGAAAAGAACGAGTGATAGAAACGACAGATCGAGAGAACGTAAAATTAATAAGGAAGTAACGTATCAGCGCGCGGCGAATTATCGGCGGTAGGACCAGGAAGGCACTGTCCGTCCTCAAATCTCGCGCTGGCGCGGTGCGTGTGCGCAAGCGCAACAGTGAGATATCACCGTCTCGCCCACACGCATCCGGCTCGCGTGACGTAGCCGGTCGATGGACAATAGACCATAACTACGCCGGCCGTTGTCAACAAAATAATATCTACTAATAAAGACAGTTTGTATACTTAACATTTAATTTAAATAAATAATATATTATATATATAAATATATAGGTAGACACATAATGTTAAGGCAAGTCACTACAACTCTAATTTGAGGTTCGCATGCAATGAAAATTGTACTAAGCAATGTTCGTAACATACGCTCCTGTGAAAGTAGTATAAAATTCCACACGTATTTATTAAAAATAGTATAAATTTCCTTACTACATATCTGATGTACCATCATTGCGTTCTCTGCAACCAGCTGGAATGTTAATATTTCGTAGATTAATTTCTCAATATGCGTGTAGCCGTGTATACAGAGCTTTTACTAAAATGTGGCCTGTTTTTTAAAAAATATTGCTGTCGTTTGATCGTAATAGTCCTACTTTTGTTTTTAAATGATATAGGGGGCACACAAGCAGGCGGATGATAACTTAATGGTAAGTGACTATCGCTGAACATGGACACCTGTGACTCAAGAGCGAGTGCGTTGTCGACCTTTGCGTCTTTTCTCCTTGAATCAGGGATAGGAGGATTATAGCTAAGGTTACCATTCACTCTGTACAAAGAAAAAAATTTAAAATCGTTTATCTGTAAGGCGTTCTTCCCTTCAACTATGATCCCAGGTCATTTAAGTGGGGCGTGAATAAATATTTCATTAGGTCGTTATAGTGTAGGTCACAGGCATGAATGAGTATGATGACAACCACTTTTAGATTCTATTCATGCTGTCCATTAGGCAGAAGAGAGTCACTTTGGCAGGATCTATATTAAAAAAGAAAGAAAAAAAAACTAAGGTCGAGCCGGCCCAATGGTGCATGGCTTTCTCACGGTTACTATATTACAAACAGCTAAATGGTGGACCTTATAAGATGTTTATTGGACGAATTCCTAACCGTAAGTTTTCCCCCTTTTTACACAAAGAACATAACTCTCACACCAAGAATATTCCCTGCATCCTTTAGGGTTTACAAACAACCGTTAAACGGACGCAGATAACATCCCAACTTAGAACAGCAATTTGTGAATTACACAGAGTATTGTCTCACATGCGGATCGAATCCACAACACTCAGCTGCTTGAACAACTACAACACATGTGCAGGCAAAGTAAAGTAATAAGAAGCCAACATTTTTAAGGCTTTAAACCTCTTCGCTCGTTGCTTTTTGTTGAAAA
Organism: Hypercompe scribonia; assembly: GCA_949316085.1. NCBI lineage: Eukaryota > Metazoa > Arthropoda > Insecta > Lepidoptera > Erebidae > Hypercompe > Hypercompe scribonia. The sequence continues at coordinate 993,008 of OX438976.1, read as the reverse complement.
ATATTAGCGAACAGTACATCAACGTAATTTATCGCTGGCAACATTCCCCTGCCACTTATTACAAGTTCCTGCACTCTGGGTAGCGTGGTTAGCAATGGGCTATATATTAAATTCGCTTCGCTTACTCTTAATTGTATCTCACCTGAAGATTGTACTTTTCTTTCTGCATATTAAACATAAAATTCGTAATACAATAGAGCTCTTTTTCATATAATTCCGTAAAAGTCTATTTGAGTGGTTTCTACTTAAATTTAAAAGGCTTTACGAGAGTATAATTATTACACGAACGGTCTAACTCTACCAAAGCGCTACTACGGCCTTCCGGTTGCTTTATTAAAAATGTCACTTTTCAAACGGAAACAACGTTCTTATGACTAATGAGTTGCAAGCGTCTGTACGAGTATGTTAAGATGTTCACTTCATCATTATCATCAGCCGGAAGACTCCACCCTAGAACGCCACGCCGTACGACTGGACGCCAACTGCATCAATCGGCTCCCCGCGACTCGGACTATGTCGTCGGTCCATCTAGTGGGAGGCCTACCCACGCTTCGTCTTCCGGTACGTAATCGCCACTCGAGAACCTTTCTTCCCCAACGGTTGTCGGTTCTACGAGAGATGTGGCCTGCCCATGTTACCATAAGGTAATTCATCTTGCTTGTTTCTTCCCTTTAACATAAAAAAAAAGAAAATCCCGTTCGAAATCTCTCAATAGCTGCATACAAACAGCTCCTTATAAAAACTAAAATCTATCAAATGCAATTGAGATTAGCACTCTAAGTCTCACAAAGAGAAATAACTTCAACTTGCCTTCTAACTATCGAATGTTTCCCTCTGTGACGTCATTATGCCAGGCGCGTTGTAACAAACGAGTTGTAACGTCCTCCGGCACTCCTCCGGCATCCTGAGGCATGCAAACACCGTTATATTTAAGTCAGAAGTACCAAAACTTTTTTTTCTCATAGACCACTTTCAAAATTTTATCGGTGCCGGTGGACCTTTCTACCGTATTCCTAAAACTCGACAAAAGTTGTAAATTTATTTCATTTAACATGTGATGTCTGTTTTTAAATTGATAAGGTTTTTTTTAAATGTAGGTCTTTACTTTCCAGGAAGTTTAAAACTGATTCAAAAACTGAATAAAATTTTACTGAACATTAACCCTTCGATAACCAACGTACGTAAGAGTAATCACTGGAAGTTTTCAACATTCCCGTCTCACAGTTGTGCAAATAAACGCGTATTCAAGGCATTCATTAATCACAAATTAAAACAGTTGGTGCAATTTATCACTCAAATTTTTCGCTACTAGGTGTTGTCGGTGTATGACACAGTGAATTGCAGCTACCTTTCGTATAATTCTTTTAAGATGGCTTATAAGCCGATGAAATCGCCCGACTATAGCAAGATCGCCATCTATTGCCGCGGAAATAATGATGTGACTGGAATCTATTTTTCCTTCAAAATCATTCAGGATATGAAATATTGGTTCATCTTTAGTGTCCATCTCTTCAAAGACGGATGAAATTAACTGTTGTAATGGTATAATATAAATAATGACATATTGTAAGATGCCATGTAGTCATCAACACTGTGCTGCCGATATTTCTTCTTAGATTCAGCTGTATTTCGTATCAGCTACCAATTTATATATAAAAAAATATTTTAGTAATTGTGAGACAATCTTACTTAACAAACAATGGCTAATTTAATAGAATACGATTAATTATTGTAATGAAATAAAAAAAATATCGGTAGTAAACTGTCTCTAATTATGAAAAGCATAAAATTGTTAAGACCCATACTAGAGTTTTTGAAAACGGCTGAACCGAAATACAATGTAAAACATTTTTTCATAAATATAATAATACAAGGTTTTGCCCGTAGCTGCGCCCATATACTATCGATCATCTCGGTAGAGAATACGCTATATCCTTCTTCAAGAATCAAAATATCGTCCTGCCAAATTTCATTGAATTTGGTGAAACAGTTTAGACGCGAAAATGTAACAGGCAGACAGAAAGAGTTACTTTTAAATTTAGCCTATTAGTACGAATATTCAATTAAGCCATTTAAAAAAAGTAATTATAAATTAGGGTAAAAAGTTATTATAAGGTATTATAAATTAGGGTAATAACGACTCTGTTCAGTATTTAGTTTTTAATACGTACCTACTACACACAAATAACAAAATAAACATAATATTTCGTGGACTCTCAATACGAATTGTGAACGTTATGTTTTTGTCATGCCATAGTAGACCCCCGTCGAGTCTTATCTTGCCAATGTAGACCCCTAGGGGTCTCCATGGACATTTAAATGAATGCCACGTACCCGCTGAAACGACACTCGACTCTTTTAAATGCGCTTTCTTGTGAATGTTGGAAATAAAGGCGATGTCGTCGTGTTACATTAGTATAATGGAATGCAGTTAATGAACAAAGATTTCTTTGAACAATTAATAATCTGTATTTTAAAATGAATTTTGCTCTAATCCGTTTCACGGTGTCGTCTACTTGGATTGCTTAATGTCTTTATACGATTTTTCCAAGTTATTGGTACACACTTCCGTTCCTTTTTATGGTTATGATACCATTTAATTTAAAAAGTAGAAAACAACGTAACACAAATAATGCTTGTCATAGAGCAATGTCTGACGGTCCTATGTGAAGTAAATACTTTACAAAAATATCTCTTAATACCAAATAGTTTACATACAAAAACTAAAGTTATTTTCTTTCACAAACTCAAGATGGCTGCTATTTATTTACAACAGACAATATATAATCTCAAGTTCCAACACGAACTGGCTCGCAGTGGCTTTTTAACCTGGATTATGTTCCGGGCACAGCTGGGACAAACAGACAAACAAGCCTTAATGTTTGTTCTCTATTCCGAAGCACCGTTTGCCTCGACCGTTTTGTTTGATCAACACGTTTTGTGTACACCAGTTATGTAGGGCTGTTGATGATGTTCCAGCTCACTTTTACTGAATATTATTTTTCGTAACTTTTATAAAAAAAATAAAATGTGTGCACACAAAAAATTATACTTGTTTGGCGTACCATGATGAAAATCAAAAAATATTCTTTCTTTATCCTATGTTTGTGGAGAAAATGACATCAATAATAAAAAAAAATGTATTTAATACCTTGAAAGAAAGTTTTATTATAACACATATAATGTGTTATGTTATTTAAATAAGTTTCATTTAATTATAACGCACCAAAAGTGAGCGTGACGGTGTCGTTTTTTTGTGACGGTGTGCGAGGCGCTATGTAAAAATTTACTCTCATCATTTTTCTTAACGCACCAAAATAAGTATAATTTCAAGAATAGAAGAGATAGTTTTTTTATTCAATAGGCAGTAACTGGCCGTGACAGATAAACAAAAGTAATTAAAATTGATTTTAGGCGATCATCATCATCTCAGCCAAAAGACTACGCTGACTACTAGCCATTAGATGCGCGTGGCACGAAACGGCCTGCTGTAGAGAACCATAAGGGAGGCCTTTGTCGAACAGTGGACGTAATTAGTCGTGTAAACAACTGTTTAAGCTTAAAAAACTAATATAATATTTAGTATTTACATTACAAACCGATGTTTCATTTTTGTTCTCTAAAAGTGTCTGCAATCCACAACACGTATTATTATTGATTCGTGTTTACATAATTATCCCATAATTATAGGGATAACTGTATATTTGTATCATCCTGATATAAATTCAAATAAATTATTTCATGTTATTAATATTAAAGGGAGAAATATCACCTATCTGTATGTTGTGTGCTTTCCAATAATTATCACATTCCAGATCATCGGTGGTGTATTCACTCGCTTACTTCACGCATGGGCAAGCATGGTGTATACGTGGCCATGCACGATCGCTTTGTAATAGTTATGTGCATATTTATAGAGGGTATATGTATAAAGTCTTATAATAGTGAACTATTTGCCGTGTGATGATGGATTATAAAAACCAGGGCGTCATCACCCCAACGGGTTTGCGATTAAAGTAGGAAAAATCTAAAAAAATCCTGTAACAATCCGTCTGGCCAACGTGGCATAGTAGCCCAAAGAAAGATAATGGGTGTTCTTGCTCTAGTTCGGCCTACTGCAAATTTAATTTCGTTTTAATCCGAGACCTACGAAGTCCACGCCATATTACATAGCTCCTGTGTATCCTACATAATCCCTTTATCAGAATTTAGCTTCTCTCTGTTCCGTTACCAAAATGAATGCATCTCCGTAGTATACGACAAAAGTCAAAAGTACTTTGAATGCGGTACGGGTAGGATGGTATCGAGCTGATAAGAAAGTACAATTAAATATTAAAATATCAATTTTCTTTTATCTTATAACGTAAATAACTTACAATAATACTATAATAGTTTATGTGAAATGCAACTAAATAAACTAAGCGAATGTGTGCAAAAGCCAATCTAAGCTTACCTCGGTAATTAGCACTCTATAAGACGTGCGCTAGATGAGCTAACAGGTAAGTGCTTTCTATAAAGGCGGATTCATAATGTCGTCCTGAGCACACAATGCACTGGTAGCTATTACCTAATGTTATTAACTTTGAAAAATCTTTTTTACTCAAACTATTCTGCATTGCAGTTGCCGAAGTTAATGTCATTGGCATTTTATTGTGTCAAACTTTGCACGATGCAAAATTGCACTTCTCCATTTAAAAGTATTATAACATAGGGCTATATATGTATATATATATATACTATACGACACAACAAAGAATGTTAGCCCGAATTTTAGTTTTACATTTAGTTTTATAGTTCGTGATAAATTTAAATATGTATGTATATGTATAAGTGACATAAAAATGCAAATTCACCATAGGAATTAGTTTGAGTCGTTTTTTCTATTTAGTTAAGAAAAATTATTGAGGAAAATATTGAACTAATATACATATATTTTGCAGGTAGAATATTATTTACGCATTATTTCTTGTATTTTTAGCCGAGTGTGGTTTCACCTTTATGTTATGTGCAGTTGTGGAGTGGTTTAGAAGATTGCCCCTTTCTTTCAACAGTTGAATGTTGTCCGAGAACTAAGTACGGCTTAGAATGGATACGAGAAAATCCTGTTTTCTTGAAATACTTTTAACATATTAAGGCACGTTGGTTTGTAAAGTGCTTTTGAGAATTTAAGAGGAAATTTCTATAGGTTCTGTTTGCTTCTGTAACGTTGAGGAGTAGGGAGGGCATTCCTTTTTGAAGTTGAGTTGCAATGGCTTAAGAAAGCTTAAGAGTAAAACTAGAAACAGTCTAGTAGGTTTTTGTAGTCTGGAAACAAAATTTTATAGCTTACAAAACTGAATAAGGATGTCAATATTTTGAAAGAATGTTGACATAAAAAGAGAGAAATAGGTATACTAAAACACATATGGGCCGACTTGAACAAGGTGACTCCATGGCTTCCGCGAGTAGGTGTTAAGTGATTTTTAAATTACTTTTCACCGAGTGAGTGTAGTTACTAAAGGAAAGCCTCTCCTGTGAATGAATCGCAGATAGATGTAATAAAATGAAATTGATACTTCTTTCCTTGGAGAACGGATGTTCGTTAATTACTAACATCTGAGTAATTTACATACGCACGTGAAAAGGAAACAAAGAGCACGTAAACTTAGAACATAAAATCGTGGATCACACAGTGTTGTACCGTGTGGGATTCATTCCCACAACACTCAGCGCTGTAGGAAAGGCGAGATGACCGCATAAACCGATACGGTAGAGGTGCCGATACAATTGATAGATTAATGAAGTATTTTGTACTAGTCGAACTATTTACGAAACTTTTAATATATGTGTGAACTCTGTTCCTAATTTGGTTCATACCTTTGCGAGTCGCAAGAACAAACGAGGTAAAGTTTCCCATTGGTTTCTTGTGAGAATAAGTTCGTCTTGCACTTGGTATATGAGTTCTTTTGAACCTTCGCCTCTGACTTTTTAATTATCGTACTAGAATTACTACTTGAATTTCTAGACATGAATGTATGAATGAATAGAAAGGATGTATCAGGATCAATGGTGGTATAGCAATGGAAAATGTTCAATTTAGTCGCACGAAATAATAATAATAAATAAATTAACATTTTAGACGTTTAACACACAACGTCATCTAGTTTCAAACTAAGCAAAACTTGTGCTATGATAACTAGACTGACTGATAGAATACTTATATACTTTCTTTTTTTTGTAAATACATACATATTATACTCAGTAAACATCTAAACTCTGAAATCAATATTTGCAAATCATACAAACATTTGATTCGACTTGGGGATTGAACCCTAAACCTCAAGCACAGCAGTCGCTTTCGCTACCGTTACGCCATCGAGGTAGTCAAGAATAATAACGCGAGTGAAGCCGCGGGCGCAATAAAATTTGTGGCTACAAGCAATGTAATTTTTCTACGTCATCGTTCGTGAAAATTTTGAAGAAGATAACGTATTTGACAAATGCTCACTCTCAGGGATGTGAAGGTCTGATGCCAGTTGTGCCGTACAGTAACTGATATTCAGGTAAAACAGATTGAACTGGTAGCCGAGCCTAGAAAATATAAGGAATAATGAAGACCAGAAAGGTGACGATTCCCTGATATATAGAGTTAATAGTAGTTAGTAGACAAGAGTTTTTAAAATTGGTTTAGTATTTAAGGCTTGAAATCATAGTAAACGAACAAACTCTAATCACTTTTATAATATTAATTAGAATATTCTATTTTTTAAAAATAATAAACATAAAAAATACCAAAACGAATAGAATAATTCTTCTTCTTAAAATAATTAAATAATAATAAATAAATATTTCAGACATTTGACACAAAACGTCAAACGTCAAACGACACAAAACGTTTCAAACCAAGCAGAGCTTGTGCTATGACAACTAGACTGACTGATAGAATACTTACATACTTTTTTTTGTAAATACATATATATTATACATAGAAAACACCCAAACTTCGATATAAATATTTACAGATCATACAAACATTTGGTCCAACCCGGAAACCGAGGCAGTTGTAGTAAAAGTAGGTAGGTAACAAATACAAGCAACTGTAGTAATGAGTATAATATAACCTCACCTACCACATTCCTGCAATACGAGTCGATGTAGTGAACTTACTATCATGCATTAAATCACTGAGCATTTGGTATAGTACACAACACTATTTGAAAGCTGCTGTGTATGTTGTGTACTTTACTCATGCACACATAAATAATTTAGATATAATGTGAAAAACAATCGAACCACATAACGAAATTACATTTCTTCATTTGTCTGGTAATGATTTCAATTGTTTTAGAAGAGTTGTGTGTATAACGAGACTAAAGCCAAATGGTGCGCAATTGGAGAGGTCTATGTCCATCAGTGAGCTCCGATAAGCCAATGGAGATACCCATACTCTTACTAAACACCTTTTAGTAAGAAAAAAATTTATAGCCTGTTGATGTAGTGGCTAGTGATACGTGTCAGAGACCGTGGATTGGATTTCTCCTCATGATAAATTTTGTGTGAGGACCACGATTATTTGTTAAATATGTCAGGGTGTTATTACACACACATATATATAGAAATCATTCCTGTTTCCCGGGAGTGCTGGGCAGAGGCATATTAAACGCCCACTTTTCGTTAGTTAGTGTTTTGGTCCCACATAATAGGTGATGTAGCTAATCGGGATGTTTTGTTTGTCAAAGCATTGTCTGTCGATTAGTGAGTGCACCACTTGCTTGAGTTTGACTCGGAGATGAGTTTAATTTATAATATTTATATGTTTAGAAATATTCCGTAAGAAATATATAAGTATACATGTCCAGTTGACGACTAAATAATCTTGACCCTTATTATGGAAGAGGGCTAGAAGTGTAATCAACAAATATGAGAGCTTTTAACACGCCTCTGCTTACCTTTTATGGAGTGTGTATATGTGTATACATGTGTGTCAATTTAATTAAATAGGATTAGGTTTAGTGGACAGGGCCCTGTTTAATAAAAGTGACATTTCGACATGTATAGAATGTCAAAAATGTTATATATATCGTATAATAAAAGTGACAAATATGTCAAAAATCGACAGTTAAAATCTTGACATGTTTGTCATTTAAAAACTTATTTAATAAAACTCGAAACGTCAAAAAACCACATTCAACTTATTTGTGATAGTCTTCGATGTCAATTGTCGTATTATTGTGACAATTACGTCAATAGTTATTTGCAAATAATCTGTATTATGAAGTTTGCAAATAATATTAATATAGATAAAGAATGAATCAGTTACTAGTATGATTTCGATTGTTTGTTTTGATCGCATGTAAAATTAAAATAAATTTATGAAAATAGAAATATCCTCTTTGGGAATTTCAATGACCAATGGAGCCATGATTAAAAAAAATCTTTTACAAACACTTTCTTCCAACTTCAAAATATGATTTCGAGACAGAGAGTAACGCTCTTGATATCATTGTCAGACAATTTTACAAATATGTCAATGTGTAATGACAATTTTCTGTTAAATAAAGCAGACTTAATAAAGTTTTTAAGAGAAATCGTCACCTGTCACTCAGAAAGTTTTACTAAAGATAAAAATATCGAATTGTCGCGACAATCTGACAAATTTGTAAATTTTCCATTATGACAATTTCGCCTGCCAGTTTTATTAAACAGAAAACATATCGAATTGTCAGTTTTTGACATATCTCGATTTGTCGGATTGTCAGTTTTATTAAACAGGGCCCAGTAGCTTGTACTCAAATAATGAATATTACATACTTTGTGAGCTCTGTATAAATGAAAGTAGTATTGTGAATTCCTAATGTGAATTTATTTCACATCAACTCGATCATCACTGAGACCGCGCTCGGTGTTGTGATTGGCCCGCATTAAAATCTTCACCAATTGCAAAGAAAAAGGCGGTCGCTGTCGAGAGCGAGTTGAAGTTAAATTAACTCACACTAAGCCCTCTGTAATAGTAAGTGAAACAGCTCTACGAGCCGACGCGACGGCCCCGTACATTAAAATTTTTATGATCACATAAATTACGCGAAATGCCTCGATAATAATGGAGGCGGAACTCTCTTTAAATGCTTTCATTTCGAGATAAATTAATATTAATTGTGCGCTTATTCGACAACGATTGCGTCTGTCACGGACAAGTATTGTGCACGAAATTGATTGTATTGTTGATGGACTCCAGTAATGTTGTTACTGTATTGTTTCATTGTGAAATGTACGTTTACGTGTGGCGACAGATTAAGAATACGAAGTGTCACCAGCCCTATTCATCCCGTGGTGGTCGTAAGAGCCAATTAAGAGAGTAAACATTACGGAGATAGTAGTATTTTAAAAAGAAAGAAACCTTGACACAAATTCATAAAGCAAATCCATGAAGCATATTCAATACATGAAAGAAATCAACAAAAACAAACTACAAACAAGGAAAAAACAACACTCACAGGTTTACAATAAGCCCGCAAAATTAAAATCGCAACTATGAAAACAGAACAACACGAAGCATAAAACTGTTGCTTTTGCTGACCAATCTAGGTAGGGAGTGTGGATAATACTACAGGGAGTGTTAGAGACTATTTTACAACTTTTACTATTAAAACACGTCACAATAAAAGTTAAATTGATTGATAATTTCATAAGCTTTTCATGGATACAGTCTCTACTGCATTATAGTGAGACAAATACCTGTAAACGTCTTTTTAAACCCAAGTCATTAACAAAATGTAAAAAGTTTTAAGTATATTATTGGCCAATTAAATAAATATCATCAACAGCCTTTTACAGTCCACTGCTGGAGATAGGCCTCTTCTTAGCGAGGAGGGTTTGGCCTACTATACCACGCTGGCCAGACGGGTGGGAATAGGGTTTGTTTCAAGTTTTCCTTCTCTTTGTAATGATGTTGTTTTGCATATTTGGTTCCCTTAGTCGCCTTTTACGATACCCACGGGATGGATAGGGGTGGTAACACTATGTATTCATAATCCGTCACCACACAGACTAATAATAACTTTAATAATCTTAAATTAAATAATAACTTAACGTTTAAACTAGCAAATTCCCATGACTTTCAAAGTGACTGATATCTAAAACAATCGACCCCTATAGACCGACCGCGACTAGGTAAACGTAGTGCAATGCACCCTACGGCACTGGCCATGGCCATGCCCATGGCCTGACTACTTGAGGAAAGTGGCTGAAAGTGGATGGATGTGGACTGCCCTAGACCGGGATGGTTGGTGCAATTTGGGGGAAGCCTTCATTCAGTGGTGGACGGCGATAAGCTCAAGTAAGGCTGGTTTGACTGGAATCACACTACTGCCTTACAGAAAACCGGTGCGAAGTAAATTTTTCGAGGTTACTGGCATCTCCACCAGCCAGCTCCCTTTACATCTGTACGCTGTCTTTCAAGCTGGAAATGTCCATGGGTCATGGTAGTTATTTACTATTAGGTGATAAGAACAGTATGTAGTGTGTGTCAGTATGTTCGTCTATCTCAATTTTCTTGGTAAGCAATTCCGGACTTTTCTTAATTATTCCACGAACGAATTGAATTTTTTTTTAAAAAGTTCTTTGCTAGTTAATTTTATCATAATTAGTTTTATTCAAACCAGTTCATATTTTATACGATAATTTATTTTCAATTATGAATTACATTCATTTGGCACTTTTAAACCGAGATAACCGACCGAACTCATATTACGCAGATTGCTAAACGATAACCGTACTTTCTCAATTGCTGAGCTGTCGCCACGGGATTATTTAGTGCTTTGTTTGCCGGAAGTAGATGGGGCATCGCTTTTATTGAGCGGAAGTTACGTCATTAAGATAATTGTGTAAGCGGTGTGTATGTAATATTATTTGTGCGATTACATTATGTATATGGTTTAAAGTTAAGTTATTCATGTGGAGTATCTCATATCATCACTATTGCTGTGGTATTTTTGTTATTTCTTTCGTAAGCTATCATTTTATACTGTTTGTTCCTCACAATAATTTCAATGTCACATGTGCTAAACGTTTCAATTTTGCTGTATAGATGTATAGTGTAATTGAAGGAAATTTTACCTGTGTTTGTATTTCAGGACTGTAACACTAGTGTTGGACCAAATAGGAGGTCCTTTTTATTCAGAAAGTGAAGTATATTGCTGTGTAACATAAAGGAAAATTGTTTATTGAATAGAAAGTAGAGTAGGTTGACATGATCTTTTTTTATTATTTCGGTTTTTTAATTTTCAGTTTAACATAAATATGCTAGTTTTTAGATAACAAATAAGCAATAAAATTAAGTTTAAAAAATTAGTGGCTTTTAGATCACAGAATAAATATACTTCTATCTCTGAATAGAAATAAAATAAATTGTTAAAACTACCCCTAAAAATGTACTAAAGGAAACAGAACAGTTTTAATCACTTACCAAAGTTCTAAAACCTATTCGGAGTGAATCTCTAGGATTATTTTTATTACCATCTATTTATTCAGGCTTTTGCGGTTCGTACTACCGGCCTTTTGAATATTCACGAGTCCTAATCTTGGACGGAACACAAACCCCATGAGTGCCTATGTATAACAATACACATAAATTAGTTTTGTTTAAATTTGATCTGCCATATTTCAAGCAGTTCTTTAGTGATGGCAATGTTGAGGCTTGTTGGTTTTGCTCTTTGCAATGTCCTGTTTCCAAGTCAAAGTTAAAAATTACAATATACGCTAGGTACTTCTTTTGCCACATCGACCGCTGAGCTATTGATAGATGAAAATATGAAGATAGATAGAGTGAAAAAGAGAGACAGAGCGAGAGAGAGCGAAAGAAGTTAACAATTGAGAAAGCTAGTTATGTCTGTGTGTTTTTTTGGTCTTTCGAGCGATTAATAAGTTAATTTATCTTGTACAAAATGTTTTGTTTTTGTATAATTCTGTGTTTTGAGCCAACTGCATTTTATTAACTTGTAAGTAAAGAATAATTATAAAACTTATTTTTGTTTTACTTTTTTTAGAAAAGACAACACCTAACAGCACTATCTGCGTATTGCACCGCATAAATCCTGTGTAAGAGTGTGTTCTTTGTGTCCCTTTCCTATATGCTAAAGATGCAAGAAACGGACACATAGAACACACAAACACAGAATAACAATTTGTGAATCACACAAAGTGTTATGTGTGGTTGAACCCACAACACTCAACGCAATAGAGAGCGGCGTGGCGACCGCTTAAACCACAAGGTCAACCGTTTCAGCTTAATTAAATAGAAATAGAATTTTTTTTTCTTTAAATTGGTTATGGAATTAAATTTTGTTACGTATTGGTTTATACCGTCTTTAATAGTCCACTGCTGGACATAGGTCTTCACTTAGAAAAGAAAAATAAATATTATGCATAAATGATAGATATAAAACAGTAATAAGTCATATTCTCACTATGTACGAGTATATGAAATTGTTATGCATGACGTCAAAGGTTCTAATGAAAAGACTGTAAGACAGATATAACCCTAAATCATGTTCAAATCTGAAAAGAAGTTTGCCATCCTATAAAAAGCTTAACGTACGTCGGAAATTCAATCTTGAAATTTATCCAACAAATAGGCTGACAAGGTCCTTTCAGTTAAAAGTTTTGCAATAAAACCTCGGGTCACTTCGACCCATGGAGCCTATACTTGTCAGTATTGGAGGCGAAGGACCTCACAAGTGCGTGATTGGATTAACTTGCTTAAGTGGATCTGTTTTGTTCTGTTTTGGTCATTATGTCCAGTTTAAGGGTATATCTGCATTACATTGATTTTGATTTACGTAGTAACGACATTATAATCCGAATGTACCTTCTTTCTAAAGGGAGGCCTATGTTTTTTCTTTTTTTATGTTAAGAGCCTACCAAAGTAACTCTACTCTGCCTGATGGAAAGCATGAATAGAATCCAAGAGTTGTCATCACCATACTCATTGCAAATGCAGACAATGCAGTATGATGACCCACACTATGGCGGCCTAGTGAGATGCTTTTTCACACCCCGCTTGGGGACGTAAAAGGCATGACGGTCATCGTGGCAGTGTAAGGCTTACACAGTTACCACGATAACTATCGCCCCTGCATCAATGGGCCTCCGGTCTCACACTCACCAACGAAACACGACAACATGGATGCTGGCGCATTAGGTTCGTCTTCTGTGGGAGAGTAGTACTGTCCCGGTCGAGCCGGCCCGCTCGTGCTGAAATCAGCGTGACTCTACTACCTAGTAGACAGTGACGATCTAGCAGTAGGCAGTTAAACATTGTTGATAATGGTGATGATGAATACAGATATATGCAGCAATAAATTTATGTTTTACTAGCTAACCCGTGCAACGTGTCTGCGTCTCCTTTTGCTCGTAGCGTGATGTTATATAGTGAGAGTAAATTTGCTTACCATAAAGAGGTTTATAGTGAACGAATCTTAAAAGGTAGGTCTTTTATGGAGAAACAATTCTTTCTTACATTATTTTTAAGATACCAACCGTTATCTTATGCAGTAGAAACTCTCAAAAGGAATAATTTTTCCCAATTGTTGCAACTTTTTCATTAACACTCAGCTCCTTTTGGTCATAGCGTTGGGATAAACAGCCTATAGCTTTCCTTGATAACTGAGCTATTTAAAACTCAAAGATTTTTTCGAATTGGATTAGTACTTTCTGAGATTAGTGTGTCTTACAAAATAAACAAACAAAATCTTCAGCTTTTCAGATTGGTATTGATTGGAAAATGTATTTTTAAAAACTTACTTAAATGGTTTTTCAGTGTTCCCTTCGAGTTTGTAATTTTGAATAAAGCAAAAATTATTTTTTTCAACATATTTAATAATAATATAATATCTTTAAATAGAATTTACTAATAGACAGTCTTTACGGACATATTAGTAATGATTACTCCTACAAAGATAACAAAAGGTAAAGAAAATAATGTTTTCATAAATATTCTTTTAGTTTTAACTAGATAAACGACTGCCAACTGCTTTGATTTGAAAAGATATAATATTGAAAACGACTAAATACTCACGTCTAATTTCTAAAGTCACCTGTAAGTAAAGACTCATCTGTTGTCCTAATGATCCTAACTACTAAGCAAGGTGATCAATTCCCACCCAGTATAAGTAATTATGTATTGAGCATCATCATCGTCATATCAGCCGAAAGAGGTCCCCTGCTGGACATTGGCCTCCACGTAGACTCTCCGCAACAAGCGGTGCTGTGCTGCCCGTATCATTTGAGCATGCTTCATCACAAATAGGTCGGCCAGCTCGGAGTGACACTATCTCATATTAAATTGTCATAATACCTTCGTTGTTTAAGGAGTGAAGTTACCGGAGCCCAAATGTGATGAAATAATGATTACCTCTGGTTTTCAGTAAGGTCATGGTATAAAAAGGTTTCATTGATAGTAACACTGAGCAAATTTTATTACGAACACCGATTTATAGTTATATTTTAAATCACACAAAATCAAACAAACAAATAAAAAGACACAAATCAAAAACATTATTTTTAAAAACAAATTCAAATAAGAGAAAAGTTAAGGCTGCCACTCTAATTCAGTGTTTGTACATACAAGAAGTAAAATATCCATTCTGGCATACCTGTTATATTAGTACTCTTACACTGACAAACTCTGTACATGAATTGTACTATCCGGTGACTCACGATAGCCTCAAAGAGGTTAACTGTCGTTTAAAAGAACATACCGAAAGCGTTACAAGATCGTGGTAGTCTTATGAGTTGCCTAAATATGTTGTTGTTGGCAATTCGAATGCCATGAGTTAATTTCTTTATATAATCTGTCAAAAGTCGACAGATATAAAACATCTGACAATAGGAGTAAAACAATATCACTTTAACATCGGGGGAAGACTTATAGTATTGCCTACAGATCATGTTACCTACAACACATAGCCTCTCTTGACGCTCAATACAGCTGTCATCTCTCACATTTGACGTAACAATATATATTAATGCCAATACATAATAAACATATGTTAAAATGACGTGAGATACAATCAGGTTGAACCAGGTAAAGAATACATCAGAGGATGCCTGAAAGTATAAACAGAACAGAAACAGATTGTCCTGGTCTACATGTGATGCGTAAAGTGGGCAAAATATAGTGAAGAAAGTTTTATGAATTCAAAAGTAGTTCTGCCAGGCATATGTGATGCGTAAATTGGCCAAAATGTAGTGAAGAAAGTTTTATAAATCCAAAAATAGTCCTTGCAGGCACATATGATGTGTAAAATGACCAAAATGTAGTGAAGAAAGTTTTGTGAATCCAGAAATAATCCTGGCAGGCAGATATGATGCATAAAATGACCCATTTGGGCCAAATTTTCTTCACTATATTTATAGTGAAGAAAATTTTATGAATCCGAAAGTTGAAGATAATCAAAGATAAGATAAATGAATATGATAAGAAAGAGAAAACAGTAATCGGAAGAGTGATAGAGGAGAATGAAAGAAAATAATATGTTGTGCCATCCCTAAATAAATTTGAGAAAAAGACAAGAATTTACTAATAAAAACTTCGTGTAGACTAACATTTTTTTGCCTGACAACACTATGAGTAATATAAAAGCTCCTTGTAAGATCGATAAAGCCGTTACAGTGACCCCCATCAACATTCCCAGAGTGCTTAAATCTCGGTGTGTTATTGATTGCGAAGACAATCGTCTTTAATTAAAGTAGCGGAGCAATAGCGGTCTCAATTGCCTCCATAAGTCACGGTGTCGTGCCTCGTATTATAATAGGCGTTAAGTAGACCTAATAGCGAAATGGGCGGTTTGTTATTTCAGGGTTGCAATGGTAGAAATTGGTAGAAAAATAAAGTAGTTTAGAAAATAGTTTAGGTATAGAATTAAGATCATCTAGTATTCAAATTAACTTTGCCTTTTATAAAAATCGACCCGTGTCACATGAGTCATAACTTCGAACTACACAATTTATTAAAGTCGTAAAATCATAATAGTATAACAATGATCTGTTATATCTTACACACAGCTGTCTTATTCTTAACTTGGTAGAGCCTATATTATGGTAACCAAAATATTAATACTTTTTTATATGTTCTTTATAGAGAAAATACTCATACTCATCATAAAACTATTTATCGTGGGCATGAATAACCATGAACTCTCCTCTAACTCAACAGTTAGATTATGGTAATTATGATACTATCTGTTTTTACCAACCAGTCGCAATATAGAAAAAGTTTGGATATTTATAAAGATAGGTCCAAGGTATTCGACGGCGGCTCGACCGAGGCAGTACTACCGTCTCACAGAAAAACAATCTGAAGCAACAGCATCTGTGCTGTCGTGCTTTGTTGGTAAGTGTGAGACCGAAAGCCCATTAATGTCAGCTATCGTAGTGTGTGAGCCTTACTCTGCCACGATGATATGATCTTAATCTATCCTGCCTTTTGCGTCTCCAAGCGGGACGTGCTTTCGCATCTTACTATGCCGCCATAGTGTAGGTCACCATACTGCATTATCTGCATTCGCAGTGAGTATGTTGATCACAACTCTTAGGATTCTATTTATGATTGCCATCAGGTAGAGTAGACTCAACTTAACGCGTTCTTAAAATAGAAAAAAAAAGGTCAATATTAGCTTTAACAAAAAGACAATTAGAAGCATTAAATAACAGAATTGAGGTAGTGGATACTATTGTATTATCAAGTGTAGTTTGATGAATTGTTCAATAAATCGTACGAAGCCGACACTGAGTAACCGATCACTGTGGACGGAAATTATGACGGATCACCAGCGAGCAAACACTCCTAATGAAATTTTAACTGAGTTCGCCTCATAGACTGAGGCGGTTATCTATTTTCATTTGAGCTGTATCTTACTAATACAGCTATATAAACTTTAATGAAACATGCAAATGTGGTTTTAAATCTATCATACCAATGGATTTTAACAGTCCACTGCTGGACATAGGCCTCTCTTTAGAACAGATGTTTGGTTTATTTTACCACGCAGTCTAAACGAGTCTGTAAATCCGTATAGCAAGCGTCTATATAAAACGAACGGACGGAACGGAGTCAAAACCGTTAAGAAAATATGGTTGAATTGGGTGGACACGAGTATGACGTAAACGATAATAAATAGTGAACTGACATATGGTAGAGGATAATGGAAGATGAGAGAGGGAGAAATTGCAGCGCTGACCTTACAGAGACTCAGAGAAAGGGCAACAGGATAGCTATGATAACGATAAGTTAATTATATATTCCAATGTGTATATATAATCCGTGTGGTGACGGTCTAAGAATACATAGTGTTACCACCCCTATTCATCCCGTGGGTGTCGCAAAAGGCGACTAAGGGAACAAAGTATGCAAGACAACATCATTACAAAGAGAAGGACAACTTAAAACAAACCCTTTTTTTTTTTTTTTTTTTTTTAACGTGTGGAAACCCCCTCGGGCCGTCACCCCACCGGGGTTTACGGCGGGGTGGTGTGTCGGAATCGGACCGACTAAAACCACACGGTGTGCCACTCTGCGCCTGAGATGGGAGGGATCCGGGAACCGCTGCTATTACGACATCCAGATCCCTCCTAGCGCCTGCCCGAAACTGCGGGCACCATCTATGGGTAAACTCTCTATTTTAGGCGACGTACGGCACACGCGGACGTCGCCTCCTCGCGGCTGGCCATTATAGCGGGTGGAGGGGAAAACCCGTCCCGTCCACCCGCGGCCACACTCAAGGCGGCATGAGGCGCTGGTACGCGCGCCTCCGCCGCCCGGTTCGCCGGCGGCGAATTGGGTCCGAGTGGATATCGTCCTCCCGGGCCTTCTCCGCCGCCTCCTTCTGCGAAATTACGTCTTCGCAGAAGGTTGCGACCGCGGTAAAACAACTGTCGCTACCGGCCATGGAGCGTATGACGGCCGGTAGCGAGAGATCTCCTCCAATAACTGCAGTGAGGACCCCACGCTGCGCCGCCCAGGCGGAACAAACCGCTAGCGTGTGCTGAGCCGAGTCCTCACTGCAGTCGCAGTGGTGACAGGCGGGACTCAATTCCCTCCTGGCGACCGAGTGCAGGTACTTCCCGAAGCAACCATGCCCGGAAAGGACCTGCGTCAGTCGGAAGGAAAGGGTCCCGTGCTGCCGCCCTGCCCACTCGGCGATGACCGGCTGGAGAGCCTCCACGAGGGCAAAGCCAGCACGTGGAGTCTCCAACCGGAACGACCAACGAGCCATCGTGGCTCGACGAGCGGCCTCACGCCACTCACGTATCTCCTCGGGCGGGGGCCGTATGCCGCTACCCGCCCGGAAGTCAGCCGTCCGCCGATAAACTTCGGCGAGCACTTCCGCCTCCAAATCCCACGGGGGAGTTCCGGCCAAAGCGCACGCCGCCTCCGTCGATACGGTGCGGTAACCGCGTATGGCTCTAACCGCCAATATCCTCTGAGGGCGCCAGAGGCGAGCCCTATTCTGGGCGGTCAGAGCCGCCGCCCACACCGGTGCACCATATAGCGCCATTGACCGAACAACCCCCGTGTAAAGCCGTCTCGTCGCGACGCTGGCTCCACCCAAATTGGGCAAAAGTCGCCCAAGAGCAGAAGCAGCGCCGACCAGCTTTGGAGTAAGCTGTTGGAAGTGCTCGTCGAAGAGCCACCTGCCGTCGAGGATCAGGCCCAGATATTTCATCTGGGCCTTAATCGGTACGAGGACCGAATTGACTACGATGGATGCCACAAGCCGCCTCAGGTACTTTGGCACCCCGTGGTAGTGGAGTGCTTCCCTGATGCAGCTAAATGGCAGACTATTGAATGTGTTGGCGATGTCCAACGACACCGCCAACAGCACGCCGCCACAGCTCACCGCCTCTTCGGTAACGGCCCTCAGGCGCAGCACGGCATCGACCGTCGAACGCCCCGCCCGAAAACCAAATTGGGCGTCCGACAGATCGGGGCCCACCTCGCGGAGGTGCCGGACGATGCGGGCAGAGAGTATCCTCTCAAACAGTTTACCCGCCTCGTCCAGCAACACGATGGGCCTATAGGCCGCTACCGATTCGGCTGGCCGTCCCGGCTTCCTCAATAGGACCAGCTTCCCGCTTTTCCAGCACTCAGGGAAGCGTCCGGACGCCAAACTAGCGTTCAGGACCTCCCTGAGGCGGTCCGACATGTGTTCGAGGGCTCGGGCCAGCACTCGAGCAGGTATCCCGTCCGGCCCGGGGGCGGTGTTCTTAGAGCGGATCCGTAGAAGAACCGCCCCTACCTCCGATTCCCTGACGGGTGGAACATCGTCCTCGTTCCCCCCGTCGTCTCCGACCATGAAGGCCATCGACGGGGATGTGTGTTCCACCCGATGCGGGAAAAGGCCCTCGACCACTTCCCGCAGGAAGCTGGGCTGGAGTGTCTCTGTAAGGGGGGGGCCCGACGTGCGGAGCTTTTGTCGCGCCGCACGATAAGGGCGACCCCAGGGGTCACGATCGAGACCCTCCAGCATCTCCTTCCTCTTCACTTCTTTGGCGCGGGTTATGGCCAGCTTCAGAGTTTTCCGCGCCTCTCGGTACTCCTCATGAAGCTGGTCCTCCCCGCCTTCTTCGCGGTGTCGCCGCCGACTACGGGTGGAGGACCTCCGGGCACGAGTACAGGCCGCACGGAGATCTGCCAACTCCTGGGACCACCAGTAAACCTCCTTCCGTGGAGGCCGGCAAACTTAAAACAAACCCTATTCCAACCCATCTGGCCAGCGTGGTATAGTATGCCAAAACCTCCTTACTAAGGAGGGGCCTATGTCCAGCAGTGGACTGTAAACCGCTGTTGATAATGATGATGATACAAATATATAGTATATTGATTACGTTACATGCAATATTGGATTTTAGCTATCGCTATTACACCTTGCAATAAATAGCATCTCGGACTTCAATGCAATTGAGAACCTACGTCAGGATGAATTGAAATAAATTGTATTCTTAATTCTTTTCACCTTTCGGGTAAAGAGTGATATAGTATAAGCTCTGTTTAGTTTAGGATTAGATGGCGTTGTGTGTCAGATATTTGAAATATATATATAAACATATATTTGATTGTCAATCTTAAATGAGATCAAACTATAATCCCCTGAGCAAAGAAAAAAACAAAAAAGAAAGAAATCACTTCTTAAAGAAAGTTGACTTCATTTAGCAATTATAAAAAATATAACCAGATTTAGAATGTATTTCTTTTTTTTTTGAAGTTGATCAAAATTACCGTCAAGTTTTCCCATTTGTCTTAGGCTAACTTATATGAGGTGAAAACTACATTTACATTATTCACCATTTGGAAGAAAAAGGAAAATTTTTGTTGCTTCATTAAGAAGGAGTTGAGTTCGGGCTTTCATTTCATAAGGAATACAGTCAGCGAATATGCGATATACTTCAATTTTCTTTGTAGAATCAGAAATCGAGACGTAGATTTCACAATATACTCGTATTCGCTTTCCTTAAATAAAGGAGTGTTCAGATATCTTGTTCGCGTTTATTTTCGGAATATTTTTTCCTGTATTCGTGACTTTACTTCAAATTAATTCGTTTTTAAGTATGTAATGCTTAATGTTTGGTTAAGAGACTTACTGAACTTTTTTAAGCAAATAAATTGAAACTTTACATTTCATACGTGATTTGTAAATATGTTAAACAGATTGCTTTTCATCGAAAGATTGAGGTTATCAGAATTCTTATCCATTCTTTAATATTAGAGCAAGAGCCCGTGAGTGCCAGACCTTCGTCATTTTATAAAAGCTGAAAGTTCTTCTATGTGTGTCCCTAGTACAGGTAAGAATGATCCCCAAACATGAAGCTGAGGCAGCGGTGGCTTTGGCAGATAACAGGCAACAAAGGTGTGTAAAATTCCATCTCAAATTCGTCATGATATAAAACTTGATTTTTTTATATTTGATTCATAATAATATCAAAACTCGCGTTGCTCATTGCCAGACAGTTAGTATGGTTCCAACCCTCTGCCGGACACCCCTAAACTATTATAATTTATAATTATACTTACGTTATATTATAAAACCTAAGTTTTATATATAATTTTTTGGGAGCCTATTAAACTATGTTTACATAGTAGCCGGACAGTTTCGAAGGTTCTATCATCTTGCCAGACGCATTCAAAGTGAGCAGTAATCGGGAGAGCAAGGAGCCAATACAGTAACTAAACGTTATATTATAAAACCTAAATTTTATATATAATTTTTTGGGAGCGTATTAAACTATGTTTAAATAGTAGCCGGACAGTTTTGAAGGTTTTATCATCTTGCCAGACGCATTCAAAGTGAGCAATAATCGGAAGAGCAAGGAGCGTATATAGTAACTAAAGGTTATATTATAAAACCTAAGTTTCATATATAATTTTTTGGGAGCCTATTAAACTATGTTTACATAGTAGCCGGACAGTTTCGAAGGTTCTATCATCTTGCCAGACGCATTCAAAGTGAGCAATAATCGGGAGAGCAAGGAGCGAATACAGTAACTAAACGTTATATTATAAAACCTAAGTTTTATATCTAATTTTTTGGGAGCCTATTAAACTATGTTTATATAGTAGCCGGACAGTTTCGAAGGTTCTATCATCTTGTCAGACGCATTCAAAATCAGCAGTAATCAGGAGAGCAAGGAGCGTATACAGTAACTAGTGCGAATGAAACAGAGCGCTTGGTCTATTGCGGGATTTCACTGCGCATCCATTGTTATTAATTTCAAATTGTGCAGTTTATTTTTTTCTTAATCCAGAAATTTCATTAATTAATTTTTACAATTTCAATAACAAATATTTAAAATAATACTGAGTAAAATTTTTCTCATACAATGTCAATCATGTCGAAAATCTAATAATTTAATTGATATTATTTTTCATTTTTAAGAAGTTTTTTATTGTCAATGCTATTAAAATTATAAAGCCAATGAAACCAAGTAAATCAAATTTTAGTGTTTATTATACCAAAGGACACATTTTTTTTAAGATAAGAAATTTACAGAGAAATTAATTTATTTTAATTAAATCTAAATATTTTCATCATTTTCATCGTTATCGCGCGCTCACTAAATCGGTCCACACGTTAGCAGTTTAAACGTCGTAAGTGCTGTGAGCACAATTCGGACCGCAGCCTTTGAATGCGTCTGGCAAGATGATAGAACCTTCGAAACTGTCCGGCTACTATGTAAACATAGTTTGATAGGCTCCCAAAAAATTATATATGAAACTTAGGTTTTATAATATAACCTTTAGTTACTGTATTCGCTCCTTGCTCTCCCGATTATTGCTCACTTTGAATGCGTCTGGCAAGATGATAGAACCTTCGAAACTGTCCGGCTACTATGTAAACATAGTTTAATAGGCTCCTAAAAAATTATATATGAAACTTAGGTTTTATAATATAACCTTTAGTTACTATATACGCTCCTTGCTCTTCCGATTATTGCTCACTTTGAATGCGTCTGGCAAGATGATAGAACCTTCGAAACTGTCCGGCTACTATGTAAACATAGTTTAATAGGCTCCCATAAAATTATATATAAAACTTAGGTTTTATAATATAACGTAAGTATAATTATAAATTATAATAGTTTAGGGGTGTCCGGCAGAGGGTTGGAACCATACTAACTGTCTGGCAATGAGCAACGCGAGTTTTGATATTATTATGAATCAAATATAAAAAAATCAAGTTTTATATCATGACGAATTTGAGATGGAATTTTACACACCTTTGTTGCCTGTTATCTGCCAAAGCCACCGCTGCCTCAGCTTCATGTTTGGGGATCATTCTTACCTGTATTAGGGACACACATAGAAGAACTTTCAGCTTTTATAAAATGACGAAGGTCTGGCACTCACGGGCTCTTGGACCATATGGTTGGATGGTACTCCAACAACCGTGGTACTCAGACAAACCCTAGATACACAAATTATTTGTGTTTTGAGCTGTGGTGTTGGGCGCTAATAGCCATTTATCATCAGGTGGTTATTGGTTCGTTTACACGATCGACTCCCCATGTTATATGTAAAAAATATTGTTATTGTATAATCCCTGTACAGTTCCAGTTCACCCAACTTCTGACTCTATCATCAGACCGAGTCCAAAAACGTATAATAAAATTTTATAACTACCATAAATCAAACTATACGCGCTTATAAATGAATGTTTAAAATTAAAATTGACTTCTAAGATATCTTTACATAGCACGTACATACATACAAACTAATAAAAATAATAAAACAATAGTAACAATTGAATTATAAGATAAAACTGCTGACTGTGAAAACAAACAGCCGCATAAACGCTTCTCATTTATAGTAACGAACAATGTTTCGAGATACGCAAAATGTAAAGTGACAAATTAGCTGAGCTGAATAAATTTGTGATAAAACACCGCATGGTTTACGTTTAAATATTCTGCGTGCTTCGTTTAATTGTTCATTTTCGTCATAGGCATGTCTATAAAATTTAACTTACTACATCGTTATGCTGTACGTGAGTTTGTAAGTCGTGTTTCCACAAACTAAATTATATCTATATCAAAGTTTACTTATCACTGTTATAAGATCATCATATTTTGGAAAACAAATTTAACCATTTTCATTTAATAGTTTTATCCTCTTGGAATACCACCACATGGATAGATTCTTGATTTTTGTTCTTGGAGTCTTCTTCGTCAAGATTGAATCAATTACGAATATGTTATTATAATGATTATGGTCTAATGAAAGTTGATAGATCTCTTCAATATCGTCATTATTGTGACACTATACTTTTAACTGCCTCGGTGCACCGCCACCGCCAACCGCCATACTGCACTGTCTCCATTCGCAGTGAGTACGGCAACCACCGCTCTTGGATTCTATTCATGCTTTCCATTGGGCAGAATAGAGACACTTTCGTAGGTTGCTATAAAAAAAAAAAAAAAAAAAACACATTACTATGGTTGCTTATATTTATTACCTAACCGTAGAATACACAAAATAACCTAGTTTTACTACAACTGCCTCGGTTGCGCAGTGGTGGTGAGTGCGACTGCTGTGCTTGAGGTCTCGGGTTCGATGCCCGGGTCGCACCAAATGTTTGTATAATCTACAAATATTTATTTCGAAGTTTGGGTATTTTCTATGTATGAGATGCATGTATTTACAAAAAAAAATGTATAAGTATTCTATCAGTCAGTCTAGTTATCATAGCACAAGCTCTGCTTAGTTTGAAACTAGATGACGTTGTGTCAAATGTCCGAAATATTTATTTACTATTGTTATTATTATACTACAGTTTTAATAGTCCTGGACATAGGCCTCTTCTTAGAAAGAAAGTTTTGGTCTACTAAATCATGCTGACCAGACGCGTTGACATAGACTTTCTTTAAGTTTCCTTTCTTTTTATAATGCTGTTGTCCTGTGTAGATTTCTCCACTAGTCTACTCTTTCGATACCCGCGTGATTAATAGACGTGGAGTCACTCCATGTTCTTAGTCCATCACCACACTGATTACTTTAAAATAGTTTTAAGTAAAAATAATTTCCAAAGTCAGTGGATGTCCATAAAAATAATAAGTAGTAGACTTCAATGTAAAACGATTCTCTAAAAAGCCTTGTCTTTAGTCGTTTAGCATAGTTCTCCTTATTTTTAGTCCCATCTGAAAAAGTTTATATTTCCTCAGGCAGACAAAATAATACTTTTTCAAATTCCACATATTGTTGAATCTACACAACGTAATATTCAAGCAAACGTATATTTTTTAAACTATGTAAAAAAAACTAAATTACCTGTCATTTTAATATAACCATTAAAACTGTTTAAATTAGATTCACATTCGTATAACGTCCCATAAGTGCATGTTACAGAAGATGCATTAGCTGCTAGATAATCCACTCGATCTGCGTTCTGACAAGCAATCGTCGCTTCTAACTAAGTTAACTAACTTAATAGATACCGTACAATTACGTATGTATCGGCATTCGATGTTAAGGCAGTTTCAAATATATGTAGGTTACATAGGTAAGAGAACTGCGTGCTCGTAACATGTATCTTAGACAAATATGGTAAAGTTTCACTTAAATATGAAGTTGTTAATTGCACGGGATGATTTCTTAGAAACCATACTCCAAATACTGATTTTATAAATCAGAAATTTTATATAAATTATCATAATTTTACTGTTATAATGATACGAAACAAAACTTTTCAAGTCCGTTTTCACTTATATTTCAAAAATATGTTCTATAGCTCATTAGGTTAAGTAATGTAAGTGATCATTTTATCCATAATATCGTCAAAAAACAATAGTGATAATCACAATAAAGAAATACCGTCTGCCTACATGGTCACAAAACTTTTGGCTATCGATAATTATCGATAGAACCGAGAAGAAACTTTTCGGAAATCTTTCAAATAACTTGTGGATGAGTTTCATACTTTCAAGAAGCTTCTGTGATAAAATAGATATGTATCTAAATCTAAGATTAAGTGTACACACACTCACGCCTGTTTAATTGAAAGTTTCCTTTTTCTACTTCTTTTTCGTAAATAACCTTTACTTTTTGACTATTATTTTAGTCACTCATCAACAGCCTTTAACAGTCCACTGTTGGACATAGGAGTCTCCTTAGCAAGGAGATTTTGGCCCACTATATCATGCTGTGTGTTGGTACGCAGTATGTTTCAAGTTTACCTTCTTTTTGTCTTAGTCGCCTTTTCCAACACCCATGGGAAGAATAGAGGTGGTGTCATCACCTATCAATTTTTGGTCAATCATTTTTTCCATCTCACTCCTGATGTGCCCGTTTCAAGTGAAACAGGCTCACCTTTCATAACGTAAGTGTGACTAACATTATAGTCTAAAAATTGCACCGTTTAAAATGCCACGGCTTACCCTTTCGAGTGAGTGAGTTACCCTACACGTGACTGTTTGTAAACTATTAGTAATCACAACGTGTACTTGAGTTACGTTTACAATAATAATATTTTGATCAAAGTTTGCTAATTTCTTTCCAATTTGTTGTCGAATCGCTTTACAATGAAACGGAGGGAAGGTAACTGAGCCCCACTTATTACTGAAACCATCATTTTGATTAATTAAAATTGATAGAAAGGGATTTACGACACAAGTCACAAGATGTAGCGATTTTATTAAAAAAAAAACTTTTGAAAACATTATAAAATAGAAATAATTATTGTAATTACGTAGATTCTAGAAAAAATAAAAATTAATTACTTAAGAGATGCTATATTTTGGGACACTGATGATGATGTAATCCTAGCAGATTTCAGCTATGACGGCAAGTCTCAACAGAGACCAGTCAAATACTAGTAGTACTATAATAGATATTACATTGCACGAGTGTGTGCGCAAACACAGGTGCACTCTCTGTTCCCTTACTCTTACAATCCAATGAGATGGCTATCCGACACGACCAGGGAGGAACCAAGGGCAGAACCGAAAGCTTTACGTGTTCTCCGAGGTACGGGTGTTAGGACCCCAGACTTCCAAATGTCTGCTATTAAGCATTTCTATAATCAAAAAAAATTGATAACACTCTTTGGCCCGACCAATCAAACCTAAGTCGTCTTGATCGGCAGTAGCAGACACTAACTGCTAGACCAATAAGGCTTGGAGTAATAGAGATAAATGAAGAAGCAAATTACCACAGAATGTTACCAGAGTTACAAGCGCACTTCAGAATTAGAAGAGTGGGTGAATTTTTTTTTTGTAGCAAGCACCCGTCATTGCATGTTATTACTGCCTCATTCTAATCCCTTCAACATTATTGGGGCCTTGCCTGGCATTACCGATATAGGTGAGGTTGCAATCCATAATCATCTTTAATCTTTTACGTTCTATGCATGTGTATTTATATATTTTTTTAATATTCATTTTCCTACCCGCTACCTTTCCAAAGCAGTACCATCAAAAAACTGAATTATTTTATTCAGATCCCTACCTATACCGTTCCATTATGATAAATAATTCAGGGGACAACCATCCAAGTTGCGATGTCTCCGAATCTTCAGTAATCCTGTTACGAGTTGCGAACAAAAGTTATCACAAAGATAGACGCCATTTTGTCTCGATATTTTTTGTTGATGCCTTTCAGTAGCCGGATTTATTGTGATTGGCAGACAAAGCTGACGATTGTTTGTTTTTAAATGATAACAGGTAAAACAGGTTTAAGTTTAACTTTATATTGTTATTTCTAATTGGTAAGGGTGTCCGTGTTGGGACAAATTAAAAATGTAGAGTGTATCAACCCTATTTGCCCCATGAGTGTTATAAGAGCCGTATTAGAGAGCAAACCACACAGGCCAACAGCACTGCAAGGAGAAGGAAAACTTGAAACAAATCTTACACCTACTCATCTGGTCCCTGTAAGTCAAAATGACCCTTCTTCTAAAGACAGGTTTGCTAGGTAGTAGAGCCACGCTGATTTTAGCATAAGCGGGCCAGCTCGACCGGGGCAGTACTCTCCCACAGAAGACCAAACTAAAGCGCCAGCATCCATGTTGTCGTGTTTCGTGGGTGAGTGTGAGACCGGAGGCCCATTGATGCAGGGGTGACAGTTATCGTGGTAACTGTGTAGGCTTTACACTGTCACGATGATTGTCATGCCTTTTAGTTCCTCAAGCGAGGTGTGAAAAAGCATCTTACTAAACCACCATAGTATGGGTTACCACACTGCATTGTCTGCATTTGCTAAGAGTATGGTGACCACAACTCTTGGATTCTATTCAGGTTTTCCGTCAAGCAGATTAGAATCACTTTGGCAGGCTCTTAGCATAGAAAAAATATAGAGGTATATTCAGCAGTGAACTATTAAAAGCTGAAAATTGATAATGATAATTAATTATTGATAAGCACTTGGCAAGTGTAAAAGTATTAGTTGGAAAAAACTCCATTACGTAGAAAACAGATCTCTGTCATCAGTAAAACCAATAATGCTAGGTGTTAAACAGTCATTAACAGGGAGCAAAAACAAGATAGCAAAGAGAAAATATCCCTAGGGTACCCCAGCATTAATTAGGTTTGAAGAGCAGCCGTTAAGGATGAATCGATTCGACCGCTCCCATAGGAAATTAGATATCCAGCTACAGAGTTCAGCTATTATGCCATATGTCAGTAGTTTACTTAAAAAAGCTGCATACATGATCTGGCTAAATACCTTAGAATTGTCTAAGAATATATTTATTACTTCTGATAGTTACAAGCAAGCATCAATAACGCTTGATTTTATCTTAATATTTTCACCAGGGAGATCATTCTCAATTTGGCTGTTGATCTGCCAATGGTAAGCTTATAAATTGAAAGGGAAATTGTTAAACAGCTCCTACTTTTATGTTAGTCACTAAGAACTCGTTCATATTTATTCTGTTATTCATAATAGTATATTTTTTTACTACGGCAAATTTTAAGGTAAACGATGGTGTGGAAGTACGTGTGTTATGTCCCTCAGACACAAAGGGAGGATCCTCCGACCAGTCGAGGTGATCATGCCTGGTGGGCCACGGCCTATAAGGTTGACGTTGGGATATTGTATATATGCTAATTGCCACGCGAATCTCTATATCACGATACAGGATTAGTAGTTGCATTGTTGTTCGTTACATTCATACGTTTCGTTCATACTTCGTAGTTTGATGTATTTTCGCTAGATGGCGCCGTTGTATATTTTTCTTTGTGCTGTAATGTGGAAGTAGCCACAATGGCATCAGTGTATGTAATCACTCGATGATCTAATATTTATGCCATGTGAGATCATAGTTTAAATTCGGTCGAACTGACACGTATGCCGAAGCGTGTTTCTCCAATGGGTAAATTGTCAATATTTTTTGATGAGTTTGTCATAAAAGTGTCAGAATGTTAGATGGACGTAATAATAAGTTATCAGCTAGACATGCCCTCAGAAACTCCATTTATAACTGTCCACTTATCGTGAGGTATTAGAGGTGACACCAACATTCATTACTACCCTAGAACGAGTTAAGGTATCATAATACTTACCTTTATATTTTTTTAAAATGGTTACTGAATAAAGATTTTTAGAAAAACACAAGCATAGATTAATGGATATTTTGCCCTATCATCCTTTAAAATGGCTACTTGATAGATTGGGGTATAAAGAGGGTCACACTAATGTAGAATATTTACGATTTTTTAATATACCAACTAAAACTACTAGTCATCTCCGTGTGGTGGCGGATTAAAGATATAGAGTGTCGCTATCTCTATTCATACCATGGGTATCGTAAAAGAAGTCTAAGGGAGTAAACTACTACAAAGTACTACACTACAAAGATAAGGAAAACTTGAAACAGACCCTGTACCAAATCGTCCATCCCGCGTGGTACAGTGAGTGAAAACCTCTATGTCAAGGCAAAGCCTGTGTCCAGCAGTGAACTGTTAAAGGTTTTTAATGTGATGTGGAGTAATACTACTAAAATATAAGTGATATCACAAATTTACGGAAGACTGT
The DNA here is from genome assembly GCA_949316085.1 of Hypercompe scribonia. Taxonomy (NCBI): domain Eukaryota; kingdom Metazoa; phylum Arthropoda; class Insecta; order Lepidoptera; family Erebidae; genus Hypercompe; species Hypercompe scribonia. The sequence goes on along the minus strand of OX438976.1, from coordinate 963,511 downwards.
GACAAAAGGTGTCATGGCAGCTATGGTAGCGGTTGCCACTTTCCGTCAGTAGGCCTGCGGTCTGCTCGACTACCATGAAAAAAATTCAATGGCACGTTCGGAAAAAAAACAATATATTATTTTCTGAATTTCTGCCTATGAAAAAGGTACCTGCATTTAATCACATGACTGACTTCAGTTGACAATAATTATAAGCTCGAATGGAATTATCGAATGTACATATTTTTTCCCAAATACGAATATATTTCAGGCCTATCCTATAGAAGCGGGCGGTATTGGTTCACGCGATACCTTCATAAAATACCATTATGTGACACCGATTTAATTTTGCTGATTTGCAATGCACAGGTTCTTTTTCTATAGGCATTGGAGGGGATATTTATGTATGAGAATCTATGAAACATAAGGTGTTTAATAAGTGTAGCTTTCAAATACTAAAGAAATTTGGCAATGTAGATGATCGTGGACGTTACTAAAAACTAGCTAAGCTCTGCCTCGCTTGGCTCTGGCATTTTATGATTGCAAAATATAGGTAAAAATCTCCTTTGAAGTGTGTTGTATAACGTTTGTAAATTTGAGTTGCATCAACTTAGCGTTTTATGTGTTACCTATATTCATTTAATTTTAAATCAATTCTAATAAAATCAAGTAAATTCCTAACCACATTAATTCCAAAACATGTAAACCTCAACGAAAAAAAAACACTTAAATTTATAAATTGGGAATTCAGCAAATAATAATTATGCATACACGTGTATGTGTTTAAATAAATAAGTAAATATTTCAGACACCTGACACACAACGCCATCTAGTTTTAAACTAAGCAGAGCTTTATACCATTAGAAGTCGAATGATTGATATAACACCTTTTTTATAAAAACCAGCATTATGATAAATAATCAGTCGCATACGCTTCCACAGCGCTACCGGAACAGTCGTTGCAATCATACATACACGTGTAAGTGCTTGCTTGACATTGTAACATGGTGCAACCTGGTCAACGCCAAGGGAGACAATTAAAAGGCAGTTTTAATTTTTTAATACTAATTCATTAAGGATCCGTAACAATCATACCTGTCTACTGAGTAAAAGAGTATGTATACTATTTGATTTACAGATGAAAATTAGACAAACAATTTTGAAACAGTTTGTAAGACGTCGTAATAAGTAATTAAAGCCAACATAACTTTAGTGAAAAGTAATTCCAATACTGACATCAGATCTGAGGTATTAGGTAACTAAATAAGAAAAGGAAAACCACCTGACAAGATCATTTTACAGTATTGCGTCTAAGGAATTTATATAACAAAAGCACTGGAATTAGCTCAGTTCATAGATTGGAAATTTTGCTCCAAAAACTGTTTTTTTATGTAACAAAGGGAAAACTAGTAGACACCCGATGATAAGTGCCTATACTCGTATATGTAACTCAAGACATGCATGTGTGTTGCCACTATTTCTATGCATGTGGGAGTTGGTCTTGTTTTTTAAATTCCTTGCCATGTTCATGCAAAATTTACCAATCTATATATATAAAAGAAAGTGGTGTTAGTTACACCACTTATAACTCAAAAACGGCTGAACGGATTTAGCTGAAAATTGATGGGGAGGTAGCTTAGAACCAGGAGACGGACATAGGATACTTTTTATCCCGTTAGAACGGGATTAAATAAAAAAAAATCTGTTTATTTATTGCTTCTAAAGCGGAACAGAGTTCGCGGGGTAAGCTAGTTAAGGATAATAATGACTTAGTGTATATTTAAAAATTTTCTTTTCTTTTATTAAAAGCAACAAAATCTTTTATGGTGTTACTTCTGTTGTTCAGAAATTCTCTTAACTAAACTAAACGTCACTAAAAAGAGTTTTGTCCTGACAAACGACGTTCTAAATGTCAAAGGTTGGCTAAAATTAGACACGTCACACTAAAAATAGACGTTATCTTAAAACAAATACACAAAAAACATTTTGGCATTTGTTTGACTAAAATAAGTGAATAGAAAATACTTTCATTAGGTAGTAGAGTCACACTGATTTCAGCACGAACGGCTCGGCTCGAGCGGAGCAGTACTATCCTCCTACAGAAGACTAACTTAAAGCGCCAGCATCCGTGCTATCGTGTTTCGTTGGTGAGTATGAGACCGGAGGCCCGTTGATGCAGGTGTGACAGTTATTATGATAACTGTGTGAGCCTTACACTGTCATGCCTTTTACCTCCCCAAGCGTGGCGTGAAAAAGCATCTCACCAGGACGCCGTAGTATGGTGTGTGTGGTGACACTGCATTGTCTGTATTCACAATAAGTATGGTGACCACAACTCTTTGGATTCTATTCATGCTTTCCATCAAGTGGAGTAGAGTTGGCAGGCTCTTCATATAGAAAAAAAAGTCATTTTAGTTTATTAGCACAACAACAGAATTGATACCATTGTCTGTCAAAACTTTTATCTTGTATGTACATATGTATAAAAGCAGCCGTTCAGACCACATTAGCTACATTCGGTATGTTATTACTGCGTGAAAAGGTCTTAAAATAATAATGGAGTGTTATATTTAATTACCAACGTTTTGTTTCGTGTGAATTTTGATTGTATGTTACGACTGTGTCTGTCCATTAGTATGTGCCGCAAGTACGTGAAAGATTTTATTTTATGCTATAGACCTTTTATTTAATATCATTATTGATCTAATTTTTTTACTAAAATTGCGTAAGTACATACATAAAATTTTTTGAATTATACCTAATATAATAATATTTGTGACTATTTGCGCAAGATGGCTAACAGGAGTTGGATGCGAGTATGGCCAGCAATAGGAGAGACTTATGTCCAACACTGACTTGGACATAAGTCTGACACTGACTGAGACTGACACTGATGATGATTATACTAAAATTTAAACTATCGTGTTCTATAATTTATAATTGTGCTTACAGGAATAAACACACTGGCGACATATCATAAGTAGATACCTTTGAAATTTTTGACGTTTCAAACAGGCAGCACTAGCCTCGTTCAAAAACCAGCTGGTAAAGCTGCTTGACCTCCGTCGTCAAGTCCGTGAGGTAGAAATTGAAATGAAATGAAATTTATTTGTATAGAACACTATGCCGTTGAAGCGACTAAGGGAGCAAATTAAGCGGGACAACATCACTAACAAAGAGAAGAAAAACTTGATACAACCCTGTACCAACCAGTCTGGCCCGCGTGGCATATGTAGAAGGCCAAAACTTCCTTTTTTAAGGAGAGGCTTATGTCAAGCACTAATTCTGAACGGGCCTGCTCGACCGGGGCAGTACTACTCTCCCATAGAAGATCAACCTAAAGCGTGTTGTCATCTGTGTTGTTGTGGTTCGTTGGTAAGTACGAGATCTGAGGCCCATTGATGCAGGGGTGACAGTTGTCGTGGTAAGTATGTGCAATACAATACCACGATGACTGTCATGCCTTTTACGTAATCAAACATAAGGCGTGAAGAAGCATCTTAAAAGGTCGCACTAGTGTGGGTCACCATACTGCATTGTCGGCATTTGCAATGAGTATGGTGACCACAACTCATGGATTCTATTCATGCTTTCCATCAGGCGGAGTAGAGTCACTTTAGCAGGCTCTTGAAATAAATAAAAAAAAGCAGTGGACTGTTAAAGACTGTTCACAAATTACCAGATGTCATATTGGTGGTTGTTCATGAAGGTGAAATTTATCTTTCTTAACGCCACGGACATGAGACAAAATAACATTCAATACCAATAAAAAAAAAGGTAGGAAGATAATAGGTTCTACATTTTTGTCAAATTGTTCTTCTTCTATTCTCCTGACCACTCGATTTAATTTTTTAACCCCTCCATTTTCTTGCGAAATATTTTTAGTCTTTTCTTGTATGGTCGTCCGTCTATCTAATACAAATCCTCCCGGGGGCTGTAATCGTTCTTAGTAAATAGTATAAAGTAAAATATAATTGTGAGATACAGTTATATCTATTGTCTATTATCTGTACTACTTTTATTATCGTGTTCTATTTTTTCTGTTTTTATTTTTATTTTTCCCTCGCTTACATATTAATACTTTTTGCATGCCTATCAAATTAGATTGTTATTACAATTAATTGCTTCTTATACTTAACAAAATATGTGATTAAACATTGAAGGTTACCACAAACATCAAACCGCAGGTCTATTTCGATGGTCGGCCGTGCGTGCACGCGCGTGTCGGCTAGCGTGAAATGAATCTGAGAAATGTATCGTGTCGTCTGGGAATGACGTCGGAGGGATTCAATATGTTCTGGACTTTCCGCCGACTATTAATGTGGGAAGTCAAGTCGTGACCGGATTTAGAAACACTAGTTTTATTCTGTAATAGAATTGTGTTATGTATTCTTTTTGGGATGGTGAAAATAAATTATTGTAATATCAATTCATACATGATGATTATACACATGTTTATGTGACCTCTTGCAATATTTGAACGGATTTGACGTGAAGAGAATGCAATGACGTGAATGAATATAAAATTACTTGTCCTGACTGAGTGACTGATAACATAAAATTTAAACCACCAAGGCTACAAATTTGAAATTTTCGCACATAATTTTCGGATAGTTCACCCCTCAAGAGGTAGACTAAGTGAAAAGCAATTGGTCATAAGTTCGTTATTTTTAATTTAGAAATATAAAAAAATAAAAATCACTAACGAAATTATGAAAATGTTTAAGTACTGCATAAATTGTATTAATAATTAAAGTAAATGAAGAAACGGAATGAAGACCACAATAGCTAGAAAGTTCAAGGATTCGTGACAATACGTCTGACCTCTGATTGAAGAGAACATTAAGCGAAGGTCATCAAAAATTATGATCTTTTGAGAAATAAACAATCAATAACTCGCACATTAGCACCCGTGCAATTCAGATCTTTTGAAAATAGTTATAACCTTAAATACCTATTGTGCCGTAGCCCTTATAAATGAATGTTTATAATTCAAAAGCAAAAACTACAACGACACTGGCAGTATAATTCAAGTCTCGCACTAACTACCAATACAAACGCACACGAACACGCTCACGCACACGCACACGCTCACGCACACGCACACGCACGCGCACACACACACAAACGCGCACATACACACACACACGCACACACACTATTTCTTTTGTTTCTAAGTTATAAGGAAGATACTAATCTCCACGATGCGGGGAATCCTAGTGTGGGCCTAGTGTGTGTACCATTGTAAATGTGTGTTAAGAAAATAATAAATTATCCTTATTATTGTTAATTTAATTACAGACAGAAGTTAGTTAATTTTATAGCAATACATAACATGTTCAAATAATGTGATATCTTTATATGTTTTAACAAACTTTCGAACCGCTTTCAGAATGTGACAGTTATTTATGCCAATAAATCTTAATTTTAACATTATTCAATATCAAGCATTTCTTTTATTTTCTACACCTAGTTACTTTCCAAAACGTTAAAAACTCTATCAGTTTATTAGTCTGTCAATGAAATATGCCAACACATCGTCAAATACGTTCTACAGTCGCTATCTCATTATCTTTACAAGTTAATTCACAAATTCCACAACTTTCCGAGGGGTGTGTGATAAAACTTTCCCTTAATAAAACATTTGAGGGGGCCAGGGAGGAATCCCACCTTCCGAGAGAGAGGCAGCATTCTTCTCGAAGGTATGAAATAAGTACGTGACAACTTTTTGGCTGCTAACTAAATTATGGCCCCCGACGCCCTTCCCCCTCTGCCTTCCCTAGCAAAAAACGGAGGTAGGTTTTAAAACACAAAGAATTTACGTTTGGTTTTGTTATTTGAAAACCCGCTGTGAGTACAATTTCATTTTATATTACAATACACAGTACAATAATACCATTGTACTTTTCGGTTAAGGACGTATGAGTTTGAATAAAATGTTTAAAGTTTTTGGAAATTCGTTTTTATAATCACTTACATTTGTTTAACACTAATCATAATGAATTCTCTTTCATGTAAAATAATATTTCAGACGAAATGTAAAAATTTAGAACTTATTTCCTCAGTTTGAAAGTTTTAAATCTAATTAGAACATGTTAAACAAATGATATTAAAACAACAAATTAATAAAGTCTTTTAATAAAACATAGGGTTCAAAGCGTCCACGAGGTAAAGGCCATACACTTAACTACAAAAGTAATTGATCTCAGGATGTACACTTAAATAATTTGTGATTAATTTCGACATCGATTTGACAATACTCCTACCATGCGTTCCGATATCAATAGTTGTAATATTTCTGTGAATTTGCACAAATGGCGTAATGATTAGGCGGCCACCTCCGGCGGTTTCCTACAACTAGGACAACATTTTGAGTGATCCATAAATTGTTGTTCTGAGTCTGGGTGTTCTTTGTGTCCGTTTCATATAGGTTGGCAAAGTCTACTGCGACACAGAATTTATCGTCAATGTAGAAGTTTTGTTTCAAAGGAAAGAAAAGTCAATGTTTGATATGTATACCATTCTGTGTGGTTTAGTGTTTAGCCGTTGTACTAGGCCGGTGGAGCTCTCCCAACAGTGTTGAATAAAATGTTATATGTTACAGTAAACAATAGAATTGTCCGTTTAATTCAATTAAACAATTCTTATTTGTCTTTTTCAGTACAGAGAAACTTTATTTCTAATGAAAAATTAGTCGGCACTTTTAAAAATTGATTAAGAGTATAAAATTAATATCGTACAAAGTTTTTTAATAACGCTTCGTAAGTACACGAGAGGCGAGATAAAATCCTCTCAATTAACTAAGCGAGTAATTACTCTTTGGAGGAAACTGATGGATGGTCCCCACACCAATGTGTAATCCTTCTCTTTGATATGACATCGATATTTATCGATTATTGTTCGATAAATTAATGTTGTGTGTTAATGTATACTATACAATAATCTAAATAAAAATAAAAACTAAGTCTTAAAAGCAACAAGCGGTTTCCATTCGGTTTCCATAGCTACGAGTACATAGAGTAATTGATTAAGAAGGCTTTGATGCAATAACAAATTTTCTATACAATGTATTGTAGTTACGTTTTCTTATAAAAATAAATAAAAGCCTATTTTTTTCTATTTATATTTAAAACTTTAAGTTGATTTATGAATGTTTCAAAAGCTCAAACAGTTCTGAATCCATTGGTTTCTAATTCTGTCGTGATGTACAAATTGTTTTATATTTCTCACCAATACAACTCAATACAATAACAGTGAAGCTCGGAACGGTACAGTACTAGTATTTTAAGTAAGGATATATTTTTTTATAGTTAAAAACCTGCCAAATTGACTCTATTCTGCCTGATGGAAAGCATGAATAGAATCCAAGAGTTATGGTCACCATACTCATCGCAAATGTAGACAATGCAGTATGGTGACCCACACTATGGTGGCCTTGTGAGATGCTTTTTCACAGCCCGATTGGGGACGTAAAAGGCATAACAGTTATCATGACAGTGTAAGGCTTACACAGTCACCACGTTAACTGTCACCCCTGCACCAATGGGCCTCCGGTCTCACACTCACCAACGAAACACGACAACACGGATGCTGGCGCATTAAATGTTAATTATGTAAGACACTAAACTATGTGGTGTGTAAAACCATCACATTTTAATTTAGTTAATGCAATTGTGTTTCGTAGAATGCGAGAGTTTGAGCTTACAACTTGTTAATTAACTTTAGATTATATTACTTTGCACATAAAAACTAATTATTTTTGTGATTTACAGATTGTTATTCCGAGTTGAGCACTTTGTGGCCTTTAATTTCTTTGCAAACCTACTTAAAACTTCTCAAGGCACGTGTTATCTTAAAATAATTCAAGTTTAGACAAATATAGAGTGTGATTGAAGATCGATTCCCACCCAGGAGAAACATTGTGAACTAAAATTATAAACAGTAAAATATGGGATTTAATAAATGACTGTCTGCCCCTTCAGGAATTAAATTGGCGGGCCTCTTTATCTAGTGGTTAGAGAAATATAGGTTTTGGGATTGATTCCCACCTAGACCAAACCTGTGTGTGACGAAAATGGTCAATTGTTTTGTGTCTGGGTGCAATTGAACTATAATATGTATGTTTTTAGAAATGTATGAGTGTGTTTATCACCAGTTTACTTAACATTATACAGGTTATAACTAGTTTGTGATTAAGCAGCCATGTGTGAGATGTGAGGATATTTTTATTATCATTAAAAGGCGAGTGCATGTACTTACAGATGTAATGATAATGTAGCCAAATAAAGATATATGTATTCCATTCGAGTTGCTTTACTATAGATATTAAATCTCCATTAATAATATAATAATAATGGCATTAAATCGATGATCAGCACATTCATGCATGCGAGCCGTTCATTTTCACTGATATGGTATTATCATTTTATTCAATGCATTTGATGAATGGACGACATTAAAGTATTCAGTTGTTTCATAATGTGTGTTTCATGATTTGTAGAGCCCGTGTTCACTGTTGTAGTAAATAATGATTATTAGTTATCATTAGTAATATAATAACAGGGTGGTTTGGCTGACTTGTTGGTGTAGTAGTTAGCGACATTGAGGGTCCAGCTCAACTGAAGTGATACTACGATGTCACAAAAGAAAGCGGTCTTAAGTCAATCTTGTGACACTTCGGACTCCAGACTCTTTTGAGTTGAGATAACACAGTGTGGTGACCGACACTTTGGCGGTCTAGTTAAATGCTTTTACACACCAAGTTTAAAGGACCCGGGACCACAGTGGGAGCGTAACAGTGCGCCGGTAGTGAGTTCCAGGTTTTGACTGCGGAGGAATCAAATTATTTAGTTCTACTCTTAAACAGTGGCTTCAAAGGTCAACATGTGTTGTCATGTAGAGAAGTGTCGTGTTCTGGTTCTTGAGTTGCAAGTGTAAATGGACAGGCTAGTCACTTATGCATAGGTGACTCTACTGTTTTTCATTTTGTTTGATACCAAGTTTACCCTCTGTACTTGTCCCTTACAATCTTTACTGTGTCTTTGACACAACAGTAGCGTTATGAACGTTTAAATGATGCCAACACAATGGCAGTTAAATGACAACGCTACGAGCCACTTTCGTAGCTCTACGTAGCTAACAAGCGTAGTTTGTATTTGCAATATCCGTAGCAGCCGTAGACTGCAAAGATGCGAATGCAACTTTAAAATTTGTTTCAATTGTGTTTCAATTTCGCAATTGTGTTGTGTTTTGTATTCTATGTTGCGTGCTACGAGTACGTGTCAGTAGAGATCAGATCTCTCGTTTCATTTGCTGTTCATGTGTAATAATCTTTTATTTTGTAGCTAGGCCATTGGGTTCCGTCCTCTTGTCTTTAATATTTCCATTAAAGATTACATTTACATCATATTTTTATTGGCTAGTATAACTCGAACGTACGTAGCATGATGACGTTTTTAAATCATGAGCCTAAAGATACATCTTTAAAATAAATAAGAACTACAAACATCACACACGGCCGTCTGTTCCCAAAATAGACCCGAACTTTGCTATGGTAACTAGACTACTGCCAAACATGCTTTTATTATTTTAAATACATACACATCACAGGTAAATTGCACCAGGGCACAGAACCAATGATTTTGCTTATCATACAATTATTTATCTCAGAAATCGAACTGACAATCTAAGCGTACTTGAGACGGTGTGCGGTTTTTGGTTGGTTCGAGTCTGACATAACCACCAGTAGGTGGGTATACCACCTTCCGCACAGAAAAAAAAAGGATGGTAAACCATTTCATCCATAGACTCGTCAATCAGTTGTTTTATATACAAAGTTATATTACCTTGTAGCCTCTTTGTAAACCCCTAAATAACTTGAATAATGTTAACGTAGAAAACTTCTCCGGAAACACAAAGACAGCCTATAGTTCTTCGTTCAAGTAAAATATTTACTAAATAAGCACGCACAACACACCGTTACATAATATTTAGTTTTCGAATTCCCCTTATCTATTTTAACCCTTTATAATCGGATGACGCGACATATGACAACAACACCTTCTATAATAATTAGTATTCCCTCCACGCACTCTGAGGGACGGAAGATATCGCACTAAAACGATTTCAATGATTTAATAAAGTGCCGCACACGAGACCTGTTTATTTAACTACACGGAAGTTATATAATGACATTTAATAAAAGGAATAGAGTATTTACACGCTTTTATTAACTTTACTTGGAGTTAACATGGAAGAGTCATGGTTTTTTGGTTATATTTTTTTTTTAAACAACGTCTTTAAACGTGGGGGATGTTACAAACATACAAGAAGCGGACACAAAGAACACCCAGACTCAGAACAACAATTTGTTGATCACACAAAATTGTCGCATGTGGAGTTTAAACCCACAACACTCAGTGTAATAGTGAGCGGCGTGGCAACCGCCTAAACCACTAAGTCAACTGTGTAGTCAAATTGTTTATTGAGGATTCACCAACAACTGTTGACATCAATTCAACATGTGCATATCATAAAAAATAAGACAACAGCTACTTTTAGGTAAACTACTTATGCCATAAAAATGATTTAAATTAAATAATTAAACCAACAACATATACATATATCACACACACAGATAGAGTTTTGATACATAGTTTACATTTTACAACTAACTCATAGTAAATTACATAGTACATACTATGTCTTACAAAGACAACTTAGGATGGTAACAAAACGCAAATCAATGAGATCGCTTTAGTGATTTACCATTTTAAACGTTACGCATAGGGAGAAGTGGCACCAAGAGCTGTTTTTCTTAGAGGGAATAAGAAAAACTTTCGTTTTTTTTTACCAGGAGAGTAAGGCTACCGGAAATCAAACCACACCGCAGATTCTTAGGCCAATAAAAATGGAAACTAATAACATAAAGGATCTTATAACTGTTGTGTTATGATACAACTTTATCCGTACACGATAATTTGGATTACAATGCTACAGTTTAGCATTTCAAACCTAATTTATTAATGTAGTACAGATGTATTTTCCTTTATTAAGAGCCTGCCATAGTGCCTCTACTCTGCCTGATGGAAAGCATGTATAGAATCCAAGAACTGTGGTCAGCATACTCATGGCAAATGCAGACAATGCAGTATGGTGACCCACACTATGGTGGTCTTGTGAGATGCTTTTTCACACCCCGCCTGGGAACGTAAAAGGCATGACAGTCATCGTGACGGTGTAAGTCTTACACAGCTACCACGATAACTGTCACCCCTGCATCAATGGGCCTACGGTCTCACACTCACCAACGAAACACGACAACATGGATGCTGGCGCTTTAGGTTGGTCTTCTGTGGGAGGGTAGTACTGTCCCGGTCGAGCCGGCCCGCTCGTGCTGAAATCAGAAATTGTAGAACTCATCAGCGGGAAGAACTTAGACGCTATGGATCAAGTTAAGAAATATATAATTAAATGTGCTGTTTGAATCTCGTAAGATTCAGTTTAATATTCACTATATTTATTCAAACATTGTTATTTCAAATGTTACTGCAAATAATATAGAATGAAGTGAAAATAACATAAAAACTTGTAACCTTCATAAAAGCCACAAACTCTCCGGATTGTGAAGTGCTGGCGAAATGCAGTGATGCCCGCATTTCGTATGCATTATCTTTCTACAGCAAATAATTTTCCGAATCATATTATTCCGATTTCTTGGCAGCCACTTGAATTGTATGAACTGTATTCAATTAAGTTCAATACCGGGGTAGTTACGTACAGTTGTGCCATAGTGAAACGAATTTGAAGAGAAATCGATAGGGTGTGGGTTATGTGATTTGACATCTGAGTAACTATTTTATCAAAATTTAAATGGAACTTAAGGTTTCTGGAAGAGATTGCTTTTGGTAAAAAGGCTGTCCTTTGTACTTTATATATTTGACATTTTATGTGCTCTTTTATAACTCTTTAATATGGTATACAAGTTAAGAGTTTCTTATCTCTCTGTCTATCAAACTTTGCGAAAAACGATTTCAATAAAAATGTAAATAATTAAGAGAACATGTGTTAAAGACTTTTAATGTCAACACTAAAAGAAACAATTGATATGAGAATCCCTTCTTTTTGAAGTTGGGTTGAAATAAAATTTCAAAGTACTCTTAATTTTATTTTAATGGAAAACATAGATCGGTGTAGATGATTTATTGAATTAATATTTGTGATTTAGTTATTTGGAGCACAGGCAGTACATAGATATAAAACAGAGCGAGATGGAGAAACCTAGTGGAAACATTCATGAAGAAATACCAAATCCACTTCTATAAGAGAAAAACGCGACTAGAAAGGATGTTTCGTTTCTAGTCCTCTTTCTAGTCATATAATGCATGTAAATAATCTGTACACAGATGATAACATATAACTAGACTGCTAATAAAAAAAAATATCAATTATGTTTTGAAAAAAAAAATAGTTAAAGTGACTTTAAACGATACTCATAAAGAGCACTAAAAACTAAAAATAACTTCAAATCTAATCGAAAACCTTAAATGTTTCAGCCTAGAGTCTTGACAGTCTACATTCATCTGCTTCCAGCCACCACCCTTAGGGCGTCAGTCCATTGTACTACGTTTGCGTAATTACGGTCTCTACTCAAACAAATTTAATGTCGGCTCCACTGACTATGCCTGGAGACAAGACAGGCCTGTCATTCCTTGTGAAATTTATCACTATAAATAGAACATCTTAAATTCTATTCGAGCCTTCTTCTGGCAAAAAATGTGTGCGCGTACTAGCGTACACTCGTAAGAAGTGAAACTTCTTTAAGACGTTATTTTTCAAAAAAATAATTTAAACCCGTCCGAAGTCGATGCAATCGCCACCTGGATTTCAAAAATGTAACTACTCAAAACGGGCCGCAAAATACATTGGAGACATTTACCAATCCCTACTCCGCTGGAGAAAGTATACTTCGAATCACGCGTGGTAGGGATAAGAAAAAGATGGCACGTAACGAAAAAATGTGACGCGTAACGAAAAAATGTTACACTAAATTTTTTCCAACCCCCAATAAAGAAGTTTCCCTTCAAATATATTACTTAAATTTAATTTTTAATTAAACTTTTTTTAAAAAGACAGCGCTTGCAATAGAAATAAATCTTGTACTGTGGGGGACTTCACAAACATACAAAGAACAACCAGACTTTGAACAACAATTTGTAGATCACACAAAGTGTTGTCCCATGTGGGAATTGTACCCACAACACTCAGCGCAGTAAAGAGCGGTGTGGCGACCGCTTAAACCATTAGCCAACCGTGCAGTTTTAATTATAACAAATGAATTACAAATTTAAATCTGACCAGTTTCAAATACTATTATGGCAACAACCTAACATAATATTATAGGTAGTAGAACCACGCTGATTTCAGTATAAATGGGCCGACTCGACTGGGGCAGTACTACCCTCCCACAGAAGACCAACCTAAAGCGCCAAAATCCGTGTTGTCGAGTTTCGTTGGTGGAATCGAATATAGAAATATTTAATAACAGCCCAGAGTTTAGAAGATGAGATCTTAACTCCTGTGCCTCGGACAACACGGACAATATCGTCGATCTTGCATCTGAAATCTCCCTGGTTGTATTGGATAGCCGTCCTATCCCATTTTTTTTTCTATCTTAAGAGCCTGCCAAAGTGGATCTACTCTGCCTGATAGAAAGCATGAATAGAATCAATCAAGAGTTGTGGTCACCATACTCATTGCAAATGCTGACAACGCAATATGGTGACCCACGCTATGGTGGCTTTGTGAGATGCTTTTTCACGCTGCGCTTGGGGAGGCAAAAGGCATGACAGTCATTGTGACAGTGTAAGGCTTACGATAACTGTCACCCCTACATCGATGGGCCTCCGGTCTCACACTCACCAACGAAACACGACAACATGGATGCTGGCAGTTTAGGTTGGTCTTCTGTGGGAGGGTAGTACTGTCCCGGTCGAGCCGGCCCGCTCCTGCTGAATTCAGTGTAGCTCTACTACCTAATTGCAAGAGTGAAGAAACAGAGAGCGCACCTGTTTTTCTGCACACGTTTGTTCACATCTTCTGCACGGCTGGCAGGTCTCCGTCACATAAATCGGCTAGCAGTACATCATCATCAACATAATTATCATGTGCCACACTGAACACTCGAATAAGATGCAGCATGTATTTGTCTTCATTTTGGTGATTTTTTTATTATTAATTACCGTACCAACACCATGATATTCTCGGTAATGATGGGCCGGTTCGAACGAAGTAATAATCCTTTAGTTACATTTCGGCAAGAAAGTGTAGTTCCCGGAGGACCAACAAACCTCCGACCCTACTTCTTTGAGAAGGCTCGCTGACGATATGTGTAGAAAATGTCACAATTCTTGCTTATGACAGATTTTGGTCGCAAAACTGAAACGAAAAATAGATAAGTACAATTTTTAAATGATAAATGATATTTATTTTTGCAGAAGATCAACCTGAAGGAACAACATCCGCACTGTCGTGTTTTGTTGGCGAGTGCGAGACCGGAGGCCCATTGATGCAGGGGTGACAGTTGTCGTAGTAAGTGTGTGCAATACAATGCTACGATGTCTGTCATGCCTATTACGTCCCCAAGTGAGGCGTAAAAAGGCATCTTAATAGGCCGCCATAGTGTGGGTCACCATACTACATTGTCAGCATTCGCAATGACTATGGTGACTACAACTTTTAGATTCTATTCATGCTTTCCATCAGGCAGAATAGAGTCACTTTGGCAGGCTCTCAAATAAAAAAAAGTAAATCTTCATATATATTTTTAAAAATACTTTACAAATTGATGGTACCAGCGTTTCCTAAGGCTCACTCTGGGAAGAAATACCGAAACGAACCGCAGAGGTATCTTGTTTTTAAAGTCCATATAAAAGTCATGTGAGTATAAAGACTGGGTTGACCTTTAAAAGAAAGAACCATAGTTTTGAATCGGTTTGTCCATACAGACGGCATGCTAGCTCCAACCAGCGTATTACCTAACCGGTATTAGTCAAGATCAACGACCTGACAATATTTGGGTAGGTTGCATATAGTCCAGCTCTAACATTTACATACACACAAAAGATATTATACAATTTTCGCATACGAAAGGAAAAGAAGAAGAATAAATTAAAAAGACTAAAGACACATACAAGAATACCTTATTTCTTTTTAGTGTATTCTAATGCACAATGCGTAAAATTTTCAATTTAATCGATACAGAACTTTATGAGTTTTTTAAAGCATACACAAACTAATATAAATATTTTAGAAATATAAAAGATTAGGTTAGTAATAGACTTTCGTTCAGCATTCATAGTTCAGCTTGGCTGGAGCAAGCAAGAAAGGTTAGTAAAAATACCTTTGGGTACCCTAAGTAACCTAACAGACCTGAATATTAAAAAGAAACTCAAAATAGTGACACTAATGATCCTGTCTTGTGCCATTTTCATTTATATCACAAAGGAAAAGAATTTTAGTAAATTAAATAATTACATCAAACTTGAGCCCAATTCGTAAAGTAGATCAAGTTATTAATTATCGTCATTATTTTAGGCCAAAAAATATAACTAAGCTATATTCTTTAACACGGGATATACTGCTACGAATCATCATCATCACGCATCTCGTTAGTCCTAAATGCTGAAACACGTGCAGTGTACGTTCAAATATATCCTGTCAAGTTATTTATTGATATTCTCCTAGCCAATTTTCATTTTTATAGTGCACGAGTGTTTGCATAAACATAGGTGCACTTTCTGTTCCCTCATTCTCACAATCCGATGGGACGGCTACACAACCGAGGAGAGATCCGGTGCAAGACCGAGGGCTTTACAAATTCGCCGAAGCACGGGGGTGAAAACCAAACTTCCAAACATCGGGCTGTTATTAAGAATTCCTATAAACAGAAAAACTTGATAATGCACTTTGGCCCGACTAAAAATCGTACTCGTGTCTCTTTGATCGGCAGCCGCATAAGCTAACCGCTAAACCAATGAAGCAGTCCAGTAAGTTATTCGTTATCTAGCTAATGTATAATATGTGAGTACCTGGACACCGATCTTTGTTCTGGAAATCTACCAAATAGTCGATTCGCTATTTACCAACTTCTATTGTACCCATCCCCAATTTTGTAACATAGATAAGTGTCAAAACGGGTCTATTAGACAACGTCATTTACTGAAGTATTTAGCTTTTGCGTTGCTGTGTCGGTAAAGCAGCATTTACCTTCGTTTTCTAATGATATTGTTTTTTCATTGCTCGAAAACATGAAAAAAAAAACACTTTTTCTAAAAATCGCCTCCAAAACCTCCAGCATACGAAATTTTATGAAAATCGTTGGAGCCGTTTTCGAGATTCAGATATATATATGCAAGAATCGCTCGTTTAAAGATATCATATATGAAAACGAATCTTTAAACTATGTACTGTCAACTAATATTATAATTTTTATTCTCGAAATTGTTGTGTATATATGTGTTATCTTAGATGTAAGAATTTCTCTTCACCTTTATTAGTCTCCTGTGCACGCCTGTCCTTAATCCGTTTCTCTCACCCACAAAAAAGCTTGAAGAAAATGTATGTGTTTCGGGTAAATTTACGTGCAAAACTCATCAACACTTAACGTACTCATATCGTGAAGAAAATAAATAGACGCCATGACAACAGCTGATTTTTTACACCGACTCGCTTATTTATGCTACTGGGAGTCGGAGGTAATCTGGGAAATTATGTAGTACATATTTTTCTTTTTGGGAAGTTCATACGAATTATGAATGTCGTTTGTTTGTTTTACGCTAAAAATATATTACGTATCTTACAACTTAGAAGAAAGAGAGAGAAATCATTGTAGCAGATAGATTTGACTACGCTGTTACTCTTGCTTTGGTGGCGCAGCAGCAGCGGGTGTGACTGCTGTGTTTGAGGTCTGCGGTTCGATTCTCGGATCGGATCAAATGTTTGTATGTTCTGCAAATATTTGTTTCGGAAGTTGGGCGTTTTCTATGTGTAATATGTATGCGTTTACAAAAAAAAGCATATAAGTATTGAATCGCTAGATGGCGTACTATATCAGATGTACGAAGTATTTAACTGCCTCAGTGGTGCAGCGGTAATGAATGCGACTGCTATGCTTGAGGTCTCGGGTTTGATTCCCAGATCGGACCAAATGTTTGTATGATCTGCAAATATTTGTTTCGAAGTTTGGGTGTTTTCTATGTATAATATGTATGTATTTACAAAAAATATAAATATATATGTATTCTATCAGTCAGTCTAGTTATCATAGCACAAGCTCTGCTTAGATTGAAACCAGACGATGTTGGTTTAAAAAAAAAACAAATTAATAAAAAAAACAGCAGTTGTGAGTTCAGGTTGTCAGTTTTGTTATCTTACTTACTTCCATTATACGTACGACACTTTTTTGGACATTTGTTACGCCACAACGGCTAAATTAATTTCAATAAAATTTGGCACAGAAATAGATTCTAGTCTGGAATATATAGGTTATTTTATACTGTAAATAATAAATGACAAAACACCTCAGAAACCGCACATGTAAGAGAGTAAACTAAAGTAGACGCTATTACTGTTATTTAAACATATCATTTCAAACATATTTCATTATATAACAACAATAAACATTTAAAATAGTTTGGATATTACACTACTTGTTGACTTATCACAACTGTTGTTTTAGCGGTGATTCACTTGAACGATATTAATGTGTGTGTATATACCTATATTTAAGACAACATCGTCTCAGAGACTTCAGTAAGTAGACATTTTGTACACCTGACATAATGTAAGTCTTGAGCTCTCTATTTTCTTTCTAGGGCGTGGTTTTTGTTATGCCAATATTGTTCATGTGCCGTTCTAGATTACTCTATCTCAAAATAATTCAAATTAATTTATACCAATAGTAAGATAAGAGATATTACTAACGTAAAATAAACCAATTCACTAAGTTTTGAAGTCTGTAATTAAAAGCCGTCACCCCACCGGGGTTTACGCGGGGTGGTATACCGGAATCGGACCGACTAAAACCACACGATGTGCCACTCTGCGCCTGCAATAGGAGGGAACCGGGAACAGCTGTCATTACAACATCCAGGTCCCTCCTAGCGCCTCCCCGTTACCGCGGGCACCATCTGCGGATAAATTCTCTATTTAGGCGACTTACAGCACACGCAGACGTCACCTCCTCGCGGATGGTAACTATAGCGGATGGAGGGGAAAACCTGGCACGTCCACCCGCGGCCACACTCAAGGTGACATAAGGCGCTGGTACGCGCGCCTCCGCCACCCGGTTCGCCGGCGGCGAATTGGTTCCGAGTGGAGGTCGTCCTCCCGGGCCTTCTCTACCACCTTCTTCCGCGAAATTACACATTCGCTGAAGGTTGCGACCGCGGTAAAACTGTCGCTATCGACCCTGAAGCGTACAACGGCCGATAGCGAGAGATCTCCTCCAATAACTGCAGTGAGGACCCCTCGCTGCGCCGCGCAGGCGGAACAAACTGCTAGCGTGTGTTAAACCGAGTCCTCACTGCCGTGGCAGTGATGACAGGTGGGACTCAATTCCCTCCTGGCGACCGAGTGCAGATTCTTCCCGAAGCAACCGTGCCCGGCAAGAATCTGCGTCAGTCGGAAGGAAAGGGTCCCGTGGTGTCGCGCTGTCCACTCGCCAATGACCAGCTGGAGAGCCTCCACGGCGGCAAAACCAGTACGTGGAGCCTTCAGCCGGGACGACCTACAAGCCATCGTGGCTCGACGAGCGGCCTCACATACGTCTTCGGACGGAGGCTCTATGCCGCTACTCGCCCGAAAGTCAGCCATCTGCCGATAAACTTCAGGGCAAAGCTTGCTTTTCTAGCGATCAAAAGAAACATTCTCTGGCGATCAGGGTTACAGCTAGACTAAGATATGCCGAGATAGTAACCTGTCCACAATAACTATTAGATGTTGGAGGGTCTCGATCGTGACCCCTGGGGTCGCCGTTATCGTGTGGCGCGACAAAAGCTCCACACGTCGGGCCCCTTGCCTTACAGAGACACTCCAGCCCAGCTTCCTGCAGGAAGTGGTCGAGGGCCTTTTCCCGCAGCGGGCGAAACACACACCCCTGTCGATGGCCGGGGGAAACGAAGTCAATGTTTCGCCCGTCAGAGAATCGAAGGCAGTGGCGGTTACTCTACGAATTCGCTCTAAGAACACCGCCCTCGGGCCGGATGGGATACCTGTCCGAGGGCTGGCCCGAGCCCTCGAACACATGTCGAACCGCCTCAGGAAGGTCCTCCAGAGGTGTCCTCTCTGCCCGTATCGCCCGGCACCTTGCACTATTTCAAGCTCAAAGTGGCACACCATCTAGTTTTAGTCGGTCCGATATTGACACATATCCCCGCTACAAACACTGATTTGGTAACGGTCTGAAACCCTGGTCGGGTGACGGCTTGAGGGGGCTTCCACACGTTAAAAGAAAGGCCAAAACTTTGTCGCTTGACATCTAAAAACAGTGGTGTCTCACCCACCTGTTAAAATAAGATGAAAATTCACCGCACTTTCGTACAAAACAACATATAATGTTATCTCAATTAATAAATTGAATATTTTGTTTTTAGGTTAATGACTTTCGTTATAATAATATCATTGGAATTGAGTTCAAGCCAAATCCGACAGAGTAAATATACATGGGTGCAAGAAAACGATCACTTTGACTTCATGGTTGCGATATCATACGATTCTAAACCATTGTGTAGTGGCTTCCTTTTTCACTACTATTATATAGCCACTGCAGCGACTCCATTCAAGTTTCTCGGTTTCAAGTCTGGAAACATTCGAGCATCAAGATTAAAATGTCACGTAGTAAGAAAATATTGGAATGAACAAGCAGAAAATCCAATAACTCGTCTTGAATATCAAAATGAATTTATAGGTACAAAGTGGACAGGATTCGACAAACACAACAAATATGGGCCAGTACATGACATCGCTTTGCTTGCAACGGCAGACAGTATTCCGTACAAAGCAGGCTACGTAAAGTGGCGCTACCCTTATTTTATTCCATTAAAGTATTCGAGACGGGTCACCATTAAATCGACGGGTACTTTTACGATTTGCGGTCACGCGTTTGTTGACCGCACTCACATACAGCAGAGCATCGAGCTCGAAGCGATCGACTATAGTGTCGAGTCTGTTTTGGTTGATTGTGACGAGTGGGTGCCTAGAGCTTGGGGACACTTCATTTGTATTCTAAACATTGAACAATTCATGGGAATAACCTCCGGAGCCACATTATTATATAACCGTGTAGTTATTGCCATAGGAAGTTTTAGTTTAGCAAGAGGAAACGAGAGTATATTACTCTTTACTGATTTAAGGAGATATAAAGAAGATCACTTTAGATCGGATAAGGCACCGTATACTGAAATGTGGAGGGGTACTGGAATTTTTACAAAATTATAACTTATTTTAACAAAAAATGTTTTCAATGCAATAAATTAAATAAATGTATTGGAGTAAAAAGTTATGAACTTAACTAAAATACCTTCAGGAAAAAGGTCCCTTTTTCTTCAGCGACAGCTGTTCTGGCGGCCTTGAAAAATAAAAATTGGTTTCCTAGTCAAGAATAACATAGTACCTAGTGTGGTTTCTGCTGACACGCAACTAAGTACTCATCATCAACAGCTTTCAACAGTCCAGTGCTGGACATAGGCCTCTCCTTAGCGAGGAGGTTTTAGCCTACTATACCACGCTGGCCAAGCGGGTTGGAATAGGGTTTTTTTTTTTTTCTATACTAAGAGCCTGCCAAAGTGACTCTACTCTGCCTAATGGAAAGCATGAATAGAATCCAAGAGTTGTGGTCACCATACTCATTGCAAATGCAGACAATGCAGTATGGTGACCCACACAATATAGAAACGTTATCTGGTAGACTTAGTTCTGCAGCTTATGCTGTGAGAAAGATTCGTCAATTGACGGATGTTGATACTGGGCGATTAGTTTATTTCAGTCACTTTCACAGCATTATGTCCTATGGTTTATTGCTTTGGGGCAGTGCTTCTGATATTGATTCAATCTTTGTGCTCCAGAAACGAGCTATTAGAGCTATCTATAAAATGGGCCCTCGGGAGTCACTAAGAAACACATTCAAAGAAATTAACATTCTCACGCTACACTCGCAATACATTTATGAGAATCTTTTGTATGTTCATAAAAATCTGTCTAAATTTAAGAAAAATAGTGATTTCAATCAATTTAATTTAAGAAATAAAAATAAACTTGCCGTGCACACTACTAGGCTCCATAAAATATCGAATTCGTTTGTGGGTCAATGTATACAATTTTATAATAAATTATCAAACAACATAGTATTGTTATCTATTAGTAAATTTAAGAAATTTATTAAACTGAGGTTGTCCAAAAAGGCTTATTACTCAGTTTCAGACTATGTCACAGATTTAGATGTTTAGAAATGAATTTTTTTTTTAAGACCTATGATTGTTAATATAACTGCTGTTTTAATATTTAAAAGATTTTGAGTTAAAAGAGTGGTGGTGAGTTTCTTTCCTGGGTTCTTTTCTCACCACTCTACCATGAACAATCTGCGAACCCAGCTAGCTGTAATTAATCGACAGATTGTTCATCTTTTATTGTTTTTTATGACGTTCATAATTGTCTGTTTGTGACCTAAATGAATAAACGAATTTGACTTTGACACTTTTTCACACCCCGCTTGGGGACGTAAAAGGCATGATAGTCAGCGTGGTAGTGTAAGGCTTACACAGTTACCATAATAACTGTCACCCCTGCATCAATGGGCCTCCGGTCTCACACTCACCAACGAAACACGACAACACGAATGCTGGCGCTTTAGGTTGGTCTTCTGTGGGAGGGTAGTACTGCCCCGATCGAGCCGTCCCGCTCGTGCTGAAATTAGTGTGGCTCTACTTCTACTGAAGTTTCCTTCCCTTTGCAGTGATGTTGTCTTGCATATTTTGTTCTCTAAGCCTCTTACGATACCCATGGGAAGAATAAGCGCCATGACATTGTATTCTTAATCCGTCATCACCCAGAGAAGAAGTAAGTACTTATCTTATCAGAAAACACAGATTAAAGTACCCGCCTAAAAGATAACAGACAACAGACAACCTTTAAATGATATCGTATTACAGTGATCACAAGCCACTTCTAGCCGGATTCTTTTGATATTAATGAGATGATGATCATAATTTGTACACGTACTATTTACTATATTCATATATAAGATAGGTTAAGCAACATTAGTATTAGCAGTTAATCTCAGCGGTGATAATAATGGAACAAAACAAAAAAGCCGACAGCCTGAAAATTTATGAGTTTTACTGTATATTTATTGTAGCGATAATATCCACACATCCACATACAGCGCAAACAACGAAATACTACAGCGCCCTCTACCAAAGATACATCGAACTACAGAGTAACGAACTATAGAGTAACCACTAACCCTGTATCACAACATAGAAGTTCTCAAGTCGATTAGCATATACTCGTATACAACATCCCAGCATCAACCGTTGGCCCGGGGACCGCCAGACAAGAGCACCTCGCCTGTCACAGGCCAGTCTCGGGCATATGACGCCCATTCCTCGACATTAACCATCTTTGTTTTCTATAATTTTCATGTATCCAGTGTGCAAATTCGACATCACCTCCCAAGCCAAAATTTGACAACAGCCGTTTAGGCTACAGAGTGTGTCAAAGAAAATACATATAACACCTCGAAAATATAATCCTCCTTTTGGCACAGTGGGGTAAAAAACGAGAAGCGATGAACCGTGGAGTCATCGCGTTCACGCGTCGCGCTCATCACACAATATTTGTCTTAGGTGGGAATTGAACCCACGGCCTCCGGTTTAGTAGTCAGCGCCAGGTCAACGTTTGTTAATAAAAAAAGAAAACAAAGGAACCGTTGTAAGACTATTTCGTGGCACTTCCACGTGTCTGTGCGGTGACTCTTTTTTCTTAGAAACGCACACGAAGGTAGCAAAATGATGTTGGCGTTAAATATTATTGTTATATTTTCGAACGTCAAAACATTCGTGTAAAGTTGGCTATAGAATACGTTCATACAAGCTTAAATAGGCTTGATGACACTTTAGGCAAATTAGTTACCTACTTTTTATCATCTGTCAAAACGACAATTTTGTATGAAAAACTAGCCTACCCTGCGAACTCTGTTCCGCCTTATAGTCAATAATAAGGCAGATTTTTTTTTTACTTAAACTCGTTCTAACGAGATAAAAAGTATCCTATGTCCGTCTCCTGGTTCTAAGCTACCTCCGCACCAATTTTCAGCTAAATCCGTTCTTCCGTTCTTGAGTTATAGGTGGTGTAACTAACACCACTTTCTTTTATATATATGAGATGTACTAAATACGAAATTGTGACGTCACTGTTTTAGACTACTCAATCGAACAATATATTTCAATGTTTATTTGATTGAAATTCGTAATAATAATAAAAAGCTATGATAATTGTAATTTCCGAAATGTTTCGCGATATTAATTTTAATGAATTGGATATTGGTACTTATTTACGAAACAGTCATCTACCCAATTAAGAGACGGGCAAGGTCTCAAAGAATAAGGAATGTCAAAAATTAAAATGTCATCATTTGTTGTTTTATCACTACGAATATCGATCATTCTCACATAATATATAAACAAGATATATATATATATATACATATATACTTAAACTTACAAATAAACTTATAATGAAAAAGCGTGAATGCGTATTGAATGGGAAGGAATGACAAAGTTTTCCATGTTTTATATTTTTTCATGTATTAAATAAAATAACACCGACTAAAGGACAAAAAATTTGAAAATCACTTTACGAGATTTTATGAAATCCCATTTCGTAGGAGAAACTTGTATCTAGCAGTAGACTGTATCATTTTTTTTCTGAATCAGTGAGTTATTTTGCATTACCGTGTAGGCGTACCAGACGGATACTTTCGTACTTACATAACAGAATATTTTACATTTTTTTTACACCACGACGGTGGCAAACAAGCATACGGCCCGCCTGATGGTAAGCAGTTACCGCAGCCTATGGACGCCTGCGGCACCAGGGGCATCACGTGCGCGTTGCCGACCCTTGAAAAACCTATTTACCCCCTTCTTGAAGAGCCTCATACTGTAGTTCCCAGTACTGTAACGGGATTGTTCGCGGGAGAAAATTTATCGAGAAAATTTACTACCGAATTGATATTAATTACTTTACACAATGTCCTCAAAACTGAACCTACATAGGAAGAAAAGGGACGCCATTATCAAGCATATGTTTCTATAACTTCCAAGTCTGTTAACCGAATGTTGACTCCCGAATTCATAGTAAGGGTCTATGCCCGGTCTTGTTCCTAACAGTATCTATAACTTATGTCTCTGGCAATATGTTGAGTTTGCTAATACACTTCAGAAATGAGTGTAGAAACGGTTTGTCCTTCACGAAATAATTAAATTAATTGAAATATAGTGGTTTTTGATTGCTTGCTGTCATTGATATTTGTACATTTTATTTCCTAAAATTACCTAAAGACTTGTATTTAGTTATAAATCTAGATAACTATTTTAACTGCCTCGGTAGCGCAGCGGCAGTGAATGCGAGTGCTGTGCGGTCTCGGGTTCGATTCCCTGGGTCGAACCAAATGTTTGTATGTCCTACAAATATTTGTTTCGAAGTTTGGGTGTTTTCTATGTATAACATGTATGTATTTACAAAAAAAAATATATAAGTATTCTATCAGTCAGTCTAGTTATTATAGCACAATCTCTGCTTAGTTTGAAACTAGATGACGTTGTGTCAAATGTCTGAAACATTAAAAAAAAAATACTAAAAAACTATTAAAAAACTGAAGAGTTAGTTAAATAACCACCTATTTCAACAGTACGTTTCTTTTCATCCGTCCTGTCATTCTAAATAATTGAAGGCCATTGCGACAATTCTCCCCACGCTTTACATGTGAAAATCCATCTGTAAGGATCAACTACAAATCGTCGGCTACAAATTTAAGTACATAACATGTGGGGCGAATTTATCTTGTAACCTTGCTGTCACCGCCTGGGCTCATAAGGAGGGTTTTAGCAGTCGTCAGGTGCGGCGGGCCATCAAGCGGCCGTGTTCGGGTAATTCGGCCAGGATCACTTGTCGATACTGTTGCTAATATGTCCCTAGGGCGACCCTCTTTGCCCCACATTAGGCAAGGGATTAAGCTAACGTTTGGATTTAAGCATAAAATGGTTCAGATTCTGTCATTTTTATGTGTTACTTCTTATGGATTTTATGCGTTTTTATTCTTGCATTTTACTTATTAATTTACATAAAGTTTCTGGCACTTTTAAACGCCAATTAATTTTATTAGTTTAACCACCATTTCCTATGAATCTTTAAAAAGAAATAGACGCAACAAAAAAGAATTTTAAAAATTGGTGAATTAACGATGGATTTCTGAGGCAATAAACGTAATAGAAAGATACAGTTAAATAGGCAATGCACTCTCCGATCCACTTCTTGTTTTGTAGGGCCTGGTAGCCCAAGAGATTTGTAAAACTGGTACCCAATTTTCCACTAGTAAGTAATTTTGGAGTGCTTCTGTTGGATAATACTATATTAGCTGGCTGTTTTTTTTCAGATAGTGTAGTGTCACAACATCTCCACTAACTTGCTATAGCACAACACTATCTTTTATACTTGTTCCGAACACATCACATATTTTTCAAGGTAATAAAAATCTAAAAGCGCTTAGTGAAATTCAATTTCTTATAAGCCTAAAATGTTTTCAAAATAAACGAAATACCTACGTTTCAATTGGAACATCCAATACACAAAATAATCACGTTCCTTACTTGGATTGACGTAGACGCTCGTTCACTCACCGCTTCGCTCGATGGAATCCATTCACTCGCTCATTCACTTAATCATTCACCCCGCTTGCGAGTGGATGCATGCCTTTATGCAGAATTATTGAATTTCCGAATTCAAATAGAGTCAGGCATGGAGGCGAAGCGCCGACCAAAATCCATTTGGCAAATATTTATTCGCGTAACGACGGGAAAGGCACTTAATGTGGATAATAAGTTCGCGAGTGTACTCTTCATTTCGTTTTTAAATGTCCGGGCGGTGGAACGGCAGGCGGTTTACCGGCTTAATGAATCGATATTGGATTCTTTTATAGTTGGTTTATTGTTTCATGCTATTATATCAGTGAAAATCTCACTCACCTGGCTCCAACTTTATAACTGCAGCTCTGATTTTGGTTTTTTTCACAAAGTGAATAATAATTTAAATTAATAAAAAGGGGGGATTAAATTTATATATTGTTATACTAGCTGACCCGTGTATCCTCGTCTTCCTCTCCAAATGCCCGCAGAGTGATGTTGTACAACGTAAACAAATTCATTTACCATAGAAAAGGTATACCGAAACAACCTTAGATTTATGCTGCTATAGACTATATGACTGCACGATTGGCCTAGTGGTATAAGCGGTCGTCACGCCGCTCTCCAATTCACTGAGTGTTGTGGGTTCAAATCCTACATGGGACAACACTTTGTGTGATCCACAAATTGTTGTTCTGAGTCTGGGTGTTCTTTGTGTCCGTTTCTTGTATGTTTGTAAAGTCTCCCGCGACACAGAATTTATTCCTAATGCGGGCGTTGTCTTTTAAAAAAAAAAAATACTTTTTTTAGAACTTTTAAAAGAGAACAACAGCACTTGCAATGGAAGCTCCTTTACTCCTCTAGTCCGCTCCTTTTAGTTGTAGCGTGATTATATAAAGCCTATAGTCTGCCACGATAACTGAGCTGTCTAGCACTAAATGAATATTTTAAATTGGAAGATTTCTTGAGATTAGCGCGTTCAACAACAAACAAATTTTTCAGCTTTATAATGTTAGTACGCAATCATGCAAAATGTAACTGGATCTACTAAGAAAGCATGAATAGAATCCAAAAGTTGTAGTCACCATACTCACTGCGAATGCTGACAATGCAGTATGGTGACCCACATTATGGCGACCTATTACGATTTTTTACGACTCACTTGAGGACGTAAAAGACATGATAGTCATCGTAGCATTGTATTGCACACGTTTACCACGACAACTGTCACCCCTGCATCAATGGGCCTCCGGTCTCAGACTCACCAACGAAACACGACAGCACGGATGCTGGCGCTTTAATTTGATCTTCTGTGGGAGGGTAGTACTGCCCCGGACGAGCCGGGCCGTTCATGCTGAAATCAGCGTGGCTCTACTACCTGGTAAATTGTGTGTGTAAGTGATTTCTAGAATATCGATGTTGTTGTACTTAAGACATAATTGACATTTCACAAAGAATTTCTAATATAAAATATTTAGCTTATGGATATTTGCCGAGAGCTCAACCTCTGAAAGTACACCTGAGCATCTGTGTATTCTTTTTAAGATCCAGGTTCGATCCTGCATTGAGTACTTTTCTCAGCTTTGCGCACAGTAGCTCATGGCTCCGCACAGTATTTGCTGGACGCTCTAAATCGGTTGCAGTGACGAACAGTCCACGTTATGAAAGTCCCGAAGAAACTGAATCCCATGAGTCTCCGCAGTTGCAAAGAGATTTTGTCTCTATGACTGACCTCTATCGTCTTTTTCACGGAGACTGTTCTAACGAGTTCTTCCAACTGGTCTCACCTTCTCCCTTCCTCTACAGGACAACTCCTGCTGGCCTTGAAAGTTACCGTTTTAGAATTATAAACATACTCTTCCTAACTAAACGGTTCAGCTCCTGTGTAAATCAGTTAAAACCTAGACACCACCAGCGTACATACATATTTCCCTCCCACTACGATCCCGGGTCCTTTAAACGGGGCGTGTAAAAGCATCTCATTAGGGCGCCATATTGTGAGTCGCCATATCGTGTTGTTTGCAGTCGCAATGAATATGGCGACCACCATTCTTGGTTTCTATTCATGCTTTCCATCAGGTAGAGTAGAGTCACTTCGGTAGGCTCCGAATGAAAAATAAAAAATAACAAGCTCGTGACCTACGAATTCTGTACTATTTTACTGTAGTAACCCTAGTTGAATTTATTCAGCTATCGTAGTTAAGTACTTTTTTTCTAAGGAGAGACCTATGTCCAGCAGTGGACTATTAAAAATAAACGAGGACAATGGTAATAATTTCTGGTTTTATCTGATCCTGTATTGTGTATAATATGTGCTGCTTGGTGTTTAGCTTTTTCGTTAATTTACTCGAAAATTTTGCACCCATGTGACAATTAAATGCATTTGCTATCACTTGTGGATAGGTTCAAACATAAGGTAATCATTTTTTTGTTGTTGTAGTTATCCTAGAATGAAAGTCATTTTTAGAAACAACTGTATAATCTTTACCTAACATGCTTTTGTACTTAAAGAACTTTACTTAATACTTACTTTTTAAATATATGTAGCGAGAAAAGAAGTTTAAATTACACTTAACAATTTAAATTAGTTTAAGATGAGCCAAACTAAGACAAAATTATCAGATTACGTACTTGAAATATAAATATATTAAAAATAAAGATATATTATTTTGGCGCTTAAACATAATTCGCATGTTTAAAATAAGAACTGATATACGTATCTCTTTCTTTATTCGTGTATTTTTTTTTAATAAACCACAGAGTCTCAAGATGTATCTAGTATGCTAATAAAACTCTAAGAAGTATTTATTTTAAACCACCCTCAAATGATACACGCGTTCAAACCAGAAACAAAATCAACCTAAAATCAATCAATTTTGGATGGATCTAAATGCTTGTTCGTGTTATGCTCTATTAATTATTGTAAAAATCATCTGTTTCACAATTAATGACTTTTACTGATAATGATACTTACACCATACACCATAAATCACGAGCATCGGTGTAAGTATATGATCGTGTCACCATAAGACACGATCATATACTTTCACCATAAATTAAACTGTTTATAATGTAACTGTATGCATAGTGCAGACTAAGTTTTTTTAAAAAAGCTAAAGAATGATAAAAAATGTTGTATCTGATCGACAAATTAATAATAATAATAAATTTGTTTTTATTCTCCCCCACAATATACATCAACACACAGCTAAAAACAAGAAGTTTTGGATATATGGATAGATGAAGCCCATGCTGAGTAAACTTGTGTTACAAGTCTATGGGTCACCTTATTTCGAATTAACATATTGCATTATTTACATAGCACATCAATAACAATATAAGAACACACGTAAAAGAAATAGAGATAATTTGTGTTGTGCGTCTTTAATCATCATCAACAGCCTTGGAGAGACAGACAGAGAGACAGAGAGAAAGAGAGAGAGAGTGAGAGAGAGAGAATTCTGTGTCCACGACTGGACATAGGACTCTCCATAGAAAATGACTACCCGGCCTACTATACCACAGCGTGGTAGTCAGCGGACCAAACAGTTTGGTATTTATTTATTTATTTATTATGGATCTTCGACAAGGAATACACCTTATATGCTATTTTAAGCCAATAAAACAAAATTAAAATTTTATTTCTCGTACTTCATGACACGTAAATTCTTGTGAAGTATAAGTGAAGAGATAATTGATAGGATTCGTTACGTTAAGCTTATAAGTTGACAAAATTCGTTAAATAGAGGTAAACAATATTTTGTATGTAGGTTTATTTTGCAATGATTAAAAATTAGTTATAAAAAGGTTCTCGACAAATGTATTCGTAATGTAAAGGTATATTTTGCCTTAACACTTACGGGCAGTTCTAGGGAACCTCGAAGAATTTTTATATTGAAGGAATACAGGCTATGCATTATGGCGAACCATACTATAGTAACTTAGTGAGATGCTTTTTCACGCCCTGTTTAAAATACACGGGATCATAGTGGGAGGGAAACACGTGCGCTGGTAGTGAATATGGTATATTAAGGTTATACTGTATACATACACACACACTCATATGTATATATATTTATATATATTATACACACATACACATATACATATTGCACACACACATGGAAGTGTTACATACACACGTAGATATTTAAATGATAGGCAAGTATGTGAGTAATTAAAGAGATAAAACTTGTTCAATATGTACAAGATTTATTTTTTTGAATATTCTGCCAAATTATTAGAAAAAATGTCCTCGTTCTCCGAAGAAAGCGAAATGGTGTCGTGCTCGTGAGTCATCCTTGTAATTGGTGCCTGCTTTCCAAGATTTGTTTGGGTGCGGGGAACCTTAAATAGAGGGCGAGGGTATCATGGGGTTCTAGTTGAAACGCTTATACCAATTTTGTTGAGAAGCTCTGGGCAGTCAATGTAAACATGAAACAGTTGGAATACTAGGTAAGAAATTATATGTCGAGACTTCAGTGATGTAATTTGAAATAAGTTTGTTTATCTTTGTAGTCCATAAATTCCTAACCCCATAATGAAATGCTAGATGTCAAAACAGTCTGTTTTGTACCTATTAGTACAGGACTTTTAAAATTGTGCTGTTAAAATTTTCCTTCGTTTTGCAGTACTGTCCCAGTACTATCCTGCGTAGGGAGCTCCCTAAGTTCGATCTTATGATACCCATGAGATGAATAAGAGTGACACTCCGTATTCTAAATATATATAATATTATATATTTACAGAAGAGAGAGACGTTTTATGTTACAGCCTTGTGAAGACCAACGTGACTTTACCTCTGAGCACAACAATAAGGAACCTGGAGCTTCATGTTGATTCGACACTTCATTGGCGTGCACAAGTTGCACACGTCAGTCAGAAAACTATTTCATGTCTCCGTGCCTTATATCCTCTCAAAAACTTTTTTCCCGTTAAAATCAAGGTCACGCTTATGCAGCCCTTAATTGTTCCCTTGATCAACTATACTCCTCAATAAACTAGAACGCCATCTCAATAATTGCATTCGTTTAGTTTTCGATCTTCGCAGATATGGTCATATCTGCTTAACGATCCCAGTTGCAATTGCTTCCAATTTGTCAACGCCGCAGCTTGTGAGCTCTGACTACCCTTTTTTCGTTTTTCAACTCTTTTTTTTCGCTCTTTTATGCCCCCTCACACTACCAGTTTCATTCACTCATACTTTTATGTGCAGGCAGTTTTACTCTGGAATGCACTCTCTGCCGAAATCAGGATGTCTACAAACCGCCTCACGTACAAGTTGAGAGTACGTGAACTTCTTCGGAATGAGTCGACAGTACAGTCACAACCCTAGTATCCGACTTCTATAATACTAAATTGAATCATCTTATATATATTAATATTATAATATTAAATTTGTGCAGGTATAAGTATATCGTATTTTATATTTATTATATAATTTATGTAATGATATTGTTTTAAACATTGATTTGATTTAATCTAGATTTAACTCTTATTTACCAAATCATTACATACGACGAAAAAATGCAATACTTTTGCACCTACCATCATATTTCTACACAACCTTTGTAAAATAAATTGCAAGAAGTTTTAAATAAATAAAACACATAGTGATATACTTTTATTCCACTGTGTAATATCTAATTGACCGATTTCAGCAGAGACAGTAAGACAAAACCGGTCTAGTTAATTTGGATGCATAATAATTATTTCATGAAAAGCCATTTTTTTAATTTCCAACAGCTTTCCTACCCATTACAGATTCAAAGTAGTAATTGGCACATTATTTAAAGATGAATAAACGATTCTAAATTGGTACACAGTTATCGGGTTAGTGAAGAAATAGTTATTATATATACGGTTAAAACTAAAAATTCAAGAATGCTTATTAGATTATTCTATGACAGAATGGTCCAAATAGTTTAACATGTGTAATAAAATTTGTTTATATAGTTTCCATTTGAGTGTATATCGCATTACCATATTATTGTTAACACTAAACTCACGTATTAATAAATCGAATCTAATAAAACTCTTAATTCACTGTTATTGGAGATAGCAACATTATTCTTATAATACTTCACAAGTTCATATGGTAACACTGGTCGTTTATTGTTATTCTAAACCAAACAGTAAACACCTCACGTAGCGAGCTTGCGATGCTGCAGGACTTTGGAGCAGGTTCCTGAACTTATTTTCGTATTGTTTTAGTGAAAAAGATATCATTGAGTGTTTTCAGGATGTTAGTTTTGTTCGAAACCCCGGCGGGGTACGCTATTTTCAAGGTAAGTCACCACACGTGTTATTCTAACCTCTATTTTTGTTATTGTTATTTCTAATTTCTGTATTTTTGTATTAAAATGTCTCTGTATTTACTTATTACTGAAATGTAACAAATATATATGATGTATTTTAATTAATTTCATTACATTAAGTTAACATTGAATATACATTACATAATATTTTATTTACAAATTCTCAAATTTTGAAATCAGGTCTCGATACCATGCTTTACCATAACGTAAAAGAACATTAAAAGCACGAGCATGTTACAATATATACTGACGCAAACTTCATTAGTGTAGAGTATTTTTTTTGTTTTTTAATTATTTCTTTGTCTTTATTATTATTTCTTTTTTTTTGTTTTAGTTGTTGGATGATTCGAAATTATCACAGACAGATGATTTATATAAAGAATTTAACACACCCGAAGGAGCCTCTTCAGTGTAAGACTTTTAATGTTTACATTAGAATAATAGTTAAAAATATTTCAAAACAAACAACATCTCCTCAATATATTATTAAAGAAAAGTATCTAGCACAAATTTTCAATTGTATTCTCATGTCCTCAACCAATAAAAAAATTATAAAACTTATTTGTGAAGTTCAAAATGATATTTTTTTATTTTACCTATATGTTAGTTATGCAAAACTCAAATTACATATTTTCTTTTTAGTGTGAAGTTGAAAAACTTTTTTAAGTTTGAAGACACAGCAGAAGCTCTAGCAGCCACCACAGCAGCTATTGAAGGCAAACTATCAAAGCCATTAAAGAAAGCCTTAAAAAAATATGTTAGCAAAGAAGTTCAGGACCAACTCCTCATTGGGGATGCGAAGCTGGGCAGTGCTATTAGAGAAAAGTTTGACTTACAGTGTGTATCAAATAATAATGTACAAGAATTACTCAGATGTATACGCTCACAGATGGACAGTCTGCTCGCAGGACTCCCTAAGAAAGAGATGACTGCTATGGCTCTAGGTCTGGCTCATTCTCTATCTAGATATAAACTGAAATTCTCCCCAGACAAGATTGACACTATGATTGTACAAGCTCAGTGTCTCTTGGATGATCTTGACAAGGAGCTGAATAATTACATTATGAGGTGCAGAGAGTGGTACGGTTGGCATTTCCCAGAACTTGGCAAAATCATCACAGATAACACACTATTTGTTAAAATTGTGAAATTGATTGGCACCAGAGACAATGCCTCCCAGACAGATTTATCAGACATTCTGCCTGAAGATCTTGAGGAAAAAGTTAAGGAAGCTGCTGAAATTTCAATGGGGACTGAAATTTCTGAGGATGATATCTTGAACATACAAAACTTATGTGATGAAATCATCTCAATCACAGACTATAGGACACACTTAACAGATTACCTGAAAGCCAGAATGATGGCTATGGCACCAAATCTGACCGTTCTGATCGGAGAGCATATAGGAGCTAGGTTGATTGCGCATGCTGGTTCTTTAATGAATTTAGCCAAACATCCCGCCTCCACTGTTCAGATCTTCGGTGCAGAAAAGGCTTTATTCAGAGCTTTAAAAACAAAGAAAGACACACCAAAATATGGTTTAATCTATCATGCACAGTTAGTGGGGCAGTGCAGTACAAAGAACAAGGGTAAAATGTCCCGTATGTTGGCTGCGAAGGCTGCTTTGGCTACGAGAGTTGATGCTTTTGGTGAAGATGTGTCATTTGATTTTGGAGCTGAACACAAAGTTAAGTTGGAGAATAGGTTGAGGCTACTCGAAGAAGGAAACCTTAGACGAATTAGTGGCACTGGCAAAGCTAAGGCAAAGTTTGAAAAATACCACAGCAAGAGGTGAGTTGACCTTCATACTTTATTTAGGGCAAGTGAAATATAAATAAGTTCAAATTTACATATCTTTATTTTATAAAATTTAATAGTCAGTTATGAATTTAATGATATCTTAAAACGTTAATATAAACTAATAACTATCTTATTTCACTAGGCACCTTGTAAAAGAAGTAGATTTTTGATTTTATCAAATCTATTCTTGAATAACAAATGTGTTGCCTTTGTTTAGTGAGGTGTTCTCCTACCCAACGGCTGGTGACAGTACCCTGAACCAGAAACCCATAAAACGTGAACATTCACCTGAAGAAGACGGCCAGGTCTCTGCTAAGAAAATCAAACTGGATGATGGCGCTAATGATGTAAGTTTGTGTAAATAATTAAATGTCAAAATGTGTATATTCTCAGTAATTGAATATTTTACTGTTTAACGCCTATCCAGTATAAATATTGACTAGCATAATCACCCTATGCATTTGTAATATGTATCTACCAATACTGGGTTTGAGAGTAGTAAATTATTTTGTTTAACTATGCTTCACTATTTGCTCCATTTTCTGGAAATGACTTTTGGGGAATGTGATAATTGAGATGTATTAGGCATTAGGGCACAAACACTTGTGGGGTGTCTATGATCATTTACAAATACTCTCTTCCTCTGACCCTATTTCTATTTCGAATATAAAAAATTTTTGTTTGCAATTGACACCTTTTTAATCTGCACCAATAAATTAAAGCTATGAAGGTTTTTTTTGTATGTAATCTTATTTATGGACATTATTGAAGTGAAAACTTCTTTAGGCGCGTTGAGCGTTTTGGTAGAGGGTAAAATCCTCGGTTCGCGTCACCGACATGCTAATGATAATAGTATATCTATAGCTATGGAGAATATGAAATTATATATTATATATGAAATTTATTATTATTATATATTATATATGATATTATATATTATATATAGCTATATATGAAACATAAAAAATTTCATATAATTTTTGCATATAGTTTTAATTACTCTCAACTTAATAGTTCCGTTTTCACTTCTATCGGCAGTCCCACGACTGCTACTTTTTTTTTTTATTTGATGAAGCATTTATTGAGGAATGATATCAGATGTAAAATGTTACATTACAACGTTTAGAAGTGTAGCACTGTATGTGATTAAACTTATAATATACTAAAAAGATCAATTTTATTCAGGTTACCCCTAAAAAGAAAAAGAAGGTCAAGGCAGAACCTCAAGAAGAGGCTGACGTGAGTCAAGAGGTCGAACCTTCCGAGACAGAGAAGCAAAAGAAAAAGAAGAGGAAATCTGAAGTCCAACCCACCGAAGAATCGTCTGAGCAAGTGGACCAGACTGTGGAAGAGCCTAAGAGCGAGAAGAAGAAGAAGAAAAAGAAAAGACAGTCGCAAGTGGAAGAAGCGTAATGTCTACCTCCAGCCTAGTCGCTGTTTTATTGTATTAGTTTTAAGTGAAGTGATGTATTATAACGAATTTATAGGATATATAAATTTTATTATTGTACTTGTGATTTTTTATTTACCACGCCAAGCCAATCGTTCCCCGTGTGGTGGCAGATTAAGAATAGCAAGCATCACCACCCCTATTTATCCCGTTCGCGTCTAGTGTGAACTAGACTGTTGTGAACAAAGAGGCTAAAATACCTAGGACTACAGCACTTCAAAGCAAAGAAAATTTTAAATATACACAATGTTATTTTTACTTAGTGTGCAAACTCAAAATAGTTTGTTCAGAATCAGCAATAATATTTTATCCAATATATCCATCAATGTTTTTTAAATAGGACACTAATTAATGCGTAACAAACGATCGAATGATAGTGTAATAGGC
Organism: Hypercompe scribonia; assembly: GCA_949316085.1. NCBI lineage: Eukaryota > Metazoa > Arthropoda > Insecta > Lepidoptera > Erebidae > Hypercompe > Hypercompe scribonia. The sequence goes on along the minus strand of OX438976.1, from coordinate 927,620 downwards.
ATTTATCGAACGACACATACATACAAAAACATAACTTAGATCATTCTTTCTATTTAAACTCCCCATTCAGAGTGCAGCGTTCAACACTATCCCGCGCCTGCGCCTAGGGATGTCGATTCTTTCCGAAGAAGATCGATTAAATTGATTCGAATTGTGACCTAATGGATCGATTCACAAAAAAATCCAAGTCTAAAAATCAATCTTTTTTCACGTTTACGTTTACAATGTAAGTATAAATAAACTTTATTAAACAAGATAAATGTTATAATTAACGATCTCTTCTTAGTAAAATCAGGGAATTCGAGTAGTTTCCTTCGCAAACTAAATACACTGCCATCTTGCAAATTTTTGAATCGTTAAGTCTTCAACCGGCAACACTCTTTTAATAAGGGTACATTCAACTAATTGCAAATAATTGTATGGTTTCTACCAAAACAAAAGTGTAGTGCCAGCTTTAGCAATACTAGCGCCCTGTGCGAAATTTTGTCGGCGCCCCCTAAATACAATTCAACTACATAAGAAAAAAGGCAATTGGTATAATAAAATAACCATCAATTTTCTGGACTTTTTATGAGCAAACTCTTTTATTAGACATTCAAAGTCTATGTTTACTGTAATTTTATTTTCAATATACAAAATTGCTAAGTTTGTTAACCTAGATTGAGAGATTGTCGACCGCTGATATGTTTTAATCAGCTTCAGCCAGAAAAAACTCCTTTTCCCGCAACCGTTACAGGTGTAGTCAGTAATATTTGCAATGCTATCCATACATTTGGATACAGTTCCTGTAAGTTGCGATCTTTAATAAAATTCAAAACATAAGCAAGGATAGCCACATTATGATAGGGAATAAAAAATTTTAGGCTTATGAGTTCATCATAAAACATACAACCATTTATATCTGATTTAGAATCTACAGTTAATTTCAATTGGAGACTACTACAGTTTGACAAGGTCGGGGTTTTTCAGGTATCTGTTTTATAATATAATTAATGTATCGTCCAAGAGAGAGTTGATAAATTCTACCTCAAATTTCTTTTCAATAGAAACAATAGGCACGTCGTGGGCAGTTTTATCAGCTTAACGCTTAACAAATCGGGTCGGCAAAAAAAAGCAAGTAATTTTTTGCGGTTAAGTTAAATAACTGTTACCATGTATTAAAAAATATTAAATTGAACTCTAATAGTAAAATTCTGCTTTAATATGGGTAATTCTTGATAGGTGTAGTTAAATACGGAAAACCTCAAATTTGTTAAGGATCAAAAAATAAAATTTAATAATCTTAATTTATTTTCATATAATTTTTTTTTTTTTTATTATGAAATCAAAAATCTTATGCATTGATATTCGGATAGATTAGTATATATGTAATAACGTAGAAAAGGAATTGCGCTGTTATGAAACTAAATCAAATTGTTTGTTTATTTATTTATTAAATAGATCTAATTAATTTCAAGTATATAAAAATGTGTTTTCTATTAGCATACTGTAAAAAAATTTCAATAACAATACAACTTTAGGACATTTTAAAATATAACAATGGTGCAACACGCCTTTATCAAAGTCGTATTTTCTGTGACAAACTTATGTAGAATATAATAATTAAATTAAAATTAAATTACTTTTGTCAATATTGGTTTCTTATTATGTTTTATCGCCAACAATCAATCATACAACTTCATTTGAGTGACATTTTTACAATGATTTTACCCATGAGACAAAGTTATTAGCTTTAGCGCGACCGCAGAGCGTAAGTATAAAAAGTGAGATACAAACTTGAGCTTGACTTCCGTACACTAATTATTTTGTGCTTATATCCAGCTAGTCTTCAACTTTACTAAAATTAAAAATCAGCAGCCGATTAGGCCAAAAAAAGTATAATGATCATTTACAAGTGTAAATGTACCTAAGTATTACAAATAAGAACAGAAATAATAACATTGCTCGGGTAAGAAATGGAATTAATATAGAAATTTTATCTTTAACTAAGTGTAATAAATATAAAAAAATAATGCCAAACAATTTCGCAATGTGTTGTGGAATCAAGATACTTAACAATAAGTACGTAAATAGTTGCTAATTTATTATTTTTGTTATTTAAAGTGTTATAACATATTTTATGGTGAGTTAGTAGGATTATTAAAATAGTTTTAAAACACACAACTACAATAATACAAAAATTCAATTTACTTATCCTTGATTTTATCGTGCCATTACGACAAATAAAATTTACACGTACAAAATCACATCCTGAACTAATTACTTCATATCGTTATTGGAGATGGCAACATTGTTCGTCCATTTTCACAAGTTCGCACAGTAACACTGACCGCTTATTGTCATTATAAAGAGTAAACACTCCGCGTTGGTAGGCTGCGATGCTGTCGGACTTAGTTGCGGCGTCTCAATATCTGATACAAAATTACTAGTTCCCGGAATTTATTCGTTCAGTTTTAGGGAAGAAGACATCATTGAGTGTTACTAAGTGTTTTCAGGATGTTGGTTTTATTCGAAACCCCGGCGGGGTACGCTATTTTCAAGGTAAGTCACCACACGTGTTATTTCTAACCTATGTATTTTTGTATTAAAATATCACTGTTTTTACTTATTACTGAAGTGTGACAAATATATATGAAGAATTTCAGATAATTTTGCTTATGTTAGGTGTACATTGATTATATATTGTGTAATTTTCTATTTACAAATTCGCCATTTCCTAATTCGGTTCTTGATAGTGTAACGTCAATGACAATTAGAAGGCTTCACTAAGTTACAATGTCTAAGATAACGTGTTTAAATAAATACAATGTAATTAACACGTGAGTTTTAATTTATATTAGTCCTGTGCCTACTTTTACATAGGTTATACGTGATTACTAGTTGCAAATTAGTACTGTTGAGTATTTATCCTACTAACATATTAGCAGCAGTCGTAGTTACCTCATTCTTAACTATTTTACTTGCTGCTTATCATTTGTGTAGTAGTGAATAAGTATATATATGTTTATAATAAACAAACATCGATTTTATATTGTTGTGAAACACTTGCAACATGACATGAATGTTAAGTGTCCACAGGTCTTCAATCTCTTAATGATTTTACTGTAAGATAATTCAGTAAAATGTGAGAAAACTTTCTAAATGAACATCACGCTTGTCATATAATCTCCTTGCACTCACTCACTCACTCACTTTTAACTTGATTAAAACTAGATTACTGAAACATTACATTATTGTAGTGTATATCACTGTCCGACTTATCTGTATTCATTTATTAATTAATAAAAAAATATATTTATATTGTTCAGATGAAAATAAATTCTGAAATGAATCTCTTAAATAAAGAAATATGTTAAATATATAATGTTAAATGACTGCACGGTTTGCCTAGTGATTTAAGCGGTCGTCACGCTACTCTACTGCACTGAGTATTGAGGGCTCAAACCCTACATGGAACAACATTTTGTGTGATCCACAAATTGTTCTTCCGAGTCTAGGTGTTCTTTGTGTCCGTTGCTTGTAAAAGTAAAAGTCAGTCAGTCAGTTGTGAAGTCCCCTGCGACACAGGATTTATTTTAAGTCTGTAGAAAGTAGCCGTTTTTTAAAAAAGACATTAAATTTTAAAATATACCCTATAGAATCTTGCCACATTGCATCTAAATGAGAATAATTGATGAGTGCAAAAAAAATTTTAGTAGGATAAATGTCAAGAGGCATTGATACCTTCAAATGTGAACAGTCTTAGCACTGCGTGTTGATCTATGGGAAAGCCAAACTAAACCATATGTCATCAACATCAACAGCCTATTGCAGTCTGCTGCTGGACATAGGCCTCTTCTAGTGCATGCCACTTTGATTGTTTTGGGCTTCACATCATGTATAGAGATGCAATTTTTTAGTTGCACTTTTTCACTTAGGACATGAGGCTATCAGAGCCTAACCTCTTTTCCCGCTGATTCTAGAGTGACAGTCTGAAAGGGCGGTGCCACACTTGTGTCTCTATAGCTACAATTGTTCATAGATTGTCCATGTGGTGATGAATTACCAAAATGGCATGACACCACCCTTATTCATTCCATGGGTGTAGTAAGAATTGACTGCAACCACAAACTTGATACAAATCTTAATATTGGCTACCACAGTATAGTAGGCCAAAACTTCTTGCTAAAGAGAGGCCAATGTCCAGCAGTGGGCTGGTAAAGAATTATGATTTTCATAGGTAGTTGTGGTTAGCTGTCAGGTCTGTCTCCTCATTTCTCCCTAAAGTATATCCATGAATAGTTTTTGATTGGTGTTTATAAGATGCAGATATATATAAATGTTGATGTTCTCTACAATATATAATGGCTATAATGATAATACCTGTCTTGCTTTTTTTTCTATAATTTATTTTTCTTTCTTTTTGTTTTAGTTGTTGGATGAGTCAAAATTCTCACAAATAGATGACTTATATCAAGAGTTTAATACACCTGAGGGAGCCGCTTCAGTGTAAGATTTTTATTTTTTTTTAATTATATCTAACATGTATAGTGGCAACTGCATGTTAGAAAGCACAGCTTTGGTGGTTGTGGGAAGCCATTGGATGTGTGTGGCATAAGACTGTCTGTTGTCAAGAGCCATGGAGCAACCCTATGTCCAATGGAGGATGTCTCTTGGCTAGATGATGACGATATGCAACATATAGTGTTATAGTTAAAATTAATTGCAAAAAATGCTTATTTTCATAACAAGTATTAAAATATCTCTAACACAAAAGTGGTCAATTGCTTTGTTTATTTCATACATTGTTTGCACATATGCTGGAGCTATAACAAGTTTTTTTTTTCATTTTACCTAAATGTTAGTTACACAAAACTCAAATTACTATTTTCTTTTTAGTGTGAAGTTGAAAAACTTTTTTAAGTTTGAAGATACAGCAGAAGCTCTAGCAGCCACCACAGCAGCCATTGAAGGCAAACTATCAAAACCATTAAAGAAAGCTTTAAAAAAGTATGTTAGCAAAGAAGTTCAGGACCAACTCCTCATCGGAGATGCAAAGCTGGGCAGTGCTATTAGAGAAAAGTTTGACTTACAGTGTGTATCAAATAATAATGTACAAGAATTACTCAGATGTATACGCTCACAAATGGACAGTCTGCTCGCAGGACTCCCTAAGAAAGAGATGACTGCTATGGCTCTAGGTCTCGCTCATTCTCTATCTAGATATAAACTGAAATTCTCCCCAGACAAGATTGACACTATGATTGTACAAGCTCAGTGCCTCTTGGATGATCTTGACAAGGAGCTGAATAATTACATTATGAGGTGCAGAGAGTGGTACGGTTGGCATTTCCCAGAACTTGGTAAAATCATCACAGACAATACACTATTTGTTAAAATTGTGAAATTGATTGGCACCAGAGACAATGCCTCCCAGACAGATTTATCAGACATTTTACCTGAAGATCTTGAGGAAAAAGTTAAGGAAGCTGCTGAAATTTCAATGGGGACTGAAATATCTGAAGATGATATCTTGAACATACAAAACCTATGTGATGAAATCATCTCAATCACAGACTATAGAACACACTTAACAGATTACCTGAAAGCCAGAATGATGGCTATGGCACCAAATCTGACCGTTCTGATCGGAGAGCATATAGGAGCTAGGTTGATTGCACATGCTGGTTCTTTAATGAATTTAGCGAAACATCCCGCCTCTACTGTTCAGATCTTTGGTGCAGAAAAGGCTTTATTCAGAGCTTTAAAAACAAAGAAAGACACACCAAAATATGGTTTAATCTACCATGCACAGTTAGTGGGGCAGTGCAGTACAAAGAACAAGGGTAAAATGTCCCGTATGTTGGCTGCGAAGGCTGCTTTGGCTACGAGAGTTGATGCTTTTGGTGAAGATGTGTCATTTGATTTTGGAGCTGAACACAAAGTTAAGTTGGAGAATAGGTTGAGACTACTTGAAGAAGGAAACCTTAGACGAATTAGTGGCACTGGCAAAGCCAAGGCAAAGTTTGAAAAATACCACAGCAAGAGGTGAGTTGATCTTTAATATTTATATCTTTGTTGATGTAAATAAAACATAAACTAATAACATCTAACTTATTCAATGATGGAATCACTAGTGATCTTGTAACCGAAATTTTTTTTTTGTGTTGTCAAATCGATTCCTGAATTACAAATGTGTTGCCTTTGTTTAGTGAGGTGTTCTCCTACCCAACGGCTGGTGACAGTACCCTGAACCAGAAGCCTGTAAAACGTGAACATTCACCCGAAGAAGATGGCCAGGTCTCTGCTAAGAAAATCAAACTGGAAGATGGTGCTAATGACGTAAGTTTGCCTGAATATATGAATGTTGAAATGTATATATTCCAAGTAATTTAATATTTATTATTAGCGCAATCAACCTACGCATTTTGTGAAATATGTGTCATTATATACTGGGTTTGAGAACAGTGAATAATTTAAACATATGTAATATTTATTCACCAACAGCCTTTTACAGTCCACTGCTGGACATAGGCCTCTCCTTAGCAAGGAGGTTTTGGCCTACTATTACACGCTGGCCAGACAGGTTGGACCAGGGTTTGTTTCAAGTTTTCCTTCTCTTCGTAATGATGTTGTCTTCTATACTTGGTCCCTTAGTCTCCTTTTACGACACCCATGGGATGAATAGGGGTGGTAACTTTATGTATTCTTAATTCGTCACCACATGGACAATATAGTAATATTTATTACACTTCATTATTTATTAAATTGTCTGGAAATTACAAGTATTGTTACATAACTGTTGGGAAATGTGATTATTGAGGTATAGTAGAAGGAAGTTAGGACAAGAACACTTGTGGAATGACTGATCATTATCATCAGCACATCCTCTTCCAACTAGTTTTCTACTCAGAATATATTAATAAAGTTATAACTAATATGAAAGGATTCTTGTTTGTTTGTATGTTTAAAGCCATAATCTCATGTGTTTTTTGTATTTTTTGTGTTGAATTTAATATTAATTGTGTGACTGGACTTATTCTAAAAGAAACATTTTTGTTTAGGTCACCCCTAAAAAGAAAAAGAAGGTCAAGGCAGAACCTCAAGAAGAGGCTGATGTGAGTCAAGAGGTTGAACCTGCCGAGACAGAGAAGCAAAAGAAAAAGAAGAGGAAATCTGAAGTCCAACCCACCGAAGAATCATCTGAGCAAGTGGACCAGACTGTGGAGGAGCCTAAGAGCGAGAAGAAGAAGAAGAAAAAGAAAAGACAGTCGCAAGTGGAAGAAGAGTAATGTCTACCTCCAGCCTAGTCGCTGTTTGGATTTATTGTATTAGTTTTAAGTGAAGTATGTATTATAACGAATGTTATAAAATTTTATTATTGTATCTGTGGTTTTTTTTTTAATTTACATTTCCATGGCAGCCTCAAACTAAGAACTGTCACACTTGACATGCGTTCACACTGCGACGGTTAGACATTGAACACAAAAATACCTTAGGCTTTCTATATAGCGGTATTTATATTGAAAATCAATATTGAAAAACTAATACAAGTTTTTTAAGAAATAGTTCACAGTTGCGATTCGCATTGAATATGTGAACTGGATATTTCAATAGTCGAAGTACAACACAAACGAATGGAGTACTGCATAGCAAGCGATTTGAAACTCTAAACTTAAATTCAGTGAGTTGGTATTCAGATGCGTGATGCGTTGGCTGAGCGCTGTAAATTTAAAGTTATTTTCTATGAAAAAGGAATAAGATAGGTCGTGTGTATTTTTTAGTGAATATGGAGAAATGGTACAAAATGATACTCTACGGAGAGGTCTATGTCCAGCTGTGGCCTGTTACGAGCTGTTGAGGGTAATAACTTCACATATTTCAGTCATCTCATTCGGCCGTGTGATCGCAAACTACGCAAAGACTACTGTGATAAACAGACTGCTAATAAACTTTCTTCCTATTGATGGAAAGATTACAACTAAATAAATAATGATCAGTTTTTGTCCTGTATGGGTATCAAACCAATAACTGCTTCAGGAATCAGGTCACTAATATACGCACTCTTAGTCGATAACGGTCAAGGCGACCAACTCTCAACGGACACCAGCCAGCTACGCAATACAAGTGCACTCTCTGTTCCCTCACTCTCACAATTGATTTGATGCCTATCCGACACGACCGGCGAAAGGTCAGTCGCAGGACTGATGGTTTACGTGTTCATGGACACTAACAAGACTAATGGACACGTTAGACTTATCTCTTTACTAACACCCATTTGAAGACTATAATGAAATCACCTTTAGCTGTTTCTTTTTATCAAGAATAAATTTTAAATCGCAATCCTAATAAAACCACTCTCATCAACAAGGAAACAGAATGTTTTCTTTTTCGCTGGATGCGTTAGACAAACATCTCGTTTCAACTGGTTTATACGACGGTAAGCATAGACAATCTAAAATAACAACATAGAGAGCGCTCCAATGCATAATGGCGGCGGGTTAGTAGCCCATTGGGACCAATAATTTGGGTTTATCTTATGTCTGTTGGTAATAGTGTTGATTTTTTCGCTCACAAGCGATTGAACCCTTCATTTTTCAAAGGACTCTAAAGAAATATTTATTGTGTCTTCAAGACGGGCTCATGTTCAATATGGGTGTCGTGGAATGTGTTCTAATAAGTTAAGCATGTATGTATGCAAGTCTTGCTTCGCAGCCCAAACACAATAAATAATAATAAAAAAAGGTTTTTTTGAATAATATATGCTTGTACGATTTTTTCACAACTAATTGTAGTGTATGTATAAATTAAGCTTTAAAAATGGCGTGCGTAGTTTGATATTGAGCTAAGTTAAATAATATCAGACTTTTCCCTTAAAATATTGTCCAAATTACCAACTGGAAGTTTAAAGTGTTCTTAAAAATTAGTTTCTCAAAGTTAAAATCTTTTCAAAACCTAGACGTCACTCTTGTAAGGTCACTTTAAAGAATAAAAAGTTGAGGGAATAGAACTTGCGAACAGTATTGTGTTCGTACCTAACTATTTCGTGACCTACGTTTGTTTTATTTCAGATTAGTCCAGTCAGTTATTCAGCTTTCTTGAATTATGGGGTTACCAAATGAAAAAATCAAAATAAATTCTTTAGTTAAGTTTTGAATTTATTAGATTATAATTAATAATTTTTTAGATGCAAATATTGCCTGACTGATAACGATATGCGGACTGACGATCTCGGTAGCACAGTAGGACCGTATATGGCTGGTGTGTTAGAAGACTCGAGTTTGATGCCTGGGTCGAACCAAATATTTGTATAATCTGTAAATATACGAGTATTTTTCGGAGTTTGGATGTTTTCTACGTATAATATGTATGTTTTTACAAGAAAAAGTATATATATCTTTTTATCAGTTGTCTAGTACCCATGGTACAAGCTCTGTTTAGTTCGGGACTAGATGACGGGTAAATTGATAGAATACTTATTATTACACATCTTAATGCTATCTTTAGTGTACCTAATATTGGCTTTGCCAATCAATTTTTTTGTTCAATTTGTCGGTTTCTAAATAAAGTCCCCGTAATAAAAGCACATATAACACCCTTTTTTTTCTGTGCTTAAATCCCCCCGAATACCACCTATTGGTGGTTATGTCGGACTCGAACCGACCAAAAACCGCACGCCGTCTCAGGTACCAGTAGTCGGGGAACCAGGTGTACCCTAGAAAGGAAATTCCTGGAATCCCGACGTACCTCGGGTCATCCATCTGCGGCTTGCAGATGACCCCTTTTCAGCTCCAAAAGAGCGTGTGTTCCGTAGCACGTTCCGCTAACATATAACACCCCTGATATAATATGTGGGTATGTATTTACAAGAAAACATGAATAACATAATGAAATAATGTATGTTAATTTGCTTTCTAGAACTCACAACACAGTTCCGCTTTGTTTCGGTCTAGATAGCGTTCTGTAATCTACAAGATTAAAATTTATTATAATTTTCTCTTTAGAAACGCAAACAATATATTGCGTACCACGTTTTCATTATTTCAGATTACAAGTTAACTTCGTACTTTGAGTGGTAGAAATGAAACATTGGTTTATTTTCGTCTTGTATTCAGAAAATCAATATCTCTCAGCCGAAAGATGTCAACGTCGACAACCAGTCCTAGAAACGACTATAAAATAAGGTTAACTGATAAAAAAGCAGAGAAAATCGACTGAGAAAATCTATAGACCTATTCAAACGTCGAGATAACAGAAGGTATCCTAACCTTCTAAATAATTTTTATCGCGTATAAGCGTAACTATTTAACAAAAACTGTGTATGTGTCTCAAGTCCAAAAACAATCTATAATCACTTAAAACTTACGAACCGGTGGTAACAAAGAAACATACGCATTTATTTATTTAAACTCATACCGTTGTACACAGGCGGACTTACCGCAATGGGGCATTCTCTCGCAGTCAACCTTCAGGCGAGGTGATATACGAGTATTACGTACGAGCACTAGGACACATATCACTTGGTATTTTAAATGAATTTCATAATGGTAAATGTAGTAAGAAATTATTGTAGAGCATTGTTATTATAAATTGAATAGTTTGTCTGAGAAAGTTTTAAAGTAAATTGCATTGAATGCGTAGGGTTGCCATTATCTTTGTTCTCTTTTAATTAGTGTACTCTTTCGAGTTCGAGTTTTTTTTCTGTGGTTGTATCATCAGATATTCAAATGTTAATTATGTTGGAGATGATCTGCCAGTGTAGGTAGTATTTAAGACTAAAATATGAGCAGTGTGTGCACATGCACTATGTTAATAATTTCAATGATCACTCTTCAAGCTACGATACACTAAGCTGTGGACGCTAACCATGATCTCAAAAAATACCCCTCAATATATACCTCATCCTCACCTCGCTATTTATTTTATTTTCTAAGAAGAATCGCTTTTATTTTAAATGTTGTGTAGAGTAAATTAACTCTTACCCACGATCGCACTTCATCCGCGTTTTTTAATCCGCGTCAATTTACTTCTAGTGAACGGTTATAACTCATAACTAAATTCCAATGTACACACCTTAGTCATTAAATGGAAACTGTTAACGGTTTCCTGTTAAAGATAACGAAGGATATCCAATATTCTGTAAAACATTTATTCACAACATCCTAGTCAATATATAGTTTCATGTACAACCGCCGAAGACTTTATGAGAGCTCAAACATTTTCTACACCAATAAACTTAATGCGGCACAAATTCTTTATGAACTTAAACCAATAAAGTTCAACCAAAGAGCCCAGAACTAATACGTTTAACTTGATACGCAACTAATCGACTTTTATTGGAATAGTTTCTGGACATCACTATCTAAGTAATGCGCTTTTTCTCCACTTAACTACTTCTAATGCAGTTTCTGGTCTTCTAGTGGTGCGCTTTAGATATATCCGGTTAATGGACAACTAGTCGGTATTCGCCGACGTTTTTGTCTTAAACTTTCTTCAATGTTTGTGGAATTTATTCTGAAATGGCTAAATTTCATATGTAGTAGAAATATTACATAATAAAATGGTAACTATATCTATTCAGTCAAATAATGATATTATCTTGGTATCTTTCAGTAGATTGCAAGGATCATGAGCTATTGCTTCTATTCTAAATGCAGATGTTAATATGTGAATTTGTTTGTGATCTATGTATATGGTATACATATACATGTATCGATGTCTAATATGGTATACATAAAAAAATAATCTATGTAGTATGTAATCTCTGTAAAACACACTGCTAGTTCAGCACCTACCAAGGATCAACAACAATCCTTGGAAATCAAACAAAAATTATATATATAGTATCTACTTAAATTGACATCTATGTCAAATGAAATACTAACACACAGACTCAAATACACGTGCATACACACAAATACACATACACATGGGCGCCGGGAGGGGGTTAAAAAGGGACAGTTTTACAACCCTGTCAGAAAAAGGACGTAGAAAGACACATAGTTTTAAACTATTTCATAAAAAAATTGATCTCACAGGTAAAGACTTAGTATAATTCTATAATTTATATTAGTTAATAGTAGGTGTGGATGTAGATGCACCAATTTTGGCGACGTCCATGCACACACGCCATACAAAGAATACTTTTCATTTTTGTGATCTGTTTGTTATTAAGCTCATATAGTTCATTGTATACAGTATGCATAGTATAGTTGATGCTCATGGACCTGCGGAGGGTGAGAGCCTAGAGATCCGTTATACAGGGGTCGAATTTTTAATTTATGCTGCTATTATGTATTACAGTAATAATATATACTTTTTTAAGAGGAAATAAATACGATTTCATTGATTGATGGCACAGTGGCAGTTTTGTTAGGAGTTAGCTTAAACTAATTTTCTGTCGTTAAGGGAATTATTTTGATTTCTTAACAACTAATTTGGATTTAAACAAATCACACAGTGACTAAGTTAAGTAAGCTATATCACCCTTTTTTTTTAATGTGCGGAAATCTCCCCGGATACCGCTCGAACCGACCACAATCCGCATGCCGTCTACTACTAGCCGGGGAATCAGGTGAACTCTAGAAAGGAAATTCTTGGAACCCCAACGTACCTCGGGCCATCTATGAACTGCATTACCCTGATAAATACTATGATGGCTATAGTGATTCAGCTAATTTAAAAATTCAGAACTCCAATTTGGATGTATACACATTTAGAAACTGAAGATAGATTAAATACGTAATGCATCCTTTTTAAGGCACATTATCAAATAAAAATGCATTATTTTATAACAACTGTTTAGAACTACTGTGCCTTCTAACTCATATTTTGCAACAAACGCAGCAGGTTCTAGGTACTTTACGTTCCTCTCTAAGTTTAAATATCAAACGATTGCTATCCAAACTTAAATTACGTCGCCTCTGTTGAGAGGAAACCGCAACCGCTTCATATCCTGTCACCAATGGGGTTTGCCCGCGAATAACCTGTCCGGCTAGTGTCCGGTCAGTTGCTGACCACTCTAGCACAACAAGAGGACAGTGGTTTGTTTTGATAATAGCTTACTGTTATGCAATTATTCAACAACTGGAACATAAAAGTGTAGCAATTCCATGGTGATTTTTCTGACTGACTTCTGAATATTACCTATTTAAACCCCTCTAAAAAATGTTTCTTGAATTGAAGGTGTTTGTGACGACTTTCACATAAAGTGCAACCAAAGATAAACTATAGCGCCATCTACTGAGGACATACCGAACTACGAAGTAACGAACTACGACGTAACTATTAATCCTGCATCACGATATAGAAATTCTCGTGCCAATCACATATATTATATACAACTTCCAAACATCAACCGCTAGTCTGCGGCCCGCTGGGCATGATCATCTCTGTTAGTCGGACGTTCCACCCTTTGTGTTGGAGAGATACGAGAGATACGTTCATGGACATAGGTGGTCACTTATCATAGGTGATCCATCTGCTTATTTACTCATTATATCGTAAAAAAAACGTTACACTTTAGAGTATCTGTCACAATTCGACATACAAATCTGACTCATACCAAGCGAATGGAGAATTTCTAAAATCATTATCACTTTAATTTGGTTCTCTTTACTATCCACTGAATTTTAATATCACCAGAATATTTGACAGAGATATGAATTAATACACCACCACTACCAACAACTTTTAACAAAAAGGAGGTTTTGACCTCTTGTACCTCGTTGGAGAAACTGGTAAGCATAGAGTTTGTTTCAAGTTTTTCTTCTTTTGCAGCGATGATCACTCCCTGAGTTGCCTCTTACAACATCCATGGGACAAATAGGAGCGATGACACTCTGTGTTCTTAATTAATCACCAGACAGTGAAGAGAAGTTGAGAACTAATACAGGAATACAGTATTTTTTTATATGATGATAACAGATTTGTTTTCCGAGAAGAAAATACTGTGATATTATACTTCAATTGTACATTTCATTTGTTATATTTTCAGGTATTTTATAATATTACGGTATTTATGGTCAAACAGATCACATGGTCATCCTTAATCTGTAACCTATATATTCATGATTAAACAGTCACATGGGCATCACTGACTCAGGGCCCATTTATTGTAACATTTCTTCAGTGACACCTACTTCGTTTAAGTTAAATTAAATTTTTATCCAACTTTCTCTGCTCCGTAAATTCTTTTTAATGAACTCCTAGCAAACGCTTTGAATTTTATATGACTTACAAAACACACGCCACACGCGGCGTTCAAAATTTTTAATGAGATCGCAGACGGAAGAAAGAAATAATAATAACAAATATTTTGGACATTTGACACACAACGTCATCTAGTTTCAAACTAAGCAGAGCTTGTGCTATGATAACTAGACTGACTGATAGAATACTTATATACTTTTTTTGTAAATATATATATATATATTATACACAGAAAACACTCAAACTTCGAAACAAATATTTGCAGGTCATGCAAACATTTGGTCCGATCCGGGAATCAAACCCGAGACCTCAAGCGCAGCAGTCGCATTCATTACCGCTGCACCACAAGAAAGACAAGAGAGTTTTAAATATGTTAGACTTTAAACTACTCTTACTACTTTTTTTTTCGGTTGAACATCTGAATCGCAGGAATTACCGGCTCGAATTAAAAAAATAATTTACTGTTAGATAGCCTATTTATCGAGGATGGAAAGAATTTATAACATAACGCTACAACCAAGAGGAACCGAGCTTCAATTGAAAATGTTATAAAAATGGGACAAATTTATTCCACTCGAGAAACTCAGTCAAAGCTGCACGAGTTAGCTAGTAAAATATAAAGCTTTGGGATAAAATACATGTTTGGGATACCTTTACAACCCCAAACTGTGTGATATAGCGCAGAACTGTATAAAAGAAGAATTTAACCATTTAGCAGTGAGGCTGATCTTCTGTCCGGAACCATATGATATGTAAATATTCTCTATCTAAGTATTTTGTATGTGAATATGTTCAGAAACTAATATATTGATATCGATGTAGTCTCAATCCATATTTAAGCAATCAGGTACCGGTGTTCCACTGTTCACGGTTGGACTCTCTCGTCCAGTACACAAACTAATCAATAACAATTACATAAATGATACACGACACTGCGGTACCACGTGCATCTGAACCGACCCATATTTTTTTATTTTCTTTCTATATTAAGAGCCTGCCAAAGTGACTCTACTCTGCCTGATGGAAAGCATGAATAGAATCCAAGAGTTGTGGTCACATACTCATTGCAAATGCAGACAATGCAGTATGGTGACCCACACTATGGCGGCCTAGTGAGATGCTTTTTCACACCCCGCTTGGGGACGTAAAAGGCATGACAGTCATCGTGACAGTGTAAAGTGTACACAGTTACCACGATAATTATCACCTGTGCATCAATGGGCCTGCGGTCTCACACTCACCAACGAAACACGACAACACGGATGCTGTCGCTTTAGGTTGGTCTTCAGTGGGTGGGTAGTACTGCCCCGGTCGAGCCGGCCCGCTCGTGCTGAAATCAGCGTGGCTCTACTACCTAAGATGATGATGATACCTTTATGATTTAATATAATATTTGAACTACTTTTCTATTGACACACTTCCTACTTCATTTTTGCAAACACCACTAGAACAATTCTCATTTTAAAAGGTAGTCGAAAAATAGAATTAACCAATTCACGTAGATACAATACATCAGACTAAAAGAAATATCTGCCGAAAAAGGTGACGACCCTAGTAGACAAGTGAACTTAATGAATATATTACCAGGAAAGTATTTGTGTTGATTGGAGGAAAACACACGATACTTTGGTAGAAACCTTGCTCCTGCAGTTATCCGATCAAATAGCCTCCCCTCCTCTTGCCCCTGTCTCCCCTCTCTCATATAATTTACGAGCCCCTCGACGGTGTACAAAAATGTATATGTTTACTGAAATGAAATAGTAAGTGCCTCTTACAAACTGAGAGATAAATTGCTGAACGTTTTGTTTTAGACGTATGTGGGTGGTTCACAAATTTATTACTTTTGCAATCATGACATCTATAAAGAGATTAACGTATACCATACATATATGTCTTGAAATGGATATTGTCAGTCATTTTTGTTTAGAATTAGAGAACAAGTAAATTGTCAAAAAAACATTTTTTTTAAGCAGATTACGGCTTAGTTTTATTATATATGTATATTATTTAACAGTCTCGCGTTCGATACCCGGGTTGGATCAAATGTTTGTATGATCTGCAAATATTTATTTCGAAGTTTGGGTGTTTTCTATATATAATATGTATGTATTTACAAAAAAAAAGTGTATAAGTATTCTATCAGTCAGTCTAGTTATCATAACACAAGCTCTGCTTAGTTTGTAGATGACGTTGTGTCAAATGTCCGAAATATTTATGTATTTTAATTTTCTTTTCCTATCCACTTTTTAATACATCAGACACTGCCTTATACTTTCCATCCCATACTTTTTCATTACTTTTTCACACTGTAGGTTTATTCTGTATACTATGAAATATGAGAAGTATAAAATTAGCGACATGACATAGATTGCTCCCGCTCGATTGATTGTTCTATAAATCGAAACGATTTATGATCAAAATAGCATCACGTGCCATATTATTGTACAGAAACTAGACAACTGCCTTTATAATTAAATAACTGTAGTATATTTCACGTCATGTTTTGCCTGAACAAGATTACAAAAAATAGCAATGTTTCTCACTGAACGTAATCCAATAGGAGCGTCGGCTCACAAACAAACGTAAAACATCGCCTTGACAATTTAATTATAAACAATCTAATACTACTTTCATCCAGGGCCACTGCTGTGTTGGGTAAGTTTGAATTTACGCGAAAATACCACCCAGTAGGAAAGAAAGGTTGATAATTCATTTCAAATTATTGTAAGATTATCTTTGGATGATGGGTGCCTTTAGGGAAAGGTAACCCATCATCATAGAGGAACACATATCATGTCCTTTCATGACAAAGGATGGATACTTAGAGTAGGCGAGCTGTTCATACCAGATGGATCATGGCCCAGCAGTTGAAGATCAGAAGTTGTATGTTTGCTAATCGTAATGAAAATTTGTTACTCCGCAATTTTTGTACTGTGTACTTGGAACTGCAGTAAGTATATTTTTGATTATTTGAATGTGGTAGTCGTTACAGTCTTTATGCGTAATACTATAGTATTAATGTCAAGACAAGTGCTATTTGTCTTCCTTATCTGTCTGCTATATCTATTATCTGTGTTTTTAGAACTATTTTCAAACTCTGAGCGTATTAATTCTAAATTTAATCGATTGACTGCACGGCTAGTGGTTTAAGGGGTCGTCACGGAGCTCTCTACTATGCCGAGTGTTTTAATTCGAACCTTATACGACGCAACGCTTTATGTGACCTACAAATTGTTGTTCTGAGTCTGGGTGTTCTTTGTGTCTTCGTTTCTTGTATGTTTGTAAGTCCCTCGCGATACAGAATTTATTCCTTAGGCGGGCGTTGTCTTTTAGATAAAAAAAAATAAATAAATGAAAAAAATAAAAGACTGCTATAATTAGACCATTTCCTGGTATACGAGTTGAAGTGTTTAATTAATAATAGCGCCCATTTAAACGTATTTAATATTAGTATTAAATATAATAACAAACCTTGGCATTTATACTAACTGTCGGTATATTATGTGTGTAGCCAGTTCTTCTGTAAGAATAAAGTCCACCTGAAGGTGTTTAAAGGGTTCTGGAAATCAATGAGAGTACTTGTTTGTTGTATGATCCCCTCGCATCCTGTGATTCCCAGGGTGGCGGATTCATCTCGAAGACAACATAGATACTTCTTCATTATTGATGGTGCCGATTAAGGGTCAAATTATCCGTATTAATGGCTAGAACTACTCCGCTGGCAAATCGGTTGACAACAGAACCTGTTTCATGCTGTGAACCAATACTTCACTAAGTACAAATTATGAAAGCAAACTCAGCATAGTCAGGAAATAAGAAAGTCCAATTGTACAAGAGAGCAAGAAGCATTGTAGTGTGGTCTTAATCTTAAGGACATAAAATGTTTAAAACAATCGCATCACAGAAACGATTGCTTCCATTCAAAATGATAAGATATTTTCCCGTTAATAATCCGCAAAAGTAACAAGAAAGCGGCAACGTTTACCCAGAGCAAATTGGCTTGTCTGTACCGCCTCCAACACAATAACAGCTGGACTGCTATTTATTCCGGGTCAAACGAACAAAAACAATCGCCGCTATATCAATTGGTTATTCGCAAAAACAATTTATATCTATTGTTGTGTTTTAATTTAACGGTGTTTTGTTCAGGAACTTTCCTCGTAGGGAGCGTAGAGTGGGCGATTTGGATATCGGCCACCATACTGATTAATATGTATTGTGTTAAAAAAGTCTATCACAAACAGTTGAACAAAACGCCAATGATTATTTCTAAAACGTTTTTGTTGGACGACTCAAATGATATAAAGTTTTGACTTGCTTGTTGGTTCAGGAGTTGGTAATTCTGATTGCTAAGCTAGACGCCGTAAGGTCGATTTCCACCTAAAACAAATATTGTGTCATAATCAATCATCAACAGCCTTTTACAGTTCAATGCTGGACATAGACCTCTCCTTAGGAAGGAGGTTTTAGCCTACTATACCACGCTGGCCAGACGAGTTGGAATAGGGTTTGTTTCAAGTTTTCCTTCTCTTTATAATGATATTGTCTTGCATATTTAGTTCCCTTAGTCGCCTTTTACGACACCCATGGGATGAATAGGGGTGGTAACGCTATGTATTCTTAATCCGTCACCACACGGACTGTATTCTGTCACCTAATATTAATCTGGATATAGATTCAAACGTTAATATAATACTTATAACGCGATCGAATTACATGGATAACTATATCAAAAAAACACAATTCAAGTCTGATTAGTTAAACGATAAACATACTTACATGCGTCACATTATACGTGTGGTGATGGATTAAGAATACGGAGTCTCGCCACCCCTATTCATCATATAGGTGACGTGAGTGTCGACAACAGCTCTGTAAAGTGTAGGAATACTTGACACAAATCCTTTTTTGTACATGGGGAAACCGTGACACATGGATGACATAAACCTTACAGCAATCTGTTCGGGTAATGTGGTATAGTAAGCCAAAACGTCCTTTCTAAGTAGAGGTTTACGTCTAGCACTACATTTTTAAAGGTAAGAGGGCGAGGCACATGACACGCAGAAACAATGGCCGATGGGGCTACAAAGTTCTTCAATGGCGACCGCGTACTGGAAAACGTAACGTTGGAAGGCCCAAATAAGGTGGTTCGGCGACCGGCCCAAATAAGCCATTGGATGCGAGCGTCACGGGAATGGCTGTTGTGGAGAACCTTGGAGGAGGCCTATATCCAGCTCTGTACGTCTTTTGGGTGAGATGATGATGATAATGATAATGATAAAAATTTACATAAAGAACAAATATCCTTTTTTTATTATTTTAAGAGCCTGCCAAACTGACTCTACTCTACCTGATGGAAAGCATGAATGGAATCCAAAAGTTATAGTCACTATAGTTATTGAGAATGTTGACAATGTAGTATGGTGGCCCACACTATGGCGGCCTATTAAGATGTTTTTTTACTCCTTACTTGGGGACGTAAAAGGCATGATAGTTATCGTAGCATTGTATTGCACATACTTACCACGACAACTGTCACCCCTGTATCAATGGGCCTCTGGTCTCGCACTCACCAGCGAAACACGACAGGACGGATGCTGTCACTTTAGATGAATCTTTTTTAAAAAAGTGTGTGCATGTCATTTTATGTGACGGTATGTTTGTTTATTAAGCATACATATTCTTAAGGATAATGTATATTAGCTTAGGTTAAAATGTCAGTTCATTTTTTCCAATACGTGTACCAATTTAGATTATAAACGCATGATCAATTTTCAATTAGGAACTTATTTGTAAAGAGATGAGGAAAAGTCAGAAGATCACGATATGAAGTTCTGATTTTTTCCTTTAGATTGGCTTTTTGGTCCAGTGGTTAGTGATACTGACTTTTCAGCTTGAAGTTTAAGGTACGATCCATAGTTACGATAAATATTATGTGATGTTGTTTGATTTGTAGAGGGAACGGGTCTCATGTCCCTCCGACACAAACGGAGGATCCTCCAACCAGGCGAGGTGATCATGTCTGGTGGGCCACGGTACAACGGTTGATGTTGGGATGTTGTATATATGCTAATTGTCACGCGAATCTCTCTTTCGCGATACAGAATTAGTAGTTGCTTAGTAGTTCATTATTATAATTTGTAGTTCGATGTATCTTCACTATTCGTAGTTCGATGTATCTACGCTAGATGGCGCTGTTGTATATTTTTGTTTTTGTGCTGTAATGTGGAAGTCGCCACAGATTCTTACTGTGTCGGGTGCAGTTTTTCTAGGTACCTGTATGTATTTATGTTTCTAAGTGTGTTTATCAGCAATCTGTATAGGCTCTGCCTAGCTTAGGATCAGATGACCGTGTGAGAGATATGTAAAATTATTATTAGTATGTTTTATGTGAAAATATGAATGAATTATTGTATATTATACAAATTTTCGTCAATTTTTAAATGTAACTGTGAACAGAAACCACAAGAGATGGACACATATTTGAATTATGCGTCTAAGATATCAACTCTTCTACTAAATAGCAAAGAGGCAAATTTTGGCAACTCCTTTTTCAAATCATCTCGGTTTTATTGTTATGGTAGAAAACTGATAGGTGTAGATTAATTCTACATAATAAAGTAAGTGTAGTTTTATTTATTATAATTTTTAATATAGACTAACGTCACTATATTTTCAGCACTTTTCTGCACTTATGTTATAGCGATGAAGACTTTGTTTGGCTAAGCACGGTTATCATAGGAATTACTGGTTTGAATTAAACAATGCTTTTACCTTGTATAGCCTATTTATAAGGAGCCCAGCATCAATTAATCGTATTTTAAAAATGGGAAAAATGTCTTCCATTTTGGAGACGCGAAGTAAGATATGTTTCGTACCTGATAGTTCAAATAGGCAAACATTGTAATTTAAAGATTGTATTTCTAAAAAAATCCACTATGCACCTCTTTTTGAATATGCGCTTTCTCAGAAGAGAGATAAGGCTAATGAAGAGAGTACCAAAGGAGCTAGAGGACCTCGTATTTACAATATGAGTTTGTTACGTTTTACTTGTATTTTTCTCTACGAAGGTATAAAATTGCTACTGTCCATTGAAATATATTGAATAGCAATCCATTACGCTTGGTGTAACTATTTTTGTTTTACATATTTGAACTCATTTTCTTCTAAAATATTTAGGATATGTCACTTTAATTGTCCATATAAATATTCCTTTAAAAAACACCATAATAATGCTTTGTTAAATTATTTGATTTCTTTTCTTTTCACTGAGCTAGTAAAGAAAGAAAATCATTTATTCTGAAATTTACAAGACGTATGATTTAATAGATACAATCAAAGACAGAGAGCCACAAGAAATCGTAGTGCTCTATACAGTCCCATTAAAGGCCACTGTCTGAGCATATTGCTGCAACCAGAAGGACTGCAGCGCTAGTATTGTAATAGGGCCCACGCCCGATGGTGATTTTCCGTCTGTGTGTGTCGTATTTATTTATTGTTGTGTATTGTATTAGAATAATACACAACAATACATATAAATAAATTATCTGTATGGTGCTGGATTAAGAATACAGAGCCTGCCAAAGTGACTCTACTCTGCCTGATGGAAAGCATGAATAAAATCCAAAAGTTGTAGTCACCATACTCATTGCGACTGCTGACAATGTAGTATGATGACTCACACTATGGCGGCCTATTAAGATGCTTTTCTACGCCTCACTTGGGGACATAAAAGGCATGACGTCATCGTGGCATTGTATTGCACACACTTACCATGGCAACGGTCACCCCTGCATCGATGGGCCTCCGGTCTCACACTCACCAACGAAACACGACAACACGGATGCTGGCGCTTTAGGTTGGTTTTCTGTGGGTGGGTAGTACTGCCCCGGTCGAGCCGGCCCGCTTGTGCTGAAATGAACGTGGCTCTACTACCTTATGAATACTACTACTACCATTCATCATGGGTTTCCTAAGAGGCGACTAAAAGAACAAACTACACAGGACAATATCATTGTAAAAAAAGGCAAACTCGAACAAATGCTTTTGTTTTTTTTTTTTTTTCTTTTTTTAACGTGTGGAAACCCCCTCGGGCCGTTACCCCACCGGGGTTTACGGCGAGGTGGCATCTCGGAATGGGACCGACTAAAACCACACGGTGTGCCACTCTGCGCCTAACATAGGAGGGTTCCGGGAATAACTGCTATTACGTCATCCAGAACAAACGCTATACCAACCTTTCTGGCCAGCATGTTATAGTAGACGAATATCTCCTTTTGAAGAAGAGTTTTATGTCCAGCAGTGGACTGCAAAAAGCTCTTGTTGATGATAATGTTGATGATGTGACAGTATCTACTTTGGAACAGTATTTCTGATGTTCTACGCATTGTAGCTATTCGATTTTCTTTTCGCTTCGTTCGTGGTTTGCGTTGAGATAATGAAATTCTTCATGTGTTGTAATAGTCACTATGAATTGGTGGCTATACTTGAAATGGTTACAGAAGTTTTGGACTGTTCGAGTGAGGTCGGAATCCGGAAATTCACCCTGGCTCAATTGGCATGTACTCACCCTTCCACACACATATATTCAACTAATAGCACTAACATTTTACAATCGTCAGTCTACTAGGACAACGATGATCAGGTTAGTATCCCACAGCAGCTAACGTTTTACGATAAAATGTCCATAAACATATATATATGTATATGATATTAAACACGATATATACCTTTAAATAGATATCAAAAGAATAGGGCGATAATATATTTGTATCTCTTCAATTAATGTGTCCTTGGAAAGCAATAGTCACTTTAGTCACTCATAAAGAAAAAAAAACTACAGATGGATGACGATTTCTTTCTAATACAACACTTATCCCCTGAAAGCTCAAAATATCCACGATGCTCCAAATCAAATTAGCAACGCATCCTCTCGATACACCATCGATTACTTTGTCATTTTCTCGGCAAACACACTACACGGGCTGTAGCCCGGAGGCAACACGGCACTGTGCACATTTTTCCTCAAATAAACACGCTGTTGTTCTTGCCGTACTGTTGCCCCGTGTGCCGTGTTTATGCCGCATTCCATGTGTACTCACTTGTGTGGAAAATTTGCAGTCCCTGTTTCTGATCACAAATATTGTTGATGCTGTAGAATTTCGATCTAAAGTTATCGGGGATGTTCTGTACTGGAGTGTAAATAGTTTGATGCAGCAATAAAAATTTCTTTTTACGAAATTATCACATTTGTGTGTCACAGTTTACTATATTTGTAGGCTAGATGACTGATGATAGCAATATGCGAGAAAATTATGGAGAATCTTTGGACGTGATTTGATTTTGCAGAATGCCCGACATCTGTGGAGTAGATACTTGACTACGTGACATAAAAATTTATTCATTAAAATTATAGTGGCCAAGGTACGGAGCAAGAACTTGTTAAATGCCGCCAACACCTTCTGTGAGCAGGGTATGCATGCGAGGGATAGGCGGAAGCAACCCGGATCCCGTATCAAGCCTTTGCACGTGTTGTTTAGAGACGGGAAGAAGACACCGTAGCCATCATGCTCAGGGGTAAAGTCATACATGGTTCTGGTTTTCTAAATACTGGCACCCGTACAATTTTAGTTAGTTTGTGTTCGTTTGTGCAGGATATAAAAGAAAATCAAAATCAGTCCACAATTGACACAGTAATCGATAAAAATACATTAAAAAAAATACATACAGTAAAACATAGAACCTCTTCCTTTTTGAAGTCGGTTAAAAGGCGGTATTGCAAATAGAAGGTCATAGAGTTACAGCCTGGTCACATAAGGCACTTTGAATTCACCCTTTGAAAGTTGCACACCTCGTCAAGCAATAATATGGACTGGTAAGCGGATGGTGAGTCTGGCAGTCGCCTCTCTTTAGAGATGAGGATCAGTTTTGCAGAACCTGGAATATCGACAGCCTTGCGATTATTGGCGATCACCAACAGATCTGGGGGACCCTACAGGTTGCCCGGTAGATTATATTTGATTGATTTCTAACAAAGAAAAAGATTATTACATTGTTGATATTGTTTTCAAACTACAAGTGAAATGACAAATATTTAATGACATAAATCGAATTGTGTAAACTTTATTCATATTATGTAAATATCTTATTTTGAAGCATATCTTACCCCACTACATAAATCACATTTGGTTAAGCTTTTCTTAATACAGAAAAAGGTATACTAAAAAATATTCTTGTGTGAACTTCATTAAATCGTAAATCATAACAACCTGGACACTGATACACTATTATATTAATAAAGGGTACAATTCGATAAAATAATGACGACATTTTACAAATTATAAAATTGTTATTTCATTAAATACTTACTACAGTGAAATTTATATGATTATAAAGGTCAGAAGAGCCGGCAAATATTGAATAGTCTACTGGCGGTAAATGTATAAATCCACCACTATTTAAAACCCTCTAACTGAGCTTATATCATAACACTTAATTTAGGCAAATATTTAATAACATCACAACTCACATACCAACCCAAGTGCTCGCAAGTTACTCGTGTGGGAAGCACTTGACATAATAAACCCGAACCTTATAAAACCAATAACTGAATAATTTTCTTTACATAGATATTTTATTGAGATTATACGGTCTCTCAAAGTTCGCTGT
Source organism: Hypercompe scribonia (assembly GCA_949316085.1). Lineage (NCBI taxonomy): Eukaryota > Metazoa > Arthropoda > Insecta > Lepidoptera > Erebidae > Hypercompe > Hypercompe scribonia. The sequence continues at coordinate 902,762 of OX438976.1, read as the reverse complement.
AACCGAAGAAGATGGATAAAATTCCCTTTAAAATGTTTTTAGAGTTTTTATGGGTTTGCTTTAATGGTGACTATTGTACTAGGGTCTCTAGTCAATTAAGTTCGTGATGAAATATTCGATAGACATCTCGAGTTACTGGAATCGCAGAGAGAATTAGAAAGCTGTTATGAAAGTGGGCCGATGATATTTCCAGACAGACTGATCGCTGAAATCGACACGTGTTAGAATGGCGAATCTAGTGTAAAGGACTAAAAAATATGCTTACATGTCATATCATTTTAAACATGCAGTGGAGGGAGTGGGTCTCATGTCCCTCTGACACAAAGGGAGGATCCTCCGACCAGGCGAGGTGATCATGCCTGGCGAACCACGGCCCAACGGTTAATAATGGGATGTTGTATATATGCTAATTGCCACGCGAATCTCTATTTCGCGATACAGGATTAGTAGTTGCTTCGTATTTCAGTACATTCATACGTTTCGTTCATATTTCTAGTTCGATGTATCTTCGCTAGATGGCGCTGTTGTATATTTTTGTTTGTGCTGTAATGCGGAAGTCTCCACACATGGTTTTATTAACTTCACCTGTATGCTTGTTTAAACATACAGGTGAAGTTAATAAAAGTATGTTAAAAATGATTCGTTACACGCATTTGTTTGCACTAGCATGTTGCTAGCACAACACTTGTCCTGAATCTAAAGACTTGCCTGAGCAATTAAAATCAAACTACTGCTCAGATACGTCCATCACCCGTACTGTATTATGTAGTTCAAGTGTAATAAACAGTTCTAGTATAGTCTACAAAATATTCTCTCTTTATTACCGTACTAACTTTGACTCTAACTTAAAACATACGCCGAGACTCACTACTCTAACCAGTTCACACAATTCTGTACTTAATTAAGTACAACAAATACCCAACAAAATGTAATTAGAAAATAACCTCTCGTTTGAGCAGCTATAGAACTACGGAAGTAATTCAAACTTGCTTAGTTCCGAACCGTATCTATTGAATATACAGTGGTTTTCAACAACCCAACTATGTCTGTAAATTAGCGTCTATAGTTTTAATTTGCGACTTTGGAGGGACCATGAAGTTCCCCATCCAAGGCGAGTTGGTGCAATAGGGGCTGTCCCGAACAATAGCGGGGCGTCGTTTGGGACACCGCACGACGGCCGCTCTCAATTAATTTCAACACAACTTGTCGCGTTCGACTCTCGTTCGAGAGTACTTGCTGCGGTTCGTAAAGTTTGAATTGTTCGTCCTATTTATACCGTTGGTTGGTCAAGTAACATTAATGTTTAGGGACTAATTGTGCGGATGTATGCGTTAGCTTGTTTGGATAATGTGGGGATCTGATTTCAGTGGGCTGGTAGTTGATGGCAGTATAGTCGCGAAATGGTTAACTACTATGACAGTTTGTTCTCTTTTGACACGTGGGCAAGTGAAAAAACTGTTACCTGAGATGGAGTGGCTACAGCTGATACATACCTGCAACTCTGAAGTCCGGTTACCGGTTACGCTTATCGGATTTTGAGCACTCTTTACTCTTTTGACGTACTGAACTTTTAATTTTACTTTGGATTGAAGCGTAAGTATACGTCAATTCATCATCACCATCAACAGCTCACTACTGGACATAGGCCTTTCTGAATAAAGTCAGAACAAAACAGTTTTTCCCATAAATTCGGTTTAAGTTCGTTTAATGAAAATAGAATCAATTGAGCTATTTACCTACTTAGTGAAATAGCATTTCGATATATGTATAAATCTACAAATACCTCATGTGGCTTTAATTACATGTATATTTCTACGTCAGAGTGTACATATGAGTTGTTTGTCACTTGGTTTTCACAGTTTTCACAGTTTTTAAAACTCAATTGGTACAGTACTTCACGACTGGCTTGTCACTTAGTGTCTTTTAATCTGTAAAGCCAATGGTTTATGCAATAAGCAAATTGCCTATCAGTCAATTACTTTATGATTTTTATGGTTACAAAATCAGCATTGTCATAAAATATCTTGTATCGCACCGTAAAAAAATACATATATAAACGAACTCGCTCCCAAATGTCGTAAAATGCAATTTCCATCGCATATTATAAAAAAATCCCTTTCGCTTTAATAAAACGCAAATATATTTATTCATAAACCGTACCCAAATAAAAAATACGCTTTTCGTTTGACATTAATAATGATATTTTCGTCAATCGTGGCGAATGGCGCGGCCATCTAATGGATAGCGGTACGGTTTCATGAATATTTATATGTCGTTTTGATGCGATGCCAGAAAGTTTTCCAACTACAGACACTGGTTTACAGAGTGCTGGTGGTATAAGAAGATATGAACTGAAAATATAATATGTACCCTTTATAACAATCCGTAACTAGTAGGCTACCCTGGCTTAGCAATGAATAGAGCCTTGTTGCGACTGATAAAGTAGGGCTTGCTATTAAAGTACTAGGGAAAATTTTCATATTCGGCTTTTTGGGGAAATAATTTCACAGATAGAATTATTTTATAGATGGTAAACCGTTAGTAAGTCAAGCTGTAGTAATTACTTGGGTATTCACATAACATCAAACGTAAATAAAAAAAAATCTTATTAATTCCTGGTAGATAATGGTGTTATAAGCGTCTGTTAGCTGAAATGCAAAAGATAATCTTGTAAGGCAACGTTAAACTTACCCTGTATGTGAAATAATTAAAGTTTAAAGAAAAAAAAATGCTGCCCGATGGACACTGTCATGCTAGGGTAGGGAAGTTCCTTGTGGCTAATAATAATAGCGCAAGACATCTCGCACGACTGTGGTACCTCAAGCTATACACAGCGCGTACTAAGTAAAACTGGCTATTGACAGATGTTTATAATATAGTACAAAATCAGACTATACATTGATTTACACGGATAAATTTGTCTTGTTACAGGGTCAAGTAAAATATTTCAACGTTTAGAATAAGAGAATAAGCACTTTAGTACACAAAATCAAAACAAAATTGTTTACTGTGTATTCTAAGCAACGTTCACCGCTATATTGTAAGCGATATATCCTATGTCTTGTCCCGTGCGTCTGACACAGAAGCTGGCGTGTTGTACAGCCGGACCACGACCCCACTTAGTGCACTCAAGCCTCTGAGCCGTAAATTTGAGATATTCAAGCCTTTCTGCGCCTTACTCGATCGCAGGCCTCTGACGCCCAGACTTTATATACATATGTTGGTCGGTGTAGATTAATCGCAGTTTTAAAACCAAGTTGGAATTACAACTGGCATTCTCAATATAATTTAACAATAAGTTTATATAAAACTCAAGTGACAGATTCGTTAATTTATTTTGAATCCAGATCAGTAGACGTCATTACTTCATGTAAATTAACTCATTCATCACAAAGCTTCAGCCTGAACCGATCATTCTGTGTTAGTCCTCTATTTATTAACAGTCCACAAATGTTTTAAATGTATCAATGCCAAATGCCTGTTCATATTCGTTGTTTTACAAACATCAATATTTGTTTTGCGTCAAAGCCTTTTATCTAAAAATGGCTTTAGAAAAACAATATGTAGTCGGAAATTTGATGGATACGTGTGTCAGTGATATGAAAAGCTTATCTATAACAATTTATCTGTCGCGTCCGGCCGGGTAATGGGTTTGATGCCGAGTCGTGCGACATACGGACCGTCCCCCGTAAGATCGATGTGTGTTTGCTGTCAATATGACGGCGGTGCATGTCATGAGAGGAGAGTGGGGAAAAATGGGGTTTTGATAATGAAAATGTAGATTGGTATGAATTTTTGTAAATTAATTTACAGGGGTAGACATAGAACAGTGAACAGCTGAAGAAACATGTCATTTTATTTATTCAATTGTAGTTGCAAATGTTATTTTGTTTATAGGATAGATTTTGCTTAGATCTTCTACTATTAATTTAACTATGGTTCAACTTAAAAAATGTAACTAGTTATATACTCGTATACTAGGTATATATCTGTAAGTATACTAAGTATACTGGGTATACATCTGTAAGTACTATCTTTAACAATACACGGGGTCTGTTTTTCAATTATTATTTTTTTACAATATAGGAAGTAAACGAGTATGTAGTAAGTATTAAGGAAGATTTCCGCTAGATTCTATATCTTGATAACAAACTGGCCGTCCGATGTTTGCCTTCAGCTATGCAGTCGTACAACAACCTGACTATTGCTCCGGATTTGACACCTAAACTGCCCATTTTCCTTCATCGCTCGTGACAGGCTATCATGACGTTCTTGGTTAAATTTCAGGATCGAAATGGAAACATTTAATTTTTCCGAAGATAGGAAACTCGTGGACTGTTAAAGGCTCTTGAAGATAATGAAGAAAGAAACAATTTCTGGGTGAAAGCAGTCCTCGCTCTACCTCCACCTAAATAGTATTGTTATATTTCTTCTGTTGCTGCATCAATAATCTCTCATATTCTGATAGCCTCTGAAGTTGCTCGGTAAACAGAATTAAAAAAAAACGATGCTTCTGTGCTAAATATATATTTTTCTTTTTTTAACCTCATATTGCGTATGAATTTCCTTCTTGTAAACTTCTAAATCATTAATAAATAGCTTTGTAGAGATTCATTGCTGCGGGAAGGCTCTGGTGATCTGTATTTACAGGTTTTTTAAACCTACTTCAGGAACTTATCTCTCATGAAGTTACCTGGTTACAGTGGCATTTTATAACGTGCGTTAAAAAAGCTTTTCAGGACAGAATAAATGCATTATTATTTGTAATTAAAACGGTGAAAGGAAGCTAAGACAAGTAATTTTTTTTTAATAGGATAAGAAAATGATAACTACAATCGCTCATGGACTGAAACTCTAGGGTCCGGAGTGTTACCCTGTGTCTTCCCTTTGAAATTTCTCCTTAGTATCAAGACAAAGATTAATTTGGTTTTGGATTTTTATGTTACCAAAAGATATTGATAATGTAATCCTAGCCAAATTCAGCCACGGCAGCTAAACTCGACTCGACAGCCAACTACACAGGGGATATTAAAGTACACAAGTGTCTGAACGCAAATACAGGTGCATCTGTTAACTCACTCTCACAATCCGATGGGAAGGCTATCTATAGTGAACCAAATACACTATGTCAATTAAAAGGAAAATCAGCGAAGAGATGTCGGCAATCTCGTGGTCTCTTTGCCGACGAGTATTCGAAATTTTCGGTGCTCGTTTAGAAGAGTGCAAACGTCGAAACGGTGGTCATTTAGACGATGTATTTTTTATAAAATAAATTCCAACTAATTAGCTTTCTTGTAAATAAACAATTTTTATAATTTATCAAATGTTTTTTAATACGATTTTTTTCAAATGTTAATCAATTCGTGGCCCACTCTGTAGTTACATATAATTGTTCCCCAAGTCCCCTGACACCCTAAGTGATCACTCAAATGAGCCATCTACCACAATTTGACACTGATTGCCGACAAACAATGTATCTAGTATCAATTGTTGATTGGCACACATCCGCCCGCGGTGACGCCCCGCTACTGATGACGTCAGAAATCGTGCTGTTCATTTAATTTGTTATGCTACTAGTCGTTTATGTGCGCTAATATTTGTTTGGTAAAGTTATAATCAGTTGTTGGCACGAAACAATAATAAGCTTATTTTTGTATTTTCTATTTGAATGACGTGATTTTTTTTATGATAAGAGAAGGTGAACGAGTAGACGAGTTCTTTTTTTATATAGAGTCTGCCAAAGTGCCTTTTCTCTGCCTGATGTTTGAGTAGAATCCAACAGTGGTGGTCATTATACTCATTACAAATGCAAATAAGACAACATAATGAACATCACTATGACGGTCTTTTAAAGTGCTTTTTCACGCCCTGCTTAAAGTACGCCGGACTATAATGGGAGATAAACAAGTGCAATGGAAAAAAAGCACTGTCGCCTATAAACAGCTTCAATACTCCCTCTAGAATCAAGGAGTTTGGACTTTAGTAGCCTCACGTACTCGGAGAAGAACGGAAGAATATTTAACATTGCTATTTTCTATATGGCTATTGTGGAAGTCGGGGTCACCACTGTGGAGAGACGAGGTGTCATGTACCTTCGACACAACGGGAGGATTTCTGACTACGCGAGGTGATCATGCCTGGCTCGCCACGACCCAACGATTGATGTTTGGATGTTGTATATATGTCAATTGCCACGCCAATTTCTATTTCGCGGTACAGTATAGTAGTTGCTTCGTAGTTCATTATTATACTTCAAAGTTCGCTAGATGGCGCTGTTGTATATTTTTGTTTTTGCTATAGGTAGAAGTCACCATACACGGCACTGCCGCTGGCACTCCTCCCCTCACCGTGGTTGCAAGGGAACGGGGTTGCATAGCGGCGTTGTTTGGGGATATAGCGGTCGTGGCTGCTTATTTCACGCCGAATCGAGACATAACTGAGTATGAGCAATGGCTCGCTCAGCTGGCGGTCGTCGTCGACGCCTGTCGCCCCCACCCGGTTCTTGTGCTCGGTGACTTCAATGCCTGGTCAGAGGCCTGGGGTTCCCGACGCACGAACCCGAGGGGCAGGGCACTGGAGAACTGGGCCGAAAGATTCGGCCTAGTTACCCTAAACCAGGGGTCCGTTCCCACGTTCGTGACAGCGAGGGGTAGTTCGATCGTGGACATTTCGTTCGCGTGCCCCTTGCTGGCACGCCGTGTTGAGAACTGGCGGGTCATTGTGGGGGAGGAGACGGGTTCGGATCACCGATACATTCGGTTTGAAGTCTCCGGTCCCACAGGTGGCGTGCCGGTTGGACGAAATCCACCTGAGCCGCGTTGGGCGCTCAAGCGCTTAGATCGAGAGGTCCTCCTAGAAGCTGCCATCGTACAGGCCTGAACTCCTGCACCGGACAGGCCTATAGATGTGAATGCCGAGGCATTATGGTTCCGGGAGGTCATGACCCGCGTCTGTGATGCGGCGATGCCTAGGGTTCAGCCCAACACTGCGAGACGCCAGGTCTATTGGTGGTCGCCGGAGATCGCAAGGCTGAGACAAGCCTGCGTGACCGCGCGCCGTCAATGGTCTAGGTTCCGCAGAAGGCGTCGCCGCCCCGAGGATGCGGCAGCTCGAGAGGCGGAGCTTTTGGTGGAATACAGGGTCGCCAAGAGGACTCTTCAGGCAGCGATAAAACGGGTCAAGAGCGAGGCCCGCCGCGGTTTGCTTGAGACACTGGAGCGGGATCCATGGGGACGCCCTTACCGTATGGTTAGAGGCAAAATGCGGCCATGGGCCCCGCCGTTAACCCGATGTCTTCAACCAGAGCTGCTTGAAAGGGTTGTCGGCTCCCTGTTTCCATCGCATGTGATGGAGCACATACCACCACCGATGGCTCCGCCTGCAGCGCCTGTGGCGCCTAACGTGGACGACGATGACGTGCCTGAGGTCACTTGGGCAGAACTAGCGCTGGCGGTGCGACGGCTTAAAGCCAAAAACACCGCCCCAGGACCCGATGGCATCCCAGGACGAGCATGGGTCCTGGCTCTGGATGATGAGGCGCCGGCTCTCGAACCCCGACTGAGAGAGTTTCTCAGCGCATGCCTCGAGCAGGGCCAGTTTCCAAAAATATGGAAGACGGGAAAACTGGTCCTCATCCGAAAGGAGGGGCGCCCAGCGGACTCACCATCCGCTTACCGGCCCATAGTGTTGCTTGACGAGGTATGCAAACTCTATGAAAGAGTGATTGCATGGCGCCTCGTCAAGCACTTCTTCAGAGTAGGGCCGAATTTGGCGGATAACCAGTACGGTTTCCGTCAGGGGCGCTCCACCGTGGATGCGATCATGCGCGTGAGGACTCTAGCGGAGGAAGCCGTTTCTCGGGGTGAAGTGGTGTTGGCGGTGTTGTATCAGAGAGGCGCTAGTATATCATAAAGTGCCTCTCTACCTCCGCCGCGTTGTCGGGGCGTATTTGTCGGAAAGAGCCGTTATCTACCCAAGTAGAACCGGTCTCGGTCGACGTGAAATGTCGTGTGGTGTTCCGCAGGGGTCGGTCTTAGGGCCTCTCCTGTGGAACATTGGCTACGACTGGGTGCTTCGCGGTGCATACCTAGATGGTGTAGCCGTCACATGTTACACGGACGACACGCTTGTGACGGCGTGCAGCAAGACACACCGTGAGGCAACCCTGAGGGCCACGGCCGGTGTTGCCCAAGTCGTGCAGCGAATCTGGCGACTGGGTCTCGAGGTGGCTTTGCACAAATCTGAGGCCTTGTTTTTTCATGGGCCTCGGAGGAAGCCACCTGATAGACTCAGCCTCACAGTAGGAGGTACTCGCATCGGCATCGAGCCCTCTATGAAGTATCTGGGGTTAGTACTCGATGGCCGATGCGACTTCGGACATCACTTCCGAAGTCTGGTCCCCAAGTTAGTTGGTGCAGCGCGTGCATTGGCACGTTTGCTGCCGAACATGAGGGGACCTGATGACTCATGCAGGAGACTCTACGCTGGAGTTGCGTGGTCCATGGCCCTTTATGGGGCCCCAGTATGGGCGGAAGTCCTGAAGGCCAGCAATATTGCGTTACTGCGACGACCACAGCGTATGCTGGCCATTAGGATTATAAGGGGGTACCGCACGATCTCCTTTGAGGTGGCGAGTCTCCTGGCCGGAACTCCACCATGGGACCTGGAGGCGAGAGCTCTTGCAGCTCTCTATCAGTGGCGCAAGCACGCGCGGGAGTTGGGTCGGAGTCCTTAAACGCGAGACATCGAAAATCAGAAATCCCAACTCCGCCAGGCCCTCGTAGAGGAGTGGAAGGAACGACTTGGGCAGCCAAGCGCTGGACATGCCGTTGTTTCGGCGATAAGACCCCTTATGGAGGATTGGCTTGAGAGGCATCATGGGACCCTCTCATACCGACTGACGCAGGTGATCACTGGAAAAGGATGTTTCGGAGATTACCTGTATCTGATCCGTAAGGAGCCAACGCCTGAGTGCCATCACTGCGATGGCCGGACCGTGGACACAGCGCTCCACACGCTGGCAGAATGCCCGGCATGGGTGGAGCAGAGGCGTGACCTCATGGCGGCCATCGAAGTGGGGACTCTCTCGCTCGGTAACATGGTTGCGGCCATGATACGGAGCGAGGGTGCGTGGAACTCCGCCGTCTCTTTCTGCGAGCAGGTTATGCTTGCGAAGGAGATGGCGGAGCGGGACCGAGAGAGGTTTAGAACTCTCCCGGTCCGCCAAGCCCGGGGAAGGGCCAGGTACCGCAGAAGGCTCAGGCGCCGGAGATCACTAGAAGATCTCCATCCTCCATAAGTGCAGGCCTGGGGGTGACAAATGAGGCCATCTGTCACCCTAGCAGAAGCAGGTTTCCAAGAAACCATGAGTTTTCCACACAGGAGGGGGCCACTGCAGCCGTAGTTGGTCCGAGGTACGTCGGGGTTCCAGGGATTTCCTTACTAGGGTGCACCTGGTCCCCTGGCTACTGGTACCTGAGACGGCGTGCGGTTTTTGGTCGGTTCGAGTCCGACATAACCACCCTGCGGCGGTATCCGTGGGGATTTCCGCACAGTACAAAAAAAAAAAGGTAGAAGTCACCATAGCTACCATTTTACTTCAGTCAAACCATTTGCCGCAACATGGCTTTCTCACGGATTTTTTTTTAAATTCTATTCATTTTAAGTAAGCGGTAGTTTGGGAAATGATTATCTTTTTTATGTCTGTTACGTAGGTTAATTGTTTGTGAACTATTTCAAAGTTTTCTCTTCTTTTTTAACCGACTTCAAAAAGGAGGAGGATCTCAATTCGATTGTTTTTATTAAGTACAGAACGCGACTGGATTTCCTTGCAGATCTTTCCCATACGTGTAAGTATATCAACAGCGTATGAAATAAACATACTAATACCAACCGAAATATCAATATCGGAGGGCAAGTAACAACCACAACATACCATGCTCGATACAAATTGCGGTCTTTTAAGTCGTATCTGCATATCAGGTCAAAGCTTATCACAACATCCTCAACGCAACCGTCATTTGCGTAAACAGCGAGTAATTTAGAAGGACATCATACAAAATTCACTGACCTTCGTCTTAGAGAGCTTGTTGAGAATTTCTTTCCACAATCTAGATGGAGTGTATTTTTCTCGGAATATTGCGACTGTTTCAGTATAATCTGAACATAAAGTTTCATGATACTCTCATATTACGGCATTTACATTAGTACGCCTTGTGCTAAAGCTTGACCTTTGAGATTCAGATGTTGGCTTTTAAGATTTTTAATTTAGAAATATAAAATATTTAGAATCACAATATTTTACTGTAAGTCACAAAAGACCATTTTATTAAAAGTATTTGTCATCTTTTTCGGGCGATAATTACACGTTTATTCTGTAAACGTACCTAAAATTACGCCTATTTCCCCGAAGGGATAGGCAGAGACATTAAAGGACTACTTTTCGAAAGTGTTTTGGTCACACGTAGTAGGTGGTAAGCCTATTACCTATATGTTTTGTTTGTCATTCTTGTCCGTGAGTCAGTAGGAGCATCACTTGCAGGTGAGGTTGGCTTGGGGCCTTCCGACACGCCACCCCACCGTAAGCCCCGGTGGGGTGACGGCCCGAGGGGATTGCCACATGTAAAAAAAAAACAAAAAGGGGCCTAAGTTCTTACGGGCAGGTGCTACGAGAGATCCCGATGTCGTAATAACAGCTGTTCCCGGATTCCTCCTATCTCAGGCGCAGGGTGGTATACCGTGTGGTTTTAGTCGATCCGATTCCGGTACACCACCCCGCCGTAAACCCCGGTTGGGTGACGGCTAGAAGGGGTTTCCACACGTTAAAAAAAAATACAAAAAAGGCCTTAAGTTCTTGAAGGGAATCCTATGCACACAAATTACAAACTTGTGTATTTTGTAATTAAGTCTGTCACTAATTTTATTGATTTATACGAATGTGTGCGTATTTACTATTAAACACGTCATAGGTACACAGGGTGAATAGAATACCTGATCCTGTTTACTCTTTAAAATGTACTGTTGTATTGCATCCTCGAAAATAACTGTATTGAATTATCAGACAAGCTATGCTATGTGGTACCCAGGACTGTTATTCGGAGAGAGGTGCGCGTACTTCGATTATTCTACACGGCAAAGTGTAGAACTAACGTCGAAGAGCGTGCATCTCTTCGTCGATTATTGGTAACGTATAACATAAATTTTATGAATTTGAATATTTTTGCTCTCATTTATTTTTTATAAATTAAGAGCCTGCCACAGTAACTCTACTCTGCCTGATGGAAAGCATGAATAGAATCTAAAAGTTGTGGTCACCATATTCATTGCAAATGCAGACCATGTTGTGTGGTGATTCACACTATGGCGGCCTAGTTACTCTAAATTAAAAAATAATACTGCCGAATCTCTTATTGATTAATAATGACACTATTATCATCTATGTACCTGTTTAAATATACAATAGCTCCCCTTTTTTTTGTGTAATGCATGTCCCGTTACCTTATCTACTCTGGCTATTACCTCGTGGACAATAGTGTGGGTTATTCGTTTTACATATGTGAATTCTTAGTTTTTTGTAAAGACTATAATGTGTAAGTGTTATCTTTTCTTCCAAATAAACAAATTAAAAAATAAATTATGTATGTAAATAGTAAATAAGTAGTTTCTTTACAAATACATTTGCAAATTATTAATATATCAAACTTTTCTATGTTATTGGCTTCAGCTTCTCGGGTAATAATTTATTAAAATTATGGATACTGTATACTGATTGTCTTGTAATCAGTGGTAAATTAGTGGTAAATCAGTGGTAAAAAAACTATTTCTTTTTAATGAACTATTTCTTAACTGTTTCTAGATGGAGACATCAATTTACGTATAAAATATGAAAGTATTAATGTGGTACGTGACAGTTTATGATGAAAGTAATATGTGAAAAATATTGATGTGTGCGCATTAATCAAGAAGTCATGATTCGGACGAATGTGAGCGTAACTACTACCCAGTCATGTTGTAACCATGGCCAGTGGTCAAAACTTTAGACAATTTGAAGTTCAATCAATCAATCAATCAACCTATCGCCGTCCACTGCTGAACGAAGGTCTCCCCAAGGAACGCGAACGATCCCGGTCTTGGACAACTCGCACCCATCCGCTGTCAGCCACCTTCTTCAAGTCGTCGGTCCATCGCGCCGCAGGGCGCCCTACACTACGTTTGCCCAATCGTAGTATCCGCTCTAGTACACTTCGGCTCCAGCGATCATCGGTTCGTCTGAAGATATGGCCGGCCCACTTCCACTTCAGCATACCGATTCTCTGGGCGATGTCAGTTACTCTAGTTCTCTGTCGAATAACCTTGTTTCGAATTTTATCAGTCAGAGAAACACCCAGCATCGCGCGCTCCATCGCACGCTGAGCTACTTTGAACTTATGGACCAGTCCAATGGTGAGTGTCCACGTCTTGGCTCCGTATGTCATTACAGGTAGAACGCACTGGTTGAATACTTTGGTCTTTAATGAATAATTTGAAGTTATATCACATCAATTCTTATGTATATAGTACATCAACGGAACAATAAAGTTACTCAGCATACTAAAGACCATTAGTAACATAAAAAAACTTTGATTACTCCAAGAAATCCAATCACAACAGTCAATCAAAGCTGTTCAAAGGAATCACGTTAATTACAGTACAATCTCTAAAGACAAATGACGGTTTAAACGCGTAAACAGCATCACTTGCCAGTACAAAGAGAAAAGGAAAATAAAAGACAATGAATACTAAGCGCCAGTAATTAATCGGCCGGCGTCTGTAGATCGACGCCATTTTGTTGCAAACAGAGGGCTCCGCTTTCAATGCGGTAGAAAGATTCTGTCGGTGTCACGTGACCAATGTCTGTTTGACATTTATATAGCGTGAATAAGTTTTGTGAATTTCTGTTAACTCTATTGCCACAATATGAGAACTAATATTAATACCTAGTAGAAACTGTCGATCTATTTTGAAATGGGTCTTAGTATCTATTCGGCGTCGTTAATACTATTAGTTACGATAATAAATAGACACCTAATGGATTTAGCTAATTCAAGGAATTTGTGTATTCCCGAGTTGTATATTTAAGATATTTTAAGATGTTGTATAAGTACCTAGCGATCTATTCTTGAATTTGATATAATTTGAAAATTCAATTCTAAACGTCTCTCAAATAGGCATGACTGAGCGTTGTGTATAATTCTAGTAAGCGGGTCAAGCTTTCGTTAATCAAAATAAGACCTCGGTGAAGGATTGTTAAAACTTTTAATGACGTTATTTTTTCCTTATCAAACTTTATAAAGGCTAAATTATGTAATGTACTGTAAATTTTATGCGATAATAATGGTGTAAGTTGAACGTCCTAATGAATTTTTAATAAAAGAAACTTTGAATCGTCGAAGTTCAAGAGAAGTTTCAGTTTCTGAGATTTCTAATTAAATTACTGAGATTGTAATCCACCCTCATTTAAAAATCTGGAAGGTGGTTTATCTTGATTGATAATTTCACAAATTGCTACGGCTATTGAAGGATGTATAACTTGAAAATTCTTACCTGTGTTTGTGGGAAAACAAATACATGTAAGATTACTAAATATTAATTGTTGTGTGTTTATAAAATAAATAAATAAATAAATAAATGTTTGGGACATTTAGCACACAACGCCATCTAGTTTCAAACTAAGTACAGCTTATACTATGACAACTAGACTGACTGATAGAATAATTATTTACTTTTTTTTTGTAAATACGTATATTAATATATAATTAGTAGATGCACCATTAGCCCTTCTATAAACTCCGAGGGGTTTTGAACAATAAAGGTTTAATATATTATCAATATATACGTATTTACAAAAAATAAGTAAATAATTATTCTATCAGTCAGTCTAGTTGTCATAGTACATAGAAAACACCCAAACTCCAAAACAAATATTTGCAGATCATACAAACATTTGGTCCGACCCGGGAATCGAACCTGAGACGTCAAGCACAGCCGTCACTTTCGCTACCGCTACGCCATCGAGGCAGTTTTTAACTCTAGCTTTGGTAGTTTATAGTGAATTTAGATTTCTAAAAATTTATTTTTGAACCATGGTTACCTTAAAAATATGTTTTTTTTAATAGTTTTTTGTATGCGCAAACCCTTTCACACTATTTGTGGTAGGGTGATGTTTAAACCCAAAACTACAATTATGATTAGCTACGCTAGAAGAAACACATGATTAAATATTTCGATTTACTTTCTAATAAATAATAAGTACTACAAAATACAAGGAAGGACCCTCATTTAAAGTCGAGGTCCCTTTATAGATTAAATTTTCTAAATTAAGTATTCAGTTTTTACAATAATCATTTCATTTAAAAGCGCAATCATCAAACGCGCCACAATATTTTAAATGCCATCTCTACAGTATCTATACGTCAAGCGGTAAGGTTCAAAACCCCTCGGAGTTTACAGAAGGGCTAATGGTGCGTCTACTTGCAAATGAAATGAGGATGGGCAAAGTAACAAGATCAAATTAAAATTTCTGCCTGCCGTAAAATGCATGTGTTATAATGTATCTGGTGGAATTTTCTCATTTCTATGTTTCCGTATCTAACGTGCAATTGAAATAATTAGGTAGCCTTCTGCGCTCAAAATTAAATGTATGAACATTGCATGATAGTCGTAAGTGTGACAAAAAATTTAACAATTCTCAATTGTTAACTTACTTTAAAAAAAATGCTAAAATTGCATTGTTTTTATTTTGTCTCTGTGGTAATATCAATATTTAACGTGTCTGAAAGATACGAAGGATAATGAATGATAAAAATTAGAAATACCGCACATCACATTTTGTCATGGTTAAGACAAATTGAAGATGGTGATACTTTATATTTAAAGTAGTAGAGCCACGTTGATTTCAGCAAGAACAGGCCGGCTCGATCGGGGCAGTACTACCCTCCCACAGAAGACCACCCTAAAGCGCCAGCATCCGTGCTGTCGTGTTTCGTTGGTGAGTGCGAGACCGAAGGCGCATTGATGCAGGGGTGACAGTTATCGTGATAACTATGTGAGGCTTACACTGCCACGATGACTGTCATCCCTTTTACGTCCCTAAGCGTGGCGTGAAAAAGCATCTCACTAGGCCGCCATAGTGTGTCACTACACTGCATTGTCTACATTTGCAATGAGTATGGTGACCACAACTCTTTGGATTCTATTCATGCTTTCTATCAGGCAAAGTAGAGTCCCTTTGGCAGGCTCTTCATAACAAAAAAATACTTCTATCAAATTAAAAAAATATACTAATATTTTAATTAATTTACTTATTTATTCTAATGTAAAGATCTCCAATAAATAGTAAACACAGTTGCAACCTTAACAAAGTATTTTACAATGCTAAACTACAGCATGCAAATATATTACTAACAAGTTATGTTAAATATATGTTAATATCACATAACACAATTTCTATGTAATTTTATTACAACGCTAGCTGACCCATGCAAACTCGTCTGATAATTTTGCCCGTAGTGCGATATTACACAGTGTGAACTAATTTGTTTACAATAAAAAAGATTATAGTGAGACAACCTTCAAAGATATATATGCTGTCGTAGACTTTTGTAAAACTTTTAAAACGAAATAATCACATTATTTTTACGAAATTTTAACTATTTATTTAGCATACAAAATATAAGCTTTCGAAAAGAATAATTTTCATACGGTTCAGTGATATTTTTCATTAATACTCCGTTTTTATTGGTCTATACCACATTTATAACTATCAAACAGAAAGAATTTTTGAAACCGGACCAGTACTTCCTATGATTAGCGTGTAAAAAACAAATAATGTAATAATAATGTATTACAAACAAACTCTTCAGCGCTATAATGCTAGCATAGATTAATAATAAATATTTCAGACATTTAATACACAACGCCATCTAGTTTTAAACTGAGCAAAACTTGTACAATGACAACTAGACTGACTGATACAATACTTATATACTTTTTTTTGTAAATACATACATATAATACATAGAAAACACCCAAGCTCCAAAACTAATTTTTGCAGATCATACAAGCACTTGATCCGACTCGGGAATCGAACTTGAGACCTCAAACACAGCAAGATTATATGTACTTTAATTCGTCATCATAATTTTATACTCTTTTTCTAATCTTTTGTAACATTTTTTCTTATTTGACTGCCTCGATGGTGCAGTGGTAATGAATGTAAATACTTCGGTGAGGTCCCAGGTCCGATTCTCGGGTCGAACTAACTGCAATCAACCTATTGCTCTCTACTATTGAACAAAAGTCTCCCCCGAGGCGTATCAACCATTTCGGTCTACGGCAGTCCGCATCCATCCGATGCCAGTCACTTTTTTTAAATCATGTCGATCCATAGTGCCGCAGGGTGCCCTACACTACGTTTGTCTAATTGGGTCTTTGAATATTTTTTTTTGCGATGTGTAGAAAGATCATATATAAGTTTAATAACAAAACTATTTTTAATTTTTTTTTTGCAATAATTTAAAAGTTATATCAAAATAAAAATAAGTTTTTGAATCCAGTACCGAAGACACGCCGACAGCTCCCAAACAAACTCGAGTGCATGTGACGTCATAATGTTAGTTTTCACTCATAGCAGTTGATACAAAGACAATACGTACAGTGTTTTGATCTATTTAATTCTGTTGACATTGTTATAAGAACACAAATTTATATTGAAAATGTCGAATCTTAAAAGTTATCACACTTCAGCTTCAGCAACCGGAAGCTACGTGGGATGTTCATGTTCACCTTCAGCGTACTGATTCTCTGTATGATGTCGGCTACTCAGGTTCTCTTTAGAATAATTTCGTTACGAATTTTATCAGACAGAGACGCCCAGCATTGCACGCTGAGCTACTTTGAAATATATAATGTTTGTATGATCTGGACATATTTTTTTTCTGAGTTTAGGTGTATGTATATATATATAAATATACAGATAAAACATCTGTCAATCTAACTACCATAGTGCAAGCTCTGCATGGTTAGAAACTAGAATGTGTTGTTTTTTTATTATTTATAATCCAGGTTTTTTCGAGTTTTGGCTAGTTATTTTATGTCCCGGTCTACTTGAATATTGACTTCATTTTAATCATTATATGATTTGTAAATAATAAAACCAATTTATTTTCCAGTGACAGCTGTAGAAAAGTACCAAAATCCAGAACGATTAATCTATTTCGTGCAAACCTTGCCGGATTCAGTGTTGTCACCAAACAATCCCAAGTTCTGTAGATGCAAACAATCAGCCACTTAGCTGTTGGCACAAATTATCTCCACCAAGCCGGCGGGTCATTTAGTGTCGATCTATTATGTAATTCCATTTATCTTTCAAACGACGTGATCGTTTCAATGGTGAATTTGAGCTAGACTGCGTCAAAAGCTGTGGATATCTAGGTGTGGTACAAATTTTTGTTTAATCAGATTGCTGTTGTAAATAAGCATATATGATTGCTTTTGTATCATGTGGTGTGGACGGACATGTCTCTAGTGTTATTGAATTTTTTTACGGGGTAAGATGGAAACGAGTAGATGATAGTAAGCGATGAGAAGTAATAGTAAGAACTAGCTCTCCCCCATGGATACCTACAGCTTGAGAGTTTCACGAAAGGTGTCCAGGAGGGTGTAGTTTCTTACTGCCACTTCTCTATATGAGAATAAAGAAAATTTTATTTAGATAACTAGTAATTATTTTTCAAAAAGTTCGGATAGGACGAGTAAAAATATCGAGGACATACTCGTATTTTGTTAGGCATCCAAAATATATTATTCTTCTTATAACTTAGAAAAAATATATTTTTGGTTATATACTCGATGAACGTGGAAATTTTACAGCCAGATCTTACACTAGACTATAAGTGTTGTTTGCTGGACGAGAACAGTTCCTTAGTGAATTGCGGATTCCTCCCGACTGTCGTCTGACAGTTCGGTGCTACGTGATCTAATTAGTAGAGTCTTGCAATAGCGGTCTGCAATACCTAACATCTGTCGTAAAAGGCTTACGTCGTATTATTACCGTTGATTTCAGCAAAGAGGTTCCTGTTAACGATTACTTTCTAATATGGAGCTTGAGTATTCTGGAAACTCAACAATTTTCTTCGTCACACATTCGTTTTGTTTATAAATTCTTATTATTATGACACATTAACGCAGTGTAACCGCATTGAATTCGTCAGCCAAAAGACGTCCACTGCTGGACATAAGCCCCCCTCAAGGTTCTCCACAACGCCTGGTGCCATACCGTCTGCATCCAACGGCTTCCTGTAACCTTCACCAGGTTATCAGACTTGTAGGAGGCCTACCAACGCTGCGTTTACCACTATACGGTCACCACTCCAAAAGTTAACAGCCCCATCGGCCATCGTTTCTGCGTGTAATGTGACCCGTCCACTGGCACTTAAGTTTTGCAATTTCACGGCCATTTTGATTTTACTTTTTATGGGTACATACATTTCGAACATATTTTATTTGTTCATGAGTATGTTCATATTTATGCTAAAAATCTGAATCATACATACTTTCACAGTAAAAATTAACATGAAGCGTAATTAACATATACCTACATATAATTTATCAAACAATTACGTCAGATACGATGGACTGCATGTGCATACCATCACCAGCTCAGCTCTTGGAAGATGTCCAAATACGTAAACATATCACAGAGATACACGTATTACAGCTTTGTGGTGAATTCAGGCTTAATTTGCATGTTACAATATTAATAACGGAGTTGATCCGTTTACCAATAGTGGTGCCGGAACATATCTCGGGAACGTGATATCGCATATTATCTACATAATTTAGTTGTCTCCTTGCGGTTGAGGTCATAGTTACAAGAAATTTAAATTTTAAAGAATAAGGACCAATCTCATTCATGCTGATACATGACACCCCTGTCACTAAATTTTGTGCGTATAACCAAAACTATAAAATCCTTAGCTTTATTTTGTGTTGAACCACACAGGTGCATGGTAAATTAGAGAAGCTGGAGCTATCGCCAGCTTTTGTATGTTTTGAAAGCAATTTTAAGGTTTAGTTGTAAGGTTTTGCCGTCTATGGAGAACTGCAATTCAAAAGACACAAGTGGGTTACCTTTTAACTAAGACAAGTGGTGAAAGGCTGCAACTTCTGAGAGCTACTTACTCAGTCACAAGCAACGAAAGAAATGTTCAACACTAATTTTCTATAAGGCCATGGTGTCACCCTGGTCACGATTCTTCACCCTTTATTAAAGGCAAGAATATTTGGGGTCGGCTACTAGGTCAACCGGTTTTACCTGAATGTCAGTTTTTCAACGAAGTGACTGGCATCAGATTACCGCAACCCTGAGGGCCAACTGAATCCAAACATTGAACTAGTTGTCAGTATATTTGGGGGCTCTGACTTCCCACGAACGGTTGCCATGCTCCTGACAACCAATACCGATGGCTGAACGTGCACTACAAGGCACAGACGTGAAACACTTAAATATTCTTTAACAAAATTAGACTAAAACTCAGTCGCAACTGAAATATTAAAATCTAATTGTACGATACGCCGTCGAGTTATATGTAGACGATTAAACAGGACTAAATGAAAGAGGGAGAACATTTTCCTTTAAGGGAAGACCTTCTTAATTCCATTGCATATTACATTTAGTTTTGTTTTAGGATCCAGCTTGGGTTTTAAAACTGAAACGAAACCAATAATAATTTTTTTCACGACGTCCAAGCTTCTAATTTTCACTAGGATTCTTGGCAACTAGAGCGTAACAAGCTTTCAATAAAGTGCAAGTGATTTTTAAAAATAATAAGTATATATTTATATTAGAAAAGTGATTTTTTATTTGTAAATGATGAAAAGATTTTCTAAATAAAATAATAAGAATAATAATATAGATGAGCACGAAGACAAAGTTTGTATATACCCATAAAAGGCTATTCATTTTTCTTTGAATGCGCCATCATCATTATTTTATAAAAAATAGATGCTAGCAATTCATTCAATATAACTTGCGTTGAGACTTTATGTTATTGAGATAATAACACGCAAATAAGCCCTGTAACCCTTTAACGTGCAAGAAAAATATTGGCTACCATTGTTGATTTTATTATATTTAGGTATATAATTGTCTTTTCTATATACTGATGTAAATAACAAGTGTTAAAAGTACACAACTTTGCGTGGGAGTTTACACCGTTACCTTGTTACTAAACTCACATGGAATCAGTTTTGTTAAATATTTTTGTACAACAATTGTTTCAACACTGTATAATAGAAGAAGCTAAAAGGACTGTGATGACTTCCACATTACAACGCAAACAAAAATATAGAACAGCGCCATCTAGCGAAGATACATTAAACTACGTAGTATGATGAACTACTAAGCAACTACTATCCTATATCGCAAAATAGAGATTCGCTTGCCAATTAACATATATACAACATCCAAACATCAAACGTTGGGCCGCGGCCCGCCAGGCATGATCACCTCGCCTGGTCGGAGGATCCTCCCTTTGTGTCGGAAGGACTTGATACACATTCCCTCCACAAGGAATATAATAATTAAAGTCGGAATAATAAGAAAAATATAATATAGAAAATGATAACCAGGAAAATAGTGTATATTAGCAATTAGGTACAATCTTATATTTGATGTTCAAAAATGCATTTTTGAAATGTTTACATCTACCTGCTTACATACTGGACTGATGAAGGAGGGTTGGAGACAACTGGCGTTTTGTTTATAATTAGTAACTTTTACAGGTTCAGTCTGACTCCTGAGTTAACGGAGCTGACTGTCCATACTGGATCTCTCCGTAACAGCTCTTATTAAATCCTGAAACCTAAAGTTTTTAAACGGCAGTCTTTCGATTAGCCCCTGAATCATTTTGATATAGTGGCTGGGCATTCTTGACATATTTATCGATCGATTAAAAAATACAGTCATTTATCATTTTATAGTAGGAGTAGTCTTATTTGAAACAGTCGTATAGAGAGTCGACACTACCTTAGCTCCAAGAAGAAGAGGGTTGGGGTGCGGGTCGGGTAACCTCCACGTGCGTTCTCATGTTTCTCATCCTTTCTGACCATTGCGGTCGGGGGGAACGGAAGCAGGAGGACCGGTGCACCCTGGGCGACGGTCAATGACTTCCTTTGTGAGGTGGATATTGGCCGCCGGCGAATAACTCGACAGGGGGGGTAAACGCTCTCCGTACTCTTCTGTTAAGCAGAAGAGACTGGACGAGCGTCGGCAAGTGCCGAGGTGGGATCCATAGGGAACCCAGGGGCGGGTTGGCCCATTGCTTGCGCAGGGGTTGACAAGAGAGGATTAGCCATACTCTTGCGTTCCGTAATCAACAGGGACTCAACAACGACCCGACTGGTGGCTCCAAGGGGGTACGCTGAGAACCTGTTGACCGGAGGGCTTGCCTTGATTGGCCGGCCCATGACAAGGATAGTCTATAACACCAGACAGCAAAGTCGTAAAAACCTGTGGATACCGGCCGACCTCCGCAGTATATAGGCTTATCCGGGTGCAGGGGGCACCGCCCGGATGGACTTCATTTCCCCCATACTCGTGGGATTTAGTATGGATATGTTACAAACTAAAAAAAAACAAACAACAACGGACGGAACAACAAAAGAAACTGGCTTTATTGAAAATGGACCGATTAAGATTAGAGAGGAGAACGTGAGAGAAGGTGAGGAAAAGCGGTTGCGGCATCGGTCGCAGTCGCTTATAACATCTTTCTCCAGACCCTCAACTCCGTTTTCGCTAGATGGAGATGAGCGAGTCGAAGAGAGCGATAGCTCTGCTTCGGTAGGGTCTCAAAGAGAAACGCGACGACAGTCTCGGAAGCGCGGTAATGACGCTTTGGATGGGTTTAGTCATGCGAAACGAGCACACAGTGGTAGTAACGCTAACAAGATGAGCTCAGTAGAAGTTGGCGCCCAAATGCTCGTTAGTCTCGCTGATGTCGAAGAGGTGCTAGACAAACCTCGCAGCACGAAGGCGGAATTGATGGGCACCATTCGCCGAGCTCTGCAGACTCTACAGAACGGCGTCAAGGAGCTCTGCAATAGGGCAGTGTCACGCGAGCAAGAGGAAGTGTCTGCACGGAACCGGGTCTCGGAGTTGGGTGAGGAGTCTCCAACAGGAGATTGAATGCCTCACCCGAGCCAAGTCAATGGTGACGGCTTCGGTGGTACCGCATGCCTCCTTAACTCCAAACGTGGCTGGAAAGATTCCGAAGCTGACAAGCGGCCAAGTGGTGACGATTCCAAAAGCCCATCCGGCAAGGGTGGACTGCCCGGACTGGGAGCAAATTGAGGTTATTATGAACCGAGAGTTTGCCCGATTCCAGTCCGGGCTCCTAGATAGATTTTTCCCAGAAAGGGGTGCCAGGCCCCCTCTAGGTCAGGGACAGACGACAGTGGCCCAGCAGCCTGCTGCTGCAGTCCCAATGCCCTCTGCTCCTTCAGGGAAGAAAACGAAAAAGAGAAAAAAGAAAAACAAGATGAAAAGACCCATTGTGCAAGCGCCGACACCTGTTGCACTGCTAACAAAACCATCGGCATCGGGTATAGAGAACCTGCCGGAACGAACAGTGAGGAAGGAAGGCAACACCTGGGCTCAAGTTGTAGGGCGAAAAGCCAAGGCTGCGGCTGCAAAACATAGCCCAGTGGCTACTTTCTCTCAGAGGGTGAGGAAGCCGCAGCTACCGCGACCACCTACCAATGCCGCAATTGTAGTCATAGTGCCTCCGGAGTCTAGTGCTTCTCTGGCCGAGGTAATGCAGGCCGCAAAGTCCCGGGTAAAACTGGCGGAACTTGGCATTACAGGCGGGGTCCGTCAGCAAAAGGCAGTCACAGGGGACCTAGTACTGGAGGTCCCTGGGCCAGACAGCGCTGCCAAAGCGGATACTCTAGCCGAACGATTGCGTGCGGCCATAAGTGACACGGATGCACGATTTGTGCGTCCGTGCAAGACCGCCGAACTGCGGGTGATGGATTTGGACGAATCCATCACCCCCACTGAGGTTGCAGAGGCAATAGCCGCAGCGGGAGGCTGCTCCCCGTCCGACATTAAGATCGAGGAAATACGCAGATCTGCAGCGCGGCTGGGAACGGTTTGGTTCCGGGGCCCACTTACGGCAATACGCCAAGTTGCGGCCGCTCAACGTGTGCAAGTGGGATGGGCATCAGTCCGTGCAGAAGTATTAGCACCACGGCCCCTGCAGTGCTACCAATGCCTCGAAATGGGGCACGTTAGGGTGAAGTGCTCGGGCCACGCTGACAGGAGTAAGCGCTGCTTCCGCTGTGGGGATTTGGGCCACAAGGCCCGAGCTTGTGTAGCAGACACACCGAGGTGTCCAGTGTGTCTCGACCACGGCCGGCCTGCGAATCATCGACTGGGCAGCAAAAGTTGCTGCCCACCGAAGAAAAAGAAGAGGGGAGAGGTCCAACCTCAACCCATAACGAGTTCTAACTCGACGGGAGAGGCAATGGAGGCTTGAAATTCCCACCACAGACTAAGATTCTTCAGGGCAACCTTAACCACTGCCGCGCAGCACAGGATCTACTTGTTCAGACACTTGCGGAGCAGTCGGTTGCCCTGGCAGTCATTGCAGAGCCCAACAACATACCGGACCATCCGCGTTGGTTCGGGGCGGATGATGGTTTAGCGGTTATATATTGGGTGGGTAGGGAAAGCCTCCATTGCTCTCTTCTAAAAAAAGGTGCGGGCTTTGTGGCAGTCGAGTGGGGGATAACAGTGGTGATAGGCTGCTACTTCTCTCCCAATCGCGGCCTAGCTGAGTATGAGGCATACCTACACGGGTTAGGAATCTGCATCCGCAGCTTCACCTCCCGTCCAGTATTCGTCCTAGGTGACTTCAACACCCACTCAAGAGAGTGGGGCGACACCCGGGACGACGTGAGGGGAGAGGCTATCCTGGAGTGGGCAGCTGGACTGGACCTCCGACTTCTCAATCGGTGTTCAGTTAGCACCTGTATACGCTGGCAGGGGGAGTCTATTGTCGACCTGTCGTGGGCAACTTCCTCTGCAGTACATATGGTGTCGGGATGGCGAGTGGCGGAGGAAGTGGTTACTCTCTCGGACCACCGACACATCTTATTCGATGTGTCACTCCGCCGCCCGGATCGCCCTCAGCAGGAAAGAGAACCTTCGCGACGATGGTCCCTTAAGCAGCTCAACAGAGATATGGTTGTGGCTGCATCCCACGTCGCCGATTGGTCGGAGGAAAGAGTTTCGTACGATCCAGAAGAACTGGTTGTCTGGTTTGGGAATATTATGGCGTCCATATGTGATGCCTCAATGCCCCGAGTCAGGGCAGCCAGAAAGAGCTCGGCGTATTGGTGGAGCGCAGAGATCGCGCAGCTGAGAACGTCGGTTGCTAGATTGCGCCGCCCGTACCTTCGAGCTCGGAGAAGACGGCGAGCCACAGTCGAAGAGATCGATAGAGCACGGCGGGAGTATGGAGCTGCTGTAAAGGCTCTCAGCGATGCAATCGCAGAGGCCAAGGCTCGGTCATGGAAAGAACTCATCGCGGGCTGGATAGGGATCCATGGGGGCGCCCATACAAAATGAAATTGGGCAAACTGAAGCCATGGGTCCCTCCGTTGACGGAAACTCTGGACCCAGAATTTTTGGGAAGAGTGCTAGATACACTCTTCCCAAGGGTCCAGGACAGTCCCCCGATTCCTCTATCACAATCGGACCGGCAACCCTGGTCCGATGAATATGGGGTGACGGAGTAGGATTTGGACCGGGTCATACGGCAGCTGGCTTCCCGCAACACCGCGCCTGGACCTGATGGTGTTCCAGGCCGGGCGTTGGTGATAGCTCTGTCGGTTCTGGGGAACAAACTGAGGCGAATCTTCACAGATTGTCTCAGCCTCGGTATCTTCCCCCTCGACTGGAAACAAGCGAGACTGGTACTTTTGAAAAAAGAAGGAAGGGCTGCAGATTCTCCCTCTGCATTCCGACCGATTTGCCTGCTCAACGAGTCGGGGAAACTCTTTGAGAGGGTTATCTCTGACCGGATCAGTGGGCATCTGTCGCGAGTTGGCCCTGATCTATCGGCCTGTCAGTTTGGATTCCGACGGGGACGTTCGACAGTAGATGCTGTCAGGTGTGTTCGATCCCTGTCGGAGTCGACAATCCAATCAGGGGGGGTGGCGTTGGCGGTTAGCCTTGATATTATCAACGCGTTCGGCACCCTCCCCTGGTAGGCAATTAGGGCGGCCCTTGTATATCATGAGGTGCCGCTCTACCTGCGGGCCGTCGTAGAGGCCTATCTACGCGACAGGACAGTGAAGTTTATCGGTCGGAATGGAGTAGAAAACCAGAGGGAGGTATGTTGTGGGGTTCCCCAAGGCTCTGTATTGGGCCCATTGCTGTGGAATCTCGCATACGATGCGGTCCTTCGTATCAGTCTGCCCTCTGGTCTAAGTGTAGTCTGCTATGCGGACGACACACTTATATTGGATAGAGGGTCACGCTTTGAGGAAGTGCTTTGGCTTGCCGAGCAGGGGGTGGCTTGTGTTGTAAACAAGATCTGTGAGCTGGGCCTTAGGGTGGCGCCTCAGAAAACTGAGGCGATATGGTTTCATGGCCTACGCAGACGCCAGGAACCACCCAGCTCATGCCTTCGCGTGGGTGACGCTGAAGTCCAGGTGGGCCAGTACATGAGGTACTTAGGCCTTATTCTGGACAGTCGATGGAGCTTCGAAGAGCATTTCGGGCGATTAGTCCCCCGAGTGCGGGGGGTAGCAGGTGCGTTGCATCGTCTGTTGCCCAATCTCGTGGACGGGAAGAAGTTCGCCGCCTCTATATGGGGGTTATTAGATCCATGGTCCTCTATGGGGCGCCCGTTTGGTTTAGTGACCTGGCGGGTGCCTCCCGCTGCCGGGCTCTACTCAGGAGCCTGCAGCGGTTGATGGCCATACGGATCGTGCGGGGCTACCGCACAATCTCCTATGAGGCAGCGACGATCCTGGCACGATCTCCGCCCTTCGATATTCTGGCCGACATGGACGCGATGGTTTATGACCAAATTCGTCGTTCTGTCGGTCGGAATGCTGAAGAGGCCGCGCCAGATCATGAGCCCGGAATGCTACGGCAGAACGCGCATAAGCAAGCTCTGGTGGCTTGGCAGGCACGGCTCGAAACTGAGGGCTGTGCTAGCCAACGCGCCGTCGGAGCCGTTCTGCCGAACTTCGAAGCGTGGATAGAGAGGACTGACTGTGTCACCTATCGATTGACTCAGATACTCACCGGGCACGGCTGCTTTGGTGAGTATCTGAATCGAATAGGACGGGAGGCTACGGTACAATGCCACCACTACGAGTCCGAACGGGACTCCGCCCAGCACACGCTGGAGGACTGCCCAGCTTGGGAGTCTGAGCGTCGAGTCCTGGTCGGACGGATCGGACGAAACCTTACGCCGTCAGCACTGATCACGGCAATGCTGGCGACTCGTGAGGGATGGAAAGCCGCGGTCTCCTTCTGTGAGCATGTTATGCTCCGGAAGGAGACCGCAGAGCGAGATCGGGAAAGGGCCGATTCCGCTCGAAAGAGGCGGCGAAGGGGACGCGGCAGAGATCGCTAGTTCCCTAATCGCCGCCTAAGGGTCGCTGCTTTCATATCTTGGGGCGATGTGACTGCTGCAAGCGACCCGAGACAGGTGACACTCCGGTGCGGCCGGGGAGTGTCGTCTGGGGCGGGGCGCTGTTCTGCCTCTTACTGTGCAGGGCGGAGAGAGGTGCGATAGCGTCCTGTCCTTGGGGCATGAGGTGCCCAGGATGTGAGGTGTCACTTGTGAGGTACGGCAGGGAGGACTCTAGAAGCCGCTAATGCGTTCCTGGAGCTCCTCCCGACTGCCGAGGTAGACCGCCGCGGGGTTTAGTGGGTATACCGGTTTTCCGGGAGTCCCACACACGCCCTTCGTCCCTCCGGAGGGTATGGTGCGAAAAGCATTCCCCGCGTAAAAAAAAAAAAAAAAGAAGAAGAGGGTTTCTAAAAGTATCGTCTCCAGCAACCTGAAGGAATTTTTAACCACATGCCGTTTTTCCAAAACCTACAACACTTCTAGTGGAGAAGTGGCTGAGTTTATGCACAAATTGCCCACTCACAAGAAAGTTCTTTTTAGATTGTTAAAACTTTAGATTTTTTTTCTATATTAAGAGCCTGCCAAAGTGACTCTACTCTGCCTAATGGAAAGCATGAATAGAATCCAAGAGTTGTGGTCACCATACTCATTGCAAATGCAGACAATGCAGTGTGGTGACACACACTATGGCGGCCTATTTTTCGGCAGCACCAAATTTAGCTTGTAACATTGAAAATGTATCAAGCTAAAGTTTTAATTTTAAATTTTAATAGTTCCTTCTGATTGTATTATTTTATTTTCATTATTTTTCTTTTGTTTCTCACTCGTGTTACTATTCATGCATGTTGAGACCTTAAAATTTTGTAAATTTAAAATTTACTGTTTCCTATATACATTAGATTTAATGTAACAGCAACTGGTTGTCTAAATAAATACAGTAACAACCCTATAACGCACATATACACACTTTGAAACCCTATTTCTTAGGTTTCTTGGATCAATATTCACAATGACTTCCCGCTCCTGTTTTTTTTGTATGAAACTATTTGAAAGCTTAAGATTGCCTGAAATATCTTTTAAAAGTTTTTGCTACATGTGACAGTTCAACCGGTGGCTTATAACGTTTGATTTAGATCCACTTTGTTGCGATGTAATGGACTTGATAACATTGCGGATACAGAATGAAGAGTAGGTAGGTGTTGTTGTGTGAAAGAAACAACATCTTCATTTACTTAAATGGTATTGTTAGTCTAGAGAGAACTGTCAAGTACGTCAAAATTCTCGAGTGGTGCTGGTGTAGACTTTGGTTCTGAATTAACTTGCTTTGCCATGTATAACGCTTGATACTTATAAATTTTTCTTCTTGAGGTACTTGTCGGTTTATATAAACACGATATTTGAAAAAAAAAGTTTCAGCTTAAAGTTCAGTATTTTTAATATTGGGAATAAAGAGTTAAGAAATTTGTGAAATACAACAAATTTTTCTAAATTATTTTCGTTTTAAATTAATTTAATTTTAGTTAATTTAACAGTAGTTGTATTAATTTTGTATTACTGGGAAGTCATATTCCTTTTAATTTTCTAATTAATTAGAATAAGTTAAAGATGTTTTCAAGTAAAATAAGTCCTTTCGAGATTTTCTGTTTTCTACATGATACTGAAGTAATTGGAAACGCTCTGTCAGTTCATGTATGATTTGTAAAAAAAGTTTTGAGCTCAATCTCTGTGTGTCTATTATATGTCCTAGAACTATACAAGAATGTTACATGAGACACTCACAGAATTAGATTACAATCAATATCTCAAGTTTTTGCTATGTTCTGTTACAGGTTTACTGACTCTCATAGTCCATATAACAAATTAAAAATTTATTCCTGGAGAAGTCACAGTTTTATACAAAAGCACAAGTCTTGTAAACTAAATTATAAATTTTACCGCAGATTTAAAATACGTCAATCATCTTACACTCGGCAGATAGCAAAAGAATCTGTTAACGTTCAAAGACAAAAATGGCAGCGAAGAAAATGGCCAAAGTGATCGATACTGTGAAGTAAAATGCCACAAGGCCAAAGTAATCACGAGCAATTAGAACATATTGCTACAAGCGCTCCTAATCATTAAGAAATTAGTATCAAGAAAGGAGTGAGTAGCAATAGACATCATTCGATTCTAACTAATAATGTATAATTGATAATATTTGCATGCCTAGAGGCAGAATGTGGCTGTTCCATTGTTATATAGTAACAACTATTGTTATAATTTATATTCATAAGTGAAAATTGATAGATTGATTTATCTTCAATGCATATCTTGAAGTACATTAACTGCCTCGGTGGCGCAGCGACTGCTGTACTTGAGGTCTCAGATTTGATGCATGGGTCGGACTAAATGTTTGTATGATCGGCAAATATTTGTTTCGAAGTTTGGGTGTTTTCTATGTATAATATGTATGTATTTACAAAGAAAAGTCTAGTTCTAGTAAATCTAGATGTCATAGTGCAAGCTTTGCTTAGTGTGAAGCTAGATGGCGCTGTGTCAGATGTCTGAAATACTTATTGTTATTGTCTTAGTTTAAGGATGACGGTGACAATCTAAGCTATAACAATTTCTTGTCCTTGAAACTTGCCATTATATATTTAGACTTTGCACAATATTATCTACGTTGGATCACTACGGTTTAAATTAATTCAAAATATCTATCAGTTAACTAGGCTTTTCATTTATTTTGAAATTTCGTTGTTTGATGATATTTTATGAATTTCCTTTTTATGAATGCACCATTGTGACTACCAAATACGAAAAACATTCATGCAAGAATAATCCTCTGAAAGTTTAACACTTTCAAACCCTAATTAAACCAAAGCTCTCAAAATATTTCACTAAATTCATCCCTAACATGAATATTCCCTACATAGTCGTTATGTCGCATCGTGGCAGTGCGCGCAGGGCTTAAAACAGCCAAAATTAAAATGGTAATGCCTCGAACGACCGCCGGCATATTAAAGAGATACGCGAAAAACCATTTAGCAGCAATTTGCATACACTTTGTTGAGATGAGACTGACTGGAGATTGCAGTTCTACTTGTGTTTCATTGGTTACAAAGGTTCAAAGGTCTTAATACGCGTGGTATTTACGGATAAGAGAGAAGACAAAACTATACCTATATTCAAACATACGTAAACTTACTTTTTTGTAAAATCTAGGATATTTAAGTGAGTATGATAATTTTAAAGTTTTTCGAATCGTTGCGTAGGAACTCTAAATGATTTTAATCGTTGGTCAATTTTAAAAATAAATCAGATTTCTAAAGAATACTTATAACTTTACTAATATATATATTTCTGGGAGTGCAGCGTCTGATATAGTTGACGGATACCCAACTAACTGTACTGATATTTATATTCTCATCATCATCATCTCAGCCAAAATCCGTCCACTGCTGGACATAGGCCTCCTCTAAAGTTATTTATATACTGCAAGTTAATACTTGAATATGTTTATCAGCAATCTGGTTATAACAGGCTCTGTTTTATTTAACATCAGACTCCCATGCTTCCTCTCCTCCTCTACAGGACGGACAACTCGTGCTGACCTTGGAAGTCACAGACCAGACATATGAAGCCGAACTAAATGGTTTGGCTCTTTCTTCCTGTGTAAATCTTGTGTTTCCCTCCCAGTACAATCCCAGGTCCTTTACCTAGGCCACCGTAACGTGGGTTGCCATACTGCATTGCCGGCATTCGTAATGAGTATGGCAACCACCACTCTTGGATTCAGGCTTTCCATTAGGCAGAGTAGTCACTTTGGTAGGCTATGTCAATATTACTATGTTTATAAAAGTACTTAATATTATTTTATACCCCTGATTGCTGCACAAATGACATTACAGTTTAGTCTCAACAAAGTAAGCAGACGTAATGGTCGTCTCACTTAGTAAGCGGAATCGCTCTTTAATCAATTGCTCGTGGTAAACGGTTTATCGCGGTGCGCCGAGAGCAAGCTCAATAAAACATGTGTTTCATGAGCCACAACCTTTTCAACCCATATTATTTATGATTTACTTTCAGAAAATACTACTAGGAAAACATAAATTATAATATATGAAGAGACTTCTTTGTATGAGTAATTTTAAACGTGAAATTTGGAATGCTTAAAATTTCTCTTATTTGGAGAGAAATGAAGAGAGAAATATGGACCTAGTTAGTTAGAAACCGGTTTAAAAATATGAAGTAAACTGTAGCTATATACTTTGCTGCTTGGAATTGTTAAAAAAGAATAATAAACATTTCAGAGTGATTAGTTTTGAAGCAATTAAATTAGAATAGACGTTAGCTAAAATATCTCAATTTATAAACTGAACATTATGTAATTGGTACATCTCTGAGAACTTGTTAAATCTGTTCAGTGCGTTAATTGTGGTGTTTTGTTCCTCGTCTGTCGGCCAAGATAATGAGTTCACCTCGTAATTATGCTCCGACTCAACCCCTATAGATGAACAGCTGCTTACTAACCTTTACATAAGTAGAGAGTCCTTACATTTAACGAAGTGGAGACCGATATATTTTAGTAAGGAAGCAATTAAATCTCGTTGCGTGTGTTTCAGTTTATTTTCTTCCAGCTAGTCACATAATACTCTTAAAATCACATTTGATTAAATCTAAAATGATGAGATTAACACACGTGGAGCTAAATGCGATAACTAAAATAATGAGATCAACTCACTTTGACAGCAAAGGGATACACCGAAATTACGGGTCCGCTTTGTACATATCACACACAAAATAATGTGTTATTCTCTTCTGGTATATATATTTCGGAAGTGTCGTGGTCACCCTACTCAGGGCGGATTTCAAAGGTTCTACTTTTACCTCAACCTCAATTAAATTTGTGTCAAATATATATTGTTCAAGTTTTTTTTTAATTCAGCTTTAAGGTAACGAATTTATTATTGCGTGGAGGGTTAGAGGGTTGAATAGCGAACTTTAAATTTTACCCTAGTTATGCTGTGTTTAATGCATTATACGAGTATATATATTAGAAAAAGGTATGATTAACTTTTTATGTGTTTAATTAAAGAGTTTTAGTCCCACACAAATTGGTTTCTAATGATTTACAGTGTGCATTTTCACTACAGTATTTTTTGCACAAAATAATTAACGATAGCAATCCCGGATAAGGGTTAATTTATAGTCTAACTTTCTGATGCTATTATCAGAAAGATATTAATCATTGAAAATAAAATATATTCTATCAGTATAAATGTCCTATTGAAACGCTATCAGATAATTGGAGATACCTCGATAAATAAGGCTTTGGATTAGACAAATTTTGAAACCAAAAAGGAAAGATTTAAGATGGTTGCGAGGTCCAACGTAGACTGAAAACATGGTAATGCAAACTTGGATATATTGCCTTCAAGTCCAGCAGAATCAAGACCAAGTGTCCTGTCATAACGCATAGCATAACTTCTATACGATACGATTTTCGGAAATTATTTTGGCTCTCTTGAACTAGATGGTGCCAAAATGTGAATAATCAGATGTTTAATCTGACTAGAATAGACGAGGTGGAGAATCATTACAAGAGTCAAGACTCAACGCCTGTCAACCCTCTTATGACACTCTTGTAATTTGCTAGTGACGGTAGTCATTACCATGAAGTGACCTGTCTGCTCGTTTGTCCAACAGTTTAATTAGCTTGTTTAATTATCATCGCCATCTCAGCCGAAAGATGTCTATTGCTAGACATGTGTTGCTGCAATGTTGATGACCTTGATTCATCTGTGGACTTCCTTACTCCTATTTGATCGCCCAGAGAAACTCAGAGCATTGACCGCTCCATTGCTCTTTGGGTGACTTTGTGCCTTGGTATAACGTCCATTGTCAATAATTTTTATCTATATTTGGATACTAAATAAAGTTTAGAGTGTTAAATATATCCATGTACCATATATATACAAACCTTTAGTAAATTTGCCCAGATTGGAAATAAACACTGATATAAGTGATAAAGTAGAACGAAAGAAATTTGACCGCCCCAAATCTGTTATAAAAACATTAATTTGAAAAAAGGTCCAAAAAGGTAATATTGATCAGTATCTAATATTAAAAAAGAAATCCTTTCAATAGTCAATAAAACCGTTTAACAAACAAAATCCATTCTTTTCAACAGTAAAACTTGAAGTTTGCAAAGCAATCATAGTTTTATCAATGTTATAAGATTTTCTGATTTCAAAGCTTCCATTTATTGGTAACGTTTTTCAATTTCCGTTACTTACAATGGTACAGTTCCTGTAGAATAAACTGAAAGTTATGACAGCTATTTAGTAAAGCTCTAGGTATTGGAAAGAACACAAATTGTTTCGTATTAACTATTTCTTCCTTTAATAATTTACTCGAAAATCGTAAATGGTATATCAATTGATGTTAGGTAACCAAATTACGTGTTGCGGGTGTTAAGTTTACCAATTTATATTTACTAAAACGGAATATGTTTCCAACACAACACGGAAACTTTTGAGCTTCCATAATGTGTAATAATTCCAACTACAAACGGGTGAATGCGAGCAGTAATATTCAAACACAAAATTTAAAGTGAAAATGAGCAATTGGAAATTAGTGTCTTATCCTTTAAATAATTACTTTTTATTAGTAAGTTGGTTGATATAGTGTGTGTTGATCATTCTACTCAGAAAAAAAATTTAGTGGTTTAACAAACTTATTTAAATATATTGTTGAACACAATATCACTGAATTAAAAAGAATTATTGAAAAAATCTAACACGCCATGTGTCTGAAATATTTAAAACTACTTTATTTTTTCTTCCTAGCCTTTATCCTTCGGCCACTAGTGTCTAACCTTTTTTTCTTGTATTTATTTGTATTTGTGTCTCTTATAATAGATCAGCAATAATCACCTAGCATGACTTCGTCTCAGTATCCTTAATAATTCTGTTCAAAAATTGTAAGGGCTTGGTGAAAATGCTCTCCATGTTTATAGTTAACTTGTCGGAAGAAATCGCGGTAAGAGTGAATTTGCTACTAATCTGGACTGTAGATAGTTCTAGTAATCGAAAAACATTTGCGTATATAACTTAACCTTTTTCCTTGTGATTAAAAGCAAATGTAAAAGAGAGGCAACTGTTATTGTCGTAATTGGATGGTTCCTTCCATCATAATATCATATCAAATAAATGTATGATCATGTAGCCTCTTCCTGCTCACAGTTTAACCGGTTCACTATCTTATAGTTTATTTTAAATAATTCTTCTTTGCCAACATACTCAAACTCTTAATTCCAACTTTAGAATACTGTAGGCAGAAACCTACAGTATTCTAATAATCTTTTTTCGATGTCCCTCTCATACTTCTGAGTTTGTTGGCTTTTCCTTTATTGTAAAGTCCGTTCAGCTTTGGAATGAGCTCACCCTCGAAATCAAAATGGCCTCCAACACTTTGTCGTTTAAGACAAAACTGAAGCAGTATCTCGTAAAACAGGCAGCAGAATCAACTTCAATATGATTATCATTTATAATGAAATAATATATCTAATGGGTATAAATATTGCATATAATGTGTATAGGTTTAAGCATATGACATATTCGTGTATTATGTTTGTTTGATATATAATTTAGTTTGTTTATTCTCATACTTACCACATGTGCATGATGTATAAAATAGATAAAAAAATCATAGGTATTGTGGAGGGACGTGTGTCATGCCCCTCCGACACAAAGGGAGGATCCTCCGACCAGGCGAGATGATCATAGCTGGCGGGCCACGGCCCAACGGTTGATGTTGAGATGTTGTATATATGCTAATTGCCACGCGAATCTCTATATCGCGATGCAGGATTAGTAGTTGCATTGTAGTTCATTACATTCATACGTTTCGTTCATACTTCGTAGTTAGATGTATCTTCGCTAGATGGCGCGGTTATATATATTTTCATTTGTGTTATAATGTGGAATCGCCACAGTATAATATTGTAAAATTCAAAAATCTAAATCTACGAGCAGCTCAGGAGCTTAGCTTTATTCTAAATCTGTCGTATAAGTCTTACAATCTGTTGAAGAGATTTTGTGAAAACGGACAGAAATGTTAACGAAAGATCGAGAAAGGTGTGCTACACGACTTGACAATGAACGGCCAAGGTATTTTAGATGGTTGTCAGATGGACGGTGAGATGTTAGATTTTATTTAATTTGTATTATTCTATTCAGTGCTTCTAAATATAGACAAACGATAAACGTTTGAGCTAGATGTTACATGTTATAAGTTTCTACTGTACCTTGGGCGCGGTCCGTATCTTAATGGCTTTCAGGACATAACTATTTGCATTTGTTCTCGGTCGTCTGTCTATGACAGGTTATAGCCTACTATAGTGGGCCTGAAATGTAACCTTATATTCTGAGGCTGGGCTTGATTATGCGGAATTAATTTGTAACTTGATTTGTGAGCCATGGTTTTAGATTTTATTAGACGTACTTATTAAGTAAAACGTTTGCGATTTAAAATTAACATGAATGTAATATTATTGATTCCAAGCTCAAAGATTTCTTAAAATATTTTACTTAACAAAAGCATAAGTAATACTTTGTATATTTATGAGCAGTCCGATGAACAAGGCCTCTAGCATAACACGTACTCCAGTAATATAAGAGCTTCAAGTCCCAGTGAACAGTATCATAAGTCTCGTTGTCACCTGCAGGAGCGTGACACTGAAATGGTTCGAAGTGTGCAAATAAGTGTAAAAATCCACATTCATTATTCACAAGTTCGTTCCGACTTGAAGCTTCAATAAAGTTTCGCTAGCGGTTCTATTATTGAATAACGCTATGGTTAAGTTTAATAGAAAAAATTAATAGTGCATTATATACTCGTAGTTACAATTTTGAAAGGCTTATTGGTATAGTGATTAGCGATCGTCGTGGGTATGAAACGTTAGACGTGCGGTTGATCATAAAA
Source organism: Hypercompe scribonia (assembly GCA_949316085.1). Classification (NCBI taxonomy): domain Eukaryota; kingdom Metazoa; phylum Arthropoda; class Insecta; order Lepidoptera; family Erebidae; genus Hypercompe; species Hypercompe scribonia. Next base: position 867,105 of record OX438976.1, on the reverse strand, counting down.
AAACACATGAAGTACCACTTATGACTTTTGGGTTGCAGGTGTTCGATGCCGGCTGTCATGGCCACCGGGAGGAATGATATGGTCGCAGATGGTAGAAAGGAAAGGAAGATACATAAAAAAATACATATTATTAGCTTATATCATAAAAAAAATTAGAGGTACCAAGGGACACCCGGATGGAACAAAGTTCCTTTCGATGAATTAGTGAAGGAATTATATATTTTTTTTTATTTTTCAAAGCAAAATAGAAAGACGAAACGAAAATAATTGGCTTGCTTTCAATGAAAGAGAGAGAGAGAGAGAGAAAGAGAGAGACAGACAGAGAAACATGCACACGACGCACGGCTTACTACACTATAGCAAAAAGTGTCGTGACAACTTTTCGTCTCAATTCTTTCCGTCTAGCCTCCTTCACAAGGTTCGATAAGGAACTTCGTTCCAAAAAATTTATTATCGATATTTATCGATTTAATTGGTAAATACCTAGTGAAATTATATATTTGTTATATTTGGTAAATAGTATGTGTGGACGTTGGTCACATGAAGGCCATGGTGTCTATAGCTACCTAGTGTCAAGTGACTAGTCTATGGCTTGCTCTCAATATACTTTCTATATAGTTAAAGTTACTTATAAATCTATGCTTTACTAAAGTGTTTGTTTGTCCCGTCTGTGGTGCTTGTATTCAAAGTGAACGGTTAGCATAAATAAGTACTGCACGACAGATAACAAGTGACGTCAACTACTTCACGTCATGTGGCCATAAAAACAGCAATTTCTTATTTCCACTTTGTTAATTTACGTTATTGCACTGTGCTCTTATGTGTAATAATTCTGTTTTTATATTAGGATTTGATTTGAATAAGAGTATGTAAAAATGTTTGTTTACATGTACGAGTGCGTTATTATTAATCAAATCTGTACTAATCTACATTCCTGTAGTGAGATTTCAAATGTAGAAAGGTTTTTTAGTTATTTTTTAAAAAGCTTGTACATAGTACAAGTATAGTATATTACAAGTAAGTCTCAGTACTCAGGAAGAAGGGAGGTCCCCTAGACGTATACCCAACTCGTATTCATGCACAACTCAATCAACCTGTCGCCGTCCACTGCTGAACGAAGATCTTTTTTTTTTTTTTTTTTGTTTTTTTTTATCGTGTGGAAACCCCCTCGAGCCGTCACCCCACCGGGGCTTACGGCGGGGTGGTGTGTCGGAATCGGACCGACTAAAACCACACGGTGTGCCACTCTGCGCCTGACATAGGAGGGATCCGGGAACAGCTGCTATTACGTCATCCAAATCCCTCCTAGCGCCTGCCCGCTACCGCGGGCACCTTCTACGGATAACCTCTCCATTTAGGCGACGTACGGCACACGCGGACGTCGCCTCCTCGCGGCTGGCCACTATAGCGGATGGAGGGGAAAACCGGTCCCGTCCACCCGCGGCCACACTCAAGGCGGCATGAGGCGCTGGTATGCACGCCTCCGCCGCCCGGCTCGCCGGCGGCGAATTGGGTCCGAGTGGATATCGTCCTCCCGGGCCCTCTCCGCCGCCTCCTTCCGCGAAATTACGTCTTCGCAGAAGGTTGCGACCGCGGTAAAACAACTGTCGCTACCGGCCATGGAGCGTATGACGGCCGGTAGCGAGAGATCACCTCCAATAACTGCAGTGAGGACCTCACGCTGCGCCGCCCAAGCGGAACAAACTGCTAGCGTGTGCTGAGCCGAGTCCTCACTGCAGTCGCAGTGGTGACAGGCGGGACTCAATTCCCTCCTGACGACCGAGTGCAGATACTTACCGAAGCAACCGTGCCCGGAAAGGACCTGCGTCAGTCGGAAGGAAAGGGCCCCGTGCTGCCGCCCTGCCCACTCGGCGATGACCGGCTGGAGAGCCTCCACGGCGGCAAAGCCAGCACGTGGAGCCTCCAGCCGGGACGACCAACGAGCCATCGTGGCTCGACGAGCGGCCTCTCGCCACTCGCGTATCTCTTCGGGCGGACGAAGATCTCCCCCAAGGAACGCCAACCATCCCGATCTTGGGCAATCCGCATCCATCCGCTGCCAATCACCTTCTTCAAGTCGCCGCAGAGCGCTCTACACTACGTTTATCCGATCGTGGTATCCGCTCTAGTACACTTCGGCTCCAGCGACCATCGGTTCGTCTGGAGACATGGCTAGCCCACTTCCACTTTAGCATACTGATTCTCCGTGCGATGTCAGTTACTCTAGTTCTCTGTTGAATAGCCTCGTTACGAATTTTATCAGCCAGAGAAACACCCAGCTTCGCACGTTCCATCGCACGCTGAGCTACTTTAAACTTATGGACCAGTCTAATGGTGAGTGTCCACGTCTCGGCTCCGTATGTCATTACAGGTAAACGCACCGGTCAAATACTTTGTTCTTTAATGATTGTGATACATGCACAACTACTCAAAAATATTTCACTTTAAAATCAGATGAAAATATAATATATGCTAAAATTATCTACCTCTTTTCTTTAATTAAGTCTGACAGTAATCTATCTGTAGAGTTTCGAGATCGCCTAGTACATCGGTTGGGGAGGTTTGATGGCAGTTCCTTCACGTCGAATCGAAATTCAACCGTGTCGTAGTAGACTGCAAGGCACTCCATCTCTACTTCGGAATAGGTTCAGATCATAATGACAGTAAGTATCAACCGAACTTATTCCGCAGAATAAAGAGAGCTGACCCCACCTAAATTGAGAAAAGGTTTGGAAGAAGAAGAGTAACAAATGAAGAAGGAATTACATTCAATAACTAGCTACAAATATTTTGTACTCCGTAGCCCCACATTATGAGCTTACAACGTGCATCTGCTGTCGTGACACACTCTATTGACGTCATGCAGCGAATGTACGCTCTCGCGAAATGAGTGCCGTTCCTTGGAACAAGGATTAATGTCGTTTATGGGTACGGTACAAACATTAACTGCTTTAATTATTTGTGTTCTAGTAGGTAACATGGTTCCGGTTCCGGCGACTAAAGTGTAAACACGTATAAGAGTGAGCTCCGTAAATATTTCCGAAAAACAGTGCATAAAGCGAAAAATCAAACACGTACTAAAGTTAAATCTTCAGAAGATCAAACCAGAAGAGTATTTCACCAAAAATCCCAGTGAATAACATAGTTATTTGGTGATTGTGTTCAAAGTTTTGATCGATATAACCTCAAAGTGAATCACACAGTGACACCTACCATAGACACCAAGATTGCAGGTAGTGCCAACCTAACCAAATCAATCTGTCAATTGCAAAGTGTTGCCAACTTAGAAAAAAGATTACCGCACATTCAAGTGTTACCACTTTATAATACCAAATTACCCAAAAAGATGGAAAAACAAATGGAAATTCTACTCTCTAAAATAAACGAAAAGTTTAATGAACAAACAATAACATTAACAACAGCAATAACAAAAAATGTAATGGAGGCCCTAGACGATAAGTTAAAAGTATTAACAGAAGAAAACAACAACCTCAAAACTAAAGTCAGCAACTTGGAACAAAAAATGACTATTTTAGAGAAGGAAAAACGTATGAAAAATCTCGTATTTTTTGGCATTGAAGAAAAAGGAAAAACAGAGTTAGAATTGGTGGATTTTGTGGTGAAAATTTTAGTGGATTCAGGAACAAATATAGATAATCAAGAAATAAGTAACATCAAAAGAATCGGTACAAATTCTGACAAGAACCGACCAATAATAATATCTTTAACTACATCTTGGAAAAAACATCTTATCCTGAAAAACAAGCGCAACCTTCCTAAAAACGTTTCTGTAAATGAGGACTACCCCAAAAAAATTCTGGAAACACGTAAACAACTTAAACCACAATTAGAAGCAGAAAGAAAAAATGGAAATATAGCGTTCATAAAATACGATAAGCTAATAGTTATAAAACCAACGAACTCTAACCGCGAAAAGAGGAAGAGAGAAACACCAACAGGATCCCCAACCACTCCCACTCCATCTCAGAAAAAGACAAATACGAGGAATGGAAAAATTGGAACCCAGCCCGCAAATACAAATAAGGAAGTACTTAAGCCAAGCATACTTACATTTGTAACGCGAGAAAGATCCGCCTCGATGCCGGAAATGCAAAAAAACGAGTAAAGGCCTCCTCGGACCGGAAACAACAAACAGATGCAACAACAAACATAGACATAAGAAAAACTCCAACGTGTTGTCCCCCAATCCGGCCGGTCACCGAGGGGGAAGCTGACCACCACCCTCCAACATATCAGCCAACAAAATCAAATACCCAAAAAGAGAAACAAAAACGAAGCAGTTTATATATATGTACACTAAACACACGAACCTTGAGAACATCGGAAAGTTTGCATGAGCTTGAGTTGGCTACTGAAAACCTCAAGTGGGATATCTTGGGCATAAGCGAGATGAGGAGAATAGGAGAAGGAATAGAAGAGCGAAACAACTATATTATGTACTATAAAGGCGAAATCGCTGGACACAGAGGGGTTGGATTCCTGGTAAAGTCGAAATTAAAAAGCCAGATAATCGGTTTTGAAGGAATATCGGACAGGATAGCTGTGATTCACATTAATTTACCAAAGTATAGGAAAAAATGGACAATTATCCAAGTCTACTCGCCGACAGAGCAAGCAACAAAAACAGAGATCGACAAATTTTACGACAAATTACGTGAAGCTACTGAAAGATATTCCGAAAACAATCTCGTGCTCATGGGAGATTTCAATGCCCAAGTGGGCGTCCAAATACCTGGAGAAGAACATATAATAGGGAAATACGGAAGAGGCAAGAGAAGTAAGAATGGAGAAAAACTAGTAGAGTTCCTTCTTGAGCAGAACTTAACACTTCTAAATTCCATGTTCCGTAAAAAACCCAAGCATAAATGGACATGGATATCTCCAGACGGAAAGTTCAGAAACGAAATCGACTACATAATAACCAACAAAGCCAGGGTATTTAGTGATACGGAAATAATACAGAAACTAAATTTCAACACAAACCATCGCATGGTACGCAGCTGTCTTAATGAAAGATGTCCAAAAACTCCTAGACATCATATGGACAATATGCAAACAATTAACATACAAAGGGACACAGACATCACTATGGAAGACCTAATGGAAGCCGTTAATTCAGATATGGACCTAAATGAAAAATATAAGAAAATTGAGAATAAACTTAAAATACAGACAACAAAACAAACAAAGAAGAGTAAAGAAAACTTTTTAAGTGAGAGAACGTTAAAACTAATTGAAGATAGAAAGAACTTGTTATCAAAAAAGGATAAAAAGGAGAACCAAGAAAATATATCTAACCTTAGCAAACAGATTCGAGAAAATATGAGGAAAGACAGAAAGATCAGGAGAAACAGAGTATTAGAAAATCACATCATTAAAACAGGAGGCACGAAGAAAGCCCTTAAGGAACTTCGTGAAAAAGGAAAGGAATGGATACCAAAGTTGAGAGACAAAGAAAAAGAACAGCCAGCTACTACTCGAAGTTCAATCCAAAATATAGCAACAAATTATTATCGGTCAATATACTCAAATCATTCAAGCTTTGACACACACAATAGTGGTAATAAACAAACTGCAGACAATGAAGACATACCAGAAATATTAGTATCGGAAGTAGAAAAAGCTATAAAAAGCCAAAAAATGGACAAAGCACCCGGCCCTGACAGGATCACAAACGAACTTATGAGAGGGACAATCACAGAACTAAGCCCGCTACTAAGAAAAATCTTTAACGATATTCTACATACCGGTATCATCCCTAGCCAATGGGCAGAGTCCCATATAATACTCCTTCACAAGAAAGGTCCAAAAGACGATATCGGAAATTACAGACCCATATCTCTCATCTCGAATGTATATAAAGTTTTCGCCAAAATAATTCTGGACAGAATATCAGGTACACTCGACGAAAATCAGCCTGTGGAACAAGCGGGTTTCAGGAAGGATTTCAGTACAATAGACCACATTCACACAATCAAACAGCTTATAGAAAAATATAATGAATACAAAAAAACTATTTACATTGCCTTCATAGACTACGCCAAGGCTTTTGATAGCCTCAGACATGATGTCGTATGGCAAAGCCTAAGAGAGCAGGGCATCCAGAACACTTACACCAACATCATCAAAAATATTTATAGTGAAAGTATAGGTAGGATACGACTGGAATCTACAGGAGATGCTTTTGCAATAAAAAGAGGTGTCAGGCAAGGTGACCCACTTTCACCAAAGCTGTTCACAGCAGTGTTGGAACAGATGTTCAAGAAGTTAGATTGGGAGCATCTAGGTCTAAACATAAATGGGTCACGGTTGAATCATCTTAGATTCGCGGATGACCTGGTCCTATTGGAGGAAGATCCAAAACTACTGGAGTCCATGATACAAACTCTAGCAGACAAAAGTAAAGAAGTAGGCCTAGAGATGAACTCCAGCAAGACTAAGATGATGACTAATTCATTTCCCAGAGACATAACAGTAAATGGACAGAAACTGGAATATGTAGAGGAATATGTATATCTTGGCCAGATAATATCACCTAATGACCAGATGTCGAAAGAAATAGAGAAAAGAATTGCAACAGGGTGGAAAACATACTGGGCTTTGAAAGAAATCACAAAAAGCAAAGAAATATCCATTAAAACCAAGAAGAAGACCTTTGATACCTGTATTCTACCTGCCATTACATATGGTTGCGAAACCTGGGCTTTGACAAAACGCCATAGGGAAAAACTTGCAAGATGTCAAAGAAGTATGGAGAGAAGCATGTTAGGATTAAAACTTAAAGATAAAGTAAGAAATGCAGACATCAGGCACAAAACGAAATTAACTGATATCCTGGTCCGTATTGATCAACTTAAATGGAGGTGGACTGGACATACGCTAAGATGTAAAAAGGAGAAATGGAGCAAACAGGTGACAATCTGGTACCCAAGGGATGGCAGTAGGGGTCGAGGTCGTAAAAAGAGAAGATGGGAGGACGACCTGAAAATCACTTTAGGTCCCCTCTGGACAAGAGTGGCGGCTGACAGAAAGCAGTGGAAAGAGTTGGAGGAGGCCTTTGCCATAAGGCACACCGAACTGAGAGACTTTTTGTAGTGAAATGTAAATTTTAGTTTTAAATACTTTGTTTTAAAAATGCAAAATGTCAAAAAGTTCGGAAATAAAGGCTATATTATTATTATATTATTATTAGGTAACATGGTTCGGTTAAATGTATTTTTTGTGGCATAAGAGTAAATGAGTAGGGGGATCACCTGACAGGAAGTGATTACCGCTGCCCAACTCACTCTTGCGATGTCTTTGAGGTGGGAGTACGCTCTTTTCTTGAATATTTGAAGGTTGTATCAGTAATACGGTATTGATTCTGCATATTTGTTCTGTGAATACATATAATAGTATGATATAAATATAATATGGATTATCACACGAACTGATACTCATATAGTATCAATCGAAAACTTAATTACCGTTTCTATTACCATCACTTATATTACGGTGATAAAACACAATAAATTAGAAACAAAGCCTATTACATTGTCCACTTAACACCTAATTCATATCAATTCAGCCAACATAAAATGCAACTATTCTTATGAAATCAATTTGAGGGGGCGTTAACACTGTTTATGATGGCTTCTAATAGCCCAGAGCGAATTTATGGGCATCCCCTCGGACAAAAAGTTTACGAGACGGGCCCTTAAACAAACGAGCTACAAATTTTATGACTCATGGCTGTATTACTGGGCTTGCTTTACGGGATCGTTGAGAGCACTTAGCCGGAGTCCGTTAGTTTGACTGTAATTTGCAAGTGTGTTGAGAAAGGGTTAATTTATGTGGTTCACAAGTATGTGTGTTGATCCCTACTGGTTTATTATCTGTCGCTTGTATTGTTACGTCTAATTGTGATGGTATAGATGGTTGTTTGCGACTTAATTACGTTAGAACAGCTGGACGAAATGAGCACATGATGCAAATATTGTCACATGCAAATTATAGTCAGGAATAATTAGGCTACTTTTTACTGTGGGAAATTGAGATTATCGCCAGAAACCACATCTATAAGCTAATAATAAATTAGTTTTTACTTTGATTTTTGTTCTCAACTATTGTCCAAGAGCTTTAAACTGAATATTTCTAATTATGGTAGCGTTAAATATCTATCCATGAAATTTCTAAAATATTTTTCATTTGTAAGAAGATTTTTTGGTATGCTATTTACAAACGAGAAGGCAAATTAATCCTGCGTTATTCTGTGACCTTAGTGACTTTTGATCTTGTAAAACTTTTTATTTCTACCACCTTTTTACAAAGTATAATTATGTGTAAATACTTTTAATTGCAGACATATTCTTACGCTTTGTAAAAAGAGTAAGATGTGGAGGTAAAGATTTTATGATTTGATGCTTTGATGATTTACAATCTCAAATGCAATATAATGTAACTGCCAGATGCAATAAAACTGCACTTCACTCACTAGCAAAGATAAAGACTGTAATGGTGAATCTATAATCTGATTGGTATTGCTGAGCTTTGATGTATTTAAAGACAGTTTTCTCGTTCCTACGGTTAAAACTTAAAAGGTTATTTCAACAATTATATTTTTCTAGTAAGACAGTAATGCTATCCATGCTAGATATCCATGTCAAGACAGATTAATAACACAGACTGTCACCACTGTTATTATTATCATGGGTGTCGTAAGAGCCAACTAAAGAAGTAAGTACATAGGACAATACACCACAGAAGACAGAAGAAAAACTCGACACTAGCTCTATACTTACTCGTCTGACGAGAATGGTAAAGTAGGCCCCAACCTTCTTTCTAAGGCCTATATCGTATAGTGGATTCCTGAAGGTTTCAATGATGAAGACAGTATTATTTATACATGGGACAAATGTTTCGCCTGGAGTACATCATAGCATCACAGAATATTATTTACTTATTAACTTGTATATTGATAACTGTTAGTCCTCAATCTAATCTAATAATTAATCTTCAATCATATTTTTATTTATCTTCTTGTAATGTATGTTAATAAAACCTTCAGATGCTATTTTTGTCAACCCTTTGATAAAAAACAGATAGCATTTCTTTAACAAATAACAACAAAATGAATTTTTCAATAGCCCAGATAGGCTTTGTTTGACGAATAAGTAACCCGAGGAATAATTTTGTTAGTCCCTTTGACGGATAAATAGCCATTCAAGAGATATCCAGTTACATTTTGTGAAGTTTATTCTATTCTTTCTTTGGTTTCCCTCGTAACAAGTTTGATTATTACGATTCACTCAAGTTATTTGTTGGCAAAATTTTAATTACACAATGAAATTGAAGTTTTATAATTTGGGAACTTATAATTTTGTCTTTTGAAAGGATTGAAAGTACCAGATCTGATTCAAAACTTTTAAACGGTTTTATACCTTCTTCAGCTTCATTATATTGAGAATATGCTATTTTAGATTAAAAACTGAAAATCTAAGGCTAATTAATAAAAACTTCCAACCCGGACTTCAGGCAACATCTACACCGTGAGGACTTCACAAATATTCATTGAAAATGACACAAAGAAGTAGAAATTAGACTCAATACATATGATGTGGGAATTGAATTCAGAACACTAAGTACAAGAGAAAGTTAGTTGGATTTTTAATTATTTAATTAACATAATAATTTTAATTTATATATCCAGATAACAAGAATGAAGTATTATAAAAACTCAATATTTTTACCTAATTGAAACTCAAAAAACTGAAAAATATCATACAATTAAATAGGTATGTAGATAACATTAACAGTTATATTGTGACTATCGAAACCTGTTCTGTTAAAAGCCAGGCTGGCCATCTGCCAAGACTGGGATGGGAAATTCATTTTTGTGTACCTAGCACGGACGTTTTTTAAAATTTCAAAAAGATTTGAATGAGAACGAAGGGTAAGTATAGTTGTCCTCATAAATAGGGTGGGCCAAGAATTCGTTAACATTTGTAAGTAACATCACGTTTGGGATTCTCCAAATTGTCCACGTGGTGTTGTACAAAAGAAATTATTACAATTTAGCTGCTTGCTAGTGAGGTTGATCCTTCCCAAGCCGTATTTCCGTAACCAGGATACACTGCTCCACTGGTCACGGCCGTATTCTCTCGTTAAGGAAACAAACTTACTGATAATACTAACAAAAAATTATACACAATATTGCTACACCACGCGTATCCGAACCGACCGAAATTTTCCTTATTTCTGTTTACCGAACACCGCGTACATTGCCGACCCACGCGACGATTTCAGAACTTGTGTCTGTAAGGAGGTCGATCGTGCAAGCCTATTGAGATACAACTACCAATTTTTTAAATATATTATTGCTATATTATTTTAAATCAAAGTGAAACATTTACCATTAACTTCGACATTTTTTTTTTATTTTAGGTGCCACATCATGCGCTTTAGTTAAGGTTCGATTGGTGGAGCATATGCTTATATATTATTTACCGGTAGGTATTTGTTTATCAACCGGTAAGCCTGCTACGTCAAACGAGCTACGCGAGGCGCGAGGGTTGTAGGCGAGGTGTACTATTATAATGTTGCGCTTGCGCACTCGCGCCGGCCCTACCGCCGATGCCTAATTCACTGCGTTAATTTAATACATTATCTTTACTTTGTTTCCCGTTTTGTCATTCTCATATTTCTATAACTTCTTCTATTTTAGTGGAATTCTTATATACGTGTAATTCTATTCAATAAGTTTTCGTTCTATATCTTGTGCACTTTGGACTTTCTTTCTTTCTTAAGTTCCTATACAGCTACATCAATGTCTACAATATTAAATACGACAAATATAGCTAAATTTCTTTCAAATGCTATTGATGCCAATTTTTCAATATCACTTATAACAAAGGTCACATAATTCCATATCATACAATGTGACAAAAGCGAAGTTTTCAAATAATGGGTTTATCATCACGCTCGTTAATTTGACACGTCATTAACTTGACACATAAAGGACACAATCTTAATAGTAAAGTTGAAACAGTAAAACAACTCATATAAACTATTACAAGCTCCATTCAACCGCTTTTACCATAATGTCACTCAAAACAAACTTCTGTATCTTTCTCAGAGTGTAAAATATAAAGAAAAGATGAAACTGAACTGTTGTATGTATATACAGTGGACCCTCGGTAATTCGACGCCTGTTTAGATCGTGCATGATTGAACAGGTTATAACTTGTGCTCGACGCGTAGGTATTGTTTCAATTCCGATTGCTGAGTTTGAATTTGACTACGAGTGATAGCGGTGCAGCTTAGCGTTTATTCATTGTGCATTACGTATACATACCTAGTAATGTCGTCACAAGCCCAGAAGACAAGATATAAAATTTTATCATTTGTCTGTAATTTTTCGGATTACATGGTACTTTTTTGTAAAAAAATCCGGGCTATAGGGGGTTTTAGGCAGTACTCTATATTCCGACAAATTCGATAGTCCGACACTGCCCTGAAAAACGTTTGTCGAATTACCTGGGGTCCACTGTATTGCTTCAAGTTGATATACTGCCCTGTTGTGCTCTATTACCAGTTTGTGGTATAGTAACTCATAAAATTGTTTGACGATCAAATCGTTAGTGATGACAGCTCGAATTGCCCGCACGATTCCCACAAATGCCACAATAAACGACAAAGCGCCTATAAATATTTTGAAAGGTAATTCAGATGGTATTATTTTATTTCTGTGCATAATTTTGTGCCCTCTTTATGTTGAAACCATTTCGTTTTATGTCTTAATTTTAAATGTTGGTATTTGTGAACACTTATTGTTCGAAGGTTTTATGTCTTTAGACACGTGAAATGAACATTACAAAGTTATTGACATAAATTAAACTTTATGCCATAAATTCAAAAGCAAACTTTTCAAAAGATTAAAACTTCCTCGGAACATACATAGTTGCCCCAGAGTGATACGCAGAGGAATGTCAAATGCCCACTTTTATTTTATACGCCAGTATTTGGGTCCCATGTATGCGAGGTTATTGCTAATCGGGATGTGTTGTTTGCCAGAGCCTTGTCCGTCGATCGAGGTTGATTTGAGGTCCTAAGTTTTTAACGGGAACCTTATGAACTTCTCCTTGGAATAGAAGAGAAAATCCGTCATGGGTTTTAATTAACAAACAACACACACCATCTTAATGGAGATAGATAATTGTTTTGCAAGAGTCCAGCAATAGCACAGTAATTATCGTCGGGACGCGCGACTTAGTAATTAAAAGGAGTAAACACAGTTCTAATTACGCGACACAGTGTAGTGACATAGTAGTGGGAAGGGTGTCAAATGAGCAATTTATTTATTTAAGTTATGGATGGGAAGTTAGGAGTATCCAATAGATTATTTAAGTCAGTCGTATTAAAAAAGGAATCGTGTATAACTCCATTTCCCTTTGAAAAACGTGCTAAACTTCTTCTATATATCTTTTTCTATATTAAGAGCCTGCCATAGTGACTCTACTCTGCCTGATGGAAAGCACGAATAGAATCCAAGAGTTGTGATCACCATACTCATTGCAAATGCAGAAAATGCAGTATGGTGATCCACACTATGGCGGCCTTGTGAAATGCTTTTTTACACCCCGCTTGGGGACGTAAAAGGTATGACAGTCATCGTGACAGTGTAAGGCTTACACAGTTACCACGATAACCGTCACCCCTGCATCAATGGGCCTCCGGTCTCACACTCACCAACGAAACACGACAACACGGATGCTGTCGCTTTAGGTTGGTCTTCTGTGGGAGGGTGGTACTGTCCCGGTCGAGCCGGCCCACTCGTGCTGAAATCAGTGTGGCTCTACTACCTATTAGATATCTTGTAAATTAAACATATTTTAAATTAACATTAATCTCATAAAACAACGAAACCAAAACAAAATAATATTGCGTTTGCTATAGTTACAGATTAGATCTTTATTTTGTATTTAAAGAATCGCCAGTGCCTCCACATAGTGGCTTATAACTAGATAAGAGCCAATAAAATGCGGTCCATTTAAGCTCGTAGTGGGGAGCGATGGGAGGGCGTCGTAAAAGCGACCAGCCCCTGGTTCTTACCCTGATTGATTGCTATGTTCCGGAATACGATTGATATTCACTTGATAACATCGATTGTAAAACGAGTAAGTTGTGTATATAAAAAATAAATCAAACAGTTATTTGTAACGCATTTAATAGTGTTTGTTAAATATTTTTTTATAATTATTTAGTTATCGACAATATTTGTTAAATTGATATATATTTAATACATGCTTGTCTACAGGTAGCGTTTCCAGACGACTGGCAGCATAACACTATTTATTTATTTATTTTTATTTTCTTTTTATTTTAAGAGCCTGCCAAAGTGGCTCTACTCTGCCTAATCATTGATCTTGATAATTTTACTGACAACCCCAAAACGATTGTTTTAAAAACTAAAATATTTTGAGAAGATTATCTTTTAACTGACTGTTGTTTATTATTATTAATGTTTATATCTATAGTCTCCTAAGGTGTCCTCTCGGTTGGTAATTCTAACTGCTGTGGATGAGATTTTGAATTCTTTTCCTATTTATTTTTTATATATATTAAGCGCCTGCCTGAAAGCATGAATAGAATTCAAGAGTTGTGGTCACCATATTTATTGCGAATGCAGACAATAACATGCCGGTCTCACACTTACCAACGAAATACGACAACACGGATGCTGTCGCCTTAGGTTGGTTTTCTGTGATAGGGTAGTACTGCCCCGGCCGAACCGGCCCGTTCATGCTGAAAACAGTGTGGCTCTACTACCTGGAGAACAAATGATTATGTGATAAACACGGTCATTAGTTCTGAGTCTGGGTAATCTTCCTCTTCCTCTTCATCTGGTTCATGTCTATCTTTTATTCTCCTAGAGTTAAACTTCCACTAACTCTACCTTCAAAATTTTTGAAACAGGTTACACAAAGTTAAAGCAGAAATTGTGTAAATATTTTCGTTATCAGCTAATCTTTTCACAACGTTTACGTTTGTCCGGGGGGTAAAATGTGAAGGGGTTTAGGGTGGGGTTAAATCAAGACGTTTGTTGCGCGCACGAGCCTGATAACGCGCAACACCTACATTTGCATACAGACGCTGCGTTTAAGCGCCCACTGGGGCCATAGAGAACGCTGTAATCAAACCCTTGTTTTTTCTCTGAAGCATTTATTTAGGTAACAGGTAGGTAGGTAACAATTAACGTGCTTCAAAAACTTTATAAGACCAAAACTTGATTGCAAAAACAGGGGATCAAATTAATTTTCAAATATTTTTAGTTGATACTACGACTTAAGTTGATATCATCTCACATTTATTAATCTATTTTATCGATTGTTTTTCATTTTTGGTCAAATCTTTCGTGCTATTTCATAATCTCACTAAATGGACCAAATAATTAACCTTAAAATGCGTGATTCGTTTTGAAAGTTTCTATTTTTCGTAAGAGAAATAAATTTCAGAATCTTCAGCCACATATTGTGAAGATTTTTTTTATTTATATTGCTTAATTACACCACATAAATATACTTACAGCTAATACACTCAGTGTAAATACTACCCGCTTGTAGTGTGGCTCTATTTCTTACTGATATCCCCACTAAGCTCGCCGTTCAGTGCGCTCACACTCGCTATATCTGTAGAATGAACGAAACTATATTGTTGTTCATATAATACATGTAACAGTTACAAGGCCTGATGAAGAAACTTAGGAATAGAGGATATTTAGACTGGAGGGGGGGGGGGAGGTATCTCTACAATTTATACACCAATAGATTTGACTTAGGACAGCTGAATTTTTGGTACAAATGAGCTCAACTTAAATGATACCATAGAAAATTCCATGACTTACAGAAGAAGACCGGTCCCAAATATCTTCTTGCTCTGGTTCTAGGTGGAGCAGGAGGGGTTAAAGGAAGGTGGTAGTTACTTACTACCGAGATTATCACGTTTAAACAAACATTCAAACAAACAATATCTATCTTTATAACATTAAGTACAGATTTGAAACTCCTCTGAAAGCTACGTATCTCTGAGTACAAACTCGTAAACCTAACACTAAACTACTTCAGTCCAGTATCCCAACAGATTACGTTACCAGGTTGTATCAACTTCGGATAACTTAAGTAATTGCTGTAAGAGGGATTATACTTAACTACAAAGAGCAACGTGGTCACGCTTTTATTACAAAGTTTTGTGGTCGAAGTTATTGAGACTTTTTGCAGTACTTACAGACTTGCTATAAAACTTGTTACTACTTTTATTATTTAGGCTTTTTTTCATTTTTAAAACAAAATATTCGTTAATCTATGTAGTTTCTGAATCCATAAGTATACAAATAAGTGTCAACGTGGAATTTTGAGTGTAGGGATTAGAATAAAATACTGGGTAAACCTTTTGAAGTACACAGTAATGAGTTAGACTATCTTGGTATAGATGAAACTTGTCAATTAGATTATGAGTTATTGATCAATTGATTGAGCGCAAGAAAGTGTTTTTTCGAATTGTTTATATCCTATCTTATTCGTCGTCGTATTTTTCGGTCGTATTTTTATCTAAAAGTTTGAACACTATACTTTTACTTTGCTATAGTTGTTTGTTATATTTTTTGTGAAGCTATCTTTATATACACACATTAAAGCCATTTTCAGCACTTATTATATTTATAAAACAATTTTTTTTTGTTTTTTTACTTTTAAAGACAACGCCCGCACTAGGAATAAATCCTGTGTCGCGAGGGAAGATATAAGAAACGGACTCAAAGAACACCCAGGCTCAGAATAACAATTTACGTATCACACAAAGTGTTTGCCCATGTGGGGTTTGAACCCACAATACTCAGCGCAGTAGAGACCGGCGTGGCGACCGTTTAAACCACTTTTTTTTCTTTTTTTTTTTTTTTACGTGTGGAAACCCCCTCGGGCCGTCACCCCACCGTGGTTTACGGCGGGGTGGTGTGTCGGAATCGGACCGACTAAAACCACACGGTGTGCCACTCTGCGCCTGACATAGGAAGGATCCGGGAACAGCTGTTATTACGACATCCAGATCCCTCCTAGCGCCTGCCCGCTCATGCGGGCACCATCTGCGGATAAACTCTCCTTTTAGGCGACGTACGGCACACGCGGACGTCGCCTCCTCGCGGCTGGCCACTATAGCGGATGGAGGGGAAAACCTGTCCCGTCCACCCGCGGCCACACTCAAGGCGGCATGAGGCGCTGGTATGCGCGCCTCCGCCGCCGGGCTCGCCGGCGGCGAATTGGGTCCGAGTGGATATTGTCCTCCCGGGCCTTCTCCGCCGCCTCCTTCCGCGAAATTACGTCTTCGCAGAAGGTTGCGACCGCGGTAAAACAACTAAAACCGACCATGGAGCGTATTACGGCCGGTAGCGAGAGATCTCCTCCAATAACTGCAGTGAGGACCCCACGCTGCGCCGCCCAGGCGCAACAAACCGCTAGCGTGTGCTGAGCCGAGTCCTCACTGCAGTCGCAGTGGTGACAGGCGGGACTCAATTCCCTCCTGGCGACCGAGTGCAGATACTTCCCGAAGCAACCGTGCCCGGAAAGGACCTGCGTCAGTCGGAAGGAAAGGGTCCCGTGCTGCCGCCCCGCCCACTCGGCGATGACCGGCTGGAGAGCCTCCACGAGTGCAACGCCAGCACGTGGAGTCTCCAACCGGGACGACCAACGAGCCATAATGGCTCGACGAGCGGCCTCACGCCACTCGCGTACCTCTTCGGGCGGGGGCCGTATGCCGCTACCCGCCCGGAAGTCAGCCGTCCGCCGATAAACTTCGGCGAGCACTTCCGCCTCCAAATCCCACGGGGCAGTTCCGGCCAAGGCACACGCCGCCTCCGTCGATACGGTGCAGTAACCGCGTATGGCTCTAACCGCCAATATTCTCTGAGGGCGCCAGAGGCGAGCCCTATTCTGGGCGGTCAGAGCCGCCGCCCACACCGGTGCACCATACAGCGCCATTGACCGGACAACCCCCGTGTATAGCCGTCTCATCGCGACGCTGGCTCCACCCAAATTCGGCAAAAGTCGCCCAAGGGCAGAAGCAGCGCCGACCAGCTTTGGAGAAAGCTGTCGGAAGTGCTCGTCGAAGAGCCACCTGCCGTCGAGGATCAGGCCCAGATATTTCATCTGGGCCTGAACCGGTACGAGGACCGAATTGACTACGATAGAGGCGCCGGGTGGTGGACCACGACGAGGCCCATGGAACAAAAGGGCCTCCGTCTTATCTAGGGCCACTCGTAAACCCAGCGCCTCAATGCGCCCGACCACCAAAGAGACTCCCACGGTGGCCAGGCGCGCTGCCTCTTGAAAGTTCGCCCCCCGGGCCGTGACCAATGTGTCATCGGCGTAACAAATTACGCCCAGCCCGGCGGGAAGACGACCTCGAAGGGCCCAGTCGTATCCCATATTCCACAGGAGTGGTCCGAGGACAGACCCCTGTGGAACACCGCACGACATGGGCCGCCGCCTCAGAATGCCGTCTCGGTCCTCGTACATGACGGTACGCTCCTCAAGATAGTCTGCCACAAGCCGCCTCAGGTACTCTGGCACCCCGTGGTAGTGGAGTGCTTCCCTGATGCAGCTAAATGGCAGACTATTAAATGCGTTGGCGATGTCCAACGACACCGCCAACAGCACGCCGCCACAGCTCACCGCCTCTTCAGTCACGGCCCTCAGGCGCAACACAGCATCGACTGTCGAACGCCCGGCTCGAAACCCGTATTGGGCGTCCGACAGATCGGGGCCCACCTCGCAGAGGTGCCGGACGATGCGGGCAGAGAGTATCCTCTCAAACAATTTACCCGCCTCGTCCAGCAACACGATGGGCCTATAGGCAGCGACCGAATCGGCCGGCCGTCCCGGCTTCCGTAGTAGGACCAGCTTCCCGCTCTTCCAACCCTCAGGAAAGCGCCCGGACGCCAAGCTGGCGTTTAGGACTTCCCCGAGGCGATCCGACATGTGGTCGAGGGTTCGCGCCAGCACTCGGGCAGGTATCCCATCTGGCCCAGGGGCGGTGTTCTTAGAGCGAATCCGTAGAACGACCGCCCCTATCTCCGATTCCCTGACGGGCGGAACATTATCCTCGTTCCGTCCCCCGTCGTCTTCGACCATGAAGGCCATCGACGGGGGTGTGTGCTCCGCCCGCTGCGGGAAAAGACCCTCGACCACTTCCCGCAGGAAGCTGGGCTGGAGTGTCTCTGTAAGGGGGGGGGCCTGACGTGCGGAGCTTTTGTCGCACCGCACGATAAGGGCGACCCCAGGGGTCACGATTGAGACCCTCCAGCATCTCCTTCCTCTTCACTTCTTTGGCGCGGCTAATGGCCAGCTTCAGAGTTTTCGGCGCCTCTCGGTACTCCTCATGAAGCTGGTCCTCCTCGCCGTCTACGCGGTGTCGCCGCCGACTGCGGGTGTAGGACCTCCGGGCACGAGTACAGGCCGCGCGGAGGTCCGCCAACTCCTGGGACCACCAGTAAACCTCCTTCCGTGGAGGCTGACAACCTCGGATGCGGGGCATGGCCGCATCGCAGATCTGCGTAATCGCATCGCGGAAACGACCAGCCCCCATGTCGACCTCCTCGGTCGGAGCCTGCGGAGACAGCCAGGAGTAAATAATGGCTGCCTCCTCTAGTAGGTCCCTATTCAGTTTGGCTACAGCCCACCGCGGCAAGCGAGAAGAACGCCGCGCCACGTGACCCCTACTGGGGTCCTGGGTCCGGGAGAGCTCAAATCGAATGTAGAGGTGATCCGAGAGCGTCTCAACCTCTTCCAGGACACACCAGTTCCTTACTCGTGCGGCGAGGGCAGGGGTAGCGAACGAAAGGTCCACTATCGACCCTCCCTGCTATCGCACGCACGTGTTGGTGGAGCCCCTGTTAAGTAAATAGAGGCCCACCGAGGCCGCCCACTCCTCTAGGGCCTCGCCCCTAGCGTCCGTCCTGGGGGAACCCCACGCAATGGACTTTGCGTTGAAGTCCCCCAGCACTAAGACGTGCCCAGACGTTAGACGCCGCATCGAGGTTTCCAAGTTGTTAAGGAAAACCTCGAAGTCGTTCAAACTCCGGTTGGGGGAGAAGTATACACCATATACAGTGATCCCCCCCCACTCGGCAGCAACATATCCAGTGCCCTTGTCTCTTAGCGACAAGGGCGGGGAATGAGCCGCCGTGGAGCCGACGACTGCCACGGAACCCTCCCGGTCACCCAACCAGTTTGGACGGGGAGGAACGTAATAGGGCTCCGCGGCTACGGCAACACCGATCGACCACTGTGCCATGGTTTGCAGGAAGAGGTCCTGCGCCGCAGCACAGTGGTTCAGGTTCGTCTGGACTAGGAGGCTGGAGACTTGGGCCATTACTGGACCGTCTCTACAGCCTCCTCCATGGGCGACGATGTCGACGTGCGAACGGCATCGGAGGCAGCCTGGATCGACTGGCTAGCCCCCAACGCTTGCCGAGAATCACGGGGAGGTTTGCAGCCCCCCGCCCAATCTGATGATTGGCGGGCTTGTTACCCGCCGCACAAACCGGACAGTGAGGGGCGGCAGAGCACTCTGCCGCCTTGTGCCCCGGTCGACCGCAGCGGAAGCATAGTCCGCTGCAGTCAAAACAACTCACGCACTTGGCGCGTGTGTGTCCGGATGCTAGGCATTTAAAGCATCTCATCGGTCTTGCCGCCAGAACAGTGACTCTGGCGTTCACAAAACCGACGAGGATTCTGCCTGCATCGCCCAAAGCTTTTGCCGACGCTACCGGACAGCTGATCCACACTGCGCCAAGGCCTCCCGGACCGGGGCGGATGGTGCCGACCCTAATGTTGTCCGCGTTGCAGCCCGTCTTGTCGCTGATTGCAACGCGGACATCCTCTGTCGTTACGGAGTCATCCAGGCCCGAAATGCGCAACTCTGCGCATTTGGTAGGCCTGGCGATTTTCACACCATCCGTGGCCGCGAAGATTCCCCGCAGTTTCTCGGCGAATCTATCCGCCGTCTTTGCACCTTCAGCCCCAGGGAACTCGAGGACTCGAGCTCCCGTCTGGGCAAGGCGCAACCTGACCCCTTCAGTCCCGAAATCGGTGGCGAGACTATCACGGGCCTTTTTAAATAAGACCGCATAGGATAGTCCGCCACTAGCCGCCTCTGGGGTTACAGTGACCACCACAGCCGCGCTTTTAGGCACCTGCAATCTGCGCGGCTTCTTCGCGGTAGTCACCGCCACCGATGGCGACTGCGGGGTAGAAGCTGCTTTTTGGGCAGCCTTTTTACCCCGCTTTCGGGATTTCTTAGCCCCCCCGACTACCTGCCAACCATCCGTGGACGGGGCAGATGTAGAGGGAGCAGATGTGGAGGTGCCAGGTACAGCGGCTGGAGTGGAGAGCGGAGGGAATTCCGCTCTAGACTTAGCCGCCGCTTTGGGCCCTGACCTCTGTGCACCCGTCTTAGCTACTGCTTTAGCCGCCTGTCGTGTCCTCGGAGTGGCGGCAGGAACAGCAGATACTGACGCCGCAGGAACAGCAGACACTGACGCCGCCGCCGCATAAGACACACGACCGTCTACAACGGGAAGCGACGTCAGCGCCGATGCGGCCTTTGGTCTATGAGACGCGAGTGGCGGCCGGACGACAGGGGCTGGAGGTAGTCTCGCCTCCAGGCCAGCGAGACGTCCGTCCATCATGCGCCACACTGCGTCTGTGATTTGCCGCAAGTGGGCATCAGCGATGGTACCGGGAGTGACAGAGGCAAGCGATGGAGACGAGCCTTCTTGCTCAGGGCGAACCGCCCGGAATTGGGCAAATTGTGCGCTCAGTTCAGCTACCTCCCGTGTAAGATGGTCGTTGGCCGCTTGGTGACGAGCCACGTCCCCAATAAGGCTCTCAACAACCCCCGCAACTGCAGAAGAGGAGTCCTTAAGGGCCTTTACAAAAGCACCCTTAAGGTTACTCGACTTGGTGGCTACCTTATGGATGATAGCCACCGCTGCTTTCGCTCTCTCTTGCATGGATGATGTCGTTTGGGGAACAGAATCCCCTACCATCGGCTCCTTAATCTTATGCAAGAGATCTGCGATCTCCTCCTCTGCAAGTGCTTCGCCGTCTGCCCTAACCCGCCTATAGGCTTCCGCCTTACAGAAGACGGAGCCTGACGGGATCGAGATCGAAGTTCGCGACCTTCCTCTACGGTTACTGGCGACTTTAGGAGGTAACATCTCCTGGGACGTGTCGCTTTCCTCGTCCCTGGAGCGCCCGCGTTTTCGGGAGTCGCACAGCTCCGTTTCCATCAGGCCACCTCCCGTGCCATCCGACGAACACGTAGACCTGGAACGCAGTCGTTCCGATGTTCTGCGGCTCCCAGTAGTCATAATGACTTCTGGGAGCCTCATCGGCATAGGCGTCCCAACCGATGCGTCCTTTAATTTGTACGAGAAGTCGTCCACTCTTACGCTTTTCTCTTTCTTTTCCTTCTTCTCCTTCTCTCCTTCTAAATTTATGTTTTTGTTTTTATTTTCAGTTTCCATATTAGACCCACGAGTGGGGGAGAACTATAGGTCGACCCGGGCAGAGATCCCCCAATACCCGGGCAAGCGTACATTTATGCCCAACCGAGGGGTCCGCAGGTGCCTCGGCTGGGGGTGCGCTTGCGGCTGAACAACCCATCAGCCATGCATCCCCTGGTCACGCACCAGAACACGGGATTCGGGGTAATTTTTTATAGAGGTTTTCTTCCTCGCAGTCCGGGTGGCTAAGCCAAGACCCTCGCCCCCGATTGGTGTCGCGAGACATAACCACGACACTCCTTTCGGGATTACGATGTGACAACGGTGGCAGGAAGATTAAATCTTCCAATGCCTGCTCGGCGGCAGTGTGAGTACACACCGAGCCCGTTCTCCTTTCTCCACCATTGACAGTGGAGAAACGCCGACCCATGAAAGGGTCCCACCCTAATGATTTTTTATCGAGGTTTTCCTCCTCATTGCTCCAAAGAGCGAAGAGCCAACAGAGGAATCGACAAAAATGCCCGCTCTGTTGGACCAAGCCTCAGCCGAATGACCGAAGAAAATGGCCTCCTCTTCTTCGTGCTAGAATATTAGCCGTTGGCGTGATGTCCTCTTCCAAATGGCACAGGAAGAAACAGTGCCGTCGCCAACGTTACCAGGGTGCACCACGTGGAGGTTTTCTAGCCCAGCACCCCGACCGTTTAAACCACTAGGCCAACCGTGCCAATTTCGAAGTTTTACATCTGCTAGTCCATTTTTTTTAATAGACTTGTAATTAAAAAATAAAGATTCTGCTAATAGTAAATCATACTTATATATAATATGAAATAAATAACCAAAGTTACCTCACCTTTATCGTACTCAATAAAAGATTGAAATAATTCGATAAAAATTTTCAACAAAATGAAAACCGAATAACGATCTATCCAGCACCTATTGTTGCACAAACAATTGTCATAAAAGCATACAAATTCGACCATTATCGTATACCGAACAGCAGCCGTCACCAACATAAAAGTTTAACCAATGTAGGGTTTATCCAGATTTTTTACATTCTCCAGCGCCGGCTGCGTACAATAGCAAAATAGTGCGACAGCGAAACACCAGTTTTTAGTAACGAATGGACTTTTAAATATACCGGCACAAATGTAAACAGTCGTTGAAGTACGCTTTGTTTAAATATTAAACTGTACGTAGTGAGCTCTGTGGAAATTTCACATGTGTTATGTGAATACTTCGAATTACATAATGAAAGTGATATTTTTATAGAGGATTGGGTAGGTAAGTAGATAGACCTCCAGAAGAAGCGCAAGCCGCTTACATTTGCAAACCATAGACCTATGCACTCTCTCACACACACACACACACACACACACACTCACACACTCACACACACACACACACACACACACACACACACACACACACACACACGCACACACACATACGCACACACACACATACACACAAACACACACACACACACACACTCACACACATACGCACACACACACACACAGAGACACATACGCACACACACACAGAGAGACACATACGCACACACACACACACAGACACACACACTCTTGATTGGTTTTTTGCTACATACTTTAACGGCAATGTTGCAATACGACAACAGAACTATCAATATTTATATGAGCCTATAATGCTGATAAATTCATAGGTCAAATTTAAAACTTATGTATCAAGAAAAATAATCTAAAACCCACCAATTAAAGAATTTCTTTATATCTAAAAGGCTAGCGGATTACAAAAGCAACAATAATTGACCAAGAGTTAAACAGTTCGGTCCGAACTCCGGACGGAACTAATCCAACTGTTATTAGTCGACGGCGAGCTTAAACCCGTTATGAAATCCGCTCTTTCATATTTTGAAATTTGATTTGTATTGAAATAAACAAAAAGTTTTAGTACTAAAGTTATAAATTAGTTCAATTATATTTTTTTAATGTATGAAGGTTGGTGTGCTATGAGTTTTGACTATCACTACACATGGACACCTACAACTCAAGTCGTAAGTGCCTTGCTAGGTTTTGAGTAGATAATCCTGTCAGAAGTTGGAGCCGGGACGCGAAACTCCGCTAACCTAATCATGCAAAAATCCGGTTTGACTCTTCTGAAATGTTCATAACGAAAGATTAGTTAAGGATAATTATAATACGAGCAAAGATGCTGGCAACAATTTAGTTTCTATAAACATGAAGGAAGGTAGAGAAATCCCTCTATAGAGCCATAGCAAATTCAACAATAGTATCGTTTGTCAGTTTTCAAAGCAAATATGTATTCGTACAAATTCTAAAACCTCTGCTTAACATTTAAAAGATTTGTACCATAAGGGGATTAGTTTTCTTTTGAGATACAACAAGTTGAATATTTTAAAGCCCCTTTACATGATATGACTAAAGTGTAACATGATTCTGTTTCAGTGTAGCGTATCACCAAACAATGTAGAACGGTGGAAAGCCTGGGGATCTGACTGCATTAGCCCGGCTCGAACCCGGTTCATATGACCTACATACCGCTATCTCGTGCTAAGCGACACGGATGCACTGGTTATGCTTTTATTGTACCATGTTTACAAGACACTATATTTTCATAAAAATCAACGTATGTTTGTTGATATTTTTAATAAAATACTGATGATGATGACATTATCAAAAATTGTCTTATTCCGAGGCCATAATATATATTTATTTCTAAGATTCAAAATCAAATAAGGTTGCTATCTAAAAGAAAAAAAATAACACTTATAGAATAATAAAAACTATGTATTTTGTCTTTTAACGGCTTTATCACTCAAATCAATCTCTTTTAAATGAGTTTATTCCAAATTAAATTAGACAGAGCTTTTAAGGAAGAGGTCTAAGGTCAGAATTAGGCTATTAAAAGCTGTTGATAACAGCAAATGGAAGATCAACAATAAAATTTCAAATCTAGTGTATATCTGTCGGGTATACACGTGACAGCCCTATTTCTTGTGTCCTTCAAAGTGATTCACATTCAAACACTTGACAGGTTTCAATTGTTCATTGTGTTTGTTCTGGTGAAACTAATTTGTACTAACATAGCATATCTATTATACTCTAAGTGAATATTGATTCTGTATGGAAATGTACACACCTGTTAAGGTTCGAGTGCTTTATTGAATATACTAATGGAATTGATGTAAGTCTGTCTCAAACTTCAAGTCTGAAGGTATAGCACATAGACTTGAAGTGTATGATAGAAGCAAATACAAGACACCCGAAACCCAAGAAATATAGGTGCACTGCCATATTTCTATAATAATTGCCTGCCAAAGTGACTCTACTCTGCCTGATGGAAAGCATGAATAGAATCCAAGAATTGTAGTCACCAAACTCATTGTAAATGCCAACAATGTAGTATGGTGACCCAGACTATGGCGGCCTGGATGCTGTTTCATACCCCGTTTTGCGACGTAAAAGGCGTGACAGTTATCGTGGCAGTGTAAGGTTTACACAGTTACCACCATTACTATCACCCCAGCATCAATGCGCCTCCGGTCTCGCACGCACCAACGAAACACAATTTTCTACAGTCCGTAGAGATGATTTTTCGTTCTTTTTATTTCCGAGTCATAATTTTCAATAAAAAATCTTTAGACATTAAATAAATAGAAACTATGATTACCAGGCTTTATTGTTACTTTCAAGAATATATATAGTATTTTCACATGTTTCTTCCTCTTTGTTTAAGTTAAAACTAAAAGGATTAAATGTATAGTCAGAAGCACAAGACGAAACATGGCTATTGACCTTTTGTTGTGTTAAAATTCTTTTCTTTAAAGTGTACGCAAAAGTTTTATTACACTTGCCAGCTTTATTCGAGATCAAATCATAATTAGTTAGTCAAACCGCAAAAATTGAGAATACGTTATTTAGTATTCATTTCTTTCAGAGTCGATCACTGCCCGAAATCAAGGTCAAAGACTTAATTTCAAATGCTATTAAGCTCTAATAAATTATAATGTTCATGAGGATTACTTAAAGGAAAATAATAAAAACATAAAGCCTTATAACAAAAGCAAAACGGAAATATTACACAATGCTTTATTACGCAGAATATTCAGAATTGGTATAATAGTTGAACTTCTTCCAGATCATTATGAAGACGGCAATAATTAGTTGTTAAATTCATTGGTTTCGTAGATTCTGTTGCTTTGCTAGCAAGCACCGATGTAATTTCCTAGTTTATCCATAGCTTTATTTTGTTTATTATACTTAAACTTAGTTTATTTGTTTCTACATAAGTCCTATTACTTTTACATAACTTGTATTTTTAATACGTACATAAGTACATAAAGTTGCAATTTATTCATCGTGTACTTCAATATCTTCTTGTATCGATGATAATTTTTGTTCTTCTTTTAAAGAAGTTTTCTTATATTCTTTAAATAATCTTTTTTCCCTATTTGTAAAAGTTTATTATTACAAATTGAGAACGCTTTTAGTGAAAACAATATTATCATTATGACATAAGGCACGTAATTAGTTTTTAAATCCCCTTCATCATCATCAATCCTCAACAGCATTTTACAGTCCACTACTGGACATAGGCCTCTCCTTACAAGGAGGTTTTGCCCTACTATACTACGCTGGCCAGACGGGTTAGAACTGGGTTTGTTTCAAGTTTTCCTTTTCTTTGTAATGATGTTGTCTTGCATACTTTGTTCCCTTAGTCGCCTTTTACGACACCCACGGGATGAATAGGGGTGGTAACACTATGTATTCTTAATCCATTACCAGACGGATACCCACTTATGGTGAAGTAATAGTAATGATTCGTTCCAGGTTATTCGTGTGACAAAGGATTAAGGATACGGAGTCTCACCACCCCAGAGAACAATATATGTAAGACAACATCACTGTGAAGATAAGAAAAACTTGAAACAAAGCCTATCCCGACCCGTCTAGCCAGTGTAATGTAGTATTTGGTCTACTATATCTTTATAAAGAGAGGTCTGTGTCCAGCAGCGTCCTTTAAAAGGCTGTTGATATGTGTTGTGTTGTAACCAAGGTAGATTAGGCAGATATTTTATAGCACAGGGTAAATGAGCACAGAATAAGTGCTCTCCTCAATTCAGAATTGAGGGGATTTTTTCTCCGGTGACCTATTTTCTATAAGGTCACTCTGATGTAACCTGAAGATGAAGAATCATAGGTAAGGATTCCTATGTATGTATTTTACCTTATTTCTTTTGACATAGAGTTGTGGATCTTGTCGATAACACCCTCTGGTTGATGTTCCAGGTTACACGGTTTAACGAGTTCTTGACCACCTTGAAGTATCCATTTAGTAGCCACTGCAAAGATCGCATTTTTATAGCACTACTTATAGAAGTAATGTTTGATTTGGTGTCAAAATATAGATTCTGTATGTAGAACAAAAAATATTGTAATTTTAAACGAGAATATTAGTTAAACGATAAAACAATAATCAGCATAATATGAACTAAATTTGTCAATCACGTAGTAAAGCAACAAAAATATTCGAATAAGTGTATTTCTGCGTCATCATTATTCTTTTAAAAAATTGCACATATAGTTTTTAGAAGGTCGACAAACACCCAAGCTTGGTATAAATGTGGAATATGCTTTCAGCTAATACTAATATCAAAAATCTTTGCACTAACTTAATAAAAGAAAATTGAGTATGCATGTTCTGCAAAGATCTCGCCGTACCGCAACATAAATATTATGAAATTTATCTACAGTGCAGTGTGACTGTTCCAGTTCTCTTTACTTAATTACTAAATTATTACGTTCTACTATATTCTACTTTAGATATAAAGGCTTAAAAGGAGAATGTTAACGATTTTTTTTCTTTTAATAGTGCAATGAAGTATTTACCCCATTTAGAGCCACGCAACACCGGACACCCGGCATGTAACATCGCGTGGTTGGCCTCTCCAGAAGCATGCAAGTTGTACCAAAATATCGCCGCACCTTTTATGGGAGGCACACTTACACCGATGTATGGGAACACAGTAGCGCCACCATGACTTACATTCGACAACTAGGAAAGAAAAGAAAATATTAAATTAAAAGTAAGTCTTTCTATTGTGGCAACTTCCACATTACAGCACAAACCAAAATATACAACAGCACCATCTAGCGAAGATACATCGAACTACGAAGTATGAACGAAACGTACAAATGTAATGAACTACGAAACAACTATTAATCCTGTTTCGCGGAAGAGAGATTCGTGTGGCAATTAGCATGTATAGAACATTCCATTTTTTTTTATTTTTTTTTTAACGTGTGGAAACCCCCTCGGGTCATCACCCCACCGGGGTCTACGGCGGGGTGGTGTGTCGGAATCGGACCGACTAAAACCACACGGTGTGCCACTCTGCGCCTGAGATAGGAGGGATTCGGGAACCGCTGCTATTACGACATCCAGATCCCTCCTAGTGCCTGCCCGCTACCGCGGGCACCATCTATGGGTAAACTCTCTATTTTAGGCGACGTACGGCACACGCGGACGTCGCCTCCTCGCGGCTGGCCCTTATAGCGCACCGCCTCCTTCCGCGAAATTACGTCTTTGCAGAAGGTTGCGACCACAGTAAAACAACTGTCGCTACCGGCCATGGAGCGTATGACGGCCGGTAGCGAGAGATCTCCTCCAATAACTGCAGTGAGGACCCCACGCTGTGCCGCCCAGGCGGAACAAACCGCCAGCGTGTGCTGAGCCGAGTCCTCACTGCAGTCGCAGTGGTGACAGGCGGGAGTCAATTCCCTCCTGGCGACCGAGTGCAGATACTTCCCGAAGCAACCATGCCCGGAAAGGACCTGCGTCAGTCGGAAGGAAAGGGTCCCGTGCTGCCGCCCCGCCCACTCGGCGATGACCGGCTGGAGAGCCTCCACGAGGGCAAAGCCAACACGTGGAGTCTCCAACCGGAACGACCAACGAGCCATTGTGGCTCGACGAGCGGCTTCACGGCACTCGCGTATCTACTCGGGCGGGGGCCGTATGCCGCTACCCGCCCGGAAGTCAGCCGTCCGCCGATAAACTTCGGCGAGCACTTCCGCCTCCAAATCCCACGGGGGAGTTCCGGCCAAGGCGCACGCCGACTCCGTCGATACGGTGCGGTAACCGCGTATGGCTCTAACCGCCGATATCCTCTGAGGGCGCCAGAGGCGAGCCCTATTCTGGGGGTTCAGAGCCGTCGCCTACACCGGTGCACCATACAGCGCCATTGACCGAACAACCCCCGTGTATAGCCGTTTCAAATTGGGCAAAAGTCGCCCAAGAGCAGAAGCAGCGCCGACCAGCTTTGGATATATATATAGCATCCCAACGTCAATCGTTGGGCAGCGGCCCGCCATGCATGATCACCTCGCCTGGTCGGAGGATCCTCCCTTTGTGTCGGTGAGACATGATACCTCGTCCCTCCACACTATGTAAGGAGATACCATAATATTTAATGACAAAGTCACCATGTAAATAAAAAAATATAATTGTAAATTTCCTTAACTTTTTATAGTGTGTGTAGTGTGTGTTAGTATCTTATTCATATGTCGGTATATAAATTGGTGTATATGCAAAAGGTCACTTTTTTCTTATCGGTTCTTCGTGTTATGATTTAGCGTAAGTATACTCTGAATACTTCTATACTTACATAAAACAATACAGTAGCTATTCTTCTACCGCCTTCTGTATATGTGTTATTCTTTACCTGTAAAAAAGTACACACAAACAAATTTATACTTAAAAATTCAATAAGTGTAAGGCTTTTCGATTTCCCTTTTGTAGACTGATTTGAACAAAACAATCTGTAAGAGAAAACTCTGTTATTTCGTAAATTTGAACATGTTTTCTATGAACCAGTTCTAGTTGCCGTAAATACCAAATAGATTGTAATGTATTGTATCGTATTTTATATTAGAATAGTTATATCTATGCACCATTCCGTAGAACATATCATTGCTATCTGTCCATAATGTTTTTAGGACGAACGGCAGAGTACACAAGCTATATGTGCGAAATTTAACGATATATTATTGCCTTCATTTTACCGAAAACCTACAAGCCCGAATATTATGTAAGCAATATCTTAATTAAAACTATATTACTGTTATTTAATATTACATGTACAAAGTCATGATGAGGTAAATAATATCCACCAATTCCATAGTTTGCTATTTGAATTTCTGGAGTTTTCTCCATACTCAAACCAGTAATATGCATCACTCGACGAGAAATGGGGGCAAATATGTTAAAATATTTCTCAATTAATGTAGCTGACTTGCTGATTCGATCTTCTGAAGGAATCTTCTCTCCTGTTATCAGGTCTTGGACTAAGGCTCGACGTAGCTGTGCAAAAAGAGATTCATGTTGTTTATTCTGATATAAAAGATAATTAGTATATTCCACTATGTTCACCCGCTATTGCCCAGATGAACGTAGTGAAATAAAACTGACAAATCTAACGATATACTCTCTGTAGTGTAACAAAAGTTAGAAGTTTAAGTAGATATTCTAAGTCGTACTTCAAGATGGAAAGTTTAGCTCGAAGCGGAATTTAAACTTGTAATTTCCAGCTACCATCGGAACTTTCAAAGGAGAAAGATTTTAACCGATCTGCTCAAGTACTCGTAGGTCAGTTAGAATGCTCTTTTAACTTGGGCAGTATTTACGATTAAGATTTACTAGAAAGATTAAGTTTTAATGAGTTTGTGTATGAGTGCAATTATAAAAAAATCATGAAATATTTATACCTATTACAAATTTATTATAAACATTGAAGCTAACTGTGGTGCACTTCAAGTTAAAATAAGTTGCGGTATAAATTATATACCATAATTTTTCTTGAAGGAAGGAGAAATCACATTACGCTGGGTATACTCGTACTTGCCTTGTCGATTCTAAATAGGAATATGCAAGTCTATTTTTTTTCGGTTTTGCCGCATAAACACTACTCTTAGAACACGATTTTAGAATGTGAATTGTTTCTTCGCAGTCAAATAGAAAGTACTCAGTACTCCTAAGTTTTTGGATTTTATTGCAAGTTTTTAAATGTATGATGTAAATCCAACTATTTTTTTGTTTGTGATATATTTTTTCATTGGTTTACGAAGTTTAGTAGCAATAAGTATTTGATAGTAGTTTTGACTTTACGTACATCTATAGATATGTTACTTGTAATGCATAATTAAAAAACTTACTCGTGGTTTGGCCAGTTCTTTCATGCTCTTTATTTCTCTATCACTCAATACATCATAAAACATAATGATATCTGGGTTAACATAGACTGTTTCGATTTTGAATGGTGCAATTTTTAAAAATGGATGATTATCAGTGAGGTAGCGACATGTCAACCTGCAATGAAGAAAATTATTAAAAACAGTTCCAGTTCCGAAGTAATTCAAATTAATCTACATAATTAAATTATTGCAACCTAAGCTAGTTTTTTGTTACAACTTAGGTAAATACTTTTTAAAGCAAGCAAGCAAATGGATTATCTGATAGTTACTGGAACTTTAAATTTCCTCTTGACCAGATTCAGGAGGAGAGATGAGGTTGGTTGCTGGTTTCTGGTTTAATGAAATCCAATGAAAAAATTGCCACAAAACGGCTTCCTTTGAGATAGTGGTATTTCTGCAATAGAACCAGCAATCCTCAAACCAAAACATAGCTCTCTCAAGGTAAATTATGTATATACTTTCTAAAATTGAGATTGAAATTCATTTGTCGAATTTTCCTATATGAGAGGTAAAAGGAATTAACTATACCAAAGTATTAGATAGTTTTTTTAATGATACCTCCTGCACCAGGAATATTTTTATGTCATGGGGACTTTACAAACATACATGAAATGGACACAAAGAATAGCTAGATTCAGAACAACAATTTATGGATCACACAAAGTGTTGTCCCATCTGGGGCTCGAACTCATAACACTCGACGTATTAGAAAATGGCCAGGCGACTGACACTACACCATCCATGTATTCAAGTGCCATTACGACTGAAACATATAAGACTCCTGCGATGAAAAAAATTAATACTGACTAATCAGAATTATTTTTTTTAGAGTAAATGACTACCAAGCTTTTCATGGGTAATTTTAAGTATGTGATATATTTGGCTATTGAAATTATTTACTTGCTAAATATTTGAACTGGTACACCGATGTCGCCGCGACACATGGCCTTGTAAGTGTCTTCAGAATTGGGATCATCCTTCTCATCATCCATCTGAGTTTCAATATTCTGTGTTAAAATAAATTTATTGAAAATCATTTGTACTTGTCTTTTCTATTATAAAATGTTAAATAATAGGTTTTAATATAAAGCATTTGCATCGACAAAATTATATTTTGATTTAAGCTTATAGTACACCGTTATGTTGTAATCTAATGCCTACCATGCCTGACGAACTAAGTCAACCCAACGATTGATGTTGGGAAGTAGTGTATATGCTAATGACTGTCAGGATTCTTATATCACGATACAGGATTTGTAATTGTTCCATAGTTCGGTGCATCTTCGTTAGATGGTGTTATAATTTCGCTTGGTGCATCTTCGTTAGATGGTGTTATAAATTCGCTTTATATGCGCTACATGTGGAAGGCGCTACACGCTCACGGTAGTAGATGTTTCAGATCTAATTCTGGTGATCTTTGAACTGCTGTTACTGGTCTATAGGTATAATTTCTAGGTTTAAAAGAGCTTAACAGTTGAAAATATACAAACAAATGTTTATATGTTTTCAATTTCATGTTACAGTTACCTCACTCGTTATCACCTTTGTATTTTGAGTTTTCTGCCTTTCCTAAATCACAGAACCTAAACCTGTGTTGTGGAACAGGTCTCTTATACTAACTGTACTCAGTAATTGTCAGGGGTAGGCGAACTCTGAAATAACATCTATCTTTTTCATTTGATATAATTATCTTTTTAGTAATCATTAAAAGTTCACAAAACTTTATTTACTTTTTCCGTCTCTTGCTCAAGTCTTTCTTCTTCTGATTCAAAAATCTTATTTGGTCTAGTCTCTTGTTCATGGATTGCCTTCTGAAAACGAATCAAACTATTTCTAGCTCTTAAATGGTTCGGTTCAATATTTAAAATGTTTTTGGTCCAGTATAATGCAATTTTTGGATTGCCTGAAAATATTAAGATTTACTAAAGTTTTACTGTATTAATTAAAGAGTTAAATTGAGTTAAAAAACAGCTTGTGCTGGTCTTTGAAGAAGTGGAAGAGTTATTAGGTATATTTATTGTGCGTCAAAATATTTGAGAAGTATATCAATATGTGATAATAATATAAAAAAAATT
Organism: Hypercompe scribonia; assembly: GCA_949316085.1. Lineage (NCBI taxonomy): Eukaryota > Metazoa > Arthropoda > Insecta > Lepidoptera > Erebidae > Hypercompe > Hypercompe scribonia. The sequence goes on along the minus strand of OX438976.1, from coordinate 834,223 downwards.
ACCTAACATATAATTTCCATAACTAATATATTCCATAATCTCAACCTCACTAAATAAGTATGGAAACTTTTCTTCGTAATATTTGTGCAGTGCTTGCTCCATCAACATGACTGCTGATTTAGGGTCGAGCTCATTAAACAGTATTCGGGCAAACTCGTAACAGTCACCAGCCGTCATAGCCGTACTGGGCATCATTCAAAATTATATTAGGTATTGTTTACGACCAATAAACAATTATTATCAGGTAGTTCATAAATTTATGTGGAACCTTACCAACTACTCGATAGATGGCGTGCACGTCGAATTACATCGCGATATAGTTTGGTTCCACCTAGTATAATATAATGTATTGAAATTTATAAGAAAAAAAGATCAATAAACCAGAGTTAGATCAGATTACAGACGGTGTTTTTATTATTTAACAACCTTCTAGTAAATCTCATTAGGGCAGGAGTTCAACATTAGCTTAGTTAGCTAACAGGTATTGTAAATAAATTAATAAATAACGATAATGACATAATTTATACATGGTAGTGTGACCCTAAACTAAGCAGAGCCTGTGCTGTGATAACCAGACCCCTGAAAAACATATTTAGATATTTTTAATATATGATGATGTACTCTAAGCTGATTTTGGTTACGGTGGTCGGTTTTAATAGAGACCAGCTAACGACACAGCAGATATTCAAGTGTGTGTACAAATACAGATGCATTTTCTGTCGCTTTACTCTCAAGATCCGATGGGACGGTTATCCGATACGACTGAGGTGCAAGATCGATGGCTTAACGTGCTCTCCGAAGCACCCATATTTAATGGTGATACATCGGCAAAATAAAAATAATTAAAATGAAGGTTTTTCATCGGTTAATTTTCTTCGTTGTTTTTACCAAGTACACAAGTTTCAAATTTCCTCTACCTTTCATTTTGGGTAGAGGACTCAAAGTGTGGCAGTGCCCTTGTGGTTTTTGAGTTATATCTGTCTATGCGTGGAAACAAGCCACCCACTAGATGGTGACTTGTCTGTTCGTTTACCTCCTTATATTGTAAAAATTGAATTTGCTTTGCTTTTCACCAAATCTCTTTGGTTCCTACCAATTCACTGGTAATATGATTAAACCTCCATTGATAGTTGTACCAATTAGGGCAGATGTTCTTTTTGTTTTAGAATTCAAAAAGAAATAACTACATTAGAAACATCTACTTATTTTATTCTTAGTATAACCTCTTGTATATCATTTGATCCCCATGCTAAATCAATTGCAAATTAAGCTTTTAGAATGCAAACCATATATTCTGTGTATCTTTAGTATTCCGCTATTAAGCTGTCATCTTTACGTTTGTATCAGGATTTCAGGTATGCCACGCATAGAGCTTATTTTGTTGTAAGACATGGTACTTACCTGTAAGCAGAGGTATTTAGTTTTCCATTGGCAATTTCTTTAACATTTAACTTGTATACTTCTTCTAAAGTCATTAATCCTTTGACAGCTCCTATTAAGTCCTCTGCAGTAGGATGTTTTATATTCTCATGTTTTTTTGTAACATTATTAATGTTCTCTACAAATTAATTATATACTTGTTAGGAATTAAATAGCTTTTTATCCATAATCTAACCTGTCATGAAATATAATTGAGATTACTTAATTAATAAATGACCTTATTTCAAATCCATGAAAGAAAATGAAAAGTTTTCAATTTTAAAAACTAATTTGTATTTCAAATCTGATCAAGTTAGTTGAAACGTTAAACATTTCAAAAAACACAAAAAGTTAACATCCATGCAATCAACTACGTACTCGTATGTAGCCGACTCAATGTGACGTAATAGCGAAGTGAAAATTCACTTCCACATCTATCCATTGTACGTCTGAATTCCAGTGAGAATTGTTGACTTTGATTTTGGTTTGGATAAAGCCATATCATAGATACAAGTCTAAAATACGACATCAACATGCTTTAAATATCAGCGTATTAGATTATATTTATTGAAATCTATGTGCATACTCTAAAAAAAGACAATTTTTCCTTCATTTTGAAAATTTCACCAGTAATTTGAAGAACTGTATTATAAAATTTTTGTCCTATTTTTACATAAATTGAAACAAAACCAGAAAATAAATTGATCATAATTAATATCTTAAAACTTAGTTCGGCATAAGTTTAATTAGTAGTTGGAATATAACAGACTTATCAAGGTCAGGCACATTCAAGCTTTGTTTATTCTGTCATGGAACAGGGTAGCCTGCTAATAATATAATAATAATATTTTTTTTTTCAAAAAGAACTTAATACTAGATTACAAATAACTTATCAATATTTTTACAAATCAGTGAATATAGCATCTACGAGTACAATCGAACTAGGCTAGGCTTGTACTTCGATTGTGAGCACCAAATTGCTCTAATTAGTTTTGCAATACGTAATACTGAATGTGACTGAAAATAAGTGAATACTTTAAATTACCGCTAACATGATTATACAAGGTAAGGAATAAGTTAAAATAAATGTCATAAAATAATGTGTTCAAATTAAAATTAAAGTTTTACATATACTGTTATCGATGTTAGCCATCTGAACGCTGATTTTCAGTATTGTTCAAAGAACTGGTCAGGATATGGCTTTTAAGCTTTCCCGAAAAATTGAAGTAAGTTTTCCGGGAAAATTTACTTCAATTTGAGAGAACTGGTCAGGATATAGCTTTTAAGTTTTTCCGAAAAATGGAAATAAATTTGCCCGGAAAATCGAAGTAAATTTACCCGGAAATTTGATTTAAGTTCTCCTGGAAAATTTATTTAAGTTTTCCCGGAAAAGGTCAGTTAATATGCTCTTCTCTTGATCAAATAATTAAATAGATTAGGTGAACTAATTTGTGAAAGTAAGGATAATGTTATTACAAGGAATGGTGTGCTATATCAATCTGAATAATTCTATTGTAGCAAAAACTAATGATATTTTGAAATCATTTACAGAACGAATATTAAGTTTTTATTATCTTCAAGAAACCTTAAGTAACTTGAAAATATTTGGATTGAATGAAACTACTTGTTATATTTTCTAACTACTGAGTACCCATCAAGTTATAATGGGCTAGTTTTACCACTAGCTGATAAAGTCAGTGATAGACTACAGACATCGGTTTCACAAGTCTTGGATAGGACGTATCATAATTTACCAGTTAAACATATATTATTATCATCGACTTATATCTGTTATATAATGTTGCATGGTAGAAAACTATCTAAAAATTATTAAGGACGTCTAAAACTGACCTTTAGAGAAACTGGTTCACTAACCTGCTCTAGTTTTAATGAGTTGCTTAACATATTTTAAGTCCGTGACCAGTCTTTTTATTAAAACAAACGCGTTCAGAGGATTTTCCAAATACTTTGTAAGACTTTTCGACGCCATCTCATATTCTATTTTAAATAGATCTAAATATCTGCAAGTTTGAAATAAAACATGATTTTGATAACTTACTCATTATATATTCTATAAGTTTTCACTTTAATTGAAGTTATAAATGAAATTAATTTACCTTTTTAAAATAAGAAGCGTGTTTCTTTCCACCTTTTGGTAGAAAATCACGTCATCAATTACACGTTTACGCGTTGCCAACAGGTATCCAATTTCATCTACGGCCGTGTAAAACTCCGCACGGATCAGATTAAAAATTAGAATACATGAAATTTTCCGTAATGCATTTAATTTCATAGTTATATCTGCTAAGATAATTAAAAATAATAAAAACAGCGAAAACGAATAACAAACGATGTCTGCTAAGAAAACAAATTGTACACTCTCTTAGTAATTCTAAATAATAATTGATAAGAATCCTATTATAAAGGTACGCTGATTACAATTAAGATTTAGACTTAATTGCAATTTTATCGTTCCCCTTTGTATTATTCGTTGCTTGTAAACTTTTTATGTAGCACATTAATATTATTAAAGTATTTTTTTCAACTATATAAATATGTTTTGTAGATGGTACTCTGTCAAGAGTGGGCGTGGCTATATTATTAAGTAGCTCTCAGTAAATAAATCATTTGTAATTAATGTTTTAGATAATAAGCACCGATGTCTTCATCATATAAACTGGTTGTATTAAATTAGAAAATAACTTTTATTCATTAGTTTTCTAGAAAAACAGAACTATTGGTAATCATTTCTTTTCTGTTTATATTTTCTTAAAAAATCGAATCAAAAAACGGGCATAACGAACACCCAGACTTAGAACAGCAATTTATGGTTCACACAAAGTGTTGTCCCATGTGGGGTTTGAAACCACACGACTCTGCGCGGTAGGGACCGGCGTGGCGACTGCTTAAACCGCTAGGCCAACCGTGCAGTTTGTTTTATCCATAGACCAGACCGCATTATATTTATTTAAAGCATCAAGTCTTTCACAGATTTTTGGATTATTCTTGTTGCCTTGAAATAAATTGGGTTTGAATATATAATAATATAACTTAGTTATATTCTTTTTTTTTTATAAACAACACTCAGACTGTAATCACACAAAGTGTTGTTTCGTGTGGGGTTTGAACCCACAACACCCACTCACTCACTCACTCACTCACTCAACACTCACTAGGCCAACTGTGCAGTCTATATATCATATAGATGTTTTATAATTAGTTCATACTTTAGAAACAAGGGTCACACGTAGTTACTAAGCTTATTAACCTTTTCAACTTATCTCCAATGAGTGTGTTAGCATATATTCGAAGTGTAACCTCGAGCAAGTACAAAAATATAAATATAATATTTATTTATTTATTTATAACTTTATGCACAAATACATGCATCGGCGGACTTAATGCCTACTCTTTAGAACACTCAACTGCCACTTCAGAATAAGCTCGGCATCCTGGGCATAGATATTAACCGGGATCTCAACCCATGTGAGTACATTGAGAGCATCACTAAAAGGGCCTCGCGGAAACTAGGTGCACTAAACAAAGTGAGACGGTTCTTTTCGCCTGAGCATCCGTGTTTACTTTATGAGATCCAAGTTCGACCGTAGCCAGAGGAGCATGTCCGATATACAATACACTTAGACAGGAAAGATTTACATATTATAGTGTTCTGAACAGAAAACGAATCAGTGTCACTAATAATTGGTATAATTCTCTTGTGTAACTTACTGTCGTATAATGTTATTTGATTTGTTCACCAAATTAAATAATAGCATTGTAAGGCCCCAACGAGTTATGATAAGTTCAATCTTGACTTGTTGAATATAAAACCAGTGTGAAGTTAGGCAAATGTGAGCAAGTACAGTCGACAGTCAAACTCACAAATCGTATTAAACGTCTAAACCTTAGACGAGGATTTGTGTGCTTGGGGTGCTGGGCTAGAAAACCTCCACGTGGTGCACCCTGGTAACGTTGGCGACGGCACTGTTCCTTCCTGTGCCATTTGGAAGAGAACATCACCGCCAACGGCTAATATTCTAGCACGAAGAAGAGGACACCATTTTCTTCGGTCATTCGGTTGAGGCTTGGTCCAACAGAGCGGGCATTTTTGTCGATTCCTCTGTTGGCTCTTCGCTCTTCGGAGCAATGCGGAGAAAAAAATGTTTCTCGGTCGGAGTTCCTCCGCTTTTAGCGGTGGAAAAGAAGGACGGGCTCGGTGTGTACTTACACTGCCACCGAGCAGGCATCAGGAGACGTCGTCTCCCTGCCACCGTCGGCATATCGTAGTCCCGAAAGTAGTGTTGTGGTTATGTCTCGCGACTTCTATCGGGGACGAGGGTCTTGGCTTAACCGCCCGGACTGCGAGGAAGAAAACCTCTATAAAAAATTACCCCGAATCCCGTGTTCTGGTGCGTGGCCAGGGGATGCATGGCTGATGGGCAGTTCAGTCGTAAGCGCACTCCCAGCCGAGGCACCTGCGGACCCCTCGGTTGGGCATAAATATACGCTTGCCCGGGTATTGGGGATCTCTGCCCGGGTCGACCTCTGTTCTCCCCATCTCGTGGGTTCAAAAATGGAATCAAACTTAAATAAAACAAAAACCAATATTGTTAAAGAAAGAAAGAAGGAGATCAATAATAGGAGGGATATAAATGCAAAAGCAGAGGATTTCTCTTCCAACGAAGAGGAAACACTAGTTGGGATGCCTATCTCGGTGGGGCTCCCAGAAGTCATTATGGCTGCTGGGAGCCGTAGAACATCGGAACGATTACGTTCCAGATCCGTCGCGGGCGGTAACTCCAGTGCGAGGGAGGACGCACTGGAACTTATGGAAACGGAGCGATGCGACAGCCGAAAACGCGGACGCTCCAGGGACGAGGAGAGCGACACATCCCAGGAGATGTTGCCTCCTAAGGTTCCAAGCAGTCGCAGAGGGAGGCCACGAACCCCGGTCTCGGCCCCGTCAGGCTCCGTCTTCTGCAAGGCGGAAGCCTATAGACGAGTCAGGGCAGACGGCGAAACACTGGCAGAAGAGGAGATTGCAGATCTCCTGCTGAAAATTAAGGAGCCGATGGTGGGGGATTCAGTTCCCCAAACACCATCATCCATGCAGGAGAGAGCTAACGCGGCGGTGGCCATTATTCACAAAGTGGCCACCAAATCGAGTAACCTTAAGGGCTCTTTTGTGAAAGCCCTTAAGGACTCCTCTTCCGCTATTGTGGGGGTCGTGGATACCCTCATCTGCGACGTGGCTCGCCTCCAGTCGGCCAACGATCGCCTGACGGGGCGGAGCGAAGATAGCGACCAAGACGCCTGCACCAAGGTTGGGGCCAAAAACAGCGGCAAAGGCTGGAGCGGCGTTCCCTCCGCTCCCCACTCCTATCGCTGTACCTGGCACCTCCACATGTGCCCCCTCAACATCTGTCCCTTCCACCGATGGTTGGCAGGTAGTCGGGGGTGCTAAGAAGTCCCGAAAGCGGGGTAAGAAGGCTGCACAAACAGCAGCTTCTACCCCGCAGGCACCATCGGTTGCGGTGGCTACCGCAAAAAAGCCGCGCAAACTGCGGGTGCCTAAAAGCGCGGCTGTGGTGGTCACCGTAACACCGGAGGCAGCTAGTGGCGGACTGTCCTATGCGGCCTTATTTAAAAAGGCCCGGGATAGTTTCGCCACTGATTTCGGGACTGAAGGGGTCAGGTTGCGCCTTGCCCAAACGGGAGCTCGAGTCCTGGAGTTCCCCGGGGCTGAAGGCGCAAAGACGGCGGACAGGTTCGCCGAGAAACTGAGGGAAATCTTTGCAGCCACGGATGGTGTAAAGATCGCCAGGCCTACCAAGTGCGCAGAGTTGCGCATTTCGGGCCTGGATGACTCTGTGACGGCCGAAGATGTCCGCGTTGCAATTAGCGAGAAGACGGGCTGCAACGCGGACAGCATCAGGGTCGGCACCATCCGCCCCGGTCTGGGAGGACTTGGCGCTGTGTGGATCAGCTGTCCCGTGGCGTCGGCCAAAATTTTGGGCGATGCTGGCAAGATCCTCATTGGTTTCGTGAACGCTAGGATTACAGTCCTGGCGCCGAGACCAATGAGGTGTTTTAAGTGTCTATCATCGGGACACACACGCGCCAAGTGTGTTAGCTGTTTTGACTGCAGCGGACTATGCTTCCGCTGTGGTCGACCGGGGCACAAGGCGGCCGAATGCTCTGCCGCCCCTCACTGCCCGGTATGTGCGGCGGGTAACAAGCCCGCCAATCACCAGATTGGGCAGGGAGGCTGCAAACCCAGCATTGCCCGCAATTCTCGGCAAGTGTCAGGGGCTAGCCAGTCGACCCAGGCTGCTTCTGACATCGTTCGTGCGTCGATATCGTCGCCCATGGAGGAGGTTGTAGAGACGGTCAAGTAATGGACCAAGTCTCCAACCTCCTTGTCCAGACGAACCTGAACCACTGTGCCGCAGCGCAGGACCTTTTCCTGCAAACCATGGCACAGTGGTCGATCGGTGTTGCCGTAGCCGCGGAGCCCTATTACGTTCCTCCCCGCCCAAATTGGTTGGGTGATCGGGACGGCTCCGTGGCAGTCGTTGCCTCCACGGCGGCTCATTCCCCACCCTTGTCGCTAAAAGACAAGGGCACTGGATATGTTGCTGCCGAGTGGGGGGGGATCACCATATATGGTGTCTACTTCTCCCCCAACCGGAGTGTGAGCGACTTCGAGGTTTTCCTTAACAACTTGGAAACCTCGATACGGCGACTAACGTCTGGGCACGTTCTGGTGCTGGGGGACTTCAACGCAAAATCCATTGCGTGGGGTTCCCCCAGGACGGACGCTAGGGGCGAGGCCGTAGAGGAGTGGGCGGCCTCGGTGGGCCTCTGTTTATTAAACAGAGGCTCGACCAACACGTGCGTGCGACAGCAGGGGGGGTCAATAGTGGACCTTTCTTTCGCTACCCCTGCCCTCGCCGCACGAGTAAGGAACTGGTGCGTCTTGGAAGAGGTTGAGACGCTCTCGGATCACCTGTACATCCGATTCGAGCTCTCCCGGACCCAGGACCCCAGTAGGGGTCACGCGGCGCGGCGTTCTTCTCGTTTTCCGCGGTGGGCTGTAGCCAAACTAAATAGGGACCTACTAGAGGAGGCGGCCGTCATCTATTCTTGGCTGTCTCCACAGGCCCCGGCCGAGGAGGTTGACATGGGGGCTGGTCGCTTCCGCGATGCGATTACGCAGATCTGCGATGCGGCCATGCCCCGCATCCGAGGTTGTCGGCCTCCACGGAGGGGGGTTTACTGGTGGTCCCAGGAGTTGGCGGACCTCCGTGCGGCCTGTACACGTGCCCGGAGGTCCTACACCCGTAGTCGGCGGCGACACCGCGAAGAAGGCGGGGGGGACCAGCTTCACGAGGAGTACCGAGAGGCGCGGAAAACTCTGAAGCTGGCCATTAGCCGCGCCAAAGAAGTGAAGAGGAAAGAGATGCTGGAGAGTCTCGATCGTGACCCCTGGGGTCGCCCTTATCGTGCGGCGCGACAAAAGCTCCGCACGTCGGGCCCCCCCCTTACAGAGACCCTCCAGCCCAGCTTCCTGCAGGAAGTGGTCGAGGGGCTTTTCCCGCAGCGGGTGGAACACACACCCCCGTCGATGGCCTCCTTGGTCAGAGACGACGGGGGATGGAACGAGGATAATGTTCCGCCCGTCAGAGAATCGGAGATAGGGGCGGTCGTTCTACGGATCCGCTCTAAGAACACCGCCCCTGGGCCAGATGGGATACCTGCCCGAGTGTTGGCGCGAACCCTCGACCACATGTCGAATCGCCTTGGGGAAGTCCTAAACGCCAGCTTGGCGTCCGGGCGCTTTCCTGAGGGCTGGAAAAGCGGGAAGCTGGTCCTACTACCTAAGCCGGGACGGTCGACCGATTCGGTCGCGGCCTATAGGCCCATCGTGTTGCTGGACGAGGCGGGTAAATTGTTTGAGAGGATACTCTCTGCCCGCATCGTCCGGCACCTCAGTGAGGTGGGCCCCGATCTGTCGGACGCCCAATACGGGTTTCGAACCGGACGTTCGACAGTCGATGCTGTGTTGCGCCTGAGGGCCGTGACTGAAGAGGCGGTGAGCTGTGGCGGCGTGCTGTTGGCGGTATCGTTGGACATCGCCAACGCATTTAATAGTCTGCCATTTAGCTGCATCAGGGAAGCACTCCATTACCACGGGGTGCCCGAGTACCTGAGGCGGCTTGTGGCAGACTATCTACAGGAGCGTACCGTCATGTACGAGGACCGAGACGGTGTTCTGAGGTGGCGGCTCATGTCGTGCGGTGTTCCACAGGGGTCTGTCCTTGGACCACTCCTGTGGAATATGGGATATGACTGGGCCCTTCGAGGTCGTCTTCCCCCCGGGCTTGGCGTAATTTGTTACGCAGATGACACATTGGTCACGGCTCGGGGAATAGACTTTGCAGAGGCGGCGCGCCTGGCCACCACGGGTGTCTCTCTGGTGGTCGGGCGTATTGAGGCGCTGGGTTTGCGGGTGGCCCTGGACAAGACGGAGGCCCTTTTGTTTCATGGGCCCCGTCGTGGTCCACCCTCCGGCGCCTCCATCGTAGTCAATTCGGTCCTCGTACCGGTTCAGGCCCAGATGAAGTATCTGGGCCTGATCCTTGACGGCAGGTGGCTCTTCGACGAGCACTTCCGACAGCTTACTCCAAAGCTGGTCGGCGCTGCTTCTGCCCTTGGGCGACTTTTGCCCAATTTGGGTGGAGCCAGCGTCGCGACGAGACGGCTATACACGGGGGTTGTCCGGTCAATGGCGCTGTATGGTGCACCAGTGTGGGCGGCGGCTCTGACCGCCCAGAATAGGACTCGCCTCTGGCGTCCTCAGAGGATATTGGCGGTTAGAGCCATACGCGGTTACCGCACTATATCGACGGAGGCGGCGTGCGCCTTAGCCGGAACTCCCCCGTGGGATTTGGAGGCGGAAGTGCTCGCCGAAGTTTATCGGCGAACGGCAGACTTCCGGGTGAGTAGCGGCATCCGGCCCCCGCCCGAAGAGATACGCGAGTGGCGAGAGGCCGCTCGTCAAGCCACGATGGCTCGTTGGTCGTCCCGGCTGGAGGCTCCACGTGCTGGCTTTGCCACCGTGGAGGCTCTCCAGCCGGTCATCGCCGAGTGGGCGGGGCGACAGCACGGGACCCTTTCCTTCCGACTGACGCAGATCCTTTCCGGGCACGGTTGCTTCGGGAAGTATCTGCACTCGGTCGCCAGGAGGGAATTGAGTCCCGCCTGTCACCACTGCGACTGCAGTGAGGACTCGGCTCAGCACACGCTAGCGGTTTGTTCCGCCTGGGCGGCGCAGCGTGGGGTCCTCACTGCAGTTATTGGAGGAGATCTCTCGCTACCGGCCGTCATACGCTCCATGGTCGGTAGCGACAGTTGTTTTACCGCGGTCGCAACCTTCTGCGAAGACGTAATTTCGCGGAAGGAGACGGCGGAGAGGGCCCGGGAGGACGACCTCCACTCGGACCCAATCCGCCGCCGGCGAACCGGGCGGCGGAGGCGCGCGTACCAGCGCCTCATGCCGCCTTGAGTGTGGCCGCGGGTGGACGGGACGGGTTTTCCCCTCCATCCGCTATAGTGGCCAACCGCGAGGAGGTGACGTCCGCGTGTGCCGTACGTCGCCTAAATGGAGAGGTTGTCCGCAGAAGGTGCCCGCGCTAGCGGGCAGGCGCCAGGAGGGGTCTGGATGTCGTAATAACAGCTGTTCCCGGATCCCTCCTATGTCAGGCGCAGAGTGGCACACCGTGTGGTTTTTGTCGGTCCGATTCCGACACACCACCCCGCCGTAAACCCCGGTGGGGTGACGGCCCGAGGGGGTTTCCACACGTTAAAAAAAAAAAAAAAAAAAAAAAAAAAAAAAAAAAAAAGATTTGTGTGCTTACGAATCTATATTCTATAGCCGGTGGGAATTTGTTAAGACATAAGCCATGGAGTAGTGTCTTGGCAGCAGCAGCAGCAGGGGACACAAGCTAACAGAGAGGTCATGTACTATACGGATTATGAAGTAATCTCCCAAGCGGATACTTCTATTGTGGACTAATTTCCTACAATTCTCTATTGGGTAAATAAAACCACAAAAATATTTTTCCACCATTTTTCTGTGAGTTTTAATAGATAGTTAAATAGCAAAGTTTGAGTAACAACAGCTCAAGAAGACCATAGCAAATTGTCGTCATAAAGACCAATAATACTTGACCAACTATACTGTTAGCTTCGGTAAATTGCGCAAATCATTTAATATTTGCTAAGCAACACCAGGATTGGAGCTATCAGGGTGGGCAGTAGTGCTCTTTATAGATGAATGTAGGCTAAAGTGTTCTAGAGAAGACCAGTGCATTACAGTGTGGATGAGATTCTGAGAAAGGAGTTCAGATTCTTGCATAAACGAGACGTCTATTTTGTGTACCAAGTGTAATGCTCTGGGGAGGAATATCCTGGGACGAAAAAGTGACTTAAAGTTAAGTGAAATATGTGTTACAATTCCATATTATTTCATTTGTATAGCAAGCTCGGTTAGAGTTCATCTTGATGCAGGACGATGCTAGGCTATAATAATATACGCTACTATTAACAATTTCCTCGTTAGCTGAAGCTGAAATCGTAAGTGTTACAGTGACCAGCCATGCCTCAACCTGTTGAGAGTGGCAGGATCTCAGAAGTACTTTGCAATTGTGTTGATAGAGGATTCCATAAGTTAACTTCTACTACTACTACTGCTAAGGAACGCATTATTAAAAGAAGGTCATATCTGAGGTTAAACAAGATTTGGCTTCAATTCATGATTTAAAATAATATGTAAGCTTCCTAAGGAGTTATTTTCCTTAAAATTTACATTAAATATTTTAATTCAATTTATTGAATGAATGATTGTCAATTAAACTTAATTTTTCATTAGCTTAACCTCAAATAATCCATTTTTAAACCCCGACACCAAAAGAGGGGTGATTTAAGTTTGACGTGTGTATGTGTGTATGTCATTCTGTCTGTGGCATCATAGCTCCCAAACGGGTGAATCGACTTGGATAATTCTTTTTCGACACGACGAGGATACCTCGATAAAAAAATTTACTACTTGAAACATAATATAAATAAAATTTTTACTAATTTGAACGATAACAAGTATTAATTATTTACTTTTTAGAAGTGTTATATTGTGTCAGTTTTTTTTTTAATTTTTAATTTCATTTTTAAATGATTTTAATATAATAACATTTACTGAAAGTACCAACTTGGTTTTTAAAAACTTAACAAAAGTCAAGTGATCTAACATATTAATAATTAAAATGTTTTAATTATTTTTATACCAACCAGTTTGATGTCATTAACTATTTCAAAAGTATAAAATTATCAGTAATGGATTTTTCTTTTCACCGTCAGAAATAATTACACATGATAAAATACCAATACTTTCTTTTTATACTTAGTGCCCGCATAAATATATAATGTAAGTTTTTCCTAGTGTGTAAAACTGTTTCAGATAAAAAAATTCTAGTAGGTAATTAAAATTTTAATAGGCCGATAACACGCACACCTAATCGAAAGCTCATTAATTTCCAAGAATAAGACGCTTAGAAACAGAAAAATTGTACCTCCGTTAATGAAATTGATTTTCTTAAAGATGTTTTAGAAGTAGTAATGAACGCTATTAATTAAAACCTAATGACTATATCACCGACACTTCACTAAATATTATCACAATAAAAAATAATTGATTACACAATTATAAAGGTTTAGAAAATAGTTACAATAGGTTCAGAATAAGAATTTATGTTAAGAAATTAAATTTTAAGTATAATTACATAGTCAGTCCCTAGGAGGAATTTGTCATAGGCACCACGCTTGGCAGGCGGTTTGGTGACCGTAGTTGTGAGAATTATTTATCTGATAGTGCTGCTACCCGTCACTAAGATTGAATTTCAGTGATTCTCGTAGTGGTGTGGTTATACCGCCACGAGTCGGTCGCCGAGTCCGTTGTTTGGCAGCGTGCATCGCGTGCAGATGAGGTTGGTTTCACTGGGCCTGGGATGGTAGGTGGCCCCACAGATATGATTAGATAACGGTGCAAGTGTGCATATACGGTTATCTAATCGTATCTTACAGGTGAAGTCTTGCTCTCAGGATTAGTGAAAAAATATTTAATCATCATAATTTTTATTTTGTTAAGAGATACAATATTTTACAATAAATTTCTTATTAATTTATCAATAAAATACATTATTGTTTGCCCGAACTAGATTGAATCTTTGTATCGAACGTAGAAAACGCTTGCAAACAATTTTATCAATAAGAATTTACATTATTACTGATTAATGGTCACAATAAAATTAATTAATTTACATAGGAATTTGCAGTGCAATAAGTGAGTATGATGGAGTGTGTCTGGGAGAGGTTTAGAATTCTTCCGGTTCGCAAAGTCTGGGAACGGTTTGGGTACCGCAGAAGACTCAGGAGCCGTAGATCATTAGACGATCTCCGTTCTCCATAAGGTGATAACAGGTGAGGCCATCTGTCATGTCAAAGCTGCGCCGGTTTATACCAAGGGCCTTTAATTTGTTTAGCAATGAAGCAATTGAGATGGTATCAGGGAAGGGTATTTGGCAAGGTTTAAAAAGATCTGATTACCTAATTCACCAATGATTAATTTAGTTAATTCATGTATAGCATAAGCTCTCAACAATTTATTTATAGTAAAATTATTGCTTTCTAAGTAGTAGTAATTTATCTGCTGTTTACAATTAGTTCTCATACTTTTAACGTTGAATAGGTCTGTGCTTAACGATTTAAAAACAGTAATAACTACCGTTTTTTTCAGGTACGTAGAAAAATTCCCTTCTCTGAGGCCAGACCAATATGTAATTTTTTTTTCAATATTAAGAACTCGCCAAAGTGACTCTTCTTTGCCTGATGGCAACCATGAATAGAAACCAAGAATTGTGGTCACCATACTCATTACCTATTGGTACAGACAAAAACGTTTTCATGCTCCGCTTGGGGACGTAATACGCATGACAGTCATCGTAGCAGTATAAGGTTCACACAGTTAAAATGATAACAGTCAATCCTGCATCAGTCGGCCTCCGGTCTCCCACTCACCAACGAAACACGATATCACGGATGCTCTCGCTTAAGGTTGGTCTTCTATGAGAGGATAGTACTGCCCTGGTAGAGTCAGCCCGTTCATACTAAAATCAGCGTGGCTCTACTAGCTAATGATTGTATTGAATGATTGCAACAGTAATAATATATAATTGATAAAGGATTAAATCAATTTAAGAACAAACTTCTGAATATAAACGTAGGATATAGTGAGCTAAAATTAGCCTGTTGAAAATGGATATCATTTTTTTACGCTATACATTTATTCAAATACGGATAATACAACCACATGTGCAATTCAAGACCTATAAGGATTTTTTTAAGTACAATAGTAATGCATATAGAGACCGTTATCTTGTCTAGAACTAATAATAAGCTCAAAAAGTACTTTTCCACAATACAACAGTTACTGGCCAAAGGTAATTTCAAACCGTGGTGAGATCAAAAGTTTTCAAAACAAAATCAAGTCTATCTTCTAATCATCTAATCATTTAATAACTTGCATCAGTTTCAAAGTTACTCCGTATTGTTCCGTGTCTACTTTTCTTTCTCTCTTTGCTACTATTTTCTTATATTTCATGTTTCCCTTTTCAGTGGTTTCAGGGTTCTTTTTATTTCTTCCATTAATATTCTGTCCCTGTATTAACATTCATTGGCTTTAATGTATTTTGTACCAAAAGGATTTTTTTAAATTTACTCCTTGAAATGAAATAGGATTGTAAATCATTTTATTATATGTTTTTCTTTTCTGTTTTTTAAAGACATCCTAAGTCAGAACAACAATATGTAAATCACACAAGATATTGTCCCACGTGAGGATCGAATCCACAATACTCGAAGCGGCATGGTGACCGTTTAAACCACTGCTCTATTCACGTAGTTCAGTTCAGTCTATATGCATTATTTCATTATAATTTAACATATTAATATTGCCCGTTATCACATCTGAAAACGATTACATTCCCGAGGAGGGATAGCTACAATTATATGAGGAATTAGCCAAAAAATTTGCAATGCTAATACACATCGCTCCGTTCTAAATAATATGTGGAACAGGGATGGAAATTTGTGAAGATTAAATAGACTACAAACCTAGAAATTTTGAGGACAGGAGGTGGTATGGCCTTCGCATCGTATCCTTCGCTTTGATATTTGAGATCGCAGGGCTTACGAAACTCTTGTCCTGCTTGGTAGATCCACTTGTTACACACTGCGAAATTATAAATTATTTACAGTATATAAAATTATGTATGAGTCTTGTTTTCCTAGTGTTTTTCCTTAAAAAAAAATGGACAAACTTACACCAATTGTCATATAATTTGTTCATATTACGACTTAACCGATTGAACTGTAGTTGACTCAAAACTTGAGAATATTAAAGGATACGAATATGATTACGACTTAGTGTTTAAGCTTCGTCGCTTGGAGATATACTGTTCAATTTTATTGTGCTGGTTGTCTCTAAAGATAAGTGATAGCTTTAGCAGATATGGTTCCACTCAACCAGTGTAATCCACGACTTTACAGTCACATACTTTTTTACAAGGTTTTATTGTTGGGGAAGAAAGGTTCTCGAGTGGCGACCGCGTACCGGAAGACAAAACGTAGGTAAGAAATAATTGTTTAGCACTTATTGTGTAGTCTTAGTTTCACTGCAGTCGCGCCTGCTTGTATGTGCTTAAGCACGGCATATTCCCTCGGTAAATTGTGTTAAATTAAAATGAAAATCAGTGTCATTAGTCATTATCATCATCAACAGCTTGTAATAGTCCAATGCTGTCCAATGCTGTCCAATGTAATAGTCCAAGGGTATCCACGGATACTGGCAGAGAACAGTGGGACCCTCCATTCACTCAAACCGAACTTGAGATGGCGGCCAAGTCTTTCAATCCTAAAAAGGCCCCTGGAGCGGATGGATTTACCGCCGATATCTGCAGCCATGCCATCGGAAATGAACCTGCACTCTTTCTCGGCTTGACAAACAAATGCCTAGAACTCCACTACTTCCCAAAGATATGGAAGGAGGCAACTGTCGTCGCGCTGAGAAAACCAGACAGAATTAACTATACGATTTCCAAAGCGTATAGGCCTATCGGACTCCTCCCTGTGTTGGGAAAAACGTTGGAGAAGATGATAATGGCTAGGCTTCGACACCATCTTCATCCACGTTTTAGCAAGCACCAATACGGCTTTATGCCCCAGAAAAGTTGTGAGGACGCCCTCTATACCCTTGTCCAACACATACGATCTAAGTTGGACAAAAAATTAATATTAACCCTCGTGTCCTTTGACATAGAGGGCGCCTTTGACAGTGCCTGGTGGCCAGCAATTAAAACACGCCTTGCCGAAGAGGCCTGTCCGGAGGGGCTAAGAAGGATAATTTGCAGTTATTTGGAGGACCGACGGGTCCGGGTGCGGTACTGTGGCAAGGAACACAGTAGAGGAGCGGCGAAGGGTTGTGTCCAGGGCTCAATTGGTGGACCGGTGTTGTGGAACCTACTTTTGGATCCCTTACTTAAAGGACTGGAAGATAGGGGCATATATGTGCAGGCCTTCGCTGATGATGTGATTCTGGTCTTTGACGGAACCACAGCTCCTGAAATCGAGAGATGTGCCGGTACCACACTGGACTATGTTCGGGCGTGGGGTGACAGAAATAAATTAAAATTCGCACCGCAAAAAACAAACGCAATGACCATCACGTGTAAACTTAAATTTGACACACCGCGCCTGAGCATGGGTGGGACCGAGATCCGCACGGCAAACGAAATCAGGATTCTAGGCCTAATAATCGACTGTAAATTGACTTTTAATTCGCATGTGTCAAGGATATGTCAGAAAGTCACGAATATACATAAGCAATTGACAAGAGCAGCGAAGGCGAGCTGGGGGCTCCATCCGGAGATCATTCATACTATTTACACGGCAACGGTTGAACCGGTACTGTACGCGGCCGCCGCGTGGGCACCTGCGGTTGAAAAATTGGGAGTCAGGAAGAAGTTAAACTTCATCCAGCGTAGCTTTGCTCAGATAATTTGTAAAGCCTATCGTACGGTCTCTCTCCACTCAGCGCTGATACTAGCCGGAATACTCCCACTTGACCTACGCGTGCGTGAAGCAGCTTTGCTATACAAAATTAGGAAAGGAGATCCAATGCCGGTCCTAGGGGGGAGAGAGATCGAACGAATGTCATCAGCAATGGAGAGTCACCATCCTGCGGAACATATGCGCTTGGAGTTCCAAACACTGGTCACTCGCGAACAACTAGACAAAACGCAGGTGGACACCGTTCAAATCTACACAGACGGCAGTAGGATTGAGGGCAGGGTGGGGGCTGCATTGTCCCTATGGAACGGTGGGGTCGAAATTAAGGCCCGTAAGTTTTGTTTGGCGTCATACTGTACAGTATACCAGGCGGAACTCCTGGCTATATGCGAAGCGTCAAGGATGATAACAAACCATAGGGCAACTACGTTTGCGATTTTTAGTGACTCGACGGCGCCACTCCTGATGGTCGTCAATCCCAGTAACCTCCATCCCTTAGCTGTAGAAACCAGGCAAAATTTTAGAACTTGTTTCTACCAAAACAAAGTTGTAAAATTATATTGGATCAAAGCTCACGCCGGGATGGAGGGGAATGAGAGAGCCGACCGTCTGGCGAAAGAGGCGGCTTTGGAATTGAAGCGGGCTCCGGATTATGATCGCTGCCCGGTCTCCTACGTCAAGCGAAGAATCCGTATGGATTCGCTTTTGGAATGGAATCGGAGGTATGTGTCCGGTGAGACCGCTTCAATAACAAAGCTCTTCTTCCCAAATGCGGTGGACGCGTACAGAGTTATAGGGAAATTCGAAGCCAATAAATACACAACACAGATACTGACAGGACACGGTGGGTTCTCCGAATACTTGACGCGGTACAAGTGTAGGGATAACCCTTCGTGTATCTGCGACCCGGATGCGATGGAGACCGTCCCTCATTTGATCACAGAATGCCCCACCTTCGATAGTAAAAGATACAATGTGGAACAGGAACTGAACACAAAAATAACTAATAAAAAGTTAAGTGAAATAATAGCAAGTAAGAATAGAAAGCTATTCCTAAAATATTGTACAGAAATAGTGAAGATAGTAAATAATAGAAATAAGGTAGATTAAAAATATGATAACAAATAATATAAAATTATTGTTGTTCATCATAGTACAAAATAAGTAATATATTAAGATAGTAAATAAGTACAGTATTATAAGTAAACTTAAGTAGTAGTAGTAGTAGTAGTATATAAGAAGTAGTTTATAAGAAATAATGTAAACCCCTTCCACATGTATATAGTGTTAGTATTATAAGCTAGATTTAAGGTAAAATATTAACGAAAAAGCAGAAATAGTCAAATAAGAAACCAATATAATGTAAATTTTATTGTCCTGTGAATAATAAAAATAAATGGTACGACAGATAAAAGTCCGATAAAGTCTCCAAATTATCAATATTGGAGGTGCTAGGAAACAGGTTCAACACCCTGCGATGGCGGGTGCCTGTATTATATAAAAAAAAAAAAAAAAAAAAATAGTCCAATGCTGGACTTAAACTTGTCCTTTGAAAGGAACTTTTGGCCTATTATACTACACTACACCAAACGGATTGGTAGGGTTTGTTTCAAGTTTTTCTTCTTTTTGCAGTGATGGAGTCTTGCGTAGTTTTTTCCTATAGTTTAAATTGAGAATGCGACACTCTACATTTTTAATGCGTCATTACAAGGATAATATTATTAGAGCAATTATAATACAGCTTTAGAGTAATAAATTACTGAAGAAAGTAGTTTCTGGAGTTAAGGTACAAATAGAACTATTCAATGGAAAGTCTATAGAATTTATGGAAATTTCTTTCTACAATATTGTCACTTTTAGTTAAAATATCTAAGGTATTTTAACCGATATTCGAGCTGCCATATTACTGGTGCCAATGGCGGTGGGTTTATAGAAATTGACTGTAGTCTGTTAAACCTAAGATTTACAGTTAATACTGACAAAATATTATTGTTTGATTAAAATAGTTTTTCATATATACCAGTAATATGTATGTATAAACAATTTATTATATGAAAACACTACCTTTTATATAATAGAATCAATATCTTACGAAGAATTTGAAGTAGAGAGATACAAAGTAACTCGACAAAATCTATAGAAGCTTAGCTACCCGTAACAACTATTCCATTAAACAGACAGAAACAATAGTGGAAGGTAATGAGAAAGTTGTAATTAAAAAAAGTTGTTGAACAATTGTACAGTTTAGAAAATCCAAGTAATAGAACGGTTCTTGGATTTAACACTAACAAGGACACTTTAACGTAGAAATACTTAACGGCTTATTGAAACTAGAAGCAGCAAAAACTAATTCCTTATTTTACCTAATTACTGATGTAAGTTTATAATGAAAGAAAGTAATAATAATCTTACCCCAGGGATAGCAAAATATTTTATCACTTCAATTTCACGGTCAGTCAGTAATTCATGATATAGAACCACCTCTGGGTCAAGATACTTCATTTCCATTTTGATGGGTGTTATTTTCAAAAAGTGATGCGTTTCCGTTACATACCGACACGTTAATCTGTAATTACAAATGTAATCATATAAATATATGTAATTGTCAGCACCGGAGTGCAGTAAGCCGATGATGATTATTCAATTTGAGCAAGAACAAGAAATGTCTAATTTATGAACTAAAAAGAACAAGAAATGACTAATTTATGAACTAAAACGAACAAGAAATTATTAAATTATGAACTCATTTAAAAGAGCGACAGTTTTTTTGTGGCTACAAATGGATGTTGTGTTAGTGAGAATGAAATTATTAGGAGAAATGAGGGCGTTTAAAATGTTTCAGTACACCTTTAAGGCGATAGAAACGTAATCGCAACTGTATGTTTTAAAGGAAATTATGTTAAAAATATCAATCATATGTCCATAACTATGTATTTCCATTTAAATTTCAAATTACTTTTGTTGGAAAGAAAAATAATAAAACCATTAAGCTAGCTAGCACTTCTCTGAACTAAGTTTAGATTGGCAAGTGAATGATATCTATGTACAAATCAACAAGGAAATTGAATGGAATATATCTATTTCAGTTCGAACGAGTTGGAGTATTTTGTTCTTATTTTTTTATAGTATTAGATGAGTTTATCATCTGCAGCGATCATCAGATGAGTGCAAACGAGTCATCTAATGGAAAGTGACCATTGTCGTCCAACGACACCAACAACTAAAGAGTCCTTCAAAGAAAAATGAAAGGGATTCTTTTTTATCCTCACTCTCTCGATTAAAAGTAATAAAATGATTGTTCAACATAGATTTTCTGTAAGGTCACAGTGAAGGTATACAAACTGATTTTAAAGTAATTTTCAGTCTCATTTACCTGCTTATTACTTGTATGGATAAATCTATATCTCCACGACAAAGTTCCTCGTAATGTTCTAGTAATATCTTCTCCTTGTAATTTTCTTCAGTTTCAGTTAAATTTTCATATTCCTGTTTATCCATGACTATTGCTGAATACACAAGTACTACATGATACGTCATATTTTTTTTTATTAATTTACACATTTAATGCAGACAGATAAATTTGCTTTTAATAATTCATGAACGAACCAATTATTTCGTTGTTTCTTTACAAACATATCTACAATTTTTTTTTTTAAGAGACAACGCTCGTATTAATCAATATTCTGTCACCGCTGACTTAAGAGACATACATGTGTACATGGCATGGACACAAAGAACACCTTGACTCAGAACGATAATTTTTGGACCACACAAACTATTTTCCCATATGAGTTTCGAACCCACAACACTTAGCGCAAGTGTCGAGGTGAACGCTTTAACCTCTGCGTTATCTGAGCAGTCAATTTTTGAAATTAATTTTACGTCCTCAACGCCTTTAATGTTTCACTACTGGATATAAATTTAAGGAGAACCTTAAAAAAGAGGCTTTTATTAAGAGATTAATTTACTACGAGAAAATCGTGACAAAGAAGATAATTGTTACAGCTTACTTCTATTCGATTCTCAAGATTTGGGTACATTATTTTCTTGTTAAGTCTCTTTGTATAGACTCTCTTGTTTGACTTTTAAGCTTTTCTTTGTCTTTTTATGGTTCGGTTCTATGTTTAATATCTTCTTTGTCCACTGTTTGTATATCACCTGAAAAAAATAACGTTTGTATGTCTATTATAATTGAATTATAATTCAATTATAACTCACTCTCTCGATTAATATTTGTATGTCTATTATAATTGAATTATAATTCAATTATAATAGACATACAAATATTACACATACGTATGTGTAATATTTTTTAATTTTTTAGAATTCTTTTTATTTACATTAAATACGTGTATGTAAAATGGCATCTACAAACTGCGTGTACTTTTATAAAAAAAAAGTGGTAAATTGGATCTGAAATTGTGTACTGAGTGAATTTAATATTGTATTTGATAAAACAAATTTCGAATTAATTGATTAAATTAGTAACTTATTGAGAGTGAATGCTGCTAAAATAAAGTTAGTATACAATTTAGTAACAGTGTTGTAGGTAAACCTTTTGGCTTTGATCAAAATTCAACAAAGCCACGAATTAAAGCCTACGTTTACATTTTAAATTTATATAGTTTACAGAAAATTTGAGCTTCTAGCAAGCTAAGCAAGGTAAACGAGCAGGCGTATCACTGATAACCATTGTCAATAGAAACAAACAACAAAGTAAAAAGCAAAGAAACAACATATTAACACCGATTCTCGGTGAAACATGGCCCTCCCATAGTTAAAATGTTCAATATATTACATTTTTTATCTTCTGAATTGTAATATATAAAGTGCCGGGAAATCATGACTAACCCCCAAAATCTTGGCGAATAGTACAGAATTAGACTATCTATCTATAAGTCCACGTGGTGAATGATTAAGAATGCGGAATGTCTTCACCGTTATACACCCTGTGAATGCCCTGTAAGAGTCGGCTAAAGAAGTATACTCTACAGAGTGTTATTCAAAATGCTGCGGTCTACCTGACACTGACAGTTCGATGGTTTTCTAGATGTCACTAAAAGAAAAAGAAATGCCATCAACACCTCAAACCGTTTTATAACCATACCTTGTTGAAAATATCCATAGCTAATGTGTTCAGGTATATTGATATTAGTGAACCGATAGGAAACATCGTTCTCGTTGTATTTACGATAAGCTTGTTTCATCCAAAGTATAACCATCGAAGTTTTTATCATTGAACAAGGTGCGACCGAGCACGTAACAATAACTGGCTGTCATAGGTGAACTGAAATTACAACAACTAGGATTATTTACGAGCTAGAAATAATTCAATATACTATCGTATTATTATTTCTATTTATTCAGGCAAATATCATTACAAGGAGAAGGAAAACTTGAAACAAACCCTTTTTTTTTTTTTTTTAACGTGTGGAAACCCCCTCGGGCCGTCACCCCACCGGGGTTTACGGCGGGGTGGTGTGTCGGAATCGGACTGACTAAAACCACACGGTATGCCACTTTGCGCTTGAGATAGGAGGGATCCGGGAACCGCTGCTATTACGACATCCAGATCCCTCCTAGCGCCTGCCCGCTACCTCGGGCACCATCTGCGGATAAACTCTCTATTTCAGGCGACGCACGGCACACGCGGACGTCGCCTCCTCGCGGCTGGCCATTGTAGCGGATGGAGGGGAAAACCCGTCCCGTCCACCCGCAGCCACACTCAAGGCGGCATGAGGCGCTGGTATGCGCGCCTCCGCCGCCCGGCTCGCCGGCGGCGAATTGGGTCCGAGTGGATATCGTCCTCCCGGGCCTTCTCCGCCGCCTCCTTCCGCGAAATTACGTCTTCGCAGAAGGTTGCGACCGCGGTAAAACAACTGTCGCTACCGGCCATGGAGCGTATGACGGCCGGTAGCG
The DNA here is from genome assembly GCA_949316085.1 of Hypercompe scribonia. Lineage (NCBI taxonomy): Eukaryota > Metazoa > Arthropoda > Insecta > Lepidoptera > Erebidae > Hypercompe > Hypercompe scribonia. Next base: position 810,706 of record OX438976.1, on the reverse strand, counting down.
AGAGATCTCCTCCAATAACTGCAGTGAGGGCCCCACGCTGCGCCGCCCAGGCGGAACAAACCGCTAGCGTGTGTTGAGCCGAGTCCTCACTGCAGTCGCAGTGGTGACAGGCGGGACTCAATTCCCTCCTGGCGACCGAGTGCAGATACTTCCCGAAGCAACCGTGCCCGGAAAGGACCTGCGTCAGTCGGAAGGAAAGGGTCCCGTGCTGCCGCCCTGCCCACTCGGCGATGACCGGCTGGAGAGCCTCCACGGCGGCAAAGCCAGCACGTGGAGCCTCCAGCCGGGACGACCAACGAGCCATCGTGGCTCGACGAGCGGCCTCTCGCCACTCGCGTATCTCTTCGGGCGGGGGCCGTATGCCGCTACCCGCCCGGAAGTCAGCCGTCCGCCGATAAACTTCGGCGAGCACTTCCGCCTCCAAATCCCACGGGGGAGTTCCGGCCAGGGCGCACGCCGCCTCCGTCGATACGGTGCAGTAACCGCGTATGGCTCTAACCGCCAATATCCTCTGAGGGCGCCAGAGGCGAGCCCTATTCTGGGCGGTCAGAGCCGCCGCCCACACCGGTGCACCATACAGCGCCATTGACCGAACAACCCCCGTGTATAGCCGTCTCGTCGCGACGCTGGCTCCACCCAAATTGGGCAAAAGTCGCCCAAGAGCAGAAGCAGCGCCGACCAGCTTTGGAGTAAGCTGTCGGAAGTGCTCGTCGAAGAGCCACCTGCCGTCGAGGATCAGGCCCAGATACTTCATCTGGGCCTTAATCGGTACGAGGACCGAATTGACAACGATAGAGGCACCGGGGGGTGGACCACGACGGGGCCCATGAAACAAAAGGGCTTCCGTCTTATCTAGGGCCACCCGTAAACCCAGCGCCTCAATGCGCCCGACCACCAAAGAGACTCCCACGGTGGCCAGGCGCGCCGCCTCTTGAAAGTTCGCCCCCCGGGCTGTGACCAATGTGTCATCGGCGTAACAAATTACGCCCAGCCCGGGGGGAAGACGACCTCGAAGGGTCCAGTCGTATCCCATATTCCACAGGAGTGGTCCGAGGACGGACCCCTGTGGAACACCGCACGACATGGGCCGCCGCCTCAGAATACCATCTCGGTCCTCGTACACGACGGTACGCTCCTCAAGATAGTCTGCCACAAGCCGCCTCAGGTACTCTGGCACCCCGTGGTAGTGGAGTGCTTCCCTGATGCAGCTAAATGGCAGACTATTAAATGCGTTGGCGATGTCCAACGACACCGCCAACAGCACGCCGCCACAGCTCACCGCCTCCTCGGTAACGGCCCTCAGGCGCAGCACAGCATCGACCGTCGCACGCCCCGCCCGAAAACCAAATTGGGCATCCGACAGATCGGGGCCCACCTCGCAGAGGTGCCGGACGATGCGGGCAGAGAGTATCCTCTCAAACAGTTTACCCGCCTCGTCCAGCAACACAATGGGCCTATAGGCCGCCACCGAATCGGTAGGCCGTCCCGGCTTCCTTAATAGGACCAGCTTCCCGCTTTTCCAGCACTCAGGGAAGTGTCCGGACGACAAGCTAGCGTCCAAGACCTCCCTGAGGCGGTCCGACATGTGGTCGAGGGTTCGTGCCAATACTCGGGCAGGTATCCCGTCTGGCCCGGGGGCGGTGTTCTTAGAGCGGATCCGTAGAACAACCGCCCCTACCTCCGATTCCCTGACGGGCGGAACACTGTCCTCGTTCGCCCCGTCGTCTCCGACCGTGAAGGCCATCAACGGGGGTGTGTGCTCCACCCGTTGCGGGAAAAGGCCCTCGACCACTTCCCGCAGGAAGCTGGGCTGGAGGGTCTCTGTAAGGGGGGGGCCCGATGTGCGGAGCTTTTGTCGCGCCGCACGATAAGGGCGACCCCAGGGGTCACGATCGAGACCCTCCAGCATTTCCTTTCGCCTAATTTCTTTGGCGCGGCTGATGGCCAGCTTCAGAGTTTTCCGCGCCTCTCGGTATTCCTCATGAAGCTGGTCCTCCTCACCATCTTCACGGTGTCGCCGCCGACTACGGGTGTAGGACCTCCGGGCACGAGTACAGGCCGCGCGGAGGTCCGCCAACTCCTGGGACCACCAGTAAACCTCCTTCCGTGGAGGCCGACAACCTCGAATGCGGGGCATGGCCGCATCGCAGATCTGCGTAATCGCATCGCGGAAACGACCAGCCCCCATGTTGACCTCCTCGGCCGGAGCCTGCGGAGACAGCCAAGAGTGAATAATGGCTGCCTCCTCTAGTAGGTCCCTATTCAGTTTGGCTACAGCCCACCGCGGAAAGTGAGAAGAACGCCGCGCCGTGTGACCCCTACTGGGGTCCTGGGTCCGGGAGAGCTCGAATCGAATGTAGAGGTGATCCGAGAGCGTCTCAACCTCTTCCAGGACACACCAGTTCCTTACTCGTGCGGCGAGGGCAGGGGTAGCGAACGAAAGGTCCACTATCGACCCTCCCTGCTGTCGCACGCACGTGTTGGTGGAGCCCCTGTTCAATAAACAGAGGCCCACCGAGGCCGCCCACTTCTCTACGGCCTCGCCCCTGGCGTCCGTCCTGGGGGAGCCCCACGTAATGGACTTCGCGTTGAAGTCCCCCAGCACTAAGACGTGCCCAGACGTTAGACGCCGCATCGAGGTTTCCAAGTTGTTAAGGAAAACCTCGAAGTCGCTCAAACTCCGGTTGGGGGAGAAGTAAACACCATATACGGTGATCCCCCCCCACTCGGCAGCAACATATCCAGTACCCTTGTCCCTTAGCGACAAGGGCGGGGAATGAGCCGCCGTGGAGCCGACGACTGCCACGGAACCGTCCCGGTCACCCAACCAGTTTGGACGGGGAGGAACGTAATAGGGTTCCGTGGCTACGGCAACACCGATAGACCACTGTGCCATGGTTTGCAGGAAAAGGTCCTGCGCCGCAGCACAGTGGTTGAGGTTCGTCTGGACAAGGAGGTTGGAGACTTGGTCCATTACTGAACCATCTCTACAACCTCCTCCATGGGCGATGATGTCGACGCAGAAACGACGTCAGAGGCAGCCTGGGTCGACTGGCTAGCCCCCGACACTTGCCGAGATGTGCGTGAAGGTTTGCAGCCCCCCTGTCCAATCTGATGATCGGCGGGCTTGTTACCCGCCGCACACGCTGGGCAGTGTGGGGCGGCAGAGCACTCTGCCGCCTTGTGCCCCGGTCGACCGCAGCGGAAACATAGTCCGCTACAGTCGAAACAGCTAACACACTTGGCGCGTGTGTGTCCCGATGCCAGACACTTAAAACACCTCATCGGTCTCGCCGCCAGGACTGTGATCCTAGCGCTGACGAGACCGATGAGCAGCCTACCGGCGTCGCCTAAAATTTTGGCTGCCGCTACGGGACAGCTGACCCACACCGCGCCAAGCCCTCCTGGACCGGGGCGGATGGTGCCGACCCTAATGTTCTCCACGTTGCACCCTGTCTTCTCTCTAACTGCAACGCGGACATCTTCGGCCGTTATAGAATCGTCCAGGCCCGAAATGCGCAACTCTGCACACTTAGTAGGCCTGGCGATCCTAACACCATCCGTGGCCGCAAACATGCCCCGCAACTTCTCGGCAAAGGCATCTGCAGTCTTTGCGCCTTCGGCTCCCGGGAACTCGAGGACTCGAGCTCCCGTCTGAGCGAGGCGCAACCTGACTCCATCCGTCCCGATGTCATTGGCGAGACTAGCCCGGGCCCTCTGGAAGATGGCCGCGTAAGACAGTCCGCCGTTAACCGCTTCCGGTGACACGGTGACCACTACCGCCGCGGTTTTGGGTACCTGCAGCTTGCGCGGCCTCTTCGTAGTGGCCACTGCCACCGACAGCGACTGCGGGGTAGAGGCTGCTTTTTGAGCAGCCTTTTTACCCCGCTTTCGGGACTTCTTAGTACCCCCGACTACCTGCCAACCATCCGTGGAAGGGGCAGATATGGGGGGAGCAGACGTGGAGGTGCCAGGTACAGCGGCTGGAGTGGAGAGCGGAGGGAATTCCGCTCTAGACTTGGCCGCCGTTTTGGGCCCTGACCTCGGTGACCCTGTCTTGGCTGTTGCTTTAGCCGCCTGTTGTGCCCTCGGAGCAACCGCAGGAGCGGCAGACACAGACGCCACCGCCGCATAAGAAACACGACCGCCCGCAACGGGAGGCGTTGATGGCACCGATACGGTCTTAAGTCTATTTGCCGCAAGCGGCGGTCGGACAACTGGGGCCGGAGGCAGCCTCGCCTCCAGGCCAGCGAGACGCCCGTCCATCATGCGCCACACTGCGTCCGTGATTTGGCGCAGGTGGGCATCAGGAATACCCCCGAGGTTGGAAGAGGGGGTAAGTTGTGACGGAGTCGAGCCGTCTCTTTCGGGGCGATCTGCCCGGAATTGAGCAAACTGAGCACTAAGCTCAGTCACCTGCCCCGTCAGATGCTCGTTGGCTGCCTGGAGACGAGCCATGTCTCCGATAAGGCTCTTCACGACCCCCGCAATAGCGGCAGAGGAGTCCTTAAGGGCTTTCACAAAACAGCCCTTAAGGTTACTAGACTTGGTGGCCACTTTGTGGATGATGGCCACCGCCGCGTTTGCTCTCTCCTGCATGGACGATGGTGTTTGGAGAACAGAACTCTCTACCATCGGCTCCTTGATTTTAAGCAGGAGATCTGCGACCTCCTCCTCCGCTAATGCTTCGCCGTCCGCCCTGACTCTTCTGTAGGCTCCTGCCTTGCAGAAAACGGAGCCTGACGGGATCGAGGCCGGAGTTCGTGACCTCCCTCTACGGCTGCTTGCGACCTTGGGAGGTAACATCTCCTGAGACGTATCGCTGCCGTCATCCCTGGAGCGTCCGCGTTTCCGACTGTCACAAAGCTCCGTTTCCATAAGCTCCAGTGTGTCCTCCTTCGCACTGGAGTTACTACCCGCGACAGACTTGAAACAAACCCTATTCTAACCCGTCTAGCCAGCGTGGTATAGTAGGCTAGAACCTCCTTGCTAGGGTGAGGCCTATATCCAGCAGTGGACTGTAAAAGTTCGTTTGATGACGATGATGATGATGATTAGGGCATCAGTGGTTGTTAGAATTTAATGTCAAATCAATTTAAATTCTTTCAATTAATATTCTTTTATCTATAACTCTAGAGACATAAATACGTTGTCGCTCATTTCGTGCCCCTCTCTTTCCGAAATCAGTGGAAGGGAAGACTTAGACCTGCCGTATAAGCAGCTTAACTTACTCGCTGAAAAGCAAGCTAGCATTGATTTCTGTAATATTGTGGTACCTGTCCATTTGAGCTTATGTGTTGTCGATGCATACGTGGTTAGTAAGCCTGGCTTCTAAGCCAGAAGTCGTGGGTTCTACTCTCACCCAGGACAAATCTTTGTGTGATGAACACTATCATTTGTTCTGTTCTGAGTGTAATTTATCTATAATATGTATGTATTTAGAAATATATAAGCATGTTTACCAGCAATCTGGCGGCCGTAGCAGAGGTATTGCTTGGGATTAGAACACCATGTGTGAGATACGTGAGGATATTATTGAATTATATTGTTATATCTCTCACAACAATTACTGTTTAGTATTATAGACGTTGTGGCGTTTCTTGAGAGAGATTTATGTCCAGCAGTGGACTAGGACAGCAACGGGCTGATGATGATTATAGATGTGTTTCAGGCGCTTATTAATAAGTAGGATATGAATTATGCTGCAATGGCTCCCAAATTCGACAGCACCGTAATTTGCGTGTACTCACTGCTCTTTTTCCTTTCCTCAACTTTATCTCTTATGCTCCAATCATGATCGAAACCTTCGGACAAGAAACAGCAAGCTTCTTTTATGCCCACCTCAAACCTCTAACTTTATCAATTCCTCCTTCTTTGTGCAGTCAGTTCTTCTATGGAATGCACTGCCCGCCGAAATCAGGATGTCCACAAATCGCCACACATTTAAAACGAAAGTACGTGATCAACTTTGAAATGAATTGGTAGAATTGTCAAAACGATAGTAGCCGAGTGACTATTTTATAGAATACTAGCTGACCCGGCAAACGTTCCTTTGCCATATAAATTATTTCTAAGTAATTTGAGTGGGATGAAAAATGATTAAATTACTAAAATGGCTATTAAAAAAATAAAGGTTGATCGTAGAAGGGTAAAAATTGAGGATTGTATGTATTTTTGTATGTTGTATCATAAAAAGATAGAAATTAAAAATTTTGTCTAAAAAATAAAAAAAAAAATTTAGGATTGTACTACCCCTAACATTTAGGGGGATGAAAAATAGATGTTGGCCGATTCTCATAGATACCGGATAAGCACAAAAAATTTCATCAAAATCGGTCAAGCCGTTCCGGAGGAGTATGGCAACGAAAACTGTGACACGAGAATTTTATATATTAGATTATATTAATTTTATATACATGTATGTTTACGTATTGTGTATGTATTGTTTATATAAAATAATATTTTATTAGTAATGTATGTCAACTTGATTATTTTACCTTTGCATCTATCGCATCATGTTTCTACATCACCTAAAGGTTGACTGGGAGAGAATGTCCCATGGCATTAAGTCCGTCTTTGTACAACATGTGCATTAAATTTGAATAAATTAATTAATAAATAAATAAACTATGCGACTAAATTACCTTAATACTTCGTTATCAAGTTTTCCATCGGCAAGATTTTTAACATTCAAGTGGTACATTTCAATTAATCTAGTAATTCCTTGTGAGGTGCCCTTTAAATCTTCCATTGTAGGGTACACAAAATTTTTATGTTTCAGTGTTACCTTCTGTTCTAAAAATAGTGTGAGTATAAGATAAATTTAGGTTCTGTTACAGTAGTTTTTCAGTCACATCAGGCACTCTACTCTGGGAGAACGCAGCAAACTTGGGGTGGATTAAAAAATTTTGCAGAGAGTGAATAGATCTATTCTATTTTCACCATTGCTTTTCCATCCTTGCTGCCTTTTTCTTTCACATTGAACCACTAATTTTCCCATCTAATTCTTGAATTAATGTTGACTGCTGTTATACGAGTCATATAATTATTTCTTCAGGGACATGAGTATTTTTATGTACATATAAGTTCGGGAATTAATACTTTTAAGAAACCCGATGAATAGGAGGTAATATTTTAATATTATGTTGAGCACTCTATCTCTTATCACGACTAGTCTTATCTGATCGAAATATTGGATAGTTTAAAGGTATGTAATTCCTACTGTTAGTGTTAATTCCTTCTTTACTTGAATTCATATCCTCAAACGCTTAAGCTTAAAAGTTACCTGGTTCTGTTTTAGTCAAATGTTTAATATGTTTCAGGTTCGTTACGAGACTTTTCACAGTGATAAAAGCATTGATAGGATTATTTATGTAGTCGGCAACATTTTTCATTGCTTTTTCATTTTCCCTTTTGTAGCGGGTGTAGTATCTAAAATTAACATCACTATTATAACTCATAGATGTAAGAAATATTTGAAAGTTACATAACATGCTTACCTCTTTAAAGTCAAGATTTTTTTCTCTTCGTTGTGAATAAATAAACGTAAGTCATTTATTACTTTCCGTCGAGTTCCCACTAAGTATTCTAGTTCTGCAGTTGCTGCATAAATATCTACGTTTACTTTCTCATAAATATTTATAAGTAATAGTAATTCGAGTATTAAATACGCCATTTTTATGTTATCGATATATAAATAAGAACTAAACACAAAAACAGTATAGATACGAGAGCATGTTACTTTATAGCAGCAGTGACTGCCAAGCAATAGTAAATAGCCAATAACTGCGATAATCTACCCTCGTTTTGTCTCTTAATGATTTTATGGACTTCTGTTTTATTGTCACTGTGGAATCAATAGTAAATTTTGTAATTATGTCTAAGATAACGTAGTTATGGACTCAGATACTGTATGAATGGTTGAAAAGATAAGTTAATATTCATGTTGGATTTAAATTTTGTTTGTATTTATACTGTGTCAGTCTAAAAGAACACTGTTATTTTTTGTTTATGGTTTATACGCACTGCTTTTGATCTTTCTAGTATGTGTACATATTTGAGAAGTGTATCATCCTTTGTGAAATAATTTTTTTCTGCTAAGTTTTCATTGGCAGATTTTATTTTAAAAGCACCAAAACCTTAATATTTTTTTAATTATATGAATTTTGTTTTTTTTTTTAAATATAACGCCCGTACTAGGAATAAATCTTGTGTCGTGGGGGACTTTACAAACACAAGAAACGGACACAAAGAACATACAGACTCAGAACAACAATTTATGGATCACACAAAATGTCATCCCATGTGGGATTTGAACCTACAACATTTCAACATTTAGTGCAGTTAAAGAGTGGCGGGGCAACCACTAAAACCTCATTATTTTTCTTTTTTTTCTTATTGTGTGGAAACCCCCTCGGGCTGTTACCCACCGGGACTTACAGCGGGGTAGTGTGCCAGAATCGGACCGACTAAAACCACACGGTGTGCCACTCTGCGACTGACATAGGAGGGATCCGGGAACAGCTGTTATTACGACATCCAGATTCCCCCTGGCGCCTGCCCGGTATCACGGGCACCATCTACGGGTAAACCTTCCATTTAGGTGACGTATGGCACACGCAGACGTCGCCTCCTCGCGGTTGACCACTATAGTGGATGGAGGAAACAACCTGTTCCGTCCATCCGCGGCCACGCTCAAGGCGGCATGAGGCGCTGGTACGCGCGCCTCCACCACTCAGTTCGCCGGAGGCAAATTGGATCCGAGTGGAGGTCGTCCTCCCAGACCTTCTCCACTGCCTCTTTTTGCGAAATTACGTCTTCGCAGGAGGTTACGACCGCGGTAAAACAACAGTCGGTAGGACCATGAAGCGTATAACGGCCGGTGCGAGAGATCTTCTCACCACTTAAACCACTAGGCCAACCGTGCAGTCATAAAAAATATTTATCAATTATGTAGTTACGTTGTTGTGCTTCATGATCTGATCATGTCAGAAGATTGCGATTCATGTTTGTCTTGATATCAGGGATATTATTATTTACATCTATATGTGTCACTCATTCATGGAGGGTGTTGAATCCTATTGATACAAAACATTTAATGCAAGGGTGAAACCGGCAATCTGTGTGGCGTCGCCACGGCATGCATAACGACGCATATGTAATGCAGTGTGGCGATATATAACAACGTGAACAGCGAGTTAATTATTTATTAAATATAATTTTCTTATTTTAGCCTTGATTCCAGTAGGTATATATCATGCCAATCACATCAGGACTTGATTTTCACATAACAGATTGTTAAATACAGAGGCATCTGTTACATTTGAAGACAAAAGGGAATTGAAATCAGCCAAATTAACTTAATTAATTGGATGAACATCAAACATTTGACCTGAATAGATTCGCGGAAGCTAGTTTAAAAGCCAATGTATGTTCTGTTTCTGTTGACAGAGAGGTTTTAATTACGGAGGCTCTATTTAAACATGGCTCAGAACCAAATTTAAATTATTTATACAACAGCCTTTTCAAGTTGTCCCAAAATTCAAATATAATTAAGAACAAGATGTTTCTGTTTACCTAGTTTACACGTAAACACTCGTAAGAGCAAACTAAAGTAAACACAATAACAACGAGACAAATGCTATGTATTTATTTCATTAATAGCTTTATGCTGAAAATATCTAATAATTGTATTTTTTTATGATTTTAATTATATACCTTGTTTATGTGTGTATAATTTTTATTTGAGATCCACGGGACCATGGAACTCAATCAAGCTTGAAGAAAAAAATTAGTGGTAAATTATGAAATGAAGAATACGATTTATACAATATTTTACAATAAAGTCGTTTCTTGTAGGATGTCCTTGCCAATTCTTAACTTATTGTAATGTTTTTATAGGATCATATGTCGCTTGTACTTATGGAAGACGAAGGTCTTTAAGGGACGTCTGGCTCTGAGTTATAAGTTCTTCTATACAAAAAAGAAAAAATAACTCATAACATCTGATTTAACACATTAGGTGGGTCGCCATACTGCACTGTCTTCATTCGCAGTAAGTATGGCGACCACCGCTCTTGGATTCTATTCATGCTTTCCATTAGGCAGAATAGAGTCACTTTCGTAGGCTTCTCTAAAAAACAAAAGTGTAACGCTATCGTAATAGCCAATGCTGTGCATTTCTCTTAACAAAGGAATTAAAATAAAACGAGATAGGTGGAGGTTGTACCGCGGAATAATTTCGGGAATCTCGCAATACGGCCGAGGGATCAAAGGATTGGTATCTGGTCCGTGCCCTGAACTAGCGGTACGAGTCACTTGTTTCATACTAAATACTTTGTACTTTGTTAGAATTCAGTTTGGGAGTTAGTGGTTGATTACGACATGACGTTCAAGGGTATTTATTTATTAAGGAGCTTAAAAATATGTTTAAAGGTTCTGGAGCTGGTTAGTTAGTATGAGATTGTATACTTTTCAGTGTATGTATATCTTATATCACGCAGTTATGTACAACTTGTAGTCTTATTCTGAGATTATTACATTTCACCAGAACTACGTAATAATATAATAAGGAAGCTTGCCAAACATCACGTAGTAGTTCAATTACATCTAAATTTCGATTTACAACGTGATAATACAACAACTAACTGACTCTGGATATACATGTAATTGTAATTGTATGTAATTGTGTTAAAATGTATTTTAAGTTGCATGTCTAATGTATAAAGTTATGTGTGAGTAAAATATATAATCCAATCACGTAATAGGTAAGAAAAAATTCACAGATCAAAGGTGACAGGCAGTAACCACCGCAAATCAGTCCAAGCGGTCCACTTTCATGAGCGTTAGACCCCGTACATATACGATTGTGAAAAAAACTGAGAAATTGGTGTTACATCATATTGGACCTCAAAACTAACGACAAGAGCGCAAAACTCGTAACAGCAATGATATCGTTCTACCTTATTTATTACATCGATTCCAATTGGAAGGGCGATTGTCTCCAAACTGAGTGGTAATGAAGCCTCTTTAAATGCAAATGGCAGCTGTGCTAATGACAGAAGAGGGTTCGTACAAAAATGTCCCAATTCCAGCAAACTATTTGTAGGTCTGAGCGTCAAAGAAACTTAAGACGTGAAATGAGGGAACGGAGGATTGACTTTGTTTGAAGATTGTCTAGAGTCTTCAATCTTTAATTTAGAAACTCATATCCACGTGGACATACGTTTAAAGTTAAATAATCTATCACAGTAAATCTTGTATGAACACCTCTGAGTATAACTCTGTGAATGTGATTATTTTGATGCTTTCATGAGTGAGTGAAATTACCAAATTGCAAAATTCAGTTTTATTCTCAGTCTTGTCATAATCCCGAAGAATCACCGCTCTCATCCAATATCCTTCAAGATTGGTTTAGCTATATTTTTAAAGTTTCCCTTGGAATTTAAATTCACTGTTCCATAAAAATTCTAAACGGTACTAATGCAACAATTACCATTTCTCAAATTATACTGTAGTAAAGTAGTAAGATAATTCTAAGACATAAACAATTTGTTAAAATTCTTTTGTTTGTTGTTTTAAATAAAAAAGCAAATGGCAAAAAGAAAAACTTTAAATAAGTTTGTTTCTCAAGTATAATTTTACAAAGCACCGTGTGTATTTTCTAAAATGGTTTAAATATATATTCAATATACTTCAAGGATTACTTTAGGGACAATCAGTTGTCGAATATTTTTTAGTTTATTATCGTTTATATACCAGCGTGGTATCGCAATGCATATGTTCTGTTTATTTCTGTTCATTTAAATTGCAACAATATTTGGTTTTCCTTACAATTTAAACAATTAATTATATTGATATAAAAACAATAAATAAAAAATAACTGTAATATTAAATAATTTATAACTAATCTTCAAGTTCAACATTTTTTGTCGATAGGCACAATAAATAAATAAAGAGCATATGACACAATAAAGAGATTATCCAATATAAACCACCTGCCGATAAATTCAAAACCGAAATTCAATTGAAACTAAGACTTAGAAGTTTGTAATAAATGGATTAGACTTGTACTACGTTATCTGCAGGCTAGTTTAACAGGAATTGCAACTTTCAGTAGAACCAACCGATCTTGTAATCTCAAGTGTAAACTTCCTGTGGATTATATAACTTGAAGGTATTGTTCGGTAACTTTGACGCATGTATTTAAGCTTGTGCGTCTCGTTTAAACATGTTCTAATATTACTGTAGTTTTAGTAAGTTAACTTTATAGTATGGCACCTTTATGAAATGATTGTTAGAAACTAATTCTAGCTACATTTTTACTAAAACCATCAATTAAAAGTTTATAGCAAAATATAAACTATTCCAATATACCCTCCAGATACAACCTTCTGGTGATTACATTGGACTCTAACCAACTAAAATCCGTGCGCTGTCTGAGATAGTAGTAAGTGGGAAACTAAGTACACTAGAAAGAAAGCCCTGGAATCCTGTAGTACAATGGGCCATATACGGTTTGCCAATGACTCTCCCCCCTGAGAGGAAACCCTGGTGTTCCTATCCTACCGATACCTGAAATGTCTACTCAGAAACAATCATGAGTCGAAGAGCCATAACCTAACTTCATCAAGTATCGAGTACCCTCGTCGAATACCAACTTTAAATAATGCAATTCTCAAGTCGTGGCTCTTTACATTATAGATGTGATGTGACGTCATTCTCCATGACGTGTGACATCGCGTCAGACGTCGTGTTTTATTCACTCCAACGTGTGACGTGTAGGACCATGAGAAGGGTTCTGGTACACAAAGTTATTTCAAACTTAATGAATCATTTATATGTTGTATCCATTAACCATGATTACAGTTTGCCTGGCAGTCGATTTTCGAGCGTATTGAATGTCTTTTTTTTATTTTATAGACCAGTATAAGTGGAATTATTATTATATAGACTTTTGTACTATAACAGACTCAACCGTTTCTCATGATATCATATTTAAACATTATTTGATTATTTATTTACAGAACTTGTAAACACAAGTATCGCTATACTACTTAAATTGCAGAACATGCTTAGAAAATATTAAAGTAATTCACAATTTTAAATCAGAGAAGAGCACAATTCGTTACAGAAAGCGTCCCCTGGGGTCGCACATAGTAAATATTGAAACAACGTAAAAGCAACAAAAGTAATAATCTTTCAAATATTTCAGAAGTAAATTACATATCAAATAAAATGAGAATACGTGACTCCACTAAGCGAAGGATGGCGGTGGGGCTTAAAGGGGCGAGGTGGGTTGTATTCAGAACTGATTTGTGTAGCCTCTGATTTGTGTTCTACGTGAACGTCTACAAACGGTCTACGCCACTACGGACTACGGCGTAGAGCGTACGCTTGGCTTAATTACGACTTGTTTATAAAAGGCTTCAATGAGGAATAATTATATTTATTTGCTGACGGATGTAATTAAGGGCTGTATCACGGCTAGTAAAAAGGGTCACTCTTTTGATAACATAATTTAGTACGTTTATATACGTTAAAAGAGCAATGCTACGGTTCAAATGTTTTATTTAAATTCAAGGTTTAAACATGACCATTGTGTATATTAGAAATAGAAGCGTTTGTAATTTAAATATTTTGTGTTGAATTACCCGGTTTATGTATTAAGGTAGAACAATAAGGTTCTCATTACAACTTTTTAATATTGTTACAAAAGTGATCATGAAAATTAATTTGTTACATCGTGAAAAATTCTCATGTAATAAGATAGTTCCTGCGTACCGTGAGAGTAAATAAAGAAAGTAGAGCACCATGATATACCATATTATTTTTTTTGTTTTTGCTTTTGTTCTTGTCTTTGTTCTGTTAAAAGTTCGCGAAAATTACAAGTTCGTTTTCAGCCTCCAAAATTAGGAAGGTGCTTAATGTTTAAGTGTGTTACTTAACCAGACGAATTATGGTCACAACATGAAGTGTTTTCAATTAAACATTTAGCTTCTCAAGTTAAAAAAGTTATATTTTAGTTTTGAATTCAAATGTTAGTCAAAGAGAGAACTATTTAAATAACTTTTATTCTATTTAACTTAAAGTACAAAATCCAATAAAACGCATCCACGCAACTCCACGAGCGTCTTTGTTAACCACTAAAACCTCACTTTGTATCCGCTACATTTTCCTAAAACGTTGTTTTCAACCCTATCCGGCTCACATTTAGATAGTTATTCCCAAAAAAGTTTATCTGCTAACGTTATACAAAGGTAAAAAAAAGGTAAACATAGGGCGTCTGGTGATTTGTGTCTCTTATTCTGAAAGGTAGCCAAGTGCTTGTGAATGTTTTATGACAATCTGAATATTGCGTCGCGTCTTACGGACTATAATTCTGTAAAAGTGACATCAACCAGTTCCACAAACCGTATGTCAGTGCTAATATAGATTGACGTTGGAGTTTTAATATTTTATATGTAACAGAACCGATTCAATTTAATTATATTTTGAAGGACTTGAGAAATGAATGAAGCATAAAAATCTGAAGTAACAATTTGTCAAAGGTGCTGCAATTTGAAATGGATCGATAAACTTTAAAAAAATGTCGAAATATTTAGATTGTAAAAATGAAAAATATTCTCAGCATGTGTTGTGTAGCAGAATACATTTTATATCGCTCTTAGAAAATAATCCTCAAACCAGACTAAGTAACAATGGTTAGCAGCGCGGCCAACAGTCGACGTTACGAAGTTCTGTGTACAAAAATCAGTTAGAAAAAGTTTCATGTGCGATGCAGAATTATTTGATAATAAAGTGTGCAGTGTATGCAAGTGTCATTGTATTATGTTTTTCTTATATCTTCTTTTGTGCCATGAACATGTTGTAAAACAATATAACTTCTAACAACATAGCAAGCCACAAATCAGAATCCACACAGAAACCATAGTCAGAAGCAACAAGTATTGTTTAAATACACACAAAGAATATATCAAATACTATAAAATGTGTATAAGTACCTTAAAATACCTGTTACTTACAAAATACTAGTATCAAATTTATATCTCGTATATATTCCAAACTATGCATTGCTTTCATATTTGCAAAATATTTCTCTATCCGATACTCGACGAGTATTCCGAGACAGTAAACACTTACTAGTTCCTTATTGTTGACGGTACGAAACATGAATAATTCAAGATATATCACTCGAAGGTTTTTCTACTCAAACAAATACCTACTGGATGTTATAATGTACGTTTAGTAGTGATGGGATGAGTAATGACTCGGTGGAATTCGACTTTCGGCTTCCATGACGGGTGATGTTGCAAATTTATGGAAGGTTGCAATGTAAAAATATTATTTTTTTTCTGCAGCCGACGTGATTAATGAAACGTGTAGTTTTTGTCAGTTTTTGTTTATGGGTATGTTATTATGTGTGTGCATTTTTTTCAGTTGATCTCACGATATTTAGCAGTTCCTATTAACCGACGTTAAGCGCTTTGTGGAATGAGACAATATTTTTAGAGATTACATTTTTCTTGACATGTAATGATGATTAAGAACACAAAATATCGCCACTCTTAGATATATAGATGATGGTATAATCATCAAGATGCTGTGAGTCGTAAGAGTCGAATAAAGAAGGAAACTTTGCAGAACAAAAGCACTGCGAAGAGGAGGAATATTTTAAACAAACTCTATGTCAATCCGTTTTGCCAATGTGCTTTAGTAATTCAAAATTTCCTTTGTAATGAAATTCTTATGTCTAGCACCTGACTATTAAAGGCCATTGATGGTATTGTTTTGGCCTAGCTTATTGGTTTAGTGTTTAGCGATTTGACTCAATCTTTTTAGTCTGGACACACACTCTGGACAAAAAATATAACATAAATATAATCCAGATAAAAATAGAACCTTTACTCGGACTAAACAATGTCGCTTTTAAAATTAAACAAGACTATTTACCAGATTCAGTATCTCTAAAATCTTTGACAGAGTTTCTTGATAACATTTTATAAAGAAAACAGATAATAGAATTCAAACTAAATCAAAACGATACAGAGTTACAAAAAGAAAACGATTTAACTCGACAAATCTGAAGCAATAAAAATATCCGATCACGGTAATACTATTGACAGATTTTTTTTGTTTTTATACGGAGCAATTCAACAGAGTCCGCTGATACAATAATTGGACTGTGGTTAGTTTTTCGGCATTCGGTATTCGTAAATAATCGGCTCAAGACACATTACTACCGATACATATTTAAAGTGTTTCTTATGGCAGATAGGCGATGTCCAGATTTCGGGTAGGCACTTGCTATATTCATGAGATGTTACTGTACAACTTTGAGAACAAAACGGCATCTGTTATATCCTCTGTAACTTTATGTAAATGAATAGATTTATGAGTAGTATGTGTGGATATACAATCATTGGTATGATTTCTCCAGATTACACAGTATATTAAGTAGTTCATATTTGTGAAGTATCTGAGATATCTTTTCTAAGAAATGAGAAAGGTAATGTGTGAATATTATCGTGAGAGTTAATTTGAGATCTGGTGTTCTGTAACTTCTTTTTTTTTTTTTTCTATCGTAGGAGCCTACCAAAATGACTCTACTCTGCCTGATGGAAAGCATGAATAGAATCCAAGAGTTGTGGTCACCATATCCATTGTAAATGCTGACAACACAGTATGGTGACCCACACTATGGCGGCCTTGTGAGATGTTTTTTCACACCTCTCTTGGGAACGTAAAAGGCATGACAGTCATTGTGACAGTGTAAAGCTTACACAGTTTCCACGATAACTGTCACCCCTGCATCAATGAGCTGTTCTGTATACGGTTGTTACGGGTATTTTTAATTGTAAATTTATATTATCATTACAAATGTTTGATTTTTAAAACTTTGCACAAAGCGTGACATTGTAAAGAGCTTTGATCTCCACACAAAACTTTATCGTGGGACTTACTCGCGATAAGAGCATTTAAACTGCTGTACGTCATAATTATGTGTATGTGTGAACATCGCCAAGCTAAAAATACTTATTAAATACTGGTATATAATTTACTACTGTCCAATTCTTACTACCTATAAAATCTAAATCTATCCTGACCAACACAGACTAACAACGCAATAAATACTGCAATTACAAAACACATATACATGTTATAAAATACAAAGAGCATCGACACAAAAAGGTTAAGTTAACATTAAACACACAGCACAATTCAGTTCGTTTGTTTCGTCCAAACACAATACAGGATCAATATTTGCTCAGCCTTTCAGTCTCGAATGAATTTCGATAACAGTTCTAAAGAGCTGGCGAACAGGACAACTGAACGGTTCATTTGTATTTAAATTATACTTATCTTTGTTACAGAGAGTCAGGTAAACATTTATTTGAAACGTGTGTGCGGTGAGCGAGTTAATTTGAGTCTTCGTGCTTATTTAGATATCACGAACCCTTTTGATTGTCTTAAGGATCTAATTAGTTCTCGTATCCCACAAAAGTATAGCAATATCTTAATTAGGAAAAGCTTCTAGTAATATTTTTTTGTGATATACGAGGCCAAAAGGGCAGAGGATTCACTCGATGCAGAGTTTAACTACCACCGCCCATGGACCTTGTAAATAAAGAGTCACCGTTGGCGCCCTTTAACTCTTCCCCCCAGAATCATGAGGACTTGGATTCATTCAGTGAAAAACAACGAATACTTACTTGCTACCGGTTTTTTGTGAATTTCTGTGAGATCGTGATGTCACTCCGGTCGATCTTGTATGTTTGTAACGTAGCATATCTCTTTCACTTGCAAATTGCTACAAACGTTTTTCAACACGGTAATTTTCTGATAGTGTTTATTTAGTTACTTATTATGCATTTCGTCACGCATCAGGAAAACGTTCAAAAACATCGTACCTGTAAAGTTTTGATTCAGAGTTGCTATATTCTTCGTACGTTATGTAAAGTTGAGTAAATTATTTCAGCGTTTTTTTACTAAAGTATAGAAATTTTAATCCTATTTATTTAAATTTTTTTAACTAAATAATACGTAAAGTGTTTCTTTTTACGCAGTGTTTAGCTGTCACTTCTTAATTGCTTTTGAAATGGTCAGCAAAGTTTTCGTTGGATGCTCTTGTGAGACTTCTAACTTCTAACTACATACAAGCAGATGCCATGTTGTGTGATGTGACACAATTAAGGAATATATTATGTGCGTTATATATATGTAACCTAACTAACAGGTTCAATTAAAATGATGTTTTATCATCAATATTAAAGCTCCTCTCATCTACCACTAATAAATCATATCCGTATCAAACGCGATCGCTGCAAACTCCTTCATTAGTGAAAATTTGCTCTTCGAATATACCCGAGGCTGCGCTAATATCCCGCGGTATTAATTTAATAAGCTCACTTCGCTCCACTCAACCACTCACTATATTAGAGATGGTAAGAGTGTCGATGTTCAAACTTTCATGTATGTAAGTACATATATGCACTAATATACACATATATACCAATAACCCTGAAGAATAATTATTCCCTACTGTGGAAATCTGAAACTACGTAAATACAATACCTAAAGCGTCCCTTACGTCTTCACTTTTATGTTGTAAAATGATTGGATAGGGTATATTAAGCAGTCAGGTTCTGCAGACTAAAATTTTAGCGTCACTCGCGTAATGGGAAGCAACACGAATACGGTCGGATAATCAAGAAGTGAAATTATTTTTTTCTGAGCCTGCCAAGGTGACTCCACGCTGCCTGATGGCCGCCATACTCATTGCGAATGTAGATAATTCAATATGATTACCTACACTATGATAGCCAAGACGACCTACATGTGAAAATTGGGGGTTTAAGAAAGAAGAGAAGGCAGTGGTAGGAAGAGTGTGTTGTGTTTACCGTTTATATATGAAGATAATGGATAATTATTATTTTATATAATTAATGGATAATATTAAACTATGAATAACTTAAAGTATCCCTGATACATAAAGCAGGCTTACAGATGTCAATAAATATTAATATTGACATGAATATTTAATAAATGTACGCAGATTTTTTTCATTTAAAAGTAACAAGAACTTGAAACTTTGTATACACATTTTTGAATATTAATTTGTCTCTGAATTCATTAGTAGCCATTAACAATGCAAACGGGAAAAAGTTTCTTACGTCCGGGATGAAATAAAACCTTTTGTGACACCGAGCTAAATGCGTGACTGACGTCTTTCATTCAATTTGAGGTTTTTTCCTTTCTTATAAGTATCATTTATTTATTTTTAATAATGGGCGTTCCTAATGGTTTTACAACTAAGATAAAGATAATCTTTAAGTATGTTGATACTGGATAAAGAAATAGTGTACGAGTATATAAGTAATGGAGGCATAAGTTGTGGAGAACCTTGGGGGAGGCCTATGTCTAGCAGATCTGGATGTCGTAATAATCGCTGTTCCCAGGTCTCTCCTATGTCAGGCGCGGCACACCGTGTGGTTTTAGTCGGTTCGATTCCGACATACCACCCCGCCGTAAACCTGGTGGGGTGCCGGCTCGAGCGGGTTTCTACACTTTAACAAAAAAAAGGCCTATGTCCAGCAGTGGACGTCTTTTGGCTAAGATGATGATGATGATGCTGATGATATAAGTAATAATTAATAACAACTTGCAAGATGTCAGCGACAGCCCCTGGATTTCAGGACTAATTCCATTATACTATACTTTCGTTCAGTAGTGGACGGCAATAAGTTAAAGTATGTAAGTATTATGAAATACTTAATACATTAATATTAATTTGACTGCCTCGATGACGATTTAGTGAAAGCGACTGCTGTGCTTGAGGTCTCTGGTTCGATTCCCGGGTAGGGTGAGTTTAGGTGTTTTCTATGTTTAATATGTATGTATTTACAAAAAAAAAAGTATTTAAGCATTCTATCAGTCAGTCTAGTTATCATAGCACAAACTCTGCTTAGTTTTAAACTAGATGACGTTGTATTTTAAATGTCCGAAGTATTTATTGTATAATAAATGGATATAACATAAAATTGACATTTACTTTCGTCAATGTACGACATAGTAAACTTTTTAATTTTTTTTTAGTTTTGAAGCAATCGAATTTATTCTTATTATACGAATAAAGTAGCTAATATAAAATAAACTAGTCTATTAGAATTTCTCAATCAACAGCATTCAGTTTGATATTGTCAGCGATATAAAAAATAAATCTCCTAATTAAGCACGGTATTATTAACGTTACCAATTAAAAGGGGCTTGGTCCAATGCTTGCAGAATAGCAAAAAGTATGAACGGATATTTGAAGATAAGTCACACTAATTAAGAAGGTATTTGTTATACATTGTGTTGGATTCTGAGAGAAAGTATTGAACATAAAGTCCATTGATAGGTTTCTCTTTCGTTGTGATAACGTAAATTAATAAGCAGGTAGAGACGCGCTGATTTCAACACGAACGGGCTCGTCCGGGGCAGTACTACCCTCTCATATAAGACCAACCTAAAGTGACTGCAACAGCGTGGGATCGGAGAAGTTACATATTGTGATAAGTATGTGAACCTTTAGCTGCCAGGATGACTGTCATGCCTTTTACGTCCCCAAGTGGATCGTGGAAACATCTTACTAAGCCACTATAGTGTGCGTCACCATATTGCATTGTCTGCATTCGTAATGGTGACCACGACTCTTGAATTCTGTTCATGCTTTTTATCAAGCAGAGTAGAATCATTTTGGCAGGATTTAAAATAAACAGACTTTATTTAAAGACAGCTTTGTATACCATGGTAGAGCGATGGATATAGGAATGCTTTCTTGCACATGTTTTGAGGAGGCTATGTATCTCTGGATGTCTAATTACCAGGTAAAGCGGATATCCCCTTGCCCGATACCGACCTCACAATTTTCTAAACTTTAAATATTGTTTTTAAATAAAAATGACCTTAAAAAGGCAATTCAAAATGAATATTTCACCTATGAAATAGAATACTAAAATTATTTATGTTATATACACAATCTCTCAATCTATGAATTATATCAACATCCAATTAATATGAGCATATTAACTGGGTGTTTACAATAATCCGTGATCCTAAACGTCTAAACTAGGCCGGACCTAAATCAAATTCCAGCACTAATTACTGAGGCTATTCCCTGACATGTTACAATTATAGCTAACAGACTAAGAGAATGCTAAAATGCTAAAATTGGTTATCGTGTGTTTAACTTGTACTATTATTATTATTACACTGTACGGATAGCGTATTGATTTAAGCGGTCATCTCGTCACTTTAAGCAGTACTGAGTGATGTGGATTCGACGATATGGGACATCACATTTCGTTTTGAGTTTGAGTGTTTTCTGTGTTCGTCGCCAAAATCATTGTTATCGTAGAAAAACGACGGATTTGATTATTAGCTACTGTACAAGAGAGAGAGCTTTGAAGTTTACAAATTATATTTTTCTGTCTAATTACAAAATATTTTTTTCAATGTTCTTTAAACTGCTGAACATAGGCCTCTCCTTAGCAAGGAGGTTTTGGCCTACTATTCCACGCTGGCGAGACGGGTTGAAATAGGGTTTGTTTCAAGTTTTCCTTCTCTTTGTAATGATGTTGTCTTGTATACCTGGTCCCTTAGTCGCCTTTTACGACACCCACGTGATGAATAGGGGTGGTAACACTATGTATTCTTAATCCGTCACCACACGGACTAATTGTAGACACACCTGTGTTGTTTACTCATTTAGTTGGTTTTTACGATACCCACGCGATGAATAGGGGTGGTAACACTATGTATTCTTAATCCGTCACCACACGGACTAATTGTAGACACACCTGTGTAGTTTACTCATTTAGGTGGTTTTTACGATACCCACGGGATGAATAGGGGTGGTAACACTATGTATTCTTAATCCGTCACCACACGGACTAATTGTAGACACACCTGTGTAGTTTACTCATTTAGGTGGTTTTTACGACACCCACGGGATGAATAGGGGTGGTAACACTATGTATTCTTAATCCGTCACCACACGGACTAATTGTAGACACACCTGTGTAGTTTACTCATTTAGGTGGTTTTTACGATACGCACGGGATGATTAGGGCCGGTGACACTCTTTATTTTTAATCCGTTAGCATATTAATATTGTAAATATGAAGTTTTTTTCATTTTAGCCAGCACAAACATATGACTGAAACCTATTGACGAATTTACTGAATTTTTTAAGAACTCGTCAAGAGAATTTTCAACTTTATTAGCACCGTGTTTTGCCGCGTACACGTTTCATACGTGACAAGCCCCCCTAACCTGGTAGCTTTGTATTCACTTGTCAATTTCCTTAATATATCTAACAATGGTTTTGTTCACTTGATGCTGCAACAAAAGGCATAATTACATAAAAATAAAAAAAATAACAGTAACATCAATATTATCTTAATTTTATTTATTCATTTGAATCAGGGCAAAAAATATCATTGAGCTTTTCTGGTTACAGAAACATTTTATAAAAGCCCGGAGTTTGGAATTCGGGTATTAAACTCCCATCGGGTTATAAGAGCGAGGGAACAAAGAGTGCACGTATATTTGTGTATACACTTGAGCACTATAATATTTCCTGCGTAGTTAGTTGGTCTCTGTTGAGACTACATACTGCCGAAATCGGTTAGAAAAATATATATATACATACATCCACGTTAGTTAATGTTAAATGTTTGCTAATAAGTAACTGACATATACGGTTCATTGAAATGGCGTTAATAGCGAACAAACTTAAAACAAAACAATGATTTAAACTAAAAAAGTCGTGTTAGAAGCGTCGGGCAGTCGATATTAAGATAATTAGAAGGGTCGAGACATAGATTGTGATGAGATTTATTTATTTTGATAACTTTATGTACTTTTGTATATTGGCTGACGTAATGACCAAGGTACTCTCTACTAGGCAGGTCAGGTGTGGGAATATTGTGAGGTAAAAAAGAGATTTTGGCCTACTATACTAAGTTGCCCAGGCGTTACGTTGCTATAGAGTTTGTTTCGAGGTTTCTCTTTGCAGTGATGTTGTCTTGCATAGTTTACTCCCTTAGTCGATTCTTACAACACTCATCGGATGAATGGAGATGGTGACATTCTGCAATCTTAATCCGTCACCACACGGAAGGTGATGGTACATTACAAATTTCTATATGTACCAGTATTTTTATATTATTTACACAGTAACTATATACTTAACTGTTTCGTTAGTCTATCGGTTTCAAGAGATCTCGGATTCAATGGCAGAATCGGGGCAAAAAATATTATTAAGCATTTTTGTTTAATAACAGCCCAGAGTTTGGAATTCAGTTGCGTACTACGTGCCTGGGTCGGTCTTGTGCCTAATCTCTCCCCAGTCATCATGTCGGATCATCATCCCATCGGATTATAAGAGCGAGGGGACAGAGAGTGCACCTACATTTGTGTACACGCTTGTGCACTGTTATACATCCTGTGTAGTTAGTTGGTCTCTGTTGAGACTACATACTGCCGAAATCGGCTAAAAAAATCTACATACATACATAGAAAAATAACGGTAATCCTAATACGCCTTTGGAGGTCCATACAAAAGGGGCGGGTCACATTTACCGTCACAAAGATGAAAATTAATTTTGAGAAGTGATGTAATTATAATTTAATAGCATTATTTTGTGCAAAATAAATAGAAAGAATAAAGCGTAAAATCAGTCTATACTTCAGAATAAGAAAATATCCACAGATGTTGTCTTAATAGAATTACAAATAATATTTTAGAGCTTAATATGAAATAACACATAAAAGTATTTTTGTAATTCGTACTTATCTACAACCTCCGTGAGTGGAATAAGAATACATAATGTTACCACTGCTATTCATTCCGTGGGTGTCGTAATATGCGACACAGGGAACAAAATATTCAGGAAAATATCATTACAAAGAGAGGGAAAACTTGAAACAAATCCTATCCTATCCAACCTGTCTGGCCAGCGTAGTATAATATGCCAAAACCTACTTGCTAAGGAGAGGCCTATGTCCAGCATCATCATCATCACGTCCACTGCTGGACATAGGCCTTCTCCAAGGTTTTCCGCAACAGCTGGTCCCGTACCGCCCGCATCCCGCAGCTTCTTGTGGGGGGCCTACCAACGCTGCGTTTCCCAGGACGCGGGTGCCACTCCAGAACTTTACGGCCCCATCGGTCATCTTTTCTGCGTGTAATGTGGCACGTCCACTGCCACTTAAGTTTAGCAATTTTACTGGCAATATCGGTGACCTTGGTTCGTCTGCGGATCTCCTCATTCCTGATTCGACCACGCAAAGAAACTCCGAGCATTGCCCTCTCCATTGCTTTGTGGGTGACTTTCTTTTCAAATCCATAGCGAGCGACGATGTCTCTGCGCCGTAGCCATCACTGGCAACACACTCTGGTCAAAGACTTTTGTCTCGAGATATGTCAAGCAGTGAACTGTAAAAGGCGTAAATACCTACCAAGCGAAGTTATTAGCGAAAACATTAGTATCTGGAAAGAAATCAGATATAAGAAGAAAAAACAAATGTCGTCCACACGAGAATTGTATTTATCAAAACCATTGAGCGTAAAGGTAAAGAAAATCATTCGAAAATAAAATCCACTTCTTTTCTACGACATCGACGAAATATTTTTGTAAGCATGCGACACAAAATGATTCCTAGAGTTGTAAAATAACTCATACATTTCTGAATAAAGAAAAATTTACATATTAAAGATAAATTACATAAATACAATGAGGTCAGAAAGCCATGTTAATTTTCCACATGATACTGTTTACGGCACATTATATCCTTAATGGTTACCACATGTTATAATTTATTACAATGTGCTGACCCAATATTGTTTAAGTATAGCACACAGCTACAAATAAACTAGAAATAACCTTTTATATTCTTAATTGGGATTTAAGTATTATTTAGATAATGAAACATTTAAACTGTGCATTATTTAGTTAAAACATGGGAATGGCAGTTGAAGCCATCTGTTACCCTAGCAGAAACAGACCTGGGGGCCGATATGAGCGCTACGGACTGCGTTCACCCTTTTGGGATCAGGAAGAACAGGGAACGTCGGGGTTTCCACACGGCGGAGAGGGGTTCAAATCCTAGGTGACGTGAGGTACATCGGGGTTCCAGGGATTGCCTTACTAGGGTGCACCTGGTTCTCCAAGTACTGGTACGAGACGACGTGCGGTTTTTGGTCGATTCGAGTTCGGCATAACCAGCTTTCGGTGGTATGCACGGGATTTCTGCACAGAAAAAAAAGAGATACACAAATAATCGAAGTATCTTTTAGCCAACCTGTCACATGTCTCACATTGTCGTGATAAAGTGTCTCATTTAGAAAAAAATGGTATAATAATAGTTATAATAGACAAGAATGTGAGGAATAATAACCGTTTTCTTTCGAACAACTAGAATTAATTATGCTACCAACAAGTGTATCAAATACATTTACAAGTGATAATACGAAAACAAAAGGAAGAATGGAAGTGATCTCCTTAAATAATGAAGGAAGTACACAAATTAGTTGCCTAATATACTTAATGGAAGCAGTAACTTGACATAATTCAATAAAGACCTGTCTTGTGAGTGAATGAAAGTCGAACTTCGTGGTCCCTACTAACTTCTGATTAATCAATATTTGGAGGCAGTGATGGCTAAGTTAAAACCTCGATCGGGTCCACCTAATCCCAGTGGACTCCATTTGGGATTCCTTATCATCTGTACTTTGGAAAGTTCAAGTTCATGTTATAAATCAATTACCGTTTGCTGTAACAGTAAAGACGTTATTCAAGTTTAATTTGTTCGTTTGAAAATTTGATTTTGGATGGGCGGGTACGGATATTGACCATTTTCTCACTGAGATATCCGGCACCCAATACCAGATGGAGGTTTCATATCTTAAAACAACAGTAGTGCATATCAATATAGAAATTACAAAATGTTATTTCTAAAGTTTATATAGAAAAACATAACTTTCCTAGTTCTATAAATATAATTGAACTGTAAACTATGTCCTTCAACGCAAATTCTGAAGGTTTGTTAAGCACTTTACTTGGTACAGGGCTCCTGTTATTGTCCCTTTATTTATCGTCGTCGTCGTTGTAACAACAAGTAATTCCTGTATTGTTACTTAACTTCGTATCACACACTTTTATTAAACTATTGTACTAGTGCAAGCGTTCACGATTTGAGAGAAAAGGTGTTTCATATGGTTTTTGACATACATTTATATAAAATAATAAATAAATAAATATTTCGGACATTTGACACCCAACGTCATCCAGTTTCAAACTAAGCAGAGCTTGTGCTATGATAACTAAATTGACTGATAGAATACTTATATACTTTTTATTTTGCAAATACATACATATTATATATAGAAAACACCCAAACTTTGAAACAAATATTTGCAGATCATACAAATATTTGGTCCGACCCGGGAATCGAACCCAAGACCTCAAGCACAGCAGTCGCATTCACTACCGCTGCGCCACCAAGGCAGTTAAATATTTATAATTAAATATGTATATAAATGTATACATTTTTGTTTTTGTAGACAATGCAGCATGGTAAGCTACACTGTAGCGGCCCAGTGAGAAACTTATTATTTCCCGCTTTAAGGACTCGGGATCTTCGTAGGAGAGAAACTCGAGTGATGGTACTGATTTTAGCTGATTTGCCAAGGAGTTAAGTGCCGAACCGTTTAACCGAAGCATTTACGAAGCAAATTACGGATACATTAATCGAATGGACATCATATACGTTGTAAAACTTCGAAGAAGAAGGATTATTTGAAAATCATCAAGAACTTAAGAACTTAAACGTAATGTAAACCACATCCCAGAGCAACACTCTGTAATAGCGAGATTTTATTATGTAATAGATTACAAAATTACTCTACTCTGCCTGATGGAAAGCATGAGTATACAATGCAGCATGGTAACCCACACTATGGAAGCCTAGTGAAACGCTTTTTCACACCCCACAACCTCTCAATTGAATCACCAACTACTGGACCAACACACCCGTTGAACAAAACCTTAATTGTGAATCATACTCAAAATTACAATTGTTTGTGTTGGATAGGAATCGAATCCACGATCTTAGGCTTAGTAGTCGGGATCACTAACGCTTGGACTAACAAGCCCGTCGAATTAACGTCGTCTCGAGCCCCATTTGAACAAAACCTTGCTTAATCAAAAGTTCATACTTACCGCAAAGTTCGACCTTCATTATCTTTGCGAAGTTTACGAGACGGGCCCGTAATTGAATTAAAGTGACATCAAATGTAGTAACTGCTTCTATGGGGAGCATTTCTTTCAAACGGTTGATCTTATATTTAAGAATTACTTAGGTTACACATGCACGCGTTCTAATTAGAAAGGCGTTGATTTCAAAGATTTAAGTCAAATTAGGAAATAAATAAATAATCTCACACATCTTACACCGCTGTCTGATTCAATATAAGACAGAGCCTTTGCTATGGCTACCAAACTGCTGATAAACATACTTATATATATATATATATATATATGATACACATTATAGACAACTTATATCCAGACACAGAATAAATAGTCGTTCTCATCACATAAATATTTTTCCTGGATGCGAATCGAACCCACCATACCATATATAGCTGGGCTACTAACTACTAGACCCATACGTCCATCATTGACAAGCGAAATCTATGTAAAATAAAATATACGAACTAATCATTTTACTAAAGGCGAATTTTTATTTTATTCTTATATCTGATTCGGTGGATTTAATGTTGTAAGCGATCTGAATAAATAATTTATTTCATCTTTACCCTTTGTATCCGTGTGTATGTTATTATGATTTAGACTTCAATTTTTCTTTGAAGAAATACACGATACGTTTGACGGTGGGAATATTGCTTAGCAAACAGTTGCCTACACTTTGATATTAAACGATAGCAACCGCAAATCTCACCGTATTACACGTGGCGCTGAGATAACGTGATGGTAGCGAATTGAGGCAATAACATTTGTATGTTACAAAGAAAGAGAATTGATGCAGTCTGAGGCAAACTTTTATAAAAATCAATTCACAATACTTTTGCTATCATACACTATGTAGGTCATAATTGTACAGAGTTTTAAGTGTGTTTAAATTTCAGTGCCATAATACTTTTTACTGAGATTATCGAAGTTGTTGGGATAAGAAAAATTGTATATCGAATGAAATAGAATTATTAGAAAATATTGGTAGTCATAAATTGCACAATTATAGCAAGTACAATGTGACTTAGACACTTTTGAGTATAATTACATAGTGTTGTAAACAATTTTGTTTGTTAACACCAGTGGTGGCGCATTTAGAAATAATTTTTTTTAGGAGTTTTGTTTGTTATGTTCGTACAAATTCTACCTACCTACTGCCTAAGTTATATACGACCACATTTTATTTATATACCTAGTTTTAGGCTGCATAAGATTTCCACAAAGAAACCTCACCTGTAAGTGGTATGCCTGTTGATCGACGGACGGACTGTCGAAAAGTGGACGTTGATTATGCCTCTGCCTACCCCTCCGGGGAAACAGGCATGATTTTATACATGTAGTTCTTACATTCTTTCTGGCCTAAATTCGTTTTTGAAATGAACTATAACATCTTTTATGTACCGGTGATATACGAGTTTAATATTTTGTATGTAAAGTTAAGTAGAGGCTTGCAGTAATAGGTTATATTTAGTATCTTTCTGTTGATTTTCAGTGTCTTCACGACCTATAAATATCCTATTAGCGGTAGTGTTGTGCTTCGAGTCGTTAATCTCCACTAATACTGGTTAAGTGTCATGATGGCTGGGGATTGTATGCCGTCCGCATGGCGAGGTCGACTCAAAACTTCGGTCTTTTCTTCAAAAGGCCAACCTAGACTTTATACTGTACTCACCTGATTTTTATTTAATCAATGTTGACAGACTAAAAAAGGATGCCTCTGTGATTTGTTTAAGCATTCCTGACCAGAGTGATTCTTAGGAAATGCTGGTGCCTTCTAGCTGTCCGCCATATAAAAATATCTGTACAAGATTTAGTTGCAGACATAAATATAATTTATAATAATCACTTGAGTATGGTGACTACAACTCTTTGGATTCTATTCATGCTTTCCATCAGGCAGAGTAGAGTCACTTTCGCAGGCTCTTCATAAAAAAAAATTGTCTATTCAAAAATGTCTTGTCTATATTGTAAACTTACCCTATTTACAAATTTATCTATTCAGTGTTTAATCTCATGAAACCATTACGTAAAGTGAAAAGTTTGTACCATGAGATTTAACGAACATACAACTTTTTGGTATGGACAGAACTTTAGATTGTTTGACGTTTTGATTTATACAACCTTTAAGATAATCTATGTCCTGTCATCAAGGCCGGTATAAAATAATCTCACATGGTAAGCACTCTTTTAAAGTCATCATGTATATTATGAGACATGAAGTATGATATAATTGAAATAAAAGCCGCTGTACCGGCAGATGTCTCGCAAACGGCATAAATGAAAAATAATTATGTTTTAGAAATGTTTGAGTAATGAGATTTCTTTTTAAATAGAATAAACATTGGTCGTTCTATTTAAAAAGAACTGGCTAAGCAACCGATGGACGGTTATCGTGACAAGAAGGCCAGCTTTTTTCTAGCGCATAAAATAATGTGCCAATCAACGTGTCAATACTGGCCTTTTAGTAACGCTATCATGAGACGATGATGTAGAGGAGTTGTCTGACCTTTGTCTGTTTACAGACTATAATTGTCTTGTTATGTTTCTTATTTTTCATGTACTAATTTCAAAGATCATTGTCGCCAGTAAATGTCTGTGTGCAGTGAACCTTCTAATTACACTAAATGTCCGTGATAGAGGAACATGGCTCATTCTCACATACAAAAACAACAAACTATAGGCGAACTTGAAGACAAGAGACTCCTCTCTCGGTACAATAAAAAATATTACAAACTTAAATTGTTACTTGAGCATGTTTTGAATAAATTCAAACTTGTTATGAAAACTTTGTAACTACATTATATACTTGGAAATTATTTAGTGATTAGATTGTGTCAATGCGAGCGTGGGATTGCAAATTATACAAAATGTCTGCGACCTCATGTTTTCAATCTTTTTTTTTTGTTCTGATTGAAAGCTCTATGCGACAATGCTAATAACTATTTATCTATAATATAAATGTATATAGATCAGTAGCGTGGCGACCACTGCACAGGCTCTGCCTAGTTTGAGTTCAGACGGCCGTGTGTAAAACGTGTGAGGATATTATTATTTTAGTGGCTGAGTGGTGAGGATCACTAATCGCCTTATGAGGTTTTTCTGTTCTAGAAGACCTTTTTTTTATGTAGAGAATATTTTTTGCACCATATTCTCGAAGGAAGTGTGTGGGACTCCCGGAGGATCGCTCTACCCACTAAACCCAACAGCAGCCTACCTCGGCAATCAGGAGGAGCTAACGTACCTCACGCTTGAGGTATATCCTGGGCACTTCAAGTCCTTGCAAGTCCCAGGGCAGGACACTATCACATCTCTCACTGTTTTACACAGTACGAGGCAGAACAGCGCGCTGCCCCAGACTACACTCCCAACAGCGACATAGCCTTCGTCTCGGTACTATATGTTTTGTTGAATAATAAAAGGAGTGATTCATTTTGGCTCTCTAGTTATATGTTATCATAAAAACTATTTTCAGTATTCCTGCAATTATAGATGTAAACACAACTATGCTTGCTAAACTGACAGCAAAACAACACAATGGACTATTAACATAGGCTACATCGGCTGGAGGCTGTATTTACATACCACCTGGCATTTATCCGACAAATTCAGCCAAAGCGAGAATTGAAAAAGTTTTCGTGTTTGAGCGAATACGGCGAAGGTAACGTAGCCTAGGTTTCAACCTATACTTTTGTATGCTTTGGAAGCTTTTAATACGAATGTCTTTGTAGCTATAGATTCTTTTTTGAAATGTCTAATACAGTGTTATGGATAATGTTTAAGATTAACGCTATCATATGTTGCTTGCATTGATGCACAATTTCTCTTTTGATAAATACATAGGTAGAGTAGTAGAGCCCAACAAAGTGACTCTACTCTGCCAGATGGAAAACATGAATAAAATCCAAGAGTTCTGGTTACCACTCATTGTGAATGTCGACAGCGCAGTATAGTATACTTACATTATAGTGGCCTGGTGAGATACTTTTTCTAGTCCCACTTGAGGTCGTAAAAGGCATGACAGTCAACGTGCAGTGTAAGGACACACTTACCGCGATAACTGCCACCCCTGCATCAATGGGCCTCTGGTCTCGCGCTTACCAATGAAAGATAACAGAACGGATGTTGTCGCTTTCGGTTGGTCTTCTGCGAGAGAATAGTACTATTTTGGTCAAGCCGACCCACTTGTGCTGAAATCAGCGTGGCTCTATTACTTATGTACTTATTTTTTTGTTACGGATAACTTCTGGTTTTTGTATAATGTCAGGGTTATCTGTCTGTCGTGTCTAAATAATTAATGCTAATCTCCGTGTGGTAACGGATTAAGAATATATAGTGTTACCACCCCTATTCATCCTTGGGTGTCGTAAAAGGCGACTAAGGGAACAAAGTATGCAAGACAACATCTATTACAAAGAGAAGGAAAACTTGAAACAAATCCTATTCCAACCCGTCTGGCCAGCGTGGTATAGTAGGCCAAAACTTCCTTGCTAAGGAGAGGCCTATGTCCAGTAGTGGACTGTAAAAGGTTGTTGAAGATGAAGATGATGATGATGAATGCTAATGGTTTTGAAACTAATGAGGTAGGTTTTAAAATATTTTCATTATGTCACATTAAATTTTTTTTCTTTTAAATCGATGATTGTTTATAAGCCTTCAGATATTTTAATGTCTTGTTTTATTTATGTGATTTTATTTATTCATTTGAGAGATGACGAGGAAAAAATTTGGTTTACTTAAAATTGAGTTCATGTTAAAATTAAGTTATTTAAATCTTTCTCGAGTACAATAGTACCATTCTATTTGTTTGTGTAAATCTGATTTACACATTTTGGGATTATCACGTGATAAACAAAAAAATAGTCAATTCACGAATCACTTCCTTTTCTATTCAGATGAAAGTAAATAACATTTTTGGTCTATAATAATCTAGACACATTAACCGTTTCAATCTTCAAGTGATAATTTGGCTCATACTCAACTCTATATTGGGGGTTTTATCTAAATTCAACTCCTCACCATGAGGCATAACTCAACTATGTGGACAACAGAGATTCTGGTTTATGTCCAAATGTAAACACAATTAAAATCCTTAGATTCCTGGATAGGCAAGATTTAAGGCCTGTTTCGAAGCCAAAAGTCAGCACGCGAATGGCATAATTTACGATTGAATCTTCACGGAATAAGCTCAGGATTTTTATAACGTATTAAAAATATGCTTTTATGATCAGAATAAAAATGTTCAAAGTGATATTTAAATTTATTACGTCGAAGCAATACAGTTTTATCACATGTGTATCTTCAGGCCTCCAGTATAAATTATTAAGGTAACGTTACCAGGCCTGTCAGGCCTTTGTTACCCCAAGATGAAGAAAATGGGGGGCAGGGCAGGCGGGTTACCCAATGTTGAGTGACTGCCGCTGCTCATGTACACTTAGCGTCCTTCCCCAGAATCAGGGAAAGGATGGGTTTGTCGTACTGGCACTCTCACTTACTCGGTGAAAATAAGGATAGAATTACTTAGCGTTGGTTTTAGGTAAGGTCATTATATCACGTCTGTTGAAAAGCCTATTTGTGGTGACATAGTTGAGATTCCCAACAATCATTTGACCTCACCAACTGAAATGTAATGTGATTGATCATTAAATAAATCACTAATATGTTAGTATAGATATACTCGTACAAAACTTACGAAGACAATTTATTACTCGACTGCAACCCAATAAGGAAAACGCCTGCCTATAAGTTCGCCTTCAATAAGCTACCATGTTGTTGTCTGTTTGTTGATCGTGTTGATTGATCGCAGTAACAACGGTGTTATATAAACGCACAGGGGTTGTCTCATCTCATCAATGTCAGCGAATGAGCGAAGACGTAAATGTTGATTTAGAAATTTTTTTCTGTTGACGCGAAGATTACGGAACGCGTCGCTATTTACATTATTTTGTATTGTGAAATAAAAACTTTGGTTCAAAATATTTGTTCAAAGATTCTGTAGAAAATTTCAAACTTTCAGAGCTTATTACACGAGTAAATTACCAACATTAAACTTCAGACAAACACGAGTCAAACGACCAATGTTATGTAGAAACTAGTATGTAAACAGGTCATCTACCTCGGTTTAACTTACTTTGCCATTCTAAAAATGCAGCATCATGCACTAATACATGATCAAGTCAATTTTCTTTTTACAAATTTTATATTCCACTCATTATTGTTCTGAGTCGGGGTGTTCTTTGTGTACGTTTCTTGTATGTTTGTAAAGTCCCCCGTGACATCGGATTTATTCCAAGAGCGGGTGTTGTCTTTAAAAAAAAATCATTGATATAGAAGTTTGTTTTGTTTATTAAATATTTGGTGTTAATACGAACTTGATATATTGACATTTTCCCGAGAAAAATTTCAGTTAAACCAGCATACGGCCAACAGGGTAATATGTCGAGACTTTATTCGTGCTTTTATGAAGAGTGTGATAGTATTATCATATTACGTTATTTAGAATTTACAATTATTGTTACATCAATGCAACAATATATTCTTAGCCGTTGGCAACACGTGCATGTGTTTAGACAACATAAAAAGGGCGAAACTTATCTATTATTTCTCGCTGAGCATTACTGTTGGTTTATCGGTACCTTTGATAGAGATAATGAGTAGAACTCTTTGTAAGTCGCTGCGGTGTGGAGAGCTAAGGTATAGATCGAGACGGAGCCATCCGGATTGATCGCCGGAGCGGTTCCGCTACACGATTATATCTTGGTGATCTGTCGCTGTGGTGTGTTTATATTGTAGTTACAGCGTGTAAGGGTGTGTGCCGTGTGCTTGAGTTCTAGGAGTCTTAAGGGGCGGATGCACGGGGGTCAGTAGGCGGGTTAACTCATATAGCGGGTTGAGTACACAGGAAACCGATGGGTTGGAGTCCCACGTCGGGGCGGAGGCGCGAAAGCGTTTAGCTTCGGTCGTATACAGCTGAATACACCTGTCAAAGCGAGTTATAGGTTTGGACTTAGCGTTCCTGACCCCCTCGAGTTAAAGTCAGTTAATTCACCTAAATCTTAAGTGCACAACGGATGGAAGAGTGATAAGCACAACCAACAGAAATGTATTTAATTGTTTCATAATCTCTCATTTTGATTCCCTCTTATCGCGGTTTCTTATTATTTATTTGAATCGTTATAAGCCAGTGGGAGAATGTCCAGTCTGGTGTCGAGTTCTACAGTCTAACGCGGATTCTGGAGGAGCGTTAGACCTCCCTCCACATTGGAGGGTGCTGGCTTGTACAATAATACCTCATTAAATAGCCGAAAAATTACTATACTCGCACTAGGGTTCAAAGGGGGACCATTACATATGGTGCCGCGTGACCAGGATCCTCGTCATTAAATGTACTGAGCCGTAATTATTACGCCAGTGCAACGAGGATGAACTTTATTGGGTTACTACATACACAACACAACGTAAACATATTTAAATTACGTCAACGTAAACATAAATTATGAGGCCACAACTTTGCTGATATTATATTTTTATTATCAATACTAGATGAAATAATTGTATATCTTAGATATATTTGTATTTATAGTTGTATTTTTAAAACACTGATTATATTGCTTTGTGTTATAAGAATTTCATGTTTAATATATGGCATGTTAAACTTAATTGTGCTAAACTACACAACGACTACTGTTAGTTTGGCTAGGTTAATTTCGAAGTTCTAGTTCTAGAAAAAAAGAATTATTCGTATGTTGTTACTAGTAGAAAAATTAGGCGAGATACGTCTGCCAGGAAAACATATGTTACGTTATGAAATGATGACAAATTGGTGAGTGTTAATCTTGATCTCATTTATATGTGTGCAATAGCGTGTACTGCGTATCCAGATTTCGTATATGTTCAACCGTAAACTATAAAGATTACTGGGTTAGACTTCCAGACGGACATTTTTATATTTAACGATAAACTACAAAAAAAAAACTAGTTTTCTATTTGTG
The DNA here is from genome assembly GCA_949316085.1 of Hypercompe scribonia. Taxonomy (NCBI): domain Eukaryota; kingdom Metazoa; phylum Arthropoda; class Insecta; order Lepidoptera; family Erebidae; genus Hypercompe; species Hypercompe scribonia. The sequence goes on along the minus strand of OX438976.1, from coordinate 775,419 downwards.
CAGTTTGTGTAAGAATTCAAATTTCACTAAGTTATCCTAATGTTAAGGGTTGTCGGGTTTGGTCTCCGCTAGACTAATTGAATATGTATAATGATACAATATCAACAAATGTTTTGTAATCATTTTGTAGGGGGGGAATCTTATTCACTACGTGCCTCTAATGTATATTAATTATTGGGTTCGATTCCCAACTATTTAACATTAGATATTTGTCATATTATGGTGATGATGATGACATATATTTCGAATAGTTAATATAGTGTAACGAGTATTACGATAAGATATAACTAAACGTCTCATAAATCGTAAATTGCGGGGGGAATGGTTTGTAATGTAACACGAGTGTGGTTTTATTACCTTGTGAAATTGACTGGGTTCGATATCCGGGCAAGGAAATCATTGTAAGTAGTTGAATACATCTGTGTGAGTTATAGATCAGTTTGAATGGCGTAACGAAAATATGCAGTTGTGTTACAATGGTTATAGTGCGACAACTTCGGTATCATTCAATCAGATAATAAATATAATGTTAACTTGCTAACTTTGACAAAATGGGTTGCAAGTAATTTATAATCAAATGTATTTCACGTGTCTCATAAATTCGATAAGAAAAAAAAATATGTGAAAGTAAGTTAGAGTCAAGTATTTGAGGAATTGTGCACTTCAACATGTCGAGTCGACTAACGTCAAATGATGACAAAAAAAAGGGTCATTGATTTCTATTTCGAAAAACCAGATGTCATCCAGGGAAGTAATTTATTACGGATTGGAATTTCTTGAGATCTTACCGGGTTCGATTCCTGGACTGAATAGTGTAGTTATATGAGGTTTACTTTTAAGAGTTCCTTCGACTTCGTTGAATTCAAAACCATTGCGCGAGGGGTTTGTACACGTTAACAAAAATAGGTTAAGATTCCTTGATAAGAAAAGAAAATGTACATCACAAGTGTAGAACACATGTACATTAATGAAACATAAATGAAATATGAGCAATGAGAAAAGTATATGCATTAATTTGATATTAATTGTAACTAATTAGAATGGGTTCGATTCCCGAACTAAATTATAGAGATAAACTAGTAAGGTTGTCTCTACATTTAGTTTACTTTTTCAGCAACGGGTTTGAACTTAACACGGTTGCGAAAGGTAATAAATGAAACATATTTAGTGTTGTTACACACAAACACTTGTGGTAATATTTTAATGTTCAAAATGAACATAAAATTGATTGAAGTTGGCAGGTAAGCTTTATAGATGAGTTGGAAATTATTTATAAAGTCAGGTAAAATAACTGTTAGTTATTCAAATTATGTTCACAACAAAATAACATTGGTTAACGTAAAATTTATATTAGTGATAGAGAGTAATGGCAAAGTGAGAGACAAGGAATTGACTGAACTTGTTGTAGATAATGTAACAGTGAAGTATTTTGTAAATAAAACTGAGCTTGAACTTTACATACAAGTTGTTCGATCTCTCGATTGGTTGAACTGATTTAATAGTAGATGAGGGTGTTATATGTAAAAGTATGTTACGAGCAGAGCTTTTAAACTAACTAATAGCCATCATAATATTGGTTAGAGCAGACTGTTGCAGATTAGACTCACATACAATACATTCATAGTTAAATTAGTAAGAGTATCTAGAGATAACAATCTCGAGGCAATAGACACAGATGGTGATGATGTGAACGTTGTTGGTAAGAATTAGACTTGCAACGTTTAGTTCATTCGATGCGTACGAATACATACAGATTACAATGGTGTTGGAAACTTTTTTAAATTAAAAGTTAGACTATAAGAATAAAGTACATACAAATGGGACAATTGATGTGGACTTTGTTAAATAAAAGTAAGGTTAGTTGTTGTTTAATTATTAGATGTGTATGAGTATATGCAGTTAATATTGATGATGGAAATTTTATTGAAATTGACGTTAGACTAATAATAACCAATTTAATGTATGTAAAATACATACGAATGGCGCTGTTGATGTAGATTTTGTTAAGTAAAAGTTATATTCATCAGATGCACATGAATAATGTTGATGATGGGAACTTGAGTTGAGATTGATATTAAAAGTTGATGCTAATGATAGGAATTTTATTGTTGAATTAGTTAGATTACTAATTCTGAAATTAGATGGTTACATGTGTATATATATATTTAAAACACTTTTGTGTTGATATCACGAATTAATACCGTGGATATCAATCCGTACCAAACAAATCCTCTGCTGTGGTATTATCATGTTTCAGTGAAGGTGGATATTGCCAAATGCGACGTGAACATCTCTTCGGGGACTGCTACTCAATGTAGTCACGACTTATAGTATAAATGAAGTTATATCGTGAGAGAAAGGACAGAGCAGCGTTGAAACCTAAATAGAAGCAGAACATTGAAGTCCAAGCGAAATTGAAGGGGTGAAAATCAAGTTCTACTGCTGTGGTGATAGTTAATTTTAATTGGTAACTTTAGTTAATACTCGACTGTTCGAGGTATGTAAACATCATATAATTTAATGACAGGGAACTGACAAGTAGCTAAACAAATATTTATGTGTAACTTTTATATGATACTATAATTGTAATGTATTTAACTAAATTGCCACGGTCACTTATGTTAGTGAATCTTGGCAGGAGTATCAGGATAATGAGGCAGAAGTGAGATGTAGAAATAGTTAAGGAAAAACTTAATATTGTAATTAATGTTCAAACATAAGACGGTTTTGCATTTCCTCTAAACAACTTATGAGCAAATGGTCATTTGACGAAAACTCTAGCTGGTCCTATGGGCATAAGTCACCAAAGACAACATATTTATAACTACCTTATATGAATCTAGCAGGCCTTATAGGAATAAGCCAATGGGATTAACTTATTTGTACCAACTTTGTACGGAAAAAAGAATCTACCAGATCAATTTATCGAATTGTCTTCTGTTGAAATGGAAATACATAACTAGTCAAATCGTGTGGAAATTATAAAAGAAAAGCTACCATTGGTATCAATGTGCCGAACGTACCCAAATACTACAATACCACGCTTACTATCCCATTCTAATGCCACGCAATAGTGGTAACTACCTACTAAAACTTATCAACGAAATATTCCAACACAGCGGTTAGTTCTGGAGAACAAAAACTGCTTGGAAAGTATCCTGCCATTATTGGGTTTTAAGGTGTGAAGTGGAACACGGGACGTGACAGCCAAATCGATTTCCGAATGTGTAGAGGATCATGTACTTATACAATTATAACAATACATGCGATTTGACAAGTTTAGACAAAGATCTAATTCAGTCACTGTTCTCAATTTAAGGATAAGTGAAATCCCATACGCTTAGAAGCATTCTTCGCGTCTGAATTTCAGGGGGGAAAATGTGATAGTATTATCATATTACGTTATTTAGAATTTACAATTATTGTTACATCAATGCAACAATATATTCTTAGCCGTTGGCAACACGTGCATGTGTTTAGACAACATAAAAAGGGCGAAACTTAACGAACAGATTCGTAAGCGACCCTTGTGCAAGTATGGACAAAGGATCTATTGCATTCTTTACACGAATTCCTTGGAAAGGGCTCTTAACAGACCTTTTTGGACTTCGGTGCCCGCGACATCTGGTATACATTTACGTGAGTGATGAATGCCGTAGAGTTTGATAGAACTGTTAACAAAAAAGCGGTAGGAAGCGGGGCGCGGGGTGAGATAAAACGACAGGGTTTGAGGTAGTCGGGGGAGTCGTCGGTGAGGAGTCAGTGAGGGTGCAGGGTGAAGGAGGACGTTCGTGAAAGCTGGGGATAGCCGGTCGTGTGGGTTACCATGACGTTGAGTAAGTTAGCATATATAACGCTGCAGTAGCTAGGTAAGTCCTTGTTGCCTATTATTTCGTAGGATAATGATTTATATGTATTTATATGCCGGTCTGAGTATAGTAATAATCGTTGAATAATTAGATGATATCTCTCTATTATTTCTCGCTGAGCATTACTGTTGGTTTATCGGTACCTTTGATAGAGATAATGAGTAGAACTCTTTGTAAGTCGCTGCGGTGTGGAGAGCTAAGGTATAGATCGAGACGGAGCCATCCGGATTGATCGCCGGAGCGGTTCCGCTACACGATTATATCTTGGTGATCTGTCGCTGTGGTGTGTTTATATTGTAGTTACAGCGTGTAAGGGTGTGTGCCGTGTGCTTGAGTTCTAGGAGTCTTAAGGGGCGGATGCACGGGGGTCAGTAGGCGGGTTAACTCATATAGCGGGTTGAGTACACAGGAAACCGATGGGTTGGAGTCCCACGTCGGGGCGGAGGCGCGAAAGCGTTTAGCTTCGGTCGTATACAGCTGAATACACCTGTCAAAGCGAGTTATAGGTTTGGACTTAGCGTTCCTGACCCCCTCGAGTTAAAGTCAGTTAATTCACCTAAATCTTAAGTGCACAACGGATGGAAGAGTGATAAGCACAACCAACAGAAATGTATTTAATTGTTTCATAATCTCTCATTTTGATTCCCTCTTATCGCGGTTTCTTATTATTTATTTGAATCGTTATAAGCCAGTGGGAGAATGTCCAGTCTGGTGTCGAGTTCTACAGTCTAACGCGGATTCTGGAGGAGCGTTAGACCTCCCTCCACATTGGAGGGTGCTGGCTTGTACAATAATACCTCATTAAATAGCCGAAAAATTACTATACTCGCACTAGGGTTCAAAGGGGGACCATTACAAGAGGAAAACCCACAATTACATAAAACAATTATTTCACTGCATCAAACTTAAAGAAACAACAATGAAAAAACAACAGCTATAAATACTACTAGCTCTCTAAATTATACATCAAGTAAATGGTGTTTATAACATTGTTTTCATTTTTCAAGTTTAATAAATTGAAATATTAATTGTGTTATGTTTAAAAATAATGTAAAAATATGCTGGTAACTTAATATCTAAATTATCGAATTAGTTAGAAAGACTACCAGTTTTCTGTTTACTCTCATCTGAAGCTTTAAACTAGATCGATAAGTCTTAATAATACTGAGTTAATTATGTTAAACAAGATAACAATTAAGTAAAAACACAAATATAAGACAACGATCAATCAAACCACCCAATCTCTAATACTTCATACTTTCTTCAACATTAAACATAATTTTGTGGGGCGAATAAAACCTTACAATTAATTTCATAAGGAAAAATTATTAGAAAAAGTTGGTAAAGCTTCGTTCGTGGTTATAATTCATAAAAAGACGAGATAGAAGCAAACCTCGGCATAATATAGTAGACCCGAGTAAAAACAAGCAGAACGGTCGCTTTGCACTTAACTCTTGGTTTTAAAAAATGTATATTTTAACACGAAAAATGTGCATAATTATGCAGATATTTGCATTAGCAGTTGTGATGCTTTTTAGAAGACTGAATATACTAACCACGTTGCATTTGGACAAAATTATATGCGAAGGGAAAGCTTTAATAAATATCTTTTTTTTAGATAAAACTTGTAAAGTTCTTTTACTGGAGAAAATTTCATCAATTTTTATTTCAAGTCGTTTGATATCACGTATGAATTATAACCGTATGAAAAGGTAGGTAGGTATGAAAAGGAATAAGATAAATGTTCGAGAGATCCTAACCTTAAATGTTCTATGACGTTTCAATAAAAAAAACTGTTACTATTCGTTGTTTTGAGTTACCTCAAATGACTGCGTGAAAGAATATCGTTATCATCTTTCAATACTTTTATTGATGATGTTAGTTTTCAGTCTACGGCAATACAGGTCAATTTTAATTTTCTACTTGAAGTGATTGCAATCAGACTTCCACAATCTAAGTACTAAGTAATACCACAGTTTTACTTTATTTTATTTATTTTGGATCACAAACAAATGACCTATATTTTATATAAATACAAAAATATAAAACAGATGTTTTGTGCTCATCCAATTATAGGCAATCATAGCTAATATGAATGAAACTTATCAATAAAATCAACCTATGGTCGTCCACTGCTGAACGAAGGTCTCCCCCAACCAGCCACCTTCTTCAAGTCGTCGTTTCATTGCGTCGCAGCGCACCCTATACTACGTTTGACCAATCGTGATCTCCACTCTAACACACTTCAGCTCCAGCGACCATAGGTTCGTCTGGAAACATGACTGACCAACTTCCACTTCTGATTCTGATTGATCTGATTCTCCGTGCGATGTCAATTACTCCCGTTCTCTTTCGAATAACCTCGTTACAAATTTTATCAGCCAGAGAAACACCAGTTTCGTGAGGTATATAGGTCCTCATAAAATTTCGCGACTTTAGCGATTTCGTCAATCTGGTCAGTGGTGAGTTAAACTCTAGATGAGACTCATATCTGCGTACACTGAGCAGCTTGAAGACACTTGAGTGCGGCAATCTACTTGGGATTGAGAAATAGATTCTTGCAACTAGTTCGGGCGAATCTATATTACAACATGAACAGGAATTAAAGATCAAGAAGTTTGCATCTATCCCTAAGTGTCATTAAATTAAAGTGTTTCAAACGAGCATTGTACGAGTTTAGTATTCTGAGAAATTCTATCGTCTATATAAATCACTTTTTTAGATAGACTGTGGTCGGATTTTTAGGGCTTCGACTACGTAGCACTAACGCCGCAAATAGCATTGTTACTCTCAGGAGACTACCTGGATCAAATAGAAGTCAACATTTGAAGCGTTAAGAGAATTTCAAAGCATATAATCGTCTATTATTTATGTATAATTTATTGATAGATAAAACTAGCCATTCTTATGATGTTAGCCTATATAATAAACAAACTATTCTTTTTCATATATATAAAGAACTTGCTAAAGTGACTCCACTCTGCCTGATGGAAAGCGTGAATAGAATCCAAGAGTTGTGGTCACCATAGTCATTGCAAAAGTAGACAACGCAGTATGGTGATCTACACTATGGCGGCCTTGTAAGATGCCTTTTCACACCCTGCTTGGGAACGTAAAAGGTATGACAGTCATCGTGACAGTGTAAGGTTTACACACTTACCACGATAACTGTCATGCCTTTTACGTCCTCAAGCGGGGTGTGAAAAAGCATCTCACTAGATCGCCATAGTGTGGGTCACCGTACTGCATTGTCTGCATTTGCAATGAGTATGGTGACCACATCTCTTGGATTCTATTCATGCTTTCCATCAGGAAGAGTAAAATAAAATAGAAAAAAAAGTAAATAAATTATTTTCTATCTTACTTGTGATGTTAATTTTGTTTGTAGCTTTATTTTAAAATTGTTTATATAATTTTTGCGCACGCTTATGTATGGTGTTACAGGCATAACAAATTAATTAATTTATTGATTAACTAAAGCCTCATTTGTAACACGGGAAAAAACATCTCGGTAATTTTTAGACACTAAAAATGGCAACACCATTATACTGTTACATACAATTTGAAAATGATCTACCAATCATTGCCTAGACTTTATTATCATAACAAAACCAATATGACTAAAATAATAATAAATAAATTAATTAAGCACAAAAGAGAAAGATCACTTCCTGACAAAAGGCCCGCATTGATTCTAACATTTCTCGGAAACACTCGAAGTACACACGTAATTAATATCTTTTATTTGTACTGATATTATTAAGCTAAAGAGTTTGTTTATTTAACTATTGATCCAATGAAAATATTTTACTGTGAGTGTTTATTAACGAATACTTTAGGCGTTATAACTTCACGAACATTAGGAGTAGCGCATCAGTGAAAAGAGTCGCAAAAACGTGAAAAATTCACTCCTCTTGTGAGACGCAGACGAATTTGCATATATGTTTAAACAGCCACTTTTGAGTATAAACGCTTTTATTACAATATATTGTGTTCAACCTGAAACACAAATTCTCTTTTATAAAAAAACAGCTCACTAGAAATAACAATGATTGAACCGCAAAGAACAGTTCACTTGCCTGTCAGAAGCGATTTCCTAGACCCGGCGAATTTACGAGTGTCGTGTATATGCAAGTGTAACGACCGCGTCACCGGACCGGGGCCGAGACATACTGGGATGCGGGTAGATAAGAGAAAGGACACAGATGTTCAGAGGATATCATAATATGGTGTTTTGAAACATCGTGTCTGAGAGTCTGTCTGTAATTGGAACGTTCTTGTTGTGTTGTTTCAAAGTGATTGACTTTGTTCTGTTTATTGGGATAACTTATAACACAAATATCCGTCTATTCAATCATAATAAGAGTTATACTATCATATAAAATGATATCTGAGTCCATGACGGTGCGGGTGCGATATGTGGACTGTGTTTTATTCAATTTATTGGCATACACTTGGGAAAACAAATACTTGTGGATTAGTAAGTTAGGTTGTAGGAACACACAAACCTTGATGTTGATTAGCTGTGAACCCCGGCAATAACCTAAATGGCGTGGAGTCTTTGAATTTTGTGAAAAACACTTAAGAGACACTTTATTTCGTCTTACAAGCACTCAGCCTCGCCGATTAGCGACACATGATTTTTAAAACAACACCAAAAGTAATTCACGGAACGTCACGAGTGCGTGTCTTTCATTTTTGAATACTTTTGGTTCAGGGCAGTACGGAGCGCAGGCGGTTGTTATCTTTTGTGGTGTGCGTGGGTCGTTGTACGGTTGTCTTCATATACAGTGAGTATGGCGACCACCGCTCTTGGATTCTATTCATGCTTTCCATCATGCAGCATAGTGTCACTTTGGTAGGTTTCTAAATAAAAAAAATAAAAAAACTCGTGTCAATCCTACTTCAAGATTTTTTTTTTCATTAATTTATTAATTTAAAGATTAATTTAAAAAATAATTCAGAGATGTGTTGTGTATATTAGTCCTGTAAGAACCGTATAACACAGGATTACCCTTTACCGCTCCAGCATGCTATAATAGGCCAAAATGTACTATTAAATATAAGTGTGTATCTTTAGTACCTATAATATATTTCTATACGTGATGCTTGTTACGTGTGAGTCACTTTAGGACCTAGTCGAAAATCAGCGTCAGGTTCCAACTGGCATGTGCTGAACTAAAGCTCGACTATATTTTATTTTTAAATACATATATCATTAACCAAGCGTATCAGTGATCTTCTGTATTGTTCTGTTTGTGTCAAAATAAACTTTATTTTGTTCCTTTCCTTCTTCTTTCTTTCCTTCTTACTTTTTCAGGAGAGACTTGTCTCCAGCAATTGATTATTAAAGGTCATTGATCATAATGATGATGATAATGATGATGAATTGTAAAAATAAAAAAATCGAATGAAAATTTGCATTTGTTTTAATCGATACTAAAAAGTACTCGTGATTACTAATAATCTATTACATTACATAAGTACTGCATATAAACGACACTATCACTTCAAAATCCAATCAAATCATACTTTATCACAAGGTCATCAATTAGCTTTGTAAGTGCATATTGCAAGCTCTGAGGATTAAGCTGTATGCATTATCCGTTACTACCAATGCACAAAGCTTGTGGATTAGCACAGCTAATATCAGTTAATACCAGTTAATTGCACTTAAAGTTAACCTAACGTATTTGTTACTGTGGCGTAGCTTTGTGGTTGTGTTCGTAGTGTTTCTTTTATTTAAATGTGCTTATATACAAATTTCGTCTCTTGTAATTTACATTGATAAAGACGGCCACTCATATTTGACGGTTACAGCGACCGGTCGCGCGGTGACCGGCATTACTCAAGAATGAGATGCGCGCGCGGCAGTCGGATTTCACATTCGAAGCGAAGCTACCGCCGTTTATACTCCTACAGTTACATTTCAAACACTGTGATATTGTTTAGTTAATATGTAATAGTTTTAAAATATATTTTGTCTTCACCAAAACTATCTACAATTTTGGCTTTTCACTAGCGATTTAGCTATCTAAAGACTGATTTTAAGCGAAAAAGCGACCATTTGTACATACAGAACTATGTCCATCCGTTGACTATGAAAACTGTTGATGTGACACATCTGATGTGTTTTTATAATAATAAAAGGAAAAATAAGTAAATACTTTTATTTTTCCATTCGAATGCCAAGTTCGAGTTCCACTTGAAATTGGTCTAGACAAGTCAAAGGCACTAAATTGATGTCAAAATCGATTTAGCTTAAGAAAATAATTTTAAAGGGTACTCTAAGTTAAGTCTCTGGAGTTCCTTTTATAGCACCAAGTAAATTACTGTTAAATTAAATAATAAGGTATCTACGAGTATATTGTAGAATATCCAGAATTATCACAACATGAAACGGATTCAACTTTTATTACGACAAGTCAACAGTGCAAACACTTATTCACCTCTATTCTGATTATTAGCTAAGAGGAGATTACTAGAGGCTTGTGTTGACTTCAATATAAACCCGAGATGGGATCACAATACACTATTTCGACTGGCGTACGCCGCGGTACGTGGGGGTACTCCGCTAGCACAAAATGTGATGCCTCTCGAACCTCTTGACGCGCATCTAATTTCATCGTATTCCCTGACATAACCAAGTCACCACGTTTACACACTCGTCGAGTAAACATATGGGAGAAAAGTATGCCAATAATCGCGTCGATGTACAAAACTTATGTGATTTTTTTATGGTATAAGTGAACGAGGTAATAAATGACTCCTCGGTAAATAGCATGACACGATTTGTAGTTGCTCAAGGACATCAACAATATAAATGCCAACATTTTTTTTGTTTTTCTATTAATGTTTGAGGTACCCCAAGCCCGAAAGAGATTTGAGGTGTGAGGTCACCTTAATCTTTCCATAAAAAACAAAAACACCTGTATGGTTTACTTCACCATTTCTTCCCAGAGTGTGTTTTAGGAAATGCTGGCTTCTTCTAGCTGCTAAGTCAGACTTGTAAAAATATCTGTAAAATTCACTTATAAAAATACGTCAAATCAACCTATCGACATCCACTGCTGAACAAAGGTCTCCCCTAAGGAGCCAACCATCCCGGTTTTGGGCAATTCGCATCCATCCGCTGCCAGCAACCTTCTTCAAATTGTCGGTCCATCGCGCCGCAGGGCGCCTCACATTATATTTGCCCAATCGTGATCTCCACTTTAGTACACTTCAGCTCCAACGACCATCGGTTCGTCTGGAGACATGGCCGGACCACTTTCACTTCATCGTACTGATTCTCCGCACGATGTCAGTTACTCCCGTTCTCTGTGGAATAACCTCATTATGAATTTTATCAGCCAGAGAAACGCACAGCATCACACGCTCCATCGCTCGCTGACCTACTTTAAACTTGTGGATCAGTCCAATGGCGAGTATCCACGTCTCGATTCCGTGCGTCATTACGGGTACCTCTGATTGAGAGGTGACAGTGGAGCCTTGTGCTATTTTTAGTTTAGTCATGTGACAACGTAAAAATACGTATCATTTATAATTTATCGGGTAAATTAATACCGGTTTTCTGTGAGACCGCTTTATCAGTTCATTTGAGTCACACCATTTATGTGGTAGTACGTTAAATACAATCATTGAGTTGGAAGAGATTAAATTTACCAACCGATACGAATATTTTTATACTCAAATATGTATTTCTGAAGGAGTAGATAGAGGTCTAAAAGACGCCCACTACGACTGTATTTTTGGTGCCACTAACGTAATCGAGGTAGGCCTATTGTGGGGACACTCAGGCAATTAAACAGGAAAATTGACAGTAACATAAAAGGATAGTGACAGTATCTACTTATACAAGTCAGAAATTATTTTCGCTAACTGGACTCGATTACGGATGTCCGGCAATCTAAAATTAAATAACATGAAATGAAAATTACATACATCGATTTCCAACGGCGTGTAGCTGAAATTATGCAATAGTTGTGACCCGAGGCGTACCTAGGGCTATACATGAGTGTTATTTATTATGTTTTACGTTCAGGTACTTAATCCATATCACGAGGGATTCAATTTGTATATATATCGGATAACGTGGTTGCAATTTACTGGCCTGTATTAACGAAATGTTATATTCTGATTTTTTCTTTACGTGCATTTCAATAATTTGTATGATCTGAATAGTAGGTAAATGCAATATCATATTTTACTGTCTGTAATTTGTATACGAAGAGTAAACACCATAGTTTGGCCTAAGAAACATATACATTTAAAATATGTTAATTACGCAATTCATGACAATTCCTTTCGTACACTAACCGATGCATCGTAATTCAAATGGTGTCAACGTATACGTCATGCGTATACGTCCGCATTAAAAAGATCAAAAATAATAAGTGAAACTGCGAAATGCGAGTGGTGTGGTAATAAAAAGCGAGAACCAACGTTAAAAAGGAGAACTGTTGGTGGTTGGAAGCCACGTGTGCTCTTTAAACGTACTCAGTAGCGAATACATTCCCCCCCTTGAACACCGAGTACGTCATCTTTTACACCTATAGTGTTATGCAAACCGCAGTCTCCAAGGAGGTATATTTGAATCAATATATACGCTGTGTTGTTACGGTTTGAGAGGTCTCTTGAGTACTGTTAAGACTATACTGAGAAGATTGAATATTTATTTATGAATAAAGTCAAGTCTGAAATGTTTTTTGTGTAGTCACTCACGACTACACGATCAGTGACGTAGTACACTATATATACTAAAACATGTATAACTTAACTGAAAATATATTTCAATTCCTTGTTCGTCCCTCGGGAACACTACATTTCTTCGATATAAAAATTCTATTGCTTTGCATTAATGGAGGGTTTGAGATCCATACCATTTTTCAATAAAAGCGTTCTACTCGTCAAACATACAAACGCTCATAGAAAATTTCGAGTTTATAATATTAGTGTTATTCAGCGGATAGATAGATAGAGCTTCGATCAATGTTGGTTCCGTATGTTCTCGTCCTTTATACGGAAATTGTCGCTTTCGCGAATTGAATGGAACCCTCCCTGGCGGTAGAAACTTTTTAATTTCGGTGTAAACAGAACAAAAGTCGGTTCGCTTTAATTCGATACGTGAATTATTCATATGTACGAGTTCCATTACTCCATTAGAGAGGCGTTAATATTCACTTGGGTAATATCATTTTACAACCGATGTCATTTCAAACTCAACTTTGTGCAACTAATGTAAGGTTTGATTTAGAATGGGCCGTTAGTTCCTGAAGATATGTGAAGCTTACAAAGAAGGGAAAGTTTGAATTATTGTTATTGTACAAGTTTACGTCATAATGTTAGTTTAAACGTTTACTCGTGTCTGCGGTGTTGTAGTTCTGATTGACGATCGCAAGTTTCGCTGATGTAAATTTTCGCATTGAATAAAACAAGGAAGGCAGTCGAATACATCTTTGCAATTAAAGGTACGGCTGCCTTGATGATAAGTGACATCTGCAACTCACCAATCACCAGTGCGTTGCCGCCGTTTGAGTATCAGTTCTCCTCCCCTTTTACTATAAGGCTCTGGTAACCTCGCTTCCCTCTCACAAGAGAGGAGTTCGAGGTTACCAGAGCCATAAAGTACAAACAAATGTACAAACGTTTTGGTTCCACAACCGTCGCTCGTTTGATTAAAAAATGAAAAAATTGTTTAACAACACAGACTCGGTAGGTAAAATTTCCCATAGAATTTTCATTGTAATGGTCGGCGATGCTGGAAGGCTCATACAGTGGCCGTTTATTGACTTATAAGCCTGTTTAGATCTATTCAATAAATTGAATTCACGAGTTGAGTTAAATTGAATTGAGTCGAAATTCAAGTTAAAGTTTTAACTAAATTTTGGCTGTGGTTTTACCCGCGTATACGTCGATTATTGGGGTTAAAAGTAGCCTATACTACTTGCTGTTAATGTAGCTTTCCGTTGGTGAAAGAATTTTTAAAATCAGTTAAGTATTTTAGCCGTGAAAGCGCAACCAGCAAACAAATATACTAATATTTGTATTTATAATATTTGTCTCAGAAACTTGGCTCTCTATATTCGTTACGTATTTAATATTTTTAGTAGTAGTAGTAGTTCTTTTTTATATTGAACCTACCAAAGTGACTCTATTCTGCCTGATGGAAAGCATAAATAGAATCCAAGAGCGGTGGTCGCCACACTCACCGCGAATGACGACAGTATAATATGGCGACCCACGCTATGGCTGCCTAATGAGATGCTTTTTCACGCCGCACTTAAAGGACCCGGGTTCGTAGTGGGTGAGGAAGACGTGCGCTGGTAATGAATTCCAGGCTTTAACCGATCTGCACAGGAAGGAAGAAGAAGAAGTGGTGTGTAGTGTCTAACTAAATAGTTCGAACGCTCTTATTTGTTAAATTAAATCTGAATAAAAAAAGTAAATTGACATTTAGATTTGTTTTTCATATTTTGTCAGTTGTTCCTTCTGGCACCTTCCACTTACAGTGTGATAAGTATATCCGATAATCACTTACGATTAACAGCCACGTGTAAATTACGGAAATATTGAATATAATTTCATAATAAATTACACTTTAGCAACCTAATCAAATCATATTATCACATCATTATCGTCACATACATCATGAGTCAGTTGTATCCGCGAATATTACACACCCCGGTTTAAGTGCGCAACTGACGCACAGTGGTTTTGAATTAGCATGCACAACATGCTATGTTGAAAAGTGCACAATATTATCTTGCAGTAATGGACTTTTTCCCTTTTCGGCGACCTCCTGCAAGGTATTGACGTGCATACATACTTATGCTAATTCTTTTTATAAAAATGTATCCAAATTTAGTTACAAATAAATCATTTGAACAAATAGGAATGCATAAGTTGTGAGGAGAAATCTGTGAAACAACGCTCGGAGTTTTGCTACATGATCGAATCAAGAATGAGGAGATCTGCAGACGAACCAATGTTACGGATGTTGCCCCTAAAATCATGTAACTTAAGAGGTAGTAGACGGAACACAGTACACAGGAAATTAGGGCCGATAGGGCCATAAAGTTTCAGAGTGATGACCGCGTACCGGAAAATGCAGCGATGATAGGCTTCAAACAAGGTGGTGCGACGATTGAGCGAGGGTCACGGGAAGATGTTGGATACACGTGGCACAGGACCAACTATTGTGGAGAACCTGAAGGGAAGTCTTTGTCTAGCAGTGGACGTCTTTTGACGGATACGAAGAACGTCAACCTTCGTTAATCATCTGTTAACCTGGTACTTAAAACTTAACGTACCACTTCTGGTACGGTGCACACCTTACTATTCCCATCAGTAAATCTGCGCACGCGGAGGCGTGACCCATATTGATCAAGTTTATTGACCCTGCCCTCTCACCCACCCAACTACTGCTTACAAGCCACAGGAAAACTCCACCATTTAAGAGAAGTGATAATATTAATGACTGAGATATCCTCTATGATAGCTGTAAGAAACACTAGACGAGTCATTGCTGTATTGCATTTTACTTCTGAATGTCTACATCATTGTATTGCAGAATAGTATTTTTTTGTATCTTCACGCCCTTATATACACAGAAAAGTGAAACTAAAGACGACTTGGTTAATTCAGTAAAAGAAATCGGATTGGTCACAAAAATATGTGTCAATGAAACTCACGTAAGAGATATTTTTCGTCTAGGTGCAGATAAACTAGGAAATGGACCTTTTTTAGGGCACTTTTCCTCAGTATTTTTGAAGGAAAATATCGTAACCTCTGTGAAAATATATAACAGAGAAATATATATATAATTTACATCTCGACATACAACCTCAGTCAATTTATGACGTTGTAAGTTTTACTCAAATAACTTGGAGATTATGTCGCGAGTTTCGCAAGAAAAACAATTACGAGTTCTGCTGGACTGCTCTTAAAAAGGTGCTCGTCCATTACAAGGTAGTGGCCCAGTCATATCACATTGATAAAGAAAGTTACATCAACCAGGTTCCCCCCTTAACGTACACTGTGATTGGAAAGAGTGTAAAGGTGACCTACATACATGTATTTTATAAACTCACCACAAACAATACTTGTCATGTATTTAATATATATTATACGAAATTATTTCTACATGAACATACAAAAATTGCCATAATATATGTAATAGTGTCTATAAATATTTTATATAAATCCGACAAATTTTGAAATGCGGGTAGACGTATCTAGAATATTTTTTCTTCGACACCCGTTACCAGTGACAACTGTATACCACGATTAGTGCTTTCGGTGCCTTACTTTAAAGAATGTGAATAAAAATATCCTTACAATGTACGTACGTTAAATATTTACACATATGTGTACTTTTGTCGTGTTTTGTGTGTTGCCTATCTTTCTAACATTTATTCTGCCTTCTTCGTCGCATCTTGTGTGTGGTGAACATCAAAGTGTTATTATAAGCAAAGGATTGTTTACTTTTCTTACAACCGTAAGTAGAATCACACTCTAAAGACCTAAACTGGTGACTCCGAACTAAACAACAAAAAAAAGTGGCAAGCATGAGTAGTAACGACAGCGATACAGGGACATCATAACGTAGCCGATCTAGACACCGACTGAGCAAATGTAAACGTATCTCCGACCCGTCATCATCATTGGAATTATTTAGAGTAGGCGTGTGTATGCCTCTCTTCTGGCCAAATTGAAAGGCATCATCAATATTCGGTTTAGGTAGAAGACGTCATCAACTCACCACCTTCTATAGGCAAGTATGATTAACTAAAGAGAGAGCTGATTAAGAGCTTGTCAGTGTCGAAAGAAAGGAAGACAAAGCAGCGTCTCCAGTCTGAAGAGCTTGGTGACCATAATTCGTCTCAGTTTAAGGCACCTCCAGCACCTGGCTTGACCCACTATACCAGAAGACTTCCTTGGAACGATCTAGTAGAGTCGCTTATCCAACAACTTGCAGACCAACATCGCATCGCAGATGAGTTTATCCCTCACTGAACTCGCAGACCTTGTCTACAGGGTTCATGGCTTAGCACCTTCTTCATCTCACGTAACAACAGCCTCCACTTCATGATCATATTCGTCGCCGGATATGATGGCCATCATTATGGAATTGACCAAGAAAATTGACGCACTGTCTACGGTAGTCCACGGACGTACCCACCCACGTTCTAGACAAACTTCGAGTCATAGAATCCGTACTCCATTCAGATGAATGAATAAGAAGTCCCCGCACTGTTGATACCACTACAAGTTTGATAATTGGGCGAAGAAATGTATTCATCCGTGCGATTGCAAGTTGGAAAACTCACGGATCGATAATGGCGGCTGATGATTAACCTTCTTTTACTAGTCACCTCTTCGTGACGGATTGTAGGTGGATGCTCCAGCGACTTGTGTGACTTGTGTGTTTTCCCTTGACTCGCGCTTCCACAACACTGTTGTGCGAAGACTGAGTACCAGTTATGTGTAGTAAATGGGTAAAGTATATTTACTTAAGGTTATCTTCAGGTAGTTTCAAACTTAGTCTTACGTAGGGACTTCCCTTGGCGTTTCGTAGTTGCTGATGTAACTAAATTTTTTGTCGTTCTATAATCTAAATGTTGGTATTGTAAAAAAATTGTCAGTAGCAGCCTCTATTGTTAGCACTGACAGCCTTATTTCAAGTGTAAAGGTTGTGACTGGTGATAACAAAGATCGTAATTTATAACTTGAGTTTTAGGAAATTACACGACTCACAGGTACAGCATTCAGACCAAAACACAACACCACCCATTACATTCGCACCACGTCAAGTCCCCCAGTATCTTGTGCCCCAAGAAAGACTAGACCTACACAATTTTGAGATCACGAAGGCTGAATTCAAGGCAATGCTGGCGAATGGTACGGCTCGACTCTCACAGAACCCCTGATCGTCACTTTCGCACCTTGCCTTGCTTGAAGAAGAGCAGTAGATGGCACTCTTGCGGGGACCACAGGCTGTTGAATGCGAGCAGAATATCCGATAAGCATCCTATCAGACACGTCCATGATTTCTGTCATAGTCTGTCTGGTTGTAAGATCTTTTCCACCATCGATATCGTTAAAACTTACAACCAAATTCCCGCATTTGATCAGGATATTCTTAAAACAGCGATCATTATAACATTTGGACTCTACGAGTTTCCGTTTATGACGTTATGTTTGAAGAACTCTGATTAAACTTTTCAAAGCTTTCTAGATGAGATGACCTGTGGCCTAGATTTTTGTTACCCTCATCTTGAAGACTATTTGGTGTACTCAAATACGAGGCTAGGTATAAAGCGTATTTTCATCAGCTTTTCACACGAAAGAAAGGTTACGACGTGCTTATAAATATCACCAAGCGCGTCTTGTCTCTGTCTCACAGCATGACACCAAACCTCTGGAGAGCAAGGTTTAGGCAAGTAGCGAATTTCCAGTGTACAAGTTTACTTTTTTTACAACCGTGAGTAAAACTACACTCTGAAGACCTAAAAGTGTGTTATATATTTAACTTGCTGCATTTAACTTTTACTCGTTACGATTTAATTACATTATTTCTTTACTTATATTACTCAATCAACACTACTACATGATTTTTTTATTACACAACACATAAAACTACAATTCAACAAACTAACTCTACATAAATACATACAACTTCTCTTCGTCAAATATACAGCGTCGAATAATAATCACCGTTATTGAATATGCACATATTATTAAAAAACGCGATTACAAAGCGAAACAAAACGAAAGTTTGCTCGACTACTCCTCATCGCACAGCTCTTGCCATAAATCAATTTTAGGCCATGGGTAACAAATTGTAGTATACTGCAGTAAATCACGCAAAAAACTATAATACACTACCCATCAATGAATGTAAGAATACTCTACGTAAGTTGTTTCTAGGCTTATGCTATAGCTTGGGACCTGAAGTAATGTGGTCCGGGTCCTCTTCAGAGAATGACGCCTGAGACCAGCCACACCACATACTCCTAGCTCCTGCGTCCCTGAGGAGTCGGAGATCCGAAGGGATTTTCCACCCCAATAAAAAGAAAGAAAAACAAAAAGGCCACTTATATTTCACACATATACTTATACTATAGCCAAACAAAGAATCTATTACATTCTTATTTTGAAACAATATGTTAGTAACATATTCATCCTCCTCATATATCACGCACACATAGACATACACACACACACACACACACACACACACACACACTATAATACACACAACGCCTTTACATACATTACTTATTAATTACTTAATTAATTATTCACACCTTATGGATAATTATTTATACTTGTATATTATGTATATATACTGGCGAAGTCAAAACGATTTTTTTATTATATTTTAACTATTCTTCTCTATTTTCTTGATTTGCCTAAATAATGAAAATTTCTAAAACAATTTTAAACTGGAAGGCGCTGGAGGCTGTACCTCAGTTTACATTAGTACAATCGTCAAGGAATTCTCTTATCATATTTAAAACGCCTTATGAGAAATTCAAGTGCTTAAGTTAAGAGAAAAATGTTAAAACCAAAATTGTTATAAAAATTAAATGTCTTCACAGTAAGCTTCTCTGAGATTTTTATTCATTTCTTCCAATATCCTTATAGACTAAATCCCATTCGATATTGTACTTACATTATTTCCAAATTACACGCTAATTAAACTTAAGAATACAAATTAAACAGAGTGTGCACAGCGCGCGTGTCAAAGTTGCCTCGCGATATTACTACTAACTTACTAGTTAGTGCGTGCACACGACACTGCCAGCACGCACAATAACCACCAACGTCCCGCGTAACCATCTGGGACACACAAAACCACCCTTTCCAATACATCTATATTATATCTCCAGCCTCTAATAAGCCTACAGATATAAGTTACAAGTGTGTGTTTCCGCCCGACCCTCAGCTCATTAAATCCCACCAAACCTAAAATAAATACGATCCTACAATAATAATGGATATATAATAATGGATAAAAAAGATAAACCTACCCAACAGTACTACTTCTTGAAAATAAATCTAATAAACTTTTTTTGCACACGGTCCAGCATGAGACTATTATAATAATAAGTCCAACGTGAAGCTCAGATAACTGCATTACATTCCAGTTGGCGCCTAACTAAAGCATTTTATAATGTGTTTTGCGTTGCGAGTTTTTGATAGTTCATAGAATGATTTAAAAAATGATAGTTTTGTCTATGTCGCTCAAAGGCAGACTTGCAGAAAATACTTTTAGCATTGAATCCGCCCATACATATCGTGCGTATAATAATTAAATAACACGATAATAAAATTAAAATTTTAAACCTTTGTTATTCTGCCTGTATGCTAACAAGAAATATAATGACTTTCTTCACGTTTTCTAAACAGAGACATCACCGCTAGCTCACCGTTTTAATAATAAATCTTTGTCGCATTTTTGTTCTCGCAATTTTTACTAACAAAGAAACTCCACGCAAAGCGGAGCTTCAAATAAATAATGCAAGGAACGAGCTCGTTGTGATATTCAATGTTTACATTAAAACAATCTTTGTAAAAATGGCGGGAGACACGCAGCCTCAGCTTCGAGAATATGGTGATGCGTTAATGGGATACGGTGTGTTTACCCATACCAAAGTTTTCTGGGGGAGTGAAGTGCTCCCGCCAAGTCGAGATGTTTTTATTTTTATTGGATACGTTTCTAGATTAAACTAGAATTAGTAAACATGTGACAAAGATAAGGTTTATGTTATATTATACAACGTAAAATAAGGTCGAGGATATCCGCAAGAAAACTAAGGTTACCGACAAAGCTCTTCGAATAAGCAAGTTGAAGTGGCAATGGGCAGGCCACATCGCTTGTAGAACCGACAACCGTTGGGGAGGAAAGGTTCTCAAGTGGCGACCACGTACCGGAAGGCGAAGCGTAGGTAGGCCTTCCACTAGATGGACTGACGACATAGTCCGAGTAGCGGGGAGTCGATCGATGCAATTGGCGTACAGTCATACGGCGTGGCGTTAAGTAAAGAAATTTATACTATACGATGGTTAAAGGCCTTAAGAAACTGTCAAGTAATTAATGTAAATAAAAATGAATTGTTTGATTTTTTCAAAGCCTGAGTCGTATCAATCTAAAAGTTCTGTAGGCGACAATTTGTTTCATAGGTTCGAAGAAGAGGTTTTATTAAGACTTGTTCTTGAGCAAAGATACAAGGAAAGACAAGAATCTAAGAAACAAGTAAGGAAATTTTGCCGCGTTACACGAAAATGATTACTAGGTCTAGTCATATAGGTTGAACCACATGAATTAAAAACTGTATAATAAGTATTTAAAACTTACTTTTAATTTGACAATTAATTCAGTATTAAAGTCAAATTAGTAATTTTCGAGAACAGAGAACTTTTTTAGATATGGCAACTTTTTTACAAGTAACGTATTTGATCGTATGAATAATTCATTGTAAGCAAGCGATAGAATTTTATGACATAGTTTCAATTGCTGCGTGTTTTATCTGAAGAGTGTTTTAGCGGTTGTTTATAATAAATCCAATATACAAACATTAAACTAAGTGTTATCACTTATTTTTTAAACTTTCACGTTGCATAATATGAGATCGTATGATAATGAGGTGGAATTTCAAAATCTTTCTGAGTTATACTCTGACGTATAACTTCTAAGCAGTAGAACCACGCTGATATCAGCACGAGCGGGCCGGTTCGACCGGGTCAGTATTACCCTCCCACAGAAGACCAACCTAAAGTGCTAGCATCCGTGCTGTCGTGTTTCATTGGCGAGTGTGAGACTCATTGATGCAGGGGTGACAGTTGTCGTGGTAATTCTTACACTGTCACGATGACTGTCATAACTTTTACGTCCCCAAGCGGGGTGTGAAAAAGCATCTCACTAGGCCGCTGTAGTGTGGGTCACCATACTGCATTGTCTGCATTTGCAATGAGTATAGTGGCCCCAACTCTTGGATTCTATTCATGCTTTCCATCAGGCAGATTAGAGTCACTTTGGCAGGCTCTTAAGATATAAAAAAAAATAAGAAATATAACACAATCAACTAGAACTAACTTGAACGGAAATTCACTAACTTTGGTGAGGATTTTGTTACTCAATCGAATGGTATCTTTCCTGTATCGTAAATTTGATTACTATCGAGGAATTACAATCGCTAAAGGATACGCTTGTCTTATTCTGTGTCTTGAAGTGACACGCATGCACAATTCCTAATGATTCGGTATCCAGTTGTGACATATTTAGAGTACCGAGTAGCATCACCCCTTTCCATCTCATGGGTGTCATAAGAGCCGATTAAGGAAATAAACTAAGCAAAAGTACACTACTCGAAAGAGAATAAAAATTTGAAACAAATCTTATACCAATCCGTCTGGCCAATGGTACAGTAGCATAAAGCCCTGTTTTAGAAGGAGAGCCATGTTGCCGGCAGTGGACTATTAAAGATTTTAATGTATGTACGTATAATGATGATGAGATAATACTTGAGATCATTCTATTCGTTTGTGTAAATCATATTTACACAAACGAATAGAATGGTAGTATTGTACTCGAGAAAGATTTAAATAATTTAATTTTAACTTGAACTCAATTTTAAGTTTTCAAACCAAATTTTTTCCTCGTCATATCTCAAATGAATAAATAAAATCACATAAATAAAACAAGACATTAAAATATCTGAAGGTTTATAAACAAGCATCGATTTAAAAGAAAAAATATGTAATGTGATATAATGAAAATATTTTAAAACCTACCTCATTAGTTTCAAAATCATTATTTTCATTCATCATTATCATCTTCATCATCAACAGCCTTTTACAGTCCACTGCTGGACATAGGCCTCTCCTTAGCAAGGAGGTTTTGGCCTATTATACCACGCTGGTCAGACGGGTTGGAATAGTTTGTTCCAAGTTTTCCTTCTTTGTTCCGTTAGTCACCTCTTACGACACCCACAGGATGAATAGGGGTGGTAACACTATGTATTCTTAATCCGCCACAACACGGACAATACATCTATTATATATATAGATATACATCTCATATAAGTATCTATAATAACTATTAGTTAAGCAATTATAATAGGCAATGATATATGACGTAGATAAACTATCTATCCAAAAATTTAGATCAGTACGAGCGACACAACGATTTTACTGATATTTGGCATTAAGCAATTTTTTCCTTATGATCTTACCAAGTGAGTATCGTTACTGGAGAAAATTTACCTTCACAATAATGTATATATCAAGTGTACTTAAAAAACAGATGGACGCAAATAGATTCACACAAATATCAGTATTTTATTCCGAGTGAAATCGAAGTCAAGAATCGAATGCTCCATCGCCGTACAATATCAAAGTCAGATTCAAAAGTTGAATTAAGTGCGTATCTAAGCCAATATCTACTAGATAAACTGTAAGTTAGATACTTTTTTTATTTGAATGAGCAGGTTTGCACAAGTGTTTTTACGTTAAATGTGGCTTTAGTTTAATCATGGTTGGCGAGCTGCCAGGAAAAGTGTGCAACGCAGTTGGCCATTAGAGCATGGTGTACCGTTTAGCAAAAGTACGTAATATTCACGTGGCTGTTAATAATTACTTGTAGGATTTGTACATATACTTAAAATTCGTAAAACGCCTATTTCATTTACTTTGTATCACTTTCAGACCATCCATCCAGCTATTTAACCAAGCAAACATACGCTCGAAAAATATATCACTTTTTTTGGCGCAGTTCGGGAAAAATACAACTTTAGACAAGACACGACAAAAGTCGTGACTTGTTAGAACGCAGTCAGAGGTATTATACATATTATAAACCTTAAAAGAAATCAGCGTTTATCAATAAAACTTTCACCGAATACATTCAATGATTATGTTTCACAGCACATCATCACATCAACAGTCTTGAATATCCCACTGTCGGTCATAGGCCTTTTCGTAGAAAGGAGATTTTGGTCTACTATATCACACTGTTCAGATGGGTCAATACAGAATTTGTATCAAGTTTTCCTTCTCTTTTGCAGTGATGTTGTCCTGCATAAATTGCTCCCTTAGTCATTTATGACACCTACATTGAACAGACTTTTAACTATACCAAGTGTAATCAGACATGTTTGTAAAACGTAGCGTATTTAAAATATATCAAGTGAATTTATTTTCTTTTGAAAACATGGAGTTTTAATTATATTTTGGAGATGCTAGAGGCGAATTCTCGAAAATTCAAAAACTCTAGTCAAAAAAGCTTTAATCAAAGACCCTTTGTTGTCTACTCTGTCCACACAAAATAATATGAAAGGAGATCCATACGCACCTATGAAAAAAATAAAAATCATTATCTAACGATTTTTAAACATATTTCATCTAAATTTATAATTTCAAAAATACATTCGTGGACTTATAATGTGCCTTCGTCATAAATAAGTTAGAATTAATAATTAGGTATAAACGAAAATAAGGTGGATTTCTTTAATTTCCTGTTGCTCCCTTTGTTAATGACAAATTTTATATACGACTGTTCATCCTTTATTCTTTTTTTCTTTTTATTTTAATAACTTGCCAAAGTGACTACTATGCTTGATGGAAAGCATGAATAGAATCCAAAAGTTGTAGTCACCATACTCGTTGCGAATGCTGACAATACAGTATGGTGACCCACATTATGGCGGCCTATTACAATTTTTTACGCCTCACTTGGGGACGTAAAAGACATGACAGTCATCGTAGCATTGTGTTGCACATATTTACCACGGCAACTGTCACCCCTGCATTAATGGGCCTTCGGTCTCCCAATCACTAACGAAACACAACAGCACGGATGCTGTCACTTAGGTTGGTCTTCTGTGGGAGGGTAGTACTGCCGCGGACAAGCCGGCCCGTTCATGTTGAAACCAGCGTGGCTCTACTACCTGGTGATTTGGCTCCTTTAGGGGTAGAGTTATATAAACATATATTCTTAGTGGGTACAACATAAAAGCACTAGCTGCCAAAATTTCAAATTTATGTTCCTTATGGCTAAGTCTTTACGTGGATCAATCAGTCGGTCAATGACGGAAAGTAATTTTGTTCATTATTACGAATACCTACCTAATCAGAATGATACCTACATCATTAAACTCGGTGATACTTTCTTAAAAGTTATTTTTTTTAATTCACGGCTGGTGGTTTAAACGGTCGCCATGTCGCTCTTTACTGCGTTGAGTGTTGTTGGATTCAAATCCCACAAGGGACTACAATTTGTGTAAACTACAAACTGTTGTTCTGAGTCTGAGGGTTCTTTGTGTCCGTTTCTTTGTAAAGATACAGGCGTAGTTTTCATAAAAAAAAATTATGTCAAAAAATATTTTGAAAACGAGTTTAAATGATTCAGGAAAACCACTCCACTCACACCAGTGTAGGGCGTTCACAGTTATCGTCGATGTTTATGTCATTAAAGTTCTAAGTTATGAGTATTTGCCAAATATAACCCACTTAATATTAAAACGTCGCTATGCTTGTACATAGAAGCACTAAAAAAAGTCATTTTAACAGTATTTTTTTGTGAACTTAATTTGTTGCTTTACTGAACCGATTCACATTCACTCCTTTACAAATGTCAATTCAGAATTCTCATTGTGTTTGTCGGGCGCAAAGATTCGACTTCATAACGTTAATAACTAAGCAATGAAAAAATTCACCTCCCTATAACCTATTAAAAACTAAGACGCTCATGTAATTTGGGGAGATCCTGTAATTAAGTGGGATCCCGCATAATCCCGGTAATTTTAATATAACACCGGGAATTCCCGCCTCTCGGCGTATTATGCGCACAAGTTTTTTATTAATGAATTCTATTTTTTGACGGAGAATTTAATTAATTAGAGGATGCTCAGCCAAAGTAGATTGTAAGGAATTAAATAGTATACATCGAATAATATTCTCGTAATAAATCGTTAAACGGTGTCATTATATTAACGAGAAGATTTCATTAAGTACTTATTGTAACAATAACACGTTTTTAAATGAGTGTTCAGGTATAAAATCGTACTGGTGAAAATGTCATCATGATGTATTAAAATGATTGTTGTGATCTCTTTGACTTATATATTTGTATTCAGTCGGCGGGTCGATCCAGTTTCACCTGCATTCATCGTTTTTGTCATCATTAGAGTAATTTTGCATTTTTAAGTCTGGTGGTGTGATGTTACATAGTTCTTTCTCTCTCTTATTTAATACTCATCAATATATATACTTATTTATATATATAAGTACACTATATATTATTCATGTGTGTAAATGTACTCATGTATGGTATATTTTCATTGTTAATGTAACAACCACTGTGCACCACCCTAAGGTCGCCTGGAAGAGAATGCCTTGGGCACTAAGTCCGCCGATGTACAAAGTGCATAAAAGGTAAATATATATATTGATGAGTATATTTATTGTATTAGAATGTGAAAGGTTACCTGGAAGCAATTTCTTTAATGCGATAAGACCGCCATTTGAAAATGGCGGTACATGGTCACTCAATTGAAAAGCTCTTACTGTATATAATCTGTAAAATTTTTGGTGTACCATAAAGTTTATTCTATTCTATAGTAATAGTCTAGAAAGCAATTAATTCAAACACATAAATTTTCATTATCGACGTCATCATCATCTCAGCGAATTTTCGTTGTTGAACGTAGGCCCCCAAGGCCCTCCACAACAACCAGTACTGCGCTGCCCACATCCAACGGTTTTCCGCATACCTTCAACAGGTCATAGGAGTTTGCTATATTCACCACGTTTGGTAAATGCGTTGGCGATCGCATTGACACGATAATGTGTTCACTAAGATGCTGCTGTGCATCCTTTGGTGTGCTATATATTAGCCGAATTTTATGACACACACATTGTTTATAGCTGCTATTCTCCACCACTTAAAAACAAAATGACATGTGTTTGAAGAGAGAAACAAAGAGTGTAAATCTCTTATCATAGTATTGCATAGAAATATGTACTATTAATGTTGATTTCGGTTTGCCTCACTTGCTCACAGTCTCCACCAAAAGTAGAGAAAATTATGAAACCTTACAAAACATTAAAAAAAAGGCCCGTGGCAGCACACGGCTAAAAAATAATATCTTTCATATCAGTTACTTTGTTCTATCCTACCCTTCGGTAAAGGTTTTTGGTTTAATTAATTAAGCATTACTTGATGATCAAATTTCTTTTTTAATTGAATTTCAGTTAATTATTTTCAAACATAATTAAAAGAACTCGATGTACTTTATAATACTATTTCGTTTTGTTTTCATAAATTCTGGTTGCCTTTTATTTAAAGTGACATCTACACATGTGTTGTCCTGAGTGTCTGCCTGTTTCATCAACACAGAGCTTAAACCGTTGGGGTTACAAATTTGAAATTTTGATGATTTTTATATTGTAAACTACTGGAATTGATAATTTTTTATTTTCTTTGTCATTTTAAAGTAATAAACACATATAATAGTTATTTCTCTCTGTAGAATGCTACAGCAGCCTCAGAAATAAGGGGAGGAGGTCCTCCCTTCCTCATTTCTTGCCATTCAAAAGAACAATTGAGGAAACAAATTGTGAGTCTGAAGTTTTAAAAAGTTAAAGATTTGTCTGCAGTACTGCGTGATGGTGTTCCCTCTCTCCTCAATAAGTCTTAATCGTATTTTACGACCCCTCGAGAAACGAGACGGAACTAAACATTTGAATTGAAATCGTGTGAATTGTTAACAGATTGTATTGATTTTAAAGACAAACTGCTTCACCGCTCATGTTATATAGGCTACTTCGTTCTTTACAGAATTGCTTGCTTTTATTTTAGTATTTGTTTTAAATATTATATTTATTTTACCGATTTTAAAAGAGGAGGACATTCTCACCTTCTACCGAAATATTTTTAACCTCAGAAACTAGTACTCTGAAGTCATTTATTTATTGTCGCGTCACTCGGTGGTAAGTGATCACCGAGGCCCTCTACGGACAGCTGGACACAGATGTATTGACGGGTTTGTTGATTCCTACCTTGGATAAATCTTTGTGATGTGATGAATGCGGTTATTCATTCTGTTTGGGTGTAGTTTATCCATAATATGTTCACCTAATTCGGTTTTGTCTGTGATGTCTATCAATATCGCAATATTGTTTACATTATATCTGAGTTTTGATTTACGAGTAATACAAATATGTTGTAATTTTATTTCAAAAGTGCATGTCACCCAAATTTAAAAGATGGGTACATTAGCCGTAAATTCATGAAATATGATGAAATCGGTGTAAACAATTGTTGGTAGGCCGATAAAGGAACAAAAATAAGATAAAAAATATGCTATAGCGTAACTGCTGTTAAATAGTTCAGAAAAAAGGTTTTGAAAACAATCTAATGTAAAGGTTCTTTATGTAAATTTTATTAAGGAACATGAATAATTAGGTCATCTCACGGAGGTAATTAGGACGGAGTTTGGTTATTATTTTCTTCACCATGTGCCAAAAAAGTGAAACTTATTTTTTTTTTGTAGCAACCTACTATAGTGACTCTATCTGCCTGATAGAAAGCATGAATAGAATCCAAGAACGTGGTGGTCGCCGTACTCACTGCGAATGAAGACAGTGCAGTATGGCGACCCACGCTATGGAGACCTATTGAGATACTTTTTCACGCCCTGCTTAAAGGACCCGGGATCGTAGTAGGAGGAAAACACGTGCGCTGGTAATGAATTTCAGACCTTAACCGTCTTGCATAGAAAGGTAGAGCCGAACCGTTCAGTTCGGGAGCGTATGTCTACCATTCTGAAACGGTTACTTCCAAGGCCAGCACGAGTTATCCTGTAAAAAAAATTTGTGTAATACGACGAGTGGTTGTTATTTAAATGACATACAAATGGTAGGAACTGACATTCATGATGACCTACTTAGTACATTGTTACGATTAAGGCAGCATAATTGCGAGAAACTGCTGAACTTCACACATTGAGAAAATGTATGGTCAGGTACTCGTTTCTGAAAATCAAAGAAACCTACAAATTATTTTGTGGAGGGAGACCGAAAGTAATTGCATATTTAAAACTAAACACAATTACGTACGATACCTCGTTCACGCTTTATTCGCGCGCTAACTGCCTCGCACAATTAGGAGATGATTGTGACAATTTAGAAATCAAACATTATTTTATATAGATGGCTTACTCACATTCAACAAGAGCAGGGTCAAACCTTATTTATAAAACAGTTACCTGAATACTAGATTCAGCCTATTTTAATCTATGAAAATATGGGTCGAACCATACAAATTTAATTATAGAAAGTAGATAGTGTGAGTGGTAATAAAGGCATTTACATTCACAACTGTCGTTTTAGGTTTAAATTGGTACCCTACGACAGATAAATTTAAATCTGCACTAGAGGTAGGTCATTAGTTCGAACGGGTCACGAAAAGTAAACTCTTTTCGGCTGTTGCCACGATATGCGACCGTCCAGGACTAAATAAAGATCAAATGCATAATGTAAAAACTCTTGCTTTATAAATCAGACTTGGTCTCACCGGTTGGTAAAAACATCTAAGATTTTGTACAAGAAGTAAATTCTAGAACAGTGAATGTGAACATCCAATGGATATAGAACTGTAAATTTTGCCGACGCAACCTTTTCTGCTTATGAAACACGTAATTCTCTCTGTTCATTGGATGAGAGCGGTGAAGTTTACTTACTTTGTTCCAAGTCAAAAGTCACGCCATTGAAAACACTAACCATCCCTAAACTAGGGTTGTGCAGTGCTTGCGGGTGGCTCTGGACAAGACGGAGGCCCTTTTGTTCCATGGGCCCTGTCGTGGTCCTCCCTCCGGCGCCTCAATCGTAGTCAATTCGGTCCTCGTACCGGTTAAGGCCCAGATGAAGTATCTGGGCCTGATCTTCGACGGCAGGTGGCTCTTCGACGAGCACTTCCGACAGCTTACTCCAAAGCTGGTCGGCGCTGCTTCTGCCCTTGGGTGACTTTTGCCTAATTTGCGTGGAGCCAGCGTCGCGACGAGACGGCTATACACGGGGGTTGTCCGGTCAATAGCGCTGTATGGTGCACCGGTGTGGGCGGCGGCTCAGACCGCCCAGAATAGAGCTCGCCTCTAGCGCCCTCAGAGGATATTGGCGGTTAGAGCCATACGCGGTTACCGCATCGTGTCGACGGAGGCAGCGTGTGCCTTGGCCGGAACTTCTCCGTGGGATTTAGAGACGGAAGTGCTCGCCAAAGTTTATCGGCAGACGGCTGACTTTCGGGCGGGTAGCGGCATACGGCCCCCGCCTGAAGAGATGTGCGAGTGGCAAGGGGCCGCTCGTCGAGCCACGATGACTCGTTGGTCGTCCCGGCTGGAGGCGCCACGTGCTGATCTTGCCGCTGTGGAGGCTCTCCAGCCGGTCATCGCCAAGTGGGCGGGGTGACAGCACGGGACCCTTTCCTTCCGACTGACGTAGATCATTTTCGGGCACGGTTGCTCCGGGAGGTATCTGCATTCGGCCGCCAGGAAGGAATTGAGTCCCGCCTGTCACCACTGCGACTGCAGTGAAGACTCGGCTCAGCACACGCTAGCGGTTTGTTCCGCCTGGGCGGCGCAGCGTGGGGTCTTCACTGCAGTTATTGGAGGAGATCTTTCGCTACCGGCCGTCATACGCTCCATGGTCGGTAGCGATAGTTATTTTACCGCGGTCGCAACCTTCTGTGAAGATGTAATTTCGCGGGAGGAGGCGGTGGAGAGGGCCCGGGAGGACGATCTCCACTCGGACCCAATTCGCCGCTGGCGAGCCGGTCGGCGGAGACGCGCATACCAGCGCCTCATGCCGCCTTGAGTGTGGCCGCGGATGGACGGGACGGATTTTGCCCTCCATCCGCTATAGTGGCCGGCCGCGAGGAGGCGACGTCCGCATGTGACGTCGCCTAAATGGAGAGTTTACCCGCAGATGGTGCCCGCAGTAGCGGGCAGGTGCTAGGAGGGATCTGGATGTCGTAATAACATAAGAAGGATCCGGGAACAGCTGTTCCCGGATCCCTCTTATGTTAGGCGCAGAGTGGCACACCGTGAGGTTTTAGTCGGTCCGATTCCGACACACCATCCCACCGTAAACCCCGGTGGGCGACGGCTCGGGGGGATTGCCATAATTTAAAAAAAAAAACCAAAAGGGTTGTGCAGTGCGTTGTTATCCGCTGAGTTGAACGGTAAGATACGACGTGTCGTAACTCGTTGTGTATATTAGGTGGATTCAATGGTGGTACTTAGCTGGCTGTGCACGTCAACTCATAAACAATTAAAAGTGTTTGTCAAGAATCGTGCGTTCAAAATATATAAGTTGACGTAAAACGATGAGCGGAAGTATGCGCCAACCGATGAGAGCCCCCCTGATCTTGTTTCGTGCGACTTTGGTAAAATAAGTAAAAAGGTAAGTTGATTGTGGTGGAACGGGAACAGAATCACCTTTTCTATTTCGACCCAAGTTACAACCCACTAAAGTTGATAATACAGTGTCACCACGCTACATATCACTACCGGAAGTTAGACAAGTCGGTGTCGTAAACAAACTCATCGATAAAAATTAATATTTATTTTTAAATATTGAAAGTTTTTCTAAGGATTATAGAATTACATCTTGTGATCTAAGTAGTGATGAATTAAATTATTTCCTTCTTGGATCCTAACTCTAAGGTGATGGTGGTGGTGTGGTAAGGAGGTGGTGATCAGAGGAAGGAATCAAGAATGTATCATTGCCTTATAATAGTAAGTATCCTATGATTTCATATTCAAAACATCATTTATCAAGTCTTAATTTTGATCTCGAACATAAACAATTACTTCATTCAGGTCTTCAGATTTTGTCGACGTCATTTAGAGAAAGGTATTGGGTAGTAAATGATAAAAAGTTAGCTAGAAGCGTACCTAATAAGTGTATAGGCTGTCGGTGTTTCAAGGACAAGTTAACAGTTCTTGTCATGGGTAATTAGGGGTAGCAACATCTGGTTTCCGGAACGTCCCATTGAGGTTACTGGAGTAGACCTACCTGGTCTGTATTTAGTTACAGAAGAAAAAGACAAAGTTGTGAAATTACTAAGTGTCTCTTGGATTTTTTTTCTTCATTTAGAAATAGTATTTTAAGTACAGAAGCATTTATTCACAACCTTCAAAAGATACATCACTTCCGTACAAAGCCTTATATATTTATGTATGTGCTCATTCATAAACTTTATTCACTACACTTGTACATCGACGGACTTAATGCTCAGGGCATTCTTCGGTTGGTGTAGAAATTTTATAATCTGGCAGGCGCACAGAGGATAGATACATATTATGTAAACTTATAAATATATACGTAAATACGTATTCACAGCTGAACAGATCACAAATACAAAATTAACCATACATACAAGAATGTATGCACATATAGACGGACATACACATACACACACACACACACACACACATATATATATACATATATATTCACGTTTGAATATCAGAATATAAGGTATGTATGTTATGGTATATATGTAGGTATGTAACTATCTAAAGTTCTGCCAATTCATTGAGAAGGTGATCGTGAACTTTTTTTTGAAAGTAAATCGGTTTGTGGACAACCTGATTTCAAGCGAGTATACATTTCAGAGTAGTGCTGTTTGAATAAAAACGAACGGCTTACGAAGTCAGAATTGTGAGAGGGACACAAGAGAAGCAGATTATTCCACTTATATAAACAGATAAGTCCGCCTTTGTTACTTTTTGTGTGCATAAAGTATCTATATAAAATAAAAAAAATATTACTATGCGAAGATTCATATTGTGGTCATCATATTGTATCAATTATAGTAGCAACCTACTATATACTATAATAATACCTACCTACCTACCTACCTATGATACCTACCTATAACATATCGTGATTACTACTAATACTAAAGTGAATTAAATAAACATTTTAAATGAAGAGAAAATAATTTAAGTAAATTTTGTTCTGCTGAAAGTAGGAACTTTCCTTTCATTTCACCTTTCACTCCTTGTTTTCGGGGAAATTTGAAAAAAGGATGTTAAGTTCGTTGAATTTAAAGAACATAAAATGATGGCCACTTAACTTACCGACAACTTTCTACTTTGTTTACTCCAATAGGGGCAATGTTGTATTCCATTTTTTTTTGTATCCCATGACTGCCCATCCTAACGAACTCTCCTTATTAACTTCCGGAAAATTTCTTGTTGCCAAACCCCTTCCCATGTCAAGCCTATCGCAGCAGATCTTCCACCGAATTCACCGTTATAAACAACATTTCTGGTGGAAATGGTAGGATGAACACCTTACAAAGTTACCACAATATACAAAATGGAGTCAAACTATCTGGAAGCCAAAAATCAGCGACTAGGTAATTGTTAAGGAAGTCAACCAACCAACCTAAAAATGTAAAATTAGTGATATTCAGGTGTTGTATTCAGGGAGTGATTAAATGTCGCGAGTCACTGTCGTCAAAATGTTCAATGACATTTTGTACATTATACACCAACGGAGGTAGACTATTCCATTTCAACCGCATAATTAGTATACTATAACTCTTAGCAGTTCACCTCAAGAATATGTATAGTGTAAAATCTAAAATATGGTATATTTCTTCAAAGGTTACCAACACGTTCAACCAACAGTTCATGGAAATAATCCTAGAGTATAATTCCTTTCGTTGCAATATGGTTCTAGCACTCAAAACTAATTTTGGTATTCTGTATGCAACTATCGTACCATTAGCTAGATTATTGGAGTCAAATAGTCCCTTCATTTTTTCTTCCAAGTACAAATTTACACATTCATTCATATTATTTTCACTTAAATCTTCTTTCGATAGTCTTTTTATTTAATTCTCATTTCTAGCATTGCTCAGCTGACCGCAATTACTAGAAATATTCAGAACTCGTCCATTGTCTCATACTAAAGGAAACAATAATTCTTTTAGTCGTAATTTATGTCAACAATATATTTAGATTCTTTATAAGAGTTGGAGTATAATAAACCAGTATTTCCTACAGTTACATTATTTATTAATATAGCTATACCCCATAATTTTCTTTGATATGATCTCTGAACTTAGTGATGCTTGATCGATCAAAAACATCGAGTTGATATTCAAGTTTCAAACTGAGTTCGTTGAGTTTCACTTCTGCAGTCTTTCCTCTGCCATTATTTCGTGATATAAGGTAGACTATTCTATCAAATCATTTTAATAAATCTTTGACAATTGCAAATCCGGTACCTTTATTAGACATAGTGATTACAGCAACTTTCGCCATCTTGTTCTTGATTGCCTATTGAGCAAAAGACAGACAGTTTTATTAGTGCTGTTGTTAGGAGTGTATTAATCCGTGTAGTGGATTAAGATCGTTATTCATCCCATGGGTATCGTAAGCGATGAAGAAAGCAGTAAATCATACAATACAATATTACTGCGAGGAGAAGGAAAACTTGTAAGAAACCTTGTACCAACCAGTCTGGCTAGCGTGGTGTAGTAGACTAATATCGCTTGCTTATGGAGAGGCCTAGATCTAGCAGTGGACGATTAAAGGCTGGAAATGTTGATGACTATTGTAAGAACCATGACGGGTACCGGTTCTCGGAGATTTATGCGTATTGTTTGTACTGATAAACTTGAGTTTATCGTTTCCAAAGTATTTTATTTACATCTATATACATAATAGAAAGTCCTTGGGTTACTGATTTAATGCTAATGACTCGATAAACATTTCTTATTATTTTAATTTAATTTTTTATCAAACATATCTTTTAACGAATGTGTGACTATAAAATACGTACTAAAATTAGTAAAAATAATAACTTTTTACTAAAAAGTTAATCCAAATGAATAAAGCCCGGTCCTTTTGATACGAGCATCCATTCAAATAAATACTAGACAAAGTAGTTCAAAGGATTAAAATAAATTTATTTAATATGAGTTACTGTATGTTTAAAATTCATTTCATTTATATAAAGAACCATTGAAAAATATTCGAAATTTTTTTTCATCTATAATAATATCAACTGAGTTCTTACTATCCAAGTGACATTTATTTTAATAAACGATCTTATCTATCTGCTATTCAATTTTATTGATTGCTTCTGCATTTGGTGACTAAATGATTAAATCAGGTAATATACTATTGAGTACATTGAACATTCATGAAATAGTCGGCCACATTCTCATCTCATCGCGAACAAAATTTAGAAAACATCTCTGCTTTAAAAATTCTGATTTTATTTATTATTAAACCATGTTTCTATTTAACTAACTATATGCTGCCATGCCTTACTGTGGCACATTGTGGTTACATTGGTAAGAAATAAAATTGACGAGAAAAAATTAGTAAAAACAATCTCTGAAACATATTGCATATCGTGCTAAAATTTGGGTTTGATTGGTGCAAAACTGTTAGTGTGGTTGTTTGATACCAAGCGTGGTATCGTTGGACTGGGTGTGTGACACTAGTAGGGATTCAAATAAAACCACTGTGCACTGTACTATGGGTTCGTAGGACTCCACGGTTTAATTGGCTGTCGCCTTGTACTAAACTACACGTTTTGTTCTCCTACAATTTTGTTCTCCTACAATTTTGTTCTCGTCATACAAAATGTTTGTAGGCCTTATAAACTAACACGTGTAAAACAACGATAGCGCGATCTAAGTTTGTAACAGCTCCCTCTAGGGAACGTAACGGTAAGTAATATTTTGGTTTCGACTTTGATCGCACTATGCTGTTATTGGTCTCGAACATACCACCCACCAAGGACGTTACTGACGGAATGTCCTTCTAAAAATGAACTGAGCATTACAATAAAGTTGCAAAAAAAATATAAAAGAATTGAACTGTAAACCATAAATACACTATATAAAAATAAGTTGAACTGTATACAAGAAAACCAATTTGATCTAAAACATTAACAAATAAAACACGTATTGTGTCGTGTTGTAAACAACAATACAAACTTAATGACTAAAACTTATTCTAGCATATACGTATATAAACATGATTTCATGGATCGCACACCGACATCAATTTAACTTAACATGTGTAAATAATAATAAAATAATTACTTATCCCTTTTGTTGTACAATTCGATAAGTCTATCATCCAATAGTGAATAAAAGATTACAGTAAAACAAGTCCTATGTAGCAACTGGTAATATGCAAACCTTAGATGTTGGCCTTTTGAATGTTGAAGACTGAGTGCGCACAGTGACTACACGGGTGATACCATCATCACCAGGGTGTTTCTCTAATATGCGACCCATCAACCAACGAGTCGGTGGCAAATTATCTTCCTTTATCAACACAACATCCCCAATTTTAGGTTCGGGAACTTGACAAGACCACTTATAACGATTCATCAAATTACCTAGGTATTCTTGGGACCAACGTTTCCAGAACGACTGTACCATTTTTTGAACTAATTGCCAGCGTGACAAATGACCCATACTTGCATTATCGTATTGTTTATCTGGTACACTTACCAACGGCTCTCCAATTAGGAAATGTCCAGGTGTTAAGGGTAACGGTTCGCCAGGGTCTGTGACGTAAATAACACTCATCGGTCTAGAATTTAGACAAGCTTCAACTTGGTTGAGGAGCGTGGAGATAGTTTTTTTTTTTTTTTTTTTTTCACTGCTTTTTTGTCCCTGTATTCTATTTGATTGTCCTTGATGTATTCCTTTGTGTCCTTTTTGTCCTGATTGGTATTTACCTTTGTTCTTGTTTGATCTCGTTGTCCTTTAGTAATATGTTCTATTGATCTTATTTTATCTACTATTTCCTGACTGTTGCTATTCCACTTTTGTAGTTGAAATCCACCTTTACTTAACAAGCCTGTCATTTGTTTGTATATTTCGAGTCCTGCTTCTACGCTATGACAACCGGTCATTAAATCGTCCATGTAGAAGCTGCTGAAAACTCTGTCCTTAGCTAACGGGAAGTTCTCACCTTCATCATAAGCGATCTGATGCAGGGTTCTAACTGCCTGATATGGTGCTGATGCGGTACCAAAGGTAACGGTCATGAGCTCATAATCAGTAATGTCTTTCTCAGGACTGTCTCGCCAGAGTATGCGCTGAAATATTGCGTCTTCTTCGGCTATCCTGACCTGGCGGTACATTTTGATTATGTCTGCTACAAGGGCTATAGGATGAACTCTCCATCTTAAAACAGTGTGTCTTAAGTCCGACTGTAGTGTAGGTCCTATCATCAGCGTGTCATTGAGTGAGACTCCGTTACTGTTCTTTTCAGATGCATTGAAGACAACGCGAACCTTTGTGGTACTTTTGTCTTCCCGCACAACCGCATGATGAGGTAAGTAGTCAGCTACCTCTTTATTTTTGTCCTGCCCTTTTACTGGTCTCATATGTCCTAAACTTAAGTACTCATTCAAAACTTCGGTATAATTATTTTTTAATTGTATGTTGTTACTTAGTCTTTTCTCTAATGCCTCGAACCTTTTTTTAGCTATAGTACGTGAATGTCCTGCTTTACAAGGAGGATCTGCATCTCTAAACGGTAATCTGACTAAATATCTTCCATTGCTATCTCTCTTAGTTGTGGTACTATAGAGCTCTTCGCATTTCTTCTCTTCAGGTGTAAGTAATTTCTTTGAACTAATGACCTCTTCAATTTCCCAAAACTTTCTCAAAAGTTCGTCTTCTCGTATCTGAGCATGCATGACATTTATCTTATTTGACGTGTCGTTTTTTTCAGAGTTCACTGTTCCAGATAGGATCCAGCCCAAGGCAGTGTTTTGTGCTATAACATTATTGGAAGGACTTTTTAGCATACCCGACCTAATAATGCAACAGTAAACGTCAGCCCCTAAAAGAACGTCAATTTTATTAGGAGTGTTGAAGCCTGGATCTGCTAACTGAAAGTTTGTAACACCTATCCAATCCAAGTTTGTGTGAATGCTACGTTCAGGTAACATTCCGGTGATTTTGCTTAGTATATAAGCATTTACACAAATTTTAAACTCTGGCTGAATGCGAGATTGGATGTTGACCTGTACCATGTTCCTAATCATGGTTGAACTTTGACCCCCCAGACCTGAAACGAAACCTCGAATAGGTATCTTTTTCAGTCTGAGGGCTTGAACTGTGGCTTCTGTGATGAAGCACGCTTGTGAACCTTGATCCAATAAGGCACGAACTGTGTGATACTCACCTAACCCCGACTCGGCATTTATTAGCGCTGTAGCTAATAACACCTGTCTAGGTTTGAGTACCTTACCTGTAGACAAACATGAAACTATCGGATTAGACTCCGTTGTTGCACTAGCACTATTGATAGTTTGGTTTGCTGTGGTTTGTCTATTCTTCTGTGGATCTTGGCTTAGATGCAGGAGAGAGTGATGACGCTTCTGGCAAAGTTTACAAACTGTTGATTTTTTACAATCACGTACGATGTGATTGCCACCTAAACAGTTGAAACAAATATTGTTTTGCGACACAAACTTGCGCCTAATCTCTATAGGTTCTTTAACGAATCGTTTGCAGAAACAAAGTTTGTGATTCTCTGTGCAAAATTCGCATCTTACCTTCATTGTACTAGTTGCCACCATTGTCTTTGTACTATGAGCGTTCAAACTTACACCACTGACCCGATGAACCGTACCTCTGTTTGAACTTGGTTCTAGACATTCTAGAGCGCGAAAACGATTTTCGATAAAAACTTGAAATTGATTGAAACTCGGCAAGTCGTTATTGGAATCGTTACAAACACTGAGCTCCCATTGTTTTCGTGTTTCATCATCTAACTTGGAAGTGATTATATGTATGATAATAACATCCCATGTAGTCACATTGATACCTAAATTGGTGAGCGCATTTAAACAATCGCTTGTGGTGTCAAGCAGCTCTTTTAATGATGTTGCTGATTCCACATGCATACGTTTTTGACTAAACAATCTTTTTAAAATACAGTTTGTTAAGTATTTCTTGTTGCTATAACGTTTTTCTAATTGAGTCCAACACTGCATATAATTAGAATCGGTTATTGGCGTATGACGGATCAATTGCTCTGCTTCACCACAAAGATGACTCTTCAAATAATGAAGTTTTTGCACATTGTCCAAAGATTCATTTTTATGAACCAACGACATAAAAAGATCGTGGAAGGTTGTCCACTCTCCATATTTACCCGAAAAAGTCGGTATAGCTATTTTAGGCAACTGTACGAACGTATTAGCAGATTTACAAGTACTAGGATTCTGATCAGTTTGTAGGACTGGACCTTTAACAACAAGTGTTTTATTGAGTGTTGTTTTCAATAAACTTTTGTAAATTATATATATATCCTCTACTTTATCATAAATATCACTTGCCTCAGAGTTTTCTATGTCTTCTAGTTTAAAGTTTTCAAATAATTTAGAATTAGTATTTTTAAACATAGCCCAATCTTTTTCTAATAATTCTTGTTTTGTTTCAATATACTCTGAGGTTAATCTATCCTTACCGCTTTTCTTAAAATTAATCAATCCCTTATTTATGACATTATATAAACTTTTCATAAGATTAATTGACCCTTCCATTTTGGAGGTATGTTTAAAAAAAGTAAAATTTAACTTGAAATTAAATTTTTAAACTTAACTTAAGCGGTTCTGAAAAAAAACTACAAGTATCTCAAAATCAACTCTAAAATGTTCTAAGTCTCAATTATTGGTTAAAATTTTACAAGTGTTTTAAAATTCTAAAAGTCGGGTAGAAATCGGGCATAGGTTCCCCGTTCCCCCGTTTTTCTTAAATTATTCTAAGTTCTAAATCTACCATGCACACGAGAAATTTTACAAGTCCAAAATATTAACAACAAATTTTTACAAGTCCCAAATTTCTTGCGATTCTTCAAAGTAAATTATTTCATAGAAATAAAGTCTATAATAGTTTAACTTGATTGTTTGAATTTAATTACTGCTCAGGAACTAAATAAAATAAAAATTGTACTCACAAATTCACATTTGACACAAACACTTTGTTGACATCAAAGTAGCGACCTCTGGTGGACACTGGTTGATCTGCAAGCGGCTTCCGGTGAAAGGATCTGCTAACTTGCTCGTGATGTGTTGCGCTTCGCCTGTGTAGCACTGGATATTGCACGTCCTCTGTGGCGGCAATGTTGAACTAACACGCAGCGGCTGATCTCGCCAACAACGACAACAGACGTAGCTGCCGCTGCTGCGGTGAGCGTGTACTCTAGTGCAGCGATCCACTGCGAGTTACACGAGGGAGGCGACGCCAACGGTGACGCCGTAAAGTAGTCCTTAACCCGGCGCGTAGGACCAATGTTTGATACCAAGCGTGGTATCGTTGGACTGGCTGTGTGACACTAGTAGGGATTCAAATAAAACCACTGTGCACTGTACTATGGGTTCGTAGGACTCCACGGTTTAATTGGCTGTCGCCTTGTACTAAACTACACGTTTTGTTCTCCTACAATTTTGTTCTCCTACAATTTTGTTCTCGTCATACAAAATGTTTGTAGGCCTTATAAACTAACACGTGTAAAACAACGATAGCGCGATCTAAGTTTGTAACAGCTCCCTCTAGGGAACGTAACGGTAAGTAATATTTTGGTTTCGACTTTGATCGCACTATGCTGTTATTGGTCTCGAACAGTGGTGTTTTTGATGCGTGCACAAACCAAAATAACATTTAAATATTTAAGATTATATAACAATACAATTTAAAATCATTATCATTGCAATTGAACACTTCTACAAAAATGATTGGTGAATAGAATTGTTTATGGGTGAAAATTAATATGATTTCGTTATCAATATTACTACATCAGGTTGTTTCAGTCGTGGTTACAGGTCGAGCCAGTCTTTGCCGACGGTCTGTAGAACTTGATCTGAAGATCAGAGAAATAAAAAATATGTGATTATCTTTGTAACCTAATTTGTGACAAACTATAGATTGGACAAAGTGAAAAAGGAAGAACAAAACTCAGACTCACTTACTCACATACACGTACATACATATGAGTGAGTGAGTGACTGCAACACATGCTATGCTTACTATGGTATACAGTAAGCATAGCATGTGTTGTCTAAAAAAAATGAGAGATACTAGTATCAACACGTCCCTGAGTCATTGCACACGAATCTGTAATGATAAAAACTGTAGACAGTTAGATTAGGAAACTGTTATGGATATATTTTTTTTTTTTTCATATAATCGGATATAATCAGTAATTATACGTACTCGAATCCCTTATATAACCATTGTCATTTTTCTACTGAATTGTAAGACAAAAATAAAAAAATACAATACAATATTCGTTATCCAAAATGTTGGCAGACTACTAACCAAGATCGAGCGTGGTATATTTCATGGTCTGAGTCCCTTGTGGTTTTGTCTGGCTTTCAACCCTCTCGGCATTCTATTAGAGGATGCAGAAAGATGATTAAGTTATAAATCACCTTCTTAACATAAATGATTTGAAATAAACTAGCCTTCACTGAATTATAATTGACTACGTTGCCAAAGGTCACTGAAAACTTTAGTAATTCTATCAAGATGGAATATGGTGTAGACAAATGTACAGTCATGTGTGTAAAGAAGAGCGTGATTGTGGGATCTGAAGGAATAAAGCTTTCAGATGTAATAAAACTCAGATTTCTGCCTACCATCGAAACCTACACAAGTATCTAGGTTTTCCATAGTCCTGCAAATACCAGAATTTAGCGTGAAACGTTACGCTTCTTTAGCCGCCTGAACAAAAGCACTTAAAAGACTTTTAAGAACGGGCAACAAGGTGTGAGTCTATAATAGTTGGGTCTTGCCAGTTTTGATGTATTCCTTTGGTGCACTTAGATGGAAACAAACCGAATTAGATAGATAGATTAGACCAATAGGAGAATTCATGCATTGATGACTGCGTTCCGAACGCACCATCCGTATTCATTGTTTGCTGTTTATGTTGTATATCCCACGAAAGTTTGCAGGTCGTGATCTATTAAATATCAAAACCCTACGCAATCGCGAGATATACAATCACAGAGAATATTTTCTACATACTGATGTGGGAGTACATCGCAATATAGTTGCAGTGGATCCTGGCTTTACCTTACTCACTCTGGCTAAAGAGAATTGACACAAATCTGTAGTATTTATTACTAATGATCACAAGGAAGTGTGGAAGGTAAAAGAACTTCATGGTCGATTTTATCGGGTTCTACATGGGTCTGATATAGATTTTAAAGCATCTACGATTTGGCTGCGGTACGGTGATCTCTTAGGCGACACCAAAGGATTTGTTTGTGCGATTATGGACGACGTTATCATGATGAATAACTATCGAAAATGTCTCCTGAAAAAATAATACGGTTGACATATGTCGGGCATGCCACCGTCCTGAGGAATCTATTAGGCATATCCGTAGGTTGACCCTTATATTTACTCTTTGCGAGGCATTTCTTGGACATAACACGCCATATTTCCTCAGTAAACCATGGAGCTGGTAAATATTTAAGTTTGATCGATCACAAAGGTACGTGCACGTTATATTTATTGAACAGTAATATGTTGTACTAGATTTTCGGTAATATTTGGATTTTTTTATTTGTGTGTGTGTGAATCGAACAAAACAGACCAGTTGATGTTACGCGCACTCTCTATAAGCTTTGTAAGATTAATCCCGCCAAAACTACTTTATACAAGAATTCTCGGCTTTGCCTTGAGGGAACGGATGGTATAATAAAGAAATATAAAGTCATGATAAGAGAAAGTATCAGCTGGATATTGGCCATGACTGATCAGTAGAAGAGACTAGAATAAGGTCAAGAAGAGAAGGAGTGCAGTTAGGAAAGTGATGTGTAGCATCAAGTGTTAAAGGTTATAAGTTATTACGGTCTACTAGTTTGCATAGCGAATAAGAACGATTGTCATTTTTCACAAAGCAAGTATTTGAAGTATTAGTAATCTGTGACCATAAGAGGGAGAAAACATTTCTAGTAATTTTTCGAAGGAGGAAAATTAGTTAATATGTAATGAAGGCGAATAGTAAACACCGAGTAAAATTTTTATGTGATTAACGCTTAGTTCTAAAAAGAGATTCTCACCCGCGTCCGGTGATGGAGGTTGTGAAGACATATTTAAAACGGTGAAGGGAATATATTGACGCAAATATATACCAACACCGCCCCCACCACCAATCGCACGATTATTTCTTATAAGAATAAAACCTGGAAGGGTGTAAGTTGTGGAAAGTAAGCAGCGTTTTAATCAACTCTAAGACTAAAATGTATCAAAAAATTGGTACTGAAGATTCTCTTGGAGTGAATGTATACTAACATAACTAGTGGTACAGCTGCATGTCGAATAAAAATTGTCATCATCACTACTGCGCAAGTCAGTTATTTTGATGTATAGTATAGTAGTAACATTAAATAAAAAAAATATATAAGTATATAACACAAAACGAAAAAAAAATATTATAAGTAGTAATTAAATATCCAAAATAATATAAATTACTCGTTTTGATCCACCCGCCAGTCGTGTATTAGACATTTATAACACAGAGATATGTAACTATAACCAAACTTAACAGAAAAGGGAGAAATAAAACAAAGAGAAAGAATTAGGCTAATATGAAAAATTATTAACAGTGACGTCGTACGTCACAAGTATGTGGGTGAACTTCATTTGCAAAATAACTATGTTCCAAACAGTCAGATATTGAAGGTGAAAACAGAGTGTTTGCGATGCGATTTTAATAGATAATCAATAATTGTTTTTGTAAGAAGTGGGATAAAATGATAAATTGGGTTTGTAGTTTTAATGAAGTAGGAAAATGATATCGTCAAGTATAGTGAAGATATATTCGTGAAGAGGGTATATAGGGACGGATATATTCGTGAAGAGGGTATATAGGGACTAATTCTCACTCAGATACTGTAACGTTACATTGAAATATCGTATGTGAACAAACCACATACAATCATTTATTTTTTTGGACTTTTAGCTGCTCGTCTCAGTTTTGGAGCCTGCTTTTTACTTATA
Organism: Hypercompe scribonia; assembly: GCA_949316085.1. Lineage (NCBI taxonomy): Eukaryota > Metazoa > Arthropoda > Insecta > Lepidoptera > Erebidae > Hypercompe > Hypercompe scribonia. Next base: position 731,469 of record OX438976.1, on the reverse strand, counting down.
GTTGGCTTTTCTGCAACCACTGATCTTATCTTAAACAAGAAAACAGAACCTTCTTTGGTCGTCGAACTCCTTGCGTGTTGCCATAAAGGTTGACTGTCACGGCCAGGTCAGAACCTCGAAGCTGCCACATCAGTACCTTTGAGTTTGGTCTTAGATGCCCAGACCCTGTTTTTCACTATCACTGTCTTAAATTTGACAAGGATGGGTCTTGATTTCTTACCCGCAGATTGTCGACCCATCCTGTGACAGCAGCTAATGCCCTTAGATGTAAAGGAGCCAAGAGCTTTTTGTTTTTTTTTTTGTTTTTGGGGTGGAAAATGCCTTCGGATCTCCGACTCCTTGGAGACGCAGGAGCCAGGAGCATGTGGTGTTGCCACTAAAAACCACCCCGGCAGCCGGTCTCAGACGTCCTTCTCTGAAGGGGACCCGGACCATGTTATTTTAGGTCCCCTCCAGAATCAACGCCGCGCCTAGTCAGACCCTATCCTGGGGATGCCTTTGTGGCGACCTATCAGTCTGGTTGATATAATTTGTTGCGGCCCGATCGCATTTTTGCGAGCAGGCCGCAACAAATTATCCTATCGCAGAAGGAGCCAAGACCTAACCTCCTTGTTTCTACCTCTGCCACCACCTGAGATGTGTTCTCGTCACTCTTCTCTGCGACATCATGTAGAAGAAGTATTTTACGGTGAGTGCAGGTCTCTGTTATTCATATCGTTCACAATCGCCTTCATTTGGCTCTGCCAGGACTTCAAGGTGTCAAGGATAATTCTGCAGCATCAGCTAGGCTAGCAGCGTTGTAGGTCTTCTTCAAGAGTTCTGCGTCGAAGCTCGCCATTCTCTTCTTAAAACACTCCTGTAGTCTTTGCATACTATTCATAGCGCTGATGTGATTACTATTAACTCTTGTAATTTGGAAATTTCAGTTATTAAAATGGATTAGACTAACAGGCTATTGTATTTATTTAATTCATATATAAATATGTTTCTTTTTTATTTTAAATTATTATTTTAGTATAGCTGTATCTAAAATGATGATATTTTGCTTTAAATTATAGCGTCTCCTATTGGTCATGTTGTTTTTTTTTCAAATATATAATACTTACTTTTTTTTAAATATTGAATACTTAAGTTACCAAGAAAAACCTACCAATGCTAATTAAATAAATTCGTGAAGCAGTTTGGAAGATATGAGGTCATAAAGAATATTACATGCATACATTCATACACGTAAAAAAGACACACCTGGAGGAAGGCACCTGAAGCAGTTCAACGAATAACCAACGTGTAAATTTAAAAACATATAGTTTAAGTTATTACGATAATAACGTATTTACTCATCTACAAGATTTATTTTCAGAATTGGGTAATTAACTTTGAGATAATCTTTATCACTAAATTGCTCACTCAGCTCACTCACATATAAGTGGAACCTACATAAGTTTCACGTAGACAATTTCAATTGTTTAAAACTTCTCCAAAAATATTTCTTTTCTCGACCTATGTTCCTGTTCAAGGGAAAAAGTAATTTGTAGCAAAGGTTGTCGTATTTTAAGTTTTTTAATAACTTGGTAAGGCTAATTAAACAGTTAAAATATATCGTTGTATTTTAGTATAAGGAGTATGAAATTACTGCACGCCACCATCTTTTCACCAAAATTTTATTAATTTCTTACATAACACACATTTTATTTCAACGGCACTCGGATAGAAGCAGTGTTTTTATTATTAAGGACTCTTTATCGCTAGGAAAAAAAAAATTTAAAGGAACACAGAGACAAGTAAACAATTTATAATGAAGAAAATATCTTTTATACTTCACATTATTATCGTAAAAGTTTGTCTTTGAAATCAATAAAAAGTTCTAGTTTTGTTCTGATTTATGTAGCTAATGTAAAATGCGATTTAAACTTACACAAGAGAATGCGCTGCAGAAATAGAGTCCTTAATGCTTATGTGGTTTTGTTATGTGTTACATTTCGCTTATGTGTACAGTGCTAAAATCTGGATTATTACAGCTATTGAAATTAGCGCTTAGTGAACTAGTCTATTGTTGCGAAAATCTGGCTAAAGTAAGGTTATGCTGTTTCAGCCATTCATCATGCTTGTCATACTTGCCAACAGGTTACAGGTGCTTTTAACGAGACCCTTCTTCAGTACACTTCTAATCAGGTAAGTGTACTTTTTCGAGGCTTACTCGCACCAGCTCTCCTACTCATAGGGGCCTTATAAATTGTTAAATTACTTGCTTTTTCCTTATCTTCCAATACGGTTAAAGTATCCCAGAATCTCTTTCTCAATTCTTGTTACTATTGTACATTATCTTTTAACTCACACTATTTTTATCTCATCATTTCTCATTATCAGCCGATCGTACAATATACATGCTTCTTAGTGAGTACACATGCAAATGTCAGTAATCTCGTTTTCTTAAGATTTCCTGTCTTATCACAATCAAATATAAGTTAGTTTAACTACTTCAGTATTCTATATTTCTCTTTTTAGAATAGAACGATAAGGCAAGGGTTCACGATCAAATCTAATCGTGGTATCAAATCAAATGCTCGTCTAAAAATTTCACTAAATAAATTTGTATATGCGTTGCCTACAAGGTCTTATATTTCCAAAATCTTTTAAATTATAGAATGTTCTTTTTTTATATTTAACCTACCAAAGTGACTCTATTCTGCCTGATGGAAAGCATGAATAGAATCTAAGAGTGGTGGTCGCCATACTTACTACAAATGATGACAGTGCAATATGGCGACCCACGCTTGGGTATCTAATAAACAACATCTTGGCAAGGACTACTCTTGACAGAAACAAAAATATCTTTAAAAAACTTCAGAAAAGCAGTTCCATGTTTTCTGATACACTAAAATCTTGTGTCTACTTTAAAATATTTACTAAGCGGCCGCTATTTATTTCTTCTCCGAAGTGTCAGGATAAAAATATTTTTATCTTTTGATATTATAACCTCGTCAACTCTCAATTTACATTTTAATGAAGTTATGCTTCGATACCTACTTGTTGTTTTTAATATACGTTTTTAGGGTTTATAAAGTGATACAAAAAGCAGTAAGAAAAGAGCAGCGGTAACTCAGTGTCTCAGGTAGCAAATTAAGTTATGCAGTCGTTTGTATTAAGTTCAAGATTTGTAATGAGATAATAATGAAATAAAGAACTTCATAATGTAGTTTTTTATGTAATGACTGTGGCGATTTCCATATTACAACACAAACAAAAATATGCAACAGCGCCATCTAGCGAAGATACATTGAGCTATGTAGTATAATGAACTACTAAGCAACTACTATCCCGTATCGCGAAACAGAGATTCGCGTGGCAATTCACATATATACAATATCAACCGTTGGGCCGTGGCCCGCCAGGCATGATCACCTCGTCTGGTCTGAGGATCCTCCTTTTGTGTCGGAAAGATATGAAACACGTTCCCTCCACAACGACTTAACGTAAAACCGTAAAAAGCTGTTGAGATGAAAAATGCTAAGAGTTTCTCTGCGTGGTCGAATCAAGAACGATCGCAGTGGAAGTAACGTCATTGACATTACTAGGAGAATTGCCAAAGTAAATTGGAATCCTCACAATCACAATGTTTTAACTAAACTAAATAATCATTGTTCATTATTTAAATACTAATTAGAAATTGATTCAGCTGTTTATTTTTTTTGTTTAAATAAAATTATGGCACATCTTTTTAAAACCCTGTAGGAATCACACAACAGTTCAGTTGTCGTAAAGCAAGTTTTAAAACTTTGGTAGTTTAGATATCTATAAGAATTTGTTAATATATTCTAAATTATTCTATAACCATGTGAATGTTTATAAATTGCATTAAGAATATATAAATAAATACTACTTTACATAGGTTCTCTAGAACGGCCGGTCGAATAAAGACATTACGTCTGTCACGTCACTTTTAACAAACAACCGACTGGGTCAAGCACTGTTATATAATTATATATCTTTATATAACACTTGATGATGATGGTGATGAAATAAATTCTGATGTAGTCTTTAGTAACGAATAACTAAATCCAACTTTTAATAAATAAATAAGTTATTAGTTTGATCCAAAAACGTGTAAACACTATTTATAATCTTAACACCTTAATTTACAATTGAAATTAATTGATTAAAATTAATTAGTTATCTAATGATGGAGATAAAAGTGTTGTACACCACAATATACCCAGATGTGAAAATTTCCAGTTAAGTTTAATTAGGGTTAGAGGATTATACAAGATCAAACTTAATTACATGAACCTCTCCTAAAATTACGGGACAGGATAATTTTTTGACAGTCTGTACGAAAAATGAAAAATATTTATCGATTGCTATAGTCATAAAGAGATGTTTTTTTCAAGATTACTAATTAGGACATAAACAAATTTTCTATTTGCATACAGTCACGGGTAAATACATATTTCTAATATTTATAAATACTCTAGAAATCAAATCAGTCTATATAACTTGTAACGAACACTGTTTCAACAATAGTGATTATAATAATGGCCTGACAAATCTCAAACACTGCCATGTTATTTTAAATAAGGCAGGGCATGCACTATGTGACCAGACTGCTGATAATCATATTTAGATGTAAATATATTTATAAATTGTAAATAAATTCCTTGCAGTAGCACAACATTAGCGATATGAAAAGTTTTTTTATCTAGAAACCTACCAAAGTAACTCTATTCTGCCTGATGGAAAGCATGAATAGAATCCAAGAACGGTGTTTCACTCAGAAGAATTCCCTCACTGTGAATGAAGACAGTGCAGTATGGCGTCCCACGCTATGGCGGCCTAGTGAGATGCTTTTTCACGCCCCGCTTAAAGGATCCGAGATCGTAGTGAGAGAGAAACACGTTTACACATTCTCATTCCCTTCAGCCCTCGGCACGTGCTCACCTCAGTATTGATTCATACATCTAATTAGAAAGAATCCGCATTCATACCAAATGGAACGAATTTATTTTTCCAAATTGATGGTATTACATACGGATATTAGCTAGAACCAAAATCATCATCAAGCCGGATCAAAATCAAGCTCCAAATGGTTGTGTCGTTTTACTGCGGTGTTCCAACGATCACCTTTCAGCTTTGTCATCAGATCAGCTCAAAATCAGTGACTTAGACATGCATGAAAACTTTGGCCAAGATAGAAAATCGAAAATTGGATGAAATTTGACTTGCAAGATTTTATTACAGGAAGTGTAAGTAAACAGAAGCTGGTATGTAATATACGCTGCTAAATCTTCTGGTTGAAGTTATAGAGTTCTACTTTCGTTTTATGATTTTAGCAGAATTTTAACAAGAACATTGTCTAGGCTTGGTACTTTAAACGGATGATACCTACAAACACTGATACATTTATATATCAATATCCAGTTTTGAACTCTTTTATTATCATATATGTACAGAAGTGAGTGGTGGTTTGAGGCGTATTTAATGACATGAAATAAGTAAGCAAGCGACCCGTCCGTTCTCCTTCCCGATAAAATACTCATGCATTCTGTTTATGGTGTGCTATACAACTTCCGTTGCTTTATCTCGCATACGTGGTTATTGTTGAAAAATTTTCTCAACAATAATAAAATAAAAATATGACGTGGAAAAATGAGTTTACCTCTGTTAAATTATGCTTTTTTTCATGAGGAATGTAATTTTAGGATTACTTTACAATATTCACCATAGCTAGAAATGTCATAGGTAAAATTGAATGGAAGAATCAGGTAACGGCACACTATAACCTGGTTTTCTTATGATATTTGGCTTGTGATTGGTATCTGTTGGGCCTTTCATAGCCGAAGATCGTTACAAATAGAGTTGAGACATTTTCTTTGAGTGTTTTTGAGAACATGTAATGATATACAAACATTGTAATCTAATGTAATTATCTTCAGCCTATTACCATCCACTAATGAGTGAAGGTGAACCAAAAAACCCCAACCATCTCGATTTTAAGCTTCCTCAAGTCGTCGATCCATTGTGTTGCAGGACACCTAACACTACGTTTGCCTAATACATAATTTTATGTATGTAGTTTTAAGTTGTGCTGTACCATTATTATATGCGATATTATTTAAAGAATTTCCTTTTTTTGTTTAACTCAGAGATTTTGATGCATACGTAGTTTTCTATATTATAAGACACACAATATTACTAACGATATTTTAGCTTTCATTTTCACAAGAAGAAACTAGAGATCGCTTTAAATCGTTAAATGCTGAAAATTCATGAACGTATAACAAAATTTGTTTTTCTTTTGTATTTTTAAGATTAAGTGTGTGATTCTTTTGGTTATATTTACTTCTTTAACAGACCTTAGATTGAATTGAAAAATAACACTGGAGTAAAAACAGTTTTGATAAGATGTCGAATCATATTAAGTGTTATAAAATACACGTAAGAAAAAAAACATTTTAATCTTGGTCGTATTAAGATAGAAGAGTCGTATTTATAAAAGGCTCAGATAGGATTGGTCAACCAAAAACGTGCCGTTGTCGAACAAAGAAGATATATGGAAGTAGAAGAAGGAATACCTCGAACAATGTCGCTTGGACAGTTACAATAGCGACACCAGGTGGATGGAATTTTACGTGTTTTTCTCTTGACACTTCTTTTAGGAAAGGACTCAAGTTACACACAATAGCGTTATAGAAATTACATTGGTCTCTGTATCTCTATATTGCCTTACAAATATAATTTTCTCTCTTGTGAAACTGTGCTCGATTCGCTAGGACTGGAACACTAAGAGGATGCTCTATAACTATGTTTTTAATAAACTAGTAGGTATTCACTATGTGCAAATCGTTTCCAATAAATTCTCATTAAGTCAAATCTACTGCTGAACGATGGTCTCCCCCAAGGAGCGATAACTTTTCTCCCCACATGGACCGCAATCAAATTCTTATAACGCTACAATATTCACTATGTCCTTTTCTGAACATGGGATTAAGGACATAATTGAGTTTAATCCAAATATTTAAAATTAAATTACTCTTGAGATCTAATTCTATTTTAAAACAAACAATTCTTCAGTAATTAGATGGTCTGTTGTTTCATCAGTTATTAAATGCTTTGCTCGTTATTTCTTTTTCTAACTCAATAAACTTGGGCAACTCATTAAATACGTAACAATTAAATGCTTATTTAACTTCATCGTTAGTCTCTTTTCCCTTGTACTCGACGGAAACGGCCACAATAATCACATTGTTTCAGTTCCCGGCACGCGACGGGGGTCTTCTCCTCTGATAACACACAACGCCGTATACCTATATACACCCCATTAGGTCTAAATCACATATATTTATGTTCATATAAACTCAGATATCTGTATACTCCTATTTGACGTCACGAGATTACTCTTCTTTGTAAATATGAATAGCTGAAGCTTTTAGTTAAGTCACTAAGCCGATAGAAACATAATTTTAGAGTAAAAATTAAGTTAATACATAATTGAAACTAGTAATGTATGTAAGTTAAAACAATTCCTTTGAATAACACTCGTAGAAAAATATTTGAAAAAATATCTACATTTTGTTATTCGTTTGTTATTACGACTACAATAAACGTTAAGCACAAGTACCTATTAACTTACTGAGTTATTTAACATAATTACTGTCTTGTTATTTTTAAAGAGAAAGGCAGATGAGATATCATTTATTAACATTAAATATATTGCAATTATGCTTGTTTCTTCAACTTTAGTTAACAAATTTCTCCCTTCCTTTTCTTTACATTACATCACATACCATTAACAGTCTTTTATAATCCACTGCCGGACATAGGCCTAGCTTGTGCTTCGTTTCAATAATTTCAAGTAACCTTTTGAATAAATATAGTGCTATTATTTTAATAGTTGACTTGTACTAAACATGTGTAACATTGCTTCAATTTTGTTCAACAATTTGTAAATTATTGTAATGAGATTATTATATTACAGGAGATACAAGTCACATATTTATCAGTTGAGTTAAATTTGAACAGAGTTTAACATTTGGCGAGATGTTATGAATTACACTTTCTAGTGCTAGATAAACTCTAATTTTTAAGATTGTTAGGTTAGGAGCCTCATTGATGTATGTCCGTATGATCGGGCCGGCTCGACCGGGGCAGCATAACCCTCTTATGGCAGATCAAACTAAAGTGACAGCATTTGTGATGTCGTCTTTCGTTGGTAGCGCAAGGCAGGGACGACAGTTATCGTGGTATGTGTGTGAGCAGTGGAATGCGCGTGGAATCATTGTGAGGGTGGCATGCATCGAGACGTCAGCTAGGGAGACCCGTGGCTGCTCGCGGCATACAGAGGGTCCTACCGTGGTTAACCAGGTCGCGCATAATGAATGGAGTGGTTCGCCGTACCGTTTGATGACCGAATGGTAGAACCCGTCGACCATATCCAGGGGCCGTCACTTCATTATGACTTTCTACGTCCCCATTTCCCTTCTCTTAATTTTGATCATCGCTGCACAAAGTAAAAAGCATACGAGTTCAGCTTTTTGAGATGAAGTTCAGAAATATCCGTGTGCTCAATGCAGACCTCAGCGCCATCCACCAGCACCCTGTGGGCGGTAAGGCCGCCATGTTTTTTCTAACGGAGGTATAAATACGTAATGCCTAGGTTTGGCAGCCATACGTCAGAACCGATAGCATGCAGATGTTGTATAGTTTTATATATATATGTAATATATTAAACAGAAGTACTGTAACATAAGAATATGGATCGGAACGAGTTATTGACTCAATTAAAAGCTACATGTGTCTATGCTGTGCCGAATTTCCAATGTTACCCTCGAAATGGTAACGCGTTCCTCTACACTACAGAGTGTTAGTGTAAGTAAAACAAAATTTAAAAGGTAAATAATAATTAATGTAACAATACAAATAATACCACCTCACCTTGCAATTATTCCTTATTGATTATCTGAGCTCCCGCGCCAATTACGATTCTTGGCTTGACGTAATACAAAAGTGATTGACTCTCAAAGCGTTTATTTATCATAAAGCATTACGCAACACAGTACGATTATATTATGTAACTAATTTGAGTCAAGACATAATGTTTGTGATGGTTTGTGTAGTGATAGTGTTTGTGATTGTATTACGTCGGTGTTGCCTATGTGGTTGTACAATGTGTTTTTGGAGAGATAACCTCCATACCTACCTCAAATTAAAGATTGATAATAAATTATGATATAAACTACACACCAGTAAATCCTTCTAGTTTCCTTTTAGAACTTTTTTGCTTGTTTAACAGTTATACTTTATATTTTTTCCTAAAAAAGTGTCCTTTTTTCAAAATCACGAAATGACAGCGGCAAGTCATTTCAAATGCGGCTGGTGGCGAGGTTAAAGCTGTCCCAAGTTGTAGTGGAACTATGACTTGGTATTAGCATGAAGTAGAAGTCCCCAGTGGTGTATTTATGCAAATCTTTTGACAAGGAAAGCTTGTACTCCAAGTATTGCAGACTGTCAAGATATAACTCTCTACGCACGCACACTTTTATCATATTTCCTTCAATAAGAAATGGAAAAGTCACAAGCACACTCTTTACGATTCACTTAGTGCATTGCAGTGTAATAGTTCTCGCCCCTCTCTGATCCTCAGATCATTCCCTAGTGTCCACTGTGGGGCCTCTTGTTGCCTCACCACGACCTGCCTTGGTGAAACGATGATTATAGCACTACTTATCAGCAGACTTTGAAGGAATGCGGGATTATTTTACTTTTTATTATTTTACTTTGGGGCTCAACGTTACTCTAAACATAGAAATCTGTCACAAAGTATATACTTTAAAGCCTACCAAGATCACTGCCACCATTGCTAGGTGTTTAGAAAACAAATTTACTGATATGGTGAAAAACTGACCCCAAACATATTGCTTTAAGAGATTTAATGAAAAAAGTATGATGATAAAACTAGTATGGAAATTCGAGAATATGTCAAATAATATGGAAAGGGTTTAGCCGGATACGTATGACGAGTCGGCCCCCAAATGGGAATCGATATCGAAACTTATGTTTTAATATCGACTTGATGTTCAAACACGATTTGTGTACTTTTCGCGACCGACTTCCGCTTTGACCTTGACATTGAGAGCAAAATATCCGTATGCTTGACTATTACTGAATGTGATATATCTCTGAAGCTAATTAAGATAAAGAAGTGAAACTAACGCGAGGTGTTAGGTTACATTACAGAGTATATCACATATATTTTTTTTTAATTTTTAGAATAAAAAATTACATTAATAAAATAAAAAATAAAAAAATTATGTTCTTTTTCTGAGATCTCTGTGACTTACAATCACGAAATTAATATATGTTATGCTCCTTTATGTGCTCTATTACCCATAAAAATTGCGTGAAAAAAAAGTTGGTGTAACACAACGAAAAAAAATTATATGTGGTTTCTGTCTTATGGTATACCCCTGTATTATAAGGTGCACATTACATCATTGTTTTTTTTTTCGAAATATCACTTCAGCTTGTTTTAAAACATAAGTAAATAGCCTTAAGATATGGGATAATAGTTAAAAAAGAAATGAAAAAAAAATTACAAAGTCAGGGTTGGAACCGAAAAAGAACTACACTGAAATCTTTAACGGCATCTGAACTACTTGATTTTCCACGTTTGACTGAAGATCAGCTCAAGATTTTATTCACAGGCTCATATCAATTTTCACAAGCTATATCTAACTTGGCCGAAATAATGGACGATCAAAATAATCTCTCAGTACAATATGTGAAATCAGCACCTAATATCATTAAAGCAGAAGTAAAATCAAGACATATAAATAGAAAAGTCTATCGAATTTACATTCACTATATTTCCGAAGGTAATGACTACAATAGTATTCTTCGTTATTGCTGTGATTGCCCCAATGGCGAACGTACAGTGGGATGCTGTTCTCATGTAGCAGCTATCTATCATATGGACGATATTTGTCCAAAATCGTACGTCCTACTGAGGTCCTAACTAAGTTATTTGCGACTCAAAGTGTTCCGATTGTAATTAATTTCAACAGTGACGATGATTAATATTTTGTTTCTTGTATTTTGATTGACACGAAAAAGTAATAATAACAAGTATTGAACACTGGCTGTTTTTTTTTTTCATTTCTTTTTTAACTATTATCCCATCTCTTAAGACTATTTACTTATGTTTTAAAACAAGCTGAAGTGATATTTCGAAAAAAAAAACAATGATGTAATGTGCACCTTATAATACAGGGATATACCATAAGACAGAAACCACATATAATTTTTTTTCGTTGTGTTACACCAACTTTTTTTTCACGCAATTTTTATGGGTAATAGAGCACATAAAGGAGCATAACATATATTAATTTCGTGATTGTAAGTCACAGAGATCTCAGAAAAAGAACATAATTTTTTTATTTTTTATTTTATTAATGTAATTTTTTATTCTAAAAATTAAAAAAAAATATATGTGATATACTCTGTAATGTAACCTAACACCTCGCGTTAGTTTCACTTCTTTATCTTAATTAGCTTCAGAGATATATCACATTCAGTAATAGTCAAGCATACGGATATTTTGCTCTCAATGTCAAGGTCAAAGCGGAAGTCGGTCGCGAAAAGTACACAAATCGTGTTTGAACATCAAGTCGATATTAAAACATAAGTTTCGATATCGATTCCCATTTGGGGGCCGACTCGTCATACGTATCCGGCTAAACCCTTTATTTAAAAACACTTGTCAAATTAATAATAGTTCAAAAAAAATTAGAATGGTCTGGGTAATAAGATACCAAGACCAGAAAAGCATAGAACAAATGTATTAAGTACAGCAAATATTGATAACAAAGTAATTGAATCCGATGTAGATTTTGCTACAGCTTTTCAAAATTTTTTTTCTACTAACATTCCAATTTGGTTTTTTTATAGTTGTAATGGAATAGACGATTGTCTTCCATCTCACCAGATGGAAAGTGTGGTGAAGACGAAGAAGGTACACGCGCATCCAAAAGAAACCTGTTCACTCTACTCTTAAAGACTCCAGAGTTCAACTCATCAGGAAAAATAGGTTCAGGCAGGTCGTTCCAAATCTTGGCGACTCTCATCAAAACAGAACTGTCAAACCGTTTACTTCGACTTTTGGATATGTCAACAACGTATGGATCAAACTTTTGCCTGCGCCTACTAGTCCGATAAGGGAATGGAGATGGCTCAATCAGTGCAAAAAGAGCCTTATACATACCTTATACAGGATTATTGAACTGTTACCCCGCTATTGGAGAACTTTAAAAATTATTGTAAGCCTAATAGGCAGAGCATAGTTAATCACTATCACTCCTGCAAATATCTCGTGTATACCTATGTTTTATAATGAAGAATATTGATTAATTGAACGTATACGTATGTATATGTTGGCTCAACATTACATTTTACTGTCTGTAATTTGTATACTAAGAATAGACGTCATAATTAGGTCTAAGAAATATATTATATTTATTTAAAATATATAACTCACACAGTTATGATGTTATATTGAAGTACAAATATATATTTTTTTCTGTAGAACAATACCTGCTTTCGTGTAGTTTCAATAGTGCCGACACATACGCACGATACTGGCATAAAAAAAGTAATAAGTGAAACTGCGATCAAAGCTGCCCCTTCACAGTAAGTCAGTGCGTGCGCGCAGCACCACCAGTAGGCACGGTCGCTGCCGATATCCCGCGTAGTGACACACAGATCCATCTTCTCCAGTACATCTACATTGTGTTTTCTACCTTTAAACACTGGAAATATATAGGTTACGAATGCAAGTTCTTGGGCCTCATTTCATTATATACAGCCATATCTAAAATAAATAGTATAGGATACATTAATTAATGAAAAGTATAAACCTCGTACTGCTTCATGTAAATAAATCTAACAAACCTAACCTGTACACGCTCCAACATGAGACTATTATAAAATCTTATGTGGAGCTCAGATAACCGCATTCCATTCCAAATACTTACTAGGTAAAGCGTTATATAATGCTACAACAGGTTTTATATTGGTATAATCTGAATTATTATAAGCGTAGTTTTGTCTATATCACTCAAAGGCAGCCTTACAGCAAATGTTTTTATCATTGATTGCAACTATACACATTGTGCGTTAAAGAATAAAATAAATGAGTGACACGACAATAAAATTAATATTTAAATCTTTGTTATTCTGCCTGCATGACAACAAGAAACATAATGACTTTCTTCACGTTTTCTAAACAGAGACATCACCGCTAGCTCACCGTTTTAATAATAAATCTTTGTCGCATTTTTGTTCTCGCAATTTTTACTAACAAAGAAACTCCACGCAAAGCGGGGCTTCAAATAAATAATGCAAGGAACGAGCTCGTTGTGATATTCAATGTTTACATTAAAACAATCTGTAAAAATGGCGGGAAACACGCAGCCTCTAGCTTCGAGAACATGGTGATGCGTTAATGGGATATGGCGTGCTTACATACCGAAGTTTTCTAGGGAAGTGCCCCTACCATGTCGAGATGTTTTTATTTTTTCTAGTCACGCTTCTAGTATCGTGGAGACTCAATAAACATATGATAAAGATAAAGTTTACGTAGTATAAGAACGTAATGTATTGGTAATGAATGAGGAAATGTAAAGGAAAGAAATTTACACCACACAATGATGAAACGCAGTAAAATAAATAATCTATGGAAAAATGAGTTGATTTTTTTAAGGTGGAGTCTTATCAATCTGAAATTTAGTAAGAAACAATACGTTCCACCGGCAGTAGAATCAGGATTTTTGTGGCTTTATTGGAACAAAAATACAGGGTGCAGTGGCCGGGCCACGCATTCAAAGTTGAGATGTAAATAAGCTGTGCTAAGCGATGAAGAAGGAAATTTTGCAGCGGTGCACTTAATTACGTTTAATGTTTAATGAATATTAATTAATTTAAATTTATTTTTACATTCTAAATTGTATTTGAGAATTAATTCGTTATTGTACAAATGTTATATTTTTGCAAATGAATTACTCATTATAAGCAAACCACAGAATATATGACATAGTTTCAACCGTTGTATGTTTTATCTGAACATTGTTTTAGCGATTGTTTACAATAAATACAATACATTAAACTATGTGATAAATTTTAAACTTTCATCACATGTAACTGTATTAAACAAAGTGACTTGAAATCTTTCTGCATTGTATAATGTAATAATATAATCAGCTAGTACCAATTTGAGTGGCAATTCACTAACTTTGATAAAGATTTGAAGAGGATTTTTAGGAATACATAGTGTTACCATCCCATTCATCGCATGGATGTCATAAGAGGCGACGGAGAGATCAGACTACGCAGGACTACATCACTGCAAAGAGAAGGAAAATTCGAAAGAAATCGTATACCAATCCATCTGGCCAGCGTGGTATAGTAGACCACAACCTTCTGTCTAAGAAGAGTGGACTGTTCAAGGCTATTGATGGGATGACATTATGTGTATATGGCGTAGAAGAGGGGTCATGCTTCGGAACAAACTTATCACAGTGCGAGTGCTTTGATAATATGGTTATACAGATAATCAACGTTAAGTAGTTCTTTCCTTGTCAATAGAACAAGTGAGTACTGGAGAGTGCTTACCTTTGCAATAAAGATTTTTTTTTAGTTATATACAGATCGAGATAGATAGATTCACACAAATACGAGTATTTCACTCCAAAAGGAATCGAAGTCAACAATCAAATGCTCTATCTCTGGGCAATATTAAAGTTGGATAAAAAGTTGAGTTAAGTGCGTATTTAGACATGCACAGACCAGATAAACTGTAAGTTAGGTACTTTTTTCTATGTAAATGAGCAGGTTTACATAAGTGTTTTTGCAGTAAATGTGGTTTTAGCTTAAACACGTTTGGCGAGCTGCCGAGAAAAAGTGTGCAACATAGCAACCTCTTAGAGCGTGGGGTTTTATCTAACCAAAGTAGGACATTCACGTGGCTGCTAATAATTACATGTAAAACTAGAGTGTGAAGATATGCACATACTGAACATTTATAAACCAACCTTTTCAATTTTTATAATTTTCATTAAAATTCACTATTAAGACCAAATGTTACGACACCTCAAATTGCAAAATTTGTCAATTCATCAAACTGTTTAGGTTACAGCGTCAAAAAGAAACATACACTACTACACTTCATTGAGTTTGGATACACATCCAAACTCAATGGGCTTGTATGCTCGGTAGGACTAAATGTCTACGAATCAATGTCAACAAGAGAAAAAGAAATATGCCCATTACTGTTATAACATTCTTCTCCACTCACATGTCATTCCATTCATAAATCGAGGATATTTGATGAGGATGACACGATTAGAAAACTCCACTTGATCACCTTACTATTTGGAATAGTGCCAGCCGATAGACCTGTTTTGTTACACAGTAAGCAGTCATGGTCCAAGTATTATAACCAATATGTGATACAAGACACAATTTTAGACCTACCACTGCCACTCCGTACACTAAAATCAGTTACCAGTTTCGATAAAAGATGTGAGAAATATTTACTTGACGTTCAAAAACAATATCACACCTGACACTCACCTTCAGTCGCACTCATGACGCCTCAGTTACTGTATTACGTTACTGCCATATTACACTACAAACAATTTACAAGTTATTTAAAAACAGACAGTACATAACACGATACAACATCACAATCAAATTACTGCCTCTTCGGACTTTTTATTTATTTACGCCACATCTGGATTAGCGTTAACCGAAATGGTAATGACCAACTGCACGTTAATTAAGGCATTGAAAATGCTCGTTGCCTATATTTAGGTTACAATGAAGTTACGAGTTCATTCCTCAAGAAGTTAACATGTAAAGTTAGATACACCATTGAGCTTGAAGCAGCTACGCCAATTGTAACAATGAACGTTATAAATCATTGTATGCATTTAAAAAAAAGAGAAAACGAAAAAAAGAAGAATATGGATGATTCAAATGCATCGTCTTCGATTGGTAAGCAAAAACACATAACTAATATATAGCCTGGTTTATATATTGTATATATGACACGAACCTAAAGTATGAAAGTAGTAAAATGCAAGTAAATCTATTCGTCACTTTTGTATGTATTGTAAACATGAAAGTGGCTAAGAGATAGAGGAAGAATTGACCTACTTACATGTGAGCTACTTTTAAAATTTATCATTATAATATTTTGGTAGCACTGAAATTGTTTATTATTTCAGCATATCAACGGAGGAACAATGTTCATATCTAATGACATAAAAATTCTTTGTAATTTTATAACTTTGTGCAAATGTCAGCGAGTGTCTTTGAAATCATATTAAAAATAATTTAAACAAAATGCAATTACAAGTACTACAATAACAGAAGATATCAATAGTTGACCTCATATTGTGTTATCATTGTTATTTGCAGGAACTGTTATGTTATTATTCACAATTTGGACCGGTCCATACAAGAAAATTGATAGTATACGTTGAAAAGTCTCATTTGAAAGTGTTGAAGGTACAGATTGTGCCGTCATCGTCATATTAGATTGCTGTGGATAATTTATCAACCTTGTCGTATATTGGACTGTACATTTGCATCTGTGGACTAACAATATTTATTCATTACTGTATTGATATTAAAACAGTGAACTGGATTGCACACTCGAAGATGCAATTAAGGACTATATCGCTGATGGAGTTACTGGTATTGTGTTTGTCTTTCATACGAAATTAAAATTAAAAAATTCAAATTTTTTAATTCAGTTCATTGTCTGTCATCGGGGTTTAGTAATTTTCTTATTTTAGAGATAATTTTAAAAGTGAAACGTCATCAGTCCTCATCCAGTTATTATCTATTTTGGCTTTTTATTGATTGTTAATGCTCAAATGTATTATCCATTTGCTTTTTAGTATTAATAATTTGTTATAATTTTTGGTTCTGACCATGAAAACGTTTGAATGTTTCAATATTTCAACGATTTATTGTAGACACTGGCATAGATTCGTGTTTATTGTTTAAGTAATTTCCTGAAGACGTTGAACGACGATCCAGGATTTGACTCGTTTTGAGAAACCTCTTGTGCAGATTAATTTCTAGTTTTGTAAGTGTTATTTTCTTCAGGAGACTGAAACAATGTAAATAAAACAATTCAAATATATACTTATACAGTACCTTTTTTATTTCAGGTTCCTATCAACGAGAGGGAAAGGTTACAAAAAAGCCCAGTTCAAAGAAATATTGCCTTATTGCGCAGGCAGCATTAATTGGAAACATGTAGTTCTTGTGGCACCGATATGTACCAATGCGATAGTTTTAATAGCAGCTGTGGTCCGAAATCTCTGTTTCATGTTTTAGGATATTGGAACTAGAGGAAGGATCAGTGATGATGAAGTATACATAGATATGATTATGTATGGAAAGCTTTGTACAAACATTTTAACCTCTACAGTCTATCCCACTTCCTGGAACGAATGTGCAATTATCGTCTGTTTCTCGCAGTTAACGCGTTCACGTTTAGCGACAATCTAATAAAACCCTAACCTTGTGAGCACGCAGAATGAAGTATAAAAAGGAAATTTAATCGTTAACTTTCGTCAGCTCGTATAGTAGTAGAAAAAGCTTTTGGGGTTATGTCTGCTTGTTTTCGACAACTCAGGAGACCTATTTCATTGCAAGCAATGTTCGTGTCTAAAGTTGTGATGTTTTAATGAAGAGTAAAACTTCCAGACCAGACCAGAGGATATTTGGGTAGTATTGAATATGAAGGAGACTTAATAGTACCTGGGGGATGGAGTTAAGAAATACAGCTAACTACTAGTGACCAACGGTTTCTTAGCGTGGCACCTAGGTGTTCTCTATGTCAGCAATGAAACTTAGATATTGTTTTGACGTTTGACTGTTTTACAATTAATTAAATAAAATTATACAAATAATACTTAGCCGACCCAACCATTCATTAAAAAATAACATAACATGGAAAAATAATTTGGATACAAGTTGTAAGTAGGTTAAAAACACATAAATCGATTTTCTAATTGTATCTTATTTTGGTTATTTAATAAAAAAATTTTTTATTGCTCTCTTTGTTTCATAAATTGGTCTAAGGAAACTGTCTACTTATTCAAATGCTCTTCATTTTTAGAGTTTTTTTATATTTATTTAAATTTATAAGACAGTATTCCATTAGTGACTATTTTTTCACACAAAATACATTTTTAAAAAGCCTATGGCAGCAAACGGTCAAAAAAAAAAATGGTATCAGTTACCTTGTTCTATCCTACCCTTCGGTAAAGGTTTTTGGTTTAATTAATTAAGCATTACTCGATGATCAAATTTCTTTTTTAATTGAATTTCAGTTAATTATTTTCAAACATAATTAAAAGAACTCGATGTACTTTATAATACTATTTCGTTTTGTTTTCATAAATTCTGTTTTTTATTTAAAGCAACATCTATACGAGTATTGCCCGAACTGATTCGCCAATGTGAAACTTAAAAAGATGACGTTACAAAATGAACATCTCAGCAGCTTATGGTTTTTATTTAGTAAGCACATAGTAATATAATAATTTGACAATGGGGTACATCCCTGAGGGGACGAATAAGACAACAGCAGTTAAATGAAAGTTTATCATTTTCAAAGTTAGAAAGATAAAATATACGAACAAAATCGCTTTCTGGTGTGATATGTTTCTTATTTTGTATGTTGTGGTATTATAATTTACATTGATAATGACGGACACACATATTCTTATTGCATATAGCTAACGACCGATGCAGCGTCGATCAAGCGTGACGTCACGGCAACCGGCCGCGCGACGACATGCATTCATAGTACCCAAGCACCCTTGCCATATGTGATTTGCGAGAAATGAGCACTAATAGTAGCGGGATCAATAATTGCAGGGTTCGTGAGGGCGTGAGCACTGTCCACTGAGCCAGTGAGCAAGGCACATGTAATTGCTCCACAATGAATCGAGATTCGTAACCTAAATCTGGTGCAACCTGATGGTGAAAAAATTATATATTTTTCATTATCAACCGATGTATGTATAAAACATAATGTATGCATCGCATAAACATAGATATATATTAAAGGACCGGTGTGCATAAATCTATTCTATTCCTTAAGAATGAGATGCGCGCCCGGCAGTCGGATTTCACACTCGATGCGAAGCTACCGCCGTTTAAACCCCTACAGGCTTATAACAGTTTGTTCAACACAGAGTGATGCAACAGCCTCGCAATAAACTTGGAATAAAAAGTGGAACCTCAGCTCAGTCCATACAAAGGTCAGCGACACAAAGAAAGTTAAAGATTTATCTGCAGTACTTCCTGATTGTATTTCCTCTCTCCTCAATAAGTCTTAATCGTATTTTACGGCCCCTCGAGAAACGAGACGTAACTAAATATTTGGGTTGAAATCGCGTGAATTGTTTAACAGATTTTATTGATTTTAAAGACTAAATGTTTCAGCGCTCATGGTGTACAGGCTACTTCATTCTTTACAGAACTTTTTTCACTGATTTCAAAAGGGAAGGGCGCTCTAAATTATTACCGAAATATTTACTACCTCAAATCTTTCTACTCACAAGGCATTTATATGTTATGATATAGGGGACGAATGAGTAGAAGCGTCCCTCGATGGTAAATGACTCCTGCCGTCCACCATGAATACCTCTAACTTAAATACCACTAATGTACTAACTATCTTGTTGGTCTAGTAATTAGAGATCCTCACTGCTAAGCCAAGGGTCGTGGGTTCGATTCTAACCCCGATTAAACCTTTGTGTGATGAAAACGATCCTTTGTTCTGTATCTGGGTATAATTTATCTATTAGTATGTTTATCAGAAGACTACTTTGCTTGGTTTGGGATCAGACGGCCGTGTATATGATATTTTTATATTTTTTTTTTATATTAATAGCCTGCCAAAGTGACTCTACTCTGCCTAATGGAAAGCATGAGTAGAATTCAAGAGTTGTAGTCACCATACTTATTGCAAATGGAGACAATGCAGTATGGTGACCAACACTATGGCGGCCTAGTGAAATGCTTCGTGATATGTGATATGTGACAATATTATTACCATTGCCGTTCTTCGAGTTCTCGTCCTCTCAAAAGTTACATACTCTTTTTTTATTTGAGAGAGAATGTTTAGCATTTGATCCCATTCAAATTTGTAGAATATCTATGTTAACTTCCGAAAATTAAGAACTGAAGAATACAGTATACCACAAGCCATCACAATACCAAAGATATTTTTAAATAGTTATCAAAATTTTGTAAAGCGAGTGTTTGGTCACGTGACATAATATCAGTGCATGCTATGAGCGTGTTCAAAGCAACGTCGAGGTGCAAATATCGTGCAAACTTGTGTTAAAGCAAAGCCTCGACCTCGGATACGTTTTAGGCTGTTGACACACGCTTTTTAGTAAGAGAAGCTTGCTAATGGTGTTTGGCTTTTAGTGATGTTTAATGGATCCCTTTGAAAGCGTCACTAAAATAGTTGGTTATGGCACTTTTTATTACTTTGCTTTTTGAATTTGGCGCGCATGGACGTCGCAAATAACACTTTTTTGAATTAAAGTAACTGTTAACCTAATTAGGTGTACATCTCCTACTATACCATCCATATTTTTTACTAAAATAGACCCTTAAATTACTTTCAAACAAGAACATTTTCAGATGGGGTCCTCGCTACTTTCATTGTCGTTGTGAGAGTGTTTCAGGCTGAAAATCTAATTAGGTTACTTAGATCTCTACATAATTAGACTTCTTGTTAAAAGTGTATAGTCTCAGAGTGTGTAAATGAAAGAGATAAGGGTGTCCTTATCACAATGTTGCACCAAATAATTCGTTCGCTTTTAATTGATATCATAAATTTGCGGAATAACAGGTAATCATATAATGATGTAAACGATTAACTGATATTTGATAGTACATTGTAATAACTTTGTGGAACTCGTTAACTTGTTGTTTACTTGTACCACTACTTAATAAAGCCTCAATTGTAATGACACTCGTTGGTCTAGCGGTCAGTGTATACCACTGTCGATTAAGAGGTCTCGGGTTCGATTCAGAGATCGGATCAAATGTGTTATTGAGTTGCCTCGGAGAGTACACAAGGTCGAGTCGGATAACCGTCCTGTAGGATTATGAAAGTGAGGGTACAGAGAGTGCATCTATGTTTTCGCACTTGTGCACTGTATGTCCTTCCTGTGTAGTTAGTGGTATTCATGGTGGAAAATATTGTTGAAATATATAGTACATAGCAAAACTGACTGCACGGTTGGCTTAGTGATTTAAGCGGTCGTCACGCCGTTCTCTACTGCGCTGAGTGTTGTGGGTCCAAACCCACACGGAATTACACTTTATGTGATCCACAAATTGTTGTTCTGAGTCTGGGTGCTCTTTGTGTCCATTTCTTGTATGTTTGTAAAGTGCCCCGCGACACAGGATTTATTCCTAGTGTGGGCGTTGTCTTTTTAAATAGATAGAAAAATAGAAAACCACATAAGCATCAGGGATTTCTGTTTCTGCAACACATTCTCTCATATAAGCCTTAATCGTATTTTACAACACCCGCGAGAATTGAAACAAAGCTAGACTCTCAGTTGAAACCGTGTGAATGGTGAAGCCGTTGGTATTGATTTCAAAGGCGAACTGTTACAATATTCATGTGAAAAACACTATAAAGGCTATTTTTCTTCGTTTCGAATTGTTTTCATGTCTCCTTATTCTTTTAAAATTTAGACGTGAATTCTTTTACTTGCGTTTAACTGTATTTAATAATTAGAATACTGTTTCTAAGAATACGTTGAGCCATTGGTCCCGATTGGTCATTTGGACATCTGTGGCGATCGATTTTGCTAGCATCATGTACAGAGAAAAACGATTAATTGAATTGAAAATATAACACTTGTGTTATGTGTAGACATGTCAAAAGATTTACATAAAAAATGTAATAAAACGCTAATAAAATTAATAAGACTAGAAACCCTATTGTAATTCTATTCATGTTGTAACTTAATCGTGAGCAGACGTACCTTTCTATTCCTTGAAGATAGTGGATTATTGATAAAGATTGACACTGTAATATTATTATTAATGGTTTCCATATTTATTGAAGTGAAAACTTCTATAACCGTGTTTTACGTAAGACTGCTTTTGATAGGAGGAAGATCTTGTGGGTTCACGTCACTAGCAAAGAGATTTTTTTCTTATTAGAATATAATTCAAACACGTATTATGCATATCATTGTCTTCGTTACAAAATCTATCCCGTCGATGTCAATTAATCTTGGGAGAGGCCCATGTCCAGTAGTGGACGTCTTTTGGATGAGATGATGATGTCAATATTTTCTTTCATGTTATAATATCAAACTCATTGACTTACGATGTACAATAATATCATCAAAAATAATTTCCATAACGTTATTAAAGCCCGCGAAATAGCCGACCCGTCAGTGCCGGCTCGCATGACGTAACTGATTTACAAAATCAGATTGATGTTAATAATTCCAATTAAAAAACTATGAAATTTCCTTTTTTAATATTATATTCAAATTGAAATTTTCAGTTTTAAATTTACACTTCTGTCGGTAGTTTGTGATTGTCTCCGTTTTTACCCTACTGCCCTAAAAGAATTATATTTTGTGCATGTTTAAATGTATCCATGCAAACTTAATTTAACTTAACTTAATTAAACTTCATTTAATTATCATACTGTAAGATTCCACTTGGTAATCTAAGTGTTCTAAGATAGGTGACAGACAAAAAGTAGCAACATAGCTGCTTTTGCTTTGATACAGCAATATGGATATCAAATTCAGGGGCTCATAAAGATTTTAAAATAACTAATAATAACAAAACAATAACTTTCAATAAAAACCAAAACGATTAGGAACAAGTTCAGTCCAGAGGTGTCGATAAAAATGTTCCGTATAAGAGTTTATTATTTGTTTTATTTTATGTGTGTATGTGTGTAAAGATTTTATTTTAGTATTAAAGTAAATAAATTAATTTCTACACTTCTAACTGACGGACTGAACTTATTCTTTTCTTTTTGTTTAAACTTATTAGTTAGTTAGTGTTAGTGAGTATTAGTTATTTTTAACGAGGTAGGATTTATGAAATATTTTTTTACGTTACACAACAAAACAAATGTAAAAAATTATTGACGTCTTAGCGGAGAGATGCTCGTCATAATGCATAGGAGAACTTAAAAATAAACGGGTGATACTGGATTCTTTTTTTATTTTACGAGCCTGCCAAAGTGACTCTACTCTGCCTGATGGAAAACATGAATAGAATCCAAGAGTTGTGGTCACCATACTCATTGCGAGTACAGTATGGTAACCCACATTATAGCGGCTTAGTAAGATGCTTTTTCACGCCTCCTTTGGGGAGGTAAAAGGCATGACAGTCATGATGGCATTCTATTGTACACACTTACCACGACAACTGTCACCCCTGCGTCACTGGGCCTCCTGTCTGACCCGTCCGGTCAAAATTAATATTTGGAAGCTTTATAGTTTCGACGTTATTCGACTGTGTTATATAAAATGCGTCTTTTCAGTTGAAAAAATAAAGTGACGAAAAGCATCTCGAAGTGTGTTACGTAATTTTATAAAAAAAATTTAATATCCCAAATTTATTGACTTGATTTAACGACTTTAGATAAGAGAATTCCAGATATCTATTATTCTTATAATAAGTAGAAATACCACTGAACCGTATCGGGTTACTTATCTCCAGTTGTATTTTTTTTTTGTTTAATTGGTACAGTTCAAGGGGTCTGGCACGATACCAAATAAATAAAAGAGTATCGATGCATTTAATACTGAAAATTAAAAAAGTTATTTTTTTACTATGCTTTCTAGATACCAGATAAATTAATTCATGGCTTATTTTTTAGAAATTAAACCGAATTAATGTTATTAAAATAGGTTAGCGCCTAATACCTACGACACAAGTTCCTTCACCTTACGATAAAGAGTACGTTTTATGCACCACATACGAGTATGTATCCGAATCAACAACAAACAAATATTAACATGTTGTGTAATATAAAAATATTGAATGTCGATTAAATGCGAAAGTCAACCTCTTTCATCGTAAAAAGAGCTCAATTGCCAATTTGGAAAATGCAAAATGAATTTTTTAACCCGTCGTTAGTGAAACGATAGCCTTTTTCGTCCACTAAAACTGAATAAGAGGATAACCTAGCGAGAGCCACAAACGGCTCCAATTATTCATAACAGCCGCGAGAACTTGCCGAAGCGAGCATTAAACAATCCAGTGGTATGAATAGGGCGGATTTAATAAATTAATGTTACGTTGAATGAAATCTATCTCTTTCATACTATGTATGTGGGACAGAGTAGGCAAGTCTTCTGGCATGATACCAGTGGTATGAAAATACATAGTTACCTAGAATGGCCTGCGTTGCATGTGACTTGTTGAGTTATAGAAGAAATCTCTGTTTGTGTCACATTTAATGGATCGAGTCTTAACTTAGCATAATGTGCAAATCTTTTGCTATGGAAGTAAGCAACCTAAAGCGCCAGCAGCCGTGTTGTCGTGTTTCGTTGGTGAATGTGAGACCGGAGGCCCATTGATGCAGGGGTGACAGTTATTGTGGTAACTGTGTAAGCCTTACACTGTCACGATGACTGTCATGCCTTTTACGTCCCAAGCGGGATGTGACAAAGCATCTCACAAGGGCGCCATAGTGTGGGTCACTCTACTGCGTTGTCAGCATTTGCAACGAGTATGGTGACCACAACTCTTGGATTCTATTCATGCTTTCCAGCAGGCAGAGTAGAGTTCCTTTGGCAGGCTCTTAATATAGAAAAAGGATAAAATGAGAAGGTACGACAAACTCTTTACGACTATATTTGTGTGTGAATTGAATTGAATTCCTATGATAAGAGATTGAGAATAAGGAATGTTGCTACCTCTATTGAGTGCTATTATCCCGTGGATGTTGTAAGAGGTGAAGAGGTGACTAAGGTAGCAAACTATGCAGGATAATATTACTGTGAAACGAAAATAACTTGAAATTAACTGAATAAGATTGTATGCCGTCTGGCCAGCATGGTATAGTAGACCAAACCTCCTTCCTAAGGTTTATGACTTATAAAGGTTGTTGATGAGATGTGGCGATGTGCCATACCAATATTGCGAACTGTTAGTTCCTAGTTAGTTAGTTGACTGTGAAATCTAAATCATCCTTGTTAAAGGATGATTTAGATTTCACAGTCAACTTGTTTGTTACCTCGGTATGTTATAAGTGTTGTCTTCGTGCAGTTGTTTTGAAGTCGCATACATTTTAATAATAGATATTGGAACGAAGTTCCTTATCGCGCGTTGCGAAGGAGGCTAGACGGAAAAAAATTCAGACGAAAAGTTGTCACGACACTTTTTGCTTCTCTGTCTGTCTCTCTCTTTCTCTCTCTCATAGAAACCAAGCCAATTATTTTCGTTTCGTTTTTCTATTTTGCTTTTAACAGTGTAGTGTCGCGACGATTATTTTTATTTATTTATAACTTAAAAGAAATAAAAAAAAATTACAATTCCTTCACTAATTAATCGAAAGGAACTTCGTTCCACCCGGGTGTTCCCCGGGTGTCTATGTTATTACAGAGGACCCCCGGTAATTCGACAAACGTTTTGCAGGGCAGTGTCGGACTATCGAATTTGTCGGATTATAGAGTACTGCCTAAGATCCCCTATAGACCGGATTTTTTTACAAAAGAGTACCTTGTAATCCGACAAATTACAGACAAATGATAAAATTCTATATGTTATCTTCTGGGCTTGTGACGACATTACTAGGTATGTATACGTAATGCACAATGAATAAACACTAAGCTGCACCGCTATCACACGTAGTCCAATTCAAACTAAGCAATCGGAATTGAAACAATACCTACGCGTCGAGCACAAGTTGTAACCTGTTCATGAATCATGTATGATCAAGTCATGTCATGACAAGGGGTTCTGGATTAGACAGGGGCCGGATTACCGCGGGTCCACTGTATTTTAATTGATACTTATCTTGTTATTTTTATAAAGTAGCTTTTCAAATTTTTGTTGTATACAATCTTAATTTTATAATATCTTTTAAAGTACCAGATGTTTGGCTCATAATCTAGGAGTCATTTCACAAAGATTTTCTGTGAGTTAAAATGTCCTCTCAGTAAAACTTTTATGTTCATAACATAACATTTTCTTTATACTTCAACAAAGTTAGCACTTTCTGAACTGTGAGTCACTTCTCGATTTACATCCATTTTTATTGATAAGGTCGTAAGTCGTGTAATATTTATGACTTTTAGATTTTAATACGAGTGGTACAATTTACATCGTCACAAAGTCGTTAAAGGGTGTCATCAAAACTATCACAATATAAATTGTCCACGAGACTCTTGGACAGATTTTTGTTCAGGCGCGTTTCCACTATGTGACATTTAATATATTGTTTGACGATTGTCCTATCCAGCTGTTTCCACTATACCACTGTTCCCACTATTTATGGTCACTGTGTCGTCGAAATATTTTATCGTTGAACGACCATAGTATCTAGCTGTTCGCATTGGGTCGTGACGACATTTTTATTGTTCACGGCAGTCGCCTTGTCGTTTGCACATCAGCCATCTCTGACTTCTTTTGAACATTAGTAGTGTGTATAGTTCCCGAGTACATGTACATGCATAAAATCACGCCTGTTTCCCCAGAGTGGTTCTCAGAGACATATTAAACGCTCACTTTTAACCAGTGTTTTGATTCCACTTCATAGGCGATGAGCTCGAGTATAATGCACGAAAATGAAAGTTTAATAGTGGAAGACTTTTAAAGGTCAGATAGTCACAACAACGACATACAATTCGCAAACGCGATAAGTCGTTATGATTTTTATCGTTTTATGTTTGTCGTGCTAGCAGTGCCCATTTACTTGGCAATTTGTTATCGCAGCAAACAAGACGTGAATGACAGTTAATTGTATCGTTCTACATGTGAACACCTAAAATTCAAGACACTAGCCACGACGCTTTGAATGACACGAAAATCTATCGTCGTTATATAGTGAAAATGCGCCCCTAGATTACTTTTGGAAATGTTATACTCAGTTTTTTATACATTACAAATATTTTTTTATATGAATAACCTGCCAAAATGACTATTCTGCCTTATAGAAAGCATGAATATAATCCAAAGAGTTGTGGTCACCACTCTCATTGCAAATGCAGACAATGCAGTGTGGTGACTCATACTATGGCGGCCTAGTGAGATGCTTTTTCACGCCACGCTTGGGTACGTAAAAGGCATGACAGTCATCGTGGCAGTGTAAGCCTCACATAGTATATTTAGCATAAATCCGAGTTTAATTTATTTATTTTATTTATGTATTAATAAATATATAAGTATCTAATTTACGTTTACGAATAGTCTGTTTACTATATCTGACGATTTATATCATGATAGATCATATTACAGGTTTATCAAATCAGTAAAAAAATACATTAACAATAATTAAAGTGCTAATTTTATTTTGTATTGATTTCTTTCAGAACTGAAAATAATATATTCTTGTGGAAAAAGTGTAATGTGACTACATTCACCGAGCCACGCTATGGTCATGTAATAAGCTCTTTTTTATTTTACAATTTTAATTAAACTATTTGTAATATTATAGAGGTCCAACATTGGTAATATAGGTGTATATTGACTTGGCAAAATGAACTTTTTAAAGTATGTAGTCTTTAAGTTAAAAAAATGCATTTTCTTAAAGATAACTGCCGCACTAGGAATATTCCTGTGCCACGGGACATTTAACAAATACACATTGGAATAAACACAAAGAACACGTAGACTCACAACAACCATCTGTTGATCATGCAAAGTGCTGTCCCATGTGGGGTTTGAACCCACAACACTGAACGTAGTAGAAAGTGGTGAGGTGACTGTTGAAAATACTACGTATGCCCTCCATATAGTCAAATTCGCATTAAAGGTTAACGACCTAATTATGCAATGTTTTTTGTAAATATTTAATATTTTTTAGTTGTATTACTAGAGCTAAAATTAAATTGCGTGTGAATAGAAGTTGTTACATACTTTGCGGCTTCCGGCCAAGTAACTATTACGTCCAAATTCATTTCATAAAAAAATTCGATAACGATAAACTTGTTTTAAAAATATTTATGTAATTTGGTAACTGTTTGTTGATATTACGTTGTTGCTGTATTACGCTATATTGAATTTTGTATAAAATATAATAATATTGGGTAAAAGTTTTCCATCTTCTACATTTTCGACGTGCTGCTACTATTAATTCTAATTTTTGATTAAAGACTTTTCCAAAATTTACCAGATACGTTATTGATAAGTATTTAACAAACAAATATTTCAGAAATATTTTTAAATTATGAGATAAACATGATCAGGATGATTAAATTACCATATTTTGAGTGCCAGTAAAAAATGCCAAAATTCAAAAATACATTTTTAATATTACAAATTTTTTAAAGTTTACATTTTAAAAATAAAATAAAATTGACATCAATTTAAAATCCCCTAATTATTAAAATTTAGATGTAATTTAAACATTGCCACAATTTGATGAATATTTCACATATTCAAAAATTAGAGTAAATCCCCTTGCTCTATGACTTGTTTTGCTCGGCAGTTAAAGTTTCAGCCTTGAAATAATAATCTGCTTTGTAATCATACCAGTCTAATACTCGTCCATCATACCACACGTATGCTCCTTTTAGACTCTGAGGCACGTCTAATACTAAGTAAATAGGAGTTGCCGCAGCTTCATCTATATCATAGAAACCAACTCCCAGCGTCATGTCAGTTTTCACCAACCCTGGATGCATTGAGTTTACGGCAATATTCTTGGGCTCCAAATCCTTTTGTTGTAGTATAGTTTTGGCACTCAAAGCAACCTTTGCTATTCTGTATGCCGCTATCGTGCCCTCAGCTAAATTATTCAAATCGAATGTTCCGTTCTTCGTTTCTTCCAAGTACCAATTTACGAATTCATTAATATCATTTTCACTCAAATCTTTATTCGAAAGTTTTTTTATCCAATTCTCATTTCTTATATTGCTTAGATGACCGCAATCACTTGAAATGTTCAAGATACGCCCATTGTCTCTTACCAAAGGAAACAACAGCTCTTCTATAGTTAGAATGCTGTAGTAATTGATATCAACAATATGTTTAGATTTTTCATACGAGTTGGAATATATTGAATCAACATTTGCTACAGCAGCATTATTTATAAGTATATCTATTCCTCCGTACTTCTCTTTGATGTGATCTCTGAACTTGATAATACTTTCTCGATCCACCACATCGAGTTGGTGGTATTCAGGTTTCAAACCTAGTTCGTTTAGTTTCGCTACTGCAGCTTTTCCTCTGCCCTCGTCTCGTGAGGTAAGGTAGACTACACCATCAAATCTTTTTAGTAAACCTTTGACAATCGCAAACCCGATACCTTTGTTAGATCCAGTGACTACAGCGACTTTTACCATCTTGATCTTGATTATCTGTTGAGCAAGAAAAATATTTTACTTATATTAAAACTGAAAGGTTTGGTAAATTGAAATGAAACAATGAAGTTTCTTTCATTTCCAAGCACATCTATGCAAGATATTTTTTTTTGCTGGCAGGGAAGCTAACCATGAAAGGGCCATGCTATATATGGAAAACGTAGTGTGGTAGTCATTTACCACCAGTTGATCTATCTGCCCTTTTGCCCTCTTTTGAATGAATAAACTATCTAAATAGTTTAAATAGTGTTAATAGTTAAACTTTGCCAGTGGTTTCTATGTATAATATGTATGTATTTGCGAAAAAAAAGAGATAAATATTAAGATAAGCTCCGCCTAGTTTTAGAATAAATGGCATAAGGAGACAGGCGTCTGAAATACTACTATTATTTAAATTCTTAGGTTTCCTACTTCATGTTGTACTACAAAATATTAACACTGCCATCTGTTACTGTACTGGAACTATCTGGTCATCTGACAAACAACTAAAGTTAAGAATATAGATCAAAGAATATAGTATTTCATAAAGTTGATCACTTCTGTCAGAGAACTAATGCTGTTGGAGTAAAAAGGTTATGAGAGCGGAGACCACAGGTCAATAGACCTCCAGCCGGATAGTCTGAGCACCTAAAAACGGTAGCTGGGATAGACTAAATGTGAAAGGCCGAGGATCGTATACTATGGACGTATTAGGAGGGATTTATGCCCAGCAATAGATTTCTGTAGATTACTATATATGTTATTACAAAAATTAAAGAAATATTTAGCACAAATTTGTGTGTACGTTGTTCATTCATCTCTGGAATCGTTCACCAGAGTTTTAGTCTATTGCTCCTAATGTCAAAATTTACATATTAACATTTTCTTTATATTAATATAAATATATAATAGATAATTTTACAAGTGCAAAAAGTTGGTAATCACAAAATTATTTTAGTTATCTGGTCAAATACTAATTAACGACATTCGGGTATTTTCTTTATCGTGTGGAATGATAAATGAGTTTATTTTTGTAAGTACTTTTACAAGTCGGACTTTACACCTAGAAGATGCGGTCATTTTCTAAGACACACTCTGGGAAAAATTGACGAATCAATCGGTAAAAGGATCATAGCTCGGAGTCAGTCTCTCCTGTAGCGAGACACTACCACAAGTAGAACACTCGTGTAGGCCGTGGAAACACTCAAAATCATCAGAAACTTTCTAAACGATAGCTAGCATTACAAACTTACTATAAAGTATTAATTGAAATGAAAAATAAATATGCAAATTGAAAATAAAATACAAAAATAAACTAAATGTATTTCACTTTATATTTCACTCAGACACAACATCAATGATAGGAACGTACGTGTGGCAGTGAGTAAATTCAATCCCGTGCAAATTTGTCATCTAAATAATCTACAACTGTATTATAAGCTTTTTCACATAATTTATGTTTTACTATGAGTTTAATTTTATTATCACTCAATTGTTCGAATTCGCTTGGAATTTTATTGTAGAATCACATACCCTGACATCAAAGAGGCTTCCTTGATTTTTGTAATCTTGTGGTTGGTACAATTCATTCTGTATGACTTACTATATGGCCTAGGTTCATTTCATTTACCAAAACAGTTTCTTAAAAACATCATATCTGTAATAATATCAGTTCAGTATCAATATTTTATTCAGAGTATTTATTTTATTGATTGCACTTATCTAAAGAAATTCTAGATTTGTATGATTATTTTGCATTTGATTACCATATAATTGAGTCAGGTAATTTGTTATTGAAAAACATATTTTTAATATTCTCGAAATGGTTGAGCTTCAGCGACTATAGTCTCGCCACCCATTACATGGGCCCAAAACAGTGGTGAAAAGTGGACGTTTAAAGTGTCTATCCCTCTGGGGAAACAGGCGTGATTTTATGCTTTTATCAATTAAAATCTGGTAGAAGTCTTTTGTTTTTAGTGATAACAAAGTGCCGAAATCACGCTTCATTGAAAGTCCTAATCCTTTGCTTTATTTCTTTTTGCTTAAAGCGTAACATTTTCTTTAATTTCATTTAAACTAATCTTGAGTATATACATTACTAATAAATTATTGATTGCTTTAAGTAATTAAACAATATTGTTATTATTTAAACTGGCTGCGACCCGCCATGCTTCGCTATAACATTGTCGTTGCATTGACGGGAAATGAAAAACAAAATTGATGAAAAAGTGACGGACAGAAAAGGTAGACGATTATGAGTTTTTATGCGTACATAAACCAACTTAAAATTTTATTCATAAACATTATCTTAACATGTATTTTAAAACCACTATTATTACCATTTACCTCTTTTCCAAAAATGATTGGTATGTAAAGGAATCCAGGCTAAGTCAGTCTTTAGTAACGTACATAAAATATTACGAACCACACAAGTTGAAAAGGGAAAAAAAATGAGTTCTCACATATTTACAGCGCTCACATGTGATACGTAAAATACTCACCGTATGTTCGTACGTCCAAAAACAACTACTAACAACACGTCCACGACTAATCAAACGAGAGTCTATAATGACAAGAACTGTCAACTGACACTTAGGTCAAGATACTGTCGTTGCCATAATCATTGATTATGTGTGCGTGACGCCTTTTCATCGCGCTTAATGTGTTTGAAACTCTTTACCGTTTATAAACACACAAGAACCAACGTTACATAATAACATAGATTACATTATCAAACGAGTATTAATATAATATAATAATAATAATAATAATATTGTATTTATTTCTCTCATCACAAAGGTAGTTACAATTTGTGGAGTACATACAGTTTAGTCAAATTACATCATTCCTTTGTGAGAGACTGGTGTCTATGGTAGGAAATCCTGTGTTACAGATCACCAGGCTCACACCTCCCGGACAAAACAAAGTAACAACAGTTGTAGCATAAACCAGTTTCCAATTAATAATATAGGTAGACAAGAGAAAATAAATAGAAAATAACAGTAATAACAATAATAAAAAATAAAAATAATAGAATGTAAGTATTAACATTTACGTGTAGGTACGTGAGTGAGTGTAAGTATGTATGTATTTATGTGTGCGTATGCCTGTGTCTGTGTGTATGTGTGTGCGCGCGGTGCTTAATAATACAGATCAAACAAAATGCTTTGTACATGGATTATATTAACTTTGAGGCACAAGTAGACTTTCTGTGTCATCATAGCTTAGGTTTCGTAGCCATAACATTAATACCGTCTTCAATTTAAATTTGTTAAAGCAGTATATGCAAAGGATAGCATTAATTTTATTATACAAGTATGGCCCCAAAAAACAAAAGAACCTACGAGATAAAGTCGTTTTATAAATTATATTATCCTGAAAGACCCTATGTTTACGCCGTTTCGTAGCATTAATTAGAGGATCATAGTTGGTAAGTGAGTGGGACTTAGTAATAAGATGGAAAATAAAAAGTTGCCGAACTGTAAGGACATCAAATTTTCTGTACAAGTCTCCCGTGCGATGCAAGGAAGGTAGGCAAAGCGCCACCTTTAAAACTGCCCTTTGAGCACGTTCCAACTTTATCAAAATGCTCTTAGCTGCACCTCCCCAGGATGTGATGCAGTACGTTAGTATTGATTGGCCCAAAGCGAGATACGTCATTTTAAGGATCTTATTATCACATACATGTCTCAAATTTTTGAAAATATAAATTAGTTTTCTAGTTCTAGAAGTTAACACATTTATGTGAGCTTCAAAGTTTAAATTTTTATCAATAATGATTCCAAGGTATTTAATGGAATCTACCATTTGCAGTTCTTTGCAGGTACATGGAACATATTGATTATTACACAGATGTGCAATGATGGGCTGAGGAGTTTCAAGATTAGATTTTTTATTTTTTAGTTGGAATGCTATGTACTTGGTCTTATCGGTATTTAAAGATAGAAGATTGCTTTTAAGCCAACAAGTGACTCGATTCATGCCCTCTTGTGCACTCTGATATGTGTCCTCCCAGGAATCACCTCGAAAAATTAGTACGGTGTCGTCTGCAAAGGTGATTATTTTACCGGTGTTAGGTATATCTAATTGGCAAAGATCATTTATGAAAATTAGAAACAAGGTTGGCCCGAGGATACTGCCTTGGGGCACACCTATATCCAAAGGAAGATCATGACTACGTACACTGTCAATCTGTACACACTGTGAGCGATCTGTAAGGTAACTAGTGAAAAATTGTAACTGTACGCCACGAACACCCATCACTTCCAGTTTTTTGAGAAGTAGTGGGACAGAGACTGTGTCAAAAGCCTTGGCCAAATCTAAAAATATGGCTAGTACCTTTTTCTTGTCGTCCAATTTAGTAACTATATAATTTGTAAGCTCATGTACTGCGTCATCTGTAGACCTATTTCTGCGAAAACCGAACTGTGAATTCGAAAGCATCTTTTTTGTTTCCAAGTAGTTAATGAGTCTATTATTGACGATTTTTTCAATGATCTTTGAGAAACCAGGAAGAATAGATATAGGTCTATAATTATTCACAGAGTCTCTGTCGCCACTTTTATAGATAGGATGAACAAGTGCTCGTTTGAATGCCTTTGAAAAGATACCGGACGAGAATGCCAAATTACATATATAGACTAGTGGGTCTATTAAAATACTTTTATACCTTTTAATAAAACTATTGGAAATACCGTCTAGTCCAATAGCATAATCATTTTTAAGATTTGATATGATCAACTCCATTTCACAGGCATCTGTGGGATGAAGCACAAACGACTGTGACTGAGTCAAAGGATGGTACGATTCATCTATATGTGCAGAATTAATTGTCTGCAACTTCCCTCCTATGACTTTTCCAATACTTGTAAAATATTTATTTACCAAGTTAACCGACTCAGTAGGGTTAATGTTGTTCATCAAGTCTAAGGCTGGGCTTCGGGTTTGTTTAGTGTATGTGATATTTTTAATAACTTTCCAAAGCTGTTTCGTATTGTTTTTAGCGTTATTAATTTCAGATTTCTCGTATTCTCTTTTAACATTTTTAATTAAAGAATTAGTGTAATTGCGATAACGAGTATAGGTCAGCTTATGGATTTCGTTTCTCGGATCTTTTTTTGTCTTTTGATATAATCTGTCCCTATTTCTTATACACCGTAATATTCCCTTTGTAATCCACGGTTTTAAGATGTGCTTTCTTACAGAAGTACGCGTGATTTTAGTGCAGATTTCTAATTCTTTCTTTAAGGTGGAAATAAGAAAGGTAACAGTCTCATTAACGTCGCTCATAGGGTATATTGGAGTTAAATCTATCTTATTGAGGGCCTTATCAAGGGAGTCGTAATCAACTTTTTTGACATGCCTTTTAGGTCTATAATTATTGGATAGCATTTCTAGACTCAATATAACGCTGTAGTGGTCAGTAATAGTCGTATGTGAGATAATACATTTTGCAGAAAATTTGGTCTTGAGGATAACATGATCAAGACATGTGTGAGTGTGTGTTGGTATACAATGGGCCGGTAACATACCATGCGCAGCCAAAAGATTCAAGTAGGATTCCGCTCTGGTGTCTTTCGATGTGGCCGCAATGTCAAGATTAATGTCCCCCGTAATAATAATATTTTGAAAAGATGCTAGGCTTGTTAGAATACTATTTAATGATTCTAGGAATTTAGTAACATTTTTTTCACCAGGGCGACGATATACAGCAAGAATAGTAGTGGTGTTATCAACTTTTATCATAAGACAATTGGCATCTACGAGGTTTGGTTCTGATATATCATAGCTACTTGAAGATTTGGAGTACACCACTACACCTTCATTTTGTGTCTTATTGTTCGATGTAGAAGTATGGTTATAGCCATCTAACTGTGGTATACGATCGTTATTGCATAACCAACATTCCGTTAGTATAATTAAATCCCAGTAAATGTTGAAGCTATGCAGTAATGTTTCTAAGTATGGCATATTACAATTAATACTTCTAATATTTTGAATTATCATATTCAGAGATGAATTGAGTGGATAGAGCATGTTAGTACAGATATCTTCAAAATCACATGTAAAACTATCAGCTGCTGTCAAGTTATCTAACTCATTGTTGATCTGAGTGTTATTTGGATCGAACATTTATGTATGCAATTATTACGTTTACTATTCTTATGTGAACCAAATAAGTCATATATTTAATATTATAATCCAGGGGATAAGTGTTAGCAGTGTAGAAGTTTTCTATACCACTTCTTGATGAAGTCAAGATCACTTTAACAGTTTTTATACTAAACGCATTGAACTGTAAACTTGTGTAGTGTAATTTAATATTGATTAGATGTTGATTGATTAAGCAGACCTTAAATGTGTTTGAGTGTATGTATAGTGCTTTTCGCATAGTTTTTGTAAGTGTTATTTGTAAAAGTTTTATATAAAGAAAAAAATTAATACAACAAATCGGCACAACAAAACACAAACTGTCAGACGGGTCAATATATACCGAGTAGTTCTTATAACAATAACTTAAATAATTTATGTAATAGCAAGATAAAGAAGTAATCGCACGTTCTAGTCATTTCTGCGAACCCATTCTAGTAAAGTCTTCCTCGCAATTTATACGTGTAGCTCGATGGCCTTCCTTTAGTCTGATATAAACTTTGCCGAAAGAAATCCAGCAGCTGGCCTGTTCGTGAGATTTTGTGAATTCCCGGGCCAGGTAAAAAAGACGTCTAGTTTTAGTAGTTAGATTGTCCGTCACATAAACCGGCGAACAATGCCCTCGTATTTTGAGATGACCGGTATTGATCTTTTCACCTTTAGCATGCACTTTATTGAAATTAACCACGGATTTCATCAGATTTTCTTTTTGAGATGTTGTAGTAAATTGTTGTAGTAAACTATGGGTCCTGGTTCCTTCTTAGTTTTAATACGAAAAATGTCTCGAATTTCACCGTCTAAGATCGGGTTGTTCACAGTTTCACCCAGACGCAAAACATGAGTTTTAAGGTCCTGCTTTGCCTCCGGCTTAGCCAAGGGAATGTTACGTATTTCTATGCTAGATGACTTAAGGCTCCTTTCTAATTGATCCACCTTCAACTCCAAGGAATGTATGTGGTTTTTGTGTGATAAATTTTCCTTTGTGACCGCTTCAAATTTTTGTATTAGGGTATCATACATGGTTGAGAGGAATTCCAAAGTTTTTTGAGTCTCAACGTTTTGTTTCTTAATAGCCTCCATGTCTTGTTTAATACAAAGGAATTCCGCTTCTTGTTTTTTCTGTATAGTACAAAGGAGCTCCCTAATTTCAGCGTTGGCCAAATCACCATGTTTACGCTTCGATCTCCTTGAGATGTTAGAATATTCTTGATCAATATCAGATTGCATTATGTCAGACGCGGTGTCCGATTCTTGTGTAACAATTATTTCATCAGGCGGTATAGACAACTTTAATGCAGATGACGTCGAAGGAGGCAATCGGTTAATTGGCATGGCTTCTTTAAATATTACAATTAAAATACTTGCTGTATAATTCTTAACCAAACGCAATAATTTTAGAATTTCAAGCACTCAGTATTAGAAATTTTACAATTTATTAGCAAAAAGTGAAATGATCATTGGGATTTGAACTCATACCGCGCACTTACAGGTGACAAACTC
The DNA here is from genome assembly GCA_949316085.1 of Hypercompe scribonia. Classification (NCBI taxonomy): domain Eukaryota; kingdom Metazoa; phylum Arthropoda; class Insecta; order Lepidoptera; family Erebidae; genus Hypercompe; species Hypercompe scribonia. The sequence goes on along the minus strand of OX438976.1, from coordinate 694,228 downwards.
CACGTATTACACTACTGTATCAGTTAAGGGTAATGTTAGATTAACGCTTCTATACTGTAGTTGCTCAGGTTTATCAAACTACCTGTTGCCTCTGGGGTCCTGGTACTTTTTATATTTTTGCAGAAAGATATGTTTGTCACTCTCACCCAAGTAGGCGGTACCTCACAAGAAGCTTGCGCAAGCGGCGATGGTCGGGTGGGGCGGTCCTTGCAGAAACAGTTGAACAGCAACCTCCTCACTACTTATGCACTTCTATTATTTTGGACAATTTTTTAACTTTAATTTCTTTTAAAAGGAAAACATTAAACAAAATTGCGTGAATTTAGTACACGTCCGTTTGTCGCCGAGGTCCGGGGGGAAGGGGATGACTCATGGAAGACAAATAATGCACTTTTGACTTATCATCAATTACATAAGTGATTTCCACGATTTCGATCGAGTTAATCTTTGTATTATTTTTATTATAGGAAAGATCTTCTACACTAAGAATATTTAGCATAGCTATGCTAATGTAAGATGATTTTGATTCATTTTAAGTAATTGTTAGTTTTATATTATAATCGCCTTATTTGCTTTATATTGAAGACACTGTGGCGTGATATGTTTCTTGTTTTGTGTTTTGTGATATTATAATTTACATTGATAATGACGGACATACATATTCTTATGGCATATAGCTAACGACCGATGCAGCGTCGATTAAACGTGACGTTACGGCAATCGGCCGCGCGACGACATGCATTCCTTAAGAATGAGGTGCGCACGCGGCAGTCGGATTTCACACTCGATGCGAAGCTACCGCCGTTTAAACCCCTACAGACACATAATAAGCAGTTGGACTTTGATAGACAGAAAAAAATATTTCTATTTCCTATACACATACAGTAGCGCTCTAAAGTATTTTGACAACTCAATTTTATTGCATATCACAAAAAATGATAACAAAATTCCAATCAAAGATTATATTTAAAGTAATGATACGTTTCACAAATTAAGACACTTAAATGTAATGTATTTCTACACAAAAAAAAAAACATAAAGAAAAATTATTTACGACACAGCTCAAAAGTATTTTGACAAGGAAAGTTTTTTATTTTATAAAATAAAACTTATTTTTTAAATTATTATTTTTGATATTAACTATTAGTATTTTGTTGCATATCCATTAGCCTTCAAGACCGCTTCACAACGCGCCGGCATCGAGTCAACTAGTTTCTGCAAACGGTCAATGGGTATTCGGCTCCATTCGTTACTTAGTGCTTCATATAAAACATCTTTATTTGAATGGTTTCGACATCTTACGCGGCGATTCAGTTCTTCCCAAAGATGCTCTATCGGGCTTAAATCGGCACTTTGACTTGGCCAGTCGAGAATTTTGATTTTAGCGAGTTTCATGAAGTCGTTGACATGTTTCGATTTGTGCTTTGGGTTATTGTCTTATTGAAAATACCAACCAGGTGCCATATTTACTTAAGCATAGGGTAGCATTTGTTGCTTTAATATATCTGCGCACATAAAGCGATCTATAGTACCTTCTATCCTAACTAAAGTTCTGACTCCGCAGCGAGAAAAGCATCCCCAGACCATAATATTGCCACCTCCATGCTTTACTGTGAGTATTTGGTATTGAACATCAAATCTTTTGTTTACAGGACGTCGCACGTATTATACGATACGTGCGACGTCCTGTCCATCAGATGACACTAAATTAAATTTGCTTTCGTCACTCCACAGCACCTTGGACCATTCTGTACTCGTCCATAATCTGAATCGTTTCGCAAACGCAAGGCGCAGCTTCCTATTCCTAGCAGAAATTAGAGGTTTCTTAGTTGGATGTCGTCCATGTAATCCGAAGTCCTTTAGTCTGCGTTTTACAGTTGAAACATGTAAATTCACGTCGTAATTTTCCTATAACTCGTTTTTAATTTGCACAGCCGTTTTTCGGACATCACTTGTCGATAACCTTTTTATCAAATGGTCTTCCTTAGCAGATGTTTTTTTCAGACGGCCACTTCGAGGCTTATTTTCAATAGTTTTATGTTTATTATAAGTTTTGATCCACGAACTAACAAGTTGTCGTGACACTTTAAAACTTCGAGCAACTTCTGCTTGCGTCATTCCACTTTGTAGGGCAGTTATCACGGCATTTTTAATATCATTTGAAAATTCTTTAGTCTTAGGCATGTTGATAAATGCGGAGTAATTATACCTTATAGACAAAAATATATGCAGTGTGAGTAGAACCGCTGCCAGCAAGGAACTGAATGGTTGTCAAAATACTTTTGAGCGCATATATAGACGTGTTTTGTTTTTAACAAAGAAAGAAAACAAAGAAGTTCCAATTTGTAACTCACAGAGGATGAAATACATCATAAATAATATTAAAATTATTTTGAAGTACTCAGTAAAAAGATAACTGCAAAAATAGTCTTATCGAAATACTTTTGAGCGCTACTGTATATTAATCTAAAAATAAGAAGAATACAAAAACCGGTCGGTATAGTGAGCAGTTTAAGGCCTGTGCCGGCGCCGAGCGTTAGTCGTTTAAATACAACGCTTGTTCCGTTTCAGTCACACCCATGGCTGTTGCAACCCTCATATCACGTGGACTTTCTGTTATATTTAACGTTGCCTCAATATTGTACCTACTTCTATATTCTACATAAATACATACATATATATGTATATACTCTGTAGTTCGTTTTTCCTTCTAATCTATTCTTGTATCTTTTTGTAATTTTTTTTGTGTCGTTTTTAAATAATTCCTAATGAGATACATATATCTTATCGTAAAAATGATTATTTACCCCTTCAAGTATATATTGTGCCGCGGGAGACAACAACTCACAACAGACTCAGATTGAGAACAACAATTTGTAGATCGAGCCTTTTTTTTGTTGTCGGGGTGGAAAATCTCTTCGGATCGCCAGCTCCTCGGGGAGCAGGAGCCAGGAGTATCTGGTGTTGCCACTAAAAAGCACCCCAGTGGCCGGTCTTAGGCGTCCTTCTCTGAAGGGGACCCGGATCATATTATTTCAGGTCCCCTCCAAAATCAACGCCGCACCTAGTCAGACTCTATCCTGGGGAGACCACAAAGGTTTCCCCAGCTATCAGTCCGGTTGTTATAATTAAACAATATCTGTGTTATTTTATTTCTCAGTTATTCATTCTCAGAATTTAGTGTAAAATTATATCTGTTGTATTATATTTGTGGTTTGCCTTATTGCCATTAACGAATTCACAGACATATTTGTAATTAATCTAGCAGTATCTAGTATTTATAACAGATTTCAAAAATGAGACTAGATTCTCAATTCAGTTATATTTCTTTTATGTTCGTGAACTTTTTTGTTTATAAAAATAAATGGAAATTTGACTTATCTACCACGTTAGAAAAAGTTTTAAAGGAAAAAAATGTTTAGTACAGTACTTTTGCGGGCATTTAACTGTTTACGCAGCGGACTCAATAAAAACTCTTAAAAGGAATACATTTTCTCCGTTTTGACAATATTTTGTGTTGATAGTCAGCTTCTATTGGGCGCCTATAGCCCATAGCCCAGCGGCTTCCCGCGACCTTCGCCAAGTCGTCGGACCACCTTGTGGGGGGCCTACCAACGCTGCGTTGAGCAACGCAGTTTTCACTCAGAAATTAATAATACAATCGTACACAATATAGTTGTCAACAACTTCCAGGGTAGATTCTCCAATTTCCACTGGAGTAGGTGTGATAATTATATAGATATTGTACAAAAAATCAGTGTGTGACAATTTCAAGAGTCATCTAACAGAAGTCCGTGTTCAGAGGACTTGTGGCGAATTTATATCTGATATGGTGGCAGTTTCGATGGCATCCTTTAACGACTTTGCGGTGATAAAAATTATATCACTCGCACTAAAAGTTTGAAATTTTAAATAATATACGACTTACGGCCGTGTCACTGTTTTGGTTTTTTAATTTCAGAGGATCCAGTTCAGAGATATAGTGGTCACCGCGAAACGTCTTTTTTGAGAGGAACTCACGGAGATCAGCTGTAGCTCCTGTCCCAATACATATTTTTAAGTGTACTGGTATCTTTAAGTCTGAAAATATTGTTAAAAGATACCATAATATATGGTTAATTATTTAGAGCAATAGATTTAAAGGGAACCTCAAAAAAAAAAATCTGGGAAATTCGCTTTTTTTCGTCCTTCTAACTGTATATAACCCCTTAGGCATCTCACTAGGCCGCCATATGGTAAATAAATAGTAATGGCATGGTTACAGCATCTCACTGCATAGTCTGCATCCGCAATAATTATGGTGACTACAACTCTTGAATCCTATTCATGCTTTCTATCAGGCTGAGTAAAGTCTCTTTGGAAGATTCTTAAAACAAAAAAACTTTGTTCAAGTATAAAGTAAATGTTAGCTTATAGATATAAAAGTTTTACTTAGAGGACAGTTTATGTCATAGAAAATCTTTGTGAAAGTACTTCTAGATAATCAGCTAAACATCTGGAACTTTATAAGATATTTATGAAACATCTCCAAACAATCGATTAAGATTTTATGGTTAAGTTGAGATTGTATACAACAAACAATTGAACGGTTGCTATAAAAAATAACAAGATAAGTACCAATTCAATAAAATAATACAGTTTCTAAAACATCATAGTAGAGCTGCATCATTAAATGGAAAACTCTAGAAAACGTCTGCACTAAGACTGTTATTACGTTCTTTTGCTTTCTTTATTAGAAACCTTTTTTTTTGTTGTCGGGGTGGAAAATCCCTTCGGATCTCCGGCTCCTCGGGGACGCAGGAGCCAGGAATATGTGGTGTTTTACATCAGTCCGGTTGTCATAATTTGTTGCGACCCGATCGCATTTTTCTGATCAGGCTGTAACAAATTATTCTATCGCCGACCGCAGCAACTAATCCGTTACCAGAGGTCCCCACTCTCTGACGGTTCGCGGTCCCGTCGGCGGTTCATAACGCCGCTGACGTCTTCTTCGCTGGGGATCGGCCCTCTCCCGATCCCGTTCAGCGGTCTCTTATTGGAACATAACAGTTTCGCAGAAAGAGACCACTAACGTTCACCCGCACGCATGGCAGTAACGTTTGCTGGTAGGGACAGGTTTCGTTAAGACGAATTGTAGTCACAAGATTCACAGCTAGAAGGCCGTAACATTTTATAAAAATGAAAATAGAAAAAGAGAAAAAAGGTAGGAAGAAGATGAGAAGCAGGGAGTGTTTTGAGGTGAAGATGAGGTATCTGATTAAATTAAGTATGTTTTTAATACTATAGTACTACCACAGAAGAGTCATAAGGGACAGTTTCCCTGGTCTAAAAATATGTGTGGACAAGATGTGTAATAGTTACAAAGAGTTCGTTCCATCTCAAAATGGAGAAAAACCAGTGATTCCATCGATGACTGAAGATGTTTTCAGGAACGCAGGTCATCCCAGGCGACTGCATGCATGCATGGCATGGCACCAGTGGTATGGACGTAGTTTCCCTGCTCTGTCTCACATATCTAGTTACATTAATCTACTCTATTCATACCGCTGGCTTGTTTAATGCTGAGCGGTCACCTCGAGAAGTTTGTAGCTCTCCAATGGTCATTTATTCTATACACTGCATATCCTTCAAGTAAAACTTTTATGTCGATTACATAAAATTTTCTTTATAAGTATAAACAGAGTTAGCACTTTCTTAACTATGTGTCACCCCTTGATTTATATTCACTTTTATCGATACGGTCGTTAGTTGTGTAATATTTATGACTTTTAACTTATACTACGAGGAGTATAATTTATAAAAAGAGAATTCAAGACTATCACCACATCAGATTTAAATTTTCCACAAGTCTTTTGGACACACATCTTTGTTCTGGCGCGTTCCCACCATGTGATGATTACTTTGTCGTTTGACTATTGTCTCGTCCAACTTTTGCAATGTTATTGAAAGTTTATGCATTACTGTGTCGTTGAAATATTTTGTCGTTAAACTACTGTTGTTTTTAGTTGATAACATTGGATCATAACGATATTTTTACTGTTCAAGGCAGTCTTCTTGTCGTTTACCCATCAATTTTTGACTGGAGGCCCATTGATGCAGGGGTGACAGTTATCGTGATAACTGTGAGCCTTACAGTGTCACGATGACTGTCATACCTTTTACGTTCCCAAGCGGGTGTGAAAAAACATGTCACAAGACCGCCATAGTGTGGGTCACTATACTGTATTGTCTGCATTTGCAGTGAGTGTGTTGACCACAACTCTTAGATTCTATTCATGCTTTTAATCAGGCAGAGTAGAGTTACTTTAGCAGGCTCTTAAAATAGAAAAAAAGCACTTCCTTTAAATACCAGTAATATCCCGAGTACAATGTGTGTAGGAGTCCACCCACACAAACAGAGGATCCTCCGACCAGGCGAGGTCATCATGGTGATGGTTGATGTTGGTAAATAGTATATATGTTAATCACCACGAGAGTTTCTATACTGTGATACAAAATTAGTAATTACTCTTTAGTTCACTACTCAATAGTTTGGTGTGAGTCTGTGTCTTGTGCTTGTACTATATATGAAAGTCGCGACAATTGCATGAAAATGAAATTTTAGTAATGAATGACTTCTTGAACAACGACAATAGATAGTCACAACAACGAAATACTATTTGCCGACACGATAAGTCGTGACGTTTTTTATCATTTTATGATTGTCGTGTTAACAGTTCCAACTGCTTTGACAATCTGTCATCACTGCAAAAAAAAAGTCGGGAAAGACAGTTAATATTGTTGGCCTACATATGAATACTTCTGTTTAAATACACAAACCACAACATTTTGAACGATACGATAGTGTTTCGTCATAACATAGTGAGAGTTTCCCCTTAGATGGGTTATAAATTATGAGATTAGAAATAGAGTATCCTCTTTACTGTATTTTGAAATTAAGATTCATGTCATGATATTAGAGTTTTGCCTATTCATTAAAAATGTTTACATTAACAGCAACGAATGTGCTAAAATGATTTTACAATTATATCTATTAGAAAGAAACATTAAATATGAATGAATAGATATGACCAGGCGTATTTTAACACATCAAAATGAACTTTTAAATGACATAATTTTAAAGTTACAAATTGTTTTTTTCTCAAATACAACTTCCGCATTATAAACACAAAAAACACGCAGACTCAGAATAATAACTTGTGGTTCACAGAAAATGCTGTCTCTTATGAGGTTTGAACCCACAACACAGAACGCAGTATAAAGCGGCAAAGTGCTGTGTAAACCACTATGTATGCCACCCATGCAGTCAAATTCTCATTTAAAGTGATGATCTAATTTTGAAAAATTTTATATAAACTTTAAAAACTTTCTTACTCGTTATTTTTTTAGCAGTAGGTACTATTGCTAAAATTTAAATTGAATGTAAATAGAAGTTCTTACTTGCTCTACAGCTTCAGTCCAAGTATCTATTATGTCCAAAGTTATTTCATAAAGGTATTTTATAACCATAAACTTACTTTACAAATATTCATGTAATTTGAAAACTGTTCGTTTATATTACCTTGTTGCTCTATTACGCTGTTGAGTTTTGTATAAAAATATAACAATGTAGGGTTGAAAGTTCTTCTTCTATATTATACGACGTGCTGCTATTGTCAGAAAAAAATCTGATGACAGCCTGTTTTTCTTTCTTTTTTGTTGTCGGGGTGGAAAATCTCTTCGGATCTCCGGTTCTTCGGAGACGCCAGAGCCAGGAATATGTGGTGATTCCACTTAAAAACTCATCAAGGTCTCAGGCGTCCTTCTCTAAAGAGGACCCGAATCATATTGTTTCACGTAGAATCACATTTCATTTAGAGGTCCCCATTCTCTGGTGGCTCGCGGTCTCGTTGATGGCTCATAACACCGCACGCGTCTTCTTCGCTCAGGTTCTGACGACAGCCTACATTTAAACATTTTATTTACGTTATTGAGAAGTGTTAAGTACAGAACATTTTAGAAATGTTAATGAAATTAGGAAATAAATAAGTCCAAAACAAATACATTGACTTTTATTGCATGCAAATAAAAAAATTACAAAGTTTATGCTATGCTTTAACATTGCCACAATTTGATAATTATTTCACATATTCAGATATTAGAGTAAATTCGCTTGCTCTATGATATTTTGCTCGGCGATGAAGGTTTCAGCCTTGAAATAATAATCTGTTTTGTAATCATACCAGTCTATTACTTTTCCATCGTGCCACACGTATGCTCCTTTTAGACTCTGAGGTGCATCTAACACTAAGTAAATAGGAGTTACCGCAGCTTCATCTATATCATAGTAACCATTTCCCAGCGTCATGTCAGTTTTTACGAACCCTGGGTGAATTGAGTTCACAGAAATATTCCTAGGTTCTAAATTCTTTTGTTGTAGTATGGTTCTAGCGCTCAAAGCAACCTTTGCTATTCTGTATGCGACTATCGTGCCCTCAGCTAAATTATTAAAATCAAATGTTCCATTTTTGTCTCTTCCAAGTACCAATTTACGAATTCATTAAGATTATTTTCACTCAATTCTTTTTTTGAGAGTTTTTTTATCCAATTTTCGTTTCTTATATTGCTTAGATGACCGCAATCACTAGATATGTTTAAGATACGTCCATTGTCTCTTACCAAAGAAAACAACAACTCTTCTATAGTTAGAATGCTGTAGTAATTGATATCAACAATATGTTTAGATTCTTCGTAGGAGTTCGAATATATTGAATTGGCATTTGCTATAGCAGCATTATTTATTAGTATATCTATTCCTCCATACTTCTCTTTGATGTGATCTCTGAACTTGGTAATACTTTCCCGATCTGCCACATCGAGTTGGTGGTATTCAGGTTTCAAGCCTAATTCGTTTAGTTTCGCTACTGCAGCTTTTCCTCTGCCCTCGTCTCGTGAGGTAAGGTAGACTACACCATCAAATCTTTTTAGTAAACCTTTGACAATTGCAAACCCGATACCTTTATTAGATCCAGTGACTACAGCGACTTTTACCATCTTGATCTTGATTATCTGCTGAGCACAAGAAAAATATTTTATATTGGAACTAATCCAATCATACAAGGTTTTACAGTTGCCGTTTTGACATTTGCAAATGAAACAACAGATATTTTTTCATCTAAAAATATATCTATGTGGTACATATATATTTATATTTACAAAAAAAAGGTACATAAGTATTTGAATTAGTTGTCTATAAGCTAAAGCTGCTTAGCTTGGGATGAAATGGCGTCGTGTGTCCGACGTCCTAAATATTATTAATATTATTCAACATTTGCTTAAGTTTCCGATTTCATTTTATACTGCAAACTGTGACTGTTAGTGTGTATTGTCATCTGTGACAGTTCTATAACCAATTGGTCATCCGAAAAACAACAAACATGTCATAAGACTGATCACGTCTTTCAACTAGTGCTGTTGAAGTAAGAAGAGTATTAGACGCGAGACAGTAGATTAAAAGACCTCTTTTCAAATAGACTGAGCGCCTGAAGAACAATCAATAGTTAATTTAAAACAGAATTACTTTTGTTTTGAAATTATACTTCTACTGGTGTGTTAGTGAAAAGTGATGAGTAAATTTTAATAATGCGAACACACAAGTCACGAGAAACCAATACCATGATTTCAAATAGTCAACACTTTAGTTTATTATTATTTAAATAAAATTCATTTAACTAGATAATGTGTTATAATAAAACTTTCTTTCAATATATTTAATACCTTTTTTACTGTTATTAGTGTCGCTTTCTCCACAAACATAGGATAATGTGATGGATAAAATTTTTAGTTAGATTTTCTTCTTACGATCGTACACAAGTAGACACACATTTTTCTCCTCACTTTTAACCTCAAAACATGTCTTTTGGAGAATGTGTGACCAAAAAACGTCTCAAAATAAACAAACAGAATAACTTTTGACTAAAAAATTAAATAAGTGAATAATCCGATAATCTATAAGTACGATTATATAGTATAAATACTAGATTACTTAATTCAAAGGATAAAAACGAATTTGTATTCATTCTGAATGATTTATGGTATGCATTAATTCCATTTCGTTTACTAAAACAGCTGTTGAAAGATGTTTCCCAAAAAAATCATAACTATAGTAATATCAGTTCTCTTATATTTTATTACGAGTGTTTATTTGTTTATTTACCACAAGCAATTAATTAAAATCGGATAAAAGGCGTTCTTTTATAATAATACGAAGGAAATTAAAATTTCTTTATCGTGAAATAAATAAAGTGCCGAAATCGTAAGTCATTGAAAGTCTTAATTATTTGCTTAATTTTGTTTTACTCAAAGTGTAACATTTTTCTTTAATTTTATTTTAATTTATCTGGAGTATTAATCATTACTAATAAATAATTGATTGTTTTTAAGTAATTAAACAATATTGTAATAAGCTAGCTGCATCCCGCCACGCTTCGCTGTAATACATTGTGGTTGCATTGATGAGAAATAAAATACAAATTGACGGAAAAAGTAACTGACAAAACAGACAGACGTTTTTGAGATTTTGATGCGCACATAAACTAACATAACATTTTATTTATAAGCGTCATATTAAGACTAGTTATTGGTATATAGAATTATTTGTACGTAAAGGAATCAACGTGACCTCGTAATCGATACGACAGCAGGTTGATTTGTACGTGGTTACAGACCGAGTTAGTCTTGTGCAGACGACAAGCGAAACCTGATCAAAAGGTTATGCAATTCAAAGGTATTTGATCGTGTTTATTTTCGAAAGTATAAAGTAAATTTGAACGTTGATATGAAATGTTAGAGACCGCACATTGAATAGTAGAAAAACATGTAACACGCACAGTACTCACCGTATGTCCGTACGTCTAAAAACAACTATAAACACTACTAAAAACACGTTCACAAGTATTCAAATCAGAGTCTGTAATGATAAGACCTGTGAACCTACACTTAGATCAACACTATTGTTTGTATAATCGTTGAGTACGTGTGCGTGTTTTATCTAGTGTATTAGACGTATTTTATCATTCATAAACACACAAGAACCAGTGTTTTATATTGACATAGATTACGTTATCAAACAAGTACTAAAAACTTATTGAGGGCAAAATAATGCACTCTTGGCTTTTGTCAAGTAGATGATTTCCACGGTTTTGATCGAGTTAATGCCAATCTTTATATTATTTTATTAGACGAAAGATCTAACACACTAAGAATATTTAACATAGTTAGGTTTATATATAAAATTATTTTTATTAATTTTGAATACTTATCTAACTACCTAATTTAGTTAGTTCTATGAACTCAAGAGCATGTATCTTGAGTTAATTTCTTCTCATCTACTTTTTCTCTATTTTTTTAGACACAGATTCAGAATAACAATTTGTGGATCGAGTCCACAAAACTCAGTGCAGTAGGAAGATGCACCATAGACAAGCTGAGCCATAAACAATATCTGTGTTTTGTTTTTATCTTAGGTCATTCATTCACAAAAATTTGTCACAAAATATTTTATGTTATGTTATATTTGTGATTTGCCTTATTGTAACTAATCCACAAACACATCTGTAATGAATATAGTAGTATTAACAGATGCAAAAATTAGATTAGATTCACAATTCACTTATATTTCTTCTATATTTGTAAGCTCTTTTGTCTATGAAAACAAAATGGAAAATTTCTAGCGTACTTGCCTGGGTAGAAATTTTACTACACACAGCTAATTTAAAATAAATTAAAAGTGCTTTGTAGTACAGCCACGTAACGGACACTGGTTAAGTTGCAATACTGACTGTCTTGATTGCACAGATAGTGCAGTTGTTTAAGCCGTCGCCACGTCGCTCTCTACTGCCTGTTGTGGGTTCAAAACCCCACCTCTGTGTGATCCACAAATCGTTGTTTTGAATCTAGGTGTTCTTTGTATCATACATGTTCGTAAACCCCCGTGACACAGAATATATTTCTAATGGACAAATTATCTTTTAAAAAAATATGTACTGAAAATACTAAAACTAATTGACCCGTGCAATTCATCTGCGACTCTTATTGCCTGTAGCGTAATCTTATAAAACGGAAATAAATTTGTTTACCATAAAGAAGATTAAAGCGAGTCGGCCTTGAAAGATAGGCATATACCGAAGCAGATTTTTTTTTAAAAATTTTTAGATAGAAACAATTCTTAAGCACATTACTTTTGTAAATTTTTAACCGTTTGTGCATTATACGCAATGAAAAATCTCAAAAGGAATACTTTTCCCCTGTTTTTACGACATTTTTCATTGATACTTAGCTCTTTTTAGTCACAGCCTGATGATATATAAGCTTATAGTTTTTCTCGATAACTGGGCTATCTAACACTGAAAAAATTTTCGAATCTGACGACTACTTACCAAGATTAGTGCGTTCAACCAAACAAACAAACTCTTTACCTCTTCTTGTTAGCATAAATGCATTCCTTTCAGAAAATATGTCGAACGAACATTTTAAATATCAAGAACTTACATATAATTATACCAATATAAAAACAGCGACTGACATTTCAACGACAACAGAAATCCGTGTCCAAGTGACTTATGGAGAATTTATTTCTGATATGGTGGTAGTTTTGATGGCATCCTTTAACGACTTTGTGGTCATAAAATTATGTCACTCACACTAAAAGTTAAAAGTCATAAATATTACACGACTTACGACCATATCGATAAAAGTGGATATAAATCTAGGAGTGACTCACAGTTCAGAAAGTGCTAACTTTGTTGAAGTATAAAGAAAATGTTATGTAATGAACATAAAAGTTTTACTGAGAGGACATTTTAACTCACAGAAAATCTTTGTGAAATGACTCCTAGATTATGAGCTAAACATCTGGAACTTTAAGAGATTTTATAAATCCTCTCCAAATAACCGATAAAGATTTTATGACTAAATTAAAACTGTATACAACAAAAAATTTAACAGTTGCTATAAAAAATAATAAGGTAAGTATCATATTCAAAAAATAATATAGTTTCTAAACCATTATTGCAGAGACGTATCATTCAAATGTAGACTCTAGAAAATGATTACACTAAGACTTTTATCATGTAACCTTTCGGTCACATTAGAAACTAATTTCCAAACCAGAAATTTTTAAAAGCATTTCAAAAAAAAATTTTTCCTTGTTAGGTACCTGATTTTCAGTGAAAAAAAATATTTCTGATTTGGAAAATCGTTTCCAACAAAAAAAAACGAATTCTAATTTGGAATCTGGTTACTAATCATTAGTTTTCAATGTGGCTGAAGGGATCAGAAAGATTTTTGAGCGAAAAAACAAGTTTACTGTGACATCTGAATATTTCATATCTCATCCGGGTATTGTTTTAGACGTATTTTGATTTTATTATCTTATATTTTAATATATTATTTAAATAAAAAGATAGAAACTGGTAAAAGTTCGTAAATTAACTAAAAAACACGTAAGATCGAAAAGACTAGCAATATTATTATTTTAGTATGTTTGATGAAGAAATAATAGTACCCAGAAGATAAAACTTTATTAAAACGAAAACGGAAAAGTGAAGAAAACGATAGAAAGAAGGAGAGTGAGAGAGAAAGAGTTTTACGAAGTGCTTGACTTAATCAAGTAAGTTTTTAATACGGTAGTACTACCACAAAAGAGTCATAAGGAACACTTCCCCCGGTCCGGAAATATGTGTCAACAAGACATGCATAAATTACAAAGAGTTCATCGTTTCCGTCTTATCCGTCATCAATATTTGAATGACGAAACGGTTGCGGGTGGTCACAAACACCACTTGAACACTCTACCAAGTTTAGACTCAATTTATACAATGTGAAACATACAGAGCTTCCATCGATAACTCAACATGTCGCATGAAACGCAGACCATTCTAGACGACTAAATTCATACTCGTACCACTGGCGTCATGCCAGAAGGCTTGCCTGCTCTGTCCCACATATCTGGTTTGAAAGAGACAGAGTTTATTCAACGTAATGTTAATAAAATCCACTTTATTCATACCGTTGGATTGTTTTGTGCTTGCCTCGAAAACTTCTCGCGGCTGTTACGAGTACGAGTAATTGGAACCGTTTGTAGCTCTCCAACGGTTATTCATTTATTCAGTTTTAGTGAACGAAAGAGATCATCTACTAACAACGAGGAGTAAAAACTTTCAATTTGAACTTTCAGAATTGAATATTGTGTTTTAAAATAAAAGATAAATATAGTTTTAAGATAAAGGATAAACTACCAATTTCTTCTATCAAGTCTTAATTTAATTAACATTTAACGTTTTTACACTACACAAAATGTATGGCGATGGAAGTTAAATCGATTAGAATATGTAATGTATTATATAAAACATAAATAATAAATAATAAATAAATATTTCGGACATTTATCACACAACGTCATCTAGTTTCAAAGTAAATACAGCTTGTGCTATGATAACTAGACTGACTGATAGAATACTTTTTTGTTGTAAATAGATACATATTATACATAGAAAACACCCAAATAACGAAACAAATATTTGTAGATCATATAAACATTTGGTCCGACCCGGGGATCGAACCCGAGACGTCAAGCACAGCAGTCGCATTCACTACCTTTGCGCCACCGAGACAGTTTAATCGTGTATAATCGTATTAATAAATAATTGGTTACTACTAAAACAAAATGTGATGAATAGAAAAAATAATCGATTAATATGAAATTCAATTATTGTTCAGATCCCTGGTTCGTTTGTTAGTCGATCACTTACGTACAAACTCTAACTCCAACCGTATAAGATGAAAATTATCAATATTAAGGTTGCATTGTTTAACCACATTCACTAAATACTAAATTTACAATAGTTAAATTATTTTACGTACTTAGCTAAATATCAAATGTACAAAGTGTTTTCATACATACATTATATCACAAAATACCTAAAGATATAAAACTCGCTGATCCTAAGTGCACTATAGATATCTTGTTTTATTTAATTTTAAGAGCCAGTGAAAGTGACTACTTTGCCTGATGGAAAGCATGAATAAGAATATCTTAACAGGTGGTGACTTATTTTGTGACCTGTTGAGTTGTGGTCAGAGTTCGTTAGGGCCAAACATGTCTAAATTACAATATTCTAGGTTAGGTTGGTTGATGGTTGGCTCTGGATAGTTATCTAAAATTTTCTAGCACCACAAACAAAAACATTAAAATGTAATACTTCAAATATAACATTATATTGCGATATTGGCTCTATTTAAGATATTCACAGTTAACTAAAAAAGGTTTTGGGAACTAAAACAAGTGACAACTACGTACTACTATAACAGTATATTCCCCACATGGCGTTATGTATTTATTGATCAAAATAAAAACTGATTAAATATCAAGCCCAATAAATTCTGATCAGCTCGCAAGCTTACATTCAACATTAAATGATACAAACATTCCTGAGCTAAAATTAAATTCTATTTTAAAAATGACAATTGCAACGTCAAGTTATTAGAACAATTTATAGTCAGATAGTCTGGTTTTATCAAAACATATGCAAGTATATGCATTATATTGCCATATGTTAAACGTTTTAGTCACAATACACATTCTCCGAAACACACAAATACCAGTATACTTACCACGGATGAATTTGAGTCATTTTTTATAACTTATGTAAAATATTTAAGCAAGAACTCTTTGTTCAATATCAAAGAATAAGTCTCTTAGTCTTAAATGCAATGTACTATCTCTAACGCTTTTTATAGGTGACAATAATGTTATCAGAGTTTTGGCCAAGTAACTACTACTACGATTATATAATAATAAAAAAAACATCCTATTCTCTTGATTTCCGCTTTAACCAAGATTTATTTTAAATAAGTGTCACCTACTCATCCCACGAGTGCCGTAAGAGGCGACTAAGGGATCAAATTATGCAGGACAACGTACTGCGAAGAGAATTTGTGCTTGAATATTGTATAAAAGCATGGGTTGGTGGCAAAATATGTAAAAAATTATAATTGATCTTAAAAGAGCCTAGCGGTGAGTCTTGAATGTCATGACTGCTAGCCCATGTAGTCCTTGCACGGTAAAATTGTACGAAAAAAAGACAAATTTTAATAGTTAGGAAAATGTTCATAGTAAACTTTATTATTCTTCAGCATAAGCTTATCCTTTACAACGAAGACGAATATAGTCAGCACTGGGTCATAAAAAATGTTAGCCCAAAAATTTTACGTCGAATAACCGCAGCCAGCCGGCAATATAAATTTAAAGCCATATAATAAAATAATAAATGTACGCATTGTACATCCTAAATAAAGTCATGAAGTCAAAATTATTACTCAAAATTTCTTGTTAGGTCTTAGCTATGAACAAACTAGTTTTACCATTATATCTTAGATGTTATCAATACGAGTTGATAAATGTAAGAGTTTATAAAAGACGAACAATTTTTCGGGCTTTTAGCGGCGGAATTTAAATACATGTTGAGTTTTACCAGTGACAGTTGGTAAATGTTCGTTTTGGGAATAAAACAATTCACTCAATCTGACGTTCAGCGGCCGATGCTCCGGTACGCTCGCGCTTTAATAATCACTGCTCTGTCTTTTTTTTACGTTCCCCCTCGGTTCGTCACTCCACCTGGGGCTTGCGGTGAGGTTGTGTATCAGAATCGATCGACTAAAACCACGCAATGTGGCACTCTGCGTCTGGAATAGGAGGAACCTGTGAACTACTGTTATTACGACATCCTGACCACTCTCAGCACTCGTGGATGTCGCCTCATTGTGGCTGACCACTGTAGCAGATGTAGGGGAAAACTCGTCTAGTCCACCCGTGGCCACTCCTAGGTTGATATGAGCGCATCTCCACCGCTCGGTTTGCTGCCAGCGAATAGGGTCCGACTGGAAATCGTCCTCCAGAGTCTTTTCCGATGTCTTGAAAGTTTACCCCACCGAGCTGTGACCAGTGTGTAATCGGTGTAACAAATTACTTCCAGTTCAGGAGGGACCTCCGGGCACGAATACAGGCTACTCGGCGATCCACAAACTGCTAAGATCACCATTAAACCTCCCTCCGTGGAGGTAGACAACCTCGGACGCGGCATAACTGTAATGCAAATCTGCATATCTGCAATCCGCAAAATCTGCATCACGAAAGTGATTAATCCCCATTTCGACCTCCTCGGTCGGGGCCTGCGGAGACAGCTAATAGGGAATGATAGTCACCTCCTGTAGTTTCTCAGCCTACCACGGAAAGCGAGAAGAACAAAACTTTTTATTTAAGGCTTCAGTCTTTTCTGTCACTAACGCAAACAATATTTCGATTATTAAAGATATTGTCAAGTAAAAATATTCATGGTAAATTTTAAAGAAACAGAGACAAGAAAACCATTTGTAACTAAGAAGATAGCTTTCATAGTGTGTTTCACACGAATATTGCAATTTGCTTTTGAAATAAATGCAAATAGTTTCAGCATTCATGCCGTTTCAACTGAGTTTTAGCTTTGTCTCGATTCTCGCGAGTATTATAAAATACGATTAAGGCTTACACAAAAGAATGGACAGGATTCCCTTAGTGCTTATAGGGTTGGGCTAAAAATTATTTAAGTCATTAATGTATAATTGTATAATGCAAGAACTGAATTGCTATAAATGTTGAAATATTAAGCTTAGCTAAGCTAACTAGGTTTTTTGTTACCTAATCAGCGTAAACCAAGGGTTGTCATCATCAAAGTTCTAGTGTACGAGTGCTTTTAACGAGACACTTCTTCAGCCCACTACCGATTATAGATCTTAGGTCATTTGCTAGGTCAAGCTCATCTTTTCAGTACAATCAAACATTCGCTTCATCTCTTTCTCGATTTTTGTTACTACGTTATATTTTGATCCACCAATTTTTTATCCTATCATTTCTCACTATGAGCCAATCTTAAACCTGTATCCTGAGGTTTCGTACCGTATACAGAAAATCAACTATCTCGTTAAGTCACATACTACACGCAATGAAACATAAGTTAATTTAACTATATCAATATTCCATATTTCTTTACGGAGTGGTACGGTGAGGTAAATATGGTTCACAAGGAAACATAATTATGGAATGGAAGCAAATGCAATTCTAAATATTTGACTAGATAAAAATGCAGAAAAATATACATCACATCAACCATCTTTAATAGCTAGCTAGTTATTGACTACCACACAAGGCTGGCTAGACGGGTTGGAACAGGATTTGTATCAAGTACTGCTTCTCTTTACAGTGAAGATGCCTGCATAATTTGCTCCCTTAGTTGCCTCTGACACACATGGGATCGAATAAGGATGGTGACACTCTATACTCTTAATCCTTCACCACACAGAAACACTCACAAGGTTTTATATTGTTAAGATCTCGGTGAAAGTAGAATGTTTCAATACTTAACAAACAAAATCTTGAAGTGTCTAACTCCCGGATGGAAACAAAGTAAACTTAAGAAATTCCAGAAAAGCACTTATGTATTTTCTGATATAAAACCCTTAAAACCTTGTCGTGTCTCTTTTGGAATATATTCAAAGTGCCCATTATTTCTTCCTCCGAAGAGTCCGGATAAAAATACTTTAGAATAATATTTTAACTTGATGATATTGTAACCTCATCAGCTCTCAATTTACATTTAAATCAAAATGTGCTTTGGCATGTATTTGTAATTTTTAATTCAAATTTTTATCGATGAACAATATAGAGTTAAGTATCCAAACTAATTACATTTTAATTTACATTTAAATCAAAATATGCTTTGGCATGTATTTGTAATTTTTAATTCAAATTTTTATCGATGAACAATATAGAGTTAAGTATCCAAACTAGTCTGATCATTTTGTATTCCATCTGAATCCTCAGACAATAAGCCCTACCGTAGTAAGCTCTCAGAATCTTAAGTGATCAAGTACTTACTCGTATATAGCTAAAAGTTTAAATCTTCACGGGAATATTTTTTTAAATTTTTGTCTGCGCGTGACGTCTTTTACCGATATACTCGTAGTATGAGCCAAGAAAACTATCACCAAAGAAATTGACATGTGTGATTTTGGTTACTACTTTAAATAACTAGTGATATGAGAGAGCAAATTAAGATTTGTTAAAGTAATAAGCTGAATTTAGGCAATTTCAGATTAGCAAAAAATTTATTTAGAAATTATAGTTATTGAATAAAATAATGTGTAAATAAATAATAAATTACTGGTATGATATTGTTTCAGATTTTTTTATTTGAAGTCGTGAATTTAGTTTTGTTGTTTTTTTTTTTAATTTTTGAAATATTTCGTGTTAGTCGTGATATACAGCGGCCAACAGAAAAATACCTTCAAGTGTTACTTTTATCGACGCGAAAAACTGTGATAGTTTAAGGAGTTGTATCTTCCATCATCAGCTCCTCATCACAAAACGCGAATACTTAAATAGCTTTAGAAAATATATAAAAAACATTAGACGCACCTGTAGTATTCGAGTGATGCTTTCGATTTTTTTGGGATTCCATCATCAACGATGGTGATATCAAGACCAAAATGAATTTTCAAAATCACCACCATTGACGGAATCAACGATGTAATACACAAAAAAATACATACAGTTGAACATTTCTACATCAAGTCCGTTAAAAATCTACCTTAATAGTAAGAAAATAATGTTATTTTGCCCATACCCTTGAAAATGTGTATAAAACAAAATATGATTTTAAAGAGTTAAAAACTGTAAGTGTAACAAAGAAACGTGAATTTCATATTCATAATATCAATAAGGATTTTGTTGTTTAATAAAATCTATGATTCGATAACGACGCATTTAGCACAGATGGATTTTTAAAAGTGACGTCAACAGCGCTGACTACATCAGAATCACTATCAACATTCATTGTAAATAATAAACACTCCGTACGTGGGCGTCTCACCTTGTATAAACGTTAATTTGTATTACAAAAGTCAAAATAACTTAATATTCACACAGATTTACAATATAAATAACAGTAAGAGTACTCACAAGACTTCTTGCTTCCGCCAAGTCCGAGACGAGAATGTATCCAAGTGAGACACGTGGATTGTTGCGTCGTACATCGAATCCGAATACAAGTCAATATACTTTCCATGTATCCCACAACCACAACGTCGTAACTTGCGTAATTATTCACTATTAATTTATTAAATAACAATTAGAAATTATTTTTGTTATTATAAAGTTATGACACACCTTCCTAAAAACGCGTAGAAATCACGCGTGACAGTTCAGTTTCGTGAAGCAAGTTTTAAAATAATGTTTATACTATGTTTGGCTATACAAAATAACGAACGAAACTTGTTCTTGAATTGGTAGGCATTACTAAGAACTTGTTTCAGAAGGCATTCAAGATGTCGTATATATAACAGTCCAAGTTTCGTAAAGCAACTATTTGGTCAGTGGAATCAGTGGAACAGCTGTCTCGATTAAGCGTGACCGTCGGCAATCATCGCGTCTACTCGGAGGCGCGCGCGCAGCTTCGGTTTTAATTTACTCGCACTCGAGTGTGTACTGTCTGCTTGCGCCCGACGTACATGCCGTGCTAATTTGTTTTAGCTGGCTAACTAGCATTTAACTTATTACCTTTGTAATAATTATGTTTTCGTTCTCATTTTCCTATTCTCTAAAGCTGTTTTCTATTTGCCAATACGAATTTAATTTACTGCATCTCCAATGGACTAATATACCTACATGTAACTACCCAAATAATTATTTGGTAATGCTGAGTAATTCTGAAACCAGTAAGTTTGATGTAGTCGTGACTCGTGCTAAATAAGAATGTCTAGGTGTTACTTATGTGTGATGCGAGTGTATCCTAAAAATATCTAAGTATGATTATCTGCAGTTAGCAGCGGTTACCATAGTACACGTTTGATAAATTAAGAAATTTGTCAGGTCATCATTATATTGACGCAGTGTTCCTCATAAGATAGTTACATAGACTGATTTGATTTCTAGAATGTTTACAAGTATACGAAATATATAGTTATATCGTGACTATGCGAATAGAAAGTTTACTTTTGTGCTAATAATCTTGAAAATAACATCACTTTAGCACGATAACAAGCGATAAATAATTTTCATTTACCATACAGTCTGTCGAAAAATATAAACCTCTTCTGTAATTTGTGGAGAGGTTCGTATAATTAAGTTTGATCCTGTATAATCCTCTAAACCTAATTATCCCTAACCAGAAAGGATAATGGCAGATCCTGTACCGTTAGTAATTTAAATTCTTCTCAAAAAGTTGCTGCAATAACAAAACGCATTCTTACGTTTCTAAACTGTCATACTTAAAATAGGTCTAGGTGAAAACTAGATGGCATTCTGTATCTGATGTTGGACAACTTTTTATATGATTATAAATTTCATAAAAAACTGAAATATTTAAATCGATATAAATGAAAAAGCTTACTAGCGTATTTAGTAGCAGTGTAATATTTTATTGACAAATCAAGAAAGTCGTAAACGAATGGTTTCGATTTTAAACATGTGGTACTACGCCAATTTGTTCACAATCATGACAACTCGTTTGTCCGAGAGATAATAACCAGCTGTCATGTCGGTCGACTTCACTTCAGTGTATATAACACATTTAACGTAAAGTTCTAAAAATCTGGGCATCAAAATGTTATTGGCGATGGTATAAGGGAAAGTGGAAGTAAATAAAAGCTTGTGATATACACTGTTGAATCTTCTGGTCTAAACTATCCAGTTTACTTTCCATATTAGCACCAAAAATGCCTTCAAAAATCTCTCTATACAAAGAGCTCTAATTTTCGAAGGTAACGTAAGTCATGCTGCTTCAAACGAATCATACCAATTTTTTTTTCTTTCAGGTTTTGTTGTCAGGGTGGAAAATCCTTTCGGATCTTCGACTCCTCGGGGATGCCAGAGCCACGAGTATGTGGTGATTCCACTAAAAACCACCCCGGAGACCGGTCTCAGGCGTCCTTCTCTGAAGGGGACCCGGAAACGAATCATACCTACAAATACTGTCAGACCAATCTAAGATATCCAATTTCTGTTCTGAATTCTTTTGTTATCAAGTTGTATTTGAAATTTTTGTGCATACATATACAGAAATGGATGGTGGTTGAGGTTTATAACTTGTCGTTATACCGTGAGGCGTATTTAATGATGCGAAGTGAACAAGTAAGCGACCCGTCCGCTCTCCTTCCAGATAAAATACTCATATATTCTGTTTATGGCGCGCTATACAACTTCCGCTGAATTATTCCACATACGTGGTTATTGTCAAAAATCTTTTGTAATGGGGAAATATATGGACCATTACGGGTTTGCTTCGATAGAAAATATCAGGTTTTTTCATGAAGAATACAATTTTAAGATTACATTACAATATGTCCCATAGCTGGAAATGTCATGTCATCAGGGGTAAAATGTAACGAGAGAATCAGGTAACAGGGGTGTGTGCTTGGCATCTGTCGGGGCCTTTTCTTGCTGAAGATCCTTAAGAGTAAGAGTACTTTTTCTTTGAGTACTTTTAGGTGTATGTGTAATCAAAGGTTTTAAATTAAATTTGTGTATGTGAATGCTCACCAAGGTTTCTGCAAAGTCAACTCTGAGTTAAAAGTGCCCTTACACTGCCATGATGTCATGGCTTTTACGTTCCTAAGCGAGACGTAAAAAAACATCTCACTAGGCTACCATAGTGTGGGTCACGATACTGTATTGTCTGCAATTGCAATGAGTATGGTTTTTTTTTTTTTTTTTTTATACCACGACGGTGGCAAACAAGCATACGGCCCGCCTGATGGTAAGCGGCTACCGCAGCCTATGGATGCCTGCGACACCAGGGGCATCACGTGCGCGTTGCCGACCCTTCAAAAACCTATTAACCCCCTTCTTGAAGGACCCCATGCTGTAGTTCCCAGGGAAAACCGTGGCAGGGAGCTCATTCCATAACGGGATTGTTCGCGGGAGAAAATTTCTCTGAAACCGCACTGTGCGCGACCATTTAGGTTCCAATGTATGTGGATGAGCTCCCTGACGATGGCGAGCGGTGCGATGGTAGAATGTGGCTGTGGGCATCATATCAAACAATTCTTCAGAACACAACCCATTGTAGAGACGGTAGAGTACACACAGGGAGGCAAAGTCTCTCCTAAGACTTAGTGGCTCGATACCGTCCGTGAGATCAGGATCGTCGACAATTCTCACAGCACGTCTCTGGACTGAATCGAAAGGCTCAAGCTGGTACTTCGGTGCTCCCGCCCAGAGATGACAGCAATACTCCATGTGAGGCCGAACTTGTGCTTTGTACAGTAGTAGCCTTTGTGCCGGTGTGAAATATCGCTTCGCTCTATTCAGAACACCAAGCTTTTTTGATGCCAGCCTCACCTTTCCCTCCAAATGAGTCCGAAATTGGACGTCACTGGAGATATCGACACCGAGGATCCCAATACTCTGTGAGATGGTAAGGGGTGTATTCTGGAATTGTGGAACTACAGTGAACGGGGTTTTTTTAGCAGTAAACGCACAAACTTGTGTCTTAGAGGGGTTAAATTGGACCAGGTTATCCCGACCCCAATCGGAGACTCTGTGTAAAGTGCTCTCGATTTGAGACACAAGTTGTTCGCGACTTTCTACTACAGCGGTACGAGGGATGTTAGCCCGGCCCGTGTAATACGCATCTCCAGTACTGTCATCCGCATAACAATGAATGCTATCTATGGTCAACATATCATTGATATGCAGCAAGAATAGTGTTGGAGATAGCACGGAGCCTTGCGGGACACCAGCGATTATGTCCATGCTTTCGGAGCAGCTACCGTCGACGACGGCTTTTATGCGTCTGCCAGACAAAAAGCTAGCCACCCATTTGCACAAACCCTCGGGCAGGCCGTAGGACGGTAACTTCGATAGAAGGCCCCTGTGCCAGACCCGATCGAACGCCTTTGCTATATCCAGGCCAACTGCCAAAGCCTCACCTTGACTCTCAATGGCTGAAGCCCACCGGTGAGTGAGATACACTAGAAGATCACCAGTCGAGCGACCGCGGCGGCAACCGTACTGGCGGTCGCTGATCAAATCGTGCTCTTCCAGGTAACTGAGGAGCCGTGTGTTGATTACACGCTCCATCACCTTAGAGAGAAGGGAGGTTATAGCTATAGGCCTGTAATTCGATGGGTCCGATCTATCACCCTTTTTTGGCACTGGATGCACATGGGCAGTCTTCCACGAAGACGGCACTTGCCTTTTGCGGTAGGAAATCGCGAAAAGTCGCGTTAGTACAGGGCACAACTCAGGGGCACACTTTTTGAGCACCACTGCAGGTATGCCGTCTGGCCCACTCGACTTATGAACGTCTAGACAGTTTAGTTCCCGCCGCACTTCTCTTTGCGAAATGTGTATTTCCGGCAAAGTGTGTTGACACGGCGGGTTAGTAGGCGGTACCGCACTTCCATCCTCGTTCATGGTCGAGTTTGCGGCAAAGAGTTGCCCAAGTAGGTCGGCTTTCTCTTTAGCACTATGGGCCAAGTTACCATCGGCATTTCGCAATGGTGGTAAAGACGACTGGCAAAAATTTCCTTCGGCAGCCTTAGCAAGAGACCAAAACGCACGACTCCCAGAGGGATAGCTCGTAAGTCGCTCACCAATCCTGCCGATGAAATCGAATTTGGCTCTGGCAATTGTCTTTTTGCTGGACCTCGAGGCAGCATTTAGTTTGCGTCTCACATCAGAGATGTTCGGATCCTTATTGGTACGGGCCGTGGTCCAAGCCCTATAGGCGGCCTGCTTGACTAGCCTGGCTTCCTTGCAAAGCCGGTTAAACCACGGTCGCTTTTTTTCCCCCGCAGCTACTGATGGGTTGGGAATAAAATACTCCATACCCACCAGGATCGTCTCAGTGACAGCGGCTGCGCAGGAGTCAGGATCTTCTGGCGTGAAGCAAAGCTGCCTCCACGGGTACGATGCGTAGAATTCACGCAATCCATCCCAGTCTGCTGATTTATATTGCCACATGTGGCGCAAATTGGCTGGGCGAGGTGGAATATGCCGAGGGCATGGGACTTCGGTCCGGACGAGGCAGTGGTCGGACGAGCCGAGAGGTGCGTCCACTGCAATAGTGTAGTCGTCCGGACGCGTCGTCAGCAGAAGGTCCAGCAAAGAGTGTGCATGGCTCTCAATATCAGGTATTCTTGTTGGAGAATGTACCAGTTGTGAGAGGCCATGGGCCATAGCAAATTCATGAGTAGACCTGCCTGCAAAGTCGGTGGATCGAGAATTTAGCCACTCACAGTGGTGGGCATTAAAATCCCCTAAAATCACCAACTCAGCACGAGGGTACCGCTCAAGAACTTTGTCAGTCGTCACCTGCAGGTGCTCAAAGAGTGCTTTAGTCTCCCTGTCACCACTATGAGACCTGTATAGGCACGCATAGATTCGAGTCTCACCTCCGTAGTCTACGCGCACCCACATTACTGACAGGTCCCTGTCTTCATAAAAATGGAGATGGCGACAGCAGATATCCTCCCGGATGTACATGCATACACCGGCACGTCTCAGAAATTTGTGTTCGAGTTTGTAGCCGGGGTAGTGTAGGTATGATGTATCGGCCGGGCAGGATATCTGCGTCTCCGTAAGAAATAAGAGGGTCGGCTGTGCAATCTCCAGATGAAGGTGGACTGCGTTCAGGTTGGAGTGAAGTCCCCTGATGTTGCAGAAGTCCATATATGTGGAAGAGGATGCCGCTGTAGATACATTTTTTCTATTTTTCTTCGTCATTTTTTTTTTGGGGGGGTTTAATTGGTTTGTGAGGATTCACTGTGTTGACAACTAAGGGGGCAATGGGGCGGTGCTAATCTACTCATGGTCGATGCGGGTAGTGCGATTTGTCGGCGCGGCGTACGAAAGGGCCCCCGCTCCCCCCCTGCAGCAGCGGTCGGGTTCCACTCCGGTCTCCTCCTCCGGCACGACTACTACTGCAGGGATTTTTCGCAGGCTGGCGGTTCAGCCTCCCAGGGTGGAGGTTGTAGTGATCCCTGGGTTCGGGAACCCATCTATCCTGCGGGCGGCCAGCGGACAACCGTTCCAGCGGGTCTTCCTGACCGCCGCGCCCACATCCCGCGCCCACACGAGCCAGTAGCAGTATTATAAGCACCACTAGTCCCCCGTTGTCAAAACAGCGAATTCTCTAGAGCTCTGGATACCTTAGTCACCACAGGAATACAGCACTGCCGAAGATGCAGTGCTATTTGGCTGTGGTCTTCTGTAAGGCGGAGGTCCTTCCCCAGTCGGGCTGCTCCAAGTTTTGAGCGGAAAATATCACGCTATGCCCTACCTCTCTCGCGTGGTGACCACAACTCTTGGATTCTACTCATGTTTTCCATTAGGCAGAGTAAAGTCAATTTGGCGGGCTCTTAACAGCGAAAAAAAGAAAAAAAGAAAAGGAAACAGCTCCTTACGACGATTGTTTTTAACTACTATGACATTATTTTAATTGGAGACAGAAAATAAGTTATGAAAACCTAAGATATGTACAATTATGTACATATTTTTAAGGATGTTATCTATATACGTATGTAGATGATGTACATACATATATTATGTAATAATATTTAACAAGAAAGCACACATTGCTTTTAATTGTGAAATGCTGAAAATTTCTGGACATATAACGAAACCTGAATTGAGTCCTTTAATCTTCATTAAGGGCATTTATTTGTTATGTATTTACTTCTTTCGTAGATCTTAGATTGAATTAAGATAGCACGAGAGTAAACATGGCCGACTTAATGAGATAACTGTATTAAAGGTTATAAACATATACATACAAAAATTTAAGTAAAAATCATATTAAGGTTGACCGTGTCAAAGTAAGTGTTTATAAAAGACCAGGATAAGATAGATCATCAGAAAACGCGCCATTGTCGAAGAAAGAGGATATATGGGAGTAGATGAAGGAAGACCTCGAACAATGTCGCTTGGACAGTTACAATGGCGACACCAGGTGGACGACATTTTTCGTGTTTTCTCTTGACACTTCTTTTAGGAAAGGACTCAAGTTACACACAACAGCGGTATAGAACTTACATTGGTGTCTTCTTTAGCTTACAAACACAATCTTCTATCTTGTGAAGCGGTGCTTGAATCGCTAGGACTCCAACCCTTAAAGGATACCCTATAGCTACGTTTTTAATAAATTAATAATTATGAACTATGTGCAAGTCGTTTACACTTGATTATTGGAATGCTACAATATTTTTGTGAGTTAAATTCGTCGTCCTCATCATCTTAACCAAAAACTGCTCCCTGCTGGACATAACAGCAAATATATAATTAAATCCAAATATTTAAAATTAAACGATTCTTAAGGTCTGATTACATCAAAAAAAATACGATCCTTATGCTATCTGTTGTGTAGACAGTTTTCAAACAGCTTGCTCATTATTTCCTTTTCTAACTCAATAGATTTAGACACTTCAATAAATGAGTAACCAGTAAATGGATATAACTTCATCGTTAATCTCTTTTCCGTTGTATTGGACAGGAACGGCCACAATAATCACATTGTTTCAGTTTCCAACATACGACGGGGGTCTTCTCCTCTGATAACACACAACGCCATATACCTATGTACACTCTATTATTTCTGATCCTATGATTGTCGGTGTATATATACTGCCATATGTACGATACAACATAGTTCTATGTTTGTTATTGAAATACAAGTAAAACTTTACTACATTATTATGATTGATTAGTTGCAGTTAGAATAGACCTAGAAGAATAGGTAGATAAGTGTACAATAAAAATTAAGATAATAATTGAAACTAGAAATGTATAATAAGATTTTTTTTTCTTTATTAAGAGCCTGCCAAAGTGACACTACTCTGTCTGATGGAAAGCATGAATAGAATTCAAGAATTGTGGTCACTATACTCATTGCAAATTCAGACAATATGACAGACAGTATGGTGACCCACACTATGGCGGCCCCGTGAGATGCTTTTTCACACCCGCTTGGGGACGTAAAAGGCATTACAGTTATCGTGACAGTGTAAGGCTTACACAGTTACCACGATAACTGTCACCCCTGCATCAATGGGCTTCCAGTCTCAAAAAATGCGATTGCTGTGCTTGAGGTCTGGCTTTCGATTCCCGGATCGGACCAAATGTTTGTATGATCTGCAAATATTTGTTTCGAAGTTTGGGTGTTTTCTATGTATAATATGTATGTATTTACAAAAAAAAAGTATGTAAGTATTCTATCAGTCAGTCTAGTTAGCATAGCACAAGCTCTGCTTAGTTTGAAACTAGTTGACGTTGTGTGTCAAATGTCTGAAATATTTATTATTATTATTTATTTATAATTTCTATAAATAACATCCATAGAAAAGTATTTGAAAATAAATTCACATTTTGTTGTTCATGAAATAGTATTCACCAGCTGTGATTTCTACAATAAACGTTATATGCCGAGTACATTGCCTACATTGCATGCCTACATTGTTACTTATTTAATTATTATACTTAATTACCGTTTTGCTTTTAAACAGAACGACAGATGAGATATTTGTTAACATTAAATGTGTGGCACTTACGCTTATATCTGTAACTTTAGTTAACAAATCTCTCTTCCTCCCTCTCTCTATTAATTATCTCCTTTACATATAATAGTCCACGGCTGAAGATAGGCCTCCATTAGGGTGTCCCTTATATGACAAAAAAAAATTTTTTTTCGAATTTCGAAATGCATACCCTCTATAATTTTTACTAATGCTATAAGATACTTAAATATAAAATTTTATCAATCTAGCATAATTGCAACCAGTGCCGACCGAGCTTCAAAGTTTAGTAAAAAACGTGTTTTGTCCTAAAATTTCAGTCTGCTATAATTTCACTATAAATGCAATGAATTAAGTGAATAAAATTAAATAATAAATTAGATGAACATTAATCTTTAATTAAAAACATAAAGAAATAAGAATCATTCAGGGTAACTTCTTTTTAGAGTAGTTTTTTTACAGTCTGGATACAATTTTAGATGTTCCTGGACACAGCGCAGCAAGAACTGTTTTTGTTCTTCTTCAGCCGTGATAAGTCCGTTAAAATCTTGCATTAATTTAACAGCCCTTTCAGCAGTATCATTTACAACTCTCAAATAACTTATTCTTCTTTTAGCCTCCAGAAAAGCAGCATTGTTATTCCAAGAAGATACATCTTCCTTTAGAAAACTGTCGTCGATCTGCAGTCGTGATAAAAATTGTTTGCTCTTTTCCGATACGAAATCATCCAGTGCTTTGTCTAAAAAAAAAAGAAAAATAAGTTAAATAACAAATAAAAATCAACAACAATTTTGAAAATAAATAAATAAGTATTGGACATTGAAATTGAAATCCAACAAAAAGTCAATTTAACTTACCAAACAACTTTTGAGTCAGTTCTTCCTTCGACGGGTCATAGCGTTTGCTAAAATCCGAGATTTTGTCCCTGTTGAAGTTGGCAATCATCTTCTTCTTAGTTTGGTTGTCAACTTCATCATCAAATAGTGATAGAATGACTGTCTCTTCACATAAATACCACAAGTGATCGCTGAACTTGCTTATAGAAGCTTTAGAAATTGTTGCGTCAACTTTTTCATACTCTTTTAACATCTTCAAGAAGCGCAAATCTTGATTAGGTGCTTTGGTCGCCACTGTACATTCGAGCCAAGGTTTAACATACAATATTACGAGAAATAAGCAAACATCTTGTAGAGCCTTTTTGTCCTTCGCAGTTACTCTGCATTGTGACTGAAGTAAACATATTTTTAAAGAATAGATCGCTCTCGCCATCCAGCGTGCCTGATGTATAGCTCCGGGGGGCCTTAGTTTTAATTTTTCCTCTGTGTCTCCTCCTAAAAATATTACGCACAGTTCGACCAATTCGCGGTAATCATCTCTTACAAAACCTTTATCTAATTCTGCCTTATAAAATAGTAACAACGCTTGAATGTCTGTCTCGGCAACCCGTGCTTTTACGAAATTAAGAGATGGTTCAATTTTAGTACAATCAATGTTTTTCCAATTTTCTTGGAACTTTTTGAACATCGGAATATCTGGGCTACTAGTAATTGCTTAATCTTGGTTTTAAAGACAGCTTTTAGGACCAATTCATAAACATAATGACGACAGGCGAAAAGCAACAATTCTCTTCCTAAAGTTTGCTCCAAAATAGCACAAGCTCCATTGAAACGGCCCATATTGGAAGCTGTTGTGTCGCAGCACATTATTTGCACTTTATCATAAAGGTTCCAGTCAAAGAGAGCTGCTGATACAGCCTTCGCTTGATGTTTTCCAGAAGAACTTTCTAGTTTCGGCACTGCAAGAAGCTGCTCTCTATCGTCAAATGAAGCTATAACTGGCAAGCGTTCTTCTTTTGAACTCCGTACATCCAACCCCGGTAATAGTTTTCCATCCCAATGGACTGTGACTATGTCGGGTACATTGTTTTGGAAGTTAGATTTTATTGCTTCTGCCCTTGATTTTCTAGTTTCAGTACGAATTCACTGAATCGAGGATTTGTTAATACAGAAATCACTAACAGTCAATTTAACCTCACGAATATTGTAAAATAGGACTGAGAGAACTTGTATTAACGATGATGATGATTTCTGTATTAACAAATCCTCGATTCAGCGAATTCGTACTGAAACTAGAAAATCAAGGGCAGAAGCAATAAAATCTAACTTCCAAAACAATGTACCCGACATAGTCACAGTCCATTGGGATGGAAAACTATTACCGGGGTTGGATGTACGGAGTTCAAAAGAAGAACGCTTGCCAGTTATAGCTTCATTTGACGATAGAGAGCAGCTTCTTGCAGTGCCGAAACTAGAAAGTTCTTCTGGAAAACATCAAGCGAAGGCTGTATCAGCAGCTCTCTTTGACTGGAACCTTTATGATAAAGTGCAAATAATGTGCTGCGACACAACAGCTTCCAATATGGGCCGTTTCAATGGAGCTTGTGCTATTTTGGAGCAAACTTTAGGAAGAGAATTGTTGCTTTTCGCCTGTCGTCATTATGTTTATGAATTGGTCCTAAAAGCTGTCTTTGAAACCAAGATTAAGCAATTACTAGTAGCCCAGATATTCCGATGTTCAAAAAGTTCCAAGAAAATTGGAAAAACATTGATTGTACTAAAATTGAACCATCTCTTAATTTCGTAAAAGCACGGGTTGCCGAGACAGACATTCAAGCGTTGTTACTATTTTATAAGGCAGAATTAGATAAAGGTTTTGTAAGAGATGATTACCGCGAATTGGTCGAACTGTGCGTAATATTTTTAGGAGGAGACACAGAGGAAAAATTAAAACTAAGGCCCCCCGGAGCTATACATCAGGCACGCTGGATGGCGAGAGCGATCTATTCTTTAAAAATATGTTTACTTCAGTCACAATGCAGAGTAACTGCGAAGGACAAAAAGGCTCTACAAGATGTTTGCTTATTTCTCGTAATATTGTATGTTAAACCTTGGCTCGAATGTACAGTGGCGACCAAAGCACCTAATCAAGATTTGCGCTTCTTGAAGATGTTAAAAGAGTATGAAAAAGTTGACGCAACAATTTCTAAAGCTTCTATAAGCAAGTTCAGCGATCACTTGTGGTATTTATGTGAAGAGACAGTCATTCTATCACTATTTGATGATGAAGTTGACAACCAAACTAAGAAGAAGATGATTGCCAACTTCAACAGGGACAAAATCTCGGATTTTAGCAAACGCTATGACCCGTCGAAGGAAGAACTGACTCAAAAGTTGTTTGGTAAGTTAAATTGACTTTTTGTTGGATTTCAATTTCAATGTCCAATACTTATTTATTTATTTTCAAAATTGTTGTTGATTTTTATTTGTTATTTAACTTATTTTTCTTTTTTTTTAGACAAAGCACTGGATGATTTCGTATCGGAAAAGAGCAAACAATTTTTATCACGACTGCAGATCGACGACAGTTTTCTAAAGGAAGATGTATCTTCTTGGAATAACAATGCTGCTTTTCTGGAGGCTAAAAGAAGAATAAGTTATTTGAGAGTTGTAAGTGATACTGCTGAAAGGGCTGTTAAATTAATGCAAGATTTTAACGGACTTATCACGGCTGAAGAAGAACAAAAACAGTTCTTGCTGCGCTGTGTCCAGGAACATCTAAAATTGTATCCAGACTGTAAAAAAACTACTCTAAAAAGAAGTTACCCTGAATGAATCTTATTTCTTTATGTTTTTAATTAAAGATTAATGTTCATCTAATTTATTATTTAATTTTATTCACTTAATTCATTGCATTTATAGTGAAATTATAGCAGACTGAAATTTTAGGACAAAACACGTTTTTTACTAAACTTTGAAGCTCGGTCGGCACTGGTTGCAATTATGCTAGATTGATAAAATTTTATATTTAAGTATCTTATAGCATTAGTAAAAATTATAGAGGGTATGCATTTCGAAATTCGAAAAAAAATTTTTTTTTGTCATATAAGGGACACCCTAACTCCATACTTCACTCAAATTATTTCAAGCAACCTTTTGAACAATATTAGTTGAATGGTACTATAAATATGTAATATTGCTTCAACTTTATTTTTACATATTATAACATTTTGTAAATGATTGTAATGAGATTGTTATGTTATAGAAGATAGAAGTGGCATATTTATCAGTTAATTTAAATTTAAGCAAAATGCGGCATTTGATTTGGTGAGTTTTTACGAATTACACTTTCTAGTACCAGACAAACACCGACGTTTTAAGATTTAATAAATTATAGCACCTTTTATTTGTTGTCGGTGTGGCAAATCGCTTCGAATATCCGGCTCCTCGGGGACGCAGGAGCCAGGAGCATGTGGTGTTTCCACTAAAAACCACCCTGGCGGCCGGTCTCAAGCGTCCTTCTCTGAAGGGGACCCAGACCATATTATTTCAAGTCCTGCATAAGTTATACATTGATTACTATTTATGAATGATAAATATACAAAACTTAAAGGTAAAATAGATACAATCGTCTAAAAAGAAATTGATATCACAGCAACATATGACAACATAATATAGCGAACATTCGATGCTGTACGTTGACGACACAATAGTGTTTAATGCCGCGTAATGAACGCACGAGTTATGGTAATGTCTGCTAGTTTTGTAACGGACCACGAACTAAAATACACGTTCGAAAAGTTTATTATATCTGGGAGCAGTTCGGCTGTTTTCCACATCGTCTGATTTTGTAATGAAACCAATTGTGTTTTTATTTTGAGGGTAGTTTAATCTGTTTTTAATGAATATTGTTATAGTTTGTGGTATTTGGCTTGTTTATTATCATTTTTCACTCAAAAACGTGCCGCACTGTATATTATTTTACAGTAATTTATTGACTCATTGAGTTATATTAGATATTACTAATATTTTATTACCTTACCTCTTAGGATTTTTATCCTAATGATATCTTATACCACGACATACTATAGAATTACATGAATTTCGATAGCAAGAATCAGGTTGAATTTGAAGTATTCAGCTTATATTTACTATTAGTAAACCAATTATCACTTAGTCACAAGTGAAGGGAATAAAAAACTATGTCTATACATAAACAATTACTTACTGCTTTGACTGACTGGTTTATCAAAGCAAAGCTTAAAACGCAGGATTTTGAACTTGCAAAATTATTTTTGTACACCATGCCTATTACATACAGTTAAATTCACTTTCATATTCAAATAAAATTAGAAAGAAAACCACGCTATGTGGCTGTCATCTCCACGCAACTCTATTCTTATCAATACTCGAGTTGGCATTGGGCCAGTCGATCGAAGAGCCAACACAGCCTTTATGGAGTAAGCTAATAAGAGCGTAGATTGCTCGGCAAAACTGATCAAATACATTCTACATTAAATATAAATCTTATACAGTAGCAGTAAGGTTGAAAATGATATGGTTAATTTAAGTGTACTGGTAGATATTTGTGGTATTCGGAAACCTACTGTATAGCCACCGGCGCTTGTAAAGTTCGTTTTATTATCATTGCTATTACTTGTATGTAATCATAGAAAGGAAACTAAATGAAATGGTTTGATCAGAAGTTACTACAGATAAAATATACAATGTACGTGTGCACAAAGGAGGTATCAGTTTTGTGGTGTTTACAAAAGGTTTGTTCATTGAAAAAATTGTTGTGATTTGTTTTAGACCATGTAGTGTATGTTGTAAGTGATATTCTTTTCTATTTCTTGTATTAAGTGTTAACTTTCCAATATTACGTGTGTGTAGTTTCTTTACCAGCACCTGGATATTTGAAAATTCGTCGTTTTATACTGTTTTTGTCTGCCATAACTAATTTGTGCAATAAATACCTATCGCCTGCTATATATCTCAACTTGTGAGTCTTTAAAAGAAGAGGATACGTTTAGCCTGGAACATACTAGAAACTGACCAACTTGAGTTTTTCTTTTTTTTTAATTTAGAGTGTGCCAAAGTGACTCCACTTTGCCTTATTTGATGAGTTTCGGCTATTTTCAGATGTATAATGGCCGCTATTAAAAACTGTTGTTGTTACTTTCCTCTGGCAAAAGAAAAAAATAGAGGAATACAATAAAATATTGTATACACTGTTAAATACCTTAAGTATCTAGACCACTGGACTATTGCATAGCCAAACGATATCATGGATATTGAAAGAGAATGCAGAGCGCTGTCTGTTCGCTGTAATGTGGTGGCTCGCTGAGTTTCACAACGCACTAAACATGTTAAATTACATTTTTTGACCATTCTATTAAATATTTTACACAATTTGTAGGCCAAATACACACAGGGTACATACGACGCTCTGCGGTCCAGTACAATAACTCGTTCAGAATACTGATGGCACTGCCGCGACTCTGCATCGCGAGTATTCAGGTAGTCGGCTTCCATGTCATAATGCGTGAGCTATGCGACACATATACGCAGTACTTCGATGATGACAGGAGCGTGCCATCATCGCACCCATGCTGCCCACGTGCGTAGACCGATAGGCCTCTACGCTGGTGACATTTTTGACAGACCTATGTACATACGTGTAACGTCACATTTTTTTTTAACCATTATCTGTATTTTACTAATACTAGCTAAGATCATTGGTACTAATAAATATGGGCAAGTCTAACATAAATATTATTATTATTATACGTTCATGGACGTTGAAAATTATTTTTCTTCGGATGACTTTTGCCATGCAAAAAAAAAATATAGAAAATGTCTGGATGTTCATACCTAATTATCTTGACACAACACTGTGTTCCTTATCTAACCATTATTCCTGCTTTATTATTCTTATTCATTCAGCAGTAATCAGCGAAATTACTACGAATTTATTATTTTTACTTTTTCATCTAAACGTTTCAATCTGCGACAGTAGCTTGTTATTGAAAAACCATGTGACTCTAACGCCAAACCAGCAATATGTATGAAATCAGCGTTCGTTATTGACTTGATGTTAATATACGGTCGGCAATCGAAAGGTCACGTCTAGCCACCATGTGCAGTTCCCGCACCAACGATCCTTTATATGTACCAAGAATTCTATCTCTAAAAGAATAAAGACTATTTTTGATTGTTCAACAATGGGATTAGTTAGTTGTTGGCGGAATTCAAGCCGCGTAGAGCCAAAGGCGTCTAAACTTATTAACTGAACACGTAGTTTGCAAAAATCGATTTGCCAATGGAATGTTTAAAGAAAATGATCGGTGCCAGATTAAATCTTAAATAAACGAAAAAGCTCTCAAGATATTTTGTACAAATCAAAATATGATTGTATTATAACTTGGCATCATACGTTAACGTGACTTGAAAGCTTTAATTATTTTTCTTAATATGATGAAACAATTAACTGAATTCCAAGAATATATTTCGTTATTAATATTTGATTTCTTGGTCTGGAGAGTTGATAAAGTAATTCTTGAAGTTAGCTTTTGGAATTTTCGTTCAATTTAGAAGCAGTTTTGTAAAGCTTGAAGTCACGTAACGGATTAAGTTTTACAAGTTCGAATAGCATACTGCAGAAAGATAAGCATCTTTAGTTATCCTTTGTTTAAATTATACGAAGTCGGAGTGAGATAAGAGGTCTCATATCATACAATATTATAACATCTTACAGGTAGCATAGTTGAACTATGACACTGCTTTCCGATACTGTATATAATACTTAACGTTATAAGAAACATAATCAATCCTATTACATTAGTGGCTGCTAACCTTAATCGGCAAGCCAAAGATTTTAACTTCAATTTCCATCTAGGATAAGTGGCTGGATGTATCTTGTTGTTCAGAATCATATCACATCATCATATATTAAGCGTTTACGAACAATAGTAGTCACTTTTCATCAGACGACTCATATGATTTTTTGCCCCTATATCATAAAAAATGGACTCCTGCAATTTTAAATGTCAAGTGTGTTGCTTGACACCGGTTTTCCATGAGCCCGTGGTATTATTTCGGTCAAGTCGGCCCGTTTGTGCTGAAGCAATTATGCGCAGTGTTTTCTCGGTGCATTAATTTCATATGATATGTATGTATTAGTAATAATACAAGTATGTTTATCAGCAGCCTGGCCACAGTATAGGCTATATGTTAGTTGCAGATCACATAATAATCAACAAAAAAAATGTTGAACTTTGAGTCAGGTATAGCGTCGAATGTATTGCAACATCGACTATTTTCGAGTATTGTAGTCCCAGTCTCTGTGGTTATAGAGGCCACTAGGACAGAGCCATCAAATTCATTCAGAAAGCAAAATTTGTAAAACTATGATACAAAAGGTTTGACAAAATTCACTAGGTATAAAATGCGTAAGCGGCCAAGCCATATATCTTAAGAGGCCAATAAAAAATCACACAAGCCTAGTCAGTTTCAATTCCTAACAAATAACGGTACAGACATAAATAGATTGTGTAGGCAATACCAGCCGGAACAAAAGCGAGCTTTGTACATTATTGATACGGGGCAGAGTAAAGTGGGACCATTTTTCATCCGAGGCCCGAGTCGTCATAAATATGTGAACGTAGTTGTTTGTCACTATAAGTTCATACTTACTGATATTATTTGAAATAATATCTTAAGGTAAAAGGAATCATAGTGAAAGTATACAAAAGAAAGTAATTATACTGTGATATATAAGGAGAAAGCTCCTAAACGGTTTTGGGCAACAAAGTTTGGAGCTTTTGAGTGAAAATAAAGTGTGTCCCGGGGACTGAACTTGAAATTATTGAACGTTTAACTAGCCGTTAACAGGAGCATGAAACGTTCAGTAATTATAATATAATTTATTTCAAAATCATTTTTTCTATGCTTTTTAATAACTATTAATTTACTACTACTAACTATTTACTTGGGCGAAACTGGTGCTGGCGTATGCCTCGAGCTGGGTCAGTTTTCAAAATTATAGTCAAATTATATCAACTAGTTCTCATCCGAAAGAAAGTGTGCCCGAAACGAATGTGGTGGATAGATAGGTAGCTCTGCACAAATTTGAGGCCTAGCATTTTCTTGAGCCTTGAGTATCCTAGTAGGAGGTACTCGCATTATTTTCGAGCTCCCTAATAGGTATCTGGGGCTCATACTCAACGACCGATGGGACTTCGGACATGACTTTGGATCTGGTCCCCAAGCTATCACAGCTATCAAACATGAGAGGGCCCAATGACTCCTGCAGGAGTGTTACAATGGTCTCAATATGGTTGGAGTCCCTGAAAACTAGCAATGATACGCTACTGCGACGACTGTAGCGAGTGCTCACCATTAAGATCTTAAGGCGATACTACGCGATCTCCTTTGAGATGACGATTCTCAAATTGTCATAACGGAACTTCGATATTAACACAACTTTTCGATTTGAACACTAACGATTTACCTTAATTTGTATTACCTTACTTACAAATGGTGCATCTGATCGACATACGAGGCTCTGGTAAACAAAGCTCACCACCTATTAAAATAGCGAAAAGTGTGCGTTTAATATGCCTCTACCTGCACCTACGGGGAAACAGGCGTGATTTTATGTATGTATGTACAAAACTTCTAATTTCTTGAAGGATGGTTTTAGATTGAAAATCTTAACTCAATACTTCTTACCCGTTTTCCATTATACGATAAACAATATTTTTAAGCCAACTCTCGCAACAAATCGTTAAACTTTGCGAGTTATAGCCAAAAAGTATTCAAGCTTTTATACTTATGAAAGCCATGTTATGAATTCGAAGCCTTGGTTTATTCTTCCCAATTTGACTTACACAAGAACATATGTACAGAGTGCGGTAACACGGGGAACGTCGTTAATATGGTCCGTGCTTTTCAAAACATGATGGTTGGAAGTTTGACAGTGGTCATATTTTTAATAAGCTCGTCTCTCAGTCTGTCAGTCTACTTATCTGTCTCTCTGTCAAAACCCTTTTGTTCCAGAAAATTCATGTATGAGAACGCTTGGTTTTCACTTAAAAATAATAAAGAAAAATTGAGTTGTGTTTGTGTTTTTTGTGTTTTTTTAAACCAACTTAAAGCGCCAGCATCCATGTTGTTGTGTTTCATTGGTGAGTGTGAGACCGGAGACCCATTGATGCAGGAGTGACAGTTATCGTGGTAACTGTGTAAGCCTTACACTGTCACGATGACTGTCATGTCTTTTATGTCCCCAAGCGGGGTCTCAAGTAGCATCTCACAAGGCCGCCATAGTGTGGGTCACCATACTGCATTGTCTGCATTTGCGATGAGTATGGTGATCACAACAGTTAGATTCTATTTATGCTTTCCATCAGGCATAGTAGAGTCACTTTGGCAGGCTTTTAAAACAAAAAAAAAATGGGTTCTTGAGTCGTAATAGTTCACTCTTGTCAAACATGACAAGTATGTACTCATTTTAAGCTGTTATCGATATCTAAGACACTATCTTAAATAAACAAACAGTCTAGTCCGCACAATGGATTGACTGTAAACATATTACTTGACTACCAGGCTTATAAGTGTCCACAAATTGGTATGTATTGATTTCTATGTAATGAAAGAGTTGTACCAATTAGATTTTAAACAATTTACTAAAAGGAACTTCAATTGATTGTGTTACCAAGGGACCCGAAACATTAACTCTTAAAATTCATTACATGAACAGCTTATTTCAATATTGAAATGTGTTGCTAGTTTCCGAGCTCGAACTATTAATGTTGGAAAACTAATATTGGCTTATGAATGTAAAATATTATGATAAAACATTAATTCATAGAATTGTTGTGTACGAAGTTGTTAAGAGGATTAAATATTGTGAGATTATTACTCTATACAATTCTGATTATATCCAGTAAGCAAGTAAGGGGTTTGGAGAAGTTGTAAAAATAAGACAAATAAATTAGAATAATTAAAACTTAAATATAAGAACTACTGTTCCACAGAAAATTAAAATAAGTCAAACCCAGTAATAGTACTTTCTATATATGGATGTTAATCAGAACGCATTTCAAAACTAATGTCGATAATCGCACGGGTTTGTGAAATAGGTTTACACATTATAATAATTACTATACTGGTATGTGTGATGTGGTTTTAATTGTGTGTATTTCATCTAAAATCAATAATCTAATCTAAGGAAATGAGTTTAATGGTAAACATGAAGCTCAGTTGCAGTAGATGAGCGATTAGGACATTCAGATTTTGGCAGTACCCGACTATCTATCAATACCGGTTTTGGTTAGAGCGACATTTTGCGTGGAATAACGACTTATATGGATTTAATCGGCTTACCGACTTCTAGTTCTCGACATTTATCATCTAAAAATTTCTTCGCATATTTTCTCTCACGTCGAAACGGTGGTCATTGTAAATTTTAACAAATGAATTCCAACTAATTAAATTCCAACTAAATAACTGCCTCGGTGGCGCAGCGGTAGTGAATGTGACTGCTGTGCTTGAGGTCTCGGGTTCTCTACAAATATTTATTTCGAAGTTTGGATGTTTTCTATGTATAATATGTATGTATTTACAAAAAAAAAACTATTTAAGTATTGTATCAGTCAGTCTAGTTATCATAGCGCAAGCTCTGCTTAGTTTGAAACTAGATGACGTTGTGTGTCAAATGTCCGAAATAACCATATTTTATTTTTTTAATTAGCTTTCTTGTAAATAAACAGCTTTTATAATATATCAAATGGTTTTTATACGATTTTTTTAAATGTTAACTAATTAACGATAACATTTATGTGAAAGTTCGTTAATGCATATGGTTGTGGCTGTGAACAAGTAAAATTATCTCGTAAAAGCGATGAGATTCACACGTTACTGCACATTATTAGGTTAGTTGTCTACGAGCTTTGGCTTTCAGTTGAGAGGTAATTCGAGATTCTACGTAAGACGCAAACGTGCAACTAAATTTGATTCATTTGATACGGAACAGTTGTATGAACATTTATAATAACATAGTAAATTAGTGAATAGCTCAAAAATCTAAATATTTAACATGTTTTAGTGGTGACATTAGTGAAGTATTTTATTTTGTCAAATACATTAAAATTCTAAAAGGTAGGCATAATTTTTATTTTATTTGTTAAAATTTAAGTTATTAAAGATTATTTCATAAAATGCTTCAACAACTTATCTGTCGTCTTTTCTGAGACCACTACCTTTTCTTTTGTTGCAAAACCCCTCGTGCGGAAGTAATTTTAATAATCCTTATGTACTATCATTTTTATTTACATTTAGGAAGATCAATAGTCAACTAAAGATAGACACCCGTGTAGTAATTGGACTTGTATTTCAATATAAGTTTCAGGTTACTCTCCGATAGACGTAGCTCACCCCAGTTACCACATTTTTTTTTATAG
This sequence comes from Hypercompe scribonia, assembly GCA_949316085.1. Classification (NCBI taxonomy): domain Eukaryota; kingdom Metazoa; phylum Arthropoda; class Insecta; order Lepidoptera; family Erebidae; genus Hypercompe; species Hypercompe scribonia. The sequence continues at coordinate 653,346 of OX438976.1, read as the reverse complement.
CAGCTTACCAAAGTGACTCTATTCTGCCTGATGGAAACTATGAATAGAATAGAATAGAATAGAATTCTTTTTGAAGAAGGGTGGTCGCCGTACTCACTGTGAATGAAGACAGTGCAGTATGGCGACCTACGCTATGGTGGCCTAGGGAGATGCTCACGCTCAGCTTAAAGGACCCTGGATCGTAATGGGAGGAAAACACGTGCGCTGGTAATGAATTCCAGGTTTTAACTGATTTGCACAGGAAGGAAGAGCCGAACCGTTTAGTTCGGGAGCGTATGTCTACCATTCTGAAACGGTGACTTAGAGGAACGGAGAGGATGGGATCAGTTGGAAGAGTTCGTCAGAACACTCTCCGTGATAAAGGCGATAGAGAACTGCACAGACTCAAGGGATTCAGTGACTTTCGGGTTATTGAAAATCCGAACTGCTCGCCGCTGTAACCGATTCAAAGCGCAAATACTGCGCGGATCCATTGTAAAGATGAGAACAGTACTCCACGCAGGAGCGCATCTGGGTCTTATAAAGAAGACACAGATGCTCAGGCACAAAGAACCGTCTCACTCTGTTCAGTATACCCAGCTTCTGCGAGGCCGCCTTAGTAACGCTTTCAAATGACTAACCTATGTTTCCACATTCGTGTGCGCAGACAACTTGGCGCTCACAACTCAAATTAACGGCTTTGAGCCGGCAGAAAAAGTTATTACGAAAAAAATTGTCTAAACCACTAGCAAGGAAAAACATAATCTTTCGTCTTTCATCTGCTCAATAGATCTACTAATCGTACCCTTAACGTCTTTTGGTGAGACACTCATTGCTCATTGCAACTACCCAAACTACTTGGGAATCATCCTGGACCAATCGTTGAGGTTTACAGCCAACTGTCAAAACATAAAGCAAAAGATTTCGGCACGTAATTATCTACTTCTCCGCTCAACATTTTTGAAAGGGGAGCTGTGCCTCCAGTCCTGTGGAATACTTTGTTTGTATTGTATATCTCTGTAAGTGAATACTGGGGCCTGGTTTATAAGCGATCGACCCATGCCAAAACAGTGGATATAGCTCTGAAAGAAAGTTGTCGGAAAATAGCTAGATGTTGCCACACATACAAACGTACAATAGCAAGCATTAATGCTACGGTGTGCAGCTGAACTCAAAACGAAACGCAGTGACAGTGGCAGTGACTACTGGGCCAGGCTAGAAGGCCTTTACAAATACCAGTTTTCTTCCAAACATAGAAAATTATTTAGCAAGCCAACCGTGCCGTGATGCCTTGCATAATTCAACCGGTAACGAACTTGTTCCCAACGACACCAGGTGGAGCAGAAAATAGCTTTAGATCAGGAGACAGTGTGCAAATGCCCTAAATACTTGTGGTTGTAAAGTTCGGACGGGTGGATGGGATGAGTAGTAAGCAGGAATAATCTCTGTGTTAACTGTCCTTTAATTTATTAGGGTTTTGGGGAAAGGAGTAGTAAAAACATGTCAATTTGACCACCAAGGAGATTACTTTCTAACAAGCGTACATAATTATTAAGTATGTACTAGATTTTGCTCGTAGCTACACCCACGTCTATAACGGATATATTGATAATTTATATGTTTTTTACCGGAATATCGTTATACACGCGGGTGGGACCGCAAGCAGCACTTTTTATGTCTCTATTTGTAATAATATCGTATGTAAATAACGCCTAGTGATGTCAAAGAGAAAACTTAAGGAAACTAATCCATTAAATACAAAAATATCCCATGAGTTATGCGATTAAGTATGTAGCATGTCAAAAATAATTTTGTTTAAATTAACCCAAAATAACCCAAAGCATGCGCTAGAAGTACCTAAATTTACTTACGTTGTATTTATACTATCAGCTTAAGTGCGTTAATGAGTTCGTGCGTCCATTTGCCCCTCTTAATCTAAATTTTAACCGTCTTCAAAAATAATATTTTCCATTTCGCTACTTTTTTAATTAAATAATTTTACTCTAGTATTACAATACTAAAGTTCGAAGAAAATGTTTCACTTCAAAATTTAGAAAATACAGAATTCTGTTTCTAAATTTGCTTGAAATCGGTAGTACTTGTAAAACTTGTTTACCATTAAGGGTAGAAGAATAAAGTAGATATTATACAATACCAGTAAATACTTCGTGAATAGTAAACTGTATAACAATTATTTCGTTAATATTACTCTGGAAATACGAAGTAATATTTTTTACCATCCGTTTGCAATCTAAAACTTTTTGTTGTTCCTACGTTTATTGCGTTTCTTCCATGTTGTTTTTCAACCAACACTGTATAAATAGTTGTTGTTTCCAAACTAATAAAATAAAAAAATACTACGTCCATCGAAGGTGATCGGAGCCACGAGTTGAGAATATTTACTGAGAATATTTTGCATATTTCCAAAGTTGTTCGACTACTACAATCCTACTTCGACTTTCATAGAAAAGCTGTCTTGTTACTCATTTATTGTATCACTTCTTACGACTTTGATTAGAGTAATAATTTATCCTTTGTTGAGTTCTTTTCTTATAATTTCAACTGCTACCTAACTGATATTGTCACTCATATACTACAGCACTTTTGACTAAGAAGAAAACTTAGATTACCTTGAAGAGTGAATTGTGTCTATGCTTAAACCGGCTTACCTATTATGTATTATATCATTCACTATTGAGAGTAAATCGGTTATAGAATATTAACTTTAAAATGTTCTCATAGTATAAAACAAAGTCACTTCTGTTTTTCTGGTTTTAGATCTCTAAAACTATGCAACACATTAATAATGCAGTTTTGCATAACATTGCATATACATTTTTCGTATGTCAATTTAAACTACATAAAAAATTTTTTGTTAAACGTTTCGATGATTTCAAAACATTCATGGTTAAGTATAGTGAAATGACGCTACAGTAAGTTTTGAGTGAAATGTAAGTTCACTGTCTCTGGATGGTTTAATACCAGCAGTTCCCGGATCTCTCCTATTCCAGGCATAAAGTGGCACACCGTGTGGTTTTAGGCGGTCCAATTCTGATACATCACCATGCCGCAAACGTCGGGTTATAGCCCGAGGGGTTTCCAGGGGTAAAAAGAAATATTTAATACAGTCTACTTCAAGAGATTTATTAAATTTACAAACTCAGTATTGTCAAGCCATTCTTTGTCAGTTATGCAAATTTGTCTCATGAAAACAATTTCCTTTCTTCTCCCTTTTCACAATATTATATACAACTTTTTATGATATACGCCTACGATAGCTTATCTTTGTTGGTTTTATAGGCAAGCGTGTAAGATTAAGTGAGATTGAGATTTTGAAAGAAAACTGTAGTTACTATAATAATGAAAATAGAAATTAATCTCTTCTTTTCAGAGCACTCACAATAAAACAACAACAAGAGCGCACTCTGTGCCTTTTACAGTATGCGTCATTGGGCGATGCTGATCGCTTACCACCAGGCGGACCACCTGCTCGTTTACGTCTTTTAACACAACGATGTACTTTTTGAATTTTTCGTGACAAAAATGAATATGTACATAAGTGAAAATAATTTAAGTGACAAATAATGACGCGAGTGACACGAAGATAGAATTATGAACATCAAACATTATTGATTACATATCGAACTTTGTAATACGAGTATAGAGGCCACGGGCTTGAGCTTAGGGCCGAAGTTAACCTAATTTTCACTGATTCGAAAAGCTCTGCCCCAATCAATATGTTTATACTTTACGTCACATTCGATTTACACTTGAAGACGCGTTGCCACGAAAAGCAAAAAAGAAGTAAATTATCAACTATTTGTTATTTTTTAGCCAATTATTTAGAGTGTAATGTTGCCCCTAACTAAAACAATTAAAAAACAAGTTTAACAAGCAATTACAAACATACTGTCTGGATGTAATTTATCTATGTATATACTATGTATGTATTTAGAAATTTCTAAGTATGTTTATCAACAGTATACAGCGAATTAGAGAGCCGTGTGTGAGATGTGTGAAGTTACTTATTTATTATTTGACAATACTAGGTAGTAGACCCACGCTGAGTTCAGCACTAGCGGGCCGGCTCGACCGTGGCAGACCAGCTCCCATAGAAGACCAACCTAAAGCATCAGCATCCGTGTTGCCGTATTTCGTTGGTGAGTGTGAGACCGAAGGCCCATTGATGCAGGGGTGACAGTTATCGTGGTAACGGCGTAAGCCTTACACTGCCACGATGACTGTCATGCCTTTTACGGCACGGGGTGTGAAAAAGCATCGCACTAGGCCGCCATAGTGTGGGTCAGCATACTACATTGTCTGATTGCATCATTTGCAATGAGTGTGGTGGCCACAGCTCTTGGATTCTGTTCATGTTTTCCGTCGGGTAGAGTAGAGTTACTCTGGTAGGCTCTTAATATAAAAAAAAAGAAGCTGTAAAAAGTCCAAAGTTCTAATTATCAGACAAACTTTAATTACATAAATACATCACTATTTTTATTTTTGCACACAAAATTTCGTTCCATTTTGAGCCTATTTTAAGTAGAGATACAGCCTAGGTTGCTTTTTGGATCATTTAGGCGTAAACAAAGAATATCTAGACAGTTGTGGAAGTTTATGAGTGATGGTAATATTAACTTTTTGTAGCAGATGAGGACAATTGCAATTGATTAATTTGTGTAAAAATGACAAATTTAAAATCTCTCGTCGCTTTTTTTGTGATGTTATGTCGAAATGAGTTAGTCAGTTTGCGTAACTGACATAAATGTCATCAATCAGGAAATTGGTGAAGTAAAACAATAGTTTATATGTTTTTGCTGATTGCTTATCAGAGACAATTCGTCTTATCACTCTTCCCTATAGAATGATGCAGGATATTCAATAGATACGAATAATCTGATTGAATTGCCGACCTGCAGGTTAAATCATGGGACCACTTCCCGAAGTCAGTGTTTTCTATGAGGAAACTTCGCTCAAGGTCAAATTTTAGGATCTAGTGACGAAATATCCTACAACTCATAGTGTGTTTTGTAGAAAATTGTTAAAAAAAATAGTTTTTTATCAAGGATGCTGTTTAAAAGGTATCTATAAATTAATTATAATATTTATCATGTAAAATTTGAAGCCTCGCTACGATGTAGAATTTTCTTTTTATCATCAAAAGCTCATGGTCGTACGTATGTTTTTATTTGGAACGAAGTTCCTTACGGCAGGCTTGGAGGCGATAGGGATTTCGCTGCGGGACCGAACTGAAAAAAATGTGATAGTAAAACCGTAAGAAAAATCCGTGAAAAAAGTGCGTGGAATAAATCTGTGGAATAAATCTGTGGAAAAAAGTGCGTGGAATAAAACCGTTAAATGAGACGTGCGCAGGCGCGAAAGCGCGTCATGTGTGCTACGTTTCATACTATCTATCACGTACTTAACATTCGTACTATTTCTACCTCTTTTTTCTATTTTTCTATTTCTATGTAATTTTTAATTAATAATAATGTTGACAAAAAAAAATAAAGATACATATTTTTTTGTTATTTCAGTTGAAATTTGAATTACGATGTTTTTTTTATTTTAAGGAATTTATTATTTTATTTCCTAAAATACTGAATTTCCTAATTACTTTCTTGTACTTAAATAAAAACTAATCAGCAAAATTTAAGAGAAAAATCAAGAAAACCTACATAAAATTGAGCACGATTTTTTTTGCAAATTGTGTCAATTCCACATTATCCGAAGGAACTTCGTTCCTACCTGGTGTCCCACGACACCATTAATTTTTTTCTTAAAAGTTTTGTAATAAACATTGTCTGTGCATATTACTTTCTTTACAAATAAATCACTCATATTTACGGCACAAGTTTTCATAGAAACTGTACTATGAGTAGGTAATATATAATTAAACAATATAATTTTTCAATTCAAAAGGCTATCTTCAATCATAATAGTTAATAACTACAAATTCTTATTTTTTTTTATAGCAACCTACCTAAGTAAATCTATTCTGCCTGATGGAAAGCGTGAATAGAATCCAAGAGCAGTGGTCGCCGTACTCACTACGAATGAAGACAGTGTAGTATGGCGACCCACGCTATGGTGGCCTAGTGAGATGCCTTTTCACGCCCCGGTTAAAGGACCTGTGGATCGTAGTGGTAGGGAAAGATTAATATTTTATCAAAGTAAGGTGACGAAGGTCCGATTACTAAGTCTTTATATAGGGTTATTATTGGTATATAATACTAGTGAATCCTACTACATACCTCAAATTTCGGCATGTTTATACTAGTTAACTCTATCACGGTGTTACAAGTCGTGATTACTAACTTCGTGATAGTATTAAGTTCGACTTGGAAGCCCCTCTCTAAATAAAAAGAAAATACGAGCTAGATGATCCGGATCATGTTCAAGATTAATTTTACTGAAATATTAGATTCTTATTTAATTGAACTGATTTAAATATTAGCCGGCAAGGAAAGCTGATATTCCTGTGTTTTTTCTAAATTGATTTGGATTTTATTAATTCCATCTACCCTCAAACTTGTCCGCCTTCTTCTGTACATATTTTTAGCTCAATATTTTTTTTTTGAGCCAGTGGTAATCTTCTAACGAGGAAATTATAATATTTTCTTATGAGTTTATCAGGAAGTTTCAGGAAAATGGTAATATATTCTTAAGAGTTCTTACCTTGCTGTACTTGAATAAGAATGGAGAAAGACTAAGAGTCATATTTATTCATTGGCAGTATCTTATATTCACAATACATTTGTTTTGTATACACGTCGTTTGTATAATGGTTCGAAACTTTGACTACTGAGTCGAAAGTCATGGGTATGATACCCTCACAGGATTTTAATTGCATGATGAATGCTGCATCTGGTTGTAATTTATGTTTTTAGAAATATGGTCAAAATGTAGGTGTTTTATGCTTCTTTGTAGTATTAAATAGATCAATCCTACTACTGCTGTGACTTTAAATGATAAAGGTAACGTTCATCAAAAAGTGAAAAGTTAAAACACCAGGAAAGTTTTAATATACATACGTAGATCACGCGAATTTTCCAGAGGGGTAGGCAGAGATAATTGACCTTAACTTACTAAGGTTCTGACACACCTCTTTCGTTTCGTCCACATTCATCAATCGCTGCATGCATGCTTGTGGGTGCCTGGTACTTTTCTCGTGGTGATTCTTGAGAACATCACCAATTTGTTCAGTAAATGTTCACCATGAGCGACCTTTTTCGACACTTTCACACACATTTGCTCTATAAATTTATTTCGCGAGTCTTCTATCATCCATCCTCTTGACGTGGCCAAACCATTATAGCAATAGAATTTTATAAAGCATTTACAAAATTGCTATTATTAAGATTTCTAAATGGAAAAAAAAAACAAAATTATACAAGAAGCCACCTGAAACATCTACTACATGATATACGATTAACTTGCGTATTACAAAACAAAGCTAGTTATTATTGAAATGTAGCTAGCTAGTTCAATAGGACACGACACGGCAATGTCGTAATTACATTAATTTATACATAACACCGTGTATTGTTAGTAAGGGAGGGATTAGCAGTAATGTATAGCTGTTGGAAATGTCGGGGTAATGTATGTCGGGTCGCAGGTAAATCTTTGATACTGAAACTCGTAATGGTGCTTATTCAGTTGACTTGACGTGAAATGACATCCATTATGAAGTAGTCCATTATAGTTACTGTTGTGTTGTGTTGTGGCTTGGGTACCTCTGATCGAAAGGGTTCTTTTAATATTGACTGATTATTTAATGCTAATCTTACTTTAAAAAGTAGTTTATAGTTTTTCATAGTTAATAATTTATAAATAGTAAAGAATAATAATAATAATTTCTTTATTGGTATAAGCATTATTGAGATACAATGGTACTCTGTTTCCTGTGGTAGGGAACAACCTGTGTTACAGGAGACAGTGTCTTCACCTCTTTTGTTATATCAAACTATACAATAAAAATACCTTAAAAGTGTGTGTGTGGGAGTTTGCAAATGAGTGTGCGTGCTTGTGGGAGTATGCAGATGTGCGTGTATGTGTGTGTGTGTGTGTGTGTGTGTTTTCACTGTAATAAGGTTTCGGTTTGTGCGTTATCTTGTGTAAGTAACCATGATTTTGTTTTGACTTTGACTTCGTAAGTGACCAATGAGTTAATGAGCAAGGTTCTGTTTATTTTGTTATAGATACGTGTAGCTTGGTGTTAGTGTTCTACATTTTAAAGATTGACGAACGTTTGTAATAGTACCCTTATTTCTATTTTCGTAATTTATTGGTGGAATTTTATGTTGTACAATTGTTAAATTAAGGACATGTAATTGTCTTAGTTATAACGTAACAATATTCTTTGATTAGATAATTTTAGTGTCTCGTTGTATAAAGGTGCAGTGTATCAGGTAGTAGAGGCCGGTAATCTCACAGAAGACCACCGTAAAGCAACAACATCCGTGATGTCGTGTTTTGTTGGGGTGTGCGGCACCGAAGGCCGTTTGATGCAGGGGTCACATTTATCATGGTAAGTGTGAGTGTCATGTCTTTTCTGTTCCCAAACAGGGCGTGAAAAGGCACTTCACTTAGCCGTCATAGTGTGGGTAACCATACTGCATTGTTTGCATTAGCAATGAGGATGGTGACCGCAACTTTTGGATTATATTTATGCTTTGTCCAAACAGTGAAAACCCTCTAGTCTGCACTCTCTAGGGAGTGAAACAGGTCTTGATTCTTTTGAAGCCAGTGTTATATGTATGTGATTGTATAATATACCGTTCTATATGTTGATGTAAATGAACCAATTATTTTATGTGCTATATATATCCTCTCGCGTTTGTACAATCGCTAAAATTATGTTTTTTTTTTGGTTATTGTTAGAAAGAATTTTGAGAGATTCATGAAAATACTATTTGATTTGCCCAAGTAAGTGTAAAAGGTATGTTAAAGGACACTCAACTCGTTAACGCCATAAGGGTAGACAGAGGCGTATTAGAACATCTGTTTTTATTGCTTATTAATCATTTTAGTAACAATTACATAATTAAAAATGTATCATGTATTTCCAAATATATACATATTATGGATAAATTACATGCAGACATAGAAGTAATTATCCTGTTTTCCTAGGTCAGAATAGAATCCACATACTCTGACTGCTAACAGTCAGAGTCGATAGCCACTTTACTCTTGATTTTCAATAACTATGGCGATTCTCTTGAATTTAATTGGATAGCAACATTATACTTCTTCAAAGGGTATTAAATACATTGTAATCAAAATGTGCTTACTTTGTGATATTTTTGAACTGTAAGTGCGGACTCCAAAGTTTATTTGTGTCTTCTCAAGATACAGTCAATGTTAAAATTGATATACTTAAGTATATCAAAACGTCTGTAGCTATTTTACAATTTAATTTATTTTGTGACCTATTTTGTTCATTTCTAATTTATATTTACGAAAACTTATACAAATCTCTACAGAAAAAAGTAACTGAACAATAACAATTTGTTATTCCACACAAAAGAAACCACTCCATAAGTTTCAAGAGCAGAGACATCGTGTCTTCAACACAAAGTTTATCGCAAGTAAATAACGTGATTACAGCTTGCAAGCTTACCTACTCAGCAAAAGGAACTTTGGAATCTCATCACGACCAACGGCGTACGGTATGATTGATGATATTCGTGTCTCCCCCCCTCATTATTCAACTCCGATCATAAATTAACTGCACTCTACAATAAAACGTTGAGGGTAATCAATTCAATGAGGATTGTTCCTGAGTTCAGCCCTGGGCGGCCCCTTTCGTCTCTCGTTTTGTTTGTGAATTTAATAAAGGCAGCTATTTGTTCGTGTTGTATGCGCCAGGAGTAATCAAAGTTTTAATGTTTTTGGGCCGCTTGTTGCTATGTAACGTGTCTCCCGTGGTGAAAATCTCATCTCGAACTTGAATTTCAAATACAGTACATATTTTTCTTTTTTTCTCTTATTCATAAAAAATGACTGCAGATGATTAGAAATGTAATATCACGCACTTTAATGGTTTAAACATCTTCGTTAGTTACAAAACATGTGCTGGTGTTAACTATCGAGCGATAATGAACATATGTATTCAATTTCTGAGTGTCACAGTTCTTTTACCAACGAAGTATAAGTAAATTGGATGTAAGTTAGTAAATATAATAATAAAAAGTTATATGTCAAATTGTTTTTCTGTGTGAGATAAACTAAAAATGAAATTTTCATACAAATACTTACCGTTCAGCTGACAGTAGCAGCAACACCACTGAATGAATCTTCTCCTTGAAGCAAAAGTAGCAGTATAAGTGACGTAAATTATAGTCGTTATGACAATTCCTTATTAACTGACTTCCAAAAAACGGGGGAGGTTCTCAATTCAACCGGTATATTTTTTTTTATGTATTTCACAAAATAAGTTACACATAATGCATCCAAAGACACCTAAGTGCTTATGATTAATCTGTTTAATTAATTAATAAGCTTTTTCTTTCTATGTTTAACGATAGTTTTTATTTCACACGGGAACAGTTTCTTTTATATTTTCTTTTTAATGGTAGTGTTCCTGAAATTAACATCAATAGTGAAATAATTATTAACGGAATTATTAAGCGTCTATAAATGTCTTTACTTTAAATAAATTCTAAATAATATCGATTTCTTTTTTCCAATTATGTCCAAGACCTGAGTGAGTCTGGACACAGAATGAGTTATAAAAGTAAGTGTATTTATTTAGTTGATATTGTACTCATAACTCTCAATCTAAATGGTAATGTAACTTAAAACTGAAAACACAGTCTTGTTATATAAAGTAGGCCACGAATTAGTTACCATTTGAAAAATCATATAAAAAAACTATTTGATATATTATAAACATGATTTATTTACAAGAAAACTAATTAGTTGAATTTTTTTAAAATTAAGTCGTCAAGGTGAGAACCGTTTCGACGTTTACACTCTTCTAAGCGAGCACCGAAATTTTAGAATACTCGTCGGCAAAGAGACCGTGAGATCACCGACATATCTTCGCTGATTTTTCTTTTAGTTGACGTAGTGTATTTGGTTTATTGATGTAGGCACGATTCTTCAAACAATCCCATAAAAGGAAACCTGCTGGGGATAGATATAGACTTCTAGGTGGCCGTGGAATTTCGCCTCGTCTGGAAATCAGCTTTTACGGAAACATGTCTTTGAACACCGACAGGGACTCATTTGACGTGTGACAAGTGGCTGCATCTTGTTGAAACCATATATTACGATTGTAGAAAGCAAATTCCAGTAGCATCGTTCCCAAGAACTCCCGTAACATGTTTGCGCGGAATGTTACATTCAAATTTTAATGAGTTCTTGGCCCAGAATATATTTATTTACTTTGTAATTATATTTACGTTTACGAATCATAATGAAAATAAAGACTTTTATATTTTTTCTCAACAGTACAGTAATGGCAATAATTAGATAAGAAAATACAAGTACAATTTTTCTTTGGGCTTGAATCAAATCTGGCAATAACGACAACGGAAATAGCCTATCGACAATAAATATTGACATGACATGACATTTTATTATTCGTTCCACAGATAAAACATACTAATTGCAGTATTTCTTTGTCTTTGGTTCAATATTCTAGTTATTCCAAGCTTTTATTTAATAGTCAAGTATACGGCAAAATTGTATAGGAATTGTATGTATATCATATATCCTTTTTTATTTTAGCTTCCACTTTATTTTACTACAAGAATGCACTTACTTAAAATTAAAATTAATTGATATGTTTTGACATATACTTAACCTCTTCAACTTTAACTTTAAACATCTTGAATTGTCAACTTCTATGAATAGAAATGTCCAAGACAAAATTGTTTCGGTATTTAATTTTTTGTACTTTTGTATATTTTTCATCACCAGACGCTAAAAAAATCTGCCACCCTTTAAAATCTAAAAAAATCTAAGCGTTTTCAATTTCAAGTAATGTTTCTTCATAAAATATGCTACGATGATATTGCTTGCATTGAAATTAATAACAAAATTTGTTACTTTTGCAACTAACGCCTGCAGGAACATTGTTCTTTCCCATGCCGACCTATATTGACCTACGAGTATATTTGCAAGTCCCATAAATATAACTTACCCTGCACTTTTTTCACATTACAATTTTGCATACACATACTTTTTTGTCTGTCTTTTGTACTTTTTCTGTTTTATTTTTATTAATTTAATAATATTTAGTTTCTGTTTTATAACATGATGTAAACACTATGTTGTAACGTTCCCTGCGTGTCTTCGTATGTAACCTTTTTTAAAATAGTACTTTGAAAATGATGTTGATTGTATATTTACCTATTAACTGTAAACATGCGTTTTATTTTGTGCTGTTTCGTTTTGAAAAGAACAAAACAAAACTAAACCAATCACACAGATATCACTCAAAGCCCTATATATATCCTTATCGTCTAAATTGTGTAACTGTAGCTTCAAATATATCTTTTGTATTTTATTTAGGTATAATATTAATATATTCTCACAGTAAATATAAATATAATTTTGACTTGCGTAAATCCTTTACACCCTCGTTAAGATACAAATATTACATCCCTATCTTTAGATCTATTTGGCCTCTTAAAGCGGAAAATAAATACGGTTTGAATAAATAATATTATAACAATAAATCCCCAAGGGAGCGCGTTCAGTAAAATTATTCAAAAGGTTCAAGGATTTACAGAATAAGTACTCTTTCGAAAAAAGGAAAGTTTGCAAAGTTTATATCTCTGGCGGAGATTCATATCTTTATCCTGAGCTGGGCGCTCATGAATTCCTCTTTCCTGTCTGACGCGATCATTGCCCCACCATTGCACTTCCAGCCACACACATACTCTCAACGCCCTACAGTTACACGTCACATTTAAAACAAAATATTTCTCTCCAATTTATATACTACGTTAAATTTTTGTGTGAGAATGTTTGTGACACTTTCTTGGCACTGTTTTTACTTTTTACTTTCAAAATGATTTCAGCGAGATTGCTTTTGAAAGAGCTCGGGTCAGTTACTCTATATAACATTATATAATTTTAAGCAATTTATCATTTTTTAAAAGGATTATTTTTCTTACATAAAAGTTTTAAAGCTGATAATGAAGGCGGGCTCTGCGGCGAGAAAGAAATGTATGAATTTGTTGTTCGGGAGAGGGACAGAATATTTTTACTTACAACTTGGCGTATAAAAGGTTTTGCTGAGCGTTACCGTTAAACGTATAATGCGAAGTCACCTTCGGCCCCCGATCTTAGATAACCTTCGCTGTGAAATTAATTACGCACCAATTTATCAGAAATACCATCTCGAATAAGGGAAATTATTATTTAAAATGCCTATTAATTATTTTACGAAATGGTGAGCGTTTTCTTGATTCGTGAATAGCTGGCATTTCAAATCGTTATTTAGATAACAGACTGTTTACTTGACTTCTCGTAGATCTTAATACTTTGAAGCTTGTTTTGTTTTTAAAATAGATAAATTTGTCATTTAAATAACTTAATTATACTTTAGATTGCATTAATATAATTTGAAACTATTATGAGATATATTTTGAGAGATAAATAAAAGTTACTTTCAGGAAAAAATGGTCTTTATTAAAACCTCCTTTCATAGATGATAAAATCATCAAAGTTCACAGAGTACGCACGTCGGCCTAATATTTACACTGTTATATAGTTAGAGACTATTAGTAGTTATATACAAAGTTCGTCATACAGCTTCGCTTCATAGTTAAACATTACCTAATAATATATATTTATGTTTGTGTACATATATGTTAACAGATCTTTACCAAATAATAAAATCGTAGAGTTCACAACTCAAATTTTAATTCCTTTATATACCAACTATCACATAATATAGAAACATCTCGTAACAAACTCGACTAAACACTGAAGTAGACTATACAAATTCAAAGTGAACAATAATTTAACAGAAATGGAAATTTCACAAAGCCAGTAAATTGGTCAGGAGGTAGATAAATGGTAAAATACACCTTTGGCAATCGGCCCCACCAGAAAACAACCCAGCGAGTACATAGTAAAGTTTGACACCATTGCTGGTTTATTTTTTTACTGTAACGCAGTTTAACTGTTCCAACGGGCGATGTATTCCGTTGCCATGTGAGATATGGAGTCACTCGCTCGTGCGTAGTGTATAGCATGCACATAACATAGGCTGCGGTTCGATGCTGCTGATCAACAGAGTGGATACTCCGCTCGACCGTGTATATCTCGCCCGCGTTCCGTTTTGTCACCTACCTACAGCACGAGAGCACTAAGTCACCTTTAAAAATTATTTAACATCACTCATGTGTTGATTAAAGTGGTCACAATTTATATTCACAAACTATATTAATTAACTCTAAGTCCTGTTAACCCAGAATTTTAAATAGACACAAATACATTGTCCATAATAGTCTTTCATAATTCACTTTTAAATATAAAACATTCAAAACCATTTCCTTTTCTTAATAGTAGGTACTTATTTTTCTTAGAATGTGTGTTTATTTACAAAATGTGGCAAAACCAGACACATCTGGTGGCTTCAGAATTCGTCTACACAGATATCTCTTGTATCTGCACTCGCTTTTTTGGAGGTTGAACGCCTGTGACCGGCCTCTCTATTAGCTCTGACTCGCAGCTGCGCTGTGGAAATCGAACGATATGTTAATTGGTTGTTATTTTAGACTTCACTTCAAGAACTATTTTTAGTGTCAGTAAAATTAATTGTGTGTAAAATGTAATTATAAATAGTTCGATTACAAGTGAAACTGACTGCACGATTGGCCTAGTGGTTTAAGCGGTCGCCACGCCGCTCTCTACTTCGCTGAGTGTTGTGGGTTCAAATCTTAGATGGGACAACACTTTGTGTGATCACAAATCGTTGTTCTGATACTGAGTGTAAAAAAAAACTGTGAAAGAAAGAGAAAGATAAAAAAGAGACAACATTAAAAAGGACAGTTTATCTTAGATATTATAAATATTGTAAAAAAAGTGTAAACACAATTGCTTGTACGTTTTACTGACAATGGTTTTAAGAATAATTTAAATATCTAATATTTTGAAGGAAATTTTTAGATGGTTTTTTAATTCAATATACATTAGTAGACTAATGTATAGACAGAAATAAGTTAAAATAAATTGTAAATTATTGTTCAGTTACAATTTACAAGAGTGATTACATGAACGTAGACAACACAAATGTGTTCGGCTGCATTGTAGAGAATAGCTTTCCCGTTTGCCGTGCTCGACTGAGTGTAATGAGTTAAACCTCCAGGTAAGAAGATTTATTCAAGCGATCAGATATCTAGCTATTTGTAGGAAATTCTAAAATTAAAGGCAGTAAATACGTTACGTACTTAAAGGTTGAAAATATGTGAGTGTTCGTATTGACTTATAAAATTCAAATGGCGATCGATTACTATCGATTGTGTAAGAACACATAAGCGACTCCATAGTCAATTAATTAATAAAAAAATACAGTGATTTTGCACATATTAATCAGTAATATAAATTATAAGTATAATAATGATAAACATAAAATAAGGTATAAACATTAGATTATTATTTTGAGAGTATGCAACACTTCAGGAGTATCACCGGAGTATCGCGTCGTCTAGACTATCTATGTAAATTATTCAAAACTTTAAACATTTACTTGATAAAAAGCAATTTAAACCATCTGTAATAAACGACTTTAAGCTTTGATTTTTGTAATTAGTGTGCAATTGGACATCTCAATGTAAACTAGTGGACATGGTACGTCACAATTGAGTGCATTGACGAGCTATATCAATTATTTGGCGTGTCGCGGCTACACAACATGTTTGAATATAATACAAGAAGTCGCAGTACGTAAGTACTGTAAGTACAGTTTTAATAAAATATTTCTTATTATTTTTATATATTTTTAGAATATATAAAACAAGTTAAGTGTCTCTTTTATCAAGATTGTCCTGTGTTGTCTTCTTTCACTGTCATATTGTAAAATTATGCCTTATTTTTTTATGGTACGCTGCCTGCTAGCCCTTTCACCTTAACTTGTAATCCTATTTAGACAATAGAAGGGATGACTAGAGAGCTCAGTCAGGTGATTCTTCAAGCTTCTGATATACAAAAGGACTAAGATTCCAGATAATAAGAATCATTGGCTACCGTTATTATGTAATTTCACCAGAATATAAAATATATATTTGAAATTCAAGTCACTACTACGTTTGGAGTCGTTCAAATGTTAAACTCGTAAGATGTTTAATTCCAAAGACTTTGTCTAAGTCTGTGTTCTGTTCTGTTTAAATTTTCAGTAAAGGTAAAAGTTACCTTATCTGTACGACACTGAGTTCTGGGTGCGAACAATACAATACAACTAGGGCGACATGGAGACGTTGTTTAATTTGGTCTTCGAGAATTAATATGGCAACTTTTTTCTTCGAAAATGTAACTGATACCTGGATTCTGAGGTACTGTTACTAGGATTATATCTATATTTATTAAGACAACACTCAGAAACCTAGTAAAAATATACTATTTATACATAAATTAAATAATCCACCCCTTTAGCTACAATGTTACACCTGTTATATACATCCCTGCATCACTCAAATGTCGACTGGAAGAAAATGCCTACGGCATTAAGTCCGCCTTATGCAATGTTAATTATTTGCAGTAAAAATTAATAAATCAAACAATATGGTTACCTTGAGTGTACTCTTCCGCGGTGAAGTTATAGAAGCGGGTTCGTTGCTTAGTGAACCACCGCTGCGGCTGTTGCAACTACCTGTAATAGCAACTGCAATTAGAATTGTTTGCTAGAAATAAGATACCGAAAATCTAGACATTAACAAAAATAGCGAAACTAATTGAAGACAAAAAATACAAACAAACGACTGTGTTTGTGATCGTGAGTCTGACAAATTATAGTCTGTGTGTGTGAGTGTGTTTAGGTTTGTGTCTGTGTATTATTCATTGCTCGTAAGACAACAAATATATTTCTATGGTCAAAACACACAATAAAAGCAAATATCAAAACATAATATTTTACTTGGATCATTTCTCTGTAATAAAGGTTCTAGTTAAGTTTTTGGTACGTAAAAAAACTTAATTCATCATAATTAAATCTGTATGGAAGGCAAGTTTTAGTAAATTTATAACAAGGAAATCGGAAAGGTAGAATAGAAAATTAACTTAGAAAACCACAACTGTGACCATTAAGGTTAGCCAAACTTCTTTGTGAATAATGCAGACGTACTTAACCACAGAGGACGTTATAAAATTCATAGTCTACTTCAAAAGCAGAAGCTACTCGGCGGTCACATAACAACTAAATGTCTCAAAGCAGATTGCAACCGTCACTTGACAAAATAAATTCTCTTTCGAACTAAAATCTATATTTTAATATTTCAAGCGAGAACTTCAAGTTGCCAGTGGATTTCGAAGCGGGAAGTGTATTGAAATTGCTACTGAATGGAACATCACATGCTGTGGATAAATCGTACTGAATATCTCTTATAAATTTTATGATTATCACACGATCGTTCGTATTGTATGTTTCGAACAATCGGTGCAGTTCTGATACCACTTTTGGTATTATAGTTACTTGTTATCTAATAATTTTTAGGCGCAAGACCGATGGCCTCCGACTGGCTACATCAACTTTCTAACTCCAGGCTGTTGGTAAGCATTTGTAAAATCAAAAAAAATCAGTAACGCTTTTTGACGTGATCCGGGAGTTTATCGTCAATTGTGTCGGATAACCGTCCCATCGAATTGTGAAAGTTAGGGAACAGTCAAGCTGTATTTGCATATACACTTGTGCACTATATTATCTCCTATGTAGTTGACTGCTGACCATTGAGACTGGCTAACTAAGATCGGTTAGAAGTATATCATCAATAATTCTATTTAAGTAGTTATAGTCAACGAAATTAATTTTAAATTATCCGCGAAAATACGATAAACGATGATGTAAATTAGTTTCCGAAATGAGAGTGTTATCCATTAAGTTCATAAGTTGAGCGTTTAGGATTGTTCGATTTTCAATATTATAATTTGTTACGTAAACATAAACTTTGGCTCACAAGCTTTGGTCAACAAAATACATCATCAGATTTTGGTAATTCTGGATTAGTTTTAGACCAATATCGGCTCTTTAGATAAGTCCTGCAGTGAAGTGGCTTCCAGTTTTTAGTTTTTAAATTTGAAAATTTTATTCCAGTCTCGTGAAATGTGATATATAAGTGCTTGAAAATGCACAAACAAACAACCTTCAATAGTTTTGATTGCCGTACCCTTCCTTCCAGTATCCCCAGCAGGAGACTTATCACCGACCCTACTATGAATAACAAAGTACTTAGGAATAACTTGCACTATTTACTACAAGCGATGGGCGGATAAAGTGAGAAGCGAGCTTGTGGTTTATGATAGTGCGGCACTTCGGGGATCGTAAACTTGCTGATATGATGACATCCTTTTTGGAGTGTTCCCACTTGAAATGGACACTGAATCACGCAAAAGTTTTTGATTTTTAAAGATTTTCAAAAATGTCATGTGTTTTACCTATTAGAAAAAAGCAACTTGAAAACAAAGAGGAAGGTTAGTGAATTAATACTTCTTTTGAAAAAGTTTAAAATTACGTGTATAAAGCCTCTTCAATGGCATAACGTAAGAAAAAGAAAGTCTTAAAGGTATGGTAATATTAAATCTTCTTACAAAAGAGTAAGGAAATAGGTTATCACAGACTCCTGCACTCAATGAGGTATTTAGCGTGGGTCGATCAATAAGTGGTTATTTTTTCTCTTGAATGAAAATGCAATTTGAAAAGTTGTTTTCTTATTATATTATTTTTCAACGTGGTCTCTTTATAGACTTCTACACTTTTCCTACCGATTTTCCCACTTCTTTAACGCCTTGGAAAAGTATATTTTTAAACTTTGCGAAATTGACTTCTGTTGGTGAAACAAGCTGTTCATTTGATGTGAATCTTTTTTCTCTTAGCGAGGTTTTCATATTAAATTGCAAACTCAAGCGGGTCTCCTTCAATTTCTTATCGAATCTATCTAACAATTAACTATAATACTTTTCTATAGTCGTTCTTCCTTGTTATGTATAGTCGATCAGGATTATTTTTTTAGAATCCCAAAATATCTTGGCCAAAACCTGTCCAGCCGAGGACCGGTACCTTTATCCTCTTCTGAACAGATTCATCTGGTAAATATCATTGCTTAGACTGTCTTTTGGTCTCTGGTGTATAGTAATGTATCCAGGTTTCGTCAAACGTGAGAACTCGACATAAAAACTTCTGTAAATTTTGCTTAAAACGGTCTAAACACGGCTTTGACATTGTTACTGGTAACCGCTTGTTATACAGTATTAGCAATCATGGTACCCATCGCATCGACACCGTTCTCATATCAATTTTTTTATTTAAAATGTTTATTGCCGCTCTACACGAGGCGTCAATGACCTTAGCCACTTCATGAACTTTCGTTCTTTTTCACTTTTCATCGATTTCCTCGGTAACCACGTCAAACGGGTCTCCTGGACGCTCACTACTGAAACAGTTGTACGAGCTCCCCTAACTGTTGAACCATCCAACTTCGCTTTCAACAATTTACAGATCAGTGTTATGTTTTTCTATTCTATCAAAATATACCGAACACGAAAGATACAAAGATGCTCCAATAAGCTCTCCAATAAAATTAACTCAATTTAAGCACATTTGATAGACAATACACGACAGTAACGTAAAATTTACTAACTAACCTCACTTGTTGAAAAACGAGTACCTATCGATTAACCAAGATACATATGTACATACTATGAAAGTCTGAAGTTATTTTTATTACTTTTTAAATATATATTTCTATAAATATTACAGTCGATTTCGTAAACGCAAAGTTAAATTGTGATGTGCGTGCTGCGTGACGAATGTGCTTGGTACGTTAGTGAAAAGTGGCCTAAAGAGTTTACTTTGTTAACTGGTACATTTGGTTAAAGTTACATGAGGTTTAAAAAAACATAAAACCTGGTATGAGAGTCAGTAATTTCCTCCTACGAGAGCTCCTATATCAACTAATATATAAAATTGGTTAGGAAACACAGAAAAAGAAAAAAAAAATTTACGTATTCATCATTAATTTTACACTCGGAATAATAATATATTTACCGAGAACAAGGCTAGGCCGTCATAGCTTGGGTCACCATACTGCAATGTTTGCATTCACAATGAATATGGCGACCACCACTATTGGATTCAATTCATGCATCAGGCAGAGTAGAGTCACTGTGGTAGGTTTCTATATAAAATAAAAAAAAAAGAAAACATCTCAATAAACAATGAAGCTATAGCCGATACGGAAATAAAATATAAGATATCGGACTGTGCCACCCTTATATTATGTAACAAGCTTTAGTCCCTAAGGGATGAAGATGGACGCTTTTGACTGAGCTGTTGTGTTGTGGTTAGGGATTAGATTCCTACAAAGGGCATTTGATGGGATCCCACAATCCATTTAAGCCCTTTTTAGTTAAAATGTGGACAAGATCTCATGAATAAACATCACGAGGTTTTGTTCTTTATTTAACTGATGTATAAGGGTTCGTGCACATGCTTTTATTTCAATTTCAGCTGAAATGTATTTGACGTGAGTTAGATGGAAATAGATAAAGGTGTTACAGGTGAAGTGTAGTTATTTTAGACGCGTTATGTGGAAGAAGTTGCTTCAGCTTAAAAAATTGATTAGATCTTTTCTGCTGACAATGCTCTTCTTGCAGGTGATCATATCTCCCGAAGAGACAGTGAGCTGTGGTGGCGTGCTGTTGGCCGTGTCTTTGGACATCGCCATCGCATTCAATAGTAGTGGCTTCGACGAACACTTCCTACAGCTTACTCCGGCGCTGCTTCTGCCCTTGGGCTACTCTTGCCCAATTTGGGTGGCGCCAGCGTCGCGACGAGACGGCTGTACGCGGGGGTTGTCCGGTCAATGGCGCTGTATGGTACAGTGGTGTGGGTGGCGGTTCTGATCGCCTAGAATTTGGCTCACCTCTGGCACCCTCAGAGGATATTTGCGGTTAGAGCCATACGCGGTTACCGTACTTTATCGACAGAGGCAGCGTGCGCTTTAGCAGAAACTCCCTTATGTAATTTAGAGGCAGAAGTGCTCACCGCTTTCTTCTGAACAGAACGCGGCATACGGGCCCCGCCTGAAGAGATAATGTGTGAGTGGCAGGAGGCCGCCCGTCGAGCCACAATGGCTCGTTGGTCTTCTCGGCAAGAGGCTCCACGCTCCAAAAAAAAGGTCCTTGCCAGATATGCTTGCTTCGGATAGTATCTGCACTTGATCACCAGGAGGGAATTGAGTCACACCTGTTACCACTGCGACTGCAGTGGAGACTCGGTTCAGCACACACTAGCGTTTTGCTGTTGTTTATTCCACCTGGGCGGCGCAGGGTGGGGTCCTCACTGCAGTTATTGGAGGAGATCTCCCGCTACCGATCGTCATACGCTTCATGGTCGGTAGCGACGATTGTTTTACCACGGTTACAACCTTCAGCGAAGACGTAATTTCGTGAAAGGAGGCGGCGGAGAAGGCCCGAGAGGACGATCTCAACTCGGACCCAATTCGCCACCGGCAAACCGGGCGGTAAAGGCGCGTGTATTAGCGCCTCATGCCGCGTTGAGTGTGGCCGCGGGTGGACGGGACGGATTTTCCCCTCCATCCGTTACAGTAGCCAGCCGCGAGGAAGTGACGTCCACGTGTACCGTACGTCACTTAAATAGAGCGTTTACCCGCAAATAGTGTAGCGGGCAGGCGCTAGGAGGGATCTGGATATCGTAATAACAGCTGTTCCCAGATCACTCCTACCTCAGGCACAGAGTGGCACACCGTGTGGTTTTAGTCGGTCCAATTCCGACACACCACACCGCTGTAAACCCCGATGGGGTGATGGCCCGAGGGTGTTTCCACATGTTAAAAAGAAAAAAGAAGCTCATATCTTAGCAGCATGTTACGATATTTATCTATTTATTTAAACTTATTGTACTTGTTGTACAAAGGCTGACTTAATACCACGAGGTATCCTCTCCCAGCCAAAGGTGCAAAGCTATTGTGCTTATTAATGTGCTTTAAATAAAAATAATATATGTAAACTTACTACTAAATAAATCATAAATGTACTGTGGAGGGACGTGTGGCATGTGTCCCTCCGACACAAAGGGAGGATCCTCCGACCAGGCGAGGTGATCATGCCTGGTGGGCCACAGCCCAACGGTTGATGTTGGGATGTTGTACATATGCTAATTGCCACGCGAATCTCTATATCGCGATGCAGGATTAGTAGTAGCATTGTAGTTCATTACATTCATACGTTTCGTTCATACGTAGTTCGATGTATCTTCGCTAGATGGTGCCGTTATACATTTTACTTTTTGAGTTTATAATGTAGAAGCCGCCACATCACTCCCCTCCAAGACCGGAGGTCGATGTACTGATGAGTCAGCTGTCTATGCTCTGTTGTGGAGCGTGCCAGTGCCAGGAGTGTGTAGTTCCAGTGAGTTGGGGCTGAAGTATGCAGATCCCGGTGAGTCGGCATTGCATGTGGTGCGCAGTGCTGCGGTGAAGTCCCCAGTGAGTCGAGGCTGAAGTATGCAGATCCCGGTGAGTCGGCATTGCATGTGGTGCGCAGTGCTGCGGTGAAGTCCCCAGTGAGTCGAGGCTGAAGTATGCAGATCCCGGTGAGTCGGCATTGCATGTGGTCCGCAGTGCTGCGGTGAAGTCCCCAGTGAGTCGAGGCTGAAGTATGCAGATCCCGGTGAGTCGGCATTGCATGTGGTGCGCAGTGCTGCGGTGAAGTCCCCAGTGAGTCGAGGCTGAAGTATGCAGATCCCGGTGAGTCGGCATTGCATGTGGTGTGCGGTGCGCTGTGCCTAGACACTGATGAGGCCGTAGGGTAACCAGGCTGAAGCGGGCGCGTCCTGCGTGTGGTATCCCTGTTGAGGCCGAAGTTGCTGGCTGGCTGAGACTTGATTACTGATCATCGCTGTGGGAGTGACGCTGCTCATATTGACTTGAAGGCTGCTTCCAATCACGTCGGGGTCACCACTGTGGAGGGACGTGTGGCATGTGTCCCTCCGACACAAAGGGAGGATCCTCCGACCAGGCGAGGTGATCGTGATCATCATCATCAATGTAGAAGCCGCCACATGTACAATACATATAAACATACACATACTTAAATTTAATATTATGTGATATACAGTCTGCTATTAGGGTTGTCACGGTTCTGTCAACCTATTCCGACTAAGTGTGTGAATTTTTAGTTTTAAGGTAAGGTGATTTTTGGGCATCTCGATTTCGGCAGGGAACGCATTCCACGGCAGAATTGATTGCACATAGAAGGAAGAGTTGATGAAGTTGGAGGTGTGAGGGTGGCATAGAAGGAGCATATTATTTGTTGATCGAAGATTTCGGTTGTAATATATGTATGTAAGAAACGGAAGTGAGGTACGATGTATTCATGTAACGATGAAAAGTTGAAGAAAGAAAAAAGAGAAGTCAGAGCTCGCAAATTGCAGCGCTGGCGAATTGGGAACTCCAATAACTGGGCACGTAAAGCAGACATATGACATATTTGTGAAGACTGAAAACGAATCGAATGTAGTTATTGAGAAGGCGGTCTAGTTTATTGAGGAGGTCTGCATTCAGGTCAAAAGGACACACATTACCATAGTCTATCAAGGTAATAATTACAGGCTGCATAAGCTTGGCCTTGGTTTTAACAGGAAGGGGGTGCTGGGCTAGAAAACCTCCACGTGGTGCACCCTGGAAACGTTGGCGATGGTGTTGTTCATCACTGCCAGCGGCTAATATTCTAGCACGAAGAGGAAGCCATTTTCTTCGGCAATTCGGCTGAGAGATGGTCCAACAGAGCGGGCGTGTCTGTCGGATCCTCTGTTGGTTCTTCGCTCTTCGGAGCATTGAGGAGGAAAACCTCGGTAAAAAATCACGATGGTGGGACCCTTGCTAGGGTCGGAGTTCTTCCGCTCAGCGGTGGAAAAGATAGGACGGGCTCGGTGTGCACTCACACTGCCACCGAGTAGGCATCAGGAGACGTAGTTTCCCTGCCGCCGTCGACATATCGTAGTCCCGAGTTGGAGTCTTGCGACTCCAAGCGGGGGCGAGGGTCTTGGCTTAGCCGCCCGGACTGCGAGGAAGAAAACCTCTATAAAAAATTACCCCGAATCCCGTGTTCTGGTGCGTGACCAGGGGATGCATGGCTGATGGGTTGTTCAGTCGTAAGCGCACCCCCAGCCGGGGCACCTGCGGACCCCTCGGTTGGGCATAAATGTACGCTTGCCCGGGTATTGGGGGATCTCTGCCCGGGTCGACCTGTAGTTCTCCCCCACTCGTGGGTCTAACATGGAATCTCAAAGTAAAAACATAAAAATAAATATAGAAGGAGAGAAGGAGAAAAAGGAGAAGAAGGAAAAAAGCGTAAGATTGGACGACTTCTCGTCCAATTTAAAGGACGCATCGGTTGGGACGCCTATGTCGATGAGGCTCCCAGAAGTCATTATGACTGCTGGGAGCCGCAGAACATCGGAACGATTGCGTTCCAGATCGACATGTTCGTCGGATGGCAAGGGAGGTAACCCGATGGAAGCGGAGCTGTGCGACTCCCGAAAACGCGGGCGCTCCAGGGACGAGGAGAGCGACACGTCCCAGGAGATGTTGCCTCCTAAAGTCGCCAGCAGCCGTAGGGGAAGGTCGCGAACTTCGGTCTCGATCCCGTCAGGCTCCGTCTTCTGTAAGGCGGAAGCCTATAGGCGGGTTAGGGCGGACGGCGAAGCACTTGCAGAGGAGGAGATCGCAGATCTCTTGCTTAAGATAAGGGAGCCGATGGCAGGGGATTCTGTTCCCCAAACGCCATCGTCCATGCAAGAGAGAGCGAAAGCAGCGGTGGCTATCATCCACAAGGTAGCCACCAAGTCGAGTAACCTTAAGGGTGCTTTTGTAAAGGCCCTTAAGGACTCCTCTTCTGCAGTTGCGGGGGTCGTTGAGACCCTTATTGGGGATGTGGCTCGTCTCCAAGCGGCCAACGACCATCTCACACGGGAGGTGGCTGAGCTGAGCGCGCAGTTTGCCCAATTTCGGGCGGATCGCCCTGAGCGAGAAAGCCCGTCTCAGTCGCTTGCCCTTGTCAATCCCGGTACCATCGCTGATGCCCACCTGCGCGAAATCACAGACACAGTGTGGCGCATGATGGACGGACGTCTCGCTGGCTTGGAGGCGAGACTACCTCCAGCCCCTGTCGTCCGACCGCCGCTCTCGGTACATAGACCAAAGGCCACATCGGCGCTTCCCGTTGTAGGCGGTCGTGTGTCCTATGCGGCGATGGCGTCGGTGTCTGCTGTTCCTGCGGCGTCGGTATCTGCTGTTCCTGCGGCCACGCCGAGGACACTACAGGCGGCTAAAGTAGTAGCTAAGACGGGTGCACAGAGGTCAGGGCCCAAAACGGCGGCCAAGCCTAGAGCGGAATTTCCTCCGCTCCCCACTCCAGCCGCTGTACCTGGCACCTCCACGTCTGCTCCCTCCATATCTGCCCCTTCCACGGATGGTTGGCAGGTAGTCGGGGGGACAAAGAAGTCCCGAAAGCGGGGTAAAAAGGCTGCTCAAAAGGCAGCCTCTGCCCCGCAGTCGCCATCGGTGGTAGTCACCGCCACGAAGAAGCCGCGCAAGCTTCAAGTACCCAAAACTGCGGCGGTGGTGGTCACCGTTTCACCGGAGGCGGCTAAAGGCGGACTGTCCTACGCTGCCATTTTTCAGAGGGCCCGGGCAGGTCTCGCCAATGACATCGGGATGGTAGGTGTCAGGCTGCGCCTAGCTCAGACGGGAGCTCGAGTTCTCGAGTTCCCTGGAGCCGAAGGTGCCAAGACAGCAGACACGTTTGCCGAGAAATTGCGGGGCATGTTTGCGGTCACGGATGGTGTTAAGATCGCCAGGCCTACTAAGTGCGCAGAGTTGCGCATTTCGGGCCTGGACGACTCCATAACGACCGAGGATGTCCGCGTTGCAGTAAGAGAGAAGACGGGTTGCAATGCGGACAACATTAGGGTCGGCACCATCCGCCCCGGTCCAGGAGGGCTTGGCGCAGTGTGGGTCAGCTGTCCCGTAGCGTCGGCCAAAATGTTAGTTGACGCCGGCAGGCTGCTCATCGGTTTCGTGAGCGCTAGGATCACAGTCCTAGCGGCGAGACCGATGAGGTGTTACAAATCGGGGCATACACGCGCCAAGTGCGTCAGTTGTTTCGACTGCAGCGGGTTATGTTTCCGCTGCGGTCGACCGGGGCACAAGGCGGCAGAGTGCTCTGCCGCCCCTCACTGCCCGGTGTGTGCGGCGGACAACAAGCCTGCCAATCACCAGATTGGGCAGGGAGGCTGTAAACCTTCCCGCAATTCTCGGCAGGCGTCAGAGGCTAGCCAGTCGGCCCAGGCTGCTTCTGACGTCGTTTGTGCGTCGATATCGTCGCCCATGGAGGAGGATGTAGAGACGGTCGAGTAATGGCCCAAGTCTCCAACCTCCTAGTCCAGACGAACCTGAACCACTGTGCCGCGGCGCAGGACCTTTTCCTGCAAACCATGACACAGTGGTCGATCGGTGTTGCCGTAGCCGCGGAACCCTATTATGTTCCTCCCCGTCCAAACTGGTTGGGTGACCGGGACGGTTCCGTGGCAGTCGTTGGCTCCACGGCGGCTCATTCCCCGCCCTTGTCGCTAAGAGACAAGGGCACTGGATATGTTGCTGCCGAGTGGGGGGCGATCACTGTATATGGTGTATACTTCTCCCCCAACCGGAGTTTGAACATCTTCGAGGTTTTCTTTAACAACTTGGAAACCTCAATGCGGCGTCTAAAGTCTGGGCACGTCTTAGTGCTGGGGGACTTCAACGCAAAGTCCATTGCGTGGGACTCCCCCAGGACAGACGCTAGGGGCGAGGCCGTAGAGGAGTGGGCTCCACCAACACGTGCGTGCGACAGCAGGGAGGGTCGATAGTGGACCTTTCGTTCGCTACCCCTGCCCTCGCCGCACGAGTAAGGAACTGGCGTGTCCTGGAAGAGGTTGAGACGCTCTCGGACCATCTCTATGTCCGATTTGAGCTCTCCCGATCCCAGGACGCCGGTAAGGGTCACGCGGCGCGGCGTTCTTCTCGTTTTCCGCGGTGGGCTGTAGCCAAATTAAATAGGGACTTACTAGAGGAGGCGGCCATTATTCACTCTTGGCTGTCTCCGCAGGCCCCGACCGAGGAGGTCGACATGGGGGCTGGTCGCTTCTGCGAAGCGAGTGCGCAAATCTGTGATGCGGCCATGCCCCGCATCCGAGGTTGCCGGCCTCCACGGAAGGAGGTTTACTGGTGGTCCCAGGAGTTGGCGGACCTCCGTGCGGCCTGTACTCGTGCCCGGAGGTCCTACACCCGTAGTCGGTGGCGACACCGCGAAGAAGGCGAGGAGGACCAGCTTCATGAGGAGTACCGAGAGGCGCGGAAAACTCTGAAGCTGGCCATAAGCCGCGCCAAAGAAATTAAGAGAAAGGAGATGCTGGAGGGTCTCAATCGTAACCCCTGGGGCCGCCCTTATCGTGCGGCGCGACAAAAGCTCCGCACGTCGGGACCCCCCCTTACAGAGACACTCCAGCCCAGCTTCCTGCGGGAAGTGGTCGAGGGCCTTTTCCCGCAGCGGGTGGAGCATACACCCCCGTCGATGGCCTTCATGGTCGGAGATGACGGGGGGAACGAGGATGATGTTCCGCTCGTCAGGGAATCGGAGGTAGGGGCGGTTGTTCTACGGATCCGCTCTAAGAACACCGCCCCCGGGCCAGACGGGATACCTGCCGGAGTGCTGGCCCGAGCCCTTGAGCACGGTAGCCCTGGACGGTAGCTTGGCGTCCGGACGCTTCCCTGAGTGCTGGAAAAGCGGGAAGCTGGTCCAATTGAGGAAGCCGGGACGGCCAGCCGAATCGGTAGCGGCCTATAGGCCCATCGTGTTGTTGGACGAGGCGGGTAAACTGTTTGAGAGGATACTCTCTGTCTGCATCGTTCGGCACCTCCGCGAGGTGGGCCCCGATCTGTCGGACGCCCAATTTGGTTTTCGGGCGGGGCGTTCGACAGTCGATGCCGTGCTGCGCCTGAGGGCCGTTACCGAAGAGGCGGTGAGCTGTGGCGGCGTGCTGTTGGCGGTGTCGTTGGACATCGCCAACGCATTTAATAGTCTGCCATTTAGCTGCATCAGGGAAGCACTCCACTACCACGGGGTGCCAAAGTACCTGAGGCAGCTTGTGGCAGACTATCTTGAGGAGCGTACCGTCATGTACGAGGACCGAGACGGTGTTCTAAGGCGGCGGCTCATGTCGTGCGGTGTTCCACAGGGGTCTGTCCTCGGACCACTCCTGTGGAACATGGGATACGACTGGGCCCTTCGAGGTCGTCTTCCCCCCGGGCTGGGCGTACTTTATTACGCAGATAACACATTGATCACGGCCCGGGGGATGAACTTTCAAGAGGCGGCGCGCCTGGCCACCACGGGTGTCTCTCTGCTGGTAGGGCAAATTGAGGCGCTGGGTTTGCGGGTGGCCCTGGACAAGACGGAGGCCCTTTTGTTCCATGGGCCCCGTCGTGGTCCACCCTCCGGCGCCTCCATCTTGGTCAATTCGGTCCTCGTACCGGTTCAGGCCCAGATGAAGTATCTGGGCCTGATCCTCGACGGCAGGTGGCTCTTCGACGAGCACTTCCGACAGCTTTCTCCAAAGCTGGTCGGCGCTGCTTCTGCCCTTGGGCTACTTTTGCCCAATCTGGGTGGAGCTAGCGTCGCGACGAGACGGCTATACACGGGGGTTGTCCGGTCCATGGCGCTGTATGGTGCACCGGTGTGGGCGGCGGCTCTGACCGCCCAGAATAGGGCTCGCCTCTGGCGCCCTCAGAGGATATTGGCGGTTAGAGCCATACGCGGTTACCGCACCGTATCGACGGAGGCGGCGTGCGCCTTGGCCGGAACTCCCCCGTGGGATTTGGAGGCGGAAGTGCTCGCCGAAGTTTGTCGGCGGACGGCTGACTTCCGGGCGTGTAGCGGCATACGGCCCCCGCCCGAAGAGATACGCGAGTGGCGAGAGGCCGCTCGTCGAGCCACAACGGCTCGTTGGTCGTCCCGGCTGGAGGCTCCACGTGCTGGTTTTGCCGCCGTGGAGGCTCTCCAGCCGGTCATCGCCGAGTGGGCAGGGCGGCAGCACGGAACCCTTTCCTTCCGACTGACGCAGGTCCTTTCCAGGCACGGTTGCTTCGGGAAGTATCAGCTCACTGCAGTGAGGACTCGGCTCAGCACACGCTAGCGGTTTGTTCCGCTTGGGCGGCGCAGCGTGGGGTCCTCGCTGCAGTTATTGGAGGAGATCTCTCGCTACCGGCCGTCATACGCTCCATGGCCGGTAGCGACAGTTGTTTTACCGCGGTCGCAACCTTCTGCGAAGACGTAATTTCGCGGAAGGAGGCGGCGGAGGAGGCCCGGGAGGACGATATCCACTCGGACCCAATTCGCCGTCGGCGAGCCGGGCGGCGGAGGCGCGCATACCAGCGCCTCATGCCGCCTTGAGTGTGGCCGCGGATGGACGGGACGGGTTTTCCCCTTCATCCGCTATAGTGGCCAGCCGCGAGGAGGTGACGTGTGCGTGTGCCAGACGTCGCCTAAATGGAGAGTTTATCCGCAGATGGCGCCCGCGAAAGCGGGCAGGCGCTAGGAGGGATTAGGATGTCGTAATAACAGCTGTTCCCGGATCCCTCCTCTCTCAGGCGCAGAGTGGCACACCGTGTGGTTTTAGTCGGTCCGATTCCGACACACCGCCCCGCCGTAAACCCCGGTGGGGTGACGGCCCGTGGGGGTTTCCACACGTTAAAAAAAAAAAAAAAAAAAAAAGTGGTTTTAACAAGAAGGAAGTACTTAAGGCAGTATAAGGCGCGGAGACATGCGGTGACTTTCTGACTGACGCTTGTAACTTCTGCACACCAATCCAGTGTCTAGTCTTTGTGAAGCCTCGGGTTCTTTACCACAGCTCTCAGAGGTACAGTCACGGTGTTGTAGACAACAGGTGGAATGGTTGTCGTATCCAACCTACTTAACATTTGTTTACTTCCCACGACTATGATTTGAAATTTGGTTCGATTTACCGACATTAAATCTTTCAATTCATCGGTTTCAAATTGGTTATGAAAAGAATTTCTCAAATTGCTGTTACAGGGACTATTATGTAACCATAAAACTTTTGAGAGAATCATGCTTCAGCCTAACAGAAAAATGGTTACGTAAACGGAGTTGTGGAACCCAAGCCAAACCTAACACTTCCCCTTATTTTACTCACTCAGAGGCACCGTTACGATTCTTAAATCACAGTTTTCGATAGATGTCATCTTCTCATTTGACCTTTATTTCATTTCAAAAAGAAACACATTTTTGTTTGTACAATTAAACCTATTTAATATTTTTGAGAATTGAAGTATTTTACTGTTTGTAAACGTCTTTTAGTTAATGTTGTAGCGCTGCAGTGTAGGACTTCTTGCACCCTCACATAGAACAGGCAAAACACGAACTCAGACGCAATCACACAGAAAAATCAAAATAAATTTATCTTATAAAGTTAATGCTGTGTGTATTTATGTTTTCATGTGGTACGCCTCACAATAAGAACGAAGCCATTTACTGCGATTGAAACGTGTCATTGGTCTGGAAAGATAAGCACTTGACACCACTTTATGGACGTTTCTTTCACGCCGAATAAAACGTCACCCTTCACTTAAGATTATTTGAAATTCATCCAAAGTTCTGACAGGACCTTTGAAATAATTTCTGATGTTACAAATTTATTATAAATATTAAATTTCATAGTAAAGCACTTTAATAAACTGTCAAAAAATGTACATTTTTGGTGAATAGCTAATCAGTATCATTGCGGGTATTTGCGTGGAGAATGGTTTAAATAAACGACTGTCTATATTTTTGCAAAATCCGTGATAATAAAGCTATACATATAATAAAGTTGTAGAAACGTGCTTTCTGTACATTGAAAATAAAAAAAAGCAAGGGTTATTATTATATCGATGCCAAACCCAAAAATGTAATTATTTTTTTGTTTATCTGTTCGTCTGTGCTTGTGTACACTAATCACAAAAATGGTTTGTCCGATTTAAATGTGCTTTTACTAATATATTATGGTAAGTATCAGTTAATATTTAGTGTTTGTTTCATGACAATTGGTTCAGAAATAAAAAAAATATGTCATTTTGAAGAATCATCCAGTCCATCACCAGTTTCCAGTGAGCCTATGACAACTAATAAAGCCCAAGGTCAGACGTTAAAAATTGTGGGTGTGGATCTAAGCATTAGCTATTTTTCTCTCTGTCTGACTCTGACACGTGTTTACAATCCTAGCAGTCTGTATGCTTTCATCCCCGATGGTTATACGTCTAATAACGTGTACAGATAAGCATTGCTGTACAACAGATCTTTTAGGTACTCAAAACTACGGTGTTTATAAGTCAAAATTAACCAAAAGTTATATCCAAAAGATGCTGTCTAAAATCACTATTCCATGCGAACGAAGTGGCGGGCACAGCTAATGTAAAATAAATTAATTAAACTAAAGCTTATGATGACCTTAGTTACTTTATAGCCATACGTAAAACATTTAACATTTCAACGTTCATACGATAAAATTAACATCATACAAAGTTATTAAATGAAATTGCTGCTTGATTTGTTAATTAACAATATTTCATAGTCACCGTGTTTGATAACTTCTATATCTTAATAAGTTTTACGTCATTTTACTTCTTAAAGGCAAAATTGTATGAAATTTAAGCTTCTAATATTATCTACAATAAAGTCACAGTTGGTTGTAAATACACCGGATCACTTCAAGAAAGGCAGGGTACACTTTCGCTTTTACGTACTTTTTGGTCACCATGATAGGTATATTGCCGTGCACCCAGACTAGGACAGTGACAATAGTTTAGTTAAATAAATTAGTAATACAATTTTTAGGCACATTTCGTAACGTTCCTCGCTATTATCGATAACGTTAACCAATAAAAATACCATTATTTCTTCTTCTCCTTTTTCTATTCTTCTTTTAACTATAGCATATATACATTGGTTTCTATGAAGTTAGAAGAAATTAACAAGGGTTATTCTAACATGGTTTCATCATTGAATTAAGAGGAATTTCTTTCTACGTTCAAAAGCATCTCACTATTAATTTTCCTAATTGCCACCTGATAATCAGTTGTAAAATAATTAGTCTCAAATCTCAACTGACCTTCTCTCCGGGGTCTTCGATGCACCGTCCTCCTTCGTCCACGCTGAAGGTAGATACCCGCAAATACCAGTACATTCAGAGCCAGGAGGAAGCAACCAGCTCCCACCGTTACTCCTAGAGCTACAGTGTAGCTGTGACAGAGAGATTCTGGTCAAACACCTCTGGTATTCCAAAAACAAGAAAATGAAATCCAAGAGAAAAATGAAATGAAATCAATTTTTTTTTCACTTTTGAGGAACAAAATCCTAAAATGTGTTAATTAATAAAGATTAGATATTATATTATAAAGGGAGTGACTAAGAATAATATATTTGTTTTAAAATATCAATAATAAAAAATAATTTTAATCCCATGTAATAAGTAAAGTGAAATATTGAGGGTACTCCAAGATTTGGTAGGTCGTTGACGTAAGGCATAAATTTGGTTACATTAACCTAAAATGTCAACTTTACTCAAAAAAAAATATGAATATCTCGGAGCATCTGTTTGAAATATTGCTAGCATTATTTGCGGAGTGACACGAAGTCCGGTTAATTCAGTCCGAATTTGGGCGTC
This sequence comes from Hypercompe scribonia, assembly GCA_949316085.1. Taxonomy (NCBI): domain Eukaryota; kingdom Metazoa; phylum Arthropoda; class Insecta; order Lepidoptera; family Erebidae; genus Hypercompe; species Hypercompe scribonia. The sequence goes on along the minus strand of OX438976.1, from coordinate 620,411 downwards.
ATCTATTATCATTATCAGCAGTATCCAGTTGTCTGAGAGGAAAAAGAGCCTCGGAGAAATGGGTCAAATATAAAGACGTTATTCACGAGACAAAGAGGACAAAATTCAGGAAGGTAAACAGGTAAGTAAACACATTAGCGAGATTACGAGCCTCGCTACAAAATGCTAACATCAATCTTGTTTAGTCATCGGTGCCGGGCGTGGTTCAGGTGACTGCAAGACGAGCCGGCTCCGGAACGGCGCCTTGGGATTTTGCATGTTATGGAGACTTAACAAGTTTGTAAAAATATCTCATGTTTTTCTATCTTTGCTCGAGTGGATTTTTTTATTGACTAATTTTTTTCTTCTTAAAAACTTGACTTTAAATCTTTACCACGCCTTCATGAAGATATGTATTAATAATATTATTACATATTAAGTTAGTAGTCAAAGACATAAAATGTTGAACTGTTCAGTTGTAAACAACCTTCGCCTCATTCGTTGATTCAGTCCACACCCCAGAGACACTACCACCCTTCAACGACGGAATTCTGTTCGCGTCGCTTTATATCTTATTAGAAAAAATGTTGTTACTTATTTTGTGCAGCTTTCAGAATATCTTCGATGTCGTTCCTTCATTTTTTGTGTAAAAGCTTTGGGAAAACACATTATGGTGTCTCTTAATTTCGCTGTGAATTTCGTATCCTAAAATGTTTTACCATTACTATATTTGCCTCAGGCACGCAGTAGACTGTTTGTATTTGCTTTGGTGCCTCTATTTTCCTAGTTCATTCAAGTGTTTCAGTAAATAATTTTTAAATATATATCTAAATTTTAAGTAGCTAACGTAAGACTTTGGTTTAGGCTGAGGTGAAATTGAATGATTAAACAGGTTTTTACATGAGTTGTCGTATTTGAAAACTGACCATAATTTACCTATAATACTGTGAATCAATGGTGGTTAAGGAGTCTTCTTTAGGTGAAGGCTGCGGTGCAGGCAGCGCTGAGAGCGCTGGTCGTGGGGACGGAGATGGTTCACATTCTTCAACTTCTAAAGAGTCTTCTTCAGCTTCAGTGTTGTCATCTTCATCGTCTAATGACGTACTTGTTGTATACAGCTCAGGAAAGATTTCACCTGATTGAAATAATACATTTTTTAAGTTTTAAATTTCTGCAAAATGTGTTTACGCGCAAGGTTAGATTATTTACCTGATAAAATAGTCCATAAAAGTATTAAAAAATAAAGTACCTGCTATGGTTATATGTGTGCCAGGAACGCCTCCAATAAATACACAGACAGTGGGTCCGACCACGGCTTTACCTTGACCAGTTTCCCCTTTTTTACCCACCTTTCTTAAATAGTTAGGTCTGATCGAGTATACACTCTCACTAACCGTTCAATATCTTCGTCGTGGTACTCTAAGAAAGGGTAAAGACTGCGGCACCAATACAACTCAACTGCACAAACTGTACATATTGATAATTTGATTTTTTTTTGGTACCAAACCAAATTTTTAAAGTTTGATTCTAAAGTTTTAATTACCGCATAAAAATTTGATGCAATTATTGTAGTTTGTGTAACTCGGTGTAGATTGATACTTCGTTCATTAAATTTGTTTCTGTATTTTAGGTGATACGTGTAACATGTAAACTGCCAAATTCATTACCCGTAGTTGGGTAAATGTGTCGCAGCGAGTTTACAAATTCTTTTTTAAAGTTTCTATTTATAGAAATAGCAGACCAAAATAAAATTTATTTCAAGCGCCTAAATTCCTCATCTATTTGAAAATTCCGAAAATAATTGTGTGATTGAACAAAGTGGCATACTTCGTGAGCTGAAACGTATAAAATAACTAATTGAATGGCATAGTTTTTATAATAAAGGTCTTCTATAAACATTTCAAGCTTACATGGAATGTTAATAAACCCACATTCAATGCTAATAGCCTTGGTCTAGTTTTAATTTCAGGCATTCTCCACTAAATTAGGTTTAGCCAAAGGCGTGCTCTTACAAAGTGTAAGGTTTCAAGCTGATTTACTGTGTCTGAGAGTAACTAAATTCAACTATTCCTACTTATTGCTCGATGATCTTTTAACACTTCTTTATAATGTTTCTATATTATGTGAATAATCACAGTCGGTAGGTCAAAAATCTGCTGAGCTATATAGTTATTCCACTGCATACGGAGTAACATTTCGTATCAATTCATACGTAGATGGATTTTTTTAAGTACTTTTCGGTCAATGTTGCAGTTTTAGCTGATCGTGTCAATTAATTTCATAAACCATTTGGTAGGCTAGGTTTCATAAATAACTGAGTAAGCTATCTAGGTTTTTCTACGTTCTGTTAGTTTTGAAGAATGCAGCGCTATTCTGCAGCTGTCTCTTTTTCTGATAAGACAAAAAGTAGGTGATGTTTTTTAATTAAATGATATGAAAATATTAAATTCATCATGAATAAGTTACGAAATTTACAGATGATATGAAATTTTCTATCACTTTTCACATGTCTTTTTCGTGTATGTTTTTCAGCTGAGATGATGACAAGGATTTATATAATTTACCAAAACTTTAGAGTTCCTCAATTCCATATAAATATAATAAATGACTCCAAAGTATCTGTGTGATTAGTATTGTCATACTGTTTAATACTCTTTTTGAGAAATTTTAAAATGACTGGTGATCAATTTTGTAATTTTTCTAAATCAATTTTCAGACCTTTATTACGATACATTGTGTATTTTTTTTTACTTATTACACGCGTCTAAAATAAATAAGATTGTGTAGTTCTTTATGTGGTTTCTATTGAATTTGCTTATTCTCATCATTTTCTACAGTTTTGAATGCATATATATTGTTGTTTGATACCGTTGGCAATCTGATATTAATAAGTTTACTGTTGACAATTTTATAAAAATTGTTTCTGCAAAAATTAGAAACCAAAAGCCCAAAGTCCGTTTAACTGCAATCGACAATCATGTCTTCAAATGTCTCTAATATTAAAAGGCTCTTATGCGTATTTCCGTCCGCCCAATTGTTAAATTAGAACAATTTTTACTGACTTGCCTCCGTAAGTAGGCGGACAAAACCAATTGAAACCAATTAATTCAAATAATACTTTGTAGTCTGAATTTTTTCTGATTTTTTTCTGAATGGCTATGACATTAAAAGTTGTGCTTCAGAAATGACACAGCCGTTTCTTTTATTGAGATTAAATGTGACGTGTTACACAATAAAGTGCTCTTTAAATATATTAATCAAGAAGCCTCTCAAAGAACTGCCAATACAACAACAAATCAAAGGTTTCAGGTATCCACGCCGACATGGGGACCACACAAGAAACCGATCCTCAACTTATCAAAGGGTGGTAATGAATAGTTTTCAATACAAAGCCTTGGTCCCAAGTTGTGCCTGCTCCTACAAAGGATGATTGTCGGGCTCTCGCCTTACGGCACATTGTTCCGTAGGGCTGAACGGAAGGGAAACGTTTCTAGGTTATAATATAGACAACCTTTGTTCACATTTGAAAACAATTCTATAATTCACTATTAAAATACTTTCTGTTTATTTATAGTATTGGCTTTCAGTCAAATTTTCTAATGTTTTGATGTTTATAAAATTTAGTATTGGAATTTTTAAGCATCAGTAATGTTCAATACTTTGTGTTAAGTTAGTTTAATTTTGCAAGATGTGACTACAGACTAATTCTTTTGTGCCTTTCTTTGTTGTTTTTATCTACCTCAAGATCTTCCAATCAATTTCAAAATTTGAAGCCTGTTGATAATTAGGACAAAGGAAATACAAACACATCTGTCTGCTTGGTATTATTTTACCAGAAGATAATTGTTTTTACTTAAAACTTTGTGGTAATGTAAAAATAATAAAAAACAATAAGGATTTTTGAAAATTATTTTCAATTTTTTTCGTTCAGTTTATTTGTTAAACTTATTTTTAAAATATGTCCTTTTCTAATAGTATAATCACAAGTTGTCTCTGTCTACTCTTATTTTCATTGTAATTATTAATAACCACATTTTACGGACTATACTCAAACATTCCTTTAGAAAAGGCGAGATTAACAGCCCTACCGGTAGTCCGGAGGTAGAACAAAGAAACCGCAACAAACCTACGGAATCTCACCCCTAGCCGAAACTCAGTTATCGACAGTTAGCCCTCGCCCACAGCATTTTATATTTACCCTTGCTCTTATTTCGTAGCAATTAAAAGAAGTATTTTGAGTCTATATTTTTTTTCTTAAATGTAATTGAGCGACCTGAAGACTCAAACAGAGGAAACGGCCATTGAGTTGTCAACGGAGTTATATATCGCATACATTCACATACCTACACTAACACTAGTATCCCCAAATATGACTAAAATTGTATGCCCAATATCGTGTTACAAGCCTATTGCCATTAATAAACTTGTAACATGTTACTATACTGTTACTAGTATATTCAAATTTCTAGGTAGTAGAGCCACGCTGATTTCAGCACGAGCGAGCCGGCTCGACTGGGGCAGTACTACCCTCCCACAGAAGACTAACCTAAAACGCCACCATCCGTATTGTCGTGTTTTGTTGGTGAGTGTGAGACCAGAGGTCCATTGATGCAGGGGTGACAGTTATCGTGGCAACTGTATAAGCCTTACACTGTCGCGATGACTGTCATGCCTTTTACGTCCCTAAGCAGGGTGTGAAAAATCATCTCACAAGGCCGCCATAGTGTGGGTCACCTACTACATTGTCTGCATTTGCAATGAGTATGGTGACCACAACTCTTGGATTCTATTCATGCTTTCCATCAGGCAGAGTAAAGTCACTTTGGCAGGCTCTTAATATAGAAAAAAAATTGAAATAAAATGTACCTATGAGAAATTTGCTAAGGAAGGAATGCTAGCAAAAGGTCATTACTTGCATGGATGGATTAGGAAGTGTAGGCAATAGTCCAAGTAGATTAGGTTCCTAATACGAACTAACTCCACGAAGTCCTCTAAACTTTATTTTATTGATTGTAGAATGACTGGTTAGACGAATCACATATTTGATAACAGTTTCAATTAATATTAATATTTGTGTTATAAATGTGTGAGTTTCGGACCAGGCCTGGAAACTGCGATAAATTGTCAATGGTAGCTAGCAGCACGAAAATTTTGCATAATAGTGTCTTTTGCATGGGACCTCGTATATACAATAAAATACCATCAGCAATAACGAACATAGTTGAAGTAGATCATCTTGTAAGTAAATTACATCATTTGTTCATTGAGAAGTGCTATTACTCAATTCAGGAGTTTTTAGGAGATAAGACTAATTTTGTTGTAGAATAATTTTAATGATACTGACGCTGTGCTGTAATGTATAAAATATTGCAATGTATAAGGACCGATTTGCTTTTTCATTATCTAGTTTTTGTTTTTTTTTGCTTTTTGTTTCTTTTGGATTCATTTTGACATTTCTTGTTTTTTATTCACTCACTTTTTGAATCATGCTTATTATTAATCTTTCACTCATTACTGTTATTCTTAAATATTATATGCCCAAATGGCAGGGCATAGCTGACCTTAATATTTTGTAAACACCTTATATACCTATGATCCACAATAAAATATTTTAACTTTGACTTTGACTTTGAACGCCGAAACAACTCGACAAATTTTGGCTTGGTGAGTGACGTCAGATTTGTCTTAATTATAGACAGATACGGGATGCATGACAATGATATTATATATAATAAAAAATAAAGTATCCAGTTTGTAAATTATAAGTTTTTTGTTCAATATTTTCACAATCAGTTCTTTTATAAAGCTGAGCTCGTTAGACTATTTAATCAAACAAATAGGAAAACAAATTTGACTGACAGCCTCAGTGGCGAAGTGGTAACCTATGCAACTGCTATACTTGAAGTTTTAGGTTCTATGTTTGTATAATCTGTAAATATTGCTCCAGAGTTTGAGTGCTATTTATGTATCATCACAAGCTTTTATAGTCCACTACTGGACATAAGACTCGTCTTTGAAAGTAAGTTTGGGCCTACTATACCACGCTGGCCAGGCGGGTTGGTACTGAGTTTCTTTCAAGTTTCTCTTCTCTTTGCAGTGGCGTTTTCGCAGTTTATTCCCTTAGTCACCTCTTACGACCTCTTACGACACTCATAGATAAATAGAGGTGGATGAATAGTATATGTGTATTTAGTTTGGCACTAGTTGACGTTGTGTGTTAGATGCACATATCGAAAAATTGTTATTGAAATAAATATAAATTTACATCTGTTTCTCGTAATACATAACTTGGATGATTAATATATTTACAACATAAAGTTAGCGCAGATACGACGGCGAACGATATTATTATAAGACAACCCCATCTCGAAACAAGTGATGTCTTTGAATGGATTGTCTATACGTTGTGTTGGCCATAGTTTCAGGTTTACTATTACTTATATACTTATATACGGTATTAAATTCACATGTATGTGAATTTAATACCGTATATAAGTACACATATATGTATATACATATTATCATAATATAATAATTAAATTACAAGTAATTATGAGCTGTAGATACGGGATATCCAGGCTATTTACAGACTAATCCCAATCATAAATAGCACTTTCCATTAGTTTTTTTTATTAAAGAAAATACTCTATCTCTATTATATTACACTTGGCTGCGACTTGGGCGTATTCAATACTAATTATCGTAATTTTATCTCGCTTTATAAAATGCAACAGGTTTAAAGTAGAGATAATAGTTAGTGAAGCAAAATTGAATATTTGTAACGAGACTATTATGTAGAGAATAAATAAATATTTTCAGAAATTTGACACACAACGCCATCTAGTGTCACACTAAGCAGAGCTTGTACTATGTGTACTAGACTACTGATATAAATGCATATATACTTTTTTTTTGTAAATACATACATGTAATACATAGAAAACACCCAAACACCGAAACAAACATTTACAGATCATGTAAACATTTATCACCACTCAGGATACGAACCCGAGACCTCAAGCAGACACATATGCTACCACTGCGCCACTGAGGGAGACCAAGCAATAGAACGGCAGTAATAAGAGGCTGTGTGTTGGACTCCCATTCAAAAACATAAATTTTGAGTCTGGATGTAATTTATCAATGATATGTAAATATTTATAGACATTTAAGTATAAAGCTCTACCTAGATTACGATCAAACATCCTTGCGTAATGTGTAAGATATTATCAATTAGTAAGCAAGTAATTAATATTGAATTGACCATTTTACGTAATAAGTAAATCGAGGAGCAAACGCGTGAACAAAAACACTATTTTAAGAACCGACCAATAATAATATGAGCCAAGAGTATTTACGTCTATTACCATTTTTAACCTAACAAATTAAACCCTTTATAAGTTTAAATTTTATTGCTAATTATGAGAATAATTTATTGCGAACGAGGATACCGTTGGGGTACCGTTCGGTGTTGGTCAGAAGTTTGGAGCGTGGGATATGGGTGCGAAAGTAACCGCACTATGTGTTACGGAATGCGATACTCTTTCAACTTTAACACGTTATGCTTACAAACATTTGTATCTTTATTTGTGCATCCATCTGTGACACTATTACTCCTGAAGTGATGGATTATTTTGGATATAGCTTTTTTTGGCTTAAAAAGACTACATAAGTGTAAATTCGAGTATTGTATCCAAAACTGTTATAACATTATTCTTAGCCTTAACCAACATTCTATTACATGAAGTCATCTAGTTTCAAACTAAGCAGAGCTTGTGCCACGGTAACTAGACTGACTGATAGATTACTTATAATTTTTTTTTTGTAAATACATACATATTATACATAGAAAACATCCAAACTTCGAAACAAATATTAGCAAATCATACAAACATTTGCTGCAACCCGGAAATCGAACCCGGGACATCAAGCACAGCAGTCGCATTCACTACTGCTGCGCCACCGAAGCGGTGGAATAGTCAAGTACAATTGCATATATAGGTATTGATTGATGCAGGGGTGACAGTTATCGTGGTAACTGTGTAAGCCTTACACTGTCGTAATGACTGTCATGCCTTTTACGTTTTCAAGAGTGGTGTGAAAAAGCATCTCACTAGGCCGCCATTGTGTGTTTCACCATACTGTATTGTCTGCATTTGCAATGAGTATGGAGACCACAACTCTTGGATTCTATTCACGCTTTCCATCAGGCAGAGTAGAGTCACTTTGGCAGGCTCTTAGTATATGTATAAATGCCACATGTTGGCAGCAAAAGTATTTTTCACATGCTCAGAAGAATAAAATACGGTGTATATTCAACAGAAAAGATATATTATGTATTCATAATTTTTACACTCTAAAACTGTCATTCTACCTTGATAACATAAACTATGAGCGCTCACATAGCGATTTAAAAATGGAAAGGTTATCCATTCGGTTCAGTTTCGTTTTCATTTCAGAACTCGTCCATTTACGAATTGCCTTCTAAATAGTTTTTATTAACCTATTCTTATTATTAAAAAAAACAGTATAAAGACTAAATAATTGACGAATAAAAAGTACGGTGTACTAGAATTCATTACATTACAGATGCATTTAAATGGCTGACATTTTTTTGCATTATACTTGGATTATATATATATATATATACGAGTATATATACGAAAGACTGCCTCGGTGGGGCAGTGGTAGCGTATGCGACTGTTGTACTCGAGGGCTTGGGTTCGATGCCCGGGTCGGACCAAACGTTTACATAATCTTCAAATGCATATTTGTTTCGGCGTTCGGGTGTTTTCTGTGTATAATATGCACGTATTTACAAAAAAATATTAAATGTATTTATATTAGTTAACTAGTACCAACAGTACAAGCTCTGCTTAGTTTGGGAATAGATGTCGTTGTGCATCAAATGTCTGAAATATTTATTTATTTATTTTGATACTAAGTGGATGATTCAGATTGAACATTTCTTAAATATGTAGGTTAAATAAAGTCATCTACTTTCAATTAAAAATATTGATGGTGCTTTATAAAGACTTTTTGAAAATAATTTGTGCCCACGTAAATATTTCACATTAAATAACAATACACAATTTATTTCATAAGACTACGCACGTATTCCCAGTGAACTTGGCCGTGACAAAGAGCACATTGTTCTTCCATGGAGACCGCGCCATTCTTTGCATTCCGTTCATTATACAGGAATTTGGCCGCGAACGCACGACAATTAATAACAACCCCCATCTACCCCGAAACACTCCCAGATCGATTTATTCTCATTCTTGGCTCCTCCGGCACATTAATCACTTATCCAGCAAATATTTTACGAAGACAATTTTTTGAAATTCAAACTTAATATTGACGAACGTAGTGCCCGCAATGGTGGTGAATAATAATACAGTATTTTCCAGAACAGCCAACAACCGTTAACGTGTAAGCTAAACTAGTTCTCTCACTTCAACTATTCCTAGCATAATTTGCTTTGAACAACAATTACATTTAGTATTCAGTGTGGAGAGAAGTTTCAGTGACAAATCCGCTTCAATTAATACAATCTCGTGCGTGTTATTGAGTACGTTTCGCCGTGTCGGCCTCTGCCGCGATTCAACTCACGCTCGGCAGTTTTGCGCTATAGTGTTTCGAAACGCTTATAATGGCCGAGGGAAGCGGTTAATGAGCGCGTTCCGTTTACGCGCCGCACCAGGAAACGCCACTAATGGCACTGGATAATAAGGCATGCTCAATTTAACCAGCGGTAGACGTTACCAATTTGCCTTCCATTAAAGCTGCGCCCACGTTGGCCCGTGATTGGCCAAATTTGGCTCTCTATTCACGAGAAACGGCTAAAAGATTCTAGTCAGGTCGGACCAGTAATTGGTATTCCGTTTTGATTTATATGTTAAAACTTGAACAGATTTGCAAAATTCGGTTTCGGTAGACAAGTTACAGTGTGCGGGAAATTATTTTCCTCGGCATATACTTCAGTTGGATGTAGAATGTAGTATAAACTTAGATTACTTAGCAAAAGAATTTCTTGAATGAATTACATTACACATGTATGAGCAAGTTAAAAGACTGTAAATATGATTTTACGTACCTGCAAACATGTCTGGATGAACAGATCTAAACTGGTGGTGTCTGGGCGCGGCGCCCGGCCTGTGTAACTGAGGTATTAAGTGTAACCACAACGCCATTTTGTGACCGCGGTAGTGGGACTTCACGCGCAACTTAGTACCTGGTCAGGGAAAACATAATATATATAATAACTGTGATTGATGAAGGTAACTGGCATTTGCAGAAATCTAAGATTTATTCATTTAAATTTTTCAAATTACAAGATACAACTTGCTGTCTAAAACGAAATCAAAATTGTGACCTAAATAAATAATGTCGCATACGTATTCCGCTTGCAGTTGGTGTGTAATGAAATCACATGTATTTATCTCCTTTTGGCCGATATTTGAAAATGCCGGCCGTCCATTCAAGCGAGAGGATTAAAAAAAGTTTGTTAGCTCTTCTACTGAAGAGGGTGGGATATAAGAAAACACGCACATTGGGAGGATGATATCGTAAAAATAACGAGTCCGGGTACAATACGGCCCAACTTCAAATGGAGTTTCATCTGATTAACTTTTTATTTTCAGATCACTTTGTATGAAAAATTTTCTCGTGTTATCTTCGTAATGAGTTTGATTTTCATTAGCTAGGGTGAATTTTATCAAACTTTTATTTGGTCGTATGTTTTAGTCAAATCCAGCATCAACTGGCGATAATATACCTAGTTATTATTAACTTATAATTAGTCAAAGCACTGATATATCTTATTCAAGTTCAGGAGTGTAGGTAATTCTCAAAAAATCTTGTTTTAAGGTACTCTAGCACATTTACATATATATAACAGACCCTATTAAAGAGTTGTAGAAAAATATATGATTTTAAATACAATTGTTTTATTTCTGTACTGGTATACTGTGCTAAAAATTAACTTACATAACTAATATTGCGTTAAAGACGCAGAAGAAAGATTTTTCTGAAAATGTATACACAAATACAAAAGTTCTAAAATTGACATAAAAATTCAGAATATGTTGTTTATAACATTAGTACTATTCGCAATAGAAGTCATTACGCAAAGAATTTTTCTTCCTCATAAAGTTTTTAAATTGGTAACTCTTTTTTAAAACACCTGTGTGCTAAGAACACCATAAAAGTATAAAGTTTGCCGCGTTCAAGATACTTTTCATTGTTACAGAATTTTATATTACGATGTTTTACCAATAGTTGGTACAAGAAAACTTGAAAAACTAAATATTCTGTGTACTTAGTTTTTTCAAGTTTTTCTTGTAGAGTTATTAGAAATAAAAAATACAATGACTTTGAAAAATTTATAAGTATATCCATTTGTATTTCTTTCTATACTGTTATGAACATTTTGATTCTTTTATTTTATTTAACGGACGGTAATTTAGGTATACTTGATATTTAAAAATAATAAATATATGTAAACAGCATTAATTCTCTTTTTACTTACTAATTTGAAAATAAAATGTAAACATGCATTTATTCGTTATGAAAATAACTGAAAAAAAAACCACCCACATTTGTAGTATTTCAATGAAGTCTTACCTATACTTAAATACTGTTGAGTATTCATGTCATATCGTGGCCAACTCGTTCCTTCATGGTGCCTCTCGTCTAGTCTTGGAGTGGGGTCCCCAGTTTTGGCGAAAGCTGCCAGCAGAGAGACAGTCATTTCTGCGACTGCTATATCTCCTCGGGAATAGTTTCGAGGGGCAAACTGCATGCCACCGACCAAGGGGAGACCGAGGAAGTATGGAAGTGTTTCGTAGGATACGCTGCCCAAACGCTGTTAAATAAAAGTCTCGATAAATTTGCTGTTTCAAAGAGAAGTCATCTTGTTTCAGTTTTGTAAAGAAGTTTCATGTAGAAGTGACTTGAGTGAGATTTTACTTTTACTAAAATAAACTGTATATTTTGTACTACGTGTTTCGGAACGATAATAAATGTACTTAGATAAAATTTAATTTCGCCCAGAAGAAATCACATTCACATAGAAGACTACGTTTTGTATAGTTATTAAATTGCTAGTTTCTTCTGTTGTAATTGTAAACTTACAGAGGTATCATGAAAATTTATATTTTTAAAGAAATATTGGCAAAACGGAATACAGATCCACATATTAGTGAAGAATGAAAAAGTGATTTCTCCCACTTAACCAAACATGTCAAGTAACCATCAGAAAGAACGAATAATATTGTAATTAATAAACCAATAAAGGGGAATTGATGAACGACTATATAAATGATCTCAAAGAGTAAAGTTATGACAAATTTTGTAATTATGTAGGGTAAGGAAAATTAATGAGCTCGTACGTAAATCAGACGCCATGTTACATACCCCTCACGCCCCTCCACTTATTGTCAAGTTAATTAATTAAGACGCCCACTTTATGGATATTACATTAAGTAGTTCCCAACTTTATCAACTCTTATGTATCGTATCGAAGAGTGCCAGTCGAGATAATAGAAATATAATATTAATAATTGCTTTGACGATGTGCGTAAAAAGATAAATCGTCTTGCAATCAAAATTTAGTTCTTCAATATCTGCAATATTTTAGGAAAACTGGAACCACCACAAATGAACTTATTATAAATACCTTTCCAAAATCTGAAGCCCTAAAATTATTTTGTATTTTTTATACCTCAAATATCTTAAAATTTGTTATAAAACGGCCAATTAGCATTTGATTTGCGTTTTTGGGGGACGGATTTTACTTCAAACTTAATTAATCAACAAGGAAATAAAATACTTTCTTGCAACCTCATGATTTTATGAAACACTGTGATAACAACGACAGATGTAAGTAAAAGATATAATTTTTAAATTTGGTTATAAGACTGTTGAATTACTTGTGGGTAGTCAGCATCTTTACTCTGATGAGCGAAGTGTGCAAAGAATGTTCTAGCTCCTCTTCTTGCATGTAACTGAGCCACTCTTAGAGCTGGAGCAGTAACGGCTGCATCGCTGAGGGACTCGAGTGTCGCGTCGCGGATATTGATTGGATGCTGAATGGGTTTCTCCCAGTCTGTGTACTCGTTACGAATGGCCGCAAATATCTCGTTCCGATGAAAGCGATAAACATTGCGGACGTATGTTCGAAGAATGCGATTCCTGGTATTATAAATAAAATAAGCATATGTCTGTGAGATTTTTTAAAGGAATATTACCGAGAAGCTTGTAAATAATGCAATAATTTGTAAGTATCTGTGATACTTCAGAAGTTCTTCGTTCAGCACGATAAAATCGGCTGTTTACATAAATATTTAGTTAAATCTACAATGACTTGTATGTATACTTTTATTTAGTAATTTGTTATTAGTAATGCATAAAAAAATTTCACTCTCATTTGTGGTTTTACTATAATAAAAAGGAACAACTTCACACATCTCTAACATGCCTGTTTGATTTCACATTAGGCAGTCTGTGCTATGGTAATCAAGTAAATTTCAGTTTCAGTCAACACCATTTACAATAAACAGATTTTTTTTATAACACTATGTAGAAGAAATTTTTATTAGATTTTAGGTCAAAAGACAAGACCAACTTCTTTGCAAATATCTAGGTAGAAGATATTTTAAGGGTTTTATCATTTGGTCATCATCACCTGTGCTCCTCCTCAAATCCATGCCGAATATCTTCTTCATTAAAAAACATGTAACTCTCTGTCGTTGCCACAACAACAGCTAGTGCACAGTCCAGGAATGCTTCACTTGCATGAAGAGCCCTGGTCGGTGCCTGGCTTTGTGCAGAGGAATCTTTGGAGACGGGCACAGATGGTGCCCAGCCGGCAAGGAAGCGGGCTCGAGGAGCATCAACAGCTAGAAGTGCTGCCAAAGGGCGTGCTCGGATGCATTCCACAAACCTAAGAATGTTTAAAAAAGCAATTTGTATAAATTATTATCTTCTAATCAAACATTCTGGAAATGTAGAAGGTAAAAGTGTAACACATTATAACAACAAAATGCATGTACTGTGGATCACATAAGGGCATGTCTCAAAGGAACTCTGTGGATTCTATTTTTAATTCATTAACATCAACATCAACAGCCTTTTACAATCCACTGCTGGACATAAGCCTCTCCTTAGCAAGGAGGTTTTGACCTACTGTACCACACTGGCCAGACGGGTTGGAATACGGTTTGTTTCAAGTTTTCCTTCTCTTTGTAATGATGTTGTCTTGTGTACTTGGTCCCTTAGTCACCTTTTAGGACACCCACGGGATGAATAGGGGTGGTAGCACTATGTATTCTTAATCCATTACCACACGGACATGGACAATTATATAGCTAAATTCTATAGAATAACGCCCAAGGACGCATTGTCTGTGATCGTCTTTAAAATCGAGATACGTCTTTGTTACGGCCATTCTAATTAAGTAAAGATGTCAATTTTATTTTAATTGTCTGAGCGTGATCCAGATATAGTAGTTCTGCTGTGGTTTTCGTACTGTCTGCATGTTATAAATTTATTTACTCTCGGAGATTTCTTACCAGTTTTCTTCATTAGAAGATTCTGGTGTACACCGAAGTGCTTGTGCCGTGTGTTCTCTTGATAGTGCTGCATCAGGCGTTAGTGCTGTAGGGCTTAGGGCTGATCCACTTAAAAGTAGAACTCGAGATACCAGACCTGGGAGGCAGAAGAAAATATCCAGTACGAGATGTCTAGGTAAAATGGTTAAATATGGGCAGGAATAATATGCAAAAAAACAATAGTTTAACAACCAGTTTGTATAACTATTAAAATATTTTATTGGTATATTTACGAGCATCGACAGAAAATATTTTATTTATTAGGAGATCCAATTTTGAAGCAGGTACTTTGGATTCTACCTTTACTATCCGGCATCATCAGGAGCGCGTTGACCAACCCGGCACCAGCACCATGTCCAACCAACGTAACTCTTCGAGGGTCACCTCCAAAGGCGGCGACATTACGGCGCACCCATCCTAGTGCTGCTGATACATCTAAAAGAGCTGCTCCACCAGCCAGCTGTACGGGATCTGACTTCATACCCGGTGTTAAATAACCTAAATGAATAAATTTTAATATGACTAACGACACATTGGTTGGTACAAATACAAAATATACACGACAGTTGACTAATACACATCCCTACATTGTACTTCATATACTTACCTAATAAACCTAACCTATAGTTGAGAGTTACGACGAGAAGATGCGCCCGCGCCGCCAGTACGGCTGCGTCGATGCTGTTGGCGGTGCCCCATTCGTGAGAAGCGGCTCCAGCCCACACCACCACCGCGTAAGGCGCTTCCACGCCGCGCGCTCCTGAACAATTAATCCACTTTTCATAGCAGATTTGAAGGTAGTTTGTTCATATTTTATCAGAAAATAGACTATTGGTTTCATGGCTACTGGTCCTAATTACTGGCAATTTCTTTCGCATCTAAGTGTCAGTTGCCCTAAACTGAGACCATATTAGCTAAGACGCATGAGAGTTAAGCTCTACTCAATGCAATACGGTTGTTAACTGATTTTTAAGACGAGCATTTCATTTTGATAATTTTAGTCATGTAGCGGCAAGATTTGGTAGGAAGTAGAACCACGCTCATTTTAGCAAAAACGGGCTAGCTCGACCGGGCAGCACTACCCTCACACTCAAGACCGATCTAAAGCAATTGCATTCATAGTGTCATTCTTCGGTAGTGAGTACAAAGCTGGAGGCTCATTGATGTGGGGACATTAATTATCGTGGTAAGTGGGTGAGCTTTACACTACCACGGTGACTTTCACGCCTTTGACGCCTTGAAACAGTATCTTACTAGGCCGCTACAGTATTGGTCACCATACTACATTGTCTACATTCGTAATGAGTATGGTGTTCACCACTCTTAGATTCTATTCATGCTTTCGATCAGGCAGAGTAGACTCACTTTAATACACTCTTAGAAAAAAAAAGACACTTTAGTTTTAATGTTAGTATTTCAGTGATTGTAAATTTGATGATTTATCTGCTTACATCCATATTCAATTAAGATGGAGCTTATCTTGGTCAGTTAATACCATTATATCTCAAACAAACGGTACAGTTAATAATATTTTAGTACCTCTGGGATTGTCCGTTACCGTAACACTATAGAGTAAGTTGGTGTGGATTATCAAAACCTATTTTAGACGAAAATTCTCGAAACCATCCCTTCGTGTCAGTTCAATGTACCCGCGTAAACGTCCCAAACGGCCAACTATCTTTTTAACAACGTCGAGGGTAGTTTAGATAATACAGAGATGTAACAAAAACTAACTGTTACACTCGTGGAGTATATCATAAATTTACACTAAGATAACACATGATTATCTGTCTATTGTCTAATTCAAAAATGAGTGTACACAAATTTTGACTCATATAATGTGATATGATAAAGTGGACACTACATTGGTTCTAGAAGGCCGGAATCGATCAATCGGCGCTAAGTGCAACCTAACAGATACTTAATCGAAAGCTTTGAGAATAAATCAAATCACGTGCACTTTGCTCTATTGTGTAAACTGTAGCTAAGTCTAGTATACGGACTGTATTTTTTTTATAATATTATTAGCTTCCACCCCCGACTTCGTCTGCGTGGAATAGTTACTTTGGGTTGACGCTTATTTTAACCCACGACTTCGTTTATATAGGTGAGTAAGGGAACAATTTTGTCATTCACGATTTATGCGAAACGTTAACCGTTTACGCAGCGCAAACAGCGGAAGCTCTCAATGGGAACAAAGTCTTCCGCTTTTGAAATATTCTTCATTGGTGCTCCGTTCCTATTGATCTTAGCGTGATGATATATAGCCTATAGCCTTCCTCGATAAATAGGCTATCCAATATAAAAAAATAATTCAAAACCGACCTGTAGTTCCTAAGATAAGCGCGTTCAAACAAACAAAAGAAACAAACTCTTCAGCTTTATTATGTTAGTATAGATAGAACATAACTTTGACTTGTCCTGTAAAATTCATCTAAGATTTTCATGAGAATTTGTAGATAGTTCTAGTACTTACCGCTACCGGGCACGTATATGTTCAGATAAAGACAGTCTTCGCTCTGGTTTGCGAGGAGTAGCACCGTCGCTTTCAGCTCGTTGTACATTCCCAGTGGCATTTTCGTTAATGCTGCACTCCTGTCAAAAAATTCTCGTAATTATTCATGTGTTTTTTTTAGAAAAACACATTTATTCTTATAACAATTTCTTATCAATTTCTGTCCGTATCGGATAATTGGCGTATTTTTGTTTTAATATTTAGAATTTCTGTTACATAAATATTAAATCTAATATATAAAATTCTCGTGTCACAGTTTTCGTTGCCATACTCCTCCGAAACGGCTTGACCGATTTTGATGAAATTTTTTGTGCTTATCCGGTATCTATGAGAATCGGCCAACATCTATTTTTCATCCTCCTAATTGTAAGAGGTAGTACAACCCTAAATTTTTTTTTATTTTTTAGACAAAATTTTTAATTTCTATTTTTTTATGATACAACACAAAAATACATACAATCCTCAATTTTCACCCTTCTACGATCAACCCTTATTTTTTAATAGCCATTTTAGTAATTTAATAATTTTGCCTCTCCGGTCGAAAACTGGCAAAACAACGTTTGCCGGGTCAGCTAGTAATTCAAATATATTTGTCAGGCCAAAAATTTGGATTGGAAATTTATACGTTTATAGTATTTAGGTTTGTAAAAGAACTTACTTGTTGGATATGTCGGGGAACCGTTGTGGACAGACGGGAGCAAAAGCGTCGGCGAGTCTGGTACCTGACCAGCTCGGCGGTGGGGGTGGGGGCGCCAATCTTGCTGGAGCCCCAGCGTATGGGACCCCGAGAAACACCTCGACTGGCTCCAAGCGACGAGATGCTGGCTCCACTATTATGCCGCGGATTGCACCTAATGGCAAAATTTAATTAGAAATACATATTATACGGATCTATAGGAGTTTTACACGCAGAAGCAGAAGTAACAGAAACCAACCAGCCTTAAATCAAGACAATATGTCTAGGTACACAGTCAATCTGTAAAAGCATAGAACAAAGTAATGCGTTACAGTTGGCGTAATAAATTTGCATATGTGTAGACCCGTTTGTATTAGTTATCTTTAACTCGGACGCTCCATATTCTTAGACATATAAGTGATCAAAGACATATTACATTTTAGTCTAGACTGTATTAATTTATGATTGTCGGGATAAATAGAATTCATTTTAAAAATATTTTTAAAATTAATCATTGTTAACAATAACTGACTCGTTTTAATATCGAGTAACAAACTTACGAGGTATTGTCTCAACAAGGATCACAAGTGGAATCAAATACATAAACTGATTGTATTATTTGTTCAGAATATCGGCCAATAGACCATTTATGCTATTTGCGCTTAAAGCCTTCGTACAATAATTAATTTAATCCTGCTTTTGTATATTGCGTCTGTACGATATCTTTTGAACACCATGTTCCCGGGTCGTAGGCACTCATAGGCCGCCCTAGATTGGATTGTCTCATGATCCAGGAGAATTAAACAAGGATTTGCCTGGGTCACATGAAGCGTAGGTAGAAACCTGTGGGATTAGTTCGTGTGTTAGGTAATCTGACGGTTAGTCGTGTTTACGTCAAGTATTGTGAAATAGGTATGTTTCAAATTTAATCTAAATAAATAAATATAAAAAAGAGGTCAAACTCGGTCTAGGGTTGACAAAAGTAAAAACAGAGATCTAAAAGAACGCCAAGTATAATAGCACTCTCAAACGGTAAATAGTCTTGTAAAAATAATTTATATTTTAACAGAATTATATAAATTCTATCAAGCATTGAAGAAATTCATCAGTAAACAAACACTACTTGATGGAATTAGATGAAAGTAGTCTAGAATTTTGATAATTACGCTATTCAAACTTACCGTTTTCTCTTTTCAGACCCAAGTAACTCAATAATTAGTAAAGACTTTTTGTACTATTTAACATTCTAATTTATATTTTAAAATAAGTAGAGTAAACAAAACGGACCTGTTATTTGATGGTAAATGACTGTTGCCACTCAAAGACACTTGTAACTAAAAGTCACAAACGGGTTATCACACATTTAACCAATTTCAAAGAAACAGGCTCTTCCAACGTATGTGTTTTTTAGTCCCGTTTTATCCTCCGGCCCTTTAAATGAATGGTTCTCATAAACTCCATTACCTTCTTGAAAAGTAACAAATGATAACAAAGCACGTAGAGTTACAACAAGTATAAACTACACTATGTACTGCCATTAATTTGTCGGACGTCTGTGTAGCTCAATTGAAATCTAGTAATTATCATTGGATTTGTATCGATGACTAATGAGGCTTTGCTCAAAGCTTATATGCGCGACTAATAGCTGGGTCATAGACGTATATTATCCCTGCTTTATTATGTGCCTGGTGTGTTGTAGCTAATTGCCACTATAGACGACAAAGGGTTGGATTGGAAAGCAGCGTAGAGTACATTAATTTTTCATGCGTTTTGAATCAAAATTTTTTGGGCTCGTTCACATTACTTTAAAAGTTATTTTTCTACTTCAAACATATTTATCATAGAAGTTCTATAATGTATTTGTGCGTTATCATAAACAGAAAATAAAAGATATTTCAGGACTAATCAAATAACTGATATTCAACATACGACACGGTAAATATAATTGTGTACTATCTACACTATTGTAACGAAAGTAAACTGAGGAAAAACAACAAAACTAAACTGTTAACACTCTTTATTTTTTTATAATTAAATCTTATGAAATGAAACTGTCAAAATCTTGAACTTAAGACAATCAGAACGATGGCAACACTTCATGTGGTTATTTCCTTATAAATTCTTTCTTTCGTTCAAAAGTTTTAAAGTTTCTGAATAAGATTTGAGAGTAGAGGTATAAGTGTACCTGCGTGAGTGTGCACGATGCGTGAGCTGTAGCGCGGGCCGGCAGAGACCAGCGTCAGGAGTACCAGCGCCGCGCACCAGCACCACGCCGTCTGCGCGCGCTCCATGCGCCATCACGCGACGATTGGCTACCGACAAACAAACACACAACATTCAACACCTGGATCGGAATACATTGCCTTGTTTAGTTTAAAATAGAGACACTGTCCCTGGAGTATGGATGACGGGATGATAAATAGATATGTGGATTTTGGTCCATAACCTTGAAAATTGGCTACATTTGTTTTTACTTAGCCATTAAATTTAAAACTATCATATCAGACCCATATGAATCATAAAAGACAAGTATATGTAAAGCTAGCGTTGAAATACGATGACAATTCACTTTAATTTTGAAAGTACCTAATCCAACACCTGAAACGTCTTTACGACGTCTAAAAGTCCGTAAAGTATATTTATTGCTTATCGTCGTCTGGACTCGAAGCAGACAGTTCGTCCGTTACCAGTCTGTGTCTCCACACCAATAAATCGTTAATTTGTTTTTTATTGTGTGTTATGTAGTAAATATGTTGTATTGTATAGCCTGAATAGGCTTTTTCCGCAAATACACGTCAAAGCTCGTATTTTGCATTAGTAAGAATAAAAACTAGTCAAGTCACCCTATTTTCCCAACGAATTGAAATAGAAATAAACGGCCGTAGCCTGAACGACTAACACTAAGCTTCACGAACAAAAGGCTTTATATTCTGATGATTCTATTTAGTGTTTATTCAACGTTTAAACAGAAAAATCAAACAAAGAAAAGAAAATGATAAACGTAGTTAATTCATACATATGTACATAAGGGTGATGCGACGAGGTGTTGTTCATCCGTTCACCATGAAATTTGACATAAACGTTGTCTGGAATATACAGGTATTATAGATGGTGGTCGTTCATAAGCAAACTAACCTTAGAAATAGACTATGAGGTAATGTATTCCAAAAGCTAAGTAAAGATTTACTATTAAAATTTAAAAAAGTATTCGTTAATATTGGATATTGTTAAGTTTTTCATAAAAATAATCCATTAAAATTACAATACCTTCATATAAAATGTATGAAAATTAATTTTACTTGCAAATACGAAACGAAAAACAATTTACGTAACACGAAAATACAACGGAATCAGAACGAGATCCACTTCTACCTTGATTAACTTTTCTTTGTAGCAACAAGAATGGAAATTCTTAGGTTGTGAAAATGGAAGTTGTTGGGTTGTTTTTAGGGTGTGGGGCTTACATCAAAAGCTGATCACACAATAAGGAAGTAAGGAAACAATCATCGAATACAAACAACGATGACGTAAGGCACTCGTTGAATGGAGACGAGAACATATAGCGTTCCAACTTTTCCAATGAATATAGTTCTTTATCTTTGATAAATGCCGCAACCAGAGCTGCAAAATCATTTGATACGCTTTTTAGAACTGAGGAATATACCAAGCTGGTTTAAGTACGCCATATGTACATACATACATACACTCAATAACATATCTATAAGAATAAGTAGAGCCTACTTTTTATAAACTGAAATTTAAAATCTTCTTTACTGTTAAGTGGTAATCCTAGTACTATTAACCAGGTACTACGGTATTTTTAAATAAAAGAGAAAAAGTAAGTAGGAAAGTAATGGGTGAAAGTAAAAATGCTTTAACAAACGCATTAAGAGGTGTAAGCAATGGGTCAAGCAAGTTAGAGTCAAAAGTACGTATGTAACTCGAATATGCCGTAGCCGAAAAGCCCTCTAACTCAGAAATTGGGTTACTCTTGACAATAGTGTAGTTTAGAAAAAACTGTTATGGTTTTTGTTGGGGGCGGTTGGAAGACTAATGGTCTCACTATGTCGACTGCAGACGCGGTTCAATGGGGCTCGACGGGAGCGCCGTCACGCAACGGTCACCACCAATTTAACAACTTGTAAGCAGTACGGTATCCTACTTGAAATAAATTCTATAATTCACTTCAAGTACTGGCCTACGATTGGCGAAAATAATTGTTTTTTTTTTTATGTATTTGATTAATTTACTTTTTCCTTCACTTACTTAAACCTTTGTGACCTCAATTTGTATACACATATTTAATTCTTTTTGTAATAAGCATGTTGTGGTCTCCCATAATTGAGGAAGCACATGACACGAAATCTCATTTGTATTTTATCTGATATAAAAATCGCATGTAAAGTATATTCCTTGTCGGCGATCCATAATAAATAAATAAATTTGTTATTAAATTAGTGGGTTAATTTTTTTTATAATGTATTTAGCACTACAACACTTAGGTTTAAATTTAAAACAAATAAGTAAAAACGTAGGTGTGCCCTGTACAATATTGGAAGTAGAAAAACCTAGCCACCTGTTCGGTTTTACGTTACCTGTCCTGAATACTAAATTCAGGTAGCTTTGTAGGTAGGTGGAAACATAACACAGTATGATATTTTGCCTCGCCCTCGTGACCCAATAAAGGACTTGTGATTTGGGAAAATTTTATATTTTCTTTATGGTCAATACAGGTAATGTGATTTTAATGATTAGGTAAAATTAATCTGACCACAAATGAATTTTTCCCATTTATGTTTGCCAAATTTCATTTCTCTAAGATTAATGTAATATAGGGCAAATATAGGGATTTTCTATCAGTACTGCTGTTTATTAATTATATTAAGTTTTCATTTTTTAATTATTTAGCTTACTGATCTCAACCAGCTTTATAAACTTAATAATTTACATAAAAGTATGATTTCAAGAAAACCTTTTAGCTGTCTTACCTTTTTCTAAAGCGATGTTCTACATACAGAAAAATATATGCCGTATTCGAAGAAATTTACATGTACATTTCCTGGGACCAGATATCGCCTTCTGTAGGCACAGTATCGGGTCTCAGGTACGTCAGAATCCAAATCGTTAGGCGGCACGCTTGGGACCGAAGCGATACGTTGGCAAGCTCCGCCGCCATCTGCATACGAATGTTTCTACTCACTGACTCTCTTTAGAAAGGAATCTCTATTTTTCCTCTCATTTTGATGGAATTTTGAAGTGAAAAGGCTTGAACCTTGTACATTTCCAAAAAGTGATTGTGTTTTTTTTTTGAATATTTTATTAGAATCCTTATGACAATTTTGTTTCTAGGAATATTTCAGCTACAATTTACCAACTTAGTATTGAATTACCTATTTTCAAAAGGATCGCAAGTAAATATAACAAGCCCACATTTTGTAAAACATGTTACCTTAATACTCTTTCCGAGCGATCAAGAACATAAATTTGTACAGCAAAAAATGATTCAAAGTAAATCAGGTCAGAAACTAGCCGAAAGGCATTAGATGCGAAATTGGATGGAAAGCAATAAGATATTGGTAGTGATTGAGGGGCCGTGGACAGTTTGATGGCGGATCGACGGGAGACGTCGAACAAATTGCTTTGAAATGAAACGCCTAAGCAACAGACGACGATTTGGTTTGACGATCATAAGAAACTGACATCTCTTTGTAGTGTTATGTAAGTTTAGACGAAATAAAATGAAATAGTTATCGTCAAAAAATAAAGGATAATTCAAATGTACAAAGTAGTTTAAATTAACATATATAGTGCGGTAAAAAAGTCAATGCGTAATTCAGATTAAATCTGGAAGTAATTAGTGTAGGATTCGGGCACTAAATTGCCTGAAACGTCTCCCTATACCGAATAGGGATTTAGACTAGTAAGAAGATGCTGGAATCCATTCTAGGATGGAAAAAAATATAATTGGAGTTTCTTAATAAAAACTAATAAGAAATAGGTCTGAGTTTTAAGAGTAGTGTCCCATTTAAGGAGATTTTACTTTGGTGTTAATGTATTCAAATTACAGTAATGACTAAAACTGTGTATAATATTTTTGAAAACGGCAACATCTATTCAGGAAAGAAATTTCATTATTTTTAACCGCCAACAATTAGATGTCAAGCAATTATGTTGATAAGATATAAAATACATGATTTTGAGAACGAAATTTCGTAATGACCCTCCATGTACTCCAGTTTGATTTCCATGTTGAAATCAATATTCACTCTTGAGCGAAAACAACGGAATTTGAAATCATATTATCAAACATTTTGTTCATAAAATGAGAACATTTGATTGGATGAGGCCAGTCTATATTATAACGAAGTCTTGGCAATAAGCGATCCGCCGATATTTTTGTGACGTAAGAGAACACTTGAACTCGCTGAGACATCATTAATTCAATAGCATTACCTTCCCTTTGTACACCCAGATTATAATAATTTGTCTGACCCCGAACAAGCTTTGTTTTTAAGAAAGGCCATATCGAAAATTACGAATTATTTATAAACAGTCTCTAACAAAAGTCACAGCTCGAAGTACTATCTTTGAATGTTTTTAAGGAAATATTTTACCAAAGCTTTGTTTAGTGATTAATGAGAAAATAAAGTACAACAGATTAGACTTGTTTTAACATCACAACCAATTAATTTTATATTAATCGTTATCTTTATGATTTTAATTCATTTTTGGGCAAGAGGATATTAATCTTCTGGAATTATATTTTTTGTGACTTGTAATTAAAAATATTTTTTGTATCAATTTTATAATGGATCTATTTAAAATTGACTTTGTCACAACCATTGGAATATTGGCAGATAAAAAGGTAATATTACCAATTATTTTATTCATTGAATAACGGGAGTAGGTTTGACCCTATTACATAATCGTAGCTTTTATTATAGCTGATTAGTGGTGGTCATCTTCCTACCCAAATTGTCACCGCTCATCTCTCAGTCTACCTTTTCAGACAGAGGAATTGAGTATACATGTAAATAGGTACAGGCAGTTACAACCTTGTTACCAAGATATCAAGATTTATCATATTTCTTAACCTGATTTTCTTACTCTATCAATTTATCTAGATCAATTTGTCTTCGGTCCATGTTCCTGTCTATAACAATCACACTTCAAGCACACTTCGATTCTAACTGAACTTAAAAATGTTAAGCTCTTAAAATAAACACATTCTGTAACACTCTGTACACACGAGTATACTGTTACTGTTACGAGTTCAACTTTATTAGCTGTATAACCATAACAGATCCTGACATTGTAGTCTCAGTGCCGCTATACCCAGTAACAAACTACCCATAGCCTTATCTCTGGCTGCTGAAGTATTTACTCTCACAACTTGTCTAAATACACCGTGAGATGCGGGCGCTAGCGTAACGTGACGTGCTGTAAAAGTTTAATTCTGTTTTGTTTCCGCCGGGGGTTTATAAGTTTATTTACTGGTTCTGTTATTACGAAAGGTTTATGCTCGTTCCTTTAGTAAAGGATGTCTAATCTGTGAAATAAAGTAATATATTACAGCTCCAACGCTTAGCATTGGAGTGACATAGAATTTGAGAGGTTGTTTTGAATCTGATTAATTATGTATGTTTTTTATAGTACAGGGGTTGGCACAGAGTGATCCTCTTACGTTCCCAGTATCAAGGTGCGGGGTTTGGGCTGCAGTAATTATTATGATAAAACACACATTAATATTTAGTAGTAATTATAACAAACACAAGGTGTAACAGAATACAACTGAAGATAACACAATAAATAAAACACAATGCAAATAAAATTGATGTACACTTTATTGTACGGTCATTAAATTTTGCTTTCAGGCGCACAAAGGCCAGAGTGAACAATAAAAGTTATTTCTCAGAAATCTTCGAATAGACAACACTTTTATATAAAAGGAATCGTAATTTAGTTAAATGTAACTTCAATACGATAATACAATTCAATAAAGTGTTGAATAAATAAATATGAGAGGGCTTAACTTTTATGCTTATTTTAGACAAAAATGTACCATAAAATAATTGTTTTATACTTTTCAGCCTTTCGGGATGGAGCTCCGTAGTGAACGTTAGAATATAAAAGTTGAATTCAGAAATCAGCAATTTTAGGGTTCCGTACCCATTTGTGAAAAATGGAATCCTTATAGATTCGTCATGTCTGTCTGTCTGTCTGTCCGTCCGTATTTCACAGTTTTTTCCGAAACAATAAGAACTATACTGTTGCAACTTGGTAAGTAGATGTATTCTGTGAATCACATTAAGATTTTGAAAAAAATAGAAAAAAAAATATAACAAATTTTGGGGGTCTCCTATAGAACTGAAACGGTATTTTTCTTTCATCACACTCATACGTGTGGGCTATCTATGGATAGGTCTTCAAAAATGATATTGAGGATTCTAATATCATTTTTTTTTAAACTAAATAGTTTGCGTGAAACATACTTTCAAAGTGGTAAAATGTGTAATAAAACTTCTAAAATAAGAGAATGATGAAACAAAAAAAATACATGATGTACATTTTTTGGTAATAGTAATAACACTAAGCATTAAACATTACTGGTAGATAGCCGTGAAAGTGTTTTTACAAGCATTACATTTACAGTTACATGCAAAATTTCAGTGATGAGATCATGTTAAGCACATTGACATATTCATTTAAATTATTTTTCAAATAAGAGTATAAATAAAATGTTACAGCTTACAACTTTTTAATTAATGAAGCCAGTACAAGTACTTGTGTTGTATTCAATGAACGTGACACGTGATTCCCTGTGAGCCGGGGTGTGATGACTAATGGGCGTTCTACCACTCACCTCGACGGTATGAACGCTGACTAATCGATACGTAGCCACTTAGTACAATTTAATTATTAACTTTAATGAACTCATGAAATTATAATATGACAGCGGATTTTGTTATAACAACCATGTTATAAAGGACTTTGAGGTCAGTAATTAAAATTTTGTGTTGGATTAGAAATTATTAAAGTGGTCATTTATGTAGAGCTACACCAACATTAAAAATTACATTATTAATTATAAAATATATGGTTACGCAAACTTTACATATTTTAAAGAATTCTTTTATTGAATAAGATCGATATCTGCTTGTATCGATCCCTAAGAAATCGTTTTGAAATAGTTAAGGAAATAGGACTTATAGACTTACCTAAAAAAACACCTAAAAAAAAAATATCATAACAGAAATGTCGCTTTTCAGTATATTTTCACTCTCGCTCACGTCGTGTCGCCATCCTACCTCGGCGGCTCTCTACCCCAACCATAAAGTAACAAGAGAAAACTGAATTACTTTAACCCGAACATGTGCTATGAATAATGTGTAATTATTTTTTGAGCATGACACGCCGTCGTTACACCAGTCATTTACCAGCTTTAATGGCTTTATAAACAATACCGGGAAGGGGAGAGGACATTAAATACCGCTCCTATTACCAGGTCACAACGACGATCGTTTAAAAGCGCCCTTCACCTTTCAACAGTTTTAAACAAATGTAACTTTATGTTTCTTTAATTGATTCACAATTTTGAGTGACTTTGAATTAATTTATAATGAAAGGATCGCTGTCAGATAACTTTTAATTTTGAAACCGCAAATGTAAGCTTTGAAATACTATTAAAAGTTGACACTTAATGATCATGTCGTCTCATTTAGATCAACAAGCTTAGGAAGTCTTAATAAGTTGTAAAGAGTGCTATGCAAAGAAATTCTATTTCTTATTTATGGTATAGTGGGGCAAACGTTTGACTGCACGATTGGCGTAGTGGTTTAAGCGGTCGCCACGCCGCTTTCCACTTCGCTGAGTGTTGTGTGTTCAAATCCTACATGTGACAACACTTTGTGTGATCCACAAATTGTTGTTCTGAGTCTGTGTGTTCTTTGTGTCCGTTTCTTGTATGTTCGTAAAGTCCCCCGCGATACAGGATTAATTCCTAATGTGGGCGTTGTCTTTTTTAAGAAAAAAGAAAGCCTGAGCTGACGGGTCACCACCACCAACGAAAATATTCACCACCAAAAGTGAACATCTTCAATTTGAGAGTCACAATTACACTGCCCTCTTTGCAGTTCCTTCTGGAGAATCATGTGGAGATGGAAGGTTTGGCTCCAACAAACATACTCACTGAGCGAATTACAATAGAAGATCTGCATACCACTTGTTTTCTGTAAGGATGTGGTATCTCTCCGGAACCAGTCCATTATACCCGAGTAAGGCTCTACTAAAAATAACCATTTGTATCAGTACCATACCATAATTATACCAATACATGTTTCAAAAACTTAACGAAGTACTCCGCTGAACTGAACCCTTGTTCTAACAAAAGACTCGTTTGAATTCCAAAACAAAGATTTATTAGCCCCAAACCGGGGGTTTATTAATTGAGCAAGCATGTCAACGTATCCACCGTTGTTAACAAATATATATTTATAAATAAAATATGAGTTGGAGCCTGTCGCCGACAACCCTTTCATCAAATTGTATGATATTTTGCTACATTTTCTTGTATTACATGCTTAGGTATAGGGGAGGTCTCTGGGGAAATTATTGCTTGGACGAAAGTGATATGTAATCGTTTTAGACTCGTCGCAGCACTCAACGCTATTGCTGTGTATGTTTGTGTCTGTGAGGTCGTGACCCCAGAAGAAGTTACTTGAAAAGTCATAACAATATAATGCCAGTTGATTCGTCTTCAAATGGTTTTTTGTGGTCGTAATACGTTGTAGAAATTTAGTGATTTTTATTGATGAATGATCAGGTCAGAGATGTTTTATCGACCATTATTCCTAGATATCAGGTTTTCCATAAGTTGTT
The DNA here is from genome assembly GCA_949316085.1 of Hypercompe scribonia. NCBI lineage: Eukaryota > Metazoa > Arthropoda > Insecta > Lepidoptera > Erebidae > Hypercompe > Hypercompe scribonia. The sequence continues at coordinate 591,751 of OX438976.1, read as the reverse complement.
ACATGATATTTCTTGAGCGGTAGTAAAATTATGATCGGCAAAATGAGAGTACATAATAGACACCTCTATCGATGATATTGGTGGAAGTGTATATATGATTTTAATTACAGTGTAGTTCTATATTCAAATCTGATAATAGTGACAGCTAGATAACATAGAATGAGTCAAGTTATTAAGCAATTAGGACATAATTGGTTCGGTCAATTTTGATTGCGCGCAAAATAATAGGCAATAAATTTTAGCGTGAAATAATTGATGGCATAAATAATTGCATGCCACACTGGCGCAGATGACACCAATTTATGGCCAGACCACATTATTATGGTTGGTTCAATACTTACTGATCGCCAATGCTAATTTGGCTTAAATTTAATTACAATACTGGTTTTAGTTGTGTGATCGATGATGTTTATGATGCGTTTACACGTGATTGTTCGTCTCATATTTGAACATGTGACGCTTTTCATAGATACAGATTAACAAGCCTACATAATTAATTTTACTAATGTCCAGTTTTATTTTAGTGACTAGTGTAACTTGACAAATCAGTGTACAGACTTTTTTAACATGTGTATTATACTTTCATATTTAACAAATACAAATGTACAGCACACTACACGAGAGCCATGTTTGGCCACAAATAGGCAGGCTGGACTAGAGGAATGCCATGTTATTATTGAAAATCAGTATTAAGTAATACTTTCGCTGCTTGTTACCAAATGGTAGAGGTTTTTTTTTCTATATTAAGAGCCTGTCAAAGTAACTCTACTCTGCCTGATGGAAAGCATGAATAGAACCCAAGAGTTGTGGTCACCATACTCATTGCAAATGCAGACAATGCGGTGACCCACACTATAGCGGCCTTGTGAGATGCTTTTTCACACCCCACTTGGGGACGTAAAAGGCATGACAGCCATCGTGACAGTGTAAGGCTTACACAGTTATCACGATAACTGTCACCAATGCATCAATGGGCCTCTGGTCTCACACTCACCAACGAAACACGACAACACAGACGCTGGCGCTTTAGGTTGGTCTTCTGTGGGAGGGTAGTACTGCCCCGGTCGAGCCGGCCCGCTTGTGCTGAAATCAGCGTGGCTCTTCTACCTACCGCAGTCTGAACCCGCCACCCCTCCTTCCTTCTTGCCTAATCTGATCTAGCTGCCTAATTTACCTGACTTCAAATGATTCTGCTCTAGAAACACGATTACTTGAAAATTCCATCCCTAAACAATATTATAACAGCGAGATTACAATATCCAGACCAGAACCATAAGTTATAATATAGGTTAGTATTGTTAACAGCTCACAACTACATTAAAACAAAGGTACACACATACAAAGATACGGTTAAATTTATATCTCAACATAAAATTGTTATGATCCTGCTAATATTTGTACGTCGTAAATCCATTCAATGCTTGCGGGTGGTACCGAGGATTATAATTTTTATAGACTACGCATGCGCTTACAGTCTGCTGATGATTAGCAGCGAACTGTCTAAAATTTGCACTGTTAATGATCATGACGTCAAATTGAAGTCATGTACTAACCTCTCGAATTACAGGATCAATTATGGGAGTGTAAACCTCGCTATTTCAAAATATGGTCGTGTCATCCCCACCTCTTTTCCTATCCGATACCAACGGATTATGGGACCTCCTATGTAACTGCCGTGTTCTTTAGACTTTTCTTATCTGAATTTACCTATTTCCTTCGCTCTGTATCAAAATATTCTTAAAAAGGGAGGATTTTAAGCAGATTACAGCCTTGTAATAAAGTCATCCTACAAAAGACGCATTGTATCCACTAGTAAAAAGATGATGAAGAGCAATGCGTATGTCGCAAATATTTTGCTGGCAGAAAATATGCTTGAAGTAGCTCAATAAATGTAACGTGTAATTCACAAGTCAGTGCCGACGGTTGAAGATCGTTCAAGGATAAAAGACTCGCACGCAAGTGGGAACCCCCTTAACGTAGTGTCGTAAAGTTTGGCTTTATTGAGATGTCTTCCATCTGTCTGGCAGTAACTTGAAATGTTTGTTCACGAATAAGTTATATGGTTCGGTTACAGCAGGCAATCAATACTGTACAGTTAGTTGACATTCTTTTGTATTGACGTAATAACTTGTGAATTGACAAGTGTTAGGTACTGATTTGTGTTATTTGCCGACATGACTTCACGCTTAAAATAAATATAAATATTCTAATATAATAATAATATAATGTAGCAGAATTATGTTGTTAAATTATTGAATAGAAAGTATATTCTAATCTATAATACATCTGAAATCGGAATTCATATCAAAAAAGTTCTAACACATAATAGCCTGTCACTAAAATCAATATTTAAATATTTTGAAGGTATTTTACTTTTGTGTTTATTTTCAATTTAATCATAAAGAAAAATATATTTATTGTCCCGCACATAAACACACCGCTGAGAAATCAGAACCAATCAAAAGTGCGTCTGTAATATACCAAAAAAATTCCATCTTAACTTAAAACTCGAAAGGACAGTTTTGTAAGTTCCTCCAACTCATTTTATATAAGTATGTTAGATATATCTTGATATAGGTATGTTAGTATTCAGTAACCCGACTTTGACTTATTTCCCGAAAAAACTTTAACGTTTTCTCCGGATTGTCTAACACTTATATGAATGTATTATATTGACAGCGGAGTCATAACTCAAAAGTGGTAGAGGCATAGTTGAAGGGAGAAGTTTAACTCTTCATGCATTATGAATTGGCAAACGTTTGGCAACCTGCGGTGTGCAGGCGACGGAGGGGCCACCGGGGGTCGCGAAGGGTAGGAAGACACACGATGAAACTTTAATGTCAATTTACGCGTGTGTTGGAGCTCAAATAACTTGGGTTAAGTCTCCAAGATTGTTATAATTTAATATTGTAACAATAGACTTGCTCGTAGGGCTCATAATTTTCTCAAGTCATTTTGGACAAAAGTTTTGCTTCAATGTACACTTATGTAAATGTTATAGCCGTATAAACCCCATTTTCGTAAGTCTTTTATAAATGATTAAATATGAGTCAAAGAGCATACATACCTACACTTAAAATTATGAATACCCGAAGGATTAGGCGTATTAAACGATTGACTGAGAACCTGTTTCACCAACTGTCAAATTGTGGATTGAATTACAAGTTTACAATGTCGATTTGCTCGAACAATTTTTTAAATGCCCTGATCTATTAATATACTTTTCCTTTTATATTTTTCAAGTTGCATATCAACTCCTAATCTGTCCGATTGATCGCAATAAGCTTGCCTGTTAGTACGTAAGAGAGACTTACATTATGTAAGTAGCTAGTTTTGCCTTCGGCTTCGCCCGCGTGTGTATCGGTATCACAGTAAAAAAGAGTCTATATTACTAACTGATAATATAGCTTTCCATTGGTGAAATCTGGTGTTGGTGAAAGTTGACGTCCGGTATATTTTCAGTACAGCGGCGAATTAACTTAATCTTTGGATCTTTTGGCAAGTCAGTGACAGGATTCAGTATTGCTGTCCATAGAACTTCTCGATCACATACAGGAGCTCTGGTTTCAAAGATAAGAGCCTACCATCATCGGCCTTCAGTTTCGTCAACTGGCTTAGCCTAGACAGAGCTTTCGTGGCTTTGTTACTATTTATAGCCTTTCTAAAACGTTCCTTTTTAAGTTGGTGTAGATCTTTGATCTAGAGAAGGATGTTTTGTCAGTATTTTTTGTTTCAAAGACTTGTGATGTTTTTTTTTTTGGAAACAGAAAGAAAGGATACAGATAGATTCCTCAACTACACCACTTTTCGTGGAAAAGAGTTCTCTAAGTTAAATGAGTTCGCGTACAGCGAGGATGACCATGTGAATCCGTACATATGTATACATATATTTTTATATTTATTTATATATGTATAGGTGTATTCATAAACACGTGTACGGGCATTGATTGATTAAGAACATTTCAATATTTACAAAACACTAACAAACTTATTATAATAAGAGAATAAATAGTTTTAAATTTATCCAAAAGTCTTAATAAATTACTGTAATACATGTACCCTATAATGATACAGTACTGTATCAACCGAATGAATCATTTTTATGTGAGCTCCTAAAAAGCCAACAAAACTTTTCTCTTTATAACACCAGGTTGAAATACGAGCTATTGTTTGAAATGAAAAATTGCGAGCCCCGATCCATTCAAGGGATATTCAGAGTGACATTAAACTTTGCATGTTCGCCAAATTAAATTACTGTCTTGTGTTCAACGGACGTGGGCGTTAGATAAATTATATTATTAACAAGGGAAACTCAGACAGAGTTAAAATGCACGGCCCAGAAGAGAAAATTCTGTGCATTTTAACAGCAACTTCAATTTAAGATTAAAGGAAGGAAAATGTTCATTTTGTGTTCCTGATCGTAAGGGACCATCTTATCAGTATTTATCGCTTAGTTAATGCTACCTAAATCAGTACCATCCTCTCACTGAAGACTAACCTACGTCAATGCATTTTGATGAGTGACAGACCGCAGGCACATTGATGTAGAGGTTACAGTTATCGTGGTGTGTGAGTCTTACTCTGCCGCGATGACTGTCATGCCTTTTGCGTCCTCCTTCGCCCCCAAACCGTGCGTGAAAAACATCTCACTAAACTATCTATATAATCTGGGTCACTATACTGCATTATCTGCATTCACAATGAGTATGGTGACCATAACTTAGATTCTCTTCGTGCTTTCCATCAGACAGAGTAGACTCACTTTGGCAAACTCTTAAAATAAGAATAATGAAAAAGAACAGCAACTAAGCTTAAAGCAAGGCAATTATTTACAACTCAAGAGTCACAAGCGCATTCTGCTCCTTGAGCGTGTCTCCCTCTCCCCTCCTCCTATAGGGCGAGGTGCACAGCGCCGAGGGTTCGATAACTTCACTCACTCGATACCAGAATCTGATTGAGTCGGATGAAGATATAAATTCTCCCAATTAAATAAATTAATTATTTAATAATAATTGATATTAACTATGAATAATTGAGTGGCTATTTATCAACTGGTCAAGTAGTTAACAAATATTGATAATAAGTTGTGACCAGCGACTTTGCTCATGTTAACATTTATTACGGTTTCGTCAATTAATTATTGTACCTGTGTTAAACATTCAGATTCATTAACTGTTATATCATTACCGAGTATTTAACAAATATGCATTTATTCATTTTCACAACTCTCTCGTTGATTATATTGATGGAACAGTAATCTTACTGATAGCTAATTAATATGGAGTACAGAGCATGGCAAGATATCGATATCACGGTAACTTAGACAGGACGATACGGATTGGTTATAATAAGACAATAGACATATAGGTATGAAGTATCACAACATTGTAACAAAGAGTCACAACATTGTAAAAAGTAAGGTTGGCTCCACCGAGAGATGTGATTATAACACTTTGGTTCAACACAAATATAAATGAAGTCACGTCATATAGGATACGCTCTCGTTCATTCTTATATCTAATGCCAAGCGAATGATGAAATATAAGTTGAAATTACAAACTTAATGTTAAAGACATAGGTTTATATTATTAACCGACTTTATATTCTCGTGATCACTTCTAAAAAAAGAATTTAATTTATTGTTAAACATTTACTAATGGGTGTGTTGTTATAGGTTTTTTTCGATCTTAAGCCTGAAACCAGAAGTCATATAATTGAATAGTGAGCTGAATCATTTTTTCTGTTTGGATGTGATAGAGTATATTTACCCACAGTCTGGTTGCTATATCCGCAGGCTATAAGCAGTTTTAGAGTTCAAGACTTGAGATCTTAAATTCACGTTGTTATCAAGTTTCGATCAATATTGATAAACTAAGTTTGATAATCAAATTTTCCAGAGTATTATTAACCAAGTAAGTTTCAATTGTTGTGCTATGTACCACAGAGAAGCAAAAAAGCAAATATCTGAATATCGAGGACCTAATAACAAAGTTGTTATGATAAGTAGGTTTACAATTACGTAAAGCCTTACGCTTTAACGCTTAGGCTTGAGCCTCTAAAGTACGTAGCAAAGTATAATGATAAATATTCAAAATCCTTGTTCACAATTTTTGCGGTAATCTAATATGAAGGATCAAAGCGTCATTTGCTCTTAGCATGGTACACCGCCCGCCACCTTAATTACGCAGCTTCTAAACCTGAGGTCTCTGCCTCCTAAACACGAGGTGACTCATAAAGAAGACACTAGACTTATTATGGATAACGTTTATACGATAACGATATTGGTATATAAACATAACATACGTAATATCACGCCTGTTTTCCCAGAGTGATAGGCAGACACGTATGAACCGCCCGATTTCCAGTAGTGTTTTGGTCCCACGTCATAGGTGGCCAGCCTATTGCCGCTAATCGGGATAATCTGCTAGAACTTCGTCCGTGGATCAGTATGTGCACTACTTGCAGTTGGAGTTGTTTTGGGGCCCTTAGTTCTTGATGGAAACTCTAGGCATCCTATGAATTCGTACAAGCACATTAAATTAAAAAAAAAACATTAAACCTGACATGTTTGTTATCACTTAACTTTTATGAAGGAATAAGTATTTTATTGAACAGAGGACACGTTACATATTCCTACGAATGATAAAATAAGATGACATATGGTAAAAAATGGATACGGGGCTCGGCTTACCATTAATTTTAAAATATGTGTATACCAAAAACAAAAAACCACACACATATTTAATGACTTGTTTAGAGTAATTTAAAAATGTTGACCTTGAAAAATGTTTACGATCCGGATGTAAACCGATCTTGCGTAGTTTTCACAGTATATTTAAACGTACATGTTTAATGAAATGCAAAATTAAATTAACTTCAAAAATAGATGTTTGAAATAGGTCGTTGCCAGCAATTGGCAAATATTTTGTAGTAATTAACTGAAGTAAATCTTGGTTGATATCGTTCCAATCAACGGAGCCATTGTGACGCCGGGAATTGGCTGTTTGTGACCGCGATATTGCTGGAGGGAACTCAATGCTTTCTGTATTGCCCCTTTCCTGGTATTTTTTTTCTAAATATTGCTCAGTTTTTAATTTTGTTTTTGTCTCCGTTATCGGACAGACATTTTCCAAGAGATGATTGAACTTTATAGCTGTAGGTTACATATATCTTATTTAAAATACTCTTAAAACTAAAAGAAAAAGATAACTTCTTGTTTAATATCCCAAAAAAATAAATATTTTTATTACTGAACTTAGGGAAACAAATGAATGTCCTTTTATTTCACGCTTCTTGTAGGTGTTCTCATCATTCCGTGTTACATTAAAGTATATAGATATTAAAAAAAGACTAAATCTCATATTATCTTGACATCTTCTCATTTTTACCTGGTATAGCTAAACTGAAAAGTTCTTGTCTTAAATCTTACTAGAGTAGTAAACTCTTATTTTTATAGCGACAGAAGTTTCACTGATACCTTCTACCCTTCTCTCGCTCATTGCATAGGTAACAGATTCACATTCTATTAAACCTTTCGTAGTTACCTTTTCTTAATTATTAAAACTGTACAACACGTTATATATGGCAAAAACGATATTTTTGTACTTGTTTTATAATGTTAATTATACAATGTTGCTTCGTCGTACAAGCTTTAATCTACCTCAGTCTGTTAATTTCTTTCTCTCTCCTTATTTCGACATATTTAAGATCATATCAGAATATTAAAGAAACCATTCAATAAATACCTACCTACCAAAACTCTACGCGAATTTCTGACATAGCAACGCAACTTCGCTTGGTAAATATATATTAAACATTGAATTAATAATCCTATTTATCTTGTTCCTATTTTTTTTTAATCAACATTAGTATGTTGCCAGTCTCAGTAGGCTCGGTGTTATGATTATTCTAAATATGTTTCAAATCAACCTATCGCCATCTACTGCTGAACAAACGTTGATGAACGGACCGGGATAGTTGGTGCTCCTTGGGGGAGCCCAAAGAGCACCAACCATCCCGGTCTTAGGCAATTTGCATCCATCCACTGCCAGCCACCTTCTTCAAGTCGTCAATCGTGGTTTCCACTCTAGTACACTTCGGCTCCAGCGATCATTGGTTCGTCTGGAAACATGGCTGGCCCACTCCTACTTCAGCTTACTGATTCCCTGTGCGATGTCAGTTACTCGAGTTCTCTGTCGGATAACCTCGTTACGAATTTAGACTAATAAATATAGTTACGTATAAATGAATTATTTATCTACACTTACTCTGGCTGATAAATATATTTACGTATAAATTAATCATTTATCTACACAAAAATACCAGTGAAATCTGCATTGGTTCATGCCTCAAGTTAATTTCAGCAGACTTGGAGCAGTGGGTCGAACGGCACGTTCTGCCCGCTCGCTTCACCTTCTTCAAAATTAATTACAAAAGCAGATTCGCGACATCACTGGATTAAAATGTTGCAGCGTTATAAGATAGTACCTACCTGTTAGATGTAGCGATACAAGGCCTCACTTCCTCACCTCGCCTGACCTGTCTTGTTTTATAGCCGATGACGTTGACAAGTGACGTCAACTCGTAATTGATGTCGAAACATCATTAGTATAAGGGACCTTCCTCGTTCGTTGACACTTAACGATGCATTAAGTAGAATAATTTTAAAATGTGTTTATTTTTTTGTTTTATTTTATTTTATTTTTTTATTTTCTTCTATCGAATTACGAATAAAGTTGGTCGAAAGTAAAGTTGAAGAAAACTGTAAAGGAGCAACTTTTTATTTGTTTTTAATCTTTACCATTATTTTTGTATCTATTAGATTTTAATGTGCACACTCGAAAGGTAAGACCTACATTCCAAAATCACCGATCGATAGAATATGTACCAGCGCTTTGAGTGTTTTATTCAAATACAATTCAGCGTTAATTGGGGGCCGGCTAAGACGAGGACTAAACCTTAATTGGTACAAGGTGACATTTTGCCAACGAACCGAATCACGTAGCTGTCGTTACTAGACTTATTTTAATGACATAATTTATGACCGTTCCGTTAGCCAAACCTTATAGCTCACCACAAAAGTCAATTAATCGTCATATTTTTCGTTGAGATACCACTGTTAATTAAAACTAGATTGTCACTGAAGCCAAACCTCTTGAGAAATGCCCCTTATATTGCGAAACTAGAATTATAATTGCTTCTTACACAAAGTGGTTAGTGAAATCATATACTCAATAGCTGTAGTGTTAGTGTGTGAGGGGGATAGTGTGTAAATAAGGGCGTGGTTCGCGAATTATTTAACACTCGTGATGGAGCAGCCGCCCAATAAATAATGCAAGAGCACGCAATCACATGATCTCTCTCACACCACTACTTTTCGGTTCCGGAAACGGTTCTAACAATTCGAGAATTTATTTGCCGTTTTAGTAACTACCAACTAAATTGATTTGGAGCGTCTGTTTTTAAATTTTTTCCATAAAAAACTGCAAAATAGATGGACTCTTCAGAATTAAAGTCGCGAGTATAGTTGACCAGGTATCGTATTGGATTAAAGAGAAATATGTGAAGAGATCAGCTAAACACTTATGACATGAAATAGATATTTGATATGACTTAGATAGAGTCTAAAAAACCTAAACCTAATTATTTGTGGTACAGATATCTGGTCCGGAAGAATCGACTGGTTCGAGAGTAGATGATGACTAATATAAAAATAAACATACTATATAAAAACTAATATGAGTAGAAAGAGAGGATTACGATAGGTGCACTCGGAGGAGCTAAATAGAGCACACTCTATTCAGTAAAATTTAATTATAAAGTAATTTACCAAGATAAGAATTGTAGCTACGTAGAAGTTAAATTGCTTCGAGGTGTAAAACAAGTATGAATACAAAATTATTGGTAATATCCAATAGAGATTCAATGTTGTGATAATGATGTACATTCCACTGACAATGCACCTGGTGTCCCCAAGTACTGTATGTAATGTTTAGGGAGATATATAAGAAATAAAACAATACCCGAAAACTGAGAATGGAAAAATAATACGCATTGAGAGACCAAATACGTTTGGAAAAAGCTAAAAATAATGTGGTGCCTGTTTTTGAATGTTCAACAAGTATAAAAAATGTGAGCGCTGTAATTATAGGATTGACCCCTTACAAGTATGACCCGATTTCCCTTGTCAAATTGAAACTGGAAATAAAAAGACTTCCTAATGATTTTGTTTTTCCACTCACCGAAATTGTGTGGACCTCGAATTGTAAGAAAATAAATACTTTTCTTGTTGTATAAAATTTATTTAACCAAATTTATGATTCATTATATGGCATCAACAATACTTTCCAATGCCTCCTTGATCTAGTGGTTAGCGCATGCGACTGCCAATCAAGAGATCTCAGGTTCAATTTCCGGGTCGAGCCTAAGTAGGTCATTAGGTTTTTCTTGTAAGAAATTCCTTATAACAGCCCGGAGTATAGAAGTTGGCGATGTTTAACGCTCTGTGTCTTGGAGTGTACATTAAGCCATCGGCCCAGTTGTTATGAACATTTACGGAAATCAATAATGAGAAATAAGTGCTCTCGAATTGACTGACAACTAGTTTAATCGTTTTACTTCACTCCCAGGATTGCGAAGGTCCAATGCCAGTCGCTCCGTAGAAAAAATAATAATCAGATAAAGACGGTTGAACTAATAGATAATCCCAAATAAACTTCGGAAGAATGAAGCTAGCAAGAAGAATAATATACTTTGTTATAAAATAATTCTCTGTTAATAATTAAGTATACAATGATTTTTTTTTATAAAGTACGCTAATTAACAGCCTAGTTGTGATTATAAAGTAATGAATCAAGTCCTTTTCGTGAAAGAGCAAATAATATTAAATGTTTGTTAAGGTTTTTATGATAAAAAATAATTTTCATTAAAAATTCGTTAATATTATAAAGAATTGATACACAACTAATTGAGGATTTTTTTTAACTTGAGGGCTCCTGGTCGGTGGTAACTGTATAGATGAACACATTCCAAAGTATAAAAAACTTAGCCAGATCACTCTATAATTGTCTTAACACATTGAGGCGGACTGCGCGCTGAACCGTCGATCTCGATTGCTATACGAACATCTTTGGCAATCGTTATGGGTAGTTGGAGCCATAAAAATCCGACAATGGCCTATTTACAGAACTTCAATATCATAGAACATTTGACTTGTGGAGGTCTAATGGCAATCGCTTCACGTAAAAAAATTAAGTTCAGCCGTATCGTAGTCGACTTAAGGCCGACTCCAAGATAATTTGGGCAAAATGCTCGGAGTAACAATTTAAAACGATAACTTGAAATATATTTTGCAAATGTTGAACGTAACAGCTACGTGTTACTTCACAAAGAAAGAAAAACGTTTTATATAACTTATAAATACAAATAATGACGTATATTATTTTTTAAACATTATTGAGGTTGCTCCTTTGGGAGAGACTTTTGCTCAGCAGTGAACAGCGATAGATTGACATGTAACAAAAGTGTTAACTGTAAAAAAAAAAAAAAACTTAAATTAAAATTGCATAAATAATCTCTATGCAAAATTTAATACAAAAGATTCACAATAACTACAGTAGGGCAATTTTGAGACAAAATCGAAAAGTTCAATAAATCTAAAATACAATCATTTCGAATATAATATATAAAAATAAGTTAATAATTCTTTGGATATAAATAAAAAGCATGTCATGAATGTAATTATTGCATTTTGTAACACATTTATAAAAGTAAAAAAACATAATTTTGTAAAATCTTTTGTGGTCTTATACGAAATAATAGCATTAGACTTTGCGAAAAATAAAAGATAAATAGAGGAGCTAAACGACGGTTCAGTATTTTGTCTGGTAAAAAAAAACACATTTCTTGGAGATACTTATAACACAGTTTATACTATTAAAATATGATTTTTTGTGATCAGAAAAAAATATTTGAACAATTCAATTCTTATTCCCTAATAGTAGCCAAGAACATTTTACACGTTTCCTTTTGAATAAAATAAAAGTTCGATCAAAAGTAGCCTATCCTCTGAAAATAACACAGATTCACTTAGATATTTCACTAATCGATGTAGACTTTGGAATTTGAGAAATTAATGTATTGTACACGCGTTATTTCTTACCTTGTAATAGTATCATTCCTTGTATTGATTTAGTCTTGGCTTTGCACATCTGGGCCCAAAGCCTGAATAAGGTGATATCGTCGTCATTCGAATTAAAACCGTTACCCACTGTAACTGTTATTGTAACCGAAGAGTGGCCATTAGGGTAGAATTAACTGAATCGCATTAAAGCTCGGATAAAACCGGGGATTTCGAGACGCACTAATGGAAAAAATAAGTCGTCATGAAAATTCATCGCAACAGTTGTCTTAATGAAATGAAAAGGCTTTAGCGTTTCTTGGCACAAGAAGGTCGTTACGAGATCGTGAGTACATTTTGGTTTTAGGCATTAATAGAATAACTAGCAAAATATTCTAGATTTTCAAACTATAGATTACTTTTCCTAAATTTGTACGCAAATAAATCATCTTAATTTCTGAATAAAAGCGATCTGTTTAAATTGTACTTTTATGAAAAACTCCAACAGTTTAAAATGGATTCTCTCGTAAAATACAATAATAAACTATATTGCCCTTTATACCAATTGTAAATTATTTAGAAACAAATCAGATTCGAACAATTTCACAAATAAACAGCTATGTCCGCGGAGTGAGGCCCGTGCTGTTGAACCCTACCGAACACGGCCCGCTAATTGCTTCAAGAAGAAACTAAATTACTTAAGAAGGGAAAACAGGAACGTTACGAGAAATGAATCGCAATAAAGTTTTAGATACTGTATATTTTAAACGAACTAGACAGGATAAAGCTTTTAAAGATACCATTAACGCCTAATTCCATTTGTATCATCCAAAAATTTACTCTAATTTTGTTTTCCTCGGGCTCGCCGGTCATGCTGAGAATCACTAATGACAAGTGCCATGAACAACTAAAGCAAATTTTGCTTAAGTAATGAACTGTATACACAAGTACTCAAAAATATAACATTATAATTAAAAGAATAAAATATTTCTTAGCTAATCCTTGGCTGAACCGAGCGCTAATATTTTGAACAATGTTTTTGATGTCCATATCTTAATGGCGTCTCCGAGCCAAGGGCAGATATTATTGGTACGTGACTCGTTTGTGACGCAAAATTATTTGTAGATACTCCATACTACTGTATTCTTCGGACCGTTTCCATATTCGAAATTTGTGGTATGCCCGATCTAAGCTAGCTTTGCCTAGCATGATAACAGTCACATGTCCAACCAGGGCTTAAAAGTAATAAGCCAAAATTCTGCAATATGTTCACCCCAAAGAACATTGGAAAAATGCCAAGAAAAGGATGATGAATCACAATAGAATTATCCAAGCGACCTATTGAGAAATATATTTTGGTCACTCACTCAAATAAAGAGCACACTGCATTCGATCAAGTTGATGAAATCTCTCCATTCAACAAATGATACACATATAATATATTTCTGATCCCGATGTTGATTTTTTATGGCAAGAAACTGCTTTATCGGCAATAATATACGTTTGTAGTTTTCATCGGCTTTACTATAACATATTGTAGTAGACATTTAGATTAAGTGGATATTTTTGAAAATACTGCCGGTGTATTTTGATTCTTGAACGTAAATAAATAGTTTAGTAAATTGTTGGGAAATGGTATTTGGAATATATTGAATATAGCCAGCCTCATAAGGGCTGTACTTTGAAAATAGAATATTAAATTTTTTGTAACTCTGGTCTATGTTATGCGGCAGATAACATAGACCACTTGCGAAAAGTGCATAATTATCTTGGTCTTTATTAAAAATAGCGATAAACATGACTTTACTCATTATACTTTAGAGAGAATATTTGTTGTAAGTAAAATTATTTTCAACCGAGCATACCGGTACCATTCTGAAGATATTCATATCTTATTTTTTTATGGATGTATGCTCTCGATATACGGCACTGGGGGAATTAACCTTTGATAATGCCACAGGGCGAACCCGGTCAGGCCAATTATAATTTAATAATTTAGTAAAAAACATACAAGTGAATTTAATTCCAGGAACGTGTGTTTTTCAAAGATGAAGATTACTATAGTTTTTTTAGAAAAGCAAGCGCTTAGGGAGAAAATGCGTGTCACAATCCAGCTACTGCGAATTTTTTTTGATTCGAAAACACAACTGCCACATTAGAAATATAAATCCTGTCGTGGTGGACTTTGCAAACAAACGTCAATCGGGCACAAAGAACGTCTAGACTCAGAGTAATCATTTATCGATCACACAGTGTTGTGGGGGTCCCAGAACTCTTAGCGTAACAAAAACTGGCGTGATTACTGCTTACACTACTATGTCATCTGCGCAGTCACTGTTTAAAAGTTAATGGTAATTATTTTCCAAAAAAAATATTTTAACTGTGTCCAGTTAAGCGTTTTTATGTTGAGGTCAATCAGTCCTTATTCATGTAGCATAATTTCAAAAAAACCATTTCATATTGGTCAAAATTACATTAATATTTTGTCTTGTATATAGAAAATAAAATAAAATAAATATCGATAACGGGACAATATATACTGAAAAAACTTTAATGGAAACTTCAATGATGCATGTAACGCGATTTTTGATGTTTTTCGATTTCATATTAAGTCATATGTAGCTTTAAATTTTCGAGAAGTTTCACGTATTTCAATCCATAGACTGGTAATTGGATACTCAATCAAGACAGTAAATGTTTCATGGTTTTATATTTGACCGTTTAATTAAAAAAAGTGTATTGATTGGAGGGTGCAAGTGATATTTGAGGTAACGTTAGTGTATCTCCAAAAGCACTTGTGACAGTTACCTTAATTTAAAAGGTATATGTAAATCTCTAAGTTGACTAAAGTGCACCTCTATATAAACAAACCTAAAGTAGTAGTAAACAAATTCAATTTATTAAATGACAAGACTTCCTCAATAATATCTGATTCAACATTTAAGTGACTCATATTGCAATAAAGACACCATTTACAAATTACACAGCTAACACTCAAACCAATAAGTCGAACCAACAGACCCTCCCAAGCTGTTCAAACAAAGACCTAATAGGAATGTATCACTCCATTATATCGATACAAGTGTGTCACATAACCAATGAACATTAGCAGGATACTCGTTATTTCGTCGCTCCACTACACCGCACGAGGACTATTTGTTCGAGAGGGCCTTCTCTAGGCTGTGTTCATTTCGTGGTTTATTTTTATTATAACATTTCGCATATATTTCAGAAACTAAAAGAAATTTTGGCATGATTTTTCACAGTACATACAGGAGATTGTGAATCAATGGAAAGTAGTAACTCTTCCTAATGGATTAAACACAGATAGGGAAAGATAGAGTTAATAGTGAACGACGTGAAAGATAATTTTTATTTCAATTACAGTTTATTTTACTCTTTAAATAATAACACTTAATACAAACATACCTGTCGATAAGCAATACACACTTCAATAATTAAACTCATTACAGATGTTCTCAAATTCAACGACGTATTAGTTCATCACCTGGTATTATTATGTCTTATTGTGGTAATATATATGCACGGATATGTATGTGTTTATGTAAGTATATTTGCTTATTTATGATCAGACTAGTCTATATATATTAAATTCTCTGTCAATTGCTTCTTATCCTTAATTCACCTACCTTTTCTTTTCTCTGCATCGCCCAATCGGTTGAGTGGCAGAAAATGCCTTAGGCATTAAGTCCGCCGATGCATATATTTGTGCATAAAGTTCTAAATAAATAAATTTAAATCAATAGCAAATACCTACGTAATTGAATAATACAGTTCGACTTCCCTGAACACAAATAAACCTACATTCATATAAACGTACTCACACATACATGGGCGACAATATAACACAGATACATATATGGTATATAGAATAACGAACATTCGAAGCCGTGTTTGCATAACTATCCGGCAAGGTAATCTCTTCTAATATTAGTTTGTCAAAATATTACCAAAGTATCGATGAAAAGGAGGGAAAAGGTCCAAGTAAATTCGCATAGAAAAACTGTTCGGTTATGAGGTAGCAGGTAGCGATTGTTGGCCCTCGGACCCGTCTCAATACTTTTCAATTCGATATGAGATCGGTCCGAGATTTCCTCCTTTTCTCCCCCGCTTGGTTCGGTTTTTTCCGAAAGATTAGAGTTTCATTAAAGAAATTCGGTGAATATTTTCGAAGTTAGTCAGTGACAGGTTCGAAAATAGTGATGTATCAATATTGAGATTGGATATAAAATTTGATTTGATATTTTTGCTATTACCTTTTATCAATTCAAAAAGGTAAAAGTTTGAAATTAGATTTCATTTAATTTTCGAACGATCCACTTTCAAGGAAAAGAGACAGAAAATACACAATAAAATTTACTGAGACATAACCACATGTCACATGCAAACATTAAACTAATTATATCTAAAATACTTTTAGCCGCATGATATAGAGAACATTCTGTCTTCTGGTTCTGAGAAAAGCTTTTGTGAGAAATTGAATATGTAACAGAAACATTGCCCGGCCTTTAGTCAGCTCTATACGAAACCTCGTTTTCCTGCTCTAGAGAAAGCAACATTTAAATAGGGAGAAAAAAAAATGAGCCCCTTGGAGAATTACTCGAAATCAGTAATGTTTTGCATTCTAAGTGATTTCTGATCCACTCACTACAAAGAACTTCAAAAGCTAGTAATAAATAGCCTGCATAGAACCTTTCAAGAAATTTATTGTAGTCGTTTGTAACTAAAACACAAACAGAATGAAAAGACCCATTTGTAGGCTTGGCCCACGTAACGAGGACCAGTGAGACTCGACCGCAAAGCCCGTTAAGTAATCATTGAACTAGAAATGTACAATATTGGAACAGTTGTAATGTCTTGTTACGCCCAGTACTGGTTTCGCCGTGGTGCTCAATTAGAAAACATAATTATTTTGAAACTGTTGGACATTTTTACCGTTGACGTTGGTCTAATTAAATTATCTTGATATTTTTCAACCAAGTTTGTTCTTTTTAATCCCGTGAATAACAAATCGATCATTTATAACTTTAAGTCGCTTAGTAAAATTTTTGAGTCGATTTAATGTTTATTTATGCTATTTAACTTTTTACTATTAAAGGTATTCATAAATACAAAAAATATACATAAGGTAGGTTATCGAGGATTATCAAAATAAACCACCAATTGTTTCTCTGAAAATACAAAGTTTTGTTTATTTAACATGTTTTACGATATCACAACAATTTTGTTTAACTGTTACAATTACACTATTATCTTACCTGAAAATACGAAGAAACGACATTTAAAGTTTACTAATATCGATTCCTCAACTATATCCTTTCGTTTATCACTCTATAAGTTTCTATGACAATTAATTTTCACAAAATAATCTAAATACCCTCCACCATTAAAAAACACGCGTCAATCTCTCAATGCGCCACAGATAATCTAAAAACGTGCGGAGCGCGGCAAATTTGAATCAATGAAATAACATTTCATTACATATATTAACCTGTCTCCTATAAATAAGAAAAGTTACGACCAGATATGAAAGGCCCGGGCCATCAAAGCTACATGAAATATATTTTTACGGAAAGTGTGTCAAATTTTAAAAAAATTAAAAGCTATATTCAAACGAATGCTATTTGTACAGTCCATTTGCATTATGAATGCACGTTGATTGTGCATTAACTCGATTTTGATAACGTCAATCAATGTTACTGTAGCCACAGAGGGCTCAACGGTACTGCGGTAACGTTAAGTCAGATTTAGGAAATAATCTATGATTATATGATGTATCTCTGACGGTAGGTAGATGAACGATTATTATAATATATTTTTAGATATAAATTGAAATCCAATAGCGTTTTTACATTTTCTTCTTTCAAGGCCGCCATAGTGTGGGTCACTATATTGCGTAGTCTGCATTTGCAATGAGTATGGTGACCACAACTTGTATTCGACTCATGCTTACCATCAGGCAGAGAAGAGTCACTTAGGCAGGCTCTAAAGATAGATAGAAAAAAAAATTCGTTTAATTACGATCATTGTGATGTATTATAAACTTGGCAACGTACATCTGAATGTAAATTTTTTAGTTAAACTTTTGGACCACTGCTTATTTTCGAAAATAAATATATATTTAGTTCTAAAAGCCAAAATTTCAGGTAAAGCAGCTTTGCTAATAAATAAAATAATTATTTAATTTCTCCGAAGTTAGCATCAAAATCAGTTAGTTTATTTTTGCTTACTTTTAATAGTTAATTAACATATGTGTACATAAAATTCTAACTAAATAATTATGATTTAAAAAAAGTACTTGTGAATAGTATTTTTTTTATTTACTCGTCATACATTCTCTTCAAATTACGACATAAAGTAAATAAACTAGTCCAATGAAAGATTTTTAAGATTAATAAAACAATAAAGTAAAATAATTTTGCCCAAAGAGTTCTATCTGTACTAAACTTAATCAAGTTTCAAGTGACATTTGACACACAACGTCATCTAGTTTCAAACTAAGCAGAGCTTGTGCTATGATAACTAGACGGACTGACAGAATACTTATATACTTTTTTTTGTAAATACAAACATATTATATATAGAAAACACCCAAACGTCGAAACAAATATTTGTAGGTCATCATCTGGTCCATCCCGGGAATCGAACGCGAAACCTCAAGCACAGCACTCGCATTCACTACCGCTGAGCCACCGGGGCAGTTAAAAAATATTTATACTTTGAGTGTGTGTGAATACTACATGACGTTCATGAAATTTTAGGTTAATTTCTAGCTACCCTATATGTAACTGACCGGAGACCCATTGATGCAGGGGTGACAGTTATCCTGGTAAATGTGTAAGCCTTACACTGCCACGATGACTGTCATGCCTTTTACGTTCCTAAGCGGGGTGTGAAAAAGCATCTTACTACGCCACCATAGTGTGGGTCGCCATACTGCGTTGTCTGCATTTGCAATGAGTATGGTGACCACAACTCTTGAATTCTATTCATGCTTTCCATCAGGCAGAGTAGAGTCACTTTGGCAGGCTCTTAATATAGAAAAAAAAAAATTAGTAAGCCTGTATTTATTACAAGATACATTATCTGTATTATATATATACTAAAATTATACTAGTGAAGAAGGTAACGACACAGTGCGGTTTTGTGGTTCATCTACCACGGAGCGTTTACACAGACTCGCTTTGTTTTACTATTAAACATATTTTTAGAAGTGGAAAATATAGACACAGTTGAATTTCATTTCACAAATTTACTACTGAAGTCAAAGCTCCTTTTGAATTGTGAAGTAAGACAATTCATATCAACAGTCTTTTACAGTCCATTGCTTGACATAGGCCTCTCTTTAGCAAGGAAGTTTTGGCCTACTATACCACGCTGGTCAGACGGGTTGGAATAGGGTTTGTTTCAAGTGTCGGTTTTGTGAATGCCAGAGTCACTGTTCTGGCGGCAAGACCGATGAGGTGCTTCAAATGCCTAGCATCCGGACACACACGCGCCAAGTGCGTGAGTTGTTTTGACTGCAGTGGACTATGCTTCCGCTGCGGTCGACTGGGGCACAAGGCGGCAGAGTGCTCTGCCGCCCCTCACTGCCCAGCTTGTGCGGCGAGTAACAAGCCCGCTAATCATCAGATTGGGCAGGGGGGCTGCAAACCTCCTCGCGATTCTCGGCGAACGTTGGGGGCTAGCCAGTCGGCCCAGGCTGCCTCCGATGCCGTTCGCACGTCGACATCGTCGCCCATGGAGGAGGCTGTAGAGACAGTCCAGTAATGGACCAAGTCTCCAGCCTCCTAGTCCAGACGAACCTGAACCACTGTGCTGCGGCGCAGGACCTTTTCCTGCAAACTATGGCACAGTGGTCGATCGGTGTTGCCGTAGCCGCGGAGCCCTATTATGTTCCTCCCCGTCCAAACTGGTTGGGTGACCGGGACGGTTCCGTGGCAGTCGTCGGCTCTACGGCGGCTCATTCCCCGCCCTTGTCGCTAAGAGACAAGGGCACTGGATATGTTGCTGCCGAGTGGGGGGGGATCACTGTATATGGTGTATACTTCTCCCCCAACCGGAGTTTGAACGACTTCGAGGTTTTCCTTAACAACTTGGAAACCTCGATGCGGCGTCTAACGTCTGGGCACGTCTTAGTGCTGGGGGACTTCAACGCAAAGTCCATTGCGTGGGGTTCCCCCAGGACGGACGCCAGGGGCGAGGCCGTAGAGGAGTGGGCGGCCTCGGTGGGCCTCTGTTTACTGAACAGGGGCTCCACCAACACGTGCGTGCGACAGCAGGGAGGATCGATAGTGGACCTTTCGTTCGCTACCCCTGCCCTCGCCGCACGAGTAAGGAACTGGTGTGTCCTGGAAGAGGTTGAGACGCTCTCGGATCACCTCTACATTCGATTCGAGCTCTCCCGGACCCAGGACCCCAGTAGGGGTCACGCGGCGCGGCGTTCTTCTCGCTTGCCGCGGTGGGCTGTAGCCAAACTGAATAGGGACCTACTAGAGGAGGCAGCCATTATTTACTCCTGGCTGTCTCCGCAGGCTCCGACCGAGGAGGTCGACATGGGGGCTGGTCGTTTCCGCGATGCGATTACGCAGATCTGCGATGCGGCCATGCCCCGCATCCGAGGTTGTCGGCCTCCACGGAAGGAGGTTTATTGGTGGTCCCAGGAGTTGGCGGACCTCCGCGCGGCCTGTACTCGTGCCCGAAGGTCCTACACCCGTAGTCGGCGGCGACACCGCGTAGACGGCGAGGAGAACCAGCTTCATGAGGAGTACCGAGAGGCGCGGAAAACTCTGAAGCTGGCCATTAGCCGCGCCAAAGAAGTGAAGAGGAAGGAGATGCTGGAGGGTCTCGATCGTGACCCCTGGGGTCGCCCTTATCGTGCGGTGCGACAAAAGCTCCGCACGTCGGGCCCCCCCCTTACAGAGACACTCCAGCCCAGCTTCCTGCGGGAAGTGGTCGAGGGTCTTTTCCCGCAGCGGGCGGAGCACACACCCCCGTCGATGGCCTTCATGGTCGAAGACGACGGGGGACGGAACGAG
Source organism: Hypercompe scribonia (assembly GCA_949316085.1). Taxonomy (NCBI): domain Eukaryota; kingdom Metazoa; phylum Arthropoda; class Insecta; order Lepidoptera; family Erebidae; genus Hypercompe; species Hypercompe scribonia. Next base: position 570,574 of record OX438976.1, on the reverse strand, counting down.
GATAATGTTCCGCCCGTCAGGGAATCGGAGATAGGGGCGGTCGTTCTACGGATTCGCTCTAAGAACACCGCCCCTGGGCCAGACGGGATACCTGCCCGTGTGCTGGCCCGTGCCCTCGAACACATGTCGGACCGCCTCAGGGAGATCTTGGACGCTAGCTTGTCGTCCGGACGTTTCCCTGAGTGCTGGAAAAGCGGGAAGCTGGTCCTATTAAGGAAGCCGGGACGGCCTGCCGATTCGGTGGCGGCCTATAGGCCCATTGTGCTGCTGGACGAGGCGGGTAAACTGTTTGAGAGGATACTCTCTGCCCGCATCGTCCGGCACCTCTGCGAGGTGGGCCCCGATCTGTCGGACGCCCAATTTGGTTTTCGGGCGGGGCGTTCGACGGTCGATGCTGTGCTGCGCCTGAGGGCCGTTACCGAAGAGGCAGTGAGCTGTGGCGGCGTGCTGTTGGCGCTGTCGTTGGACATCGCCAACGCATTTAATAGTCTGCCATTTAGTTGCATCAGGGAAGCACTCCACTACCACGGGGTGCCAGAGTACCTGAGGCGACTTGTGGCAGACTAACTTGAGGAGCGTACCGTCGTGTACGAGGACCGAGATGGTATTCTGAGGCGGCGGCCCATGTCGTGCGGTGTTCCACAGGGGTCCGTCCTCGGACCACTCCTGTGGAATATGGGATACGACTGGGCCCTTCGAGGTCGTCTTCCCCCCGGGCTGGGCGTAATTTGTTACGCCGATGACACATTGGTCACGGCCCGGGGGGCGAACTTTCAGGAGGCGGCGCGCCTGGCCACCGTGGGAGTCTCTTTGGTGGTCGGGCGCATTGAGGCGCTGGGTTTACGGGTGGCCCTAGATAAGACGGAAGCCCTTTTGTTTCATGGGCCCCGTCGTGGTCCACCCCCCGGTGCCTCTATCGTAGTTAATTCGGTCCTCGTACCGATTAAGGCCCAGATGAAGTATCTGGGCCTGATCCTCGACGGCAGGTGGCTCTTCGACGAGCACTTCCGACAGCTTACTCCAAAGCTGGTCGGCGCTGCTTCTGCTCTTGGGCGACTTTTGCCCAATTTGGGTGGAGCCAGCGTCGCGACGAGACGGCTATACACGGGGGTTGTTCGGTCAATGGCACTGTATGGTGCACCGGTGTGGGCGGCGGCTCTGACCGCCCAGAATAGGGCTCGCCTCTGGCGCCCTCAGAGGATATTGGCGGTTAGAGCCATACGCGGTTACCGCACCGTATCGACGGAGGCGGCGTGCGCGTTGGCCGGAACTCCCCCGTGGGATTTGGAGGCGGAGGTGCTCGCTGAAGTTTATCGGCGAACGGCAGACTTTCGGGTGGGTAGCGGCATTCGGCCCCCGCCCGAACAGATACGCGAGTGGCGAGAGGCCGCTCGTCGAGCCACGATGGCTCGTTGGTCGTCCCGGCTGGAGGCTCCACGTGCTGGCTTTGCCGCCGTGGAGGCTCTCCAGCCGGTCATCGCCGAGTGGGCAGGGCGGCAGCACGGGACCCTTTCCTTCCGACTGACGCAGATTCTTTCCGGGCACGGTTGCTTCGGGAAGTATCTGCACTCGGTCGCCAGGAGGGAATTGAGTCCCGCCTGTCACCACTGCGACTGCAGTGAGGACTCGGCTCAGCACACGCTAGCGGTTTGTTCCGCCTGGGCAGCGCAGCGTGGGGTCCTCACTGCAGTTATTGGAGGAGATCTCTCGCTACCGGCCGTAATACGCTCCATGGTCGGTAGCGACAGTTGTTTTACCGCGGTCGCAACCTTCTGCTAAGACGTAATTTCGCGGAAGGAGGCGGCGGAGAAAGCCCGGGAGGACAATATCCACTCGGACCCAATTCGCCGCCGGCGAGCCGGGCGGCGGAGGCGCGCATACCAGCGCCTCATGCCGCCTTGAGTGTGGCCGCGGGTGGACGGGACGGGTTTTCCCCTCCATCCGCTACAATGGCCAGCCGCGAGGAGGCGACGTCCGCGTGTGCCGTACGTCGCCTAAAATAGAGAGTTTACTCATAGATGGTGCCTGCATTAGGGGGCAGGCGCTGGGAGGGATCCGGATGTCGTAATAACAGCTGTTCCCGGTCCCTCCTATGTCAGGCGCAGAGTGGCACACCGTGTGGTTTTAGTCGGTCCGATTCCGACACACCACCCCGCCGTAAACCCCGGTGGGGTGACGGCCCGAGGGGGTTTCCACACGTTAAAAAAAAAAAAAAAAGGGTTTGTTTCAGGTTTTCCTTCTCTTTGTAATGATGTTGTAGCGTATACTTGGTCTCTTAGTCACCTTTTACGACACCCATGGGATGAATAGGGGTGGTAACACTATGTATTCTTAATACGTCACGGGCATAATTCATATAAATAATAATCTTTTTAAGAATTAAAGTCATTGTATTGTGGTAAACGTAAAGTAATTATTTGGATATATGTGCTTCTCTGACAGTTGAGTCAACTTAAAATTTAAATATTTAATATAATTGAAAGTCAGTTCAAGAAAAACTAGATGTCATAAGTTTGATTAAAATCAAATTACGATAGAAAATTATTGAATATATTACCAACCTGTTTGTGACTAGACCAACATTAGAATAATTAATTAATGCCATCTTACGAAGATGAAAACTGTTGATAGAATAAGTAGACCGGAGCCGTGCACTGTACACACAAGATACTCAAAGAGTCTGTGTTATAACAAGGTATGACGTGTTTCATGCTACATGGCTGGCTCAGATCGAACTTGTACCGGAATGTAATAGAAGTTTGTTATTATGCACGATGTAGAGTACCGTACAGTGCCTTTGTTCAATTTAGCGTGTTACGCCATAGTGCACTGCAGTTTTCAACCTTAAATGAAAATATGAAGTAATATACGAGTACATGTACAGGGTGGCGCTCAGTTTTTGACAAAACAGTAACTAACAAGTAACACGATCCAACATACTTCCGTTAAAGTCAGTAAAAAAATTCATAAAAATACAGAAATGCTAATTTAAAACAAATAAATACAATTATTTCAATTTCGAATTAGAGCACCATCTACATATTATATCTGCAGACACAGTGCAAATAAAGTCTACGAACTTCTTTGTCATACGTAGTATTATCTTCCGTATGCTCTTTAAAATATGTTTGATTGTACTTCAAAAATATTTTTATTTTGTAAATTTTATGAATTATTAGTGTGAAAGGTCATTGACTATTACGTAATATAGCATTATACGATACATGGTCTAGTAAACTGCGAAACAGAAAAAACTGTCCTGTAGCTAAACTACTAATAATAAATATAGAATATAATAGGATAATTAGATAGAATATATTTCGTTCTAATTTTGCAAATATAAAACATTTGTAGTAACAATAGAGTGACGTTACAAGATATATCACGTATTTCGATTACCATCATCATTTTCCCGTCCTTATTTTAATCTTGATTGTAATTGTGTCTGACCACAGATTAACCCCTACCTAGAGTTTCGACTTTTATTTATAGCCAGCCTGCTTGACATCAACTCTCATTGGGAATGTCATCGTTTCCTTATTTCAAATTAAAATAAAATAAATTAGAGTAAAGAGTACGGATGGGATGAGAGAGCTAGTATGAGAGATATCGAAGCTTTCGGGTGGGTGCTCATCAGAGTTTTGAGATTCGAAAGATATCTAGCAAAGGGACATTAACAAATATATATGTGTGGCTGGTCGGTACTGAACGGAATGTCAACAATTTACGATTAGCTCTACAATGAGAATTGTTTATTTACCTGTATTCTTATTTGGTCCATTGTAGACGTCAGATGTCACAACTATTGATCTTCATTTGGGTAGACTGGGCTGCAACATACCTGTAATGCAATAACATCGTTTAAAAACACGCAACAAACATTTTGATGGTTTTTTTTAGTCATAATATAATGCGTAATTAACTTATAAAAAATGTCTGTACCGTACTCGCGTTTTACTTCATAGTTTTCATGGTTAATACTATAAAAGCCGTATAATTTATGTTACTTCAGCAACTGTATTTCATATACACGAAAACGTTTATATTTGTACAAGGATCAAGCTACAAAATTGTGCTTATAAGAATTTTCAAAGATTTTAATATCACATCTGAGATGTAAAATGATTTCATTACAAATGTATTGTTGATAATATTATTAGTAAAAATACATAAAACTCGTTTACATGAGCGCGTAAAAATGAATTTCGTAAACGTCCTCTTCGACTATTTTACTTTTCCAAACATTTTATGCGAGGTCAATATTTTTTAATGTGTACGCGCACGGCAGCTGCTTGCTGCTAAAATTGGGAATGTAAACATCAGGACAAAAGAAGATGGTATATTGAGAAAAGAGAACTGCTGGGAAAACTGTTCAGAGACTGAATTGACTCTCTTACCGTGTACATCAACTGATTATGCTAAGTAAATAATCTGTCTACTGGTCAATTGCATTATAGAATGATCATAGAATGTCCATTTCACTCAATTGTTTGATTGGAATTTTGTGCTTGTATTTCTGCTTGCATCGACTCCTCGAGATGAAATCTTTTTTGGTCCGTCAATATTGAAACGAATAAAACCAAATAATAGCTATTCTCATACTCAAACCATGTTTTATACCCATTAGCAATAAAAGTTGATGTGCTCGTAAAACCAGACCCTTATTTACGATCCACTAAATTCACGAAAACAATACAAATATTAATATCAACAAATTAATCGGACTCTGTTTGCAATTGCACGTTAACCCCAATGAAACATAGAAATAATAAAACCTCACGGGTCGTTATTTAAGACATTCAAGCTGTTAAAACTATTTCTTTGTATACTTGAAACCACACGAGGCACACTTATTGCCATATAATCATATCTGCCACTTACATACGGGCGACATTTTAAGAGCAAAATGTATTGCAAAATGCACACATAATCTTTTCAAATAATTTTGTCACAAAACTTCGGACAATAGAAGGTTGAAAGGTGGTGGTAGAAATTAGAAATTATTTTATCGCGAGTAGCAGTTATGTTGTAAAAAGTTTAGAAAAGTATTTATAATAATTACTATATTTAATATTAGCTACGGCTTGGCTCACTTCAAGGTAATTCTGAGGATATAACTATTTTATCATAACGCTAAAGGTAAAGCAGTATAACTGCACAGTTGGCCTAGAGCTTTGAGCGGTCGTCTCGCCGCTCTCTACTGCGCTGAGTGTTGAGGGTTCAAACACCATATGGGACAACACTTTATGTGATCCACAAATTGTTGTTCTGAATCTGAGTGTTCTTTGTGTCCGTTTCTCGTATGTTTGTAAAGTCCCCTGCGGCACAGGATTTATGCCTACTGCGGGTGTTGTCTCTTATAAAAAGAAATAGAAATGCTCAATCTTACGGACAAATCTTAACTTCACCTCTTAGAATATTGTCTGTTTATGAAACTTAAAGCTCGGGCTAAGTATGTTAATTTTCTTAGTACGAGCTAAATCTAATTTGCCTATGAGCTCGCAGGTTAAACAAAGCAAGGCTGTGGGTACCCGCGCCGTCGCCCGATACGATCGGTTAATTGAAACGACCGTTTTGTGTGCTCGTTCAATAGGTGTTAGATTTTGACAGGGGTGACCGTGCGGTGTACGGCTTCGTGGGATTCTAATTTCTTCTTTAAGTCAAATATTTCCATACGCTTGACTGAGTAAAACATTTTACGTAAAATCTATTTTACAGGGTAAAATAGTTTTTAATGAATCTTCTGAATAAATATTAGCTACAATAGAATTCAAGGGACGCTATTTTAGTTACTAAATTAAACATGATTTCTTGTAGCAATTGATCTTTACAGAAAAAGATGAATAATGAGAAATCAACTTCAAGTATACACAAATATTATAATGTTGACAACATTTACCTTGTAAAACAACAGTTGTCTGCTATAAAATGTATGAATTTCGGGTATTACGAATTGCCGGCGAAGATTATCAATTTTGATACTTTTACCACATTTCTATATGATATAATTTTATATTCAAATCAACCTATCGCCGTCCACCGCTGAACCAAGGTCTCTCCCAAGGAGCGCCAACTATCCCGGTCTTACGCAATTCACATCCACCCGCTGCCAGCCACCTTCACCAAGTCGTCGGTCCATCGCACCGCAGGGCACCCTATACTACGTTTGCCCAATCGTGGTCTCCATTCTAGCACATTTCGGCTCCAGCGACCATCGGTTCGACTGGAGGCATGACCGGCTCACTTCCACTCAACGTACTGATTCTCTGTGCGATGTCAGTTACCCTCATTCTCTGCCGAATAAGCTCGTTACGAATTTTATCAGCCAGAGAAACACCCAGCATCACACGCTCCATCGCACGCAGAGCTATTTTAAACATGTGGACCAGTCCAATGGTGAGTATTCACGTCTCAGCTCCGTATGTTATTACGAGTAGGACGCGGTGGTCAAATAATTTGGTCTTTAATGATTGTGGAATCGGTGATTCGAAGATGTGATGAAGCTTCTTGTGTGCTGCCCAGCCAGACGAATCCTCCTGTCGGCCTCCCGATCGAAGTTGTGCTAGCTAAGTTTAATAGTTTGCCCAAGGCAGAGGTATTCTTGCACAACCCGATAGCAGCGCCAATTACGGTAACGGTTTTTTACTTCATCATTATTTTTTTTTTAATAAATTAGTAATGATAATTAGTTATTTTCTTACCACAATTATAGTATACGTTACATTTAGAGAATATATATATTATCTTTTTCATAAAATTGTGGAAGACTGGGGCTTAAGTTAAACTCGAGGCTCGTGTTTTAGGGTACCAGTTCATTGTTTTTATTATTCTTACAAAATCTTTGATGGGGCTAGTTTAGTTATTCTATAACCTAATTTAGAGAGAATGTATGATATATTTAGCTAGAACTTTAATTGCGCCTATATTGATTAACTATTCAGTCCTTAAAATAAATGGTACAAGTGAGTAATTTTATATTATCTGTACTTAAATGCAAAAACTTCTCAGAATTGTGAACATGAATCAAAATAAGAAATTGTAAAATAATATATACATTTTGTGAAATTGTATGTGTTTACGAGCATCTACTTACTATTTTTACAGAAACTAGGGTTTTATTAAGAGTGGTTCCTTACTAACGATTTTAATCTTTTGTCTGTAAATTATTATGAAAACAATACGGACGAAATCGAATATTAAGAAAAATCTAAGACATTAGTTTAAAGAGTTTACAGAATTTTTTCATTGAGTAAAATCTGAAACTGTTCAATGAGTTAGCAAATTATTCAAGTTTTTCCTTGAAAGTTAATGCAAATGATTAACAATGGCACCCTTTACTTTTTCTCAACAGTAAAAGTAGGTTAACGGTTTGACTTGAAATACTGTTTAAACATTAGATTAATAAATCAAATTCAAAAGCACATTACGAATTGAAAACCGACGGTATTTTTCTCACATAAATCGTTCTTGATCACACTTTCATATAAATTCAATATTCTAATATCCAGCCATGAGTTTGCACTTTAAAATCCAATTTAAATCGGCCGCTTGAAGCCCACATGTATGTGCTCACGCCCATATAGAGAGATGGTGTACGGATGCAGTGTGTACGGCTAGAGTGGTAAGAGCCTAGATTGGGCGGAAAGTCATTTGCGGTACCTCTCCATGACACACATTTATTCAAGTCCGGTTCTATAAGAACTTATTGTTTATGGGTTGAGGATCTATTTGTGGCTTTTATACAAATTGAGACATTTCGTTGTCACGTTATTGAGGTTATATTGAACTGTCAGTACGTGCAAAAATATCTATAAAAGGTCGATTGTAGAATAATGAACATGGTGAGTCAGTTAGCCTCACTGATCTAGCGGTTAGTGTATACGTCTCCCAATCAAAAGGTCTCGGGTTTGATACTGTTGCGGGCCATACGTTTTGTTGGTTATTTTTTACAGTAAATTTCTTGTTACGCGCTAAACAGTCTTTCTCGATTGTCCAGATTTATAATGTTCCAGGATCCTAGGATTACGATTCAATTGCAGTTCTTTAAATTCTTCAAGTTCTATATCGTTTCAGGTTTACACTCCAATATATTACGTTTTCATGCCAAAAACCCTTTACCTTAAGGTCAAGGATTTTAGTCAGGATAACACAATGTTCAACCAGGTAAAATTTAAAAAGTAAACATTTTTAAAGAATAGTATAATTTATTGTGTCTGACATAATATTATTCTTATTCAAAACGTGAGTCATGAAGGTAACACGCACGAAGAAGTACACATTCATTATTTATTTCATGATGTTTTCGTATCTTAATTTTTGATTTATCACTGTTAAAGGACTTACGGACTGAAAAAGCACTTCTTGATTATAGTCAGTAACCACCTCCTAAAAAGGTATTTTGGCGCTCCAAGCGCCCTTGTTTTTGGGTCGCTTCTAATTAACATAAAATAAAGGTGGGTTAGTCCTTTCTCGTTGAATTTGTGTAAAGTGACAGATACTACCTTTCCAATTGTTGTAATCTTAGCCTACAACCGAATCGTGAAAATAATGTAGCAATATACATCCAAACTTTTATTACAGGCTGATCTATGTAGTCAATTAAATTACCATAATATTTAGCTGCAATATCAATTTATGAAGCTTGAGCAATGAAATTAAAATCATACGAAAACACGTTTTCGAAGGAGAGACCAGTCCCTACTGCGGTGAAGAATGATTATGATGATGATACTACATCTACTGAATTATGGTTCGGAGTGATCCGTGATATAAGTATGTGTAACAGTGCAGTAATTCTGTCTCCATGATCGAGTCATCTGTTCTTCTTAAAAGCAGACATCAGATGCTGTACACCCCTAAGATGACTCTTGTTTCTTCTCCAAAAGATTCGATTATCGAGTTTAATAATTTGTCAGGTTATATATTTTATGTTTCGAAAATACGTCAAACTTGAGCTTCTAAATGAGAATCTTCTAATTCTAAACGTCTTACAACCGAAAAATTTCGCCAACATATAATATGTGCAGGTATAGTTGAGGAAGCACACGTCAATAAAAAATACTTTAATGTAAAAGAATTGTACCCCCAGCTCTCGTGTTGATCGTATCGAAGTGGAGCAATATAATATATTTGAAGCTTTCTACTAAATTGAGAGTAAGATTGGGAGTGCCTAGTCTCGCGATATAGAAATATATACGATGATTAAATTATATGAAATTTATATAGTAAAAAGTATATGTACTGAAGTTGTAATATCTATTATATTCTCATATATTTTTATGTCCGTTTCAGCTACAAAAAAAGCTGTTTTTAATGGTCAAAAAGAAGGAAAATTTTAATTAAACTAAATAGTTTACTGATTGTGTTTTTTGTTGATTTACCAAAAATTGTTTACAAAAGTTTTAAATAAAGTAAAAATCATATAAAGAGGGAAATAGGTAAAGTGTAACAATTACTTCAAGATAAACGCCGTGCGTTTGTTACGCGATATCGCCGTTATTATTACCAAATTTGTTTTTTTTTATTATTAAATTGCTTATGCACAAGAATGGTGGGCACGAGAATGTTAAACAGATAGCTTTTACAGACTAATTACTTAATAAATGCTGTTACTAAAAAATTCAAGCAACTGTTGAATAAAAAGGAAAAGAAAATGGGCCCAAATCGCATTCACAACTATTCAGGTATGTATTCCCGAAATATACGAGTACATACGTGAGTATACCCATTTATCTTTATCACACCATCTGTTTTGTGTACGATCCTTTATTGCAGAAGAACAGGTAGCCATTGACAGTCTCACGTCCTCTTCAAACAATCGTTCACATCATTATTATGATAATAAACGACCATCAAACGTTTTCATTAAATGTTTCACGTCACTCAAATACTACCTTTGTAAACAAATCCTTTCTCCTTCACAATTAATATAATTAAGGTAAATGTATGGGGCCCTTTTTAAGTTAACATTGTAAGTTAATGCTGGTTGATTACTTTTTTTATGTGCAGAGTTTGATGCCAATTAGGATATGGCCGCGACCTTAGGTCTGATCCTGGTACCCAATTAAGGAGTATCCCTGAGTAAGGGATGGAACTGGAATAAATAACATTTGGAGTTATTTTAATCAAAGTGTATTATGTAAAGTCGACAACGTGGATTACTTTTGCTCTTTAATTATATATTAAGAGACAGGTCTTTATTTTGTATGAAAGATATTTTATGCGTTTATAATGTTCACTATCAACTCTAATAGTGTTATTGTTGTGTATATATGTTGCAAAGTATCTGATTATAAAATAGATAATCAAAATATTTTATTTTAAGAGTCTGCCAAAGTGACTACTCTGCCTGATGGAAAGCATGAACAGAATCTAAGAGTTGTGGTCACCACACTCATTACGAATGCAGACCTTGCAGTATAGTGACCCACAATGTGACAGCCTAACGAGATATTTTTTACGCCCCGCTTGGGAAAGTTTAACGACACCTGTCGCCTCTGCATAAATGGACTGCCGGTCTCACACTCAACCACGAAAGACGACAGTGCAGATACTGTCGTTTTAGGTTGATCTTCTATAAGACTGACCCGGTCGAGCCGACCCGTTCGCCTTGATATCAGCGTGGCTCTGCTACTAACTATCTAGAAAAAAATGAGATTTATTTGTTGACAATCAACACATATTAAGTGTACAATTGAAAATTTTCCCGTAAGTATATTATATGTTGATATTATAAAACAAAGAATTCCTTCCATGTATGGGTACCACTGCATGTTTCGTCAGCACTTCGTGTATATGAAGCTTATTCAAAATAAATGACATTTCTATATGAATATTATAATTGGTAAGCTATCTTCAAGAGAAGTATACTCTTGTTTACGTCTCGTTATGACTATTTTGTAATTTGTAAATAACGTTTTCAGCTTTGGGAGAACCTTTGAGTATTTATCATTGATATACAAAAGATGTTATTGAATGGGCACAATTTCAATCAGCCTTTGACTTTAGAGATAGCGGTGGGAATTGGAAAATTATATTTTAGTTCGTCTAGTGTTTAAGTAATTATAAATGAATTTAGGTGTTGGTTTGAGTCGGGGAAAAACATTATCTACAAGATATTTATAGTCGAAAATAGAAGGCAATAAAGAAACGTAATTTTGTGTTCTTGAGCGAATTATGTTTTACAAAGTAATAGAGCTACTGTATTTTACACGAATATTAGTCACTCGTTTTGCAAAATGTTGTATTATCTTGAAAATATTACCAAAAGTAACTAAAATATGATAAAGATACAGTAATTTTATGAAGGATGGTAAGTGTATGCCGTTTCTCATAGAAACTTGCATTCAAAACGACACAAGTAGATAAAAGCCTATCGAGAACTCCCCACTCCTTCCCTCTCAGAGTTAGCTTCCTCCAATTCCTCACTTATTTAGTAAAAGCAACATACAAATTGCTTGAAATCGATTTTTTCTGAAGCTGTGGGAAGCTAACCAATTGTGCCGAAATACGGTTCAATTTTCCTTTCTTTTAGCCTTACTCGTCTAATACACAGCAGTTTAGTTGCAAATGACCTAGAGCCTGTGTTATAGTAACCAGACTGCTGAGAAACATACTCAAATATTTCTAAATACATACATATTGTAGATAAATGACACCCATACGCAAAATAAATAATTGGGCTCATTACGTAGATATTTGTCCTGGGTGAGAATCGAACCAAAAACCTCCTGCTTAGTAGTCCATGCCACTAACCACTAGACTAACAGGCCCATCTATATATTACTCTTTTTTTTTCTATATTAAGAGCCTGTCAAAGTGACTCTTTTTTCACACCTCGCTTGGAGACGTAAAAGGCATGACAGTCATCGTGACAGTGTAAGGCTTACACAGTTACCACGATAACTGTCACCCCTGCATCAATGGGCCTCCGGTCTCACACTCACCAACGAAACACGACAACACGGATGCTGGCGCTTTAGGTTGGTCTTCTGTGGGAGGGTAGTAGTGCCCCGGTCGAGCTGGCCCGCTCGTGCTGAAATCAGCGTGGCTCTACTACCTAGCTGCTCTAATAAAATAATTTCAAAGCTTTATGTTCTAAAACTACTTAGGAACATCAGAAGCCACAACAGCTAAATAATACCTAAATGATCAAGTACCTATTCTGTAGAGACTATAATTAAATCTTGCTGGAAACTAATTAAGGGGTCTTAACTTTATCATATTATCACATAAATTGGATAATATCTCCCGGTAATATCAAGCATTAACGAGTATATACGATTAACTTAAATATATTATGTAATTAAGAATTTATATATTAATAGCTTACAATTTGTGGTAAATTTTATCATGAACAAATTGAATGTCAATTTTTATTTATGCAAATTAATGTGAAAAGTTATAACTTGTAGTAACAATATTTTTCTTAATTCCAAGGACAAAAATAAAAGCGAAATCTCGTATTTATTGTTGAAGCGAAAGTTCAATGCTCTTATTCTATATTTTGTCGTGTCGCTAATTCGATCTTCGTCAAATTTTAAGCAATCATTACTTTTGCAAGGTTAATTATTACCGAGTAAAAAGATATGTTTCTGAACGTTGCTTAGAATTGTTTGATACTGTTTTTCAAAGTATCCATTGTATGCAATGGCTAATTTAGGTATCAAAGTAGATACAACTGCTTGTTATATTAATATAAAACATCGTTTGTTATACTTACTAAAGGTGATTGTTTACCACCAGAGGTACAAAACAAACGTTAACCAGTTCAGTTACTACTGGCAAATATTCGGCAGCAAATTGTTTGTTTTATCTGCATTTACCGTTAGTCTTAGGTAAGACTAGTCTAGTGCTACATAAAGCTCATCTATCTTACTTAGTCTCAGTGAAGTCTAAGAGGTAATAATATTTGTGTCGCATTATATCACAAGTGTGTACACACTTCTAACTGAATAGAAAAATAGCTTGCGTTTACATTTTTTTTTATGTTACATTGCATTTTAATTCGATGTTTTTATGACAATATTTTTAAGGTAAATAAATAAATAAGTAAATATTTCAGACATTCGTCACACAACGTCATCTAGTTTCAAACTAAGCAGAGCTTGTGCTATGATAACTAGACTGACTGATAGAATACTTATATATTTTCTTTTGTAAATCCATACATATTATATATAGAAAAGACCCAAACTTCGAAACAAATATTTGTAGATCATACAAACATTTGGTCTGACCCGGGAATCGAACCCGAGACCTCAAGCACAGCAGTCGTATTCACTATCGCTGCGTCACCCAGGCAGTTATATGATAAAATATATGAATTTTTCAAATCTGTTAAACGGCTATTTAATGTCTTTATTTAACGTCTATTTTAAAATGAAAGATCTTAACAGATATTTTTGTTTTAAAATATTAGAAAAGACAAAATAATCGCTTTTCTTAAATTTTCAAGTGTTGTGAAAGTGAAATTGAAGTGTCAAACTAGACAAATCGTATACTACGGTAACCAGACTACAAATAAAAATATTTGTATATTATTAAAGACATACCTGCATCATCATCATGCATCAACAGCCTTTTACAATCCACTGCTGGACGTAGACCTCTCCTTAGCAAGGAGGTTTTGGCCTACTATACGACGATCTCAGGTGCAGAGTGGCACACCGTGTGGTTTTAGTCGGTCCGATTCCGACACACCACCCCGTCGTAAACCCCGGTGAGGTGACGGCCCGAGGGGGTTTCCACACTTTAAAAAACAAGGATTTGCTTCAAGTTTTTCTTGTCTTTGTAATGATGTTGTCTTGTATACTTTGTTCCCTTAGTCGCCTTTTACGACACCCACGGCATGAATAGGTGTGGTAACACTATGTATTCTTAATCCGCCGCCACACCGTCGTAACCCGTAATACGTAAGTAAGTACGTCGTAATCACCACCCAGTGTTTGTTCACAGAGTGAATCTAACCTACAACTAGGCCAACAGACCAGTCAAACAGTAAACTACTCTAGCTAGTAGAGCCACCCTGATTTCAGCACGAGCGGGCCGGCTCGACCGGGGTGGTACTACCCTCCCACAGAAGACCAACTTAAAGCGACAGCATCAGTGTTGTCGTGTTTCGTTGGTGAGTATGAGACCGGAGGTCCATTGATGCAGGGGTGACAATCATCGTGGTAATTGTGTAAGCCTTACACTGTCACGATGACTGTCATGCCTTTTACGTCCCCAAACGGGGTGTGAAAATTACCTTGAAAATTGGGTGTGAAGTGTGCCGTATTGTGGGTCACTACACTGCATTGCTGCATTTGCAATGAGTATGGTGACCACAACTCTTAGATTCTTATCATGCTTTCCATCAGGCAGAGTAGTCACTTTGGCAGGCTCTTAATATAGAAAAAAAACTTTAATCATTAAAGAAAGTAAATACTCATATAATAATTTAGTTCTTAACTAATCCGATGTATGTGTAGCGTGGAGGTCGCCGCACTAAGTACGTATATAAAGATCAATAGACTATTTTGGGAACACGGTTTTAGTGAAATTCGTTGTACAATTTAGTGATTATTAAAGTAGAACATAATAAAGTAATCAAGCGCTAATTTTCACACGAAATTAAATTGTAATAAACGTGAATTGAATTTACTTCAAGTGAGTAATTCCATAGAGTAGTCTTCTAAAGTTTTTTTCTGTTTAAATGTGATTTTTAATTTGATTACATTTCTTTTTACTTTTATTGCTCGAGACTGCTTCTCGATTTGTAACATTCAAACAAAAAGATATCAATTGTTAAGTGGAAAATTGAAGATTGAAGAATACAGTTTATTATAGTGTACCATTAAGTAATTAAGCTAATTGAAATTAGTATTATGTTTGTAATCAAACTAACCAGAAAACATATTGGAAAAATTATATTTTGTGTTAAAAAAATCATTTATCTTCAGAATGTATGAAACTCTTATATAACTACTATAAGACTAAATCTTATATCTGTTTCGAAATTTCGATGTTTTCTGTGTATAATATGTATGTATTTACAAAAAAAAGTATACAAATATTCTATCAGTCAGTCTAGTTATCATAGCACAAGCTCTGCTTAGTTTGAAACTAGATGACATTATGCCAAATGTCCGAAATATTTATTTATTAAGTGTACTTAATCATAACTTAATGTTTTTAATGATACCATTAAACACATCTATTTGATTTATGACATCCAATCAAAGTAACCCGCTATCTCACTATTTGTAATCTCAAATATCGAGATTTGATTGTTCTCTTTATGCTTAATATAAAAACTATTACAATTTGTAAATAGACATCGTCCTCTATTAGACCTGACCCCTTTGACACGAAGACTGTCCAAATGCAGACATAATACATCTCTCTTAATAAGATATGTCCAAATTTGACTTGGCTATTTATCGTGGTTAGTGCTCCTGACAGTTTAGTTACAGGTTTTAAGGCCTGGTTTTATCCAGGCAAACTAATTGAGAGATGCCGACTTTCATTTAATAATATTAAGTAAATATTTCAGATATTCGACAAAAGTCATCTAGTTTCAAACTAATCAAGACTTGTATTATGAAATATAGTTTCTTTAATAAAATATTAATATATTTTGTTTGGTAAAAACATATATCTACATAGAGAACATTCATTTTGATCCGATCTGAGGTCTCAGCGCAGCGGTCACTGTTAAGCTCATTTACACCTAACATAATTTTTTATATTTTTCATGTCTCACAGTACAAAATTTCAATTTGAGAAAATACAAACAAAAAGTACAAATTGTGAAACGTTTCACATTTAGCAGGAGCGAACTCTTAACAACAGCATATTATTCATAGCTTGTAATTATTGTGAAGTCGTAAAACTTTGTGCTGAACCATTAGTACACACGACATGAAATGTAACGTTCATTAAAACTGTTCATTAAATACTTTTTGTACGAACTGCTATAAACCTAAGGCATAAGTTTATGGTGAAGAAGTGTTCACATTATTTTTTTTTGTTCCTAATAAATGTGTGTCTCGTTAGACTAGTGGTTAGTGACCCTGGTTGCTAAATCTTTTGTAAATAATCTAATATCTAATGATCTCGTAATTCTTTGTTTAGGTAGTAGAGCCTCGCTGATTTCAGCACGAGCGTGCCGGCTCGACCGGGGTAGTACTACCCTCCCACAGAAGACCAACCTAAAGCGCCAGCATCCGTGCTGTCGTGTTTTGTTGGTGAGTGCGAGACCGGAGGCCCAATGATGCAGGGGTGACACTTATCGTGATAACTGTGTGAGCCCTGCACTGCCACGATAACTGTCATGCTTTTTACGTCACCAAGCGGGGTGTGAAAAAGTATCTTACTAGGTCGCCATAGTGTGGGTCACCACACTGTATTGTATGCATTTGCAATGAGTATGGTGACTACAACTCTTGGGTTCTATTCATGCTTTCCATCAGGCAGAGTCACTTTGCCAGGCTCTTAATATAGAAAAAAAAAAAAAAGTTCGTTGGTGCGGATTCTAATCCAGTAGTGATCACTGTGTGATACGCACTATCATTTGTTTTGTATTTTGAAATATATAATAAACATCTAAAATTTTATACAAACAACTGCCAAAAGGTCTTATATCAATTCAATCCTATAGGAAAATAAACTCAAAACTCACGAATCCTGCCCTTAAATAACCTTCCTGTCGATTTTTGAGTCGCACTCGTTCAAAAAATCAATGTTCCTTCTGTAACACCTCGGCAACTCTCAGATTGCATTCCATCCCGTCCGCCCGTGCAAGTATCCCGTCTATAAATGTCTTCCCTGTCAATTTTATTCTCATAAGTCAATTACTTTTGCAGATAACATTACCACTCTCTAGATGAATCAATTAGTATCTTTTCGCTTTTACATAGGTTTATACAATTTGTGTAAATTAATTTATTACCAGTTCAGAAGTTAGTTCAATGGGATATGGAAATTGTACCGCTTAAATTTCCTTTTCATTTCATTTAAATTCACTTAATAATTTAGTATGTAGTAACTGTACTTAAGTTAATTTTTATTCACAGTTAATGTACGCTAAACATATGGCCAAGTAAGTAACAAAATGTTTTGATGTAAAATTTTTAATGTTTAAAAACTCAAGTGTCTCTTAAGCCCGATCGCACCTCTCAAGCACGTTTCTTTCGTTTAAAACACAAAAGATACTATCGTCTGAGCATTACACTACGTCAATAGCATTGATATTACCTACCCTGTTTTTAAACATTCAGGAACGCTGTTGAGTTAACAGATGATGCAATAACATCTAGAAATACACAGTTACCCAAAAGAAATAAAAACTCAGCCTTGTTTCATTATAGCTTCCAAACGGCAATACATAAAATGCCCTCAGTACTGTAATTTTAACTCAAAATTATTTCTTCAGCGTGTTCACAAATTTACGGTCCTCTTCCAAACTGTTGGTAAATGAAAGGTCGTATTAAATAAAACCTAGCTGTACTGAATTCTGTGGCGTGCTCATAAATTGTGAGCCCCGTGCGAACGCTATGAGAGGAAATATCTCACAGCTAGTTTTTGCAAAGGGAATATAGCATTTGATGTGGAATTCACGAGAGTGTATTTGTTGGAATGCGTAGATACGAGGATATAGTACGAGGACTTTGACATCGTGTATGATTTTGTTTTGGCGTCATAAGGAGTGGTAAATAGTTCTTTGAGCGTCCTCGTTACAAATGTTGTTAGGTGTGCTTTTTACATACTTACTACATTTTTTTGTATTTCTAACAATACGTATCAACCAGAGTCAAATATACTTTTATTAAGTTTTAAACGAAACGATTTTAAAGAGTTATCATCGTCACCAACCTATCGTAGCCGACTGTTGGACATAAACCTTTCACATACTTATATGTTTGAATTTTAATCTTTAATATTACTGACACCATTCGGGTACTCACGGAAAACTAAAAACCTTACACAGTATGTAGCAGGTAGGATTGTCAACATTTTTTCTAACACTAGAGAATGTGCCATACAAGTATGAGATACATACATATGATGCTTCTGCATCCACGATAATATCACCAATCTTGATAACAGAATCACAACAAAGAAAACCATACGAACCAACCAAACGAAGGGAGAAATTAATCACTAGCTCAAGATTAAATTCAATATGTAACTAAAAGATTCTTATACCACTGCCCTATGTATCAAAGCGAGAGAAAACACAATACTACACAAAACAGTATACACCACACAACAAAGCAGAAGCACCCGCGGCGGCTAATTGGAAGTGAATACAAATTAACAACTAATAGAATGGGTAAAGCTAGTCGTGGCTCGTGAGCGTGATGAGCGTGATAGTGGAATTCAAACGTTACATTTATAATAGCGTTCAAATGAAATTGTTGGTACATCGTGAAGTTTATTGGTTTCTAAATGTCTTGGGACATGTATTCTCTTAAACGGCTTCATGTAAACGAATATTATATTGGCTTCAATATATTATTCACTTAGTCTAAGTATGTACTTAAACCATTAACATACATAAGTAAAATTACTCATAAGTATATCATATATATTTAAAGGATGGCATTCAAGTGGTTATTCTCTCGAAGTATAAGACAGAAAATGATTCGTAAATTTTCTGTTATTGTCTGTTTCCTCAAACGACGTACATCTCAATTTCTTTTATTGCTTTATTTTTTAGTCAATCTTGTTACAGATTATTGAGAAATACTTTTCATTTTAGCTCCATATAACTTAAATAACGTATACAAAAAAATCTAATTGATAATTTATAATCAAACTTCGTTCTAGTATATTAGATTAAACGAAAATATTTCATTTTATTTCTTTACTAAAATGTTCAATGTATTTTTAAATTTCAGCTTTAGCTCAACCCTGATTTCAGTACAAACGAGCCGGCTCGACTGGGGCAGTACTACCCTCCTACAGAAGACCAACCTAAAACGACAGCATCTGTGCTCTCGTGTTTCGTTAGTAAGTGTGATATCGCAGGCTCATTGATGCAGGGGTGACAGTTATCGTGGTAAGAGAGTGAGCATTACGTTGCCACCATGACTGTTACGTCTTTTACGTCCCCAGGCAGGGCCTGAAGAAGCATCTCACTAGGCAGCCATAGTGTAGATCGCTACACTGCATTGTCTGCATTCACAAGGAGTATAGTGACACAACTCTAGGATTATATTCATGCTTTCTTTCCATTCATCAAGTAGACTAAAGTCACTTATATAAAAGAAAGAAAGGGTTCTATGGTGATATATAATAAATTGCCTCTGTATGTGTGTACTATGTTTCCTTATTTCCTCATTTACAGGTCTTACACCTTACATTATTTTGTATGGACGAGTTACACTTGTTTTTTAATACCAAAATGGATTTATAAAAATCTTTTAGCTGCAACATCTTCAAAATGTATCTATATTTTTATCATATTAAGAAAATTCTTCCTAGTGTTTTTAACACCATGTACTCCAATATAAGCCTTTTCTTTCTGTTTGATTTCACTACGGTTTTTCACAGATTTTTAGCACTAACCCACAGTATATCTTTAGACATCATAAGGTCTACGAATGTTTCAGAACTACCAAATATGTCTGAAAATCGATATATTCTAGTAAAAGTTTAATTTGCTTTAACACATAATAATGGCATGTTAAAACAAGAAAGTGTTCGAATAATACTCAGTATTTCAGAGCAAAACATCTAAAGATCAATCAAATTGAATGTACCCTGGTTATAGTGCTGTTAAATAGTGCTTCCGACGAAAGACTCCAACCGACAGCGAGTCTTGACATCGCTTGAACTCATAAAGCATTCCATTCATTCACATACGATTAGAGTATTTCAAATTTCATTTCTAACAGTTGATCATGTTTCATACCTACCTTACCTAAGTTAGACTCAATGCTTGCTTGCAAAGATGAACTATGACATACTCGTATATACTGTATTTAACTTTTCTGCATTTCTGTCTTACACACAATAATATTTGGGATCAGCCCAATACACAACATCCCATTAGGTTTAGTTGTTTTACTTTACGACCGACCACCTACCTCATGTCAACCCGCCTTATACTTTTTATAGGCGTCAAAGGTAAATGCTAAGGGACTGTAAGTTACAGTTTAAAGAGAAAAATAAAACACTCGTTGTGGGCAAGACTTTACTAAATGTGAAATAATATTTTAAATTAAATATTAATTATTTTGAAAAATATTTTATGTTATACCTTTTAAATATTATTTCGTATAAAATATTTTTCTGATCACTGAAAACATTGTAAATGAACTATTAATTATGTTTCCAGGGGCCAGGAAAATATTTTCTGGTATTTAAAATTGAAATGAAATGTAAACACACCAATAACCAAATAATAATACAACATTTATATCTGAAAAAGAATATTTACACCGGCACGAAATTCGCCAGAAAACGTCTCTGTTAAGTCGAAGTCCAACTGGCATATTGTGACGGACACATAAGTCCCTGCCTTTCTTTGTGGCTCGCCTTTATTCCTCGGTATAGGGCAATCGAAATTCCGTCAAGGCTCGTGCTGTCGACATTGGATTATTGGAATAAATCGACACATCACCACTACCTCAATCACAGCGGCTTTGTAGAATTGCTATCAATTGTCGTTTACCAAATTGTACAATTTTCCCATAAAGGCATTAAGGAAATTAAATAAAGTAAATGTCAGTTACATTGGATTTGTGTCAATATTTTTAGGTTAGCGGCAATAGAATTCGAACAAAAACTACCTATCTCAAATAGTGTGTATAGAGATAGAAAGAAGACGGGCATACTTGCGATTCGACGATACAGTCTCAGCTTGACACCGAGTAATCTGTCGGCCGGCGCGCGTTCAATAAATCACACTGATCACGCCCGAGCGCCCCCGCTTAACAAAAACACCGCAGCGCCACCCACACAGGCATTTGTTATTCCGATTTAGCGATTTCAGAAACAGAAGTAAGTACGATTAAAAGTGAGCACCCTCTAGGTTAACGAGGCTTACTTTGATAGATGGTCACTCAGGCCGGGCCCACTTAGTCTCGAGTGCATATCCTAACGATCGTTGGATTAAAGCGAAGCTGTACAGCTCGTTGGACATTGTAGCCAATTACATAGTTAACAAGAGAAGTGTGATAGATTTGAGATAATTGGAAACTTTTGACGATCTCCAAATTGTTGTGTTGACAGAATCATTATTATGTTAATCAGCGAACTGATAAATTACTACTAATGTTTATTTCTTACAAACGTTATATCGCTTGTATATATAATTACTGATCCGTTCTTAAGGGTCCTAAGGTCGTGTTATGCATTATAGTAAATATAGGTATTATTCTTCAGTAATATTTAACTCTAAACTGAACGTTTTAGAAATTAGCATAAGTTAAGGATGTTGAGAAATCTCGTGATTAAGATTTACATTAATACGAGTAGAAGGACTACGCTAGCGTGACATATTCATGACTAAGTTACTTAACAAAGTCTAATCTTCATAGATTTTATTTCATTATATATTAATTTAACTAATTTTACACTAAGAATTAAATTAATGGTCATGTGTTCTTTCATCTTTTTATAAAAAATAATAATCCAGTGATAGGATAGCCATAGTTGGGCACGTGTAAGCCGGCTCTACTGGTGCCATACCACGGCCTAACAGCACATTTTTTTTTCTGTACATTCATTTCATCGAGAGATATTTCTGTTATTTGACCCCCCTTTCATGTAACTAACATTAATAACAGCAACAGAAGGCTGGATCAAAGGTCTAATACAGGAGGCAGTCCTCCTTCACACGGCTCGTATAGTGAAGGAAGGTGCTCTCTTTGGATCTTTAACCACTGGTGCCTAGGTACCTGTACCGGAAATCAGTGGATAGCTTTAAATAAATATATATATTTATATTTAAAACGTAATATGTATTTAAATGTAATGAAGAGTATTATTATAATAAATTTTATTAAGAACACAACAAAGTATTGTTATTTAATATAAATATAATGTCCGGACAAATGTATATTTAATTATAACATAATTTATTCTCCAACAGGAATATTCAATATAACAATGTTTTACTTAGCAGTAATAAAATAAATAATAAAAATATAAAAAATATTATTATGTACAAACTTAAGTCTCTATACTTTAACAAAAATTACTCTTGTGCTGTTGTAATCGTTGAATGTTTATCACATCACGTTAACCTAACCGAAGTAATCGCAACAGCACCAGTCTCGTACTGTTTAGAAAAACTTCGGCAGTAATCAATTTGGATTTACATTCACGCTCACGTCAAAACGCGCCATTTAACATACACATCAAGTTCATAGCCAGTTGTTCAGTATTCGACAGGGAAACAGTCTTTGATATAGCAGGAAAACATTTTTCTGTAAAAACAAGAATTATTATTGGTTATAATCGTTCCAGTGCCTTTGAACTTTCATCTTGTGTGTGACAGTTTTATTACATATTGCTGGTGCTCAAAGCTCCGCGACACGACGCAAAATATACTGGGAGAAGGGGGTCGAACGTGGGGTGAAGGGAGGGATGGTGAGAATGCTGCAAATGTTAGAACACCACTGTAAGCGAACTTTGATTCCAAACTTTTATATCATCAAAGTTTAGTTAAGCGATACAACGACCTTTTCGTTTCGAAGAACAGGTGTACAATACTTAAAATCTTCAGCGATTTTCGTTCAATATAACCAAGCGTTAATAGTCTTTTCCTTCTCTCAGTATCCTGATAAGTTTGAAAACAAAAGGCTTTGTTCTCCAACGAGGTATAAATAAGCCACCCGAGCTGTAGTCACAGTGAGGGTGCAAAACTTTTAGCTTCGAGATTTACGACCAAGCTTAATCTTGAGGATGACCGCGTAGGTCTTACTCGGAACATAGCATCGCCTATTTCATCTGAAGATAGTTAAATTAGCACTCCATCTGTTAGAATAATTAGAAGAATCCGAAATACAAGATTTGAAAATGAAGATTTCAAAATATAGGAGTTTAAATTCGGAGAAAAATGTATTTCCGTAGATGAAACTGCTACAAATGCTTTTATCCTAGAACCTCTGCAAATGTAATAACGATAGAAATTTAGCGTGAGATCGAAGTGAGGCCATTAGAGGTCGTTGCGGAGCATTTGCGTGGAAAATGTTACGGTCAAAGTGAGTGGCGCGCGATCTCCGCGAATAAATAGGAATGTCCGCTACCGTTATGTGTAATTCTGAGCGGAATTGGGTTCAAAAAGAAAATCCTTGCAAAAGAAAAGCTCACCCATTTCAATCTCATCGAGTTTAGTACTGTGCCCTTTTATCATCGTGGATGTTAATCCACATTTGTCAGACAGCTGGTGAATTATTTTTTCGTTTACATACACGACATTCATGTTTATTCTGTCTCAGATTTTAACCATTATCAGAACTGGTTCATCGCATCGAGTTTTACGACTTTGTCTATTCGTTTCCGAACAATATCATACGTTACTTCCTCTCCATAAAAACAATGTCATCTAATAATAAGTCTCGTTATTATGATATTTTCGAAGCTCCAATCCCCACGCCCGGCGTCGGACGCCAATATTTTTCTAATCTACTGTGAGAGAAATCGAATGACGGGAGAGACTGAGCACAATACCATAAGTGATGTTTAAACATAGTAATGATGTATGTGTCGTGCAGTGAACCTTTGTCTCAATAAACCAAAGTACCAATATTATTTCTACAATTCAGATATAAAGTGACGAGGCAGGATGGATCATGGACGTCTGAGATCTTACATCCATCCATCATAGTCGCCGTCAGTGAATTTTCATCCTCAATTGAGAACGAACTTAGAGAAAGCTAATTTATTTTTCTTGAGACATTTGCTCATTGTACGAAATGACTGAAATTTTGAATAGATCTATTCAGAGGATCAAGATAAATAGTAGCGAATTCAATTAAAGGCCCTACGTGAGACCTTGGGAGTTCTTTGAGAGAAAAATACAAATATAAGTATTTACTAGGAAGACGTCTATAAACAAGATGATTTTCATAATAAGCTCGAGGCGGAGACCGAAATAAGGCGGCCTATCGCGATGAAAGTATTGAAGACGCGTCAGCAGAATCGTTGAGCCGTAAAACAGTCCCTCTCGTAAAACGAATTTAATTCTTTGTTTCTACATTAAGGGACGGAAGGGACTGATGATGATTTAGGAAAATGATAAAGATTCATTTTGCTTGCTCACGCTAGTGTTATGTATAACAATTCATTCAATATTTATACCAACAAAAAACTGGCAACATTGCACAAGGTTTTTAATAAGCGGTTCTTTCTTTCTACATTTTTCATTAGTAATGTTTTTAATGTTAGAATATTAGAACTATTTTGTGTGTTTTCATACCTGTTTCATATATGTTCAAACGCTCAGTAACGCTGTTCAGAGCTCGTGGACAGGCTCGTGGTTCAGATCTTAATGAATTAGTCAATGACCTGATATGAAAAGCATATTTCAATGTACTTTTTGTACTGTTTAATGGAGGTGTTCTTGACACCCACGCAATCATAGTACGTGTACGGTAGGTACGACCAAGGCTCTGCCTTGATCATCTTTGTACTTATGCCTTTCTGTATTTCCATCTGAATTATTTTCTTGTTCTCTCTTGTAGTTGAATTATCGTTTTTGAGACCTTTTTTTCTTATTTATAGTTAATACTTTCTACATAATATAACGTTTAATAGTTAAATACTAGCTGTACCCTGCGCGCGTTGCTACGCCACCATATAAACTAAATTTGAAGGAAAAACATAAAAAATAAAAAAAAAATACTTAAACCAGCTCAGAAATCTTCGTGGGTTCATGCACAATAACTTTGCTAAATGTAATCACAAGATCAAATGTATTATTTACGATTCTATAAAGGACATACAGATAGACAGACAGAAAAGAATTCATTTATATATATATTCATAGGATTCATAATCTATTTACGTATAATTCAAATATTTGCACATAATTTTCGAAATAATGTGCATATAAGTCTGTTTCCTTGTTAGCTCGAGGCATTTTCATTTAGTTGAGCCTTTATTAATAGCATTCAAAGTTTTGGAACTTAAGAGTATGAACTTAAAGCGACGTAAATTATGTTAAAATTATATGAACATTCTTCTCATACGGTTTACTCAGTTGGTTTCTACATAAAAATAAAGTTAATAATAAATATTGAAACAAAAAACCAAAATTAATCATAGCAGTGTTCGCGTATCAAGAACATAAACAGCTTGAACATAAAAGTGAACTTCATCAAAAAGGATTTTAATACACACCAAACAGTTCTACAGAAATTACCTTCCTTTGTGAATAGGATTTATGACAGAGCGCGAGACGTTCCTATCAAAGGACCTCTTCACTCCAATACGGGTAAATTTTTGATAAATGATGACAAAAAATATTTTTCTCATCCTTCGTTGATATTGGTTTTTGATAATGTCACTTTGCTGCTTTAAAATGGGCTGTTTGAGATAAATTCCCATCCGTTGTGACATAAAATAACAAACGTAATCTACATTGCTTCATTCGCCGAGCCTGTCTAAAAAAATGTTAGGGGATCAAATTGAAGCAATACAGACAGATATGACGCATTGTTTTTGGTTTATAATTACTTTTCTATTCAAATACTTGAAGATTACATTATGAGTATAAATAATTATTGGATACCTATGATTCTGGATTTTGTTTTGGAGAAATATTACCAATTATTTTTTTTATGAAAAATTTCTCAATATCTATCCTAGGTTTGCAAATTTTAGTTATAAAACAACTTGTTATCGTATAAGTTATTGGTTTGTAATCGATTATTTCAATAATCTTAAAACTCGTGTTTATTTAAATTGAACATACCTTATATAAACAGAATGGTAATTTTTCATCAGAGATAGATCAATATTGAGATTCGTTTGTTAACCAATCTGTCCGTTGTAATGAACTTCCGAATTAGGTTTGCAAATTTTTCGTTTAAAATATCATAAAATAAATTAGGATGCAATTCAAAACAAAACAAAAGAAAAAGATGATTTATGAAACAAAATATCTAAAAGAAATAATTTTCGAAGTCTTTACAATGAGCTCTCTCATTGTAAAGACTTCGACTTCGAAGACTATGTCCTGCAGGTGGCTGCTATAGGCTAAAAATGTATGTAATATATTTGTAAAATGTAACATTCTTTGAAACCAATCTATGATTGGGTTTTACTCGCTGACAGCAAATAGCCCGGACATAACACACAACTTACCAACGACCGACATGAACACAATGGTGTCGATTGTAACGTGTTGCTTGACATTAGAGAGATTTTCATATAATTTACTGAATATGATTTTGTTTCCAGTAATTTGGAAGTTCTAACACCTGAGTAGTTTTTTCTCTTGTATATAGTCATAGTTCAGTTGAAGGGGTCTAACAGACAGTTTACGTAAAAGATTTTTAACCCTGACTTGCTTTATGTATTGATACTTCACCAATCTAGTCAAATAATTTAAAAATTCTATTGTCTGCCTTTTCTACCAGCCTTTCGATTCATTCTAAATTCGAAAATTATTTTCTTTAATAAGTCATAAGTTTGGCACCGGTAACACGAAAGAACCCAATTTTTATTGGGAAAAATGTGAGTGTTATTAACCCCTATGTAAACCATTTGGGAATATAGGTTTACAAATTTTTCCTATACGTATAGAAAAAGAAGCTATAATAAAATCACTATTGTTCATAGTCTGAGTCAGCTCCAATATCGCCCGGCCTTAGATACGTATCTCATGTTAAATCATTTCGTTTATTTCAACGAATCTATATTAAATTTCATGCCTGTGTGAATTTATTTGATTCGCATTACGGCGGCCCTTCTTCAGAGTTCCTTTTAATATCGGGCGTCGGGTGTCATTCTTGTGTGGCCCGTCATCAATCACCTCTACAACTTTCTCAAATATTTTTTTATCATTATTTGAGCAGTTTTCATTCGGAAGTTCATCATTAAATATCGGGTGTATTGCGAGCGAAATTTACGAGAACCATTTGTGGGTTGTTTTGTGTATATTTTCTTTTGATAATTTGTGTGAAATACTATATTCATTTGAATTATAAATTGTGACAAGCACTAATACTGTCACATATAACCTTTATATTCGAGGAAAGGTTTGCCGTCTTTTATGCAAGCCTCGAGGTCCGTATTTCGTGTTTTTGAATTATAATTTTCAATATATTCGACGTATTGTTGGTTATATTTTGAGATTATTTTAATAACTGTTTGTCATTTAGCTTGGTGTAGTAGTAGGCTAAGAACTTGCTGTAATAATATTATGAAACTTCATTTTAAACAAAAACAACAGCGTTAGATGTTAACATTACTAGGTTCTACTTTTGATTAAGCAAGAGTGTTCTTGTGCGTTCATTAATTTCTTTTAATTTCATTTCATAGTACACTACTTCTTAAAATTGATCATAATAAGTTGTTTCATAAATGCATTTTTCTTTAAAATATCTATTAGCGGTTAAATATCTGATAATATGATCACAATTGTGTCCTCCAAGTAAATCAAGTGTCCGTGAAGTACATAAGTTTAATCTCGGTCCAGTTGTATTGCGGTAACATGTCTAACTTTACGAACTTACTGACTCTGAATGAATGTATAAAATTCCTCTATTTGGAACTTACCAATTCTCTGTTGCACTCACAGATATTGCGCTGTGAACTTTTACAAATGGCTGCGTTGCTTGAACAATGTAAGAGGTGAAATAAATGGTTTCAAAAGAACAAAACTAAATTCACTTCTTTGTTGGACGTGATATAAAATTACAGATTTATGTTGGAACAATCTGAAGATTTATTGCGAGTTACAGAGTCTCATTGTGCTTACATACATTTAATCGGTTTCTGTGTAAAGATAAAACTAATTGGAAAGAATTCGCCAATAACCCAGGGTACTCCTTTCCCAACTGTAAGCACAACACAACAGTATTATAACCATTCCTGTGAAAAAAATCTGTTCTACAGACCTAGTTGTAACTGCAGTGCATAGTAATGAAGTACAGAAAACGACACATGTAAATTGCCTTCAAGCAACGTTTGTGCTACATTTTAGTCCAAAGTTTTAAAGTGTATATACCTAACGTATAAAACCGTTGTAATGCGTCTTTAACTACGCGCAGTAAAAGGAACAAGTATGCTAGATAGATAGATACAAGTCACACATAAAGTATCTTTATTACGCTTACATAAAACCTTATTTGTGGTTTTATCTACAAAATTGTTTGTAGAATTTATTGGTCTAGACGCGGAACAACGCGATTCTTCATTGACGCATCAATAACATCGATATTTTTTATCTAACTATGAATAACATATTTGTATGTGTTATATTGTTTATTAAATTATACGTATAGTTATAAATATAATACTTTTTCCACTATGAGAGTAGTCGTTGGTGTTCCAACTCATTTGCTGTGTTTTTAAAGATATAGGTCTACATTGAAGATCTCTATCACTTCTCTCAAGACACTCTCTATCAATTTTCTCAAGGAGACTTCGAGAACTGTTCGTAATTACAATGGGAATATTTTCACAATCATTTAACACGATAAAGTCGTCACCGTCCACTTGGATTATTGCCGCTAAACTTCTACGCGCTTTTCACGAGACGGTTTGCCTTGTGCGACCAACTTGTAAAATATCGTCAATTTTAAGAAAAACTCCCAAGTCAGTGATATAATACATGTACTCGTTTAAACCAAAAATACATACAGCGGAATATAGAACCTACTTCCTTTTTTTGAAATCGGTTACAATATGAAAGTAACATTCGAACTTTTACTTTTGACTTTGCATCGGACACACGCACTGAGTTAGTAAGGTGTCAAAGGCCAAGTTAGATATGAAATTTGTACAACACCGCGGGCCTGTTTATACTAAAAGTCTTATAAATTTAAGTAAGCTACAACATACTACATTGTACAGCGGACCTACATCAACATTTGAAACTCACTAAAAGCACGAGGAGATTAAGCCATCAACTTAGAGTCGTAACATGTATTAATTAATTTATTATTTGTTTTAACAGGTTCAAAATATTTTACTACAAGTAATATAACATAAATTATTTTCACAACTAGGCTATTCGGTAGCCGCCTCGGTCTGTAATTGTTCGGCAAATAAAAGCACTATTCATGTCTACCTCACAGTTTTGTAACTTTACGACCAGGTGTCCGTGCAAACACTAACAACTATTATAAATTTATCCTTGTTTTAACATCTACCCTACATTATTTCTCTTATAAATACAGGTAACACAATATAATGTGCTTTTTTGTACAACTCACAACAGCTACTTGATAGGTATTAGTTAGGTTTATTAGGTAGTAGAGCCACGCTGATTTCAGCACGAACGGGCCGGCTCGACCGGGGTAGTACTACCCTCCCACAGAAGATCAACCTAAAGCGGCATCCGCGCTGTCGTGTTTCGTTGGTGATTGCGAGACCGGACGCCCATTGATGCAGGGGTGACAGTTATCGTGGTAACTGTGTAAGCCTTACACTGCCACGATGACTGTCATGCCTTTTACGTCCCTAAACGGGGCGTTAAAAGGCATCTCACTAGGCCGCTATAGTGTGGCTCACCACACTGCATTGTCTGCATTTGCAATGAGTATGACGACCACAACTCTTGGATTCTATTCATGCTTTCCATCAGGCTAAGTAGAGTCACGTTGGCAGGTTTTTAAAATAAAAAAAAAGAATACGCACCTCACATAGACGTTTGACTCCAAATGAGCGTGCGCCGATAAACATATTTACATATTTCCAAGTAAATACACATCTTAGATAAAATGTAGGCACAGAGAATTTTCAAAATAAATATGGATACAAAAGTTATTTTGAATGTCCATGTCACACCCACTCCAGTGAACATTGGAGAATCTACCCTCGAAGTGGTTGACGGCTACGTGTATCTAGGACAAACTATCCAGTTAGGTAGATCCAACTTCGAAAAAGAGGTCAATCGTCGAATGCAGCTAGGTTAGGCAGCTTTCTGGAAGCTACATAATGTTTTCTCGTCACAAATATCACAGTGTCTCAAGACAAAAGTCTTCGTCCGCGTGTGCCGTACGTCGCCTAAATAGAGAGTTTACCCGTAGATGGTGCCCTCGTTAGCGGGCAGGTGCTAGGAGGGATCTGGATGTCGTAATAGCAGCTGTTCCCGGATCCCTCCTATGTTAGGCGCAGAGTTGCACACCGTGTGGTTTTAGTCAGTCCGATTCCGACACACAGCCTCGCCCTAAACCCCGGTGGGGTGACGGCCCGGGGGGGTTTCCACAATTTAAAAAAAAAAAAAAAGGCCTATGTCCAGCAGTGGACGTCTTATGGTCGTATCTCGTGATGATAATGACACAGAGAGTAAATGATCGTACATATCACATAATTATTCTTCGTGTGAAAGATCACTAAACACTAGACGAATAGTCAGAAAGTACGATAATGTCTATCTTAAATAATGTAATTAAAGCAATTTATCCTTTTATTTTTCACTGGAATAACATGTGAGATACTATAAATTAAAAAGGAAAATAATTACTAACCAACGTGTAACAAAGAAACTTTTTTATTTTTCAATTATTTTTTATTCAAAAATTGGTCTTGACCACCTATATATTTTTTTCCTGGCAGGGCGAACGGTTGCAAAAGAAACTGAACAAACTATTTATATTCAAACTTTAATAAAATTGGCAAATATTAGGAAAATGATGATAAATATATATTTTTACAACATTATGTTATTTTTAAAACGCAGTTTTTTTATCGGGTTGTAGTGAACCAGGCCATATTTCGCACAAAACAATATCATTGTAAAATGTTTATGTTTACATTATGATATGTAATCACAAACACTGTGTCACAGTAAACACGACACCTGACCAAAATATATTAACTTTCACAAGTGTTACTTGGTCACATATGTAAATTTCACTTTCATATTGAATATTATTTTTTTTAGAATAAACTTCACGTGCCGACTTTTGGCTTGAGGGTTAACAGTTCTTTATGGTTATAATTGAAGTCATTAATTTCTGAGATCAACTTTAAATATATATAAAATTAAATTTAGTACCTTAAAATAATTTGTAAAATTGTTTAAGACATTTGTGCCTTATTAAGGAAACACATACCGATAAAATTAACGAAACCAATATAACCTTATCAAGATTTTACTAATTACGTTTAAAGTCTTGAAAAATAAGAAGAAAGTAAGAAGGACAGAAAACCCTTTCTTTTTTTATCTTTGTTTTAAGGGTGTCAAGTGACTTTACGCTACCTGATGCCAGATGGCAGCATGAATAGAATCCAAGAGGTGTGGTCACCATACTCATTGTAAATACAGACAATGTAGTATGCTGACCCACACTATGGCACCCTAGAGAGATTCTTTTTCACGCCCCATTTGTAGACGTAAAAGACGTCACCGCGGCAGTATAAGGTTCACACACTTAACTGTTACCCCTGTTTTTTTTGACGTGTGGAAACTTCCTCGGGCCGTCACCCCACCGGAGCTTACGGCGGGGCGGTGTGTCGGAATCGGACCGACTAAAACCATACTGTATGCCACTCTGCGCCTGACATAGCAGGGATCCGGGAACAGCTGTTTTTACGACACCCCGATCCCTCCCTACTTCAAGGGCCTCTGGTCTCGTATTCAATAAAACACAACAGCACGGATATTGTCTGTTTAGGTTGGTCTTCTGTGAGATGGTAATATTGCCCGAGTCGAACCGGCTCATTTGAGCTGAAATCAGTGTGGCTCTTACTACACAGGAATATAGTACGTTAGAATTATTGCATTATAGCTCAATTGGCTTCAACCAGCAAACATTCCTCCCTGTGTAGTGAATATTGATCCCTAGATTTATGAGCTTCATGATATCTATACGTTCTAGAGCCCGTGCCTATGCTCCGCTCGATACAACTTCAATTACGCGCAGCAAATATTTCCTCAGAGAATTTAACTTCACCTACATACCGATGTGACGCAGACGGTAATAATAAAATTGAAGTAATTATTTTTCCACTTCTAAGTTAATCTTGTATTAATTTCTCGTAATTTAATTTGAGACATGAATTCGAGTTTATTTATGAGAGAATCTATTATCAGGAGAAGATCATCGTGAAGTTACGACGTCGTTAGTTATTTGTTTTAATGTATATGTAAATCGTATAGAGAACAGATAAAAAAAGCCAAGAAGATTCACCATATTTTATACATTTTTTTTCTCTTTTTTAATATAAGACCTGCCAAAGTAATCACTCTGTGCGATGGGATTAAAAATTAAACATTCGTAGTACTCTCCACTCTACACGTCGTTTGAAGAATAATTTTCAATATATGATGATCCAGAATATTTTTACAACACGGCGAATATTAACCTATAAACAGTACCTCTGCCTAACATCAATTCCCATCCTAGCAGACGCACGCATAACTACACCCCCCACCCCGACTGTTTTTCTCTACGCTGCGATGCTTTACCATTTTGGGCGACATCGAAATGCGATATTATTTTGCAGGATTTATATATTCCCCGGGGCCGTGATCACAGGGTGACAAGTGAGAAAACAATTTCTATTCGGATCGTCTTTGCAGACTTTTGGGAATAAGGACTATGGCGTACCTCACAACTAAAAGATAGAAACTAACTTATAAAGTGCAGTGTTTTTACGTTTGTTTTTTGCAGTTAAGTTACAGTGAGTAATTTTAATTCAAGTTACGCTTACTGATACAATAGCGATACAGAAACATCAACATCACATAGACACGACTAGAAACATCGTACGGATCTTTTTTTTTATGTTAAACCTACCAAAGTGACTCTATTCTGCCTGATGGAAAGCATGAATAGAATCCAAGAGCGGTGGTCGCCATACTCACTCAATTGTACATTGAACGAGAAGTGTACAAAATAAAAACTATATTAAACAATGCATTTGATGAAGTGAGAAATAATGTAACGGTTACATTTAGAAATTATATGATCCCAGTGTTTTTGATGATCTGACATGATATTGAACTCTATATACTAAGCGGTCTAGTTTTACCGATCCATTAAACAAAACATAGTATATTCGAAATACTCGGGATTCGATTGGCAATCGAACAGAGCCAAACTGAATTTAGATTTGTCAACAAACAATTTGTCATGATATTCAGAATCGTAATGCTACGTCATATTCTAGTCGTACATTGTGAATTTATTGTCATTTCGTTTTGTTGGAACAGAAATATAACTACACGTAACAGTTCGACTTTGAAACCTCCTCATGTTTAGAGATTAAAGTAAAATAAAACAAAGCACTTTATGAAACATAAAAGTGAAAGTTTAAATTTCGTATTGTTATTGCCAACGAACACAGTGTGTCACAACCCTTAAGTATGAGATTTGTCGTTGTCGTTCGCGATCTTTGAGTAACACGATGATGATGAACCGACTCTATATCTCAAGAACGTAGGACTTACTTCCTTTATGAGACACTGAGTTATTGGTCGACGTAAAATTTTTAGGGCCATGTACATATATTAACCCCATATTTTTCGAGATAAAGGAACACACACGCTTCAATGCTTCGAGATATATTTTGTGTGTATTTTATATATTATATGTTTAGTTTTTCATTGTTATTATTATGAAAGTTCACTTTATCGCTTACGAGAAAAACATTTACACCTGAAAGAGATTTTATTTTCGGTGAAAAATGTTGGGAATATCTTTGTAAACATATACATATCGTTTATATATTATGCGCAGTTTTATCACGGTCTGTTTGACCTGTTCGAAATTTCATTTAAGAGTCGTTCATATAATATGTCCAATCGCCAAGAGTGTTTGGAGAGCTTTTCTTATGGGTGATCACCTGCCTGACACTAACCCTCTTACCATTTTCAGTTGAGCTAAGAAAGAATGTAAAAAATGTATAATGTAAATATGGGGGGTCCCTCGACATCGTTATTCTGCAAAATTTTGGATCAATTCTTCGGGCCGACCCATATGTACCGAAGGATGACTCCTACGGTTCTCCCTTCGTCTCTTATTATTAAAATAGTGTGTCTTCCATAAATATTTACCATTAAATCATTTCAACATTCTTCCAATAATTTTGCATTTTGATGAAAATGAAAACCAAGAATACAGCCAGTAATTAACCATCTCATTTTCCTCAATTCACTTGTGTAAGTTACTTATCGAACAACAATGACTTAGAATGCTAAGTTACCTCGTTTTCATAGAATTTAGAGTTAATATACAAACTTAATATCGTTGTAAGTTTTAAATGGATATGCGGTTAGATATGCTAATTTTTGAACAATAATTAGTTGTAATTATAACAGGTAAACTCTAACCCACTGTTCTTCACCCTTATTATTCTTGTATACCTAGATAGAATTTGTGTTAAAACGGTAATTTGGTCGTACTGAACTAATAAAAGAATATTCTAAAAATAATAGAATTACAAATGACTTCTATTTTATAAATAACTACTACTTGTGACTTTCACTTACCATTTTGGTATCTTTAGAGTCTTACTATTTCTTATATCTCATCTAATACGATTTCTAAAGTGATGGAATTCTTTGTATTTACGATGAATTTTGAAAAATAGAAAAATCTAAAATTATCTTTTATATTCAAATTCTTTTCATTAAAAATCTAACTCACCAGCATGACACAGTAATTAAAGGGTCTTTGAAATAAACTAATAAGAGAAACGTCCATTAAAGTTCCAACGGACTAAGGCTAATTTTATTCCAACATTAAATATAAATTAATTAAAATTTTGTAATCTTTTAGTTGTATTTGCTGTTTCTTATTTTACATTCTACTAGCAGCCCATCCCGGCTTCGCACGGACATAATATTATATTATAATAAAAGAAAATATACAAAGTTTTACAGTGAGTTTCTAAAAAAAAAACATTCATTGAAAATCAAAAACTAAGACATTAATTTTTTTTTGTGAATATATTCGGATGAGCTGCGTGGCAAGTTAATTTCGTGATGTTGACTCCCCTCCAGTACCTCTTCAACGCATAGCTAGCCGAGCGGAGTTTTTTCTACTATTTAAACTGGTGATAGTTTTTGAATGCAATATCCGAATCGAATCATTTAAAAGGTGATATGAAGGTATTGAAGTAGTCTTAAATAATGATTTATTTATTTAGATAAGGATCAATACCTAGGCACGAATAAAGAGCGTTTTCTAGCGGTGCTATATATATTTTTTTTTTAATAAAAGGACGCTTATTGTGACGTAATTATAAAAGATAGAGACATGCTGTCGTGACATTTTCTATAGATAGTGATGTGTCCTGAAAAATTGTAATACATTATTTAGTTCTATCATTAATAATTTTCGCAGCGCACTCGATTGAAGGAAGTTTTTTGTTAATTTTTTTACACCTTGGGTTAGACTATTCAAGTTTTAGTACGCATCCCTGTTTTTTTTTGAAAATGAAACATAGCCTATGTTACTTGGGAATAGTGCAGCTTGCCAATCGTGAAAGAATTTTTTAAATCGGTCCAGTAGTTTCGGAGCCTATTCATTTCAAACAAACAAACAAAAAATCAAACCTTTCCTGTTTATAATATTAGTATAGATAATGTTTCTATTATGTTTCTTATTTTATATATTATTGTAGCTTTTATACATGTATGTTTATATACAAATTTTATAGATAATATTCCTATTACATACAGTTAGTAACTAACGACCGATGCAGTACCTGTGCAGTGTTGTGGATCGCAATACTACATTGTCTGCATTGCAATGAGTATGGTGACCACAACTCTTGGATTTTGTTCATGCTTTCCATCGGGCGGAGTAAAGTACTTTGTCAGGTTCTTAATATAAAAAAACATGGTAGAATATAAAATAAGAAACGTAACAAATATACCCAAAAGGTTACGCCACCTTATTTAACTTGGATAACATTATAATCTTTGTTTTAATGTTTAATTCAAAATCTTTTATATATATATATTAGGGTGTCCCTTATATGACAAAAAAAAATTTTTTTTCGAATTTCGAAATGCATACTCTCTATAATTTTTACTAATGCTATAAGATACTTAAATATAAAATTTTATCAATCTAGCATAATTGCAACCAGTGCCGACCGAGCTTCAAAGTTTAGTAAAAAACGTGTTTTGTCCTAAAATTTCAGTCTGCTATAATTTCACTATAAATGCAATGAATTAAGTGAATAAAATTAAATAATAAATAAGATGAACATTAATCTTTAATTAAAAACATAAAGAAATAAGAATCATTCAAGGTAACTTCTTTTTAGAGTAGTTTTTTTACAGTCTGGATACAATTTAAGATGTTCCTGGACACAGCGCAGCAAGAACTGTTTTTGTTCTTCTTCAGCCGTGATAAGTCCGTTAAAATCTTGCATTAATTTAACAGCCCTTTCAGCAGTATCATTTACAACTCTCAAATAACTTATTCTTCTTTTAGCCTCCAGAAAAGCAGCATTGTTATTCCAAGAAGATACATCTTCCTTTAGAAAACTGTCGTCGATCTGCAGTCGTGATAAAAATTGTTTGCTCTTTTCCGATACGAAATCATCCAGTGCTTTGTCTAAAAAAAAAGAAAAATAAGTTAAATAACAAATAAAAAACAACAACAATTTTGAAAATAAATAAATAAGTATTGGACATTGAAATTGAAATCCAACAAAAAGTCAATTTAACTTACCAAACAACTTTTGAGTCAGTTCTTCCTTCGACGGGTCATAGCGTTTGCTAAAATCCGAGATTTTGTCCCTGTTGAAGTTGGCAATCATCTTCTTCTTAGTTTGGTTGTCAACTTCATCATCAAATAGTGATAGAATGACTGTCTCTTCACATAAATACCACAAGTGATGGCTGAACTTGCTTATAGAAGCTTTAGAAATTGTTGCGTCAACTTTTTCATACTCTTTTAACATCTTCAAGAAGCGCAAATCTTGATTAGGTGCTTTGGTCGCCACTGTACATTCGAGCCAAGGTTTAACATACAATATTACGAGAAATAAGCAAACATCTTGTAGAGC
The DNA here is from genome assembly GCA_949316085.1 of Hypercompe scribonia. NCBI lineage: Eukaryota > Metazoa > Arthropoda > Insecta > Lepidoptera > Erebidae > Hypercompe > Hypercompe scribonia. The sequence goes on along the minus strand of OX438976.1, from coordinate 533,434 downwards.
CAATTTGTCCTTCGCAGTTACTCTGCATTGTGACTGAAGTAAACATATTTTTAAAGAATAGATCGCTCTCGCCATCCAGGGTGCCTGATGTATAGCTCCGGGGGGCCTTAGTTTTAATTTTTCCTCTGTGTCTCCTCCTAAAAATATTACGCACAGTTCGACCAATTCGCGGTAATCATCTCTTACAAAACCTTTATCTAATTCTGCCTTATAAAATAGTAACAACGCTTGAATGTCTGTGTCTCGGCAACCCGTGCTTTTACGAAATTAAGAGATGGTTCAATTTTAGTACAATCAATGTTTTTCCAATTTTCTTGGAACTTTTTGAACATCGGAATATCTGGGCTACTAGTAATTTGCTTAATCTTGGTTTCAAAGACAGCTTTTAGGACCAATTCATAAACATGATGACGACAGGCGAAAAGCAACAATTCTCTTCCTAAAGTTTGCTCCAAAATAGCACAAGCTCCATTGAAACGGCCCATATTAGAAGCTGTTGTGTCGCAGCACATTATTTGCATTTTATCATAAAGGTTCCAGTCAAAGAGAGCTGCTGATACAGCCTTCGCTTGATGTTTTCCAGAAGAACTTTCTAGTTTCGGCACTGCAAGAAGCTGCTCTCTATCGTCAAATGAAGCTATAACTGGCAAGCGTTCTTCTTTTGAACTCCGTACATCCAACCCCGGTAATAGTTTTCCATCCCAATAGACTGTGACTATGTCGGGTACATTGTTTTGGAAGTTAGATTTTATTGCTTCTGCCCTTGATTTTATAGTTTCAGTACGAATTCGCTGAATCGAGGATTTGTTAATACAGAAATCATCGCTGCTCAGACCAAGCGCTTCTACCACCGGATTAAGAATGTAAACGGTATCTCTAATGCTTAACTGGCATCGATCTAAAGCTGCAACTAGTTTAGGTGTTATAAGATTCTTTCTACCTCTTTTTGAACTTTGTTCATGGCAGGGAACGTCCGGCAAGCTGAGTTCAGAATTCAAGATCTGTTCTTCGTCTGAATCTTCTACACTGTCTAAGTTATTTGTGGTGGAAGTAGATGCAACAGCTAGTGATTCTCTTTGTCTTACAATCCTTTCCTCTTCTTCCAATCGTCGTTGTCTAGATCTTTGTTCTTTTTCCGCCAATTTTTTATCTACACCACCTAAGCATCCCGGTCGGCCTGGCTCTCTCTGTTTCATTAAAAATAATTTATCTTCCTCTATTTTCATTCTCTCAAAAGCATCAGCATGTGCAATATCAAACAAATTATCAAGATTAATTATAAAATTTTTCTCACGACTCTTAAACGTAATCTGAGTTTTCTTACAATTTTTTTGCAACTCTCTCCAAACATGATATAAATCAATAAGTTTCTTCACGCAGTTAGGAAATGCCCTTGTTGGAATTCTTGCTTTTTCCCAGTATATGATGCACTCCCTAATCACAAGATTTGCACTTTCACTAACAGTCAATTTAACCTCACGAAAATTGTAAAATAGGACTGAGAGAACTTGTCGATTAGATGGTAATTTTGCACCATTTATTTGGTACCTAGTCAATCCGATAAGAAAAATATTTTGTTTATCACTTCGTAATTCCACCGACATGTTTACGCACTAAACAATGAAGCACTAATAGTCTCAAAAATCACGTACGAAATGGCAAATAAAACATGTCGTAACAGGTCACTGGGCAGTACTTAAGCAACTTGTATCGACAAGTTTAAGTAGCAAGTCGGCACGGGTTATCGTTTATATATCGAACTAATATTTTTTTCTAGACAATATAGGGTTATTACGAAACTTTTAAGAAGGTATGCGTAAAAAAATATCGAACTTGAAATTTAAGGGACACCGTAATATATATATATATATATATATATATATATATATATATATATATATATATGTATATTTATATATTAGAAGCCTGCCAAAGTGACTCCACTCTGCCTGATGGAAAGCAAGAATAGAATCCAAGAGTCGTGATCACCATACACTATGGCGGCCTTGTGAGATGCTTTTTCACACCCCGCTTGGGGACGTATTTTATATTTATTTATTTCCCTTGAAACGTAAGTGGGACTGAAATTATCGACAGTAACATATATAATATGCCTTCTTTTAACGCTTTGGGCATGAATACGTCAGTGTGTGACGTATCGATGTATGAGTACCTGTGCTAAAATCTAGGAATTTATATTGATAAATCCTTAACCTGGGCATTTCAATTGCGAGATATCAGTTGAAAATTGTTTGCATCGGTAGGATCCTCACGAAGACTACGTAATTGCCTCCCAATCGCCACTAAGATTGCATTGACACAATCCCTCTTTGTTCCTATGTTTGACTATGCTAATGTCAATTACCTAGATGTCACCGAGGAGCAACTACATAAACTTGAGCGCCTTCAACACTTTTGTATTGTATTCATATTTGGATTACGCAAATATAATCTTGTTTCTAAATATCGCAACCTGCTTAAGTGGCTCCCAATCTGACTCTAACGAAACGCTCAGCCTCTTAACATACTTTATTATACTCCATTTCATCCGTGTACTCCTCTCTATTTGAAGGTCATTTAAATCTCTGGAACTGGCAGTACCAACTCACTGTACCAGGTTCTACGAATAGCTGTCCAACTAGGGAACGTTTTCCCACGTCTGCTTGAGTGTAGCTTACTGTACCATCATCATCATTATCAACCCATTGCAGCCTATTGTTGAACATAATATCAGTGTCTATTAAGCATAGCCTTACGTGGAGTCAAAGCAATACTGAAAAGTGGGCGTTTAACATGCCTCTGCCTACCCCCGGGAAAGAGGTGTGATTTTATATACCTTATGTATCTCATTTTAAAAGAACATTATCTGTCATTTTTATTTATTATTTACCTAATGCACATTTTATGTGTTGTCTTCCGTTGTAATGAAAATGTATAGTGGTCCTAAATCAAAACCCAATAAGTGTTTTTTAACAAATTCCATAGGAGTCCTTAAAAACGTAAAATTGACTAGCCTCACAAAAGTGTTAAAATATAACACAAAAGTAATATTTATTGCCACTAACTAACACTAACTACTCAGCCAATAGACGTCCAATGCTGGACAAAAGGTTCTCCACAATAGCCAGTCCCGTGCCGTTTTTTCTTGTGCTTACCATAATAGGGGAGTTTGCCATAATCGCCACGCTTGGCATGCTGGTAGGAGATCGCAGTGAGATGGTATACTCAGTAGGACGCTGCTACCAATTCTCTGGTGTACTATCCCTCAGTCAATTTTACGAAACCCACGGGAGGAGATGGGATGGTGCTATTTTTAGCCAGCACCACACGGTTGACTGCTACTAATTTTACATTGAGTTAAGTATCTCGATAATACTCAATATTGCATGTTTAACAAGTTCCTGGGCAATATTGGTAACCAAGGTTCGTCTGCGGATCTCCTTATTCCTGATTCGATCAAACGATGCGATATTGGATGTGGTCAACACAGGACTGGGTATTATGGAGAATTTTCCGAGAGGTTTTTGTCCAGTAGTGGATTTCTTTTGGCTAAGATGATGATGATTAATGTGTTTTAAAATTCTTTTGTTATTTGTCTTTATTCGAATCAAATCAAGTCTCTTACATTTTTTCACATCAAAACAGCCTATAAGTCCATCTTCTTCCAGTCGATTTATCCATTCAAAGGTTATACATTTGTTTACATGGTCATTCAATTTATGTATACGCTCTATCTTATCTTATATATAAAGTGTATTAACTAGTGTAGAATTAAGTTTATTGTATTCGAATTATGTATGATGCACAAGTGACATGTTCAGGCTTTTATTAAACTATGCTTATAGTTGTGAACTGTTTGATTATCATAGTACAGACTCAGCCTAATGATATGAAACTGCCACGAGATAAAGGAAAAATAATTAAGTCTTGATTTTTTTTATAAAACAATAATAAGTTACCTATCTATAACTATTATAGTTTCTTGTAATCGGTCCATTCGTCACGTTTCCGCCCGCCACTAACGAAGTGAGAAAGCTTTGTTTACCCCTGAACGCCATAAATCAAAGGCTCGCAGTGTGGACCTCGACGGCCGACAGTTTGTGGAGTGAAGCGAAGGTACGTCGAGCTAAATATCAATGACGTGAAAAAGAAGATGAGTACAGTATCTTTTTAGTACATACTAATGTTCATAAAGGCTCTCTTTTTATACTAGTTGTAAATGGGAGAGTCAATTTAAGTGGGATACTCTAATCCTAGCAAATATTTTTTTTATGATGCATCCAGCAAATGAATACATTTATCATTTAATGGTCAGTAATTAACTTTGCCCACGTATAACATCACATATCATATCAAAAGCCTTTATTTTTTTTATTTGAGAGCCTGCCATAGTGACTCTACTCTGCCTGATGGAAAGCATGAATAGAATCCTAAAGTTGTAGCCACCATAGTCTTTGTGAATGCTGATAATGTAGTATGGTGACCCACACTATGGCGGCCTATTATGATGCTTTTTTACGACTCATCATCACTCAGTCATCGTAGCATTGTATTGCACACACTTACTACGACAACTGTCACCCCTGCATCAATGGGCCTCCGGTCTTGACTCACCAACAAAACACGACAGCACGGATGTTCTCGCTTTAGGTTGATCTTCTGTGGGAGGGTAAAGTTCACTGTTGGACGTAGACTTTTCCTTAGAAAAGAGGTTATGGCCTTCTATACCACGCTCTTTGCAGTGATGCTGTCCTGCGTAATTTACTCCCTTAGTTACCTCTTACGACACCCATGGAATAAATGTGGGTGATGTTACTCTGTAGTATAAGTCCGTCGCCACACGAATAGCACAAAATATAATAATTGATATATTTTTAGCCGATTGTTACTTCTTTTTTAATAATTTAGAACGAGTTTTTTATGTTCTCGATTATTCTTTCTTACGGATTACAAGGAAAAGGATAATAAGAGATTTAAAAACAGAGGTTTCCTAAAGACAATAGAGATTTTTAATATTGGGGTCAAATATTGTACTACTCCAGTATCTGTTCTAACTGTATCTAACTGCCTCGATGGTACGGTGGTAGTAAATGCGACTACTGTGCTTAAGGTCTCGGGGTTAATTCCCTAGTCGGACCAAATGTTTGTATGACCTGCGAATATTTGTGACGCAGTTTGGATGTTTCTATGTCTAATATGTATGTATTTAAAAAAAAAGTATATAAGTATTCTATCAGTCAGTCTAGTTGTCATAGCACAAGCTCTGCTTAGTTTGAAACTAGATGACGTTGTGTGTCAAATGACCTTAAAATTTTTGTATATAATTTCGTTTATAAAAAAGAAAATAATTGTTTTTGGAAAGTTAAGCTTTTCTTTTCCCATTTGGAATTATTACAACATGTAAACGTTATCTGTATTAATACTAAAAAATTAAATAGCTAAGTAAAGGGCATTTAACGACTAAGTAAAATCTAAGCATCATAATAACAGTAGTATTAAGCTGTTTAATCATTATCTTGAACATTTGAAATGTAGCACTTGTGAATAGCATTGTTTAATAATAAATGAAGTCCATATTTTTTTTATTTTTTCCTCATGATTTAGTAAGAAAATAAAAAAAGAACAATGTAAAATGAAATCGAACTCGCTAGAGAGGAGTGGAGTGGAGTCTTGAATATTCAACTAACAAAGTACTTTATAAAGGATGTAGTGTTATTACCCTTATGGACTATAATTCTAGCCACTCTCCTCTGTACCCTTTCTTTGTTTTTTTTTTCGATGTGGATATCTCCACACATACCACCCAAAGGTGGTTATGTCGGAGGCGAACCGACCATAAACCGCACGCGCGCAGTAGCCGGGGAACCAGGTAAGGCAATCCCTAAAATCCCGACGTACTTCAGGCCACCTACGGTGTGTAGATGGCTACCCTCGTGTGGGAATCCTGATGTTCCCTTACTCTCCTCGGTACCTGACACAGAAACAAAAGATTGCTTCACCCCATGAAAAAGGTTCTCAGTCGGGTTTGTAACTATTCAGACGTTCCCAAAATACACACGTTTACATTTGTTAATTTTTTACTAATATGAATGTAACTGCTAGAATTTACTGCAAGGGCTTTGTAAACAATAGAATATAAACAAAGCGACACAATACCAAATTATCAACGCTTTACAAAATAAAAAATATTCTTTGTCAAATCCTATTGAGTCATGGATCAGATTTATCGTTGTCCTGAAAAGCCGTGAGAGCCGCGTAACTTGTACTGTACACGAATATTTTAATGTTTTATTTGATGGATAATGTTTAGTGGCGCCACAAAGTTACGTATTATCTCCCGAATCTGGCTCATACAATACAATAGGATTGTTTCTTTCTCTCTTCCTCAAGCGGTTTAAAGGGTTAGTGAAAAGTATCAGTTGTTCATTTTTTACTTTGTATTATTTATATTTTTGGGTTCGTCGTAAAAAACTTAGTGTTTTATGTTACTTCATTTTGTTTAATCACAAATAAATAATAAATAAATATTTCGGACATTCGACACACAACGCCATCTAGTCCCAAACTAAGCAGAGCTTCTATTATGGGTACGAGACAACTGATGCAAATACATATATACTCTTTTCTTGTGCATAGAAAACACCTAAACTCCTAAACAAATATTTGCAGATCATGCAAACATTTCGTTAACCCGAGAGCTCAAGCACAGCAGTCGCATACGCTACCACCGCGCCACCGAGGCAGTCATGATCTTCATCTTTTAACAGTTCACTGCTAAACTTAAACTTGTCCTTTGAAAGGAAGTTTGTTTATTATATTATGTATACATATATTTTATAAATAGAGATGTATCTTGCAGTAAGACAATTCTATTATTAATAAGCTAGCTTCCACCCGCGACTTCGTCCGCGTGGAATAGTTACTTTGGGCCTACGCTTACTTTAACCCACGACTTCGTTTATATAGGTGAGTAAGGGAACAATTCTGTCATACATGATTTATGCGAAACTTTAACCGTTTACGCAGAGCAAACAGCAGAAGCTCCCAATAGGAACAAAGTCTCCCGATTTTGAAACATTCTTCATTGGTGCTCCGTTCCTATTGATCTTAGCGTGATGATATATAGTCTATAGCCTTCCTCGATAAATAGGCTATCCAATACAAAAAAAAAATTCAAAACCGACCTGTAGTTCCTGAGATTAGCGCGTTCAAACAAACAAAATAAACAAACTCTTCAGCTTTATAATATTAGTATAGATTTAACACTATAAGTGACGATTTTAAGTATCGAATTGAGGTTTGTTATACTTAAAAGTACATCTAAGTCCACCAAAAAATCACTTATAGTTGTATGTATTAAAAATAAAATTGAATTACTGTTACAGAAATCTCTATTATTAAAAAAATAATTGAGACATAAAACTTTCATTTCATTGTCTTTATATGTACTTGTTGCGTGTCACTAATGTTAACGCTTGGTCAATTAACTCCTGAGCTAAAAGAAATGTGAAAAGGTTCAGTCCCCCCGTCTGTCAGAAATTATACTAAGGAATGAAAGTATAGATCATACTGTAATGGGTTTAAAGAATTGAAATCGTATAATGAACCAACGCCCGAAAAACGTATACGCTAGCCATGCACATACAAAAATATCTATTAATGGCTTCTGAATAATACCCAGACTCAAATACCATCTATTCGTAAATAATTATTTCTGGAAATCGTTCGTAAATGAGTCAGAGCACTAATTGGAGTTGCCCGGCAAAGAGAATTTAAAAGTATTTATTACTTTGAAACGTAACACATATATTACACATACAGTTTTAAAGTCACAAAAAATAAATTGTGCCGTATATTACGAGAAACACTGGCACTCGTATCACGTAACATGTTGGTTCTCTTAATACATATCGCGTGTCTCTAAACTGCTATTACTGAATATAATGATATAAGTTATTGTCCATTGTAAGACTGTCTCGTTAATCAAGAGGTGAAATATAAGGACAAAATTTTATATTTACTATAAACAAAGAGACAACATAAAAATATCAACGTTTTATAAAATAAATAAATAAAATATCCTTACGTGAATATTAATTTTTTTTGCTTATTGACAATAATATAAATAAGTTACATTTAGTTTAAAAAAAAACCTTCACTGTGGCAAACTGTAGTTGCATTGATCAGAAATGTATAAAAAAATTGATCCGAATAATAGATAAAATTGTGTGCAACAGCTTGCCAACATTTGAGCTCAATCTTTTTGTCATAATCCCTCAAGAAACTATTTTTTCAATACATGAACGATATTCTTAACGTTTGACTGTAGATTTTTATACAAGTCTGTGGTGACTTGCACATACAGCACAAAAATTACATACTACAGCGCCATCTGGCGAAGACACATCGAACTATGGGGCAACTATTAATTCTGTATCGTGATATAGAAATTCTCGTGACGATTAGCATATACACACCATCCTAACATCAATCAGGGCCGCGACCCGTCACTTATGAGCACCTCACCTGGTCGGTGGTCCTCCTTCTGTGCTGGAGGGACATGATACCCGTCCCTTCACATTGTTGACCCTGACGTGATTTGAACACGAAACTTTCTGATATGGAGTCAGACAATGAACATGGAAACAGACAACGCATTAAGATTCCTGTTATCTCTGTTTGATGTGAATGATTTACTAGATAAAAACAATTTAAATTTATTAATTATGTTTAAGTATATACCTTCATAAGGTTTTAACGAACCAACATCGGAATTGAAACTAGACTAAAGACGAATAAATAATAAAGTTATGTTTGAGTATACGGAACTAACTTCAGCTTAAAATTGTCTTGCGGTTAGTCTGACTTACGAATCTAATCTTCATTTTCTTATACGAGAAAAAAGGAGGTGTTGGCCTATGTCCAGGAGTAGACTATTAGAAGCTAATGACAAGGATGATATATCTATATTTAATTTCAGAAAGCTGAAGAGTTGTTTAATTAAGTGCGCTAATCTCAGGAACTACTGTTTATATTTAAAAATTCTTTCAGTTTTAGATAGCATATTTATCGAGACAGGCTGTATCACGCTACGATCAATAGGAGTAGAGCATCAATCTAAAATGTACATTTTATTTGTTACATACAATTATTGTTTTCGAGAGATTCTCTTGTGTGTACTGCCATAACGGCTAAAGTTTTGCAAAAATAACGTATGACAGAATTGTCTGTCTTTTAAAGTTGACTAACTATAACATTTTATGGTAAACAAATTAGTTCTGCTAAATTACGTAATCAAATTAGCTGCCTAATACCACGGTAAATAAGAGATGCAGGTGGACGTACGTGTGTCAGCTAGTTAGTTTATGAATATATACGAGTATGTATATAACATGAAAGCCAGGCAACCATAAACTTTGGTAAATATAATGAATAATTAAAGTAGAATAGTCTTAAGGTAAGTTCGTATATATAGAGCTTAGTTTTAGATTTCTAAATTTATTTTTGTGCTTACACGCGCAAATTAGTCTCTGTAAGCAATATTCTATTACTGGCTCTTTTGCCCTGTAATAAACATCTAATTTTTATAAATAATGCCCACGCATAACGAGTAAGTACAACACAATGACCTATAGAAATTTTCATCAGAAAGCAGTGAACATGAACGTAGGTGGAGTAGCTCAAGAACAAAGGTGGACAGAGGACGAAGTGGGACGACAAATCCATCTGAGCAAAATATAATTGACTAGCTAATGTAGACAAACAAGTTATTTGTTCTAATCCTCAGAGGATTATGATCAGTAATTGTTTTATAAAATATCATAATCGATGCTTAATCACCTCTACCAGTAACTTGTAATATTTTTACAGTCTTACTTCTTTTCTTTTACGATGGTATAACTTTAAATAAGCCATAATATACCTAATATCAGGTCATAATCACTACAAAAAAAAACATAAAATTTTGCCAGTAACAGATGATATTCGAACATATATATATGTATTAGGTACACTGATGTGCGGACATTAATCTCGATGTGACCCGCGGCGTGCGCACGGACGTACCGAGCGACGGTCATTGAAATGATTGATCGTGGCGCGGCGCCCTCTACTCTCGCTTTCATTTCACTTTATAGTAGGATTACCAAACGTCAAATTTGATGTTGGAAATATTTCTTACAGGACTTTAGATGATTCAATAAGAGAAGTGTTCAGTGTCCGTCATTGTATTAATCTTGTCTATTCGTCTAATATATTTAACGTTTATAGTATAAATATAATTGTAGAAGAGACATGCTGCGGGACTGGAATGATTCTACAGCAACATAAAATATCGGTGTAAAGTAATTCTTGTCTGGTATTTTATCAAGAATGTTTACTTTAAGGTTACTGAAGAAAGTGGGTTACAGAAAGGTCGGTAACACAAGTAAGTAAGTATGTTACCGACCTTTCTTGACTCCTACTTTTGAATTGCTTGCGTATGGTACCATTCTGAGTAAGTGATCATACTTATTTAAAACATATTTGTAATTTGCCCTTAATAAAAAAATTGCTGATATATTCCAAGCTATTATTTATCTTGGTGGCAAATTTTATAGAAAACTATTCAGACTTAATGAAATTGTTAAGTAGTAAATAGATATCCACCCATCTCTTTACACTTTCCCATTATTAAAATTAGCATATTTGTATGGTTTTACTCATATGTGTATTTCAAGAATACTCGATAATTTTCAAAAACAACTTAACTTATAAAAAAGAGTAGCATGCTGCCACCATAACATCAGTTGTTATACTCAGTTCGACAATAAAGGTGTTATCGTTTTGGTTGTACCGAGTTCGTGGTCACCGTGGTTAAGACAGTATGTGCGGTGTCTGTGTTGTGACAAAGTAAACCGTTATCGCGCTAGTATAAGGGAACCATTACACTTAATCGTGCGCATTAGTGGGGTCGTATAAATAATGTTCCATGATGTAGACTGCATGTTACTCTATATATACATTAGTATATTTTTACACAAATGAGTCAAAGAAGCAAAATCATATAGTATCGATTCATTGTCTCTTGGCCGTCGAAATTTGTTTACTTTAGAATGTATTAAACAAAAACTATTGTTTGTATTTGTGGTTGTCAAAAATAAAGCCTTTTAAGCAACACAATCAAAAAATGGCTCTTAAAATATGATACAGGTAGAAGAATCACAACATTGAGGTTTCCACGGTGGCCTAAGATCATATCTTGTAGAACCAAGAATGTATAGCGCTAGTAAATGCAAAGCTCTGAATGTTTAATTCATTATTATATCGCATGTTTTTTTACTTATAAACGAGCACTTGAAAAGAGAATATTTTGCGAATGTAAAATAATTATGTACTATATTTTTGCAAAACCAATAGATGCAATAAATACTTGAATTATTCTATTAAGTATACTATAAGATACAATCACTTGTCGACGGATAACTAAGATTTGAAACTGGCTAATGCAAAGAGAGTTAAGCCAAGATCTATTGAGAGAGTTGTAGCACAATCGTAGCAATTGTAGCACAATCGTAGCAGTTAGGCAAACATATTTAAGAATGGTCACTTAAAGCACGTCTAGTACAATTAACATGAAAGTTATTGAGCATAGTTTAATAAATGTTCAGTCAGTTTATTTTATATAATGTTAAGAAATTTATTTATTGTATGTTACATACTGTTGAATTTTCAAAAATTTCAGTACCACGAATTATCTATGAGTACTTACATTACAAACTGAAGAGCTTATTGTTTGTTTAACCGCGTTCATACCTGAAAAAATAAGTCAGATTTAAGGAAAATTTGTTTGGAATAGATTATTCAAATTTACTGACCTTATTCTTCTAGTATGTATATTTCTTAAAATAGCGAATTTTAGAATCTCAAAATGAATAACAGCTGGACTCTACTATTTTCTATTTTTAACACAATCACTATGTATTTATTAGCACAGACACAGACCAATGATTACATACATACAACGTTAACATGTTCTACTGACCGGGAACAAGATGATTCTTTCTAAAATTCAATATTTTCTTACTTAAATTCATAGATATACCAAAAAAACTATGAATATAATAAACCATATATAAAATTTAATTTAATATACCACTAAAAGTATGTTAGTAATAAATATATATTATAATTACAAAAGATAATCGTATTTTTTTATTATGTACTACGTACAAAAGATTGCTGATTGGAATTAATGGGGACGACTGTACAATATAGAGCGCCCTCGCCGAAAACACCGACCACGGAAGTGACAAACAAACAAAACGCTCAATTATACAATACTCCACAGAATTGATTAATTTGTATCTGTAGCATTGTAAGTGGAGCTTAATTTATTCACCGACAGTTAAATAATATCTATTATGTCGTTAGTTCGGTACACTGTGTTAGTTAAATAGGGAATTATACAAAGGCTTTGTTTGTACGTGATCGGTTTTAGAGTATTCGGTGCTTGTGTTTCATTAAATGATTCTTGTTTATTGTTATTATGTGAATAAAGCTCGAAAAGCTGGTGTAAGTAATAGCTTATATATCAAGATACTTTTCACTTTTCAAATGAAAGTGTGATTTTTGACAATCTATTGAGTAGGCAAGGCATTTAGTATTGGAAAAATAACTCGCGGTGTCTCAGTTTTACATGATTACACAGCTTATTATTGGTTTCAATTACAATACACTTTGTTGATTAATTATCTTTTGAAGAATGAAGATCATTGTCATCAATGAATACAGGTCGCTTTCCAATCAGTTTTCTTAGAAGTCATTAAGAGTGCAAAACACAGATTTCTGTTACCACATTTTGGTTCCAGTTCAGGTATTCTTTCCCTAACTCACTGCTAGTTAAGTAACCACTAAATTACTAAGGTTATATACTGCTAATGTTTCTTAACAACAATTATTAAAACTTTAAATTTCAGTATAACTGATTAAATACCTAAAAATACAAGATATATAATATATATGTATATATATATATATATATATAATTTCCTTCAAACCGCAAAAGACTTTAACGCACCTACACATAATTCAAAAAAAAAGATAACAAAAAGATTCCACAAGACACCGGAACATTTTCATTTTGTAACAAAAGAAAAAAGGTAGACCGTGATTTTTCCCGCGGGAGGGCGTCGTGATCAATCACCGGAATAGCCGCGCGCGCCCGGCGCTGCGGGCGAGTGTGCCATGTGTGGGCCTCACCTCGACGTCGCTATTTCCATAACTAAACGTCACGTGCCCTCTCCCCTTATATCAATATGTAATGGGTTATGGCAGGGTCTTTGAGGAAAATTCGCTTGAACATCTTTCTTTTCAAAAAATATGCATCACTAAAAGCGAACTCGTTACGACTGTACATATATCACTTAGGTCACCATTTCAGAAAAAGGGAAAACTGATATGTAAATTAAATTTTGTATAGGTATGTCTTTTTATATCATTTCCGGGTGGTTTAAACGTGACAGTTTAATCAGTAAGGTTCATTCATACACATTTTACGAATTTTAGTTACAAAGCGTATATATTCATGTTGGTCCATTGGTTAGTAAAATTTTTTCATCTACTTAAAATTTCCATGAATCAAATTATTAGAGTTTTTCATCTTGTCTTTATCGCACCTCACATCACATTTAACATTAAAATGTCAACCACATATTTGCAAGTATCTTTCGACCGTTTTTCTTATTTTTCGTGTGCCATCAAATATTGCGTGACATCTTTAGTAATATTTGTACAACGTACAAATATACTACTTTCGTGAAACTGCAAATGGTTCTACGAAAACATTGTGAACAGTTTCATGTTTTAAAATAACATTTGAACGTGGGTGAACTATTTACATTATCACCTAAACACATATCGCGCTCACGGATACGCTTCCCGGTCGAGACGACGCCGCCAGCTAAACAAAAGAAGCATTAACTTGTAAGAGCACATGAGACATTGAAAGGTGTTTTGATATCTGGCTCACGCCTGGATCTTGTGTCATTCCTGTGACGTTTTACGTGGGATAACTACGCAGTCTTTTTATGTCTATGAAATAATATACATATGAACTTCAGGTAAAACTTTTGCTAATTGCAATTTGTACTTTCTTTTATAAGTAAAATTGTTTTTTCTTTTCGGATTTGGTAAATATTTATTGAATATAAAATTTGGCGCTTTTTAATATTGTACGTTTGGTTTATCATTGTTGTCTGTAACACATGTATTTAAAATCTGATACACAGTCAATTAAATTATAAAATTGATTTATAATTTTCATTTCTCTATTTTTTTATACTTCACATATATTATTTCATACTATATTCAAATAGATGTTCTAAGTTCAAAGTTACTTAATTGTGTCGATCGTGGACAGTTTTCAAATCTCATAGTATTCCTACCAAATTCTAAAAATGAAATTCAACAACTCTCTGGAACTCGTTTAAAAAGTTTTGAAAGAGTTGATAAGTCAACAATTATGTCAAAGAAGTTATCAACAACAAAACAAGAAATAAAATTGATATTTATCTTCAATTCAATAAACCAATAGCTGGTAGCCACTAAATTATGAATAGCCTTTCACAAGAAGAATGGTGGCCCGGTTGAACATTTTATTTACAAATCAAAGTCGATCTCTTCGCTCCATTGTTCGTACACAAAGATGTTTTAAGAGTTTCTTATAAGCATTAATCTCTAAGAATATTTCCTTGTATTTTAATACAGTTCCGAGTCGGTAATTGACTTGCGTGCTGTATTGATGTTACGATTTAATACCTTAAACAAACAGCCGCTACGGGTAAGCTGTTTGTTGAATCAGACTTGTCGATGCTTCGAGTTTGATTACTCTCAGAGTTAGTGTTTCGAGAACTCGAGATCAGCTTACCGTGTTGTTCCAGCTTTAGAAAATATTTTAAACAACTTTATAATATATATTCATTCAAATAACGTTATTAGCATTTTAGACTCTGGGTAATTAGAAATTGAGCTTTGATTTGCTGTAATTGTTTAATTAACTATTTGGAAATTTTTAGCTGCAAGATACAGACTGTTTGCATAAGACTCCCTTGTGATGGTATATTCTATGTTTAAATTTCGATATAATATTTCTATCTACTAGAGATAAATGAAATTTCCTGTGATCACGGATCAAGAGTACAAAGTGTCAGCACACCTAGTTAGACCATAAATCTTGCAAGGATTAAAGGAAGGACTAAAGGAGCAAAACTATGAAAAAAACGAACACTGGAAAGAGGAAGAAAATTTGAGGTGAAACCCCATATCAACTCGTCTGACCAGCTCGATATATCTATATTTTTATATTAAGAGCCTGCCAAAGTGACTCTACTCTACCTGATGGAAAGCATGAGTAGAATCCAAGAGTTGTGGTCGTCCTTCACATTGCAAATACAGACAATGCAGTATGGTGACCCACACTACGGTGGTCTTGTGAGATGCTTTTTCACACCCCATTCGGGGACGTAAAAGGCATGACATGACAGTCATCGTGACAGTGTAAGGCTTACACAGTTACGACGATAACTGTCACCCCTGCATCAATGGGCCAATGGGTATATAGTGGACCAGAACTTTTTTCTAGTGGAAAGTTTATGTTCAAAAGTGGAGTACTCAAGGTTGTTTATGTTTATAGATAACATAACAAGTGTACGGTAATTATTATTATTATATGAGACAAGAAAGTGTTGCTAATTATAACATCATAAAATATTCAATACCTTTGCTCAAGTTACACAGTTTAAAAACTTTTTTAATTTAATTCATGCCCTAACGAACTTATATTCAAATAAAATAGATGTTTGTAGGTACTAAAATGTAATAATATTAATAAGAAAATTTTCAGTCCCGCCTACAACAGTTTTATTCAGAAGTTTAACAATTTATTGTATATAAGAAGTTGCCAAGCTCTATATTGAACAATCAAAGGGGCGTTGGCGTCTTTTATTGTTGGGTACAATCGTTACAAAATACAATTTAATTCAACTCAAGCCTCGTTGCTTTATTTTGTCTTTAATAATGTATGTGTTAGTGTATAAACATGTTTGTTTGGAAATATGTGTGCTCGGTTCACTACAGGTAGATGAGTAGTATCTAACAAACCTTTCGTGCATAATTGATTTATTTTTTTCGATAAGAAGGTAAACAACCAGTTGTGACACCTAATAGAAAGTAACCACCACCGCATCGTCTCACAAGTTTTGCTCGTGAAAATAAATAAATAAAAATAAACCACTAAGAAGGCTTAATTTTTAACAGTAATTCAGACTGCACGGATAGCATTGTGCTTAAAGCGGGTACCTTTGTTTTTTACCCGCTTCTTCCCGCACCGTAATTTGTCCGATTTCACCACTATGTGTGAACAGCAAACTGTTCTGTCTCTGGGTGTTCTTTATATCTGTTTCTTTCGTTCTTTGTAAAGTCTTATTTGTTTATATTTGTAACGAATTTCAATTCCAATTCGTATTCCAGGTCTATTCCAAGTCAGAAATCAAGTGGAATTTCAAATGCTAATTGCCATAATGACTGCTATGTAAGATGATGGGTTTAACTGAATTGTCAGTTGAATAGCCAATATTAAATAAATTGAGAGGTACATTACATTCTGATCAGGAATTAATTATAGTTGAACAATAAAGGCTGGAGCACACTGGATGGAATAATGAATAGATGAATTATGTAGATAGGTCGGGGAGCGGTGAGTCAGTGACAGATCTATTAGCGATTTGTGTGGACCTTTTGTTGGAGATTACTCATTCTTGTCTGATCGGCCGACGGCAGCTTGCCGTCTCAGATCTTTTCAATTTAAATTAAAAAATTAGGATTTAGTGTACCTATTTCGTAAAAGAAATTAATTTTACGCCAAACCATAAATAGCGTGTAGAATCTGTAGATTTTTAGATCCAAAAAGAAGTGGACTAATAACATGCTATTATCACCATCCTAAATTACTTCAAGTCTGAAATTACCCATAGGTACATGTAAGTTAATAATTGAAATCTAGCTGATTAAATTTTATTAAGAGTTATAAATAAAATATTTTTTGGATTTTAAGACACTGCACAAGCGGATTTTTGATCCAAAAATGAACAGGACCCTAATTATTTAAGCTCTTTATTATTAATAGAAGCGAGGCAAAGTATACACGGATGACTACAGTACCTAGTGACCTCCGTCTGAGCGCGCCTAACAACCAAAGAGGCTCCACCAATGGCCAGGCGCACCGTTTCTTGAACACGCAATAGACCGACGTGGGCAGAGAGTATCCTCTTAATGCCGTATCTAGCTACAGTATGAGCCTATAAGCTGCGACTGAATCATCAGGATGTTTTCTTCAACAGAGACATCTTCCCGGTCTTTCAGCACTCAGGGAAGAGTCTTGATGCCAAGCTGGTATTCAACACTTCTCTAAAGCGCTCTGACATGTGCTTGTGGGCTCGCGAAATCACTTGGGCCTGATGGCATACCTTTTCATCTGGCTCGGGCCATTGAATTCGTAGAGCAACCGTCCTTACCTTCGAAATTTGACATAATCCGTCTGGCCAGCATGATATAGTAGGCCTAAATTTTTTTCTAAAGAGAGGCCTACATCCAGCAGTAGACTATTAAAAGTGATTTTGAAGGAAAAAATATTTAATACAATTTCTATCATTTAAAATGAGTTCCTAAAATAGTTGTATATGTACTAAAACTATTTCTTTAGACGTCTTCATCATTTGTAATGATAATAAATCTGTGCAAAGGACCGAAAACACGAGGACATACCACCCACTGCTGTTATTGTAGTAGTTTCGGCCACGACGACACCGACCGGAAATTAAGGCGCCACATAATAAAGAGTACGTAGTGTTTGTCACAAAAGGTACATATATACGTACCTCGTGTACAAATGTACACACAGAGACGTAATAATATATGGTATATACAGAGAGCGTAATATATTAAATAAGTTTGTGTAGTCATTAATTTTATAAGTGCTTCACAAAAGTTTCAGACGAATGTGTACTCAATTTGATTGTTGGAATCAATTAAAATAGTTTGAAGAAGTTGTCTTGTATAGGTTTGTCGTATATATATGTATATCTTGATTTACAAATGTTCCTTTTAGTTTAAATGTGCTATTCAGCTCTCAGCTTTGTTGCGTTTTCAAGTGAACGACGTTTAATCTAAACTAATCTTTTTGTCTTAGACACAAAACACATAATCATCAAATGGTGCGTTCAAGATTTTCTGTTTTCATCAACATCAACAACCTTTTACAGTCCACTGCTGGACATAGGCCTCTCCTTAGCGAGGAGGTTTTGACCTACTATTCCACGCTGGCCAGACGAGTTGGAATAGGGTTTGTTTCAAGTTTTCCTTCTCTTTGTAATGATGTTTTCGTGTATACTTGGTCTCTTAGTCACCTTTTACGACATCCATGGGATGAATAGGGGTGGTAACACTATGTATTCTTAATACGTCACCATACGGACACTGTGGTTTTCTGTTTTAAACCGTCAGTTTCAAGTTTCAAGAAAATTCGCATAGCATTCTTATCAACTTCATCTTTTCACACGTTCGTTCGTTAATTTAAGAAAAGCATTTAGACTAAGGTTATAACTACATTTACCACGTATCTTGAAAACGTATAACGTAATTACGTCGTGCTAGCTCTCAGATTACATTTTATACAAGTATGTACATGTGTACAAAGCTCATTGAACATGAATAAAGCAGGGAGCTAAATAATAACTCCAAGGTTGGTGGAAACATCCGCGGGTTTAAATTGGAGATGTTTTTGTTCACGAACGTGTACCGGTGAGGCTGTACCGCGCTTAATTTAACTTTTATATTTTTAGATTGAAGACCTTTTCAGTGCCTGGCCCGAGTTCATGAAAGGAATTTTAATTTTTTTATTGTTTTCCTTGGTTCGTGGGAACCATAATAATATAACAGATATCTAGTAATTATGGTTATAGTGTGTAATGTTCGTTATTTGAAAATTTTCTTTTTATTTTTTTAGCTATTGAGTAGGTTTACATGCATGTATTTACGAGTACATACATATTACATACATACATTCATCCTTAAAGATGTTAAAAGAGGCGTTTTAAATGTTCTAATTTCGCCTAATTCGACCACGGGACCAGTTCCAATGGAGACCAGCTAACTACACACGACACATTATAGTGCACATGTGTGTGCGTAAACACAGGTGCACACTTTGTTCTCTCACTCTTACAACCTGATGGTACGGTTATACAACACTATCAGGAAGAGATGCCGAGGCATGGGGGTTAAGACCCCGATTTCCAAATTCCAGGCTGTTACTAAGTATTTCTGTAACCAAAAACACTCAATAAAACTTTTTGATACGACCCGGGATTTGAACCTGAGATTTCTTTACTAGGTAGTAGAGCCACGCTGATTTCAGCACAAGCGGGCCGGCTCGACCGGGGCAGTACTACCCTCCCACAGAAGACCAATCTAAAGCGCCAGCATCCGTGTTGTCGTGATTCGTTGGTGAGTGTGAGACCGGAGGCCCATTGATGCAGGGGTGACAGTTATCGTGGTAACTGTGTAAGCCTTACACTGTCACGATAACTGTCATGCCTTTACGTCCCCAAGCGGGGCGTGAAAAAGCATGTCACTAGGCTGCCATAGTGTGGATCACCACACTGCATTATTTGCATTTGCAATCAGTATGGTGACCACAACTCTTGGATTCTATTCATGCTTTCCATCAGGCAGAGTAGAGTCACTTTGGCAGGTTCTTAATACAATACAGTTGTATAAGTTAACCGCTAGACCAGTAAAATCTTTTTGCGTGATAAGAGGCAACCAGGTATATATCAGTATATCAGGCATTCATCTGTGTTTCTTAATTTTTAACTGTTGGTGCAAATATCAGTGTGATAGCTCTTGCTGTACAATATAATGCACAAATAGTATCTTTGGAATGTACCTTGTATGTGCTTCTTATGTATTTTTGTGAAGCAAAAATAAATGGTTTAAATATATTTCTAAATACATACATATAATATTATACGGAAAAAATTATCGGTTGCTCGTATTTACGAGTAAAATGGTGTGCGGTTTAGTCAGTTAGAGTCCGATGTAACCACAAACTCGTTCATCAGTACGACTTTATCTACATTTGAACATTTAATTTATAACAAATTAACTTTAATCTGTAATACGAATTTTATTTATCCCAGTTTGTTAGAATTCAAACATTTTGTTGAAACACACTTTACGAGTAGACAACAGTTTGTGACATTACAGGTAGTGGATAATTGGCGTGATGGTCGTTAATGAGATATCGAGAGGTGTACCAACACTCTACACACTGTAGCCAACCCTAAGCATGTCGGTAATTGAAACAAACGGGGTATTAGGTACGTAAATGTATTCAGTTACGAAACACTACGTGTAACCGATGATACAGGTATACAATACATTACAAGTTTTCTTTGTATCTCAATCTTAGTATACTATATATCTCTAGTGTTGTTTAACAAATTTCTGACAAAGACGGTATTACTCTATTTTCGGGTTTACAATTATATTTTCTTTAAATGAATATATATATATGTAGATATGATAAATACAATATATTCTATTCCCACACTTATTTTATTTTTTTGTTCGCGTAATTTGAACCTTAAATACGAGTAGACCTATCGCTGGACGTAGGTCTATTCTTAGAAAAGTGCATTTAATTGGACTATACCACGTTGATTAAAAGGGTCACTATAGGGTTTTTCTTCAAGTTTTCTTTTAACTGCCTCGGTGGCGCAGCGGTAGTGAATAAGACTGCCGTACTGGAGGTCTCGGGTTCGATTCCCGGGTCGGACCAAATGTTTGAGTGATCTGCAAATATTTGTTTCGAAGTTTAGATGTTTTCTATGTATGTATGTATTAATAAAAAAAAGTATATAAGTATTCTATCAGTCAGTCTAGTTATCATAGCACAAGCTCTGCTTAGTTTGAAACTAGACGACGTTGTGTGTCAAATGTCCGAAATAATTATTGATTTATTTATTTATTCCATTTTACTTTTTATAATATATCTTCTTACGATAACAATACTGTTCAGTCGAAAGTCGAATGGATCTAGATAAACTTTTACATATAGAAAACTTATAATCATGTGTCGCAAACACATGATTATAAGTTTTGTCTGTTTTTAGTTCGAAAAGAAATTGTATCAAAATTAATATCAACGTGAGCGAAAATATGATAGTCTGTAAAGAAATTAAAAAATGAAGAAATTGTCTATGAAGTTTCATTATTCAGTCTGATAATGTTACGTAATATACAAACTATGAACACAGCAATGAAATATATTAAAATCAATTAAAAGATCTATTTGCTGACAACATATGCCTTAAGAAAATAAAAAGATAAGGCTGCTTTGATGAGAACTATTGCATATTACATAGATTCTCCATCTTTAAATACACTTACTTAAAGATGAAAATCGAAATCGAAGACAAGTTTTTTTTTGTATACACTAATGACACAATTATATTTTTTAGTTACTGAATTTAATCTTCGTGAGTATAAGAATTGTAAGTAGTGTATTTTAAAGAAAATTTCAGTATCGCTAATGTAAAGACTGAATAACACATCTCAACTCAGGCTCTGGTGGAAGAGACTACTTTGAATTCGTTAAGAGCTCTTTTCAGCAAATCTACAATGCAAACAGTATCCAGTCAGCTTGTAACTTGCCTGAATAAAAATATCTACAGCGTAATCTCCTTCACCATTTATTCGTTTTTCCTTTTCTTTGTTCTGTAAAGTGTACAGAGAAAACTGAAAAAAGTGTCTATTTAATATTCGTTTAGTTATTACTACGCCAATAAGAGAATGTTTATAAAGTAAAATTTAAACAATGAAAATGATTTTTGTATATTGAGTTTTGCCCATGGCTGTGCCTTCGTATTTATCGGTGACTGTAGCGATATATAGCCTTTATCCTTCCTAAAGCATCGAAGTATATTCATGCCAAGTTTCATTTAAATCAATTGAGCAATTTAGCCATGAACACATAACACAAAGATTTACTTTCACTTGTACAATATTAGTAACGACAATACACAACCTTAGAACATAAGTTAGTATATTTAAAGTCACGTTTACCGTTGTATTTCATATCCAAAGCATATAAGATCGACACACACTTATCACACGAATAGCGAATAGTATGTAGCATTAAAAATTATATGTCAAAAAAATTTAGGCAGGTTTTATTTATTGATATCCGATCACAACACTGTCATAACTCTATATACTGTAAAAAATAATATCATAATTTAAAGATTCAATACATAAATTGATAAACAACAAATATTTATGATGGGACCAAACAAACAGTTTTGCTTGAATTTTACTTTAGTTGAATTAGGTAGCGCTCAGCAAATTGTCTAATTGATTCCATAAGTAAAATATCGAAGCTGAAATAGGTCAACAATTATCGCCAAACACAAACTAAACTGGACCGCCGGATACAATCTCGCGGCAACCAACAATAGCGTTGTCGGCAGTTCCTAGTAACCCATTGTCTGAAAGGAATTATCGTACTGTGTAAACAACGGCTCTGCGGGCCTTATCACTTCTCAATATCGGGAGCTCTCCACCTGTGCTCGCAAAAAATCTTTAACAAACAATAGCACAAGAAAATAGTTAAGACTCTCAGCTTTAATTAAGACAAGAGGCCAACTCCGGTTGAGCTTCACTTAATTTTCAATTTTCTTTATTTCCCTTCATTAAAAGTTAAAGTTTTTTCAATTAAAATTCGAAAAATGCTCTTCAACTAAGATATTATGAAATTGGGGAACTTGAGGAAAAGATTAAATCTGGTTTTGTATTTGTATATACTTTAGCTACAGATAGAATGGTCTAGAAACGGAGTCGAAATTGTTCAAATTTTTTAAGTTTATTGTTTTAGTTCTGATATATTTAGATTGTTAAGATAATTCGTGGCATCAATGTCTACTTTGCCTAAGTAATTGTGAGTGTATGATAAACGTATATTTCGTATCTGGGAAAAAAAAATCTCTGTAGTTTATGTATTTGGAAATGTAATAAGTATGTTTATCAGCAGTCTGGTTACCATGTTACAGGCTCTGGCTAGTTTGGGGTCAGTCGGCCGTGTGTGAAATATGTCAAGTTATCATAATAAAAAAGAAAAGTTATGTCTCCAAACTTTTCCGTCACCGCGTCAGTAACAGAATTTATTACATTTCAGGGTTGTCAAAATCAGACATGATCACAAATACATGTAAATATAACAAGTTTCTTCATGAGACACATTCAAAATGCCTGAGGTCTTCTGAAAACCCGAAATTACACATACCAAAACATTCTACCATGTGTTATATAACACATTTTCCGTAGAAGCTGTACGTTTATGGCATACTTTACCCATTTCTATCAGACGTGTGCAATCTGTTGCCACGTTCAAAACTGTTGTCCGAGCATTATTTGACGCTCATACTTGGAAATTAATGTATGTATGTAAGTTACTTATACTTTATACATGTGTGTTTCTATGTATGTATGTTTGTATGGTATTTTATTGATTTTCTTGTTATTAATATTTCGTAAATTTATTTATTAGATTAGTAGAATTCATGTATGATGAATATAAATATTTCAGAGGTCCTTATTTATTACTCAACTTTTACTCGTATATATCTAGCACCAGCTTAAAATTTTTGTAAGCAATAAGAGCGCACTTTGTACAATTGTTTTTAGTTTTATTACTGTATAATGTTTGTAAATCTTGGTGTACAAATAAAGTATTATCGACCTGTCATGGATATTACTACAACAAAAATATCTTGTTGATTTGCTTTTAATTGATAAATTTACAAAAAATCTAATATCTTGCCTATAATCCCTTTACACCAAAATAAGGCTTTCAAAGTTGCTTGAGAATCGATTTGTAAATGCTGGCGGAAGCCATATACTGAAACTTTATTGTTTAACTCGTAAATCTGACACATGTACTCGAAATATTATCGAGGAAATCGATGCAGATTGTGTACCGCCGGGAACACTTTTCAAGAAAGTTCTTATTGTGTACTAAACTGTCAGTGTTAGTGAAACGTGTGCGTAACATAAAAGGTCGTTATTCTTATAATAAATAAGGATAATGTTTATATATGACTGTGCTCTTCATACCATTCTAGATAAATGGAACATATTTCATGTTCCCGAAAACAATATCGTTTCTCGTCCTGACTTGGCAAAGCTTAAGTGACTACAGAGAGATATAAGCGCCCTGTGTTATACGTTATTTTGCGTTAAGCTGTTGTCTTCGTTTCGAAAGCTCCATTACATCACAGTAGGCCTAAATAAGCAGTACACATTCTGTCTCCCTAGTGTCTTTTAAATAGAGAACTGAGAGAGAGTATGACTGTCTTTCTCATATTTAAAAAATATATCAAATTTTATTATAGTTTTGTTTATTTTTACAGGTATTACAGTCATTTGTTTTAATTGTTCAAGAGCAATTATCATTTAGTCTGAAATATTTTAGTCATACGTAGATCAGTCCTCATGTAAATTAATAAGAAAGATGGAAAGGTGTCATATATAACAGTAACTTTTTAATTGGCAAAAAGTAGTACTTCTTTGCTTCTGCTAAATTTGCCCAAGTGCGTAACAAGATCACACGAAGGTATTTGACATGCCACTGTCAGACAGTGTGTAATGAGCTATAATCAGAGTGTACGTGCTGGATTTATCACAAATGAAATGCAGTATATAATAATTATAAAGTTTCACATCTTAAATGTACTTCTCTCGTAAGTTCTAAAATGACATTAGTGATAACTCTCACAGAGATTACTCCATATTTTAAGGTCTATAATAAAAATATCTCCGTCAAAGTATGTAAGTGAAGAATAACTAATCTCGTAATGAGAGACGCTAATGCAAAACAAAATATATTTTTACTGTGTTCTTGTATCATCAGTCTCTTTGCTTTGATCCTCGTTAATCCAATGAAGATACGCTCGGCTACGTAATCTGTTTAGTAGGTGTTGTGCGCCGTGTGTTTGGAGTAGCTGCGGATAATTTCACTTGTTAGACGGATCAGTACTGTCAGAGTAAATTAATTCCATCAGTTTGTGGCGTTAATTCGATAAGGATAAGTCATTAATACGTGTGAGATGCCATTTGTCTTTGGATGTTCTGATTTTGAAATAAATTTTATTTAAATTTATCAGTATTTCAAAATGATTTTGAATCATGTTATCAACTTTCTTGCCTGACTTTTATAACCTTAAATTTATTTATAGATAGATCGCATCTTATTATGACGTTAGATTTTCAAAACAAACAAAAATTTCTTTTTAGCATAAAGAAACGGATCGGTTGTTATTTACGCCATAGAAGTATATGTTTTTACACAGATATAATTAAAACTCTTAGTAGAAATATAATTCTGTCATAGGTTTTTTTTTATTCTTGGCTCACCAAAGTGACTGACGGAAAGAAATGAAAATGGAAACTCTGCCTGATAGAAAACATAAATAGAATCCAAGAGCCGTGGTCACCATACTCATTGCGAATGCAGATTATTCAAATACGCCAATTACTGTATAAAATCTTAATTAGTTAGTTATTATTACTGATAATTTGTTTGCATGATTTCTTCTCTTATAACCCAATCATTTAGGAAAGAGCAGTCACAAATCGTCAGACGCAATATTACCACATATCTTTTTTCTTTTTTTCTTTTTTCGACTAAACATCTTTTTACTGACTGTGTGACGGACATTTTTAGTTGATATTTTCGAATAATTGTACAGTAAGTTTTTAAATATAAAATTTAATTTCAAATTTGACTGTGTAAATGGGATACACAATTGTGGTAACCACATAGCCGGACGAAAGTCTTTGTACAACACATAATCATTTAAATGCAATTCATGTTACAATGGAGTTATCTTAAATTCAATAACAGTAACAGCTGCCTTGCACAGAAAATTAAGTTCATAAAGTTGTGCAGCTTTAGTATGCTCATATGTTCCACAACAAATAGTTCAGTTTTAACTATTTACATGCGGTATGGTCGCTGCATAATTGCTTTGACAGTCAGCGCTACTTACGAGGAAATACGAGTATGTCGTGTAGAACACCGGCGTCTAACGCATTCCCACTCGGATGCTTTAGATTTGCGGTAATATAAATTAGTATGTGTCCGATTTGTGAATCTCTTATAGAGAGAAACCAAGTATATAAGTATGTTGTCAGTGAATCTTACTCAACGTTATATAATAATGCTAACAATAATAGCCATACTGTGTCCAACTGTCCTGTGTCCAGCTGAATTTCTGAAGACGATTAAATATTTAGACTTTATACTTTCTTGCTTTACGTATTAAGTGATAATATTATATCATAATAATAATCGACGTAAAAATCTGAAACTCAATATATATATACATATATATATATACATAAACTGATCGTTAATACAAATACTTACATAACACACAAAACGAAACAAATAGACATACACACATCGACAATAATCAGTAAAGTTTTAGGGGATACTATTTTTATAACTTCAACGAGAATCGAATGTTTTCTGCCCTGAAGGTATCGCAGTGGGTATTCATGTTCATTCATAATGTATTCATATTCATATTAATCTGAGTTAAAAACTCCACTTGAAATTCTTTTTGTTTGTAATGACCGCAATGAGATACTTGTGTCACTTACTGTTATAAGTTAACCATTAGTAAATACTAACCGACACACGAAGTAGTTCGGCAAGTGGCTTTAACATACATCAACTTTACCAGATTCACTTAGTAGACACTAATAATTAACCTTTTTTTCTTAGGAATAAATCCTGTGTCGTGCCCCGGCACTTTATAAACATTCAAGAAACGGACACAAGAACACCCACTCATAACAACAATTCGTGGATCATACAAAGTGTTTTCTCATGCGGGATTTGAACCCACAACACTTGGCATAGTAGAGAGTGGCGTGGCAACCGCTTAAACCACTAGGTCAACCGTGCAGTCATAATGGATACATATGTGTTACTTTGTTGCATATTAAGTTCTCGATAAGTTGTAAGTAAGCTCGAAAGGCCTTGTGATTAAACTCACCAAGCAAAAAGTAAGAAAGTTATTCAGAAAGTGTCAAATATATTCAGTAAAATATAACATTTGTATGAATGGTATCCAAATACAAATTATTAATTGCCTACTAATAATTAATAATGATTATTTTTTATTGTTTATTGATCAAAAATAATAATGACAAAAAGAAAGGTTAGACATCTTAAGCACAAATTAAAAATCGAATCTCTTATGTTAATATGTATAATTTTTTATGTCGTTTTATCTGAAAGGTATAATTTAACTGTAAAGTAACACTTTCACTTAAAAATCTTCTTTTTTTTTGTACAAATGTATAGTGATTTATCATTTTTAATAATATTTTTATTGATTTAGTTTTGAACATCACTTCAAGTTAGGTGGCTTCAAGTTGCACACATCGTGATATGCAACGTACAAGGTACAACAAAGAATGTTTACACTCAAAGAGTGAAAACAGGTTGAAAAAGAGAGAGTAGTTTTGGAAATGAGGCATTGCTCCTCGACAATGTTTCCTCATTGGGCTATCTGACAATGATGACTTGTATAATTGTTGAATTTTAACAATTCTGTCGTCTCTGCTGACATCAAATTAAGCTAGTGCCTTCAAATTTAAAGTTTTTATAACTTTATGAGCTATTCTGGCACCATCAATTTAAAAAAAAGAAATACAGCTGAAGTGAGGGATGGAAAAACCACAAAACGCCTTGTACTCGGTCAAGCTAAAGCATCAATTTACATGACACGAGCAAGCATACGCCCCACAGCCTTTATTGTGCAAATAAAACAGCCTTATTGGCGCGTTATCAGCCAAAATCTCCCGGCGCTCAAGCCTCTTTCCTGGCAGAGGAAGGCCCGATTTCCTCTTCCCTCCGAGTGCGCTCGTCATATTTGGGGCGTGATGCGAATAATTTATCACTTAAGGTACCATTTCGGTGCAACTGACTCGCGATTTGTGAGGTATGGCTCATTGTATCTGAATTTCGTTGCTATTTTTCGACGTAACACGATATGTAACTTATGTAGTTTTCTCTATTTGCTACTATATTGCTGTATGATAAGCAATACAAGTGATTTATATTTCAATAGACTGATGTATTCTTTTCGACTTTAGACTAGAATGTTATGAATGACACAATATAAGAGTACTTTATTTAGATCGCCATTTTTATTTAAGGCTAGGATTTTATTGACAAGAAAGACGATATATTCTGGTTTTGTAATAGATAGAGAACACGACAGTTTAGACTTTTTTAAATTCTGTTAACAGAAAATGGCACATGATTGATACATCTTAATTATCTATTTGTTTACTTAGTTACTTCATGCATGAGTAATGAGTAATACTTGCATAGCAGATTTAATGACATTTAATTTTTCAACCAATCAACTGATTGCACACTAGCAACTACAAATGTAAATAGAGAATATATTTTACAGAATGGGCCAAGAATTCGTGAACATTTGAATCTAACATCCCGCCGTGCAAACAAAAGCCGTGCGGGGCGCGGTTAGAGATATGACTACTAGCTCGTTTCTCGGTATTTTTGTCATAATGGATCACTTCACGGGGCCATAGCGCGCTTACTGTGTGAAACAATTTTATTTAAACAACAGTTCGCTTATTACAGTGCGATGCTTATTTCGCGTTGAATACGATTTATACGATTTAAATCAGTATACGAGTGCTCCTTTGACAAAGAAGTGGGTGAAGAAGTTTGAAGAGACGGGATCTACGCTAAATGTGAAGCAAACTGGAGGCCCAGGGACTTCTTCGACCAAAGAGAACGTGCAGCAAGTTGCCGCTTCTGTTCGACTTAATCCAGAGTTATCGATGAGGTAACGTTCGGCTGAATTAGCTTTATCCCGCACAAAATTATGCCGTACTTTGAAATAACATTAGAAATTTCATCCACATAAGATCCAGATATTGTCACAACTAAAACCTAATGATTTACATGTGCGTAAGTCGTATACCGAAACAATGTTAGAAGGATTCAATAATTTTGACATCTCATTTTCTGACGAAGCCTATTTTCACCTCAACAGACATCTAAACAAACAGAATTGTAGGTATTGCAACAGTAAAAATCCCAAGGCTACCCACGAGGGAAAATCTCTAAACGAGAGGCCACTTCATTCTCTCAAGGTATGGTTTGCAATTTCAGAAAAAGTAATCAGAAATATCCTACTTTTTCGAAGATTTTCGCGGCCGTTAATTCTACTGAATATGTGAAAATGTCACGGGAGTTCTTGGGACCGATGCTACTGGAATTGACTGGCTATAATTGTAACACATGGTTTCAATTAGATGGAGCCACTTGTCACACATCCAATGAGTCCCTGCCGGTGGTCATAGACATGTTACCAGAAAAGCTGATTTTCAGACGAGGCAACATTTCATGTCCACCCAGAAGTCCAGATCTATCTGCAGCAGACTTATTTTTATGGGGTTATTTGCAGAATCGTGTCTACATCAATAAACCAAATACTCAGTGTCAACTAAAAGAAAAAGTCAGCGAAAAGATGTCGGCGATCTCGTGGTCTCTTTACTGACGAAAATTTATATTTAGACGATGTAGTTTTTAAAAAATTAATTTCATCTTATTAGCTTTCTTGTGAATAAGTAATTTTTGTAATATATCAAATGATTTTCTTTTTAATGATTTTTTAAATGTTAACTAACTCGTGGCCCACCCTGTATAACTTTAGTTTATATATTTGGTGACTACAACATACATAATTAAAACAAAAGAGAAGTTACGGTAAAAATTAATAAACCATGTCAGTTTCTGCTCGTGTCTGAGTGTCTATCATTTATTAAAGAGTAACCGTGAGTGCGGGATCGGGCCGCTAACAACAAGGTAGATTGTTTGTGAAGAGACACACACTGCCATTCTGTTTATATAGTTATAATTTTAGTTTCAAAACTCGTTACTGTTGAGGTAGGAGTTAGCTAGTTGTCGCTGAAATTAGGCTTAAACAAGTTTTCAATTTTATACGTAGGTTTATACTGGCTTACTGCTCTATTATTTAGGGACAAAGATATTTAAAGAAAATCGGTTTGATGTATTTTTCAATAGGCGTCTTTTTGTTACTCTGATGTAGGAGCTATAATAGTATTATAGTTTTATATAAGTTCAGTAGTTTTTGTGTGAGAGAATAACAAACATCTGCACATCACAGAAACTTTCACATTTATAGAATTAGTAGGAATTAGTGTTTGTTTACTTCGTGTGTTATTGTAATTGGAATTAGTAAACCTTTCTTATGGTAATTGCAGATAACGAGTGAAACCGACAGAGTGGCGTGTAATGGTAGAAGCCTATGTCCAACAGTGGACTGTAATAGGCTATTGATGATGATGATAATGGGTAAACGAATCACCGGATGGTAAGCACCCAACGTCGCCCATGGACACTGCAACTCGACAAGTTTGTTGTTGCATTTTAAGTACCTCGATCTACAAATCAGAGAGAGAGAAACTTTGGCTCCCGTTACCTCACTCAGTTGGTAAAAATCGATGAAAAGTATTTAAATATTAGCTTTCTGTAAGGTCCTGGTTATTATAATGATAACGCAGAGATTTTCGGTTAACGACTGACATGTTTATTACCGAATACAACTAGTACACATTTCTTAGGATAGATGGGGTTTTTATCGATATATTTTGTTACCATATGAAATAATTACAACACTGGTATCACGCTAGTCGAACCCATTTGATCCAAACGTGGTTCTTCTACGTATTATGTGTGAACTGAGTTAACTAAAAATAATTAGAAGAATAAACAGTTTTACATATTATATGAGGAATTGAATATTTTAATTGAATGATTAACTTTATAGAAAAGAGTTGTTTAGATGTTTACTGAATTATAACAGCCGAAAATCCCATAAATTTATGTTTTTTTTACAGTAATTTATTAGGTGATTTTGTTTTGTGAATTTAAACATCAGCTAACCCATGTACAGGCTACTTACGTTGCACAAACTTGCACTCTGACATTTGGCAACTTAAGCGAACAGTTCTAGATGCCAATTCTCAAATCTTCTGTAAATTTCACCAGAGCCATAAATCTATTTTTTTAACAAGAGTAGGACACGCCGAAATGTCTTACTCTTATATTTTGTGACACTGTTTGCAACTGACCTCAAAAAACAGAGAATTTCAGTTTTTTCTTTATGTTTCTTATCCGTGTGGTAACTGGTTAAAAGCACACAGTGTAACCACTCCTATTCCCACGGGTGTCATAAGCGATGAACTAACCAAAGATACTAACTACGCACTGGACAACATCACTGCAAAAGAAGGAAAAACTGAACAAGCTCTATACCAACACATCTGGCTAGCGTTATATAATGGAAGGAGAGGGTTATGTCCAGCAGTGGACTGTTAAAAACTGTTGATGATGTGTGTGATGTTTCTTACATATAAAAATATGTATACATGCAATATATATGTATAGAAAATTGAATACAGCAAAGTAAAATAGAAATACATATATTTTTGCTTTTCTATTTTTAAACAGTTTTAGATATTTTTTTTTATTAAAGTTTAGTACGTTGAAATAAAATTCGACTAAACGTTAAGGGTAGAAAAAATAAGGAATAAAATATGTCATAATGACGTCCATAACATTTTTTGATTGTCAAGTATCAATATATATGTATAAGTATAATGTGTTAACTTGCGATAATTTGGTTGCACAACTGTGCGCGCCCATCGAATTCTCATGACACACAGATACATGAAGTTCAATGCGCGGTTGGTAATACCATGCCATACACTTTGATAGATCATTTGAAATCACGCAATAATTTGTGATTATAAACAGAAAGAGTTAAACAATGTAAATAAAAGATGGTATACCATTTTTCACATCACATACATTCTGTGACATCTCAATACTTGCATTTTATGTAGATTTTTTGTTTTAATGACACATTTAAGTAAATTATGAAAAACGTTACAAACGTATATTGGTAAGCAATATAAATCTATCTTAATTTTCTATTTCCGATTTTCAACGTCCTAGAAAATATTTACTATGTGAACACAATACGAACACGTAACACTCGTTCTGTGTTCAATGTAATGTTGCGAGTGAAATAAATGAATGTAATGTACATACATTTAATATACATAATGTACATATTCATGTAAATGTCTGACATTAAATTTTACATCTATGACTTCTCAATTTCATGTAATTGACACAGGAATAAAGTTGAAGTCTTTAAACAGACATATACTAGATAGGGTCGGTAGATATATAAATACTATAGAAATTATCCCATTCAAACCGTTAGTTTTGAGATAAATATCTAAATCTTGTAAATCCAAGCGTAATGACTGTAATTGTTCTAAATAAGTGTAAAGCGAAGAGTATTCTCTTCCAGTATGTTAATCCCATATATATGCGTTTTAAAGACTTGGATCTTCTGCACAGGTCTAGTCAAAAAATTTGCTAACGGTTTTTCATTCGTAGTGACCAATAATTATTTCAAAATTAAACCATCAAATGGTAAAATAAAAAAACACTTATTTATAGATGTTCTTTTTCATTAAAACCAAAAGAAATGAAATTGTGAAACATGATTCTTTATAGTGAGCGAACATTTGAGGCATTCAATTTTCTCGAGCTTGAGTCGGCAATAACAATTGCAAATACTATTTTGTTCGTCCAATAAAAAACTGCTCCTATCTCCAACGTTGTGATTAAGCTTTCGCTTCTAAGTTGACCTTTTGTAGCGAGAGCTTTTAGAAAATTCCAGTATTTCTCCGAAGTAATATTGTTAGCCGGTCGAATGGTTGATTTCTTTATTTTTGCACTGTTCGTCATTTCTAACACTTGTGTATTACATTTTTTGTGTTTCGAGATATACATTCTATTTTTTTACTTCTTTGTCTATTGAAAAACCTTAAGCAAAACAAGTTTCTCTCTTAAAAAGCTCCAGTTTCTTAGTAAAATATTTCTACCACGTTTACATAGTTTTTTTGCCAGATGTAGGGATATCCCAGGAGGGGACGCTTCATAACTGTGAGATAATTTATCTTATTACATCATTCTCCAGAGTGACAATCTTGCCGAAAATAAAGTATAAATTATTCAAAGTAATTCAAGTCTCTGTCAGGGATGTATTTCTGTAACAAATTAAGAATACCGTTTTGTTAATTATAGTAGATGCGTTTCGAATGATGTGACCCTGTAAATGAAACTAAACGTTACTGAGCTCATCACAAAAGCCCAATAAGGAAAAAGAACCTCTCAGTCGTGAGTCGATGACTTTATTCATTGGGACTTTAACAGTTTTCTGCTTCAATAGAATTGAGTCTACAGCGCCTGTCAATATTAATTAGGTAAAATATTTTAAAACAAGTCTTGATTTAGGTGAATATTTGACGTGATTTATGTAAAACTTAAAGTGTTCACCTATTAGTCTAGGGTAGGTCTACGGTATATTATTTATGTAAATTAGTGATTTCTATTAAATAAATTAATGTAAGAGTAACTCTTGGAAATGTTAGAACAATATATAATAACATATAATTAACAGCTCGATGTCTGTACATAAAAGATATTAAAGAAAGCTTTAACATAACAATTTTTAGAATTTTCATCAGTTTGTCTGTTTGTCTGTGTATTTGTACGTGCTAATCTCAGAAGTGACTTAACTTGGATGCGATTTTCACAAATATATTGTAATAAACTTTACTAAACATTGAGTGTATGTTTTATTGGAATCGACAATTAAATGTTTTTCCATCAGGCAGAGTAAAGTCACTTTGGTAGACTTCTATAAAAAAGAAAAAGTATAATAAATAAGAAGAAAATTTTAAAAAATGCAAAACGTCCGAAAAGTAACAGTTGTTTATGTTTTGTGTGTTAATTATCTTAAATTATCTCTTCAAATTAAATAAAAAGGCAAATTATTTTCGTTATAAAATTGCCAGGATAACGAAACTCTTTATTTCGATGTACACACACGATGTGCGATGTAAAATCACTTAAACATTAATTTCATTTTTATGTTCATTTTAGCGAAAAAGAACTGCTATTCTGTCTTAAATATAAAAAACTAGATATGAGTACATGGTGCCGTAGATTTTAGTATAGACTAGTTTTTGCCTGCTTGCGCACAAGGAAAAAAGCAATGTTAGTTTATTGTTCGATACCAAATACCATGCCACAATCAGTAATTACACTTCGAATACTTCTTACGATTTCTGTACTCCACATAATTACATCACAAAATGAAATAAACCAAACTCAGATTCCACATAAACGATATGAAATGAAACCAAACTCAGATTCCACATAAACGATATCAAATGAAACCAAACTCAGATTCCACATAAACGATATGAAATGAAACCAAATCTCAGTTTCATACTTTATGTTCTTACTTAACTCGTTATGTTCATCTTCACCCTTAATTATACCATTATCTGTACATCCAAGCTCTATTTCGGCGTTACTCATTACAGCTGGTGGAATCAGATTTACATTTCCTTATATACCACGGCCACTACTCGGGACATCGCTAAGAACTTTCCACATAAAGCTCCAGTGAATTGCGAAACCGCCGCTTTAAGTATTTCCGAACGCTTTTAAGCTGTATTGAAAGGTGGTTTTAAATTTATTAGTTTTTTCCCCTTTTATATACTTATAGATAAAGGGATACTTATAAATATTGAACGCAATAATAACATCTTTATTTATTTGTGTGTCAAATGTATTTGTGTAACATGCTTTGTTAATTAGCGTGAATTGAAAAGTCACAGGTCAGACATAGAGGTACATGTGTCTGATGAAATCATTTTCAATTGCTTTAGTAGTAAAAGGTAATATGGCTTCCTCTCGATCTTTGTTACGTTGTTTTCGTTTTCCATTTTTAGTAAAACCTATTTTGGCAAATAATAAGTCGCAAAGGCGGCGCTATTTTTTATGGAATTGAATATTTACTTTTTGTTTTATGATTCATACAATATGTTCGGGCATTTGTAATACATGACCAAAGTAAAACTTGTTGAATATCTTTGAACCACAATAAACACTTGTGATATGATGAAGAAAATATTAAAATATGTGTATACACATAAATACATTTATTTTAGCTAAATCATTGAGTAGTTCTAAATCTCATTTATCATAGAAATAAAATATTTGTTACTCAAATTTAATGAGACTGAGCTTTCTTTTTGTAAAAAATCTTGCAGCCGTGAAATATCTCATAATTATTAAGGCTGTTTATGATGGGTAGGGCCTCAACTTGTGATGGTTTAAGCTACGTGAATGGAAATAATGTTAGATCGCATTCAGCTCCATTATCGACCTTTTTACCTTGCGCGGAAGCGTGGGAAGTCCTTACTATCTGTGCTACTCATTTCAGATAATGAGTTTTGGGTTTTTTTACTTTTTGATGAAACTATTTGGACTGCTGTCGTCGCAATTCTATCTCCTGAATGACATTAACTTCGAATCTTTTTTAGCTAGTAGTCAAAGGACCATAACTTGGAGCCACCGTCTAGCACAAAGACAAAAGGAAGTGTAATGATTTTGACAGTATGTGCGTATAATGTGTAAGTAGCGCTAATAAGTGCGCTTTTTTTTGTGCTTTATTAGTTAATTTGTTTCCTTTACCTACATAAACCTTTGTAATCACTGTTTGTATGCTTTTTTTAATTCTTTTTGTAATAAGCATGTTGTGGTCTCCCATAATTGAGGAAGCATATGACACGCAATCTTAGTTGTATTTTATCTGATAGCATGTAAAGTGTATTCCTTGTCGGAGATCCATTATAAATAAATAAATAAATAAATAATGTGTACTCCACTGTATAGCCCAAACTAACAAATCCATTTCAATGAATATGGTGTCAATAGACTTGTAACACTGGCCTGAGCGATATAAGCTATATAAATTTAATAAGAAAAGTATATGACGGAATTTAAACTCTAATTCTGACCTCGAAAAGCATTGTTTAGTATGAACAGAAAGGTTTTGGCGAGCACTTTTTTAGGTAGTAGAGCCACGCTGATTTCAACACGAACGGGCTGGCTCGACTGGGGCAGTACTACAGCGCCAACATCCGTGCTGTCGTGTTTCGTTGGTGAGCGCTAGACCGGAGGCCCATTGATGCAAGGGTGACAGTTATCGTGATAACTATGTGAGGTTTACACTGCCACGATAACTGTCATGCTTTTTACGTCCCCAAGCGGGGTGTGAAAAAGCGTCTCACTAGGCCGCCATAGTATGGGTCACCACACTGCATTGACTGCATTTGCAATGAGTGTGGTGACCACAACTCTTTGGATTCTATTCATGCTTTCCATCAGGCAGAGTAGAGTCACTTTGGCAGGCTCTTCATATAGAACATATATTGAGCACAAATATGTAAGTATATCATACCAAAGTATATCTTTGACTTAAATGGCTTAAAATGTGATCGTACAATGGCGTGCGGTACTGACGTTTCAGTTATTTACTCGTTTAAGTAAATAACAAACCAATATTACGTTACATTATTAGATCATAAAGGTTATATGATTATAAAACAGAAAACAAAAAGCATAATAAACTAAATCATGTATTCATTTATAAAAAAATGTAAACGAAACAAATTATCAGCACTTGAATATGATGTAGAAAAGGGAAATAATTAAATAAAAAAAGTTTAAAAACTACAACCTGACTAAATCAAAAAGGAAACCAAAAAGGACGCAACTAGAAAATAATTCAGATAGAAATTCAGGAATATATAGGCACAAAAATGGTCAAGGTTGAGCCGCGGTCGCACCCACTGTATACCTACCGTGCCTGTTTGATGGAGGTGTTCCTGGCACCCACATCATCACTGTAGGTATACAGTTTCGTCCTTTTTAGACCCTTTTATTACTCATTTGGGTTGTAGTTTTTTAATGTTTAATTTTCTTTTATGAATTTCTCAATTATTTTAATCAAGTAGGAGCTGAAAAATAACAAAACATTTTAATTGTTTGAAAGAAGAGAAATAAAACAATCTGAATATTGCAGAATAATGTTTGTTTTTCTGTTAGTTCTATCTTTATAGTTAGATTTGTATTTTTGTGTGTTATAATGGGAATGTATTATATATACAAATTAAAGTTCAATAATAACCATGTTTGTTCTTATAATTGATAGACAAATATTTCACAGTTTAATAGATCGTCCTTCAATATATAACTATTTTTAAAAGTACAATTTCACAGCTAATGTATTTTAAAAGAACATCGTCGACACGTAAAATCTGACGCAACATTGCTCCAGGAAGTTGTTAACGGGCGCGTGTACACCATGTAGAAGATTGTAGCGAGCAATGACGCGATAAATTGCTTGTCCATCTCACCAGACTTCGCAACAACTAACCTCGAGTAATAACGTGCACTCACCAGAATAATTCGACTACAATGTTTGTAAGATTATACACTCTGTTACGTACTAGCATGGCCAGAGCTTTCTTGCTAACGTGAGGCCTATGACCAGCAGTGGACTGTTAGAATCTATGGGTTACGTTTAGATTTGTATCAAATACCAAAACCTCGTATGGTATTTCTAAGTAGAGGCCTATGTTTAGTAGAGGTGTATAAAAGACTATTGACTAATGAATAATGTCAGCTGGCAATACTTGTTGAATAATAAGAATGTTTGATTACAACACCATATTTTGTTAAAAAAACAGCAGCTGCAGCAACGTGATCAAACTGGTAACACTCGAGATTTACGACGTTTAGTTATAACAAGCATAGAATGAAACGTAGAAATCAAATAAAGTATAAAATAAATATTAATATTAGTGCACTAGTTTAATATCAATAGATAAATAAATATTATATTGTTATATTTAAAAACAGAAGTGTCAAATACTCAAGATAACAAAAGCAACTTTGATGTTAATGGTCATAGATGTGCCAAACATATTTTGCACTGAATAATAAGAGTAAAAGTAACCAACGGACAATTATTTATATAAGTGAAAGAGGAGAGAAACTTTAAAGTAAACGTTATATTCTTGATTACGTTCTGTATAAACAGTACTTGTGAGTACATTAAGGACTATTATAATGCTTCTCTGTTCATATAATTTCTTCTCAACGTAATACGTTGGTTGTTGCAATGCTATTGAGGAGAAACAGTTTTCATGTTCCTCCTACACAAAGGAAAGATCCTCCACCCAAGCGAGGTGATCATACCATGCAGGCTGTAGCCCAACCGTTGATGTCAAGTTATGAAAACGCAGTTTGGTGTATTTTCAGTGGATGGCCCCCTAGGCATAGAAGTTACCACACTGTTTACGACCATGTTATCATTTACATGCATAGGTTAAAGTTGTCTGGTTCACTCTCAACTCTACTGACTTTTGTCAGAGGTCTTCTTACTCTCTTTACTCTAACGGTTGGACAAAAACTTGATTTGATAAAATAATATATTTTTCGATACCAAAAATAACAGTGTTTCACCAATAATCATGATACACTGCTATACAATAGTAGCCAAGGAAAATAAATGAAATAATTATTCTGTACCTTGTAATGACTTTGAATGTAGTAAAAAAGTCAACCAGCTGTTAAACTAAAAGATTGTCTATCAACTTAAAACGCTTTTAATGTATTTCAAAAGCGATTTCTGAATTTTTCAAAACCATGGCTCCTATTTTTAAATACCTTTGTATCCATAGTATGATATAATATCAGGGATTTCGAAACTGTAATATTTTCCTTGTACACACTTTCTTCAGTTGGAAATTTCTCTCTCCCGAGTAGAAAATTATGAGCCACTTTGTGACCTTTGACGGTTCAACCTTCTAGACAGTTTGGTTGTCATAAATTATCTGACGTCAAAGGTCCGTTGTGAATGTCCTATTTGCTTTGAACCTTTTGGGCATGGCTTTTTTTTGTCGCATTTTAGCTGAATATGTCTATACCGTAATATCACATCATGACTGAATTTCTTCGGAGAATGAGGGCACTACTTACCCGAGCTCAACATCTGTCAATTTCAAGTCACTCATAAATGAACTACGACCTACATAGGTCTGGGTTTTATTTTCGTAAGGGATTTATCGTTAGGCAAGCTTTTGAAAAACAACAATTTCAAGGCGTCTAAAATGACTTTTGTGTTAAGAAGGTTTAATTTCAAAATGTAATAGCTCGTGGAATAGTTATGGTTTAGCATATAAAGGCAGGCGCGTCCAGAGTGATAAGCTGTTAGGTCATTATTTCATAGCTTTACATTTACAGTCTTTCATAATCTATTGCTGACTTATTCTTTTAAAAAAGGTTTTGACCTAATGTACCGTTGGCTAGACGAGTTGGTATGAGATTGGTTTCAAGTTTTCCTTTTCTTTGCAGTAATGAAGACTTGCGTAGTATGTTTCCTTAGTCGGCTCTTACGACACCCCTGGGATGAATAGATGTGTTGACACTTTGTACTCTTAATTTGTCACCACAAGGAAATTTCTATCTTCTTGTGAACGAAATTATCAGAAGTTGAGCCTCCTTTGTAATTCAGCAGATGGATACTCAATAAACTAACATCATACTGAAAACAAATAGATTTTGTCTCGTAATTAATTGTACCCGAGTCAACAGCTAACCATCTCGTCCGTATTATCTCCGAGTTTCAAAAGCACCCTAAAGTTTATGCATCTATTTATTTATTGCGTCACAAAACAGTAGTGCAACAACCACGCGAGCTTAATTTTCGTTTTTAATGGTTCCGTGAGGCCAGGAGCGTTGCCGCAGTTTTAATGATGTCATAAAGAAAGTTTATAGTACGCTTATCACGCCTGCCATCGGCCACTGCCGACCTCGCATTGCTCTTAGATTGCTCCCAGGCATAGTTAAATTGTTTTATTATGTTTGAGATGTCAAGTCGTTTCTCAGTCTGCTTCGTTTAAAAGGGATATAATTTACTTATAGTGCGAACAACTGGCAAGTCCTTATATTATACTATATATATATTAGTATATATAAATATGTATACTAATATAATTGAATCAATATTATTAATATGAATTTTATTATTTATTTTGTTTATGTAAAACGTTAAGTTCACCTATGCCACTCTATATTTCTGCGTGCACTTCTCCCTCAGAATTAATCTACCTAGTATATTAACATCGACAAAGTGTAATTATTCGAAATAATATATAGTGTTATTTAATTATAACACAATATTTAGGCAAAAAATGCGATTCTTATTTCTGTCGTACAAACGGACATTTGAGTTTGTTTGTCCTTACGACCGTCTATCTTCAGATTTCTGTGAGCTGCTAGTCTCAGTTCCTTTTCTTATCCGATTCTTCAGATAGCAATTAAACAGACTTTCGTCTTCTGTTACGTTTTCTGTAACTATTTTCCTATTTACTACTGGCATCAAATAGATTCTCAAACCACAGGTTGCTGGGGTGCTACGATTACTTTAATGCAGTGCAAAGACGAAGGATCGGTTCACATAAGAATTTTTAGAGCCATTGAGGTTAGAATACCGTAATGTATAAAACAGAAATAAAATACTACATTAATTATATGCATATGATAGACACATAGACATTTCGAGTGAGTTTGCTCAACGATTCACGTAGGTACTGCCTGGCCCTGAGCTCTCCGAGACTGGGCAAAACATAATACTAGAAGAAACTATCAATTGAGAAGACAATTCGTCTTCAGAACCTGAAATGTCAGAGGACTGGTAGAAAGACACAAGCTAATGCTATGCAAGATAACAATAGCAAGAATCAGTGAGACACAATGGAAAGGAAGCGGTCATTTTGACTCTGCAAATTTTATCTCGTTTTTCAGGGATGGTAATAACGATTCCAAAGATATGGAATGTGATAGTACCCTACTCAATAAGTAATAGGCTTGCATTAGTAAAACTCAGTGCATCAACGACTCTTCTGAATGTTATACGATCAAGACTTCTTGCAGTGATGAGTCAGGAGATAGATGGATTCTATAAAGATCTTGAATGTTCTCTAGCTCCAACGTCCAACAGAGAGATGCTTTCTGTTAAGACAGATATTAACGTCAAAGTAGAAAATATTACTATGGATGATGGAATTCGTAACATCCTTGTAATATATGATCTTGACGTTAGAAATAATAGAGGAGACCGCTTGATAAAACTCATGACCAACAACAAATTGATCATTCTTAACAGTGTTTATATAAAACACTTATGTATTTGGACATTCTATGGTAATTTGTGTCGTTACTAAATAGATTACATTCTAATAAGATCAAGACGGGGAAGCTTCGAAAGCAACACACATCATCCTTAACGAGTTCCATTTTACAACATGCAATATTTTTATGCTTTCCATAAAAATGTGATATTTATGGATGTGAAAAAAGCTTTTCTTTATTATGATGTCAGTTATATTGACCTTCGGAACCTTTACAAAAATGGACTCCAAAGATCTGATTTACCTAAATTCAAGAGGAAAGTAGAATGTTTAAAATTCGTAATAGCGCTATGGATACCCACAAAGTGAGGGATAACGCAATCAATTACGTTAATATTGTCTCTAGAAATATTATGTTTCCATTTTTATATGTATGAGTATTAGGAAAAGAAATTGCGGCTAGTCGTTGAATTTGGGTGAAATAGGACCTGCTGATGTTAGGAACCAGTTCAGGAGTAATATTGTATGTCCAGCAGTGGACGTCTCTTGGATGAGGTGATGAAGACAAGATCGATTGATTTTTATTGATACTTTTCACTCCTCGAACAGGAATGTCCGTTGAGTCCCAAATCGAGTCATTAATAAAAATAAAATTCCACTTATAATTCCAATATTAAAGTTCAAAAATAATATTCATAATTAATTCTTGAAGCGAAGTTTCTGTTATTAATTAAAATTGTACATCGGTAGACCTTTTTAATATTTATTGCTAATATTTACCTTTTAATTAATTTTTTAATCTGTTCCTTTTCCATTAAAAGCCTTCATTTTATATCCTGTTGCGGTTTAACCCTAACGAGTTACGAAAATAAGCCCATTACGAATATTCTGTTTATACATAAATGTAAGTCACCTCTTATTTTGCTACCCTAATTTATTACTTCCGAAAATAGGGTTGAAGTAAATGTGAAAAACACACTGAACAAAAAAAACAACTATTTTTCTATATAGTGCAGTAACCGTGTTCCCCATACTGGTCCTGGAGAGAACACTCAATAGACGTCAGCTCACTGGCACTCTTAAGTCGTTCCCTGTTTGTCCCCCTATCAGGCTATATAGTAATCTTCAAGCGTGATCTGAGTGTTTAACTTTGTATTATATAAGAATAGATCCACCATCCATCACCCATATATTCAACATTCTTCAATTACAATATAACATTAAATACAAGTACATGCATATAATGTTACAGTATTTAACAGATGTTGAATAGATGACCAATCCATTGACCAAAATTTTCAATCCATTCAGTGATTGAATGGCTCTGCTATATTCGAAGCTAGCTAAAGCGCAAAAATCCGTACTGCTGAGTGAACCAGCCATTAAATACACATTTATTGTGAATTTATAATATTTGTCTGCTCGGTCCTCCCGATACTGCTATATACGGAATATAATATTCCGAAAAGGTTTCGAAATTGATTTTACTAAAAACCGTCTATGCCTTTTAGGTTGAAATATATCAAGTGGAAAAAGATGGCAATTGAAATAACAATGTCAACAGTTTATAAAATAACAGGTAAGCTTAATGTTTCGGTTTAGAATTTGACTGCCGAGTCAAATTAAGAAAGTAGTGTTAGTTACACCACTTATAACTCGAGAACGGCTGAACG
The DNA here is from genome assembly GCA_949316085.1 of Hypercompe scribonia. Lineage (NCBI taxonomy): Eukaryota > Metazoa > Arthropoda > Insecta > Lepidoptera > Erebidae > Hypercompe > Hypercompe scribonia. Next base: position 490,460 of record OX438976.1, on the reverse strand, counting down.
GATTTAGCTGAAAATTTGTGGGGTGGTTGCTTAGAACCAGGAGACGGACATACGATATTTTTTATCGTGTTCGACCGCGTTCCAGTCCAAAATGAAAAATCTGCTTATTTATTGCCTCTAAGGCGGAACAGAGTTCACGTAGTAAGCTAGCATTTGCTAAAATTAAAAAAATATAAAAATTTCGGATCTACTTTTTTACGTTCTTATTGCCTCATTAGTTTTATAAGATCTATATAATAAAATTACAAATATTATGCCGCTCATGGAAACGGTTGCATTCAACTATATAGCTATCTTCTCTCTCACCATGATATGAATTGTACAGTATATAATTAATATTCACATGAGCCTCTGGCAAATGTAATTACTAGCCTAATGCTAAAATTTATTAATGGCTAGCTTATAATTTCAATTGCATTAGCATGAATTGTGTCACTTAATCCAAGTATCCACTATACCACTGACTGTAGTAGCCTTAAAAGTACCTCTTAAAGTAGTACCTGTGAAAGTACCTCTTAAAAAAGGTAACAGAACTTTACGTTAATATGAACGACATTTAAAATAAAAAGTTCAAGTACCACAAACAAATATATCTATGTTTACGTTTTTTAATAATATTTTAAGCTAAAAAGAATCTGTGTATAAGTAGACACCTTTCGCTTTTTCCTAAAAATATGCTTTTAATAACATGACGCTTTAATAACGATAAATATTTTTCCTTCAGTATAATCTAACAAAACCAATAAAGATGAACGTTTTCAATATTTGGATCTTAGAAAATAAATTCAAAATATAGCTTTATACAAAACGCTCATTATGGCTCAATCAGTTTTTATAGGACTTTTTGTTGTTTTTTTTCTATATTAACAATTTAGATTCAAGAATTAGACTGCCTCTCTTAAGTTCACTCATTGAAGTTGGAAGATTCAAACCCCGAATAAGATCTAATGAGCTTTCAAGCGGTTCGCTACTTTGTACCAATTAGTTTCTATCGACTTCAAATGAGAAGGCTTACGTATGTTGAGTGATTCTTTGACATTTTTAAGCCAGTATTTATTATTAAAATTGTACTGTATCAGAGAGTTTCAGGGCAATCTCGCATATCTTTCTATATGATTTATAATTAGTTCATCAGTATAGATGACTCAAATAATTATCTGTGGAAACATTCCCAAAATAGCAGCAAAAGTGATTACGTTGACAACCAACATGTAACTTATAAATACACTATCTGAGTTAGAGCCCATGATTTAATATGGATGTTAAATCAATACAAAATTACAGATAAGTACCACAAGCACTTATATATTACAAATAATAATAATTTTCAGTTATAACACTAATAACTACTACAACAACGTCGCACTAGGCTGCCATTATGTGGGTCACCATACTACGTTGTCTGCATTCACAATAAATATGGTGACCACAGCTCTTGGATTATATTCCTGCTTTCCATTAGGCAGAGTAGTCACTTTGGCAGGCTCTTAGAATAACATAAAGAAATATCTTCTGTGATAATTCTGTGTCCAGTGTTAACAAAGTTGTTATGATTCTTTAAATTAAAAAGCAACTTTAAGATATTTAGTTTTAATAGTCGTACTATGTTTAAAATTGTCTACGATCAATAATATATTGCGTACGATGTTTCTAGTCACAGCAACTGAGCTGAGAACCCCCTTTATGTTGATAGTTGTCTAAAACTAGCTGTCCTACGCCAAAGTCACTGTGCCCCTCAAAAGAAAAAAAATTGCCGTGTTTTCGTAACATTTTTCGTTGATACTTAGTTCCTATTAGTGGTGGCGTGATATTGTATTAAGATAAATCAACTATTCAACACTAAAATATATTTAATTTGAATCAGTATTGTCTGAGATTATTGCAACCAACCAAACAATCTCTTCAGCTTTATAAAACAGTACATACCATATGGTACAAATAAACATAAACTTTAAAATTTACCAAACTTCTTTTATAATATAAGAATATGAAACGTCCAACTGAAGGTCTCATACATGCAGTGTTAGATTTTATTATAATTACTGGCGTTAGAACTAAGGCGGTCACAGTAGGCTGATCGAAACTTTAGGAATTCTAAGGTATGTTAATACCCGTTGATTTTGTTGAATCCAGTACTAATCAAATGTTCTAAAATAAGTATTTGATGGCATTGTACCTGGTCTGAGTCTGAGCGTGGAACTTCACAATCCAATACCTTAACTCCTTCACCGCTTTTAGTACGTAGGTACATAGAGTTCATTTCAGTTCATACGTTTTACATAACTGGGTGTTATGGTACAAAATATCGTCTTGTAAGCAAAAATACGGATAGAAATATTCTGGGTTCACGCCAAATTGTTATTTCAGAGTTTCATATGTGAGAAAACATTTTGATGTTGATAAGTGAAAAGAAATCGTAAAGAAAATATTCTAAATATTACTGTCTTTATCGAAACAAATCATAACCAATATGTAAGATGCACGATCCATACCGTTACACAAGTAGAAAATATTTAACTATAAATATAATTACTCCTAAGTACGTGTTGTCGATTTGACATTAATGGAAAATGTCCAAAAGAAATGTATATTTTCCTCGTGACTGAAGCTCACGACACCTTTCCCGATGTCTGGAAAACTTTTTCAATCGTTTTTCAATAAAAATATAATTAAAGCCGTTAATTCAATATTGAAAACTTTATAAGAGGAAAAAGTAATACTAATAATTTCCAGATATTTATTAAATATTAATTAACTTGGCTTTGAGCTCAAAAGAGATGAAATAGTTTGAAGAATAAGAAACTTATGTCATTGTAGCTCTTTTAACGGTAATCGTCCAAGGGTAGTCTTATAAGATACATAAAGTTTGGTGCTCGCTTGAACTGTGCCGAGTGTGTAATGTCTGCAGGGGAGGCATAACCCAAAGCTTATCTGCGGCGGTCGGGCGCCGTGCCCACATCCACGGAGGCTCGCATCCGGCCTCGTAGTAGATCAACTTATCACATCAAACATTCACTCGACGGCTCTTAACAACTCACCGAACGGCGACAGAGCCATACACTAAATAATACATGACCCACCTCGAGCGGCAGCATCTCTCCGAGGCAGCACCGATTTATAATTCACTCGACACTAGCATTCTCAACACAAACACAGAAACACTTCACGTCACAGGTGTTCGTCCGAATCGGGTCGGATCGCACGGCGGAGTGTACGAGCTCCAAACACGCGTTAGACCAGCAGGAAGACGACGTCCGAGCGATGCGGCGGGTGCCGCGCGACTAGCGGCCCAGCGCGCACCCCGCACTTGCGTTCCCCGTACACTTTTCTCCAAAGTTGCTACGGTGTAGCCTCGTAACTATCTCATAGCACCGTAGAAGTTAACATAATATTCGTCGTGATTTCACAATTACATATATTTCTATTCCAAACATTTGTCTATTATCATTACATAACGTGTTCTAATCAACACTATCTCTCTTATGAATAGATATTGAAAACATTAAAATCACTCTAGTGCAACAGCAATGTTATTATTATTTTCTAATGCTTATCAAAAATTGGTCACAACGTTAAATATTTCATAAAAAATAATGTGCCCTTGGGAATCTGGTAGTTTGTATGTATGATAAAGAACGAATGGAAATTGAGGCAAAGAAACGGATAGAGTGAAGAAGGAGCCCGTATTTTTTTTCATATATCTGGAAATGGTTTCAGCAAAGACAACTCATTACAAAAAAAAACAAATGTTAAGTTGACAGCATAGAAGCGAATTTAAATGATCTGGCCAGAAACATAGTAATTTCAACTTAACTAATGTTATTTCACGCAAAAAAAGGTCTTATTACATTGCTAAATAATTTTAGCAAATTTTTTTACGCAACAGAAAAACAAGAAATTGTAAGGTAGTTGTGAGTTGATAGGTACATTTACAATTTATCTTTTAAAAAGTGTACCTTCTGAAGCGAGGAGGACCACAGTAATGTGAGCGGGAAACTCGTTAGCCAACTAAAGTTTCACCTTTAAAGTGTTTTATTAACGGACGATGGGAGTGAACAACAGCGGTTCAGATAACTTGTTCGCCTTTGTTTAGGACGTAAACGAATCGGGAGCTCGCAATCGCCCCATAAAACCAATTCTATCAAGTTGAAATGAGCCTTTTTATAAAGTCGCCTTATTGAACTGGAGCGAATTAGATAAGTTCTTTGAGCTGTTCCTTGATTCTCTCGCAATCGCTTCACCGGCCTTTTGTCCGTTACATCGAAGGATGCAGTTCCTGACAGTAGGTGACTTACGTTCTATTATAGTTTCATAAAGTATTTTTGTGAGCACAGGGTTGCCACAGCGAAGTATGGTAAATTATAAAACAACACTGCGCATAATAAAACAACGCACCAGCCCTAATTATGTCTCACACACACGCGCGCCTCTTGACGGTCTAATTGTGAACCGTGCGTACGTTTGTACGTGAACTCGGCTCGACTTTTGTCCCACTGTATGTTTGTTTATAATTTCCGAGGCACAGATTTATTTCTCTGTGGGGGTTATTCTGACTCGACATGATCTAGCACGCTTAGACACGTACACTTTGCAAAATCACTGTATACTGAATGTAAATTGATGTTTTACGTCATGTTATTTTTTTGTTTATGACAATAGAGGGCTTCGGACGACAAACAAGCTTACATGTGGGACTGTGTACACTTGACAAACGCACTGATCGCAGGTTTTATATGTACATATATGTATCAATGCTCAAGATCGAGGTTCATAAAGTGGCAGACACAATTGATGTATTTAGGGCGGGTGTGTATCAGGTGCGTCTACAAACATTGCCTAAATCAACATTGTTCGGAGAGATAGTGGGACCCAGCACTGACCAGCGGTCGTCCACGTCTGTAACCGGATCCTTTGGCTGCGTGTTTACGATAATTAGTGCTTACTTGCGATCTTGCGTCGACCTTTAGTAAATAAGAAAGATTTAAATTTATTTGTCGAATTAGTCCAGTAGCCCTATCCTGTGAGTTTACACTCGCTTGGTTTCATGGAGAGGATTTATCTCAGAAAAAGGCTTTGTAAGTAAAATTACGAAATAATTCTGATAACAGTAAGTAAATTTATACTTACATAATTCCACAATTTGTAACTTTAATTTTAATGTTCTTTTTATGTTAAAAGGATATATATATATATAGAAAAGATAGGTAGCTCGAACAGATTAGGTGGCATACGTGCCACTCGAAGTAGTTATTGAAAGAATGTTATTTTCAACAACATAATTTTCTTACCATCGCCCTATTTTATTTAGAATCGAAGTATCCGGTAATATTAAAAGGGGTCTGGTTTATTAGTTTTCATAAACACTTACTTAATGCCAATCCTCCTTGATAATGCAATGATTTTCAAACAGAATAAAGGCAAAAAGTATATAGAAGTAATGAAAACTGAGTTTCTTGAAGTTTATTCTCAGTCAGTTGCCAGTTAGCCAGCCAGAGATAACACAATTCTAATTGTTCGAGACCAATAACAGTGCGATCAAAGTCGAAACCAAAATATTAGTTACCGTTACGTTCCCTAGAGGGAGCTGTTACAACCTTAGATCGTGCTATCGTTGTGTTACACGCATTAGTGTATAAGGCCTACAAGCATTTTGTATAATGAAAACAAAACTGTAGTTTAGTACAAGGCGACAGTCAATTAAACCGTGGAGTCTTACGAACCCATAGTACAGTGCACAGTGGTTTTATTTATTTAAATCCCTACTAGTGTCGCACACCCAGCCCAACGATACCACGCTTTGTATCAAACACTGATGGAGAACGAAGAGAATAGAACTACAGTAATACACAAATAGGCTTGAGATTGTAAATATGTATTATTAGTGAGAGACAGTTTTAATGTGAACTCTCAGTCAACCCTGAGCTAGCTTTCAACTTCAAGACGAGAAGATTCTACACTTCTTTGTCGACTTATAATTCTTTTCATACTATTCAAATAAATCTAAAATTGATTTAGCATATCTATGTCATAACTTATTCCTTTGTTTATATATATATATATTAAACACACAGCAAATAAAGTAGGTGTATACAAATGAAAACTTCCAGTACTTCGAATTAATGTTAATATATAAATTAAACTAGAATGTTTAACTAACAACAAAATACAAAAAGTAATTTACGAGAACATTGTTTTTTTAATAAGGGTCTGTCGACGTAACGCTACTCTACCTGATGGAAAACATGAATCGAATGCCAAAATGGTGGTCACGAGGATAAACAACAATATTTTGAATATTGAAAGATTTCAATTGTAATCCTTACTGCTTTGATAAGCGTGTGTTATCTACATTTCTAACTTCTCCTTGCCTCTCAGGTAATCAGTAAGTAGTTTATCATTAAAAGACCTTTTCTAAGCATCGATTAAAAATATAAGTAATTATAACTTGTATTATTTATTTTAGTTATTCATTGTCTTGCTGTTATATTTCTTAAACTTTTATTATTTATCCTGAAATTGTCAATAAATATAACGATCCTTTAGACTCCAGTTTCTATTTGATTAATGAATCAAATATTTGATAGAAAAGAAACATCATGATCTCTTTATTCTACAAAAGACTTTAGTTAGAAGAAAATATTGTTCAATTTTATGAGTCGTAATATCTGACTATTACTTAAACAGTTTTTTAGGTAACAGTTTCTTTTATTCTCCAAATTAAAAATGGTAATCTCCTAATTTAAAATGGTACAAGTTCCATTTGTGCTAACTGTGATTATCTACAATTAGATGAATATAAAATATGTATTTTGTATTTTTGTAATTATGTAACATATGTGTAACATTTGTTGGTGATCTAAAATAAATAAATTATGAAAAATTGAGGGTATCTGCAAATTAGATAGCAATTACAAGATTTGGATTCAATGGTTATTATGGTGGTAGTCTGAAAGTCATTTAACCCTTAAGCCTATCTACATGTCTGGATTTATATGTGTTAGTGAAGGTATTATGTACATTTGTATATTTTCTTGCTCGCTTTGCTCCTATTAACGTACATGAGATTGTTGGTAGCCGCAAGAACAAGTTTACTAAAGTAGTAAAATATTGTAGCCGCTTCAGTTTTTAACTAAAAACAAAGAGCTGTCTTGTTAAACGAGACTGATGAGAGATTATTTCACTTACGTATCATGGAGTGCATAAGACGGAAAATTATAAAAATGATCATGAAAACTTTCACATTCATTGGGAGTCTTTTTTGTCTCCATAATCAATAAGTACATTATTGCCTTGCTGCTTAAGCGGCTAGCGTATGCAGCTGCCAATTAAGAGGTCTCGGGTTCGATTCCCTTGTGGAGCGAAAAAGAATTAATCGGTATTTTTTACAAGAAATGCTTTCTTATAAGAGCACGAAGTATGAAAGTTGGTGATATTTCTGGACCAGCCTCGGAAAGCACGTTAAACTGTGTTACCCGGTAATCAGAAAGTCAGTATCAGTAAAATATTAGGAATAATAAAACCTAGGAAGAAGAGAAATATCAATAAATATATTAATAGAAAGAGTCTAACTCTATATAAGTTAAATAACAATAAGAGACAACGTACTAGAACAAATTTAAACATGTAGCTTGAAGGGATGAAAAATATTTGTCATTGAATGTCATTTGTGAAGATATAACATTCCTATGAATGAGTGACCCCTGTTTACATATTGGACCCTTGCTCGAGCCGTCGCGTTATTACCACATATAAAGCAAATACATTCTCCAAACAAATATCTCAAATATACAAATTTTTGGCAAAATATTTTTATATACTTTAGGTTATTCGCGGTTCTGTCGTAGTAACGTTTTCAGTTACATATACTAAATCTCAACCAATTTAAAACACTGTTATTGCAGTACCATTTCTCGTTAATAATATGGTATATAACTTTGATACACAACGAAAGAGACGTCAACTAATTATCATCAACTAAATATACATACAGTGAAAATTCTCGAGTGTATTTGTATATATGTATATGCATATATATGTATATGGAATCAGCACACTGAAGTGGAAGTGGGCTGTTTATATCTCCAGGTGGACTATCACTGGAGCCGAGACATGTTAGAGTGGTGACTGCTGGAGACGTAGTGTAAAGCGTTTTAAGAAAAATGGTTGGCAGCGGATGGATACGGATTACTCAAGACCGGGATGGTAGACGTTCTTTGAGGGAGGCCTTCGTTCAGCAGTGGACGATAATGGGCTGAACTAATATACGACTTCCCAACATTATTTACTTAGGTGCGGCCCATCGAGAAACTTTCTTACCTTTTCTTTATATTAGAGAGACATGCTACCTGTTTATCCATTCTAGCTTGTTCGCTTTATCGACGATATGTAAACGATTTGAATTGCATGTTTTTTTTAAGATATACTGTAGGCTATAAAGTATACAAGATAAAGTTTCTGAAAAGTGTAACTTTACTTCGCATCTGCTCTAAATCAATGACGAAAAGAGAGGAAGATGTCAATGACCATAGATGGACAGTTTTCTAAATTATAGCCTATTAATTTTCAGTAAAAATTATCAATTTCTCTTGGTCGAATAGGCCATCCCAAAATATGACATTCAAACTATGTCATATTTTGGGATGGCCTATTCGACATTAACATAATGGATAATACATGATGTACAGTTAAACACGATGAGATTTTATAGCTGTCGTTACACAAAGAATAACAAACAAACAAAATAGAATAATAAACAAGTTACATATACAAACTCGACACTGAATTGGCGGGTACAAGTTACATACGTCGTATGTACGTATTTGTTTTGTCGATCCAAAACAAATAATTATGGAAAATTGAGGGTACTGCAAATTAGATGGCAATTACAAGATTTGGACACAATGCTTTCTACCATCGCACCACTCGCCATCGTCAGGGAGCTCATCCACATACATTGGAACCTAAATGGTCGCGCACAGTGCGGTTTCAGAGAAATTTTCTCCCGCGAACAATCCCGTTATGGAATGAGCTCCCTGCCGAGGTTTTCCCTAGAAACTACAGTATGGGGCACTTCAAGAAGGGGGTAAATAGGTTTTTAAAGGGTCGGCAACGCGCACGTGATGCCCCTGGTGCTGCAGGCGTTCATAGGCTGCGGTAACCGCTTACCATCAGGCGGGCCGTATGCTTGTTTGCCACCGTTGAGGTATAAAAAAAAAAAATGCTTATTATGGTGGTAGTCTGAAAGTCATTTAACCCTTAAGACTATCTACATGTCTGGATTTATATATGTTAGTGAAGGTATTATGTACTAACGTCGATCAGAATGTTGGTAGACGCAAGAACAAGTTTACTAAAGTAGAAAAATATTGTAGCCGCCTCAGTTTTTAATTAAAAACAAATAACTGCCTTGCTAAACTGGACTGATGAGAGATTATTATTATCCCGGTCTTCGGCAATTCGGATCCATCCGCTATCAGACGCTTGTGTAAATTATTATAGTTATTTTTAATGTACATATATCTCTTACTCATCATCAACATCATTACGTACAAAATATCTCATCAACAACCTTTAACGGTCCACTGTTGGACATACCCTCTTGCTGGACGCCTTCAAAAGGAGGTCTTGGCCTCCTATAATACGCTGGCCAGGCGGGTTGGTACAGGGCTTTCTTCCAATTTCTTTCTCTTTACAGTGATGTTGTTCTGCGTGGTTTAGAAATTTCTAAACTTAGTATAACAATAACATTTTGTTTTATTAACTTAAAATATCTTTGCACCTACCGTATCTTATTTCTATTTCTGCCTAAGTCTGCCTTTATTCAACAAGTTTGTGGATGCACGGGTGTCATGTCCCTTCAACACAAAAAGTAGATCTTCCGACCAGTGACCGTTGATGTTGGGAAATGGTATGCTAATCGGTAAAAGAATTTCTATATCGCAATACAGGATTAACAGCTAGTTTGTAGTTCGATGTGTCTTCGGTAGATGGTGTTGTAGTTGATTTTTTTGGATACGCTGGATGTGGAAGTCGCCACAACGCAATAACCTTGAATAAATAAAAAATTCTTTAGCACTCTACACATTGTTAATAACAAGTACAATACCTCTGTAAAATACACTGTAATATACAGATAGAAAAATCCATGAAGATACAATTACGTCCACATATTCATGCACACAAATAGTCACACGGAGTGCAAATTGCACCGGAGGCTTCGACGTGACAGTCAGATGAACAACTGACGCACCACAAACTATACTTTTTTTATTTGTTTTTTTTGACTTATAGTTTTGGTATTTAGACACTTGAATATATCAATTACATAAGAATAAAATTCATGAACTGAGTAAAATGCAAGATAACACTAATATTATCTCAATATTTACTCTACTCTTATCTGGAAGCAGTTTGAGGATTGGGAGAGGTTATAAATAAGTTATTTATTCCCATTTAACCTTCATATAGTGGAAGGGTTTGTGATATATGTTGTTTACTCATCATAAATTGATACGTACAGTGATCAGGAGGCAAAATATGTAAGACAAACATGAATCGGTATTACATATACATTGTTTTAAATTTATCAGAATAGAAATACATGTGCTAGTAACTTAAACGATGAACAGATTCTCAGAGAGCATGATCATAATAAGTATTGCATGATTTATTGTACAATATAAAAAAAAAACTTGAAATTGAGAAAGTAACCTATTACATGTATAAAGTTACGCTAATGCCTCAGAGGGGTAAGCAGAGATAATTTGCTTCCACGCGCTACGGTCCTAACACAGCTCTTTTGCTTCGTCCACATTTATCAATCGTTGCATGTATCCTCGTCGGTTCCTGGTACTTTTAATATGTCCCTTCTTCAGAACATCACCAATTGGGTCGTTAAATGTTCACCGTGGACGACCTCTTCCGACACTTTCACACACATTCACTCTATAAATTTCCTCTACGTGGCCTTTTATATATGTGTCACTACATCGCCTCTTCAACTTAGTCTTTTCACTAAAATATTTTACGTAAATTCCTTTGTGATAGTGTTGATTCTAAAACAAAGAGCTTCTGAAAAGGCATGAATTGGTTTCACTGTAAACAGAGATTCAATAACATTGTTCATTGAGCAATTGAAAATCCACAACTCACTCAGAATGCGTAGTATTCTATCGAACAATTGAACGAAGGTATTTTGGGAGTCAACCCACGGAAACACTAGTAAGTACTCGGATGAACATAACAAAAAGCTTGCCGAACTCGGCTGGTAACAGTAAAATAATCCAAACATCATTAATATTCGGGCGGGTTCACACGCCGGTGTCGGCGGTTATCGACGCTCGTAAATTAATATCGGGTACAGACGACACGGCGCGGCCGCACACCCAGCGCACCAATTACGCTGTACCCGCATGTATTTAAGCGAGGCCTGCGATGCTAAATGGTTAATCTTCGTACAGCTTTTGTCAGTCGTAGACAACGATACCGTTTTAATTTATTAGGAAATTTTCTTTACATGTAAGGTTTTTTTTTTCATTTTAACATGCTTTTAATTCATAACACACTCATACCTATACGCCCAACGGCATTAGTAAAGGCGCTTAAAGTACTCACCCACAGTTTTATGATGAAAAAGGAAGTGACAGTTATAAGCTATAATATAATTCTTTCATAAATTAGTTTTCAATTAAAGCACATTTTTGAGTGTTACTAAACTTTAATTATTACATAAAGTTTATCAACAACAAGTATTAAAGAGAGTTTTGCTTGTGTTAAAGTTTTTAATTATAATATTTATTTTAATTTTATTAATTTAAAAAGACTACCAGATGATTCCAAGTTATAAATTCAAAGTATATTCATTATGTTGATGCACTGTACTGTTATCTTCTGCCTAGCCTTTTTTATTTCTTAGCTCAAACGATTTTACCTGAATGATAGTTTTTCCTCGGAGCGACGGTCCTCCACCATGAGGGCAAAATTAATTCGAAGGTTGAACTAGTTGTCAGTACACTTGAGGGCATCGACTTCCCAAAAACGATTGCCATAGATGCTCGTAGCAAGCGGGACCAATGGCTTGTCGTGCGCTCCGAAGTACGGGCACGTAACACCACCCACTTCCGCTCTCCGGGTTGTTATTAAGAATGTCTAGTAAGAAAATAACAACAACATATTTGGCCCGGCTTGAGAATCGAACCCGAGTCCGCTTTATTGGCCACATATTAACCACTAGACGTAGTTTTGATACACTTCATTGTACAATATAATTATTCAACATCGATTCGAACAAATATTTCATTGTGTAAAGATATGAATAACAAAGAAAATTATAATCTGATTATGCTCTTTAATAATAAATAGGTACACAAGGGACCCCCTAATGGATGGAAACAGTAAATTAACGAATTGTTTGTTTCGGAGATAATTTGGAGTCTTATAGCCGTTGCAGCTTAATGCTTCATTATTATATCTACATTTGTGTCTGGTTTTTCTGAAGTTATTAACATTTTGGATTAAAAATATTCAAAATTTGGCCTGTGGATCAAAGAAGCGTGGATATGTAAGTTTACGAATATTCGTAGAAATCAATTATAAGATCAAGAAATTATCATAGTTCCAAAAAGAATATACATTGTCGTGTTACTAAGAATAAATAAACTGTTTTTTTAATTTTTTTGATTTTTTTCTGTAAAATAATTCGAATAAACCAAAAGTAACCCAACAAACATGTCACAAGTAAAAATTATTATTACACTAGCGTTCATAAAATGTATCATTCTTATGTTGTACATTTATACTGTTATGCACTGCTTCGTTGGTCTCAGATTCGGTTCCCAACTCGAGTTAAAATGCTTAGTAACAGCCCAGAATTTAAAAGTTGAAGTCTTAACCCCGTCTTCTAAGAGAACGTAAAGCCGTTGGTACTGCACTTGACTTCTTCTTCTTGTGTCGGATAGCCGTCCCATTGGATTATGAGAGTGAGGGAACAGGAAGTGCACCTGTGTACGTGCACACACTCGTGCATTATAATATATCCTGCGCAGTTGGCTGGCCTCCGTTGAGATGGGCCACCGTGGCCCAAATCGGTTAGGATCAACATCATTATGGAACGCAATAGTTTAATAGTTGGTATTTTAATAGTACTTTTTGAGAAAGCTAAACGATTTTTAAAAAGAAATTATTAATTAAAATTATAAACAATAAAAGCAACTCTGAAGTTCCCTAAGGTTATTTATCTGTATTTACCACTATATCGCACATTTACAATGTACTAAACAAAAAAAAGCAAAAAACCGTAGAGACAACACCTAATTCAGCAGCTTTGAATAAAAATGAAAATATAATTAAAATAATCTTAGTTTTTATGCATACCTCTCAAACAAAGGATAATTTTTAATTACTTTTTAATTTTATATTGCCACGTAAGCGATATTGTACGCCAGAGTGATCGCGGCCATCATTTTTTCCATTTACATAATTAAAGAGCGTACGCCTTTTTTGGGTGTAGTGAGTCATCATAAATAATCATCATCATGTCAGCCGAAAGACATCCTGCAGGTTGCTGGACATGAGTCTCCCCCAAGGCTCTCCACAAGAACCAGCCTAGTGCTGCCTGCATCCAAAGTTTTCCCGTGACCTTCACCAAGTTAACGGACCACCTTATAGTGGGCATACTCACGCTTCGAATTCTAGTGTGTGGTCACCGCTCCAGAACGTTTATGCCTCATCGACCGTCTTGTCTGCGAACTATGTTCCTCGCTCACTGCCACTTAAGTTTCGCAATTCTCCGGGCCATTCCTGATTTGATGACGCGTGATTCGATCACCAGACATATCACATCAGAAATAAATTTTACACGTCGTCTCGTCTACATCATCACCATCATCACCATTCACCATCGTTACCACCAGAACATTAGTATTTAGTTTGGTGTGACTTCGTTATGTGCAATGAAATGTTTCTGTTTCGTTGTACGTTTGTCTAAAAACACAATAAAAAACCGGGTGTAATATAATAAATAAATGATTTTCACTTTACCTCTTGAATGTCAACTTAACATGTAAAGGTGAATCTCATGATGGAATATACAAAAAAAGTAAAAACTATTACAATGTGTTTACTCAGCGTGTATCAGCACTGGCAAAGAATTATTTCGTATCAACGGCGTGTCTACACGTGGCAATTGTTAAGTGGCGTTCACTCGAGCACGAATAAACTTCTCGAATACACCTGAAAGGTACAATAAGTGTCCTACATTTGATACGTGTATTTGTAAACTACGTGAAAGATGTGTATGTAACATGTTACTTACAATGTTATTCGCGCGGTGAACTTGTTTATTAGGTTAAAGGGAATACATTTTGATTTTCTGGTAATAAACACATTTTTAAGGCCGTTTTGTGGAAATCGCAGACAGGAATCATGATAAATTGTAGTAGGCTTTATTCTGTATCTCAGTCCGACCGTTATGAAGTGGAAGATTTTCTTAAAATTTAAATGAAACCGACAAAAATATTTGTTTGAGTTCATTTGAAAATACAAAGCAAGGATGTTGCGAAATAAACACATTTAAAAAATATTCTTATCGAGAACTTTTTCTCTCGTATCTTGAAATCAGTTAAAAACACATGAACTGTACGTTGTAAATAATACTTTGTATTATTTTATTAACATGTCAGTGGGAGCCACATTGAATTTCGTTTTACTTATTCACAGAACAGATGTAACCAGAAAACGGAGTACACCGAGCTACGAACATAACAATACAATGAAATATTCTACTATATTTGTACGGGTTATCCGCACATAACCGTAACATATCAGAGCCGTTATATAACACGAGCCTAGTACTTAATTAATATCTTGTGCCACACTCAAATATACTTAGCAGTGTACCATTAGAAAATGATACATTTATCAGAAGCAATATCTACGTAAACCTTATTTAATGTTGTAGGGTAAAGAAACTTTCTAGAAAGTAGAGCTACGCAGATTTCAGCACGAATAGGCCGGCTCGACCGGGGCAGTACTACCCTCCCACAGAAGATCAACCTAAGGCGCCAGCATCCGGGTTGTCGTGTTTCGTTGGTGAGTGTGAGACCGGAGGCCCATTGATGCAGGGGTGATATTATAGTTATCGTGGTAACTGTGTAAGCCTTACACTGCCACGATGACTGTCATGCCTTTTACGTCCCTAAGCGGGGCGTGAAAAAGCATCTTACTAGGCCGCCATAGTGTGGGTCATCATACTGCATTGTCTGAATTTGCAATGCATATGGTGACCACAACTCTTGGATTCTATTCATGTTTTCCAATAGGCAGAGTGGAGTCACTTTGGCAGGCTCTTAACATAGAAAAAAAAAACAAAAATCTCCTGAGGTCAAAGATGAAACTGTGATATATGTCTCATGTTGAGCTGAGTCATGTGTGCCGAAGCGCTTTTTACTTTAACTGCATGTAATGCAATGCATTAACAATCTTAAAATGATAGACACACAGCGATTTTAATATCTTGAAGGTGTATTAAGCATCCAAATGCTTGTTTTAACTGATATTACAGAGGATATGCTAGCCTTTTGCTGTCAACTGAGCACTTAGAAATCCAGAGTATTTTGAAACGAGCTAGTGATCATGAAGTTATGTTTAAATTTGTCTTATACTTGTAAACATACTTAATGTATGTTGATATAGTTTTTAAAAGTAAGTTCAACAGCACTCCCTTACACATACACACACGCCTCCTTGTCGTCCAGGACAAACATAACGAAAGGTTATAGCGAATATTAGGTAATATATAATTAGTGGGTAACTTTTTCGTAACTGGTAATAATGAAAGTCGTGTCCCACAAAAAATAACTTAAATAATATCATTTTTTTTAACTGAATGTCATAGTGACTAGTACAGCTTGTCACAAGAAATTGGTCGAGGGTTGAAATTGATTATACACGTGATACAAATGTAGGTAATTTGTGTCATTTACGTACTGATTATGAATAAAAAAATATTAAAACTGTAATATGCGGTAATAATACTATTTATTACAATGAACAGGTTAGAATGTTCAGATTTTTTAGAAGCAGCCCAGTCAACTAACAATTCTTTTTAATTGCGCAGGGGCAAAAGTTGGTAATACACACTCCCCAAGTCATCCGTATAAGTGATAACCCTTTTCTATTGTTTTTTTTTGGTCTTCCCTATCCTTTCATTGTATTTCTAAATTTCCCATTACCAATTATCCTAAAGATACTGTTTGACGGCAATAAGTTCGCCCCCTATTGTCTAAATTTGATTAAAAATATGCTTGTCAAAATGTGGGTACTTAATATGCTTCTGTTTATTCCTGTGTCGGGAACATACATGCGTGTATGTATACGTGCCTAAATACTTTAGTCTCGTCTGTGATTAGTTATAGTGCACGGTAATAACAATATTGATAATGTAACTATTATTGTATTTAGCTCACATTGGCATAGATTTCAATTATCAGGGGGATCTGATAGTGCTTCTTGCATGATAATGTTATGTTCTGCTACCTCGTAACGGGCATCAATAATAGAATAAATGATAATATTAATATAGGCAGGTAAATGTTAGATGAAAGTAAAGGCTCTCGCTCACAGAGAAAATACACACGATACTCTGTTTTACATGACTCAAAAACCATACAGTTGTTAACAGAAAGTGTGAAGTATACCATAAACAATATACGAGAATATTGTCATCATGATAGTTTGGTCTAAAAAAGTTCTTTTAGTGACAAATTCTCACTCGTTTGAAAATAAAAAAAGGTATGTGAAGTCAATATCTTGGTTAAACTTCATTCGTGTGAAAATAAGCGTTTAAGCACTGATGTTTAAGCGACTCTGCCCCCACCTATTTCTAGCCAAACAGTAACATTTATAGGTCTGAAATAATACACGGCAGTATCATATAATATAACAAATTTAAAAGAAAATCTATCACAGCTTTATAGGCTTTATCAGTGCACGAATAATAGACGACCAACTAGTTCGACGTTATTGCCCGCAAAAGCCCTAATTGTGAAATATTTATAATTTGAACCAATACAATTTATATTTTAGTCATGTATTAATTTAAACTATTGTGATAACTAATTACAGAACCCTGTGTTGGGTTGGACTCGACACACACTTGGCCGGTTTTTTGTTTTTGTTATCCCAGAAGTACTCAGAACCACTTCAGTAATGAACTTATAGCAATGTGAATAAAAAATTTCTAGCCTACGGTTGAAAGTGAAGAACACTGTTTGTTACCATTCATCACGATATGGTGTGATGTTATATTTTTATGATAACACTAAATTCCAAACGTGGCTTCGTTTACGTAAAAATAAAACATTACATTAAATGAAATATCATAGATGTTTAATTTTATTGCATTTTTCTTCTTTTGATAGAACTAAATATTTCCCCACACACCTGCACCTAAAAGTATTGAACGTAGAAGGATAACCATTCGCAATTCAAGACACTGCCGGCTATCACTGTCACAGTCTCAATAAGGCTTTTTTATCAGAGATTTATGGGCACTTAGTTTGAATTATATCTATTCAGGGCAATTTTCTGTCTGCCTAAGTACATCTAAACGGCCCGCAGTGCGATAAGTACGTCTTAAAAATGGAGTTTTTTGAAGCTGCGATGTATTGAGAGCTTCACAGCAACATCTTTAACTAACAAAAAATGTTTGGGTTAATTTTATTGAGTACTTTGTAACACCGACGCCCACAAGACCGTGATTATGGAATGATACAAAATAATAATTATTAAAGTATATTCTCAGTTTAAATTGTGTGATAAAGCTTTATTATTTAATCTAAAAACCATTTATAACTAAGGCATTTTAAGGGTTCCGTAGACATGGCAAGGAATCTTGAATAATTTAGTTACGTCCACCTCTCTGACTACGTATACTTTAGCTGAAAGACTGAAGGCACAGTACAACTGTAGTTAACCATGTGTAAAAAATTAATCACTCCTTCAAACATGCAAAATAGTTTTAATATTTTTTCTTTCAAATCCACAAGTAACGGTTTTTTTTCAAATTTACAAACACTGCAGAGTACCGCTGGATAGGTATTTTTATTTCTTTGTCACATAACCTGAGATCTTCTGAAAACCTAAGATTAGAAATACTAAAAAATTCTAAAAGTTTTTATACAAACTCATTAACTATAGAAGCTGTGCGTTTATGGAATGCCTTACCGATTTCTATCAGACGTGTCCTTTGAACAGTGCCACGTTCAAAGCTATGTTGTCAGAAATGCTCTGTCAGTAATGCTCGTCTCTCATAGTGGGAAAGTAACGTATTATATATATATGCTAGTAGTTTATTATTACTATATGTATTGATGATATTTTATTTATTTTCTTTTAATGAATATTGTGTAAATTTAGTTATTAGATTAGGAGGATTTGTGTATGATAAATATACAAATATGCAATAGCTTATTTGTTACTTGAACTTTTACTCGTATACACCTAGCGCCAGCCTATAAATTAAATTAGTCTATCCAAAGGTTGTCTGGAAGAAATTATCATAAGCAATAAGGTCACCTTTTGTACATCACAATTGTCATTAGTTTTATTACTATATAAAGTTTGTAAACCCTGGTGTATAAATAAAGTAACATCTGTCTATCTATGAAGCAAATAGTAAGAGTACGGTTTGGGTGCCGGTTGCCTCGGATAACCACACTTACTTGGTCAATATCAACGAAAGAATTGGTTACTATTGGTTGCCATGGTATCAATCTAGTCAAACCACTTTAATGGAATCGAAAAGAAGAATATCACGACCAAGTTAGTAGCAGTTTCTCCGCTTAAACAGAAAGTTCAATTTTTAAAAATCATATTAAGTATAAGAACACGTGTTGTGTTTGTACACTTAGAAACAAAAACAATACTAAAACATAGCCAGTAGTAGAGTAGAGCAGTTTCAAACTAGAGAACCCTAGAACACGCGTGCTCCAACACCTACTTGACCAGTTTTTATATAATCTGTACGCTGATGAGATTTACATTGAGCGGCTTAATTTGATCACGTCGAGTAAAATGAACGAAACGAGTATAAAAACTGTGAACGTTTTGTAAAGGAAATATTATTTGGTACATAATCGCATCAATCAACGTCGTTGTGTTCATGAAATATATATTGTATTTGATTTTAAAGCGTTACCCAGAAATATTTCAATGTACGATGAATAATGATTTTTTGGTTTGAGCTGTAATGTAATAAAAGTCTAATTTAAGACGATGAAGGGCAAAGATAAACATTGAAAATTATTAAACTTTAACAGCTCTTTTTGATAGGTAATGTCTTGGACAGACGGTATATCAGGAAGACGAGGAATCGTGCGCTATTTGAAAAGATAAGTAGGCAAATGTAATGTTACATTGACTGCCAGATGGCAGGCGAAATATCAGTGTTACATATTTTTTTGATATATCAGGCAAACGACAGATGATTCTACTGGTGGAAAGTTATCGTCACCTATGAACATTTGCAATTCACAAGTGCACTATCCGCTTTTGAGGTACATACATACAAAGAATTTAGTACATGCTGATCAACATTCCGAATAGCAGCAAAAGGCTCACCACCTCGCCGGCCCACGCGGGACCAAAACACTGGAGAAAAGTGGAAGTCTAATGTGCCTCTGCCTACTTCTTCAAGGAAACAGGTGTGAATTAACCAGAGAGGTAAGCAGAGTCAATTGACTTCCAGGTATTACGTTCCTGACGCATTTCTTTTACTTCGTCCACATTCATCAATAGCGGCATGTATGCTCGTCGGTTCCTGGTGATTTTTACACAGACCTTCTTCACATCACCAATTTGGTCTGTAAATGTTTGCTGTAGACGATCTCTTTCGAAGCTACCACGCACGTTCACTCTATATGTTTCTTTCGTGAGTCTCCTATCAACTGTCCTTTCTGAGTAGCCAAACCAAAGCATGCTCTTTTCAGTTATTGTCACTACATCTTCTGTAAGGTAATGTTTCGATTTTCAGGGTAAATAATCAATTATATATCCTAGTAAAAAATATGAGGGCAATAACACGTTATATTAGGTGATAAGAGTACAAAATAACTTTACATATTGCAATACTGCTTTCATCAAATTTTGCAGTCAGAACTGCGTTAGAAAATGGAACACAATTCTGTATTATTAAAATCTGGCAACTCATTTACCAGGATTTGGATATTAAAAAAAAAGTTAAAAGTTTCGTACTTTACACTTTTATGCTTTTAACACGGTTAGGTTTAGTCTAAGGACACTCATAGGCACGATTTTTTACATTTGCCCTTTGAAATAAGTGAAGTTTGAGGAAAGCTAAGTGTAAACATTCCACTTCCACAATTGATGATACTGGGCCTAATCCAACTTGGGTCATCTCTCGGTTACTTTACTTTAATTTAATCTACTTATTATACTAATTGTAGTTTTAAAAAAAATACCAGAATATTGCTATATAATAGTGTAACTTACATCGTACGTTAAGAACATTATATACTTAAATTGAATTTCTTTATCAACACGAGGTTGGTGCTTCGGTAAATAAACGTACCTCAGCCTAATTCTTTGTCTACAAAAAATGCCACAGTGTTTGAGATACAAACAGCAATCGTCATTAAACTTTCATTATTTCTTTTGAGTATTGTACTCACGAAGTGAACGTTGTGCAATCTATTAGCGAGCTGACTTAGCACATTTCGGTCCAATAGACTATCGCACTGTTTGATTGGAACCGGCTCGTTTAAAGGCAGCATGCCAACACAACACATCCTCTTTGAAGACAGAGAGAGTGCACAAAAGGGTCGGTCACCCGTTGTTATTAGTGCATTTCTACTATTGTGGCGAAAGCCTGCTAACATTCAAAGAACCAACAACATGACCCATACAACATTTAACATCTACTGTTAACGCTCTTGTGTGCATGCTAGAGCTTACAATTGTATTGCTGCACATATTAGGTTTTAAGTAAGTAGATTTGTAAGTAAAAGCCATAGTAACCTAATATTAAATAACTGACATAAGAAGGAGTAAAAATTTTGTGGCAGTTATCATATATAATCCGTGTGGTGACGGATTAAGAATACATAGTATTACCACCCCTATTCATCCCGTGGGTGTCGTAAAAGGCGACTAAAGGAACCAAATGTGCAAGACAACATCATTACAAAGAGAAGGAAAACTTGAAACAAACCCTATTCCAACCCGTCTGGCCAGCGTGGTATAGTAGGCCAAAACCTACTTGCTACGGAGAGGCCTATGTCCAGGAGTAGACTCTAAAAGGCTGTTGATGATATCACGAATATTAAAAATTTACTAGGATATCGTTTGAAGAAAACAGGCCTGAAACAAAAACTAAATAAACAAACTAAGTACCGCTAATCCATCGCGCGATGACTGTTATCGTACTACTTAGTACATTAAATATTAAATATGTATTTTTTACATTACACCTAGTGTCTTCTTTAATAGGCTTAATTGTATGTCATTAAACAACAAATGACAGAAAATTACAACATTTATATACTAGTGTATATAATGTATCGTACTGTTATATATAGGGCGCAATCAGTACATAGCTCACGAGTTTTCTATTGAGACGGACAGAGTTGGAACTTCATTATATTAATATAGAGATTTTGGTGGTTTCTCTAGGCAGTTACAGTAATTACTAGTTTCCTTTGTAGCCGATACAAACAGTCGGAGTCGTACCAAATACCTCACTTGCCCGACAATTTGCATAAAGTAATATACGCCGTACTCTAGTGTCCGGGCCGTCGTCGTCACCTCGTTTCCGTCGACAAGCCTGTCGTCTGCACGACCTCCTTGCACTTCAGTGTGCATCCGAGCATCGTTATATTATCATATCATTATCGGCACGAGTGTAAAAATATTGACATAGTTTATGGAATTTCTTAAATAATATCATTATGGTATCTTATTTGACGATAATATAACAATATTTAAAGTAAGAGAAGTATGTACATCTTATCTAAATGAAAAACTGTCTCAGTCAATTTTTCTTAAATATAAATTGAAAATAAAGTTTAAAACAGTATTGTTTTTAGGTTAGACACATTTACGACCGCTACAATTTAAGCCACAACTTTTGTACCTTCAGCAGAATATAGTTTTAATTAGTATTTACAATGGATTACAATGAACAAAAAATAAGGAAATGAATAGATAGTAAGCGTAGAAAAAAAACAAGTTTAATAAAGAAAATCCAATAAATAAATATAGTAAAAAAATAAGAAAAACAGGCAAAGGTAGCCAAAAAAAAAGTTGTACCATTATTGAACAATTTGATTGTTCATTGGTATTTAAAGTTATCGTTGTTAATTGAAGTTGTTCCAGATCTGAGTTGTGGCCGAAGTAAAATCAGATAACTCACAGCTGTCATATTTATGCCAAGAAATATCACACGTAAGCATATATATCCATACGTACCTAGACCTGTACAATGTGTAAGAAGAAACAATATAAAAACCTAACACAACGTCTAAGTTAACATTGGATTCAAAGTGAACGTCAGCTGTCAATATTTTATTTCTGTAAAGTATTGTAAAAGAAACATTATTATTTTGCTATGACCGCCACGAGCGCTATACCCCTGAGAGTCTAGTGTTACCAACAAAAACAACACACATCCATGTGTACGTACATAAGCCGACATTTTTTCAGCTATCGCTGTCGGGAAATAGTCCTGTTAGATTTATGATGGGTCGCGCGGCACTGACGCGGAAATAAAACGCGGCCCGGACGATATTGACAAATGTTGTCAGTTTATAGGCACCAAATGTGGTTGTAAAATGAATGTGCGTGCTCGGCGAGGTGACGAGTGCCTCACCTACATTTACGACAACAAACAAACGAAGGTTCGGTAGGATTCTAAGCTTAATAGTCAAATAACCAATTTAATACGAACGTTTCAAGGTTCAAAGTTGCTCATTTACGATGTGAAGCAATAAATTACACATATTGAAGTCCTAATAAAATTTTATTTCATTTAATTGAGTGAAGAATCTTGTGAGTAACAAGTAAAAGTCCCAACACGTAGAGATGTAGTCTTTCAATTTGTGTTTTTTTTTTTAAAATGACTACGCCCGCACTTGTAATAAGTCCTGTGTCACGAGGATTTTACAAATATACAAGAAACGGACACAAAGAACACCCAGGCTCAGAACAACAATTTGTGGATAACACAAAGTGTGGTCCCGTGTGGGATTTGATCCTACAACACTAAGCGTAGTAGAGAGCGGCGTGGCGACCGCTTAAACCAATAGGCCAAAGTATACAGTATAATATAATCACTAAATCAATCGTCAATGATACTTTATACCAGACTGAGAATGCTGTACATTTGTTCTCGTTACGTAACACACGTATAGTTCGCGTGGTGATGAATTAAAACGAAGTATCACCACTTCTATTCATCCCGTCGACTAAGGGAACAAACGACACTAGACAACAACGCTGCAAAGAGAAGGAAAACTAAGTGCAAACCTTGCACCACCCCCTCAGGGCAGCGTGCTAGTGGGC
The DNA here is from genome assembly GCA_949316085.1 of Hypercompe scribonia. Taxonomy (NCBI): domain Eukaryota; kingdom Metazoa; phylum Arthropoda; class Insecta; order Lepidoptera; family Erebidae; genus Hypercompe; species Hypercompe scribonia. Next base: position 466,886 of record OX438976.1, on the reverse strand, counting down.
AGGTAGTAGGCCAAAATCTCCTTTTTGAGAATCCTATGTCATGTAATATGACTATCGCACTGTCCAAGCCTAATCAGCCTTCGGTAATTGATCTTTGAGTTTGACTTTTAATGACTTTAACATTTTATATATATAAATTAAATATGAAAATTAATAAATATTCTAATTGTTAACAGTAGTTTATACCTAGTCTTGCCATAAATATTGTAATAAAGAAAAAAGAAAATTGTTAACTGCAAATAACATTTATTACTTTTACAGTGTGTCAGTTTAATACATAAATATAAAACAATTAAAAATATAAAAAGCTTATTCGAAGTGGTCTCCATTGGCTGCAATACAGTCCTTTAAACGATGAGGCCAGTTATCAATAGAAGCACGCACTCTTTCCATGGGAAAATTCTTCACTGCCAATCGTATAGATTGTTTTAGGGACTCCAAATTATCATGGCGTTTAGAGCAAGCTGTACTCTCTAAAACTGACCACAAATCATAATCCAGCGGATTAAGATCGGGACTAGACGACGGCCAGTCTTCAGCTCTGATGAAGTCCGAAACGTTCGATTCCAACCAAGACTGCGTGGACCGAGCTTTATGACCCGGCGCCGAGTCTTGCTGGAAGGACCATACTTGGTTATTGAACATGGTGATGTTAAGGGGCTTAACTACCTTCTCAAGAATGGTATCTTGATACACTTGTGCCGATGTTTTGATACCTTTTTCACAAAAATATGGCTCAGTCACTCCTTCATAGCTAACACCCCACCAAACCATCACTGAAGTCGGATAATGTCCACGTTGCACTCTGTCGACTAATTGGGAAGCTTCCTTAGAGCTTTGAGCATAAATACGGTCATTTTGTTTGTTAAAATGTTGCTCAATTGTAAAAATTTTCTCATCCGTAAACAAAATTTTTCTGTGACCTCCCTTTGCGTACCGCTTCAGTAGTTGTTTCGATTTTACCACCCTATTCTTCTTTAAATTATCAGTTAAGAAATGGCCAGTGCGTCTCTTATAGGCTGCAAGTCCTAAGTCATCTTTTAAAATACGCGACATGGTTCTAGGTGCTATCTTCATTTCCCGAGATAAAATCTTTTGCTTTCGGACAGGATTTCTTCGAATTCTTTCCCTTACTGCTTTGACCACCTTTTTCGTACGAACACTACGTGGACGGCCAGATCTTTTTCTGTCACAAACAGAGGAGGTCTCATTGTACCTATTAATAGCCCGGTACACAAACATTTTACTAATACCAAGTGTATGGAGAGTTTTAAAAATTGCATTTGGCTCCATACCTACTTTGTGTAATGCTATCACAGCGATTCGGTTCTCTTTATCACCCCACACCATTTTAATATCGCAAAATATTTTACAATGTATTGGCGCCAAAATGAGAAAACACAATGAACAATCGTATAAAAATGACAGATTCGAAATTCAAATGTAATATTTTTTTATAATTAAGTGTAACAGTATTTATGGCCAGACTAAGTATACTAATAATAAATTTTGGATCAAAAATAGATAAATAAATAAATATTTCGGACATTTAAAACCAACATCGTCTAGTTTCAAACTAAGCAGAGCTTGTGCTATGATAGCTAGACTGACTGATAGAATACATACATATATTTTCTTTTGTAAATACATACATATTATACATAGGAAACACCCGAACTTCGAAACAAATATTTGCAGATCATACAAACATTTGGTCTGACCCGGGAATCAAACCCGAGACCTCAAGCACAGCAGTCGCATTCATTACCGCTGCACCACCGAGGCAGATATTAATAATATTTTTAGGGTTTAAATGAAAAGCAAAATTTTAATATTTAGACACATTTAAAATTGACTAATTTATAATATGTGATCGGAAAGCAAACCTCCTTCTCCAATTCTGGTTGCTAACACACTTGTATTTTTAGTTCAACGTACAATAACCAGATAAAGTGATCTAAAAACGTGAAAAGGAAAAAAAGTGTTAGTAAAGTTGATGGATATATACAACTCAAACAAACCTTTAAATACGTCACACACACACACAATTAGCCTCTAAATATTGTGTGCCCAAATGGCAGGATATAGCTGACCTTAATAGTTGGTAACCACTTCATATGTTTTGATCTACAGTAAAATATTTTGACTTTGACTTTGACCTTCAAAAATACGCCACTCAAAACAAGATATATTAACTTTCTATTGAAACTTTGATAGGATCATTTGTTTCTTGGAAATAAACACAACATTAGTTGACATAAAGAGCTTTATTTCTCATTAAATAAAAATAAACACTAAATACTAAAATATTTTTCAATTTAACAAAATATTTTACCAACTTTTTATTCGTTATAACGCTATCAATATGAAATAGAAAAGCGAAGGGAAATGTCTGAATTCAAATAAACGGTACTAAAGAAAGTAAATCGTCCCGAGTCACGCCTATACAAAACCGATATGACAAAAATATATCAATACAACATGTCAGCATATATTTACGGCGCATTACGTTTTGGTTAAGTAAGTCGTAACGTTCTAGTTCTGTATCAAAACAGGAAAAACGCCGCGTTACTTGCACAAGGTATCGATATTAATAATATTTTACTGATCCATTTCGTGTGCCGACAATGCGGCACGTTCAAACACGTAATAATTGATATGTTGAAATAGTCACAGGTATTTTTTTTTGTAATTTCAGGGATTTAATAATTTCAGGGATTTCCTTTCTTTTCAGGGATTTCCTTTCTAGGGTACACCTGATTCCCCGGCTACTTATACCTGTGACGGCGTGCGGTTTTTGGTCGGTTCGAGTCCGACATAACCACCAGTAGGTAGTATTCGGGGGGATTTCAGCACAGAAAAAAAGAAAAAAAAAGAAGGTATTTTTGTAAATATTAGTCTCACACGCGTGTACCATTGTGTTGCTTTGTGTGTTTGGTTTACTTTTGGTTTCTTTCATAAGTAAGAGATGTTAAAATATTCGTTATTGGCAAGATAATATCCCCGTCCCGGCAGTCTTCCAACCCCAGTCGGACGTATGATTACGTGACGTTAGCCTCTTCATATTATTTCGTTAAATTTCCAAATGATTACAGCCAGCCACAGATTACACTGACTCCATGTAAGAGAATTATTTGTGCAATATTTAATCATCAAAAACATCTTGATTTTTAACATTAGAAAGGACTAGGTTTTTAATGATAGTGTATTTTTCATAGAAGTCTATCAAAGTGATTCTAATTTGCTAGATGAAAAGCATAAATAGAATCTACGAGTGGTGGCCGCCAAAGTCATTACGAACGCAGATTGTTAAATGTATCAAAATATTATTATGTTAAAATACTACTAACGCCATCTATGTATATGTAACTAGTAACTTCGTATGTGTGTATAAAGTGTAAAAATAAAAGTTATTTCGCAAGCTGAACAAACAGACAATGCAGTATGGCGACCTACGTTATGGTGGTATGGCAGTTGCCCTTTTAATCCACTCCCCAAAACCAGAAAATGGGCTTTCAATTAGGGTAATCCTATTTACTTGGTGAGAAGCCACGAAAGTTTAAAAGAAAAATTTGTCATGCTGAAGCATATAATTATCTCATTACATACATACACAAACACTATTACTTTCTTTAATAATTCTACATATATTAAGTACTCAAAATAAGGAATCCCGTACAGACACACCAAATCCTCGTTGCACCAATATTTCAGAACACTTAGCTGCTGTTCGCAGAGCCGCCCAACTTGGGCCGTTTATCTGCGCTCTGCGGTGCGCGGCCGCTCTGCATGACACACCCGTTGTTTGGCGTACAATACTCTCTACTGCACTGATATACGTTTATACTTCCATTCATTAAACTCAAACAACACTGGGCCTGAACTACACAGACAGTAGGCGAACGTACCATACCCTACTTAGTTTTATTTGTAGTTCTAATGTATAATAATAATTTTGGTATAATTATATAATTAAAGTCTCCGTCTGGTGACAGATTAAGAATACACAGTATCACCATCCTTACTCTTTCCATAGGTGTTGTAAGAAGCAACTACGAGAACAAAATATGCCAAACAACATTACTATAGAGAATGAAAACTTGAAACAAAGCTTATACCAATCGGTCTAACCAGCGTCTTATAGTAGACAAAACCTCCTATCTAAGTAGGGGTCGATGTCCAGCAGGGGACTGTTAATGATTATATATAATTACGTAAAAGATAAACAAGATTTTCTTTTAAAACAAACATGTTGAATTAATCTATAAATGTAAATTTACTTACCCTGGCCGGCTGACTGATTCACTAAAGTCGAGCCTAAGCCGCTGAGGCTACAAACTAGAAAATTAAGATAGAACTTTTAGTAATTTTCCTAAAGAGGTGAAAGTTTGAGAAAGGGATAAAAGTTCAAAACATGGCGAAGAGAAAAATCATGCGATTGAAGCTGTGAGTAGTAAGTAGAATCAGACATAGTTTGGAAATATCTCTTTATATTTAAAACAAGACGTTTCGTATCAGTGTAAATGAGTGTAATAATTATAAACTACTAGCTGATCCAAATGACGAAATTGATTGGGATGGGCAGGTCTGGTGAGTATGTTAGCTACGATAAGATTATCGCGCAGCAAAATAATGTAGCTTTCTGATTGTGAAAGAATTTTCATGATCGGTTCAGGATTTTCGAAGATTAACCCCTACAAACAAACATGCAATCAAAGTTATAAACTTTACCTCTTGATAATATTAACATAGATAACTAACCATCGAAATAGTTATAGTCTTGTCCAATTTTAATAGATTTATGAATGAAAATCTTGTGAATGTTTTTCAAAATTAAATTTATACAATGCTAAACTCATTTGTGAATAAATGGCCGTATTTTTTTTCTATTTCGCGTCTCAAAATAACAAAATCTTTAGCCAGATTTAATTAGTTTGTATGACTATTTCTTTACTTCAAAGAAAGAAAGTAAAGACAATAAATAAAACAAGCATCATTCCTTTACATTCATGAAACAAATATTATTCCATACAAACGAATACTTGAGTTATTAAGTTTCCTCAAGTTTGTGTTGTTTTCTTTCCATTGTACCTCTTGACACGCGCGGATACTTTTTGTATTGTATTCGGGCAATGTTCTAAAATAATGAAATTTTTCTCAGTAGTTGGAACAGTAAAAGCGGCTATCGAGTACAGTGGTCGAAGCTGCAGCGTTTAAAGTTATGAATTTTAATATAGTACATATTGTTTTAGAGCAGTTGAGAAAGCAGCCGCTGTAAGAACTAAGCAAGCACTCGCTATGCTGAGATGGACATTCTCTAGCACTTTGTATATTGTCTACCGCGGACTTGAGTTTTAAGTAGACAGTTGACAGTGGCTGTGCAAAGGAAATAAATAAAAACATTGCATTGTTAAGGAGGTTGAGGACAAAGGTATATTTTTTCTATACTAAGAGCCTGCCAGAGTGACTCTACTCTGCCTGATGGAAAGCATGATAGAATCCAAGAGTTGTGGTTACTATACTCATTGCAAATGCAGACAATGCAGTATGGTGACCCACACTATGGTGACCTTGTGAGATGCTTTTTCACGCCCCGCTTGGGGACGTAAAAGGCATGACAGTCATCGTGACAGTGTAAGACTTACACAGTTACCACGATAACTGTCACCCCGCATCAATGGGCCTCCGGTCTCACACTCACCAACGAAACACGATAACACGGATGCTGGTGCTTTAGGTTGGTCTTCTGTGGGAGGGTAGTACTACCACGGTCGAGCCGGCCCGCTCGTGCTGAAATGAGCGTTCTACTACCTAGTCGACAATACATATATTTACATGATTGAGCTTTGTATAAGTCTGCTCTGTAATAAAATAGGTCACGGTAGTAGATATGCGTAAGATGTTTTATAAGGCTTTGGTATACTGAAATTAACTAATTACAGAAGCATATAAATTGAAATTCATTGATTGTGAAATTAATTTTAGGCTAAAAATAAACTTCAGGCGATTGTATCTTTTTGTAATATTGGCTACGAAACTTGGTTTCCTTAAATAAACAGACAAAGGCGAGTCAACGTATTTCTGTCATAAAAAGTAACATGTTACGACTTATTTCCTTCATTTTTTATACTGGTTTTAGTCGATTTTTGACCTTATCCCTGACCATACCTTACTGGATTTAATTTACCTGTTAAATATTAAAATCTAATAGTTGGAAGTAAGTCTTTTATGTATCATAAACACAATAATTTTATTTACCTCTCCCAGACACTTCCACACCTTTTGGAAAATATACGATATATGTGGAGGGACGTGTGTCATATGTCCCTCCGACACAAAGGGAGGATCCTCCGACCAGGCGAGGTGATCATGCCTGGTAGGCCACGGCTCAACGGTTGATGTTGGGATGTTGTATATACGTTAATTGCCACGCGAATCTCTATATCGCGATACAGGATTAGTAGTTGCATCGTAGTTCATTACATTCATACGTTTCGTTCATACTTCGTAGTTCGATGTATCTTCGCTAGATGGCGCTGTTGTACATTTACTTTGTGTTATAATGTAGAAGCCGCCACATCACTCCCCTCCAAGACCGGAGGTCGATGTACAGATGAGTCAGCTGTCTATGCTCTGTTGTGGAGCGTGCCAGTGCCAGGAGTGTGTAGTTCCAGTGAGTCGGATCTGAGTGCCGCAAGTTCCAGTGAGTCGGAACTGAATACCGCTAGTCTCAGTGAGTCGGGGCTGAAGTCTCCTGATCCCAGTGAGTCGGGATAGTATGCAGTGCGCGGTGCTGCGGTGAAGTCCCCAGTGAGTCGGGGCGGTTGCTGCGTAGTGGCTGGCTGCTGCGTAGACGGGAGAGAGATGCTCTGCTTACATGGACTATAGGTGCAGTGTGCTGTGCCTAGACGCTGATGAGGCCGTAGGGTAACCAGGATGGAGCGGGCGCGTCCTGCATATGGTATCCCTGTTGAGGCCGAGGTTGCTGGCTGGCTGAGACTTGATTACCGCTCATCGTTGTGGGAGTGACGCTGCTGCTATTGATTTGAAGGCTGCTTCTAATCACGTCGGAGTCACCACTGTGGAGGGACGTGTGTCATATGTCCCTCCGACACAAAGGGAGGATCCCCCGACCAGGCGAGGTGATCATGCCTGTTGGGCCACGGCCCAACGATTGATGTTGGGATGTTGTATATACGTTAATTGCCACGCGAATCTCTATATCGCGATACAGGATTAGTAGTTGCATCGTAGTTCATTACATTCATACGTTTCGTTCATACTTCGTAGTTTGATGTATCTTCGCTAGATGGCGCCGTTGTACATTTACTTTGTTTTATAATGTAGAAGCCGCTACAATATATATCGAGTAGAAAGTGATCATGTAAGAGTTTTTTTTTCTATGTTTAGCAAGAATTTATAATTTTTTTAAAAATTCTTACCAGCCATGTTCATTTTATATTAATTTTAATAGACATTAAAATACTCTACCCAACAGGTTTCTTTAGAGGAGACCCTCGCTTTGGTACCTCAGAAAAAACTTGCAATTCTTTCATTGTTTTTCATGGAGTGAGTGAGATTATCTAAGGTGCTTTTCCCTATGTAAGGTGAAAACGCACTTTAGAGAAGGAGGCCGTGTCATCTACCTACTGACGCAGATACCGGATCCCGAGCATAGTTGCTTCGGTGAGTGTCTGAACAAAATCGGACACGAGATGGCACACTCTCACCACTACACAGTCGACTGGGACTCCGACCAGCATACGCTGGAGGACTACCTCACGTGGGCAGACGCGTTCAGGTGAACGTGAAGTCATAGTCGATGAAATCGGATGAGACCTGTCCCGGTCAGCAATCCTTGCTGCCATGCTGGCGGATAAGGAAGGCTGGGGGGCAGCGTCCTGTTTCTGTGAAGTAGTTATGCTTCAGAACGAGATTACTGAACGGGATCAGGAGAGGGTCAGTCCCGAACGAAGAAGACGTCGCCGGCGTTATGAACCGTCTATCGGACTGCAAGCAACTAGAGCCGACCGATAGGCACGGAAGTCTCTCCAGGATAAGGCCTGTCTGGGCGCAGCGTTGATTCTGAATGATGTAAAATGAAGCACCGAAGGTCGACTGATAATGTAAGGTGGTGATGATGATGATGTACTCCTATATTATAGTGCACAAGTGTGAACTGTCAAGCACACTTTCACTATCAAGTAGCCCAACCTACTCATTTACTCTCCATGTAAGAAAAAAATAGGTATTGTTTTCCCACTGATATTATGAAAAATGCCAAGTCTAAAACATGTACATAAACTAACTGATAATTTAAGGTTGAGTTCCAAAAGAATATGAAATATAAGTGAGGAACATTTTTCGTAATGGTATATATATACATATATAGAAGAATGCGTAGTTAATGGGAGAATCGCGTGTGCACAAACATGAGTACGTAGGTGGATGGATACAGATGCTGCAGGTTGCGTCTCTTGAATAAATATAATTTATGTGCAAAATTAGCACACAATGGTTGAGGAGAGTAGAGCGTAAGGATTTGTTAATACATAGGGTGAGCTACCACGACTATATTAGTATTGTATAACTGTTTTCTTCTATATTGAATACTGTATTAGCAGAATAACATACTAGCCGAACATTAACCTGTGTAACTAAATTTTCAATAAAAATTGTTAGTTTATTTAAACAAAAAAATACGATTCGATTGTAAACTAAAGCCGAAAGTAAAAGATAGACACACTTTGTATTTAATGTGTAAACTGCACCTAATGACATCAATTGCAATCTTAAACATTTAAATTAAATCAGGTGGGTTGTGGCGATTCCACATTATACCACAATCAAAAATATATAACAACGCCATCTACCGAATATACATCGAACTACGAAGTATGAACGAAACGTATGAATGTAATGAACTACAATGCAACTACTAATCCGGTATCGCGATATAGAGATTTGCGTGGCAATTAGCATATATACAACATCCCAGTTTTTTTTTTTTTTTTTACGTATGAAAACCCCCTCGAGCCGTCACCCCACCGGGGTTTACGGCGGGGTGGTGTGTCGGAATCGGGCCGACTAAAACCACACGGTGTGCCACTCTGCGCCTGAGATAAGAGGGATCAGGGAACCGCTGCTATTACGACATCCAGATCCCTCCTAGCGCCTGCCCACTAAAGCGGGCACCGTCTGCGGATAAACTCTCTATTTAGGCAACGTACTGCACACGCGCACGTCATCTCCTCGCGGCTGGCCACTATAGCGGATGGAGGGGAAAACCCGTCCCGTCCAAACGCGGCCACACTCAAGGCGGCATGAGGCGCTGGTATGCGCGCCTCCGCCGCCCGGCTCGCCGGCGGCGAATTGGGTCCAAGTGAAGATCATCCTCCCGGGCCTTCTCCTCCGCCTCCTTCCGCGAAATTACGTCTTCGCAGAAGGTTGCGACCGCGGTAAAACAACTGTCGCTACCGGCCATGGAGCGTATGACGGCCGGTAGCGAGAGATCTCCTCCAATAACTGCAGTGAGGACCCCACGCTGCGCCGCCCAGGCGGAACAAACCGCTAGCGTGTGCTGAGCCGAGTCCTCACTGCAGTCGCAGTGGTGACAGGCGGGACTCAATTCCCTCCTGGCGACCGAGTACAGATACTTCCCGAAGCAACCGTGCCCGGAAAGGACCTGCGTCAGTCGGAAGGAAAGGGCCCCGTGCTACCGCCCTGCCTACTCGGCGATGACCGGCTGGAGAGTCTCCACGAGGGCAAAGCCAGCACGTGGAGTCTCCAACCGGGACGACCAACGAGCTATTGTGGTTCGACGAGCGGCCTCACGCCACTCGCGTACCTCTTCGGGCGGGGGCCGTATGCCGCTACCCGCCCGGAAGTCAGCGATCCGCCAATAAACTTCGGCGAGCACTTCCGCCTCCAAATCCCACGGGGGAGTTCCGGCCAAGGCGCACGCCGCCTCCGTCGATACGGTACGGTAACCGCGTATGGCTCTACCCACCAATATCCTCTGAGGGCGCCAGAGGCGAGCCCTATTCTGGGCGGTCAGAGCCGCCGCCCACACCGGTGCACCATACAGCGTCATTGACCGGACAACCCCCGTGTATAGCCGTCTCGTCGCGACGCTGGCTCCACCCAAATTCGGCAAAAGTCGCCCAAGGGCAGAAGCAGCGCCGACCAGCTTTGGAGAAAGCTGTCGGAAGTGCTCGTCGAAGAGCCACCTGCCGTCGAGGATCAGGCCCAGATATGTCATCTGGGCCTGAACCGGTACGAGGACCGAATTGACTACGAAAGAGGCGCCGGGTGGTGGACCACGACGGGGCCCATGGAACAAAAGGGCCTCCGTCTTATCTAGGGCCACTCGTAAACCCAGCGCCTCAATGCGCCCGACTACCAAAGAGACTCCCACGGTGGTCAGGCGCGCCGCCTCTTGAAAGTTCGCCCTCCGGGCCGTGACCAATGTGTCATCAGCGTAACAAATTACGCCCAGCCCGGGGGAAAGACGACCTCGAAGGGCCCAGTCGTATCCCATATTCCACAGGAGTGGTCCGAGGACAGACCCCTGTGGAACACCGCACGACATGGGCCGCTGCCTCAGAATGCCATCTCGGTCCTCGTACATGACGGTACGCTCCCTAAGATAGTCTGCCACAAGCCGCCTCAGGTACTCTGGCACCCCGTGGTAGTGGAGTGCTTCCCTGATGCAGCTAAATGGCAGACTATTAAATGCGTTGGCGATGTCCAACAACACCGCCAATAGCACGCCGCCACAGCTCACCGCCTCTTCGGTCACGGCCCTCAGGCGCAACACAGCATCGACTGTCGAACGCCCGGCTCGAAACCCGTATTGGGCGTCCGACAGATCGGGGCCCACCTCGCTGAGGTGCCGGACGATGCGGGCAGAGAGTATCCTCTCAAACAATTTACCCACCTCGTCCAGCAACACGCTAGGCCTATAGGCCGCGACCGAATCGGCCGGCCGTCCCGGCTTCCGTAGCAGGACCAGCTTCCCGCTCTTCCAACCCTCAGGAAAGCGCCCGGACGCCAAGCTGGCGTTTAGGACTTCCCCGAGGCGATCCGACATGTGGTCGAGGGTTCGCGCCAGCACTCGGGCAGGTATCCCATCTGGCCCAGGGGCGGTGTTCTTAGAGCGAATCCGTAGAACGACCGCCCCTATCTCCGATTCCCTGACGGGCGGAACATTATCCTCGTTCCGTCCCCCGTCGTCTTCGACCATGAAGGCCATCGACGGGGGTGTGTGCTCCGCCCGCTGCGGGAAAAGACCCTCGACCACTTCCCGCAGGAAGCTGGGCTGGAGTGTCTCTGTAAGGGGGGGCCCCGACTTGCGGAGCTTTTGTCGCACCGCACGATAAGGGCGACCCCAGGGGTCACGATCGAGACCCTCCAGCATCTCCTTCCTCTTCACTTCTTTGACGCGGCTAATGGCCAGCTTCAGAGTTTTCCGCGCCTCTCGGTACTCCTCATGAAGCTGGTCCTCCTCGCCGTCTACACGGTGTCGCCGCCGACTACGGGTGTAGGACCTCTGGGCACGAGTACAGGCCGCGCGGAGGTCCGCCAACTCCTGGGACCACCAGCAAACCTTCTTCCGTGGAGGCCGACAACCTCGGATACGGGGCATGGCCGCATCGCAGATCTGCGTAATCGCATCGCGGAAACGACCAGCCCCCATGTCGACCTCCTCGCTCGGAGCCTGTGGAGACAGCCAGGAGTAAATAATGGCTGCCTCCTCTAGTAGGTCCTTATTCAGTTTGGCTACAGCCCACCGCGGCAAGCGAGAAGAACGCCGCGCCACGTGACCCCTACTGGGGTCCTGGGTCCGGGAGAGCTCGAATCGAATCGAAATCGAGCGGCGAGGGCAGGGGTAGCGAACGAAAGGTCCACTATCGACCCTCCCTGCTGTCGCACGCACGTGTTGGTGGAGCCCCTGTTTAGTAAACAGAGGCCCACCAAGGCCGCCCACTCCTCTACGGCCTCGCCCCTAGCGTCCGTCCTGGGGGAACCCCACGCAATGGCCTTTGCGTTGAAGTCCCCCAGCACTAAGACGTGCCCAGACGTTAGATGCCGCATCGAGGTTTCCAAGTTGTTAAGGAAAACCTCGAAGTCGTTCAAACTCCGGTTGGGGGAGAAGTATACACCATATACAGAGATCCCCCCCCACTCGGCAGCAACATATCCAGTGTCCTTGTCTCTTAGCGACAAGGGCGGGGAATGAGCCGCCGTAGAGCCGACGACTGCCACAGAACCGTCCCGGTCACCCAACCAGTTTGGACGGGGAGCAACATAATAGGGCTCCGCGCTACGGCAACACCGATCGACCACTGTGCCATAGTTTGCAGGAAAAGGTCCTGCGCCGCAGCACAGTGGTTCAGGTTCGTCTGGACTAGGAGGCTGGAGACTTGGTCCATTACTGGACCGTCTCTACAGCCTCCTCCATGGGCGACGATGCCGACGTGCGAACGGCATCGGAGGCAGCCTGGGCCGACTGGCTAGCCCCCAACGTTCGCCGAGAATCGTGAGGGGGTTTGCAGCCCCCTGCCCAATCTGATGATTGGCGGGCTTGTTACCCGCCGCACAAGCTGGGCAGTGAGGGGTGGCACAGCACTCTGCCGCCTTGTGCCCCGGTCGACCGCAGCGGAAGCATAGTCCACTGCAGTCAAAACAACTCATGCACTTGGCGCGTGTGTGTCTGGATGCTAGGCATTTGAAGCACCTCATCGGTCTTGCCGCCAGAACAGTGACTCTGGCATTCACAAAACCGACGAGGATCCTGCCTGCGTCGCCCAAAATTTTGGCCGACGCTACCGGACAGCTGATCCACACTGCACCAAGCCCTCCAGGACCGGGGCGGATGGTGCCGACCCTGATGTTGTCCGCGTTGCAGCCCGTCTTCTCGCTAATTGCAACGCGGACATCCTCTGTCGTTACGGAGTCATCCAGCCCCGAAATACGCAACTCTGCGCACTTGACAGGCCTGGCGATCTTCACACCATCCGTGGCTGCACAGATTCCTCTCAGTTTCTCGGCGAACCTGTCCGCCGTCTTTGCACCTTCAGCCCCGGGGAACTCGAGGACTCGAGCTCCCGTCTGGGCAAGGCGCAACCTGACCCCTTCAGTCCCGAAATCAGTGGCGAGACTATCCCGGGCCTTCTTAAATAAGGCCGCATAGGACAGCCCGCCACTAGCCGCCTCTGGTGTTACGGTGACTACCACAGCCGCGCTTTTAGGCACCTGCAGTGTGCGCGGCTTTTTCGCAGTAGCCACCGCAACCGACGGCGACTGCGGGGTAGAGGCTGCTTTTTGAGCTGGCTTTTTACCCCGCTTTCGGGACTTAGCCCCGCCGACTACCTGCCAACCATCTTTGGATGTGGCAGATGTAGAGAGGGCAGATGTAGTGGTGCCAGGTACACCTGTTGGAGTGGGGAGCGGAGGATATTCCGCTCCAGCCTTTACCACTTTTTTAGGCCCAGACTTCGGTGCAGCCGTCTTGGTTATTACCTTGGCTGCCTGTCGTGCCTTCGGAGTGGCTACAGGAGTAGTCGACACCGACGCTGCACACACAGGACACACGACCGCCCACAACGGGCAGAGATGTTGGTGCTGATGTCACCTTTGGTCTATGGGCCCCGCGGCGGCCGGACAATAGGGGCCGGAGGCAGTCTAGCCTCTAGGCCAGCGAGACGGCCGTCCATCATGCGCCACACAGCGTCTGTGATTTGGCGCATTTGGGCGTCAGCGATGGTACCAACCCTGGGAGACAGAGCAGGCTGAGACGGGGACGAGGCCGGATCCTCTGCCGGACGATGCGCCCGGAATTGGGCGAACTGAGCGCTAAGCTCAGCCACTTGCCGCGTCAGGCGGTCGTTGGCTGCCTGGAGACGATCCACGTCTCCGATGAGGGTCTCCACGACCCCCGCAATTGTGGAAGAGGAGTCCTTAAGGGCTCTCACAAAGGAGCCCTTAAGATTACTCGACTTGGTGGCCACTTTGTGAATAATGGCCACCGCCGCGTTTGCTATCTCCTGCATGGAGGATGGTGTCTGAGGAACTGAGTGCCCCACCATCGGCTCCCTGACTTTCAGCAGGAGACCAGCAATCTCCTCCTCAGCTAGTGCTTCACCGTCCGCCCTAACTCGCCTATAGGCTTCCGCCTTACAAAAGACGGAGCCTGACGGGATCGAGACCGGGGTTCGTGATCTCCCTCTACGGCTGCTGGTGATTTTGGAAGGCAACATCTCCTGGGACGTGTCACTCTCCTCGTCCCTGGAGCGTCTGCGTTTCCTGCTGTCTCACAGCTCCGTCTCCATTATGTCCAGTGCATCTGTCCTCGTACTGGAGTTACTGCCCGCGGTGGATTTGGAACGCAACCGTTCCGATGTTCTTCGGCTCCCAGCAGCCATTATGATTTCTGGGAGCCCCACCGAGATAGGTGCTCCAACCAATACTTCCTTCTCGTTGGAAGAGAAGTCGTCCGCTCTTGTACTTTTTCCCTTTCTGTTTTTCTTCTCCTTCTTTTCTATATTATTATTGTTTGTATTTGTTAAGTTTTCCATTTTTAAACCCACGAGATGGGGAGAACTAAATGTTGACCCGGGCAGAGATCCCCAATACCCGGGCAAGTGTAAATTTGTGCCCAACCGAGGGGTCCGCAGGTGCCCCGGCTGGGAGTGCGCTTGCGACTGAACTACCCATCAGCCATGCATCCCCTGGTCACGCACCAGAACACGGGATTCGGGGTAATTTTTTAGAGAGGTTTTCTTCCTCGCAGTCCGGGTGGCTAAGCCAAGACCCTCGCCCCCGATCGCGTCGAGTCGCGAGACTCCAACTCGGGGCTACGATATGTCGACGGCGGCAGGGAGACTATGTCTCCTGATGCCTGCACGGTGGCAGTGTAAGTGCACACCGAGCCCGTCCTAGCTTTTCCACCGCTGAGCGGAGGAACTCCGACCCTAGAAAGGGTCCCACCATCGTGATTTTTTACCGAGGTTTTCCTCCTCATTGCTCCGAAGAGCGAAGAACCAACAGAGGATCCGACAGACACGCCCGCTCTGTTGGACCAAGTCTCAGCTGAATTGCCGGAGAAAATGGCTTCCTCTTCGTGCTAGAATATTAGCCGTTGGCAATGATGAACACCATCGCCAACGTTACCAGGGTGCACCACGTGGAGGTTTTCTAGCCAAGCACCCCATATACAACATCCCAACATCAACCGTTAGGCCGTGGCCCGCCAGGCATGATCACCTCGCCTGGTTAGAGGATCCTCCCTTTGTGTCGGAGGGACATGACACACGTCCCTCCACATGGGTCTAAGCCTGAGTGGTGGTAGTAGTAGATCAACCATCAGATGTTTAATTTAATTCAAATTCAGTCCCTTTTAAAACTCTTTAAATATCCTTTATAATTAAAAAACACACAATAGTTTGTTCCCTCGTCAATTTTAATAAACTCTATGTGTTCAGTTTTGTTTATAAAACTATTAAATCATAACGACTCGTTAATGGACTTCGATCACTTTCACATCTTCTGTCCACTAGAACCTAAAACAATGGAATATGAAATTTTTAGTTTTGATTCCACAAAGTATTAAAGGATTAATATTTCGTTTTGGATTTAGTTTCAAGGATTTATTTGTATATTTATTTAATGTTTCAAACTCTAAAGCGCGGCTTAGAATTATTTTGAAGATGAGGAGTGCGGATTATGATTAGAAAGTTAGGGATTGGGGGATTATTTGCAATTTTTATTTACCTTTCAGTCAGGTTTAAGCACAGTCAAGTCAAGTCAGTGTTAACAGTGTATCTAATGTTGTAAACAAGTGTCGAATAATACGAGTATATGTAGATAATGTGTGTAGATAATCTATCTGGTATATGGCTCTAAAGATATATCGGAGGTAGAAACGTGCGTGCAAGATGACTTTAAAAGTATTACTAAGTGGATACACTTCAGTGGAATTATCGTAAACGTAATAAAATCTAAATGTATGCATATACACCCTTGCCTTGTATTCGATGAGCAATACGTATCAATGTGAGCAATACGTAGCAATACGTATCAATGATACATATAAATGTTAACATAGTAATAAGAGTTTGTACAAGTTTGATTTACGTCAATATATTTAAGTATTTAGATTTAACGTCTGACAGGAACTTTAACTGGAAGCCATATGAGCTGATACTTCTGATAAGCTAAGATCTATATTGGGAAAGTTCTACCAGTTACATAGAACACCAAATAAACACACATTACTGATCGTACACTACTAACTTGTAGATTCGCTGTTTAGCTATGGACTTATTATTTATGGTTCAACAATTGTAATTTATTTAAGAAACATAGGATTAATACTCAGGAGCTGGATGTGAGAAGCTCAGATACGAGATTAGAACGACACGCAATGGGAGAGGTCTATGGCAAGTAGTAGACTGCAATAGGGTGTTGGTGAGTCTGCTTTTCATTCCGATTTAATGGTTACTAAATTCATCTACTTCATAATCACTAAGCGCTCTCTTTTCAACTCTCAATTCCTCATTTTCGCCCATTTACTTTGATCTCTATTTGTATTTCCTGTACTCTAATCACGACCAAAGTTTTCGCTTAACGAATAATCTACTGGTCTTTTGTCCTTCCCACAACTAGAATTTTGTGAACATTTGGTTCTTTATGCAAGCTTTGTTTGCAATGAAATGCACTCCGGCTTGAAATCGAGATGTCCACTAATCGTTACACATTTTAATAGAACTCGTACTTTCTTCAGATGTGGGAATTATCTAATCAATAGTATACTTCCTTACAATCCGATAAGGATCCTGTCTGTGTCACCCAAAGCTTTGGCCGACGCTACGGAACAGCTGATCTACACTGTGCCAAACCCTCCAGGACTGTGGCTGATGGTGCCGATCTTAATGTTCTCCGCGTTGCAGCCTGTCTTGTCGCTAATTGTAACGCGGACATCCTCGACCGTCATAGAGTCATCTAGGCCCGAAACGCGTAACTGTGCACTTGGTAGGCATGGTGATCTTTACACTATCCGTGGCTGCAAAAATTCCTCTCAATTACTCGGCGAAACTGTGCGTCATCTTTGCACCTTCAGCCTCGAGGAACTTGAGGACTCGAGTTCCCGTCTGGTCAAGGCGCAACCTGGCTCCTACCGTCTCAACCTGAGTAGTAAAACTATCCCGGGCCTTCTTAATTAGGCCGCATAGGACAGTCCGCCACTAGCCGCCTCCGGTGTTACGGTGACCACCACAGCCTCGCTTTTAGGCACCTGCAATATGTGTGGCTTCTTCGCAGTAGCCACTGCCACCGATGGCGTCTGCAGGATAGAGGCAGCTTTTTGGGCAGCCTTTTTACCCCGCTTTCGGTACTTCTTATACCCCCGACTATCCGACTACCTATCAACATTCGGCGTAAGGGGCAAATATCGAGGGAGCACATGTGGAGGTATCAGGTAGACACCCGTCAACCAGACACCCGTCCGTCACACGCCATACTGCATCCATAATTTGGCGCAGATGGGCATCAGGAAAGCCATAGAGGTTGGAAGAGGAGGTAAGTTGTGACGGAGGCGAAACTTCTTATTCCGGGTGATCCTCCCGAAATTGAGAGAACTGAGCGCTGAGTACACTCACCTGTCCCGTCAGGCAATTGTTGGCTGTCTTCAGATGAGCGACGTCTCCGATAAGGGTCTCAATTACCCCTACAATAGCAGAAGAGGAGTTCTTAAGAGCCCTCACAAAAGAACCCTTAAGATTACTCGGCTTGGTGGCTACCTTATTGATGATAGCCACCGCCGCGTTCGCTCTCTCCTGTATAGACGTCTTTGCTGATGATATAATTCTCATGGCCGAAACCGTGGCAGATCTTAGAACAATGCTTGGTGACCTCAGTAAAGAATCTAAACGAGTGGGTTAAAAAATGAATATGGAGAAGACAGAAATTATGTTGAATGCCCATATCACACCCGCTCCAGTAAAAGTTGGAGAATCTACCCTCGACGTGGTTGACGACTACGTGTATCTAGGACAAACTATCCAATTAGGTAGGTACAACTTCGATAAAGAGGTCAATCGTTGAATTCAGCTAGGTTAGGCAGCATTCGAGAAGCTACATTATGTTTTCTCGTCACAAATACCCCAGTGTCTCAAGACAAAAGTGTGACCAGTGTGTGTTGCCAGTGATGACTTACGGCACAGAGACGTGGTCGCTCACTATGGGGTTGATAATAAGGCTCAAAATCACCCAAAGAGCAATGGAGAGGGCAATGCTTGGAGTTTCTTTACGTGATCGAATCAGGAATGAGGAGATGCGCAGATGAACCAAGGTCACCGATATGGCCAGTAAATTGGTAAACTTAAGTAACAGTGGGCAGGATACATTACACGCAGAAACGATGGCCGATGGGGCCCTAAAGTTCCAGAGTGGCGACCGCGTACTGGAAAGGTACAAGGTGGTCTGACGACCTGGTGAAGGTCACGGGAAGCTACTGGATGCGGACAGCACTCGACGAGCTGTTGGCGAGAACCTTGCGGAAGGACTATGTCCAGCAGTGGACGTCTTTTGGCTGAGATGATGATGATAATGAAGTGGTAGCCGGCGAGATTTTCACACTGACAAAAAAGGGAATGGGTACAAATGAACAAACAGTATACCTAATGGTTAGTGACTACCACCGATAATATAACTTATGCCTTAATGTGTTTACACTGGGAGGGTTGGGACTCTGATAACCTCATTTATTCGGTGAAAAGCATTGAAAGCTTACTTAACACCGGTTTTCTAACTCCTGTTATAACTCCGGTTACGCTCTTCCATTTCTGCTGAATTACAGCCCTCCCACGTTTATAATAATATTATGAATTGAGATCAATTTCACGAAAAGTTATCTCAAGTATTATGAGTGGTTTTTGTAACGAAGCCTTATGAACTCTCTACAAAATTAATTCCAGTTGTTTATTCAGTCTGTACACACACATAAATATCTTTCAAGCATTACAAAGGTACACAAACATCTCAAGTAAAGTATAAAGATCTGTTTATTAAGTTTTAACCCTAGCACTCATACATGTGTTTTGTTTTGGGTGAAGTCGGTTGCCTATAAAAATGCTGCAAATAATGTGATTATATTTATGTCCGAGTGAGACGTCATTCGAACTTTATCATATATTCAATAATTTAATCTCTTCCCATTGATTTTAAGCGAGATTCTCAAAGGTCAGAACCAGAATGATTATAGCATTAACGAACGGCCACACTTTAAATTTTACAACAAATTTGCTGTAAAATTACCTTTCATTAAATCACAAGGGACTCCACATCGGCCGAGCGGCCGAACGAAAAGTTACACAATAAATGAAATATCACCACCTCCGTGTAATCAGCCTCCCGCCCCCCTCTAGCCATTGTTCGAGGATAAATATGATGATGACAGCGGCCATTACCTGAAACACTCGTGCCATTTACACAAATATACCTACCACTCATTGTGATAGCACGACAATTACTCAAACTTACTTTTTTATTGAAAGACTTACAACATCGATTACACTCGTCCAGTACTCCATGTTTATGGTTCGCTAGAATAGGAATACACAAACTTTAAAAAATATATTTTTACGTGTTCATTTCAATTTTTCTAAAAATTGTAGATGTTTAATATTACAATTAAACACTATAACTACGAGTACATTTCTCTAATGTAGAGGTATCGATAGGAAATTAGTAATATTAACAAACATTTAATGAATGAACATTTGTTTCATAACACTTCCGATAACCGAAACAGATTTACCGCGAGAGAACGAATTATTATTGTTGTGTGTGTGTACTCCTTCAACTGCACACATTGTAGTTACATAGCTGTAAACTAACTCCGATCCTAGTTGCACTGGTCAATCTTTACAATTTATTGATACATCTCACACACGATCGTCTTAACCCAAATTAGGCAGGACCATATTATTGCGATCACACTGCTGACAAACGTACCCATACATTTTAAGTGCGAATATAGACCACAGTATACGAATTACGAAATACGATATATTATAAAAATTGTTTGTTTAAAAGAAATTTAATTCGTTAGAATTTATTGTTTTAAAATTACATCGTCTAAATGATCACCATTTTGACGTTTGCAATCTTCGAAGCGTGCTCCGAAATTTTCGAATACTCGTCTTCGAAGAGACTGTGAGATGGCCGACATCTCTTCGTTGAATTTTTCTTTAGTTGACATAGTGTATTTGGTTTATTGATGTAGATACGATTCTTCAAATAAAACTATAAAAAGATACTCTCTACTGGGGATAGATCTGGACTTCTGGGTGACAACGCGAAATAAGCATCTCACAGTAATAAGCGAACTGTCGTTTAAATAAAATTGTTTCACATAGTAAAGACACTGCGGCCTCATGAAACGATCTATTGCGACAAAGTTTCTGAAAAATGAGCTAGTGATCAGACCTCTCCTCGCGCCCCGCGCGGCTTTTGTTTGCGCGGGATGTTAGATTCAAATATTAACGAATTCTTGACCCACCCTATATTTAATCATTTTATTGGATTAGTTTATTGGATTAGAAGTTATAGAAATAATTTATGTCATTTAATTAATTTTGCATTTTATTTTATACTTGAACATAATTATTATATTTTCAATACCTTAAGACAAGAAGTGCCTATTCTAGAATTGTTGAACATCAAGAGTTTATACGACACCAAATTCTACATAACGCACACTACCAATGTCACCATCCAAAACACAAGCAATTAAATACTTCCATCCATCCATCACAAAAATAATTCGACAACAAATCATTTGGAAACCTCTTATAAGACGTCGCGGTGACTGAACCAACTTCTCAAATATTTGCTGATTATTGCATGTGATTGTTCGTGCACCACACAATCAACTTTAAAATATCACCGTCATCAATGCGGTTAAAACATGAAAATTTTTCATAAACTGTTTCATTATTTGTCGTCTATAAAGGTGACACAATTTCGTGAATCGAGTTTGAGTACAACCAAACCAACCAAAAAAATGAAAATGAGGAGATTTTTTTTTGCATTATTACTTGTTGTTTAACACTAACACAAGACATATACTGCAATCAAATTAAGAATCTTTTTCTTTTTCATAGTCAGCTGAAAATAAAAGATATCCTGATCCCCGACCTTAATCAATTTACTCGCAGAACGAAGTTTCTATAAGCTAAAAAAAATAAATTTAGCTAGTCATTCCATCGATTCTTCCAGAAGTCTTGGAAGAGCCATACTGCAGCACATATCGGCCGGCTCGCATGGTATGACGTCACAAAAAAACTGGAGCTAAGCAGCTTTTAATAATATTCACCAAGAGAATGACTTCTCTTTCTTTTCCCGTCCACCCTAATTCTCTTGAGAAAATACGTGCAATGGAAGTCAACACACTTGCGTATTTTGAGCTACAGGTGCTCGCAAGAAGGAGTCTCATGCCATGCCATGTCAGTTGACTTAGTAATTGCCGGTCGCTCTCTGTGCCATAAAAACGAAACTCTGTACATTATATTAATAGTAAAAGTTAAGAAATTATACAACAAAGTACGAAGCTAAGAAATTATACAACAAAGTCTCTAGTAAAAATATTGTGGCTGGGTAGTTCAGATACAGTTCAAATGATTGTTTACTCTCAGTCTCGACGTTGTTGTGTACACTGCCTAAGAGCAGTTTCTTAAAGCTCTTAAGGTTACATTTAAACTTTAGAAACCACACCGAATTTCAAATATCATATTTGCTATTCGGTGTGATTTCTTAAATACATATATGATATATTGCTTATTATTTAAATTTAAATGGCATAATATTTACACGGTATAAAACATTGTCACTTAACGGGTTTTTACCATCTATTGAATGGTTTGAAAATTTGTAATGTAGTATATCAAGTAAATAATTATTTATTTAGAAAAGACTATGCAACTAAGTCGCATAAAATTATGTATCTGTGTATCTTACATTTTCGTGCAACGCCTTATGTGTTTTTTGATTATGCTTCATAACTCAAGCAACTTGTGTTGTACGAATAAGTATCTATTTTATATACTATTTTTAATTTCATTTTTTATATTACAAGCTTAGTGATGGTTTCGGTTAAATAGTGAAGTCTCCTCTCAATAACAATCATGTTAATGTAGGCATACCAAATCTCACTGGGGTTGGGCAACAAATCTCTATGAATCTCCGACATACGGACTCGCAGGATGCCCTTGTTACGTGTATATCAAGCGGCATACGAACGTATCTGTTTGTGGCTATGATCATATCTCATGACGGTTGTATGTGTGTGTGTGTGTATGTGCACACTGTGATAGTAATTATGTTAAAAACTTTGTAAAAATGTTGCCTCGTTATCAATATATACCGCATTCATCGTTGACTGATGAATTGGTATTGTGGTGACTTCCAAAGAAAGGTATGCTACAGCGCCATCTACTGAACACATGTTAAACAACCTAATAATTAATTCTTTATCACGTTTTAGACATGTTCACGCCGATTAGCGTACATACAATTTCCCAAGGTCAATCATACGATCGCGGCCCGTCAGGCACCATTTTACCTGGTCGAAGGATCCTCCCTTTGTATGGGAGGGACATGATAACCATTCCTCCATAGAAGACCACCATACCATAACTCAAACACTCAAACTCAAAATCTTTAAATG
The DNA here is from genome assembly GCA_949316085.1 of Hypercompe scribonia. Lineage (NCBI taxonomy): Eukaryota > Metazoa > Arthropoda > Insecta > Lepidoptera > Erebidae > Hypercompe > Hypercompe scribonia. Next base: position 444,157 of record OX438976.1, on the reverse strand, counting down.
CGAGTTTCATAAAAATTCATCTCTCATGCAGACTTTAAAGTCATAGAATGCTGTTTACTCTATCTTCGTTAAGTACGATCAGTTAGTTCTTTATCTGGATGAAATTAATCGATAATATATTTATATTTAGTAAAGTAAAATTCAAAGTACAGACTCTGCTTACTTGGAGATCAGATGGACGTTTCTCAAACTATTACATTCTTCTAATATTATAAATGCGAAAGTTTGTGAGTATGGATGTTTGTTACTCTTTCACGAAAAATTTACTTGATGGATTTGGATGAAATTTTACAGTAATATAGACTATACATCGGAATAAAATATAGGCTAAATTAATTTTGGTGGTAATATAACGATACATGTCCATTAATTCGGAAAAAGAATCTAGTCTCTGAGAATTATCTTGGCGTACGCTGCCTAAACCGTTGAAGTTTTTTTTTTTAACGTACGGAAACCCCTTCAGGCTGTCAGCCCACCGGGATTTACGGCGGGGTGGTGTGTCGGAATCGGACCGACTAAAATCAGACGGTGTGTCACTCTGCATCTGATGTAGAAGGGATCCAGGAACAGCTGCTATTACTACACCAAGACCGCTCCTAACGCTTGCCCGCTAGCGTGGGCACTATCTGCCGGTAAACTCTTTATTTAGGCGCCTCGTGGCTCGCCACTGTAGCAGATGGAGGGGAAAATCTATCCCATCCATCTGCGGCCATATTCAAGTCGGCATGAGGCACTGCTAAGCACGTCTCCTCTGCCCGGTTCGCCGGCGGCGAATTGGGTCTGAGTGGAGATCACCCTTCTGAACCTTCTCCGCTGCCTCCTACCGCGAAATAACGTCTTCACAGAAAGTTGCAACCATGGTAAAACAACTGTCGCTACCGACCATGAAGCTTATGATGACCGGTAGCGAGAGACCACCTTCAATAACTGCAGTGAAGGCCCCACGCTGCACCGCCTAGGCGTAACAAATCGCCAGCGTCTGTTGAGTCGAGTCCTTACTGCAGTCGCAGTGGTGATAGACAAGGCTCAATTTCCTCCTAGCAACTGAGCGTAGATACTCCCGAAACAGCTGTGTCCGACCAAAATCGCGTCAATCGGAAGAAAAGGGTCCCGTGCTGCCACCCTGCCCACTCGCTGATGACGGGCTGGAAAACCTTCACGGTGGCAAAACCAGCACGTAGAACCTCCAACCGGGACGATCAACGAGCCATTGTCGCTCGACGAGCGGCCTGAAGCTACTCACATACCTCTTCCGGCAAGGGCATATGTCGCTACCCGCTCAGAAGTCAGCCGTCAACCGATAAACTTCGTCGAGGACTACCGTCTCCAAATCCCACAAGGGAGTTCCGGCCAAGGTCCGTGCCACTTTCATCGAAACGGTGCGGTATTCGCATATGTTTATACACCGCCAATAAAAGGCTCGAAATCCTATTTTAGTGATAGATAGACAGATATATGTATGTTTATACCATAGAACTGAATATTTTCTATGTTATATTTCTGTGTATTTCTAAGTCAGTTTAGATAAAAATGTTTTCTAATTTACTATTCCATTAATTGAGAAAAAGAATTATGTACTATAACTACCTTTATCATTTTCTGTTAATAACAAAATAATGTGTACGATATGGACATATTATTGTAGTTAATTATGGCTTCAACTATAGTATCCCTCCGCAGATACGAGTAGGCTGTGAGAACTGGTCAGATACTCGTATTAGTATTCTAGTCTCGGAGGGTAATATATCAAGTGTGAACCCTACATGCTGCTCTCGAGAGTACCGCCGCGTAATCGTCTCGTTAAACACGGCTACATCACGCAGGGGGAAGCATGGCTATGGGATCTTCATCGAGTAATGTGGTGTATTATTTCACTAATGTGATGGATGTTTGGCGTGTGTTGAACCTATTCTGTTTGTTCTTTGTATATTGATAATAGGTGTTCTTATAAAATATATTATAGTTGTTTGTGTTATAATGAGTCCAATTGAATAATAATATGCTTTCTTAACAATCGCTCATATAAATTTGCTTATCTAGCAATAAGGCGAGTTGAACTTATAATTTATCTTAAAGGACTAAGTTCGATGCAGTCTTATACAATGAGGGGTGCTAGGCTAGAAAACCTCCACGTGGTGCACCCTGGAAACGTTGGCATCACTAACGGCTAATATTCTAGCACGGAGAGGAGGCCGTTCTCTTCGGCCATTCAGTCGAGGCTTGGTCCAACAGAGCGGGCGTGTCTGTCGGATCCTCTGTTGGCTCTTCGCTCTTCAGAGCAATGAGGAGGAAAACCTCGTTAAAAAATCACCAAGGTGGGATCCTTCCTCGGGTCGGAGTTCCTTCGCTTTCAGCGGTGGAAAAGAAGGACGGGCTCGGTGTGTACTTACACTGCCACAGAGCAGGCATCAGGAGATGTTATCTCCCTGCCACTGTCGGCATATCGTAGTCCCGAAAGTAATGTTGTGGTTATGTCTCGCGACTGCTATCGGGGACGAGGGTCTTGGCTTAATCGCCCGGACTGCGAGGAAGAAAACCTCTATAAAAAATTACCCCGAATCCCGTGTTCTGGTGCGTGACCAGGGGATGCATGGCTGATGGGTAGTTCAGTCGTAAGCGCACCCCCAGCCGAGGCACCTGCGGACCCCTCGGTTGGGCATAAATGTACGCTTGCCCGGGTATTGAGGGATCTCTGCCCGGGTCGACCACTATTTCTCCCCCAATCGTGGGATTAAGCATGGAAAATTTAAATCACAAAAACCAAACCATAGAAAGAAAGAAGGAGAAAAAGAATAGAACGCAGAAAGGTATAAGAACGGACGATCGCTCTTCAAACGAGGAGGACGTATTGGTAGGCACGCCTATCTCGGCGGGGCTCGGTAGCCGAAGAATTTCGGAACGATTGCGTTCCAAATCTGCTATTCCGTCGGATGATGGTAGCTCCAGAACGAATATGGACGTAGTAGAGCCGATGGAGAAGAAACTTTGCGAAAGCAGGAAACGCGAACACTCCAAGGATGAGGCGAGTGACACATCCCAGGAAATGCTACCTCCCAAAGTGGGCAGTAGCCGTAGAGGTAGGTCGTGAACATCGACCTTGGCTCTGTCTGGTTCTGTCTTTTCTAAGGCAGAAGCCTATAGGCGGGTTAGAGCGGAGGGCGAAAGTGCAGCAGAGGAGGAGATTGCAGATCTCCTGCAGAAGATTCGAGAGCCGGTGGAAGGGGGTTCTGTCTCCCAAACAACTGTTTCTTTGCAGGAGACAGTAAATGCCGGGGTGGCCATCATCCAAAAGGTGGCTACCAAATCACGGAACCTTAAGAGCTCTTTCGTGAGGGCTCTTAAGGACTCCTCCTCTGCCATTGCTGGGGTTGTTGAGACCCTCGTCGGGGATGTAGCTCGCCTTCAGGCAGCTAACGAATGTCTGACGGGGCAGGTGGCAGAGTTGAGTGCCCAGTTTGCCCAATTTTGGGCCCAGGTGGACATGCCAATACTGCAGGACATGGCTTCGAAGCAACCTGCCTCCACTACCGGTCCCAGTGACGTCAGTGACGCACACTTGCGGCAAATTTTGGATGCAGTGTGGCATATGCTGGACGGACGTCTCGCAAGCCTGGAGGCGAGACTGCCTCCTGCCCCTGTTGTGCGGCCACCACTCGCTGCAGACAGGCGAAAGGCCTCATCAGCTTCGACTCCGCTGTCTGTAGGGAGTGGTCGCAAATCGTATGCGACAGCCGTGTCAGTGTCGGCACCTGCACCTGCTGTTGCCACGAGGACGCAACAGGCGGTCAAGGCAGCAACTAAGACGGCCGCACCGGACGTAGGGCATAAAATGGCAGTAAAGAGTGGAGCAAGATTTCCTCCGCTCCCCACTCCTACACCTACACCTGGTCCATCCACATCTGCCCCTTCCACATCTGTTCCCTCCAATGACGGTTGGCAAGTGGTCGGAGGGGCTAAGAAGAAGTCCCGAAAGCGGGGTTAAAATTCTGCTCAGAAAGCAGCTCCTACCCCGCAGTCGCCATCGGTGGCAATTACCACCAAGAAGCCACGGAAGCTAAAGCCGCCAAAAACCGCGGCTATAGTGGTTACCGTATCGCCGGAGGCGGCAAGTGGCAGACTGTCCTATGCGACTTTATTCAAGAAGGCTCGAGATAGTTTCACCACTGATTTCGGGACGGTAGGGGTCAGGTTGCGTCTCGCCCAAACGGGAGCTCGAGTGCTGGAGTTCCCCGGGGCTGAAGGCGCAAAGACAGCAGATTTGTTTGCCGAGAAACTGCGAAATATGTTTGCAGCCACGGATGGTGTCAAGATCGCCAGGCCTACAAAGTGCACGGAACTGCGCATTTCAGGCCTGGACGACTCAGTAACGGTCGAAGATGTCCGTGTTGCAGTTCGAGAGAGGACTGGATGCAACACGGATAACATCAGGGTTGGCACCATCCGCCCCGGTCCAGGGGGACTTGGTGCAGTGTGGGTAAGTTGTCCCATAGCGTCAGCCAAAGTTTTGGGCGATGCTGGCAAGATACTCATCGGTTTCGTAAACGCCAAAGTCACAATTCCGGCGGCGAGACCGATGAGGTGTTTCAAATGCCTGGGCGCGGGACACACCCGCATCAAGTGCGACAGCTGTTTTGACTGCAGCGGACTTTGTTTCCGCTGCGGTCGACCGGGGCACAAGGCGGTAGAAAGCTCTGCTACCCCTCACTGCCCAGCGTCTTCGGCGGGTAACAAGCCCGCCAATCACCAGATTGGGCAGGACGGCTGTAAGTCTTCCCGCAGTTCTCGGCAGACATCAGGGGCTAGCCAATCGACCCAGGCTGCCTCCAACGTCGTTCATGAGTCGATGTCGTCGCCCATGCAGGAGGTTGTAGAGACGGTCCAGTAATGGATCAAGTCTCCAACCTTCTTGTCCAGACGAACCTGAACCACTGTGCCGCAGCGCAGGATCTCTTCCTACAAACCATGTCACAGTGGTCGATCAGTGTGACCGTAGTCGCGGAGACCTATTATGTTCCTCCTAGACTGAATTGGTTGGGCGACCGGGACGGTTCCGTGGCAGTCGTCGGCTCCACAGCGGCTCATTCCCCGCCCTTGTCGCTAAGAGACAAGGGTACTGGATATGTTGCTGCTGAGTGGGGGGGGATCACCGTATACGGTGTGTACTTCTCCCCCAACCGGAGTTTGAGCGACTTCGAGGCTTTCCTCAATAGCTTGGAGACCTCGATGCGGCGACTAACGTCTGGGCACGTCCTTGTTTTGGGGGACTTCAACGCAAAATCTGTTGCGTGGGGTTCCCCCAGGACGGACGCAAGGGGCGAGGCCGTAGAGGAGTGGGCGGCTTCAGTGGGCCTCTGTTTATTAAACAGAGGCTCCACCAACACGTGCGTGCGACAGCAGGGGGATCAGGTATTCCTCAGGAGTTGGCGGACCTATGCGTGCGTGACGTGCGGCTTGTACTCGTGCCCGGAGGTCCTACACCCGCAGTCGCCGGTGTCACCGCGTAGACGGCGAGGAGGACTAGCTTCATGGGGAGTACCGAGAGGCACGGAAAACTCTGAAGCTGGCCATCAGCCGCGCCAAAGAAGTGAAGAGGAAGGAGATGCTAGAGAGTCTCAATCGTGACCCCTGGGGTCGTCCTTATCGTGCGGCGCGACAAAAGCTCCGTACGTCGGGCCCCCCCCTTACAGAGACACTCCAGCCCAGCTTCCTGCAGGAAGTGGTCGAGGGGCTTTTCCCGCAGCGGGTGGAACACACGGCCCCGTCGATGGCCTTCTTGGACAGAGACAACGAGATGGGGAACGAGGATAATGTTCTACCCGTCAGGGAATCGGAGATAGGAGCGGTTGTTCTACGGATTCGCTCCAAGAACACCGCCCCTGGGCCAGATGGGATACCTGCCCGAGTATTGGCACGAGCCCTCGACCACATGTCGGATCGCCTCAGGGAGGTCCTAGACGCCAGCTTGATGTCCAGACGCTTTCCTAAGGGCTGGAAGAGTGGGAAGCTGGTGCTGTTGCGGAAGACGGGACGGCCTGCCGATTCGGTCGCGGCCTATAGGCCCATTGTGTTGCTGAACGAGGTGGGTAAATTGTTTGAGAGGATACTCTCTGCCCGCATCGTCCGGCACCTCTGCGAGGTGGGCCCTGATCTGTCGGACGCCCAATACGGGTTTCGAGCGGGGCGTTCGACGGTCGATGCCGTGTTGCGCCTGAGGGCCGTCACCGAAGAGGCGGTGAGCTGTGGCGGTGTGCTGTTGGCGGTGTCGTTGGACATCGCCAACGCATTCAATAGTCTGCCATTTAGCTGCATCAGGGAAGCACTCCACTACCACGGGGTGCCAGAGTACCTGAGGCAGCTTGTGGCAGACTATCTACAGGAGCGTACCGTCATGTACGAGGACCGAAACAGTGTTCTGAGGCGGCGACTCATGTCGTGCGGTGTTCCTCAGGGGTCTGTCCTCGGACCACTCCTGTGGAACATGGGATATGACTGGGCCCTTCGAGGTCGTCTTTCCCCCGGGCTGGGCGTAATTTGTTACGCAGATGACACACTGGTCACGGCCCGGGGGATGAACTTTGCAGAGGCGGCACGCCTGGCCACCACGGGTATCTCTCTGGTGGTCGGGCGTATTGAGGCGCTGGGTTTGCGGGTGGCCCTGGACAAGACGGAGGCCCTTTTGTTCCATGGGCCCCGTCGTGGTCCACCCTCCGGCGCCGCCATCGTAGCCAATTCGGTCCTCGTACCGGTTAAGGCCCAGATGAAGTATCTGGGCCTGATACTCGACCGCAGGTGGCTCTTCGACGAGCACTTCCGACAGCTTACTCCAAAGCTAGTCGGCGCTGCTTCTGCCCTTGGGCGACTTTTGCCTAATTTGGGTGGAGCCAGCGTCGCGACAAGACGGCTATACACGGGGGTTGTCCGGTCAATGGCGCTGTATGGTGCACCGGTGTGGGCGGCGGCTCTGACCGCCCAGAATAGGACTCGCCTCTAGCGCCCTCAGAGAATATTGGCAGTTAGAGCCATACGCGGTTACCGCACCGTGTCGACGGAGGCAGCATGCGCCTTGGCCGGAACTCCTCCGTGGGATTTGGAAGCGGAGGTGCTCGCCGAAGTTTATCGGCGGACGGCTGACTTTCGGGCGGGTAGCGGCATACGGCTCCCGCCTGAAGAGGTGCGCGAGTGGCGAGAGGCCGCTCGTCGAGCCACGATGGCTCGTTGGTCGTCCCGGCTGGAAGCTCCACGTGCTGGCTTTGCCGCCGTGGAGGCTCTCCAGCCGGTCATCGCCGAGTGGGCAGGGCGACAGCACGGGACCCTTTCCTTCCGTCTGACGCAGATCCTTTCTGGGCACGGTTGCTTCGGGAAGTATCTGCACTCGGTCGCCAGGAGAGAATTGAGTCCCGCCTGTCACCACTGCGACTGCAGTGAGGACTCGGCTCAGCACACGCTAGCGGTTTGTTCCGCCTGGGTGGCGCATCGTGGGGTCCTCACTGCAGTTATTGGAAGAGATCTCTCGCTACCGGCCGTCATACGCTCCATGGTCGGTAGCGACAGTTGTTTTACCGCGGTCGCAACCTTCTGCAAAGATGTGATTTCGCGTAAGGAGGCGGCGGAGAGGGCTCGGGAGGACGATCTCCACTCGGACCCAATTCGCCGCCGGCGAACCGGGCGGCGGAGGCGCGCATACCAGCGCCTCATGCCGCCTTGAGTGTGGCCGCGGATGGACGGGACGGGTTTTCCCCTCCATCCGCTATAGTGGCCAGCCGCGAGAAGGCGACGTCTGCGTGTGCCGTACGTCGCCTAATTAGAGAGTTTACCCGCAGATGGTGCCCGCAGTAGCGGGCAGGCGCTTGGAGGGATTTGGATGTCGTAATAGCAGCTGCTCCCGGATCCCTCCTACGTTAGGCGCAGAGTGGCACACCGTGTGGTTTTAGTCGGTCCGATTCCGACACACCACCTCGCCGTAAACCCCGGTGGGGTTACGGCCCGAGGGGGTTTCCACACGTTAAAAAAAAAAAAAAAAAAAGTCTTATACAATGAACTATGTAAAAGTGTTACAAACTGGACAGATCGGCTTACAGCTTAATTGACTTTAGAGTGAACGCGTCCTAAAAGTGGACACAATAAGTGAGTTTATCGTTATATGGACTGACAACCCAAACAAAATACATTTGCATGACTCACATTGGAGGATAACAGACCAGAAAAGTATGGCAGGGGAGGAAATTATAGTTGAGTACAGTTTTGTAATGAAATTGACAGCAGATATGGAATAATCCCTAATGAAAGCAAAGCCCCGGGTGTATGTTTTTATTACACTATTAAAATAAAATACTATATTCTAAATCTAAAACAGAAAGTTGACTGTACTGATGGTATACGGATGTAAGGTGTCACCTCGCCGCTTCCTGCTGTGTGAGTGTTGTGGATACGAACTCCACATATGACAATGCTTTGTGTAATCCACAACTTGTTATTCAGAGTTTGGGTGTTCTTTGTGTCCGTTTTATGTGTGTATGTAAATTCTCTCGCTACGTATGCCAAACGCTATGCAGATGACTGACAAAATCTGGACACGAGAAGCACGAAATCGATTAAAAAGGGACGCAATGGGAGAGGCACATATCAGCAATGAATTGCGAAAGATTGATGATGATGATGTAGAAAAATTTTGCAAGTGGGAGAGGTCAAAATACTTTTATTTATTTATTTTTTCTATATTGAGAGCCTACCAAAGTGACTATACTCTACCTGATGGCGAGTATGAATAGAATCCAAGAGTTGTGGTCACCACACTCATTGCGAATGTAAACAATGCAGTATGGTGACTTACACTATGGCGGCCTTGTGAGATGCTTTTTCACACCCCGCTTGAGGACGTAAAAGGCATGACAGTCATCGTAGCAGTGTAAGTCTTACACAGTTACTACGATAACTGGGCCTATATCAATTGGCCTTTTGGCCAATTGGTCAATTGGACACGACAACATGGATGCTGGCGCTTTAGGTTGGTCTTCTGTGGGAGGGTAGTACAGCCCCAGTCGAGCCGACCCGCTCGTGGTGAAATTAGAGTGGCTCTACTACCTACCTACCTACCTATATGGTAACATAGTAAGCTAATATTCCCTTCATAGGCATCTAGATAATTTAAGCACTTAGAGGTGAAATACAACCACGACTTAGGTTTTGATTGGCACATGACATGGCAAGTTGAGGCTTATAAGCTACACTGAGGTATGCTCAATATAATTAATGGATACTTAAAGTGACTGACATCAGCTTTGATTATTGCGGTTATTTGATTATTGTTTATGTTTAATTATTAAGAATTAGTAAGTTATGCATTACAACTAGGTGTTTTGTACTATGTACTAGGAAAGTTTGAGTTAGAATGCGCTTATTATTAAGTGACCTCACTCATCACTCACTCGATGAAAGACAACGGAAGATTTGCTTAACAGCTGTTTGCTGTAAAGGTGTGGCGTCACTCCAATCCATTTGTTTCGACGTATGGCTCTATCGCGGTAACATACGTGTTTAATCAATTTCAAAGAAAAATAAGAAAACTGCAGAAAGTTGGTAATTATAATGATCACTCTATTAGATTGACCTAACCTATAAACTGTATTCTTTGTTCAAAATCATGTAAAACAATTTCTGGTTTATTAGAAGACCCTATCAAGCTAAAAATTTGCTTGCATGTCAAAGAGCAGATATAAATAACGTATTGTTAAAATATGTATTCCTAACATTATTTTTAACGATAGTAATACCCATCATGAGGTAATATAAGTTGAAAATTGTTGAACCGCAAGTCTAATATTTCACTTGTACTTTATTTACCTACCTTCAATTAAATCTAATAATATGTCCGTATGGAAATTTTCGCTGATATTCCCAATCGGTCGTATCATCGTGTTTTACGATGATTGCGTTATTACAACCAGCTCTGACGCACCTGAGTTTTTTAGATGAGTAATGTATTCACGTATAAAACTAAATTGAAAAAGTTGCATGTCGTTTTATTGTCGTACGTTCGTCTGAATTTTTTAATTAAGTTAAATGAGTTAAGATGTTTAGTTTGAAAATATTAATTTTGACAAAAAAAATATTTATGTGATTTACTTTCAAAATAGTAAACATTGTTGACAATAACGGATCGTAAAAAAATGGCATACCATTTTTAAGCTACGAATATCTGACTCCTATTATTGCACGAACATCTACCCACATAATTACAAATCGCAATTTGTGAAAGGGGAAGTGTAAACACAACGTGGAAAATCACTGACAACGGTTCTCTAAAGTGCAGTAGACGTATTATTTTTTATCTTGTACGTAGATGATATTTACAAAGCATTCGAAAGAAATTACTCAGAGACCAGTGAACGATTATATGCACAGCAATACTCTTGAAAGTTAGAAGTTATTGTTTAGTGGTGGAGTTTATTTTCGAATAGGTATACTCGTATATTGGATCGAGCAAAAGTACCTATTAAACTAAGGGATAAAGCGGTTTGAGAGCATTTAACCACTACAAATTCGCGAGTGAATTATTCGGGATGGCGCGTCTCATTCAAGAAACACCGCGACCAGCGCCTCTTGGCTATGCTTCTAGTTAAAAATATTTTACACGGTATTAATCCTGCCTAGGCAGAAATCTATACAACATCGTCACAATGTAACGTTTTTTGTTTTAAAAGACGTTCAATCACAATCGTTGTGCAAATAAACTAAATTGCAGTGTTTGTCAAAACTTGTGTGTTTTTTTATGTTTAGATTAAAGTAACTGAGTTTTATGTACGTACACCTATAATACATGCTCTTGAGTGATATTAATCAGTGAGTTCAGAGAACAATTTATTTAATTGTAATAAAAAAGGAAGTCTACACGCTAAACAAAAGGTAAGAGTAGAAATGTTCTTGTGTGAATATTACTCGATATTTTGTTTATTTGTTTTACGCAAAGTTGTGCAACAAGGATGGATAGAAATTCAAAGGCCGAAAAGTAAGTTTAATTTAAAAGATTGAATTTAAAAAATATGTGAACACTAAGTTTAGAGTAAAAAATTCAGCCTAAGGTTCTGAAGTATCGTGAACATTGTGTTTTATTGTGTGTTCTTCCTTAATCGTGAAATCTTTTAAAGAAAACCATATACAAGTTTTATCCTATATTTTGTACGTTTTGGGTATATTTTATTAACGCTTGTTTACACACAGATAAGGGTGGTAATTTATTTCGTAGTGTTTTATTCAAATTTACCCTTAGCAATATATTGGCTGCACAGATTTCATCGAGTGGTTGCATTGTACGGTATAGCTGGCAGTGTTTATTGTAATACAGGATCAAACAACGAGAACAGTCTTACGGGCGAAATAGAACCAGTAATTAGGTAACCACGTATAATATTCTAATAGCGGTAGGTGGATGCAACTGATTACTTCCTACCATTGTCTTGCCAGCTCCGCTAACTAGAAGGGCAAGACTAATGAGTAAAAGCATAAGAGTCCAGACTTTAAATTTGCCATGAGTGGCTGTGGTTTCGGCCGCAGCCAAACATGCCGATGTTAAGTAATTCCTACATTGATTTTCACCGAACGAGTTAGTCATCGGAGCCCACGCAAAACAGTCTGCTTCTTGTCTCAAACACACTCGTTACAACTTGAGTTGCAGGTGTTGGAAGCAGTAAAGGCCACTTATCATCAGTTGATAAATCTACTCATTTATCTAATTTGCTAAAAAGAAACCACGAAGTAAATTTTCCTATACTAATTCAATCTGTTGATTAACGTCACCGTTGCATCATCAGTGACCTACACAGAGTTTGAAATCATTGATGTTAGCACTGTTGTTGTGAACCCAAATTGTGATAATATTTTCTTGTAAGTTGAGTGCGTTACATTTACGCCCCTGACTAAGAATATTAAAGTCATAAAACTTAAGATTTATAAAAGCTTGAATATAATTTGGTGCTCAAGATAAGGTACCAGTCTAAGCACGTTTTTGTTTTCAAGTGTAAGCAATTATGTGGTACAAATGACATCATTTCGTTATTATAAAGCACATTAAGCCGCATAATGGTGACTACTAAAGTTCGTTTTAAATAATGACGTTACAATGACACTGTGTCTAGACAAGGACTACTATCAAATGGAGCTGTCAATGACACTATTTCTACAATGAAAACCTGTCAATTTATGTTTTAACAATAAATTATAAAATTGAAGATAATTTTTGACAAAGCATATTTCAACTAGAGTTTGAACCTTGTTGCTTATAAAAAAACTGTTTTAGGTGATGAGTGGAATATCATTGTAGTGGTGGAGGAGCCAGGAGTGATGTTCCCACTAAAATCGACCCTCCGCGGTGGCTCTGGACATAACCCAGAACATGTCACCTAGCTCCTACAGAAAATAATAAGAAACTATTGGAGTAATACTTGTTATTTAGGGTTAGAAACCTATAAGAAAAGTAGAAGTAAAGGGAAAAGTAGAACAGGCGAATGTCTACAAGTACAGCTACTGATAATATCCTTCATTTAAATTAACCATGTGTTTATATCACAATTTCGTTATTTGAAGAAAGTAAACCTGTTACTGTCGGTTCAATGGTAGCGGGGAAGAGAGGAAGTCGCCAATCGTACTTAATATTGTTAGTAATTGTGTAGATAAAATAAAATGTTATATATATTTGTTTTTGTGTTCAACGAAGAATATGTCTATCTGTCTGACGCAGCGTGTGATTCGTGTTTTCTCTTTATTCACTTAAGATTGATTTTATTAATTTACTTAATTGGTTTTTACTGTAGTGTATCTGCTAAAATGAAATTAAATAAATTTTAACCTAATGCCCGGTCCCTGAATCCCGCTCGATGAAATCAGAGATACGTTTACACGCAATACGACATGATGCGATTAGTTGAAATTAATGGCGGAATTTATTTCTACAGTCGTGATCACTATTAAATATTGTAAAACTATTCAACGATCTGGTATATAGTAAATAGACTGTAGTTATATAAAATACATAATAAACGGCTTTTTTTAACCTTTTCTTTTATTTCATTGACATATTTATATAAACCTTTTGTTAGAAAGGAGGTTTCGGCCTACCATACTACACTGACCATAGACTCTACCTGGATTGTATTTAAAAACGAAATTTTGAATTGCTGTGTTCCAGTTCTACTTCAACGGACTGAAAAAATCACATCAAACATTGTATAGAAATGAAGAACTACGAATATTTTAATACTAGACCGCTACCCAGATCATCCTTTTTTCGTAACATAGTGGTAAGGAATGTAACCCTATCGCCTCATACATGAGTGAGGATTCTTTTGAGTGAGTGAACTGCTTTGTTATCACGGACCTTGGTTCATACGTTTTAACACTTTCACTATAGTCAAAGGAGGCGAAAACTGTTGAATAGCGCCTACTGACACAATCGCTTAGCTTATGAGACTACAATAAGATCCCTGTTCTCTATTGTGTTACTAATCTTGCCTACAGTTAAGAAATAAGTAAGTTATTGTGTTTTTTTATATTACAGAAATTAAATAAAAGGGTTTTACGTAGAAAACCTTACAATTTTCTATTGAGTAAAATATTAAACATTTGTTCTTCAATTCTTCTGACGAAATACAATTATAGGTTAAATAACTGAATCAACAACATCAACAGCCTTTTACAGTCCACTCCTGGACATAGGCCTCTCCTTAGCAAGTAGGTTTTGGTCTACTATTCCACGTTGGCCAGATGGGTTGGAATAGAGTTTGTTTCAAGTTTTCCCACTCTTTAAATGAATAATAATAAATAAATAAATATTTCGGATATTTGACACACAACGTCATCTAGTTTCAAACTAAGCAGAGCTTGTGCTATTATAGCTAGACTGACTGATAGAATATATATATGTTTTTTTGGTAAATAGATACATATTACACATAGAAAATATCCAAACTTCGAAACAAATATTTACAGACCATACAAACAATTGGTCCGACCCGGGAATCGAACCTGAGACCTCAACTACAGCAGTCGCATTCACTACCGAGGCAGTTGTTATTTTTAAATAGGTCTAAACCTACCCAAAAATGACTACTCAAAATTGAAATTTCTAAGAATCCTTTCTTAAAAAAAAATATCTCCGTATACCTAGATAAAATGTAGTAGAGCCACGCTGATTTCAGCACGAGCGGGTCGGCTCGACCGGGGCAGCACTACCCTCCCGCAGAAGACCAACCTAAAGCACCAGTATCCATGCTGTCGTGTTTCGTTGGTGAGTGCGAGACCGGAGGCCTATTTATGCAGGGGTGACAGTAATGGTGATAACTGTATGAGGCTTACACTGCCACAATAACTGTCATGCCTTGTAATTCCCCAAGCGTGGCGTGAAAAAGCATCTCACTTAGTCGCCATAGTATGGATCACCACACTGTATTGACTGCATTTGCAATGAGAATGGTTACCACAACTTTTTGGATTCTATTCATGCTTTCCATTAGGCAGAGTAGAGTCACTTTGGCAGGCTCGTCATATAGAAAAAAAAAGAAAAGAAAAAAAGATCTCTATAGAACCATCCGTATGTGAGCCAGACACGAACTATGTCTATTTTTCGTAACCCTTAGAGCATTATACCTACTAAATTTCAATATTTTACACTACTGGTAACAAATAACAAGAATAAGTTTAATATTTAACGATCAGTTTTCTTTCAATAATATCAATGTTGTTCGACTTCCTGTTTGTTAAATTTTAAATTGGGCGTTAAAGCTAACGTCCCAACAACTTCTCACAAGAACTCGCCAGCGGCACAAGTTTCACTCTCACTTGCAGCATGATTTATTCAGCACGTGTTGCCTTTTAAAAATCTACTTACAAACTTTGTCATAACACAAACGCTTTTAAAGTCAGTCAAAACATTTTCCTGTTCTAAATTATATTTATGTCCAGCGTGTTACACTCGTTCTATTCCATCCAGAGAAGCTCATCGCACACGACGCTAGTAGGTAATTGGGTAATAAAATGTGCGTGAAACAGAGCTTTGGTAATTTTTGTTTTGGTACTTCATTTGAAATATAGAATAAGTTTGTTCCGGCATTTACGGAGACAAACAAATCCATTAAGCCATGTATAGATGAATTAGTCCGGGGTTCAGCTTTCTATCATTGATGAGCTTGCATTTAACATAAACTGGGATAAATCGTATATATTACTTTATATTGTATCTCTGTTGTTAACTTCAATGCGATACTTACATATTTTTCTCTTACCTTTGAAGTTAAGTATCGCATCATATCGCAACGTATATTCAAGCTGCTGTTCATAAATTAGCTAGTTAGCTAGTGAATGTCGTAATGAATTTGTTTGTGTTACAAATAATTGACAACAGTCGAGCATTCTATTTATTCACTAAACACAACTTTCTCTATATACGATTCCTTAGTTCTGAACATTAATTAGCCCACGTGGATTAACATCCAATATATAGATATAATGATCTAAAAATATACTCACAGCAAGTTCAATGGTGCCAAATAGTTGACGTCGACGCGACTTCACCAACCTAGATACGAAGCTCAGCAGCACATAGGTCAATCAATCAACCTATCGCCGTCCACTGCTGAACGAAGGTTTCCCCCAAGGAAGGCCAACGATCCTGGTCTTGGGCAATTCGCATTCATCCGCTGCCAGCCACGTTCTTCAAGTCGTCGGTTCATCGTGCCGCAGGGCGCCCTACACTACGTTAACCCTATCGTGGTACACACTTACACTTCCGCTCCAGCGATCATCGGTTCGTCTGGAGACATGGCCGGCCCACTGCCACTTCAGCATACAGATTCTCCGTGCGACATCAGTTACTCTAGCTCTCCGTCGATTAAGATCATGAATATTCGCTTTAATTGTGTTACAATTAGTTCTATGTTCCACTTCGATGCTTTGTTATGTGATAGTTAGTGCTATCTAGTTTTTGAAGTGAGAAATAATATAGAGTAAGTATATTTGCTATTAAAATTATTTTTATAAAAAAAAATATGAAAGTAAAAAGTACACGGAATAACATCAGGAAATAGCAATAATAATAAATGTTATTCTGTGAATATTGATACAAATAAGAGTTTAAAAAATTCGATGTACACATTTGAAAAGTTTTTTTAAATTCTTTTTGTCGAATTTGAACAGACATGAATGTGGGTGGATCGGTGCGAATAGACAGACAAAACAATCTACCGTCTTCTTCCTGTTTCCCTTTTCTATTCGGCCATTGGTTTGTTCTAGTTAATAACTATTAATAGCTATGTAAATACATTTTAGACACATACCATATACATATTTTCCCAAAAAGTAAGCAAACCAAAAATAAACACGTTTATATAATAAACATTGTTTGTACACTTCAGACAGTTGGAAAACAGGTATGTAATTGAATTTTATTTGCCTCGTCGCACTCAAAACAGAACATTTATTACACAAATATACATTAAATGTCATCTTTCAATTTGTATTGAATTTTTCTGTGAGGATTGTTTGTGAAATGACAGCACTGCCAACTGTTCGTGTTGCTTAAAGTCTTATGTTTACTGGAATGTCGGTAAAAGTCAGTTGTCGTAACGCGTCTATATTTTCAATAACAGGGACATTCAACAAAACTTTATTACTAATTGCAAGGCTGTCTATAAAGAAACCAGACGTTAGTATTTTCGTTTGATGTTTAAATAAGTAAATGTTCGACTCCTCAAGATTTGTTATACACAATATCTCAACAGAATTACAGGTATTGTAGCCCATAGTTTTTAAATGGCCGCGCTTAAGCACATCCCTGGGGTGACAGATTAAAAATACAGAGTGTCACTACCCCTATTCTTCCCATGAGTGTCGTAAGAGGCGGTTAAGGGGACAAAATATGCAAGACGACATCACTGCAAAGAGAAGGGAAACCTGAAACAAACCCTACTCTCACTCGTCTAGCCGGCGTGGTTTAGTAGCCTTTTCTTACCAAGGAGAGGCCTATGTCCAGCAGTGGACTGCCAAAAACTGTTGATGTTGATGATGACTTAAGCATAAGTGGAACTGATCCGGTACATCTTTTATAAATTTTATTTGAATGTTATGACTTCAATAAGAACAAAATAATATAAAATATCGTTCATGTAAAACTAGCTCTAAAACTAAAGTATATATCCTGTTTAAGTAATCATTACCAGTTGGTGAAAAGTTATACGAAACTGAAGTTACATACCGCACTCCGTGCCAGCGAGCTGTCGAAAAGACACAAGCATTGGTTTAGTTTTAATATGTTGTAACATTTGTTTATGTTAGTCAAACTAAGTTCTATTTTACGCTATGCAGCATTGTGTAGTATAATAATTTTTGATACAATGTCTTTCATACAACTTATAGGTAATAATGATCTAATCACAGGACAACCATATGAGTCTTTTCGATCTACTCTAAGTCCTGTTGCCCCCGCTTTCTTCTTTTCATTGGTGTTTATAATGACAGGTAACCTATAAAAGAAGCATATCAAAACTCTTTGCAATGTTGTGTTTACATCTTTTAGCCAGATATTATATTACGTTCGGTATTTTCATATTGACTACCACAGATTTTTTGTGCGAGCTCTTAGACATGTTTTGATTTATTTGAACTGGCAATGTTGTAGTAGCAGTGGTTGTAGTGTCAGCTAGTGGCATACACACCTTGTACTTCTGCGCTTACTCGATTCACACCTGCGTCATTCATTTCGTATACCGCTTAACATATCGCTTTTGTATTTCAAAGTTATGAAATAGTTGAAAAGGACACACATATATACATATCTTTAAGTTATAGGGAGTGTACGAATAGATGAGTTAGCCGACGAAAAGTGGACCATGAATTTCCCTTAATGAGAACTCGAATTTTAATAAACAATCGAGTTTAATTTTATATAATACGAATTTCATTCATATATTTACGAACAAAATAAATGTTGTAGTGAAGATTTTTTGACGACACAGATAAAACGAAGAAGAAAACTTGAACGGGTGGGATATGTAATCAGGAATGTGACGTATTATCTCCGTGGTGAGGATGGCGTCAGGGGACGTGGGAATGGGATAAGAATGGATTCAAAACGGTAGGCTGTATTTAATTATACATGGAACTTTATTTCTCATACTTATTTTAGATGAAGACAATACACAAGTTTCAAATTTGTTTTTACGGGCTGATTACGTTTTATGATTAACACGCCCATGAGAACATGTCAATAAGTGTTTAAGTGTTAAAGAAGTTGCAGCTTGTTTCTTTTTTTTCAGTTTGTAATGTTTACAAAATACAGAAAAGTATGTCACTGGTAAAACTTTTCAGTGTGGATTGTGTAGTATTGTAAAATGACAATAGTTCGGTTATGCAAAAAGTTGATTCCTAAAAGATAGAAACACAATTATATTTTAAAACACGTTTTGTTTCTCTTTTGCGTCAATCACTTAAAAATTATAATAGAGGAGTCGTACTAAAATGTCACGGAAAATCAGCTGTTAGCCAGGGGGCGGTATTCACTTATGACTAGCCAGGGGGCCGTAGTCATTTACTACTCGTCGGGAGGTGATAGTCACTTCACACTACCTAGTGAGCAGTGGTTCCTTACTGCTAAAATATTTGTCTGCTTATTTGGCCCCCGTTACTTAAGAAAATTTGTATTAGCAGTATTAATATTAGCTCCATGAAGAATTCAACTTACAACAATTTTTTGAATTATATGTACCTAAATAATACAAATGATTTCATATACATTCTAAATATTTGGAAGTTCTGGATTATAGAGGATCACATGAATATTTATATGTATAATCTAATCGAAAGGGTCTGACGTGAAACGTTGAGTATGGAATAAACCCGTATTCAATATTCAGATTACAATACGATAAGGTATTATGCTTAATATCAATGCTTTACGATTACTTTAATAGATACAAGTATTACACAGAAATAAATATTTAACGAAGATAAAAATTGGTTCGTGAAATTTACCGTGGAAGAAACATGTTTCAGCACGTACGCACCGACATGACCGAAGTGATAAGACGTGTCCTCATAAGAAAACTGTTTTAAGCAGTTTTAGCTATCTGACTGCACGGATAGCGTGGTGGTTTAAGAAGTCGCCATGCCGTTTTCTACTGCGCTGAATGTTGTGGGTTCAAATGGGACAACACTGGTGATCCACAAGTTATTGTTCTGAATCTCGGTGCTCTTTATGTCGTAAACCGTATTTATTCCTAATGTGAAAATTGTCTTGAATTGAATAATAAGCGCATTTTCCAAATGTTTCTATACGGTATGACAGTTAAAGATTTTATATGTTAAAGTAATATTTCTGTCAAGTCAAATGAATTTTATCACAAAAACTAACATTCAAAAATGTGATATGAGCTCGTTTAACATCCAGCTTCGAGATTAGTAGGAACATATAAGAGAATCCTAAACTGATTGTTTATGCAAGCGACACGCGTAAGATTCTTACGTTCAAAATATCATGTCGAGAGTTTTGTGTGAAAATAGCCTACGACTATATTACTTCAAACAAGTATCAGTTTATTAAGAAGAGAGTGCTAGCCTCAGAAACCACTGGTTCATGAGAGGATAGCTCATTTACTGAAGAAATCTATAGGTTTTATAACATCATGCTGCAACTACTAGTACTCGAGTATCAATAACAGATATTGCAAAAACGATACAAATCAATTCGCGAGACTCGTGTGAAATGGCACGTATAAGCTAGTTATTAAAACAACATTTACAAAGAAGATTAGATTTATTGTTCGCTTTTATCTTTTTGTGATTTACTTTTATTTTATCTTTGTTTAGTATTGTCAATAAGAAGCATAATTGTTTCGTAAACATCAAATGTGAACCATTGGGAGGACATTATATACCTATTATTTAGGTAAAGTCATACTACGAACAGACAGGCCATATCATAATGTCATCAACAGTCTTTAACAGTCCGCTGCTGGATATAGGCCTCTCACTATACTAATACCGTCAACTCTACCACACTGGCTAGACGGTTTAGTATAGAGTTTGTTTTTTAAGTTTTCCTTCTCTCTACAGTAATGTTTTTCTGCATAGTTGATTACCTTAGTCACCTGCTACGACACCCATGAGACGAATAAGGGTTTATTTCATACTTTTAATCCGTCACCACACGTATCAACAGACAGGTCATGTAATTGTAAGTGACTACCGTCAGCTATGGACATTTGTGACTCGGTAGCCGCGAGTAAGCTGCCGCCATTTGAGTTCTAAACCCGGGGAGGGAGACTCAAGTAGTTAAAATCAATGAAAGAATGGCTTAATAACGGTTTTATGTGATGTCCTAGAATCCCTCCGATGAAGTTTGTTTTAATATGTACTTGAATAGAATATACTCAAGAGTAGACAGAATAATGCTCCGGATTTTCGTGTATTACTATTTTAAGCTGAATGTTAAATAAATATTCACAACTGTTTTGTAAATGATACAAAATGGATTTCATGTTTAATGCTTTACCGAAACCTTTGCAATTAAATACACGTGGAATTATAATGTGGGATCGTTATACACGCGAAAACCATAATTTTCATGATTATGTTTGGTGCAATTAGCAGAAGTTTTGTAGAATATAAAGGAAAATTAAACATTCGTTGATGACTTACGCTGTCAATAAATTGTCAGAGTGTGTTACAACCATATTATTGAATTGAAATGATAATTGTTTTTAATAAAATTTTATTTTCTATATAGTAACTTCATCATAGTGCATATGGTTCGCATTAACAACCTAAAGCAGCAAGCTTGTCCACCTGCAAGTGGTGCACCTGCTGAGTGACGGACGAGGCTCTGGTTAACAAAACAACCCAATTAGCTGCAGTAGGCTCGCCCCCTATTACTTGGGACCAAAACACTGGTGAATCGTGGGCGTTTAATATCTCTCTGCCAACCCTTCAGAGAAAACAGGCATGATTTTACGCATGTTGTATAGTCACTTTCACATTTTAGATGTTAGGTAGAAGAGGAACGCTGATTACAGCACGAGCGGGCCGGCTCGACCGGGGCAGTACTGCCCTTCCACAGACCAACCTAAAGCGCCAGCATCCGTGTTGTCGTATTTCGTTAGTGACTGTGAGGCCGGAGGCTCGTTGATGCAGGGCTGACAGTTATCGTGGTAACTGTGTAAGCCTTACACTGTCACGATGACTGTCATGCCTTTCACGTCCCCAAGCGGGGTGTGAAAAAGCATCTCACTAGGCTGCCATAGTATGGGTCACCATACTGTATTGTCTCCATTTGCAATGAGTGTGGTAACCATAACTCTTAGATTTTATTCATACTTTCCGTCAGGCAGAGTAGAGTTAATTTGATAGGTTCTTAACAGAGATATGAAAAAAAAATGTAATGTACATAATTTGCTAGATATATTCACTTTTATGACAAATTCGAATATAAAATATACACCCATATTTCTACAAAATTCTGAGTATCATTCAAAGCAAATTAATCACTTAAGTAACTTAACCAAACCACGATTTAATTGCGTCCATTTCTCGTATAGAAAAGTCCTTGTGAAATGTGAATGCGAGATAGTTCGCAAAAAGGAACTAATTCAAACCTTTGATAAGAGATAAATCTGGGAAAGTACACAGGCGGCTATCAAAGGCCCGCTCGTCGCCGACTACTGGCTGTACATAAAAGGGTGGAAGGGGTGCAAGATTGATGCAGTGGTTTAAGTGGACCAACCCTACAGATACTGGGAGTTAAACATTTGCATAAACGATGTTTCTTTTCTACTTTTTATTTCGTCATGTTATTTACTATACTCGTAAGAAACTTCGTATTATATAATCCTCTACTTAGATAAAGTAATGAACTGAAGAAAATATCTAAGATGAGCAAGAGACAGAGGACTAGGGATTGTGCTCCTTTAAAGAAAAAAATCTATGTTTTGCTACAAAATAAACGAAATAAAATGTAATGTCTTTTATTAAATGATACGTGAATTAGTCTTTACAACTAAGTAAGTCTTAACAGCCTTTTTTATAAGTTGGACTTTACAGTTAAAAAGCGCCGGCATTTCGTAAGACTCACTTTGGGAAGAAACGCCGTAATAAACTACAGAGACAATATTAAAAGCAAATAATTCGTGTTTCTAATAAAACTTACACTTACTTACTTACTTTTCTTGAAAGTTCTAAGAGAAATCGATTGATGGATTTTCTACGAGTATTGAAGATGTTAAGATTGCCCTCACATCTTTAGAAATATTGAATTAATCATTTAATATCTTTCCAATTTCTCGTATATCACCGGATCTTGTGGTTTTGGCAACGTATTGTCTTATAAAATTGATTTCTTTGTTTAATAAATAGCACCTTGCTATATTTCCGTCAAGAAAAGATGCCATGATGAATAAACCTTCGTATGCGTATACTCTGTTTGAGATCATTCAAATCGTTGCTGTTAATAATGGTTTAAGAATAGCATTGATAACAAGTTGATAATCATAGTCGTACTGTTAATTCATATTGCTATAAATGCCTGGCTGTTTCTTATCGCATATACTCTATGTATTCGTTATTCATTGTTAACATTCCAATCGCAATTTTAATGTTTACTTTTTAAACTTTGACTATGTCTACCAGATATTGTTTTTGATATTTGAATGCAACTTCAACTGTTATCATGTACACTTTTGTATCAAAGTGAAAGTGTATTCGTTGGTCTGCCTTTTACAATTTTTATTTTTGAAGATTATTAGGAAACTGGAGAGTGATATAGGCTACTTTTACCGTCATGAAGCATCTAATTCCCATGGGAAGATCCATTATAATACATATTTGAATCACTTCAAATTTCATAAATGAATTTTTTGTCAGTTGTTCAGATAGATGAAGCTAAAATGAATAAGATATTTAGACTCTTCATCGATAAACATTTTAGTATTTTGAACTTTAAATATTATAAACGCTAAAGTTGTAAGGATGCATAAATGTTACTCTTTCAATTGTTAATTATAATTAAAGGACACTCTACAGTAATATAACTTATACATCAGAATAATGCATAGCCTAGCATTTATCACAATAACTGACAAATTCACGCGGAGCAGCGGATGAAAGCCAGTTTTTCATAATACTGCCTTTTACTAAAATACTGGTGTGTTTTAACATACTAATTGCTTCGTAGTCTATACAATATTACATATACATTTCAACCGATGGACTTAAAATACGATTTACGTAATCATAGCTAAAGTCACTAATTAATAAATACCATGTACATATCTGTCCATAGTATGAAAAATAAATACATACAAAATAAAACACTAAACAATAGCAGATAGTCCAAACGGTAGCCAGGTCTATTTTATTCTCGTTACTATTCAGCAGGACCAATTGCCGGACATGTAAAAGTGTCTAGAAGCTCCGCTAACTTTTTGCAGTTAGCTGTGATGGTAACTACCATAACATACCATAACACACATACGCCAAGTGGACCAGCAATATCTGAAACTACCATAGCACACATACGCCAAGTGGTCCAGTGAAACAGTTCCCTTGCTTCAAACAGACTAAATTTATTGCCAACACTAGGGGCACCACTGGTGTTGAAACTGTTTATAGCTAACAATAAAAGCGGACATCAAGGAGCGGACACCCTACTTGATTGGGCTGTTTATAAATTATGACCTAACCTCAAAAACATCTTTGATAATAATGAGAATATTCTATTTCACTTCGTATCAACCTACTTAACCATTCTCAGAATGAAAAATCCTTAAAATACAATTTGTGAAAAATGAACATGATGAACGAAAGTCGGTCCTTATAGAGATCCATATGTAGCCTGTTCCTTTCTCGTATTGTTCTTCTCAACAGCCTAAAGGCCACTCTAATTCAAGTGAGATATTTGAGAAAAGTGGAAAAAGTACAAAAAACTAAAGTGCCACCGATTCGCGAGTTCACCTTGTTCTCCAATTTTTGTAGAGTTTTTCAAAAGAACTTAGAAACAAGATATAATAGGTAAGATTACAAGATATAATAGGTATTAGGGTAATAAGTATATACGAAGTATGTATCCTGCAAATATGGACTCGTAAATAATATGTATAACGTTTAAAGGTTCGATTCGACCATTCTTGTTTATTTCAACGACCAGTATAACTTGAACTGTCATTGTATAGACTTTTGTACCATAGTAGGTCAAATATAAATAAATATATAAGTATGTAAATAGACGACTGAAGTATTTTTATATTCTATTGAGTCTTTAATTTTTATTTATTATTTTTTATACAACTGCTGTCAAGACTGCATTTGTTATATTTATAGAAAAAAATATCTTATCACAGTAGTAAGAAGTGACAGCACAGTGTTTGTTAAGCACTCGGCGACAGTCGCCGACGGTTGGCACTGAAAATGCTCACGCTATTTAAGCAACGCAGAAAAACTGCAACTCTGCATTTAAATAAAGAGAAAAGAAAAATGACCAAATTTTCATTTTATAACATTATCGGAAAAGTAGGAAAGAAAGAATAATGCGAGGTAACTTCCAAACTGGTGATTAAACTTAATCATTGTTTAAGTTTACTTTAATTTAATGATAGCTTCAATTAAGCTATAGTGCTGTCAACAGCCACGTTCTTTAAATAGGTATTCATCATCATCATTATCTCAGCCAAAATACGTCCATTGCTGGACATAGACTTCCCCAAAGGTTCTCCTCAACAGCCGGGCCCGTGCCGCCCGCATCCAGCAGCTTCTTTATAGGTTATTATTTATTATTGATGTGTGTGTATGATTGCGAATAGCCTTGTAGTTTATCATCGGGGAAATTTTATTTATTGATTTCCCAGAAGCTTAGTTTTGAATTGTTGACGAGCTGTCAATGAAACACAATAGTGAAATATTCAGTTTGCACTAGTCGTGGTCACAGGCTACCATTTCCTACGTATAACGTATACACGAAAGTTCTAAAAATTAGTACTGAAGCATTGTTTCAACTGAATATTTTGAATGCCATTGAAATTTTCAACGTTATGATAAAATTGAATATAGCTGTAGGTAATGTGTATTTACATATCTATGTTTATACATACAATTCCTCATAACACGAAACTGAAACAGGTTCATATAAATAGCTCCACTGCTAGACTATTGTGGTAGGCGTGCATTGGCACAGTATTGACTATCATGACCTCGATAAAAAATCATGATGGTGGGACCCTTTCATGGGTCGGCGTTTCTCCACTGTCAATGGTGGAGAAAGGAGAACGGGCTCGGTGTGTACTCACACTGCCGCCGAGCAGGCATTGAAAGATTTAATCTTCCTGCCACCGTTGTCACATCGTAATCCCGAAAGGAGTGTCGTGGTTATGTCTCGCGACACCAATTGGGGGCGAGGGTCTTGGCTTAGCCGCCCGGACTGCGAGGAAGAAAACCTCTTTAAAAAATTACCCCGAATCCCGTGTTCTGGTGCGTGACCAGGGGATGCATGGCTGATGGGTAGTTCAGTCGTAAGCGCACTCCCAGCCGAGGCACCTGCGGACCCCTCGGTTGGGCACAAATTTACGCTTGCCCGGGTATTGGGGGATCTCTGCCCGGGTCGACTTTTAGTTCTCCCCCACTCGTGGGTCTAATATGGAATCTCATAAAAATAACACAGAAAATAATAAAAAGGAAGGACAGAAGGAGAGGACAAGGAAGGGAAAGTCTAAAAAAGCAGAAGACTTTTCGTCTAACGATGAGGAAGTCGCACTTGGGACGCCTACCTCGATCGGGCTCCCAGAAGTCATATTGACAGCTGGGAGCCGACGAATATCGGAACGATTATGTTCCAGGTCTGCTATTACATCGGATGGTGGTAACTCCAGTACAAATCTGGATGTACTGGGATCAGCAGAAATGGAACCCTATGAAAACAGGAAACGCGGTCGGGACGATGAGAGTGATACGTCCCAGGAAATGCTACCCCCTAAAGTGGGTAGTAGCCGTAGAGGTAGGTCACGAACGTCGACCTCGGCCCCGTCAGGCTCTGTCTTTTGCAAGGCAGAAGCCTATAGACGAGTTAGAGCGGAAGGCGAAAGTACAGCGGAGGAGGAGATTGCGGATCTCCTGCAAAAAATTCGAGAACCAGCGGAAGGGGGTTCTGTCCCCATAACAACAGTATCTTTGCAGGAGACAGCAAATGCGGGGGTGGCCATTATCCAAAAGGTGGCTACCAAATCTCGGAACCTTAAGAGCTCTTTTGTAAGGGCTCTTAAGGACTCCTCCTCTGCCTTTGCTGGGGTCGTTGAGACCCTCGTTGGGGATGTTGCTCGCCTCCAGGCTGCCAACGAATGCCTGACAGGGCAGGTGGCGGAACTGAGTGCCCAGTTTGCGCAGTTTCGGTTGCAGATAAATGTTCCGCCTTCGAGGCAACCTACCTCTACTCCTGGTTCGGGTGACGTCAGCGATGCCCAGTTGCGCCAAATTTTGGACGCAGTGGGACGTATGCTAGACGGGCGTCTTGCGAGCCTGGAAGCAAGACTACCCCCTGTTATTCGACCAGCACTCGCTGCAGACAGGCGAAAGGCTGCATCAACACCAATTCCGCTTTCTATAGCAAATGAGCGCAAATCATATGCGACAGCGGTCTCGGTGTCTGCATCTGCGGTTACCACGAAAACACGACAGATGACCAAGGCAGCAACAAAGACAGCTGCATCGGTGGCAGGGCCTAGAATGGCGGTAAAGCCTAGAGCAGAGTTCCCTCCGCTCCCCGCTCCAACACCTGTACCTGGCACTTCCACACCTGCCCCCTCCAATAACGGTTGGCAAGTTGTCGGAGGGGCTAAGAAGAAGTCCCGAAAGCGGAACAAAAAGGCTGCTCAAAACGCAACTCCTACCCCGCAGTCATTATCAGTGATAACCAACAGCAAGAAGAAGCCACGGAAACTACAGCCCCCAAAAACTGCGGCTGTAGTGGTCACGGTGTCACCGGAAGCGGCCAGTGGCGGATTGTCCTATGCGTCCTT
Source organism: Hypercompe scribonia (assembly GCA_949316085.1). NCBI lineage: Eukaryota > Metazoa > Arthropoda > Insecta > Lepidoptera > Erebidae > Hypercompe > Hypercompe scribonia. Next base: position 417,122 of record OX438976.1, on the reverse strand, counting down.
ATTTAAAAGGGCCCGGGACAGTCTCGCCACTGAATTCGGGACGGTAGGGGTCAGGTTGCGCCTCGCCCAGACGGGAGCTCGGGTCCTCGAGTTCCCCGGGGTTGAAGGTGCAAAAGTGGCGGACACTTTCGCCGAGAAATTAAGGGGAATCTTTGCAGCCACGGATGGTGTAAAGATCACCAGGCCTACGAAGTGCGCGGAGTTGCGCATTTCGGGCCTGGATGACTCCGTAACGATCGAGGATATCCGCGTTGCAATTAGCGAGAAGACGGGCTGCAACGCGGACAACATTAGGGTCGGCACCATCCGCCCCGGTCCTGGAGGGCTTGGCGCAGTGTGGATCAGCTGTCCGGTAGCGTCGGCCAAAGTACTGGGCGACGCAGGCAGAATCCTTGTCGGTTTTGTGAATGCCAGAGTCACTGTACTGGCAGCAAGACCGATGAGGTGCTTTAAGTGCCTAGCATCCGGACACACACGCGCCAAGTGCGCGAGTTGTTTTGACTGCAGCGGACTATGTTTCCGCTGCGGTCGACCGGGGCACAAGGCGGCAGAGTGCTCTGCTGCCCCTCATTGCCCGGTTTGTGCGGCGGGTAATAAGCCCGCCAATCACCAGACTGGGCAGGGGGGTTGTAAACCTCCCTACAATTCTCGGCAAGCGTCGGGGGCTAGCCAATCGACCCAGGCTGCCTCTGATGTCGTTCGCATGACGGCATCGTTGCCCATGGAGGAGGTTGTAGAGACGGTCCAGTAATGGACCAAGTCTCCAACCTCCTCGTCCAGACGAATCTGAACCACTGTGCCGCGGCGCAGGACCTTTTCCTGCAAACCATGGCACAGTGGTCGATCGGTGTTGCCGTAGCCGCGGAGCCCTACTACGTTCCTCCCCGTCCAAATTGGTTGGGTGACCGGGACGGCTCCGTGGCAGTCGTTGCCTCCACGGCGGCTCATTCCCCGCCCTTGTCGCTAAGAGACAAGGGCACTGGATATGTTGCTGCTGAATGGGGGGGGATTACCATATATGGTATCTACTTCTCCCCCAACCGGAGTGTGAGTGACTTCGAGGTTTTCCTTAACAACTTGGAAACCTCGATGCGGCGACAAACGTCTGGGCACGTCTTAGTGCTGGGGGACTTCAACGCAAAATCCATTGCGTGGGGTTCCCCCAGGACGGACGCTAGAGGCGAGGCCGTAGAGGAGTGGGCGGCCTCGGTGGGCCTCTGTTTACTAAACAGGGGCTCCACCAACACGTGCGTGCGACAGCAGGGAGGGTCGATAGTGGACCTTTCGTTTGCTACCCCTGCCCTCGCCGCACGAGTAAGGAACTGGCGCGTCCTGGAAGAGGTTGAGACGCTCTCGGATCACCTCTACATCCGAATGGAGCTCTCCCGGACCCAGGACCCCAGTAGGGGTCACGCGGCGCGGCGTTCTTCTCGCTTTCCGCGGTGGGCCGTATCTAAACTAAATAGGGACCTACTAGAGGAGGCGGCCATCGTTCACTCTTGGCTGTCTCCGCAGGCCCCGACCGAGGAGGTTGACATGAGGGCTGGTCGCTTCCGCGATGCGATTACGCAGATCTGCGATGCGGCCATGCCCCGCATCCGAGGCTGTCGGCCTCCACGGAAGGAGGTTTACTGGTGGTCCCAGGACTTGGCGGACCTCCGCGCGGCCTGTACACGTGCCCGGAGGTCCTACACTCGTAGTCGGCGGCGACACTGCGAAGAAGGCGAGGAGGACCAGCTTCATGAGGATTACCGAGAGGCGCGGAAAACTCTGAAGCTGGCCATCAGCCGCGCCAAAGAAATTAAAAGAAAGGAGATGCTGGAGGGTCTCGATCGTGACCCCTGGGGTCGCCCTTATCGTGCGGCGCGACAAAGGCTCCGCATGTCGGCCCCCCCCCTTACAGAGACACTCCAGCCCAGCTTCCTGCAGGAAGTGGTCGAGGGCCTTTTCCCGCAGCGGGTGGAACACACATCCCCGTCGATGACCTTCATGTTCAGAGACGACGGGGACAACGAGGACAGTGTTCCGCCCGTCAGGGAATCGGAGATAGGGGCGGTTGTTCTACGAATACGTTCTAAGAACACCGCCCCCGGGCCGGACGGGATACCTGCCCGAGTGCTGGCCCGAGCCCTTGAACACATGTCGGACCACCTCAGGGAGGTCTTGGATGCTAGCTTGGCGTCCGGACGCTTCCCTGAGTGCTGGAAAAGCGGGAAGCTGGTCCTATTAAGGAAACCGGGACGGCCAGCCGAATCGGTAGCGGCCTATAGGCCCATCGTGTTGCTGGACGAGGCGGGTAAACTGTTTGAGAGGATACTCTCTGCCCGCATCGTCCGGCACCTCCGCGAGGTGGGCCCCGATCTGTCGGACGCCCAATTCGGTTTTCGAGCAGGGCGTTCGACAGTCGATGCTGTGTTGCGCCTGAGGGCCGTTACCGAAGAGGCGGTGGGCTGTGGCGGCGTGCTGTTGGCGGTGTCGTTGGACATCGCCAACGCATTTAATAGTCTGCCATTTAGCTGCATCAGGGAAGCACTCCACTACCACGGGGTGCCAGAGTACCTGAGGCGGCTTATGGCAGACTATCTACAGGAGCGTACTGTCATGTACGAGGACCGAGACGGTGTTCTGAGGCGGCGGCTCATGTCGTGCGGTGTTCCACAGGGGTCTGTCCTCGGACCACTCCTGTGGAATATGGGATACGATTGGGCCCTTCGAGGTCGCCTCCCCCCCGGGCTGGGCGTAATTTGTTACGCCGATGACACATTGGTCACGGCCCGGGGAGCGAACTTTCAAGAGGCGGCGCGCCTAGCGACCACGGGAGTCTCTCTGGTGGTCGGGCGTATTGAGGCGCTGGGTTTGCGGGTGGCCCTGGACAAGACGGAGGCCCTTTTGTTCCATGGGCCCCGTCGTGGTCCACCCTCCGGCGCCTCCATCGTAGTCAATTCGGTCCTCGTACCGGTTCAGGCCCAGATGAAGTATCTGGGCCTGATCCTCGACGGCAGGTGGCTCTTTGACGAGCACTTCCGACAGCTTTCTCCAAAGCTGGTCGGCGCTGCTTCTGCCCTTGGGCGACTTTTGCCCAATTTGGGTGGAGCCAGCATCGCGACGAAACGGCTATACACGGGGGTTGTCCGGTCAATGGCGCTGTATGGTGCACCGGTGTGGGTGGCGGCTCTGACCGCCCAGAATAGGGCTCGCCTCTGGCGCCCTCAGAGGATATTGGCAGTTAGAGCCATACGCGGTTACCGCACTGTATCGACGGAGGCGGCGTGCGCCTTAGCCGGGACTCCCCCGTGGGATTTGGAGGCGGAAGTGCTCGCTGAAGTTTATCGGCAAACGGCTGACTTCCGGGCGGGTAGCGGCACCCCGCCCCCGCCCGAAGAGATACGCGAGTGGCGAGAGGCCGCTCGTCGAGCCACGATGGCTCGTTGGTCGTCCCGGCTGGAGGCTCCACGTGCTGGCTTTGCCGCCGTGGAGGCTCTCCAGCCGGTCATTGCTGAGTGGGCGGGGCGACAGCACGGGACTCTTTCCTTCCGACTGACGCAGATCCTTTCCGGGCACGGTTGCTTCGGGAAGTATCTGCACTCGGTCGCCAGGAGGGAATTGAGTCCCGCCTGTCACCACTGCGACTGCAGTGAGGACTCGGCTCAGCACACGCTGGCGGTTTGTTCCGCTTGGACTGCGCAGCGTGGGGTCCTCACTGCAGTTATTGGAGGAGATCTGTCGCTACCGGCCGTCATACGCTCCATGGTCGGTAGCGACAGTTGTTTTACCGCGGTCGGAACCTTCTGCGAAGACGTAATTTCGCGGAAGGAGGCGGCGGAGAAGGCTCGGGAGGACGACGTCCACTCGGACCCAATTCGCCGCCGGCGTACCGGGCGGCGGAGGCGCGCGTACCAGCGCCTCATGCCGCCTTGAGTGTGGCTGCGGGTGGACGGGACGGGTTTTCCCCTCCATCCGCTATAGTGGCCAGCCGCGAGGAGGCGACGTTCACGTGTGCCGTACGTCGCCTAAATGGAGAGGTTTTCCGCAGACGGTGCCCGCTTTAGCGGGCAGGCGCTAGGAGGGATCTGGATGTCGTAATTACAGCTGTGCCTGGATCCCTCCTATGTCAGGCGCAGAGTGGCACACCGTGTGGTTTTAGTCGGTCCGATTCCGACACACCACCTCGCTGTAAACCCCGGTGGGGTGACGGCTCGAGGGGGTTTCCACACGTTAAAAAAAAAAAAAAAAAAACAAAAAGTATTGACTATCAGTGTTTAACTGTGGTTTGGTACACACAGCGCTGTCTGAAGCACTCTAACTCAAAAATAACTAACTCAAAATTAACTCGAAAATGAGGCACGTATTCCATCCCAAAGTTAATAAAATATTTCACAGTGAGACAGTTTTACTGCTTGACTTTAGAAGCGCTGCCAATTTCGATCCGATTTGGAGAGGAGGTATACGTAAAATAGTGCTTAGTTCTTAATTAGGTACTTTAGAGTAACTTTGACGATCGTTGCTGAAAAACGAAGTAGGTAATGTAAGATTGGGGGTTTCGAGATTGTGATCAAGAAAGTTTATTCAATTTTGTTTTAGCTAATTAATGACAGAACAGAGAAAAAAGATTGTGTGCATCTATATGCTCTAGCTTGAACCTTTCACAATGTTTAAAATCCAGTATTAAGTTGAAATTTTATATTAACTGACAAATATAGCGTGGGCCAACCTGGAATTCATTAACATTTGAATCTTACATCCCGCGCAGACACGTTACGGGAGTTCTTAGGATCGATACTACTGGAATTTGCTGGCTACAATCGTGACACATAGTTTCAACAAAATGGAGCTACTTGTCACACATCTAATGAGTCCCTGACGGTGGTCAGAAATATGTTGCCGAAAAAACTGATTTCCAGACGACATGACATTCCACGGCCACTCAGAAGTTCAGATCTATCCCTACCAGCCTTCTATTTATGGTGTTATTTTAAGAATCGTGACTACATCAATAAACTAAATACACTACGTCAACTAAAAGAAAAAATCAGCAAAGAGATGTCGGCGATCTCGCGGTCTCTTTGCCGACGAGTATTTAAAAATTTCGGTGCTCGCTTAGAAGATCGCAAACGTCGAAACGGTGGTCATTTAGGTGTTGTAATTTTTAAAAAATAATTCCCTACTAATTAACTTTCTTATAAATTAACAATTTTTATAATATTTCAAATATTTTTTTATGATGATGTTAACTAATTTGTGGTTCAACCTATATTATCGTATGTCGAACTGCAACATGATATTAATCGCGAGATGTTCGCCGCGAGCATCAATATTTTTCTGTTGCACTATAGTCTCTATAACTTTACGATCAATTTACAGCATTCACCCAGCGTGCAATATTGAAACAAGATGATAAATAGTTCCAACGTACCTCACAACACGAGAACCGTCAAGAAGAACGAGGGGAGGAAACTGTGGAGTGAAAGTTTTATCAACGGGTGCAGCATTGTTAATAGTGGTCCCAGATTGAGATGCTTTTGTGTAAATTTCTGTACAAATTTTCATTAGTGTTGTCTTGTCTTTGGAATTTAATAACGGAGGAATTTATGTTGTGGAATATTAAATTCTTATTATTCTTATTTAACTTACCAAGTGTAGGTGAAATGTGCTTTTAATTAATTGAACATTGAAGTGGCTTGCTTTTGAAGTGAAGTGGCAAAAATGAATAATACAACTCAGTGCAAAGCTCTATGCACTTTTTCAGAACTTTTTCACCTCTCACAATTAATCTGCAGAACAAATTTTTGCTTGTAGTGTTTCTGAAGTAAACTTTAAACTTTTCAGATATAGTACACAACTTTTTACCATAATTGCTTAAATTTCGTGCCAAATTTAGTCTCTTAAAATAATAATAAAATGGAATTATATACAAAACGCAAGAAAACTGCAGTAGAAAAATTTCTTTGACAAATAATTTTCTAAACAGCTTTGCAAGTGCCCGCGGGACGGACGGCACTCGTTATTGGATAAGCTCTGAGACGCCGTCTTTTCAACTACTTAGTCATATTAAAATTTATTCTTATGCCTCAAGTTATTGCTGCGCGTGTTTTATGTTCAAATCATTAAATATTAAGCGAAAAGAAATAGAATGTAGCCACATAAATATAAACCTTGATACATTTTTAAGTTAATGTCATGTACAAAACCTGTTATAATTAGTTTAAGACAAAAGTTTTTCAATAAATACACAGACGTGATAAACAGTGAACAATATTAAACCATACTATAGCAATCTAATGTTATAATCATAAGGAAGGAAGGAGGAAGTACAATAATAATCAGTATATAGATAATGAAGTAATCATGTTTAATTAGGACTCATCATTGTGTCTCTGTATGACTGAGTGAGTATCGAACACTTGCAATAGTTAAAATTTAGATTACATAGTGTTAACTTGAATTTTCAATAACAATGATAGTTAGTATAAGTATATTAACCACTGTTGCTTTAAATGTAGCATTTTATTATTCCTTGATGGTGGATAAAGACGAAGGGCGCAAAGCCTTAGATGACAAATATCTACTGAATTATCAAAGTGGTTGTAGGAAAATGTGTATTCTAGAACAGTTGATATGACACCCTAATATTATTGATTATATTATGAAACGATGGAAAAATAGCTGACCTAGTTCACAGTCTCATGCCATCAATCGAGATTTAGATTTAGTTTAGTTGATTTTTATTTATCGACTGTATACTGTTTTCTGCTGGTAGCACAGTAATATACAGTTGTGTATAAGTTTTTACGCACACTAGTACGATACGACATTCCAGTAACGATACATAATCCAGTGTGGACGTCGGAGATGCTCTCAGCGGCCAACACACCGCGGCACAGAGAGACACAGTGATTAATGTGCTCGTACATCATTACACGGACAAATTAGTGTTATTAAGTACCCGTCCGATACCAGCTCCATTTTTATAAATCGCTTATATACTTCATGTTGGGTGGATTTATCTCCCAGCGGAGGTTGATGGCAGCTCATTAATTTATGCTAAGACTGAAATCGAAATTAACTTGAAGACATTTATTAAATCTACTTTTCGACAATCAAATACATTTTACAATACACAGATTAAAATTTCTTACATTGAAATTCATTACAAATAACTCTGAAGTGCGATATGTACAAGTAAATAAGATATTTAGAATACAAAGTGTTATGATTCTAATTAATTAATGGAATATACCCATGTTAATTCAATACATTAAATAATTTACTATCAATGTTTTATTCAGTCCAAAAGTATTAAAAAAGAAAAAAGCAGCGTCTAGAAAATGTAGAATTCTCGAATCAAATATATTTTATGTATTAATAATGTAACCATTGATAATCTGGGACGTTATGTAAAATATACCACAAAAGCCATCCTCAAGTTCAACGGTAGTTATATTGAACATCTTACTTGGTATATTTTGGCCTTTTTTAACGCGTATTTGGAAATTACTGTGACTATAATTTTAAGGTTATTCCGCGCTTTTAAAACAAACATGTATTTATACATGAAAAATAATCTTTAATATATTTCCACGTACCGGAAGACGAAGCGAAGGCAGGCCCGCATCTAGATGGACCGACGACATAGTCCGAGTCGCGGGGAGCCGATGGATGCAGTTGGCGTCCAGTCGTACGGCGTGGCGTTCTAGGGGGCAGGCCTATGTTCAGCAGTGGACGTCTTCCGGCTGATAATGATGATGATGATATTTCAGTACATAAAAATATTTTTGTGTAAGCTTCATAAATTCAATTTGTCATCCTTAAATCAACACTGTACTCTACATACAGCCTTACAGAGAATCAACAGTCGCACATTCAATTCACAATGACAAGAACACTAGAGCATTCCTCGTAACACCTATGTGACGACCCAGGGGTGAGAGAAGGGGAATAGACGGAAGGGGGTGAACAACAATTAGGTGACATTCCAGCGGCTGCAATCTAAGTGGAATGCCTTTAGTTGAGAGCGCGATTTATCGGCCGCAAGCTAAAATTTGTAGGCGAATCGCGTGCCTCGGTCCACTTTATATATGACAGAGCCGCGTGCAGTCTAACTTATACAAGTTGAGATTTTCTCCCTGACGCTAAGATAAATACATTGCTCTTATGGGTCACGTTGCGACTTAAAGACTACATTTTCTTAACCCTCAACTTAAACAGGGGTTTATAAGACTATGTTTCTATGTAATATCCATCTACCGTGAGCGTTCTAATTCGTAAGTTCAAAAAACCTTTTTAGTTGCTTGACTATTTCAAGCTTCAGGGATTTATTGAACTTTATTAATCATGAAGGTATTATATAACATTATATATATAATATTATAAACGTCAGAAATATAATGCATTTTTTTCAAGTACTTGTTAAAGTGAAATCTGACTTATGGTATGGAATCGAAGAGTTGTTTGCACAAAGATACTTTTTCACAATTGGGCACGTAAAAGATATGACAGTTATCGTGTAAGTGTAAGGCTTACACAGTTACCACGGTAACTGTCACCCCTGTATCAATGGGCCTCCGGTCTCGCACTCACCAACGAAACAAGACAGTATGCATACTGTCACTTTAAGTTGGTCTTCTGTGAGAGGATAGTGCTGTTCCGATCCAGCCTGCCCGTTGAAGCTAAAATCAGCGTGGTTCTACAACCGTTTAATAGAGCTTAGGCACCGATCATATTCCATTAAGATACTGTTTATGTAAAGATCATTATCGAAGAACTTGTCTAAATAATTACAATACCACGCTTGTAATTGTGTGTTTAAATTTAAGATCTGTTTTTAAGAAGAAATATTGTTACTGCATTTACACTTTAACAGTTTATACTTATGTAAGTGATAAAGAAGGAGTGGTTACATTTTAGCTGCATCATTACTTATCAGAGCCCGATTTGAATACGTTAACTAGTTCAGTGCACGTCTTTCATCATAGACTCCGTTACATTCACAGACCACTAGATCACTAGCAAGGTCTTGTCCTAAATGTGAATCTTCTACTATTTTAAATTTCTGGGGTTAGTGATCCGTCCATGGGTTCGACTTTTACTTCATACAAATAGTTCTACTGTACTATGACTGGGTGTTATTTGTTTATAATATGTACTTAACAATCGGATGATTCATGTCCATGTATTAGAGACCTGTTCTATCACAGGAAAAACATGTGAGTAATCGAATTCAACCTAAGTTCTACATCAGAAAAGTAATATGTATCTATGTAGTATTTATCTACATTACTTAACAGTCTGAACACAAACAAATCAGATCAAGAAAAATTATTCAATCTATAGACATTGTTGAATACGCTCTTTTGTGATTTCAAACTAATCATCACAATAATGTTCACAGAATACGTATGCAAATTCATTAGAATTTGTCCGTAGGTAGTCTGATCTAAGACGTTTACAGTAGGTAGATCGCAATCTGTCAACGCTTCAATGCCCCCCCCCATACACCCACTACATGTTTGTTCGTGCAGTATGTGGATATAGTAATTGCTTTGTGAACGTGAGACAGCGTTCAACCAACACATTGCACATTTGATGCACTCCAGAGGAAGGATACGGAATCATTCGATTGGCAGGAATTAATGCACCCTCTTTGAAATATATCGGTATTTGTAATATATTTGTGTAAATACACAAGTTTTCATGGTCATTAAGAACATATTATAAACTAAATAACACGAAAATCATCAGTCATCAAGAAAACACTCATCGAGAATTTCGTAATTCCTATAAAGCGCAGCTATCATCATCATCAACAGCCTTTTACAGTCCACTGCCGGACATAGACCTCTCCTAATCAAGCAGATTTTGGCCTACTATACCACGCTGATCAGACGGGTTGGAATAGGGTTTGTTTCAAGTGGGGTGCTGGGCTAGAAAACCTCCACGTGGTGCACCCTGGAAACGTTGGCGATGGTGCTGTTCATCACTGCCAACGGCTAATATTCTAGCACGAAGAGGAAGCCATTTTCTTCGGCAATTCGGCCGAGACTTGGTCCAACAGAGCGGGCATTTTTGTCGATTCCTCTGTTGGCTCTTCGCTCTTCGGAGCAACGAGGAGGAAAACCTCGATAAAAAATCATTATGGTGGGACCCTTTCATGGGTCGACGTTTCTCCACTTTCAATGGTGGAGAAAGGAGAACGGGCTCGGTGTGTACTCACACTGCCACCGAGCAGGCATTGGAAGATTTAATCTTCCTGCCACCGTTGTCACATCGTAATCCCGAAAGGAGTGTCGTGGTTATGTCTCGCGACACCAATCGGGGGCGAGGGTCTTGGCTTAGCCGCCCGGACTGCGAGGAAGAAAACCTCTTTAAAAAATTACCCCGAATCCCGTGTTCTGGTGCGTGACCAGGGGATGCATGGCTGATGGGTAGTTCAGTCGTAAGCGCACTCCCAGCCGAGGCACCTGCGGACCCCTCGGTTGGGTACAAACTTACGCTTGCCCGGGTATTGGGGGATCTCTGCCCGGGTCGACTTTTATTTCTCCCCCACGCGTGGGAATAGTTATGAATATGCAACTAAACAAAAATTTAAACAAAAAAGACGAAGAAAAGAAAGACGTAAGTAAGACGGGAAAGTCCAGGAATACGGACGACTTCTCGACCAATGATACGGAACGTGTGACGCCTGTCTCGCTCTCAGAATGTAATCTAGCTTCAGAGAGCCGTAGAAGATCGGATCGACTACGTTCGAGATCCGCTATTCCGACAGACAGAGGTGACTCTAGCACAACAACTGAGACGCTGGGAGCAATGGAGGTGGAGATTCAGGACAGCCGAAAACGCGGACGCTCTACAGACGACGAAGGAGATACTTCTCAGGAGTGGCTGCCTCCCAAAGTGGCTAGTAGCCGCAGAGGGAGATCACGCACTCCAGTTTCGGTTCCCTCAGGCTCCGTATTCACTAAGGCGGCAGCCTACAGACGCGTCAGAGTGGAGGGCGAATATGTTGTGGAGGAGGAAATCGCTGATCTCCTGCAAAGAATTCGGACGCCGGCAGTGGAAGAATTGGCAGCCCAGGAACCGGTGTCTTTGCAGGAGAGGGCGAATGTAGCTGTGGCCATCATTAACAAGGTGGCCACGAAATCTACAAACCTTAAGGGTTCATTTGTTAGGGCCCTTAAGGACTCCTCCTCCACCATTGCAGGGGTTGTTACTACCCTCATTGGGGATGTAGCTCGCCTGCAGGCAGCTAACGACCGCCTGACGGGCCAGGTGGCTGAGTTGAGCACTCAATTTGCTCACTTTCGGGCCCAGACGGAACACCCTGAGCGACAGGGCCGGGTTTCAGAGCGACCTGCCCACAGTCACGATTCTGGTGACGTCTTTGATGCCCATCTGCGTCAAGTACTTGACGCAGTGGGGCGTCTGTTGGACGGACGTCTCGCGGGCCTTGAGGCTACCTCCAGCCCCCGTAATTCGGCCGCCACTCGCAGCGGAGGGGGCGAAGGTCAACCGATTGAAGACGTCGCCTCCGACTCCGCTTCCCGTTGCGGGCGGTCGTGTATCGTATGCGGCGGCAACACTTACGTCCGCCCCTGTTGCTGCTGCGAAGACAGCTAAAGCGACAAAAGTGGCGACAAATGCGGCTGTGGCAAAGACGGCTGCTCCCAAGACTGGCCTAAAGGTTACAGCACAGACGAGAGCTGAGTTCCCTCCGCTTCCCACTCCGACACCTATATCTGGCCCCTCTACTTCTGGCCCCTCAAATGATGGGTGGCAGGTAGTCGGGTCGGTCAAGAAGTCCCGAAAGCGGGGTAAGAAGGCTACGCAAAAAGTAGTAGCCTCTTCCCCACAGTCGTCATCGGTGGCAGTGGCCACCCAAAAGAAGCCGCGTAAACTACAGACGCCAAAGACTGCGGCTGTGGTGATCACTGTGTCACCGGAGGCGGCAAATGGCGGGCTATCCTATGCGGCCGTATTCAAGAAGGCTCGGGATAGTCTCGCCAATCAATTTGGGACTGTAGGTGTCAAGATGCGCCTTGCCCAAACAGGAGCTCGAGTTTTAGAGTTCCCTGGGGCTGAAGGTATAAAGACGGCTGATACCTTTGCCGAAAAGCTGCGGACTATATTTTCAGATACGAATGGTGTAAAGATCGCCAGGCCCACCAAGTGTGCGGAATTGCGTATCTCGGGCCTGGACGACTCCGTGACGGTTGAGGATGTCCGCGTTGCGATTCGGGAGAAAACCGGGTGCAGCGTGGACAGCATCAGGGTTGGCACCATCCGTCCCGGTCCAGGAGGCCTTGGTGCGACGTGGATAAGCTGTCCCGTAGCGTCAGCCAAGATTTTGGGCGATGTCGGCAAGATCCTCGTCGGTTTCGTGAACGCCAGAGTCACAGTTCTGGCGGCGAGACCGATGAGGTGTTTCAAATGCCTGGCTGCGGGACACACTCGCATCAAGTGCGATAGTTCTTTCGACTGCAGCGGATTGTGTTTCCGCTGCGGTCGACCGGGGCACAAGGCAGCGGAGTGCTCTGCTGCCCCTCACTGCCCAACGTGTGCGGCGGGCAATAGGCCTGCCAATCACCAGATGGGACAGGGGGGCTGCAAGCCTTGCCGCAGTTTTCGGCAAACGTTGGAGGCTAGCCAGTCGGCCCGGGCTGCCTCCGACGTAGTTCGTGCGTCAACTTCGTCGCCTATGGAGGGGGCTGTAGAGATGATTCTTTAATGGATCAGGTCTCCAGCCTCCTTGTCCAGACGAACCTGAACCACTGTGCCGCGGCGCAGGACCTCTTCCTGCAAACCATGGCGCAGTGGTCGATTGGTGTTGCTGTAGCTGCGGAGCCCTATTATGTTCCTCCCCGTCCAAACTGGTTGGGTGACCGGGACGGCTCCGTGGCAGTCGTCGGCTCCATGGCGGCTCATTCCCCGCCCTTGTCGCTAAGAGACAAGGGCTCTGGATATGTTGCTGCTGAGTGGGGGGGGATTACCATATATGGTATATATTTCTCCCCCAACCGGAGTTTGAGCGACTTCGAGGTTTTCCTCAATAGCTTGGAGACCTCGATGCGGCGACTAGCGTCTGGGCACGTCCTAGTACTGGGGGACTTCAACGCAAAATCCATTGCGTGGGGTTCCCCCAGGACGGACGCTAGGGGCGAGGCCGTAGAGGAGTGGGCGGCCTCGGTGGGCCTCTGTTTACTAAACAGGGGCTCCACCAACACGTGCGTGCGACAGCAGGGAGGGTCGATAGTGGACCTTTCGTTCGCTACCCCTGCCCTCGCCGCACGAGTAAGGAACTGGCGCGTCCTGGAAGAGGTTGAGACGCTCTCGGATCATCTCTACATCCGATTTGAGCTCTCCCGGACCCAGGACGCCAGTAGGGGTCACGCGGCGCGGCGTTCTTCTCGCTTTCCGCGGTGGGCTGTAGCCAAATTAAATAGGGACCTACTAGAGGAGGCGGCCATTATTCACTCTTGGCTGTCTCCGCAGGCCCCGGCCGAGGAGGTTGACATGGGGGCTGGTCGCTTCCGCGATGCGGTTACGCAGATCTGCGATGCGGCCATGCCCCGCATACGAGGTTGTCGGCCTCCACGGAAGGAGGTTTACTGGTGGTCCCAGGAGTTGGCGGACCTCCGTGCGGCCTGTACTCGTGCCCGGAGGTCCTACACCCGTAGTCGGCGGCGACACCGCGAAGAAGGCGGAGAGGACCAGCTTCATGAGGAGTACCGAGAGGCGCGGAAAACTCTGAAGCTGGCCATCAGCCGCGCCAAAGAAACTAAGCGTAAGGAGATGCTGGAGGGTCTCGATCGTGACCCCTGGGGTCGCCCTTATCGTGCGGCGCGACAAAAGCTCCGCACGTCGGGCCCCCCCCTTACAGAGACTCTCCAGCCCAGCTTCCTGCAGGAAGTGATCGAGGGCCTTTTCCCGCAGCGGGTGGAACACACACCCCCGTCGATGGCTTTCATGGTCGGAGACGACGGGGGGAACGAGGACAGTGTTCCACCCGTCAGGGAATCGGAGGTAGGGGCGGTTGTTCTACGGATTCGCTCTAAGAACACCGCCCCCGGGCCGGACGGGATACCTGCCCGAGTGCTGGCCCGAGCCCTCGAACACATGTCGGACCGCCTCAGGGAAGTCCTGGACTCTAGTCTGACGTCCGGACGCTTCCCTGAGTGCTGGAAAAGCGGGAAGCTGGTCCTTTTAAGGAAGCCGGGACGGCCTGCCGATTCGGTAGCGGCCTATAGGCCCATCGTGTTGCTGGACGAGGCGGGTAAACTTTTTGAGAGGATACTCTCTGCTCGCATCGTCCGGCACCTCTGCGAGGTGGGCCCCGATCTGTCGGACGCCCAATTTGGTTTTCGAGCGGGGCGTTCGACAGTCGATGCTGTGTTGCGCCTGAGGGCCGTTACCGAAGAGGCGGTGAGCTGTGGCGGCGTGTTGTTGGCGGTGTCGTTGGACATTGCCAACGCATTTAATAGTCTGCCATTTAGCTGCATCAGGGAAGCACTCCACTACCACGGGGTGCCAGAGTACCTGAGGCGGCTTGTGGCAGACTATCTTGAGGAGCGTACCGTCATGTACGAGGACCGAGATGGTATTCTGAGGCAGCGGCCCATGTCGTGCGGTGTTCCACAGGGGTCTGTCCTCGGACCACTTCTGTGGAACATGGGATACGACTGGGCCCTTCGAGGTCATCTTCCTCCCGGGCTGGGTGTAATTTGTTACGCTGATGATACGTTAGTTACGGCCCGGGGAGCGAACTTTCAAGAGGCGGCGCGCCTGGCTACCACGGGAGTCTCTTTGGTGGTCGGGCGTATTGAGGCGCTGGGTTTACGGGTGGCCCTAAATAAGACGGAGGCCCTTTTATTCCATGGGCCCCGTCGTGGTCCGCCATCCGGCGCCTCTATCGTAGTCAATTCGGTCCTCGTACCGGTTCAGGCCCAGATGAAGTATCTGGGCCTGATCCTCGACGGCAGGTGGCTCTTCGACGAGCACTTCCGACAGCTTTCTCCAAAGCTGGTCGGCGCTGCTTCTGCCCTTGGGCGACTTTTGCCGAATTTGGGTGGAGCTAGCGTCGCGACAAGACGGCTATACACGGGGGTTGTCCGGTCAATGGCGCTGTATGGTGCACCGGTGTGGGCGGCGGCTCTGACCGCCCAGAATAGGGCTCGCCTCTGGCGCCCTCAGAGGATATTGGCGGTTAGAGCCATACGCGGTTACCGCACCGTATCGACGGAGGCGGCGTGCGCCTTAGCCGGTACTCCCCCGTGGGATTTGGAGGCGGAAGTGCTCGCCGAAGTTTATCGGCGAACGGCAGACTTCCGGGTGGGCAGCGGCATTCGGACCCCACCCGAAGAGATACGCGAGTGGCGAGAGGCCGCTCGTCGAGCCACGATGGCTCGTTGGTCGTCCCGGCTGGAGGCTCCACGTGCTGGCTTTGCCGCCGTGGAGGCTCTCCAGCCGGTCATCGCCGAATGGGCGGGGCGGCAGCACGGGACCCTTTCCTTCCGACTGACGCAGATTCTTTCCGGGCATGGTTGCTTCGGGAAGTATCTGCATTCGGTCGCCAGGAGAGAATTGAGTCCCGCCTGTCACCACTGCGACTGCAGTGAGGACTCGGCTCAGCACACGCTGGCGGCTTTGTTCCGCCTGGGCGGCGCAGCGTGGGGTCCTCACTGCAGTTATTGGAGAAGATCTCTCGCTACCGGCCGTCATACGCTCCATGGTCGGTAGCGACAGTTGTTTTACCGCGGTCGCAACCTTCTGCGAAGACGTAATTTCGCGGAAGGAGGTGGCGGAGAAGGCCCGGGAGGACAACCTCCACTCGGACCCAATTCGCCGCCGGCGAACCGGGCGGCGGAGGCGCGCGTACTAGCGCCTCATGCCGCCTTGAGTGTGGCCGCGGGTGGACGGGATGGGTTTTCCCCTCCATCCGCTATAGTGGCCAGCCGCGAGGAGGTGACGTGTGCGTGTGCCGGACGTCGCCTAAATGGAGAGTTTATCCGCAGATGGCGCCCGCGAAAGCGGGCAGGCGCTAGGAGGGATTAGGATGTCGTAATAACAGCTGTTCCCGGATCCCTCCTCTCTCAGGCGCAGAGTGGCACACCGTGTGGTTTTAGTCGGTCCGATTCCGACACACCGCCCCGCCGTAAACCCCGGTGGGGTGACGGCCCGTGGGGGTTTCCACACGTTAAAAAAAAAAAAAAAAAAAAAAAAAAAAAAAAAAAAAAAAAAAAGGGTTTGTTTCAAGTTTTCCTTCTCTTTGTAATGATGTTGTCTTGCATATTTTTATAGTGAGACGAGGTGTCATGTGCCTTCGACACAAAGGAAGTATCCTCCGACCAAGCGAGGTGATCATGCCTGGCGGGCCACGGGCTCCATAATCTACCTAATTTGTGATTTCTGCTTAAAAGACATTTTTTTTGAAAGACTAAGCCCACGTCACCAATATATCCTGTGTCACGGTGGACTTACTAAACATACAAGAAACAGACACAAAGAACACCCAGACTCAGAACAATAATTTGTAGATCACACAAAGTGTCGCCCCGTGAGGGGTCAACACTCGGCGCAGTAGAGAGCGGCACCACTACGCCATCCATGCAGTCATTGATGAATCAATAAGTATTATTTATTACAACATATTTGATGTCTTAACAACTGATTTGCCGACATAAAATCATGTTGAATAACAAATCATACCTTAATAAAATAATCAAACAGCATTGAGTACAATTAAATAATTTGTTAAATATTACATGTATGTATATGGACTCTTTACAAACCTCTTGGTCATTTGTGCATAATATACTATATCAGTCTACAAGATTACATTTTGGATGTAGGCTATAACTGAAATACCTAACCAGTGAGCTTATTAAGGTAAACTAAAGTAATAAATACTTAACCGAAAAAAGAGATTAAACATTACTGAGTCGCGTTTAAAACCGTTTTTTTTTTCAATTGCTAATTGTAAGTGTTATTTTTAACTTTATTACTAAGGTCAAGTTTTCTTACTAAGTATAATGAAGATAACGATGCTGAATATGAAGAAATACAACAACAGTAAAGTATTATATTTTTATTTGTATTTTGTAGATCATTAACGCGCTGAAGAAGAAATAACTGATCTGCTGATCAAGTACATAGTATCTTGGTTTCGAAGTCAACAGTCGTGGGTTTCTCAGCAAGGATTAAAAAATTTGATACCGTCATGTTCGTGTATTAAGTAAAGTTGTAATTTTTGTCTTCATTAACGACATTGGAGATCAAAAACTGTTTATTACTTGCACATTTACTTGTATAATTATGTAATTTGATATTATTTCCCATCGAATATTTTGACTATAATATCACAGGTTAAACGTAAACCACAAATACAAATTGTAACTTTAAATTACATACATTTTGTTGAACCAAAGCGTGAGACAAACAAAGACAAAAAATAACTGTCTATACACAGATAACAATTGTTTGATGCATGCAAGGCGGAGTGAAACCACAACGCTCAACACACAGACGGCGGAGTAACCGCCGAAACTTTAAGTTAATAATTGAAATTTTGATTTATAAATTCAAGTTTTACCAAGATTACGTAAACAAGGGGTGTTGGGCCGCTTATATTATACAGTATACACTCGTATATTACATAGTATCCATATATAATACTACTGCAAACTTACATCAAGTTTTCTTCTATATTTATAGCCCACAAACCGGACACTGTCCCAAACTACCAAAATAAATAATCCTAAAATATCTATTATGGGGGATGTTTTCATTAGGCGGGCGGCCAAGGGCCCCGTTTTGTTAAATATTCATGCGGCCCTAAGCTGCTTTATATCGAATACACTCAGACTCGCTGTGAATTATTCCGCTGATTATAATCCGTGTGTGTAATGCGATTTATTCGTGAACTAACTACAGTGACGTCGTGGCCTCCTTAGTCGTAACATCATCTCATTGCTGTCGTCCACAAATAATTGTCGTCCATAAATGCTACTTGAAACTATTTTTGATTAATTTATGGTAGCTGTTGCTTCATAAACATTTTAGATATTAGACGTTCTCATGTTACCAAGTATAATCTATACATATTATATATTATGCATAAGAAATGAACGAGCTTTGCGATAGTCACATTTCAAATTTAGCACGCGCTTCCTCGACTAAATGTTACACTTTTCCGTCCCTTTTTCTAAAATCAATCAAATAAATAACTGAAGAGAGAGAGTACAAATACTACAGATAAAAACAATACAAGACCTACAAAGAGCGTAAAATAATCTTGAAAAATAGTCTTTGCATTTCTTTTTTGAGCAAATGTCGCTCGAGGGCACGTAAAATATGGCACATTATTGTTTATTTAAATTGTATAGAGAAGAACTGTTGAAAGCTAACACTTCGAGTATTGTTGTTTGTTACTTCAAACATTTACATTTCATTATTATACAGTTACCACGATAACTATCACCCATGCATCAATGGGCCTCCGGTGTCACACTCACCAACGAAACACGACAACACGGATGCTGGCGCTTTAGGTTGGTCTTCTGTGGGAGGGTAGTACTGTCCCGGTCGAGTCGGTCCGCTTGTGCTGAAATCAGCGTGGCTCTACTACCTACTAAAGGTGTTTGGTATAAGATGCAGGAACCGAACTGTTTATTTTCAGAACGTTTGTCTATCGTTCTAAACTTCTAAGGCCAGCAACTGCAGAAGTTAATGGTACCCGGTGGTTTCGGGTATGTGGATAACCAGTCCTCCTCCATCGCTACAACCGATCGAGAGCACACAGCAAATACTTTGTGGATCCAACTCAAAGATGAATACAGTACTCTACTTAGGAGTAAACCTATGTTTTTATATAGAAGACACAAAAGCTCGGGCGAGAAGAAACGTCTCACTTTGTTCAGTATACGAGTATATAGCTTCCGCAAGGTCGCCTTGGTGACGGGTTAAGATCCTAAATATTCTATATCCACGATACTGAGCTTAAGCTGTAGTTGCAGTTACGTGTTCTGAAAAGTGGGTAGGGGAAGAAATGAAGACTTTTTGGTAGAGAACGCACACACTTTCTTTTCCTTGGCACTGAATCCAACTAGATCCTCATTACTGAATTGAGAAATGCGGTATAGAACCAAGTCGTGGTCAACGACAAGCTCCTGTCGTGTTTCCTCATTGTCTGCTATCTAAGCTGTAGGGTGTCCAAAATATCGCCCATATACTGTGCTATAATGTTTTTATGAATGATATAGCCTCATAGCAACTGATTATATATAGTTTACTGTGCAGATTTGTAAACAAACTCTTCTTCTGAGAACAGCTATCACTTGGAGACAACTTCTGTAAATGAATCTATTTTCTAGGCCGCCATAGTGTAGGTCACCATTCTGCATTGTCTGCATTTGCAGTGAGTATGGTGACCTCAACTTTTGGATTCTATTCATGCTTTCATGCTTCTTGCCTGATGGCAGAGTAGAGTTACTTTGGTAGGCTCTTAATATAGAAAAAAAAATTCATCATTTATAAATTTTATTAAAATAAAGTGTAGATTAAATACTAATTGGTTGTGAGGTTAACACTCCATTTATGCTCTTCACTGCGCACGTGCGTTACTCCTATTTACCTCACAGTATGTAGTGTATTTAGTTTTATATAATAAAACAACGTGTACTATGTACCAACGAGTATACGTATGATATACTAATAGTAAGGTTAATCAGTATTACATATATCATTTGTTACAATGATTTCATTAAAACCACGAACCCAGTAATATCGCGACGACGCGAACAGAATGTTTGATGAAATAATTAAAATGTGAATATTGCAACCCAATCAGAATATTATTATGCGGTGTAACGACACTGTGCTCACCATCATATTACACTCGTTACAACATTCAGTTCATTAAAACCATTATTATTATACTTATTCATCCTTCACATAATAATTTATGTTAATGTATAGCCTTGTCTAAAAGTATGGAGCACCCCTGTGAGAATTATTTTTATTGGAAGTATAAAATTAAAAGAAATAAATTAAAACAGCTTAAAATACCGTTTACTTTCATTATTTCAATATTCTTCCGGTAATATTCTTGGTATAGAGCTTCCAAGATTAGCTCACAAGTTGCACAGTAGTTGGTTTCTATATGAGTATATTATTAACTTCGACTTCTACAGTCACGTCTATGGCATTAACTTTGCCTTTAATCTGTGACGAGCACAATGTATAACATTGTAAAGCAATTTGACTGTCTTTCCTTTTAAATTAAGAAGTTTACATGATAAATGCCCCATCTATATGAATAGAATATTATCTGTGCCCAGCAACTCTCCCCGGTCATATCGGACAGCCGTTTCATCGAATTGTGAAAGTGAAGGAACACTTGTGCGCTATAATATTGCCTGCGCAGTTGGTCGGTTTACGTTGAGACCAGCTGCCGCGGCTGAAATAGACGAGGAGTACATCAACACCATCAATCTTACCTGTTGCAAAGGTAGAAGTAAAACTGGAGTATGTAATAGGACTAGGACTACAATAAAAATAAACTAAAATCACGTAGCCTATGTTTTTTTCCAGAATCTAAGGCCAATTCGACTGGCCACTAAGACAGCTAAGCTCTCTATGTATAACATGTGACAAGAATTGAATAGTTAAATGAAGTTTCTCGTTTACTTACAATGGTATATCCGTCTCGTTTAACAAATAATAACCCAAGCGTGTGAGAGTGAAACAACAGGTATTATCTCCACTCCCATCGCTCAGGACACTTAGTGGGCTTGCACACTCTTCAATAATGAAATTACCGAAATGGATGTGTCGAGTGAATTGCATCTTTGTTAGTTGGAGAAGTAGTAATCTTATTTTCTAAGGCTATTGAAATGATATGGTTAATAATCTTTTTTTTTCTTTTTTTGTAGATTATACTAAAAATCTAACTTTCATTTTTAATGAAAACTTAGAACAAAGAAGTAATTATTATTTATTTATGACATCATAAAAACTTTTTGCAAGAAGAAGAAAAAATAACATGCTTATGAACAAAAACAAAAAACAATTTTGGAATCAAAAGTCATCTGTAGGTACATGATAAACGTAATACTCAAAATGAAAATATATATAAACGAGGTTTTCAAGTTTCTGATACACGTAAATGTAGAAGTAAACGAGTAAGCGGGCCCTGATTCTACCGGTTTTCATATACTATCTCAATTTTATTCAAACGATCTCCGGAGGCTCGTGAAATGCCCGATGTTTGGTATATGCATCCACGGCGCCGGTGTATTACATTATCGGAGGATTTACATACTATACCATACAAAAGGTAGATGTTCTTCTGGCATACTATATTGACTGTAGTTTTATCCTATCTTATTGCCGTCAAAAGATCAACCAAAACAGATGTATTAGGTACACGTTGATGGCTCTAAAGCTCTCTAATTTTATCCTCTAAAATTTGGACAGTAGTCTAAGTATTGAATATTAAATAAATGCGTGGTGTCACGTCCTCATCGAGTTAGACAATTCTGTTGTTACCTTACCTAGTCACAAATAAACGAGCAAACAAATTCTTGGCCACTTTTTTTAAATCATATCAACAAATACTTTTCAAAAGGTACATAATCCTTATGTTATAACAAATGTCTTTCAAACTGACGGTTTGTCAATTAAATAACTGTTCTTTTAAATAAGGCAGTTTGATAAATTGAATAAATTAAAAGTCTGCAAGGTCCAAAAATTCTAGGCCCTCGAGGCGGCTATTCTATATCTATAAGATGTATTCGTATATTACACAGCGCTGTTAACAATAATAGATGCACTTCCGTATCTCACGTGTCCTGTATCACGTGTCCGCTAGACGGCGCTGACGTCGCCTGTCGCGAGCGCTGAGTTATTGCTCAATTACTCCCTATACGGCTCTCATACCTCCCAACCATCTTGTTGTATACGCGGCGAACGCACGCCACGGTGCCCTCTATAAATCTGGTAGAAAAAAGCGATTCTGAAAGTAATCTATTATGTCACGCCTGCTCACCTCGCGTGGAAAATAGCCTCGTGATATAAGATACCTGTGTTAGATAACGGAGGGATTTTTTTCTCACCTCGTCGCGAACATTGCATAACTTAGGTGTCGAATCTGACATTTCAAGATTACAGGTTAAGTGTACGACTTTTAACTTGCATAATTCTTGAATTAATTTTACCTAGATATGTGGTGTTTATAATTAACACCGAGAGAGAGCCACGCTCCGAAACCCAGGCAGAGGTTTTCTTGACTGAAGTGATTTTGTGGCTTTATAGAAAACCATCCATTTCTTTTTAATTAGTCAATCAGGTTACTAGGGGCTGAACCACCTCTTATACTATGGTTACTTAAAGGGTGACAATGTACTCGTGTTTCTTAAATGGCAGGCATTTTACTCGTATCTTACTATCGGTGAGCGTTCTGCCTCCATAAGAAAAAAAAATATTCAATCATGCTACAAAATACTTTTTGGATTGCTTAACCATATCTCAATGGCATAAATGAATATATTGTATGACATACTTGGAACGAAAGCGAAGCAGTACAAATACAAATTGTTTTATACTTGGCTGTTCAATTTAAAGATATATGTACTCGTATTATTATGTGAATTTTCCTTATCAGAAAATTCGACATTGATCAAGCCATAAAACGGTGGAATATTTATTTATTCATATTGTTTTTCTAATAAATGTAAGAACGGTGAGTTTGTTTCTCCAATACAAAAAAAGTTCCTACAACCAGACGAGGTGATCCAGCCTGGAGAATCGTAGTCCTACTGTTGATGTTGGCAAGTGTTACTCGTAACACACATATACAAATTGTTACGAGAACTTTCATAATAGTTATTCCGTTCTACAAGATTGTAGTTACTCCGCCGAACTTTGATATGCCTCCGTTCTAAATCTTAGGATAAGTAAACGGAGGCCAAGGGAATGGGGCTATGATATACTAAAAGTATCCAAAAAGACATGGGAATAAGACTGTTACAGCTCAAGGCGGTCGTGGTCAACACATATATATATATTGTATATTTATGGATATATTTATATGTGTATTTATGACGCATGTATTGTATGTGTTCATGTATTGTATATTTTAATTGTCAATATAACCTCTGTGCACCTCCCTTACAATATTTCTAAACCACCCTAAGGTTGACTGGAAGAGAATACCTTGGACATTAAGTCTGCCGATGTACAAAGTGCATAAAGTGTAAATAAATAAATAAATATATATCATTTATCTTTGACTAAACTATCTAAAAATGATTTTTAAGCATTCTGTGTGTAGGTGTTACTTCGCAATGCAATTAACTTTATGGGATCAATTACCTTGTTACATCGCTGTTTATTAGGGTGTCCTTTATATGACAAAAAAAAATTTTTTTTCGAATTTCGAAATGCATACCCTCTATAATTTTTACTAATGCTATAAGATACTTAAATATAAAATTTTATCAATCTAGCATAATTGCAACCAGTGCCGACCGAGCTTCAAAGTTTAGTAAAAAACGTGTTTAGTCCTAAAATTTCAGTCTGCTATAATTTCACTATAAATGCAATGAATTAAGTGAATAAAATTAAATAATAAATTAGATGAACATTAATCTTTAATTAAAAACATAAAGAAATAAGAATCAATCAGGGTAACTTCTTTTTAGAGTAGTTTTTTTACAGTCTGGATACAATTTTAGATGTTCCTGGACACAGCGCAGCAAGAACTGTTTTTGTTCTTCTTCAGCCGTGATAAGTCCGTTAAAATCTTGCATTAATTTAACAGCACTTTCAGCAGTATCATTTACAACTCTCAAATAACTTATTCTTCTTTTAGCCTCCAGAAAAGCAGCATTGTTATTCCAAGAAGATACATCTTCCTTTAGAAAACTGTCGTCGATCTGCAGTCGTGATAAAAATTGTTTGCTCTTTTCCGATACGAAATCATCCAGTGCTTTGTCTAAAAAAAAAGAAAAATAAGTTAAATAACAAATAAAAATCAACAACAATTTTGAAAATAAATAAATAAGTATTAGACATTGAAATTGAAATCCAACAAAAAGTCAATTTAACTTACCAAACAACTTTTGAGTCAGTTCTTCCTTCGACGGGTCATAGCGTTTGCTAAAATCCGAGATTTTGTCCCTGTTGAATCTAGCAATCATCTTCTTCTTAGTTTGGTTGTCAACTTCATCATCAAATAGTGATAGAATGACTGTCTCTTCACATAAATACCACAAGTGATGGCTGAACTTGCTTATAGAAGCTTTAGAAATTGTTGCGTCAACTTTTTCATACTCTTTTAACATCTTCAAGAAGCGCAAATCTTGATTAGGTGCTTTGGTCGCCACTGTACATTCGAGCCAAGGTTTAACATACAATATTACGAGAAATAAGCAAACATCTTGCAGAGCCTTTTTGTCCTTCGCAGTTACTCTGCATTGTGACTGAAGTAAACATATTTTTAAAGAATAGATCGCTCTCGCCATCCAGCGTGCCTGATGTATAACTCCGGGGGGCCTTAGTTTTAATATTTCCTCTGTGTCTCCTCCTAAAAATATTACGCACAGTTCGACCAATTCGCGGTAATCATCTCTTACAAAACCTTTATCTAATTCTGCCTTATAAAATAGTAACAACGCTTGAATGTCTGTCTCGGCAACCCGTGCTTTTACGAAATTAAGAGATGGTTCAATTTTAGTACAATCAATGTTTTTCCAATTTTCTTGGAACTTTTTGAACATCGGAATATCTGGGCTACTAGTAATTTGCTTAATCTTGGTTTCAAAGACAGCTTTTAGGACCAATTCATAAACATGATGACGACAGGCGAAAAGCAACAATTCTCTTCCTAAAGTTTGCTCCAAAATAGCACAAGCTCCATTGAAACGGCCCATATTGGAAGCTGTTGTGTCGCAGCACCTTATTTGCACTTTATCATAAAGGTTCCAGTCAAAGAGAGCTGCTGATACAGCCTTCGCTTGATGTTTTCCAGAAGAACTTTCTAGTTTCGGCACTGCAAGAAGCTGCTCTCTATCGTCAAATGAAGCTATAACTGGCAAGCGTTCTTCTTTTGAACTCCGTACATCCAACCCCGGTAATAGTTTTCCATCCCAATGGACTGTGACTATGTCGGGTACATTGTTTTGGAAGTTAGATTTTATTGCTTCTGCCCTTGATTTTCTAGTTTCAGTACGAATTCGCTGAATCGAGGATTTGTTAATACAGAAATCGTCGCTGCTCAGACCAAGCGCTTCTACCACCGCATTAAGAATGTAAACGGTATCTCTAATGCTTAACTGGCATCGATCTAAAGCTGCAACTAGTTTAGGTATTATAAGATTCTTTCTACCTCTTTTTGAACTTTGTTCATGGCAGGGAACGTCCGGCAAGCTGAGTTCAGAATTCAAGATCTGTTCTTCGTCTGAATCTTCTACACTGTCTAAGTTATTTGTGGTGGAAGTAGATGCAACAGCTAGTGATTCTCTTTGTCTTACAATCCTTTCCTCCTCTTCCAATCGTTGTTGTCTAGATCTTTGTTCTTTTTTCCGCCAATTTTTTATCTACACTATTGAACTTTATTAATCATGAAGGTATTATATAACATTATATATATAATATTATAAACGTCAGAAATATAATGCATTTTTTTCAAGTACTTGTTAAAGTGAAATCTGACTTATGGTATGGAATCGAAGAGTTGTTTGCACAAAGATACTTTTTCACAATTGGGCACGTAAAAGATATGACAGTTATCGTGTAAGTGTAAGGCTTACACAGTTACCACGGTAACTGTCACCCCTGTATCAATGGGCCTCCGGTCTCGCACTCACCAACGAAACAAGACAGTATGCATACTGTCACTTTAAGTTGGTCTTCTGTGAGAGGATAGTGCTGTTCCGATCCAGCCTGCCCGTTGAAGCTAAAATCAGCGTGGTTCTACAACCGTTTAATAGAGCTTAGGCACCGATCATATTCCATTAAGATACTGTTTATGTAAAGATCATTATCGAAGAACTTGTCTAAATAATTACAATACCACGCTTGTAATTGTGTGTTTAAATTTAAGATCTGTTTTTAAGAAGAAATATTGTTACTGCATTTACACTTTAACAGTTTATACTTATGTAAGTGATAAAGAAGGAGTGGTTACATTTTAGCTGCATCATTACTTATCAGAGCCCGATTTGAATACGTTAACTAGTTCAGTGCACGTCTTTCATCATAGACTCCGTTACATTCACAGACCACTAGATCACTAGCAAGGTCTTGTCCTAAATGTGAATCTTCTACTATTTTAAATTTCTGGGGTTAGTGATCCGTCCATGGGTTCGACTTTTACTTCATACAAATAGTTCTACTGTACTATGACTGGGTGTTATTTGTTTATAATATGTACTTAACAATCGGATGATTCATGTCCATGTATTAGAGACCTGTTCTATCACAGGAAAAACATGTGAGTAATCGAATTCAACCTAAGTTCTACATCAGAAAAGTAATATGTATCTATGTAGTATTTATCTACATTACTTAACAGTCTGAACACAAACAAATCAGATCAAGAAAAATTATTCAATCTATAGACATTGTTGAATACGCTCTTTTGTGATTTCAAACTAATCATCACAATAATGTTCACAGAATACGTATGCAAATTCATTAGAATTTGTCCGTAGGTAGTCTGATCTAAGACGTTTACAGTAGGTAGATCGCAATCTGTCAACGCTTCAATGCCCCCCCCCATACACCCACTACATGTTTGTTCGTGCAGTATGTGGATATAGTAATTGCTTTGTGAACGTGAGACAGCGTTCAACCAACACATTGCACATTTGATGCACTCCAGAGGAAGGATACGGAATCATTCGATTGGCAGGAATTAATGCACCCTCTTTGAAATATATCGGTATTTGTAATATATTTGTGTAAACACACACGTTTTCATGGTTATTAAGAATATATATTATAAACTAAATAACACGAAAATCATTAGTCATCAAGAATACACTCATCGAGAATTTCGTAATTCCTATAAAGTGCCGCTATCATCATCATCAACAGCCTTTTACAGTCCACTTCTGGACATAGGTCTCTCCTAAGCAAGGAGGTTTTGGCCTACTATACCACGCTGATCAGACGGGTTGGAATAGGGTTTATTTCAAGTTTTTCTTCTCTTTGTAATGATGTTGTCTTGCTTACGATTATAGTGAGACGAGGTGACATGTGCCTCCAACACAAAGAAAGGATCCGCCGACCAAGTGAGGAGATCATGCCTGGCGGATTACGGCCACTACGTAATTTGTGATTTCTGCTTAAAAGACATTTTTTTTTGAAAGACCAAGCCCACGTCACCAATATATCCTGTGTCACGGTGGACTTACTAAACATACAAGAAACAGACACAAAGAACATCCAGACTCAGAACAACAATTTGTAGGTCACATAAAGTGTAGCCCCGTGTAGGGTTTCAACTCGCAACACTCGGCGCAGTAGAGACCGGCACCACTACGCCATCCATGCAATCATTGAATGAATCAATAAGTATTATTTATTACAACATATTTGATGTGTTTACAACTGATTTGCGAATATAAAATCGTGTTGAATAATAAATCATATCTTAATAACATAATCAAACAAACAAACAGCATTGAGTACAACTAAATAATTTGTTAAATATTGAATGTATATGGACTCTTTACAAATTTCGTGGTCATTTGTGCATAATATACTACATCAGTACACACTACTACTACTAGACTACATCAGTCTACAAGGTTACATTTTGGATGTAGGCTATAACTGAAATACCTAACCAGTGAGCTTATTAAGATAAACTAAAGTAATAAATACTTAACAGAAAAAAGAGATTGAACATTACTGAGTCGCGTTTCAAAACCGTTTTTTTTCATTTGTTAATTGTAAGTGTTATTTTTAACTTTATTACTAAGGTCAAGTTTTCTTACTAAGTATAATGAAGATAACGATGCTCAATATGAAGAAATACAATAACAGTGAAGTACTATATTTTTATTTGTATTTTGTAGATCATTAACGCGCTGAAGAAGAAATAACTGATCTGCTGATCAAGTACATAGTATCTTGGTTTCGAAGTCAACAGTCGTGGGATTTCAGCAGGGATTAAAAAAATTGATACCGTCATGTTCGTGTATTATTATTAACGACATTGGAGACCAAAAACTGTTTATTACTTGCACATTTACTTGTATAATTAGGTAATTTGATATTATTTCTCATCGAATATTTTGACTATAATATCACAGGTTAAACGTAAACTACAAATACAAATTGTGACTTTAAATTACATACATTTTGTTGAACCAAAGCGTGAGATAAACAAAGACAAAAAATAACTGTCTATACACGAATAACAATTGTTTGATGCATGCAAGGCGGAGTGAAACCACAACGTTCAACACACAGACGGCGGAGTAACAGCCGAAACTTTAAGTTAATAATTGAAATTTTGATTTATAAATTCAAGTTTTACCAAGATTACGTAAACAAGGGGTGTTGGGCCGCTTATATTATACAGTATACACTCGTATATTACATAGTATCCATATATAATACTACTGCAAACTTACATCAAGTTTTCTTCTATATTCATAGCCCACAAACCGGACACTGTCCCAAACTACCAAAATAAATAATCCTAAAATATCTATTATGGGGGATGTTTTCATTAGGCGGGCGGCCAAGGGCCCCGTTTTGTTAAATATTCATGCGCCCCTAAGCTGCTTTATATCGAATACACTCAGACTCGCTGTGAATTATACCGCTGATTATAATCCGTGTGTGTAATGTGATTTATTCGTGAACTAATTACAGTGACGTCGTGGCCTCCTTAGTCGTAACATCATCTCATTGCTGTCGTCCACAAATAATTCGAATGCTACTTGAAACTATTTTTGATTAATTTATGGTAGCTGTTGCTTCATAAACATTTTAGATATTAGACGTTCTCATGTTACCAAGTATAATCTATACATATTATATATTATGCTTAAGAAATGAACGAGCTTTACGATAGTCACATTTCAAATTTAGCACGCGCTTCCTCGACTAAATGTTACACTTTTCCGTCCCTTTTTCTAAAATCAATCAACTAAATAACTGAAAAGAGAGAGTAAAAATACTACAGATAAAAAACAATACAAGACCTACAAAGAACGTAAAATAATATTGAAAAATAGTTTTTGCATTTCCTTGTTGAGCAAATGTCGCTCGAGATCACGTAAAATATGGCAAATTATTGTTTATTTCTATAGTATAGAGAAGAACTATTGAAAGCTAACACTTCGAGCAATGTTGTTTGTTACTTCAAACACTCACATTTCATTATTTGTCAACAGTTCATACAATTAAATTTAATCTATAATCGTCTCCATCAAGGAAATTTAAATATAACTTATATACTACTACAAAAACCAAAAATTTTATAAATCGAAATATTGTTTTTTTTAAATAGGTATTAATCTACCAAAATAACTCTAGTGACTCACACTTAGGTGGCCTAGAGAATTGATTTTGCATGCTCCGCTTGAAGGACCCGAGCACTTAGTTACGGAAACACGTGCACTGGCAGCCAATTTCATCTTTTAATTGTTTGGCATAAGATGCAGGAACCGAACTGTTTATTTTCAGAACGTTTGTCTATCATTCTAAACTTCTAAGGCCAGCAACTGCAGAAGTTAATGGTACCCGGCGGTTTCGGAACTGTGGATAATGCCATCGCTACAACCGATCGAGAGCACACAGCAAATACTTTGTGGATGCAACTCAAAGATGAATACAGTACTCTACTTAGGAGTACACCTGTGTTTTTATACAGAAGACACAAAATCTCGGGCGAAAAAAACCGTCTCACTTTGTTCAATATACGAGTTTATAGCTTCCGCAAGGTCGCCTTGGTGACGGGTTGAGATCCCAAATATTCTATATTCACGATACTGAGCTTATGCTGTAGTGGCAGTTAAGTGTTTTGAAAAATGGGTAGGGGAAGAAATGAAAACTTTTTAGTAGAGAACGCACACACCTGCGTTTTCTTGGCACTGAATTCAACTAGATCCTCATTACTGAATTGAAAAATGCGGTATAGAACCAGGTCGTGGTCAGCTACAAGCTCCTGTCGTTTTTCCTCATTATCTGCTATCTAAGCTGTAGGGTGTCCCAAATATCGCCCATTTACTGTGCTATAATGTTTTTATGAATCTCTCATATCCCCCCTATAATGCCTCGTAGCAATTGACTGTGTATAGTTTACTGTGCAGACCTGTAAACAAACTCTTCTTCTGAGAACAGCTATTACTTGCAGACAACTTCTGTAAATGAATCTATTTTCTGGGCCGCCATAGTGTAGGTCACCATTCTGCATTGTCTGCATTTGCAGTGAGTATGGTGACCTCAACTTTTGGATTCTATTCATGCTTTCATGCTTCTTGCCTGATGGCAGAGTAGAGTTACTTTGGTAGGCTCTTAATATAGAAAAAAAAATTCATTTATAAATTTTATTAAAATAAAGTGTAGATAAAATACTAATTGGTTGTGAGGTTAACACTCCATTTATGCTCTTCACTGCGCACGTGCGTTACTCCTATTTACCTCACAGTATGTAGTGTATTTAGTTTAGTCAATAAAACAACGTGTACTATGTACCAACGAGTATACGTATGATATACTAATAGTAAGGTTAATCAGTATTAAATATATCATTTGTTACGATGATTTCATTAAACCCACGAACCAATAGCAATATCGCGACGATGCGAACAGAATGTTTGATGAAATAATTAAAATGTGAATATTGCAACCCAATCAGAATATTATTATGCGGTGTAACGACACTGCGCTCACCATCATATTACACTCGTTACAACATTCAGTTCATTGAAACCATTATTATTATACTGATTCATCCTTCACATAATAATTTATGTTAATGTATAACCTTGCCTAAAAGTATGGAGCACCCCTATGAGAATTATTTTTATTGGAAGTATAAAATTAAAAGAAATAAATTAAAACAGCTTAAAATACCGTTTATTTTCATTATTTCAATATTCTTCAGGTAATATTCTTGGTATAGAGCTTCCAAGATTAGCTAACAAGTTGCACAGTAGTTGGTTTCTACAGTGAGTATATTATCAACTTCGACTCCTACAATCAAGTCTATGCAATTAACTTTGCTTTTAATTTGTGATGAGCGTAATGTGGAAAGCAATTTGACTGTCTTTCCTTTTAAATTAAGAAGTTTACATGATAAATGCCCCATCTATATGAATAGAATATTATCTGTGGCCAGTATCTCTCCCCGGTCATATCGGACAGCCGTTTCATCGAATTGTGAAAGTGAAGGAACACTTGTGCACTATGATATTGCCTGCGCAGTTGGTTGGTTTCGCTTGAGGCTGGCCGCCGTGGCTGAAATCGGCGAGGAGTACAACAACACCATCAATCTTACCTGTTGCAAAGGTAGAAGTAAAACTGGAGTATGTAATAGGACTAGGACTACAATAAGAATAAACTAAAATCACGTAGCCTATGTTTTTTTTGCAGAATCTAAGGCCAATTCGACTGGCCACTAAGACAACTAAGCTCTCTATGTATAACATGTGACAAGAATTGAATAGTTAAATGTAGTTTCTCGTTTACTCACAATGGTATGTCCGTCTCGTTTAACAACTAATAACCCAAGCGTGTGAGGGTGAAACAGCAGATGTTATCTCCACTCCCATTGCTCAGGACACTTAGTGGGCTTGCACACTCTTCAATAATGAAATTACCGAAATGGACGTGTCGAGTGAATTGCATCTTTGTTAGTTAGAGAAGTAGTAATCTTATTTTCTAAGGCTATTGAAATGATATGGTTAATAATCTTTCTTTTTCTTTTTTTTGTAGATTATACTAAAAATCTAACTTTCATTTTTATGAAAACTTAGAACAAAGAAGTAATTATTATTTATTTATGACATCATAAAAACTTTTTGCAAGAAGAAGAAAAAATAACATGCTTATGAACAAAAACAAAAAACAATTTTGGAATCAAAAGTCATCTGTAGGTACATGATAAACGTAATACTCAAAATGAAAATATATATAAACGAGGTTTTCAAGTTTCTGATACACGTAAATGTAGAAGTAAACGAGTAAGCGGGCCCTGATTCTACCGGTTTTCATATACTATCTCAATTTTATTCAAACGATCTCCGGAGGCTCGTGAAATGCCCGATGTTTGGTATATGCATCCACGGCGCCGATGTATTACATTATCGGAGGATTTACATACTATACCATACAAAAGGTAGATGTTCTTCTGGCATACTATATTGACTGTAGTTTTATCCTATCTTATTGCCGTCAAAAGATCAACCAAAACAGATGTATTAGGTACACGTTGATGGCTCTAAAACTTTCTAATTTTATCCTCTAAAATTTGGACAGTATTCTAAGTATTGAATATTAAATAAATGCGTGGTGTCACGTCCTCATCGAGTTAGACAATTCTGTTGTTACCTTACCTAGTCACAAATAAACGAGCAAACAAATTCTTGGCCACTTTTTTAAATCATATCAACAAATACTTTTCAAAAGGTACATAATCCTTATGTTATAACAAATGTCTTTCAAACTGACGGTTTGTCAATTAAATAACTGTTTTTTTTAAATAAGGCAGTTTGATAAATTGAATAAATTAAAAGTCTGCAAGGTCCAAAAATTCTAGGCCCTCGAGGCGGCTATTATATATCTATAAGATGTATTCGTATATTACACAGCGCTGTTAACAATAATAGATGCACTTCCGTATCTCACGTGTCCTGTATCACGTGTCCGCTAGACGGCGCTGACGTCGCCTGCCGCGAGCGCTGAGTTATTGCTCAATTACTCCCTGTACGGCTCTCAAACCTCCCAACCATCTTGTTGTATACGCGGCGAACGCACGCCACGGTGCCCTCTATAAATCTGGTAGAAAAAAGCGATTCTGAAAGTAATCTATTATGTCACGCCTGCTCACCTCGCGTGGAAAATAGCCTCGTGATATAAGATACCTGTGTTAGATAACGGAGGGATTTTTTTCTCACCTCGTCGCGAACATTGCATAACTTAGGTGTCGAATCTGACATTTCAAGATTACAGGTTAAGTGTACGACTTTTAACTTGCATAATTCTTGAATTAATTTTACCTAGATATGTGGTGTTTATAATTAACACCGAGAGAGAGCCACGCTCCGAAACCCAGGCAGAGGTTTTCTTGACTGAAGTGATTTTGTGGCTTTATAGAAAACCATCCATTTCTTTTTAATTAGTCAATCAGGTTACTAGGGGCTGAACCACCTCTTATACTATGGTTACTTAAAGGGTGACAATGTACTCGTGTTTCTTAAATGGCAGGCATTTTACTCGTATCTTACTATCGGTGAGCGTTCTGCCTCCATAAGAAAAAAAAATATTCAATCATGCTACAAAATACTTTTTGGATTGCTTAACCATATCTCAATGGCATAAATGAATATATTGTATGACATACTTGGAACGAAAACGAAGCAGTACAAATACAAATTGTTTTATACTTGGCTGTTCAATTTAAAGATATACTCGTATTATTATGTGGATTTTCCTTATCAGAAAATTCGACATAGATCAAGCCATAAAACGGTGTAATATTTATTTATTCATATTATTTTTCTAATAAATATAAGAACGGTGAGTTTGTTTCTCCAATACAAAAAAAGTTCCTACAACCAGACGAGGTGATCCAGCCTGGAGAATCGTAGTCCTACTGTTGATGTTGGCAAGTGTTACTCGTAACACACATATACAAATTGTTACGAGAACTTTCATAATAGTTATTCCGTTCTACAAGATTGTAGTTACTCCGCCGAACTTTGATATGCCTCCGTTCTAAATCTTAGGATAAGTAAACGGAGGCCAAGGGAATGGGGCTATGATATACCAAAAGTATCCAAAAAGAAATGGGAATAAGACTGTTACAGCTCAAGGCGGCCGTGGTCAACACGTATCCGACTATATATATATTATGTATATATATATTGTATATTTATGTATATATTTATATGTGTATTTATGACGCATGTATTGTATGTGTTCATGTATGTATACGCACTCATGTATTGTATATTTTAATTGTCAATATAACCTCTGTGCACCTCCTTTACAATATTTCTAAACCACCCTAAGGTTGACTGGAAGAGAATGCCTTGGACATTAAGTCCGCCGACGTACAAAGTGCATAAAGTGTAAATAAATAAAAAAATATATATCATTTATCTTTGACTAGACTATCTAAAAATGATTTCTAAGCATTCTGTGTGTAGGTGTTACTTCGCAATGCAATTAACTTTATGGGATCAATTACCTTTTTACATCGCTGTTTATCCATCAGTACTCGAATTCAGTAAGAACTTAAATAGTAAAACTTTTTATCTTGTCATAAATGGAAGATAAAACTTATACATTTACTTGTTTTTACCATCGACTTTCCATGCGTCAAAAGTATTTCTATATGTCGAGAACCTTATATCTAAAATCCTTTGGCATTGATACGAAAATAGAAAAAAAAATCGTTTGATTTTACATCAGACTATTCAAAACATTAGAAACGTTACGACCTATTGACATCCAAAACACGTGTATCGGCATCCAATCGTAAAATTATTACCAACCCTTACATGTCAAAGTAAGGGTAATTTTAAGTCTTCCAGACTTGAAGCCTGATATATTTCAACATCAAAGCGAACTGAACATGTCGTGTGTGAAAAATTTATTACAGAATTGGGACGTAAACTTGATGAAACTTGTAACTTGGTACATTAATACTAATTACGTTATTAGAATAACTAAGATTAATACGTTTAAAGATAAATTGAACATTTATGAACAGCGTCTGTAACATTTGTCACACATTACTGGGCTTCACATCAAGATCTCATTAACGCTGTGGCTTCGACTGTTTATTGAAACTTCGCTGCAACCATCTAAAATGATTCTGCCTAATATATATTCCATGTCAATTAGTGATAGTTTTTTCACTCTGATTGCTTCATTCTACATAGCTTTCCTCTCTATATTGATGTTCAAACGTTACGTTACGTAACGTTACGTTAGTAATTTTAGTTCAATCGATTCTGGCACAACCACTTTTAAAGTAGAGATAATTACGGCACTCAAAAACAAAAATGTTTTTTTCTAGAATATAACCCACAAGCAATTTGTTGCATACAATTTATTTTAATTATTAATCAAAAACACATGTCGCTAAATTCTTAGGATAACAAATGTACGAGTATGTATTTAAACAGTATCAATGAAGATATTCAACTGTGTTTATAATCGTAATGCCATTAGTGGGTTGATCACATTCACTTAATATTCAAAAACTATAAAATAGTTTAACTTCCAAAATTTTCTCATTTGTACCGATAAAATAACAAGTGTAAGCTTTAGAAATATTTTCAATCAGGCATGTATGTATATTGTCCAAAATTTTCTATCATATTTTCAATCATACGAACAAATTATTTTCGATTTCTTTTTCACGGGACTGAAATAACGAGATCTTATTATAATAAGGTCATATCTCTCATAAATATAAGCCTATAGATGGCTCAGGTAGTACCTCCCGGGGACAATGTATCAGGTAGATATCGAACCGCCCAATATACCCGCTATGGAAATTTTACGAGCGTATTAAGCTTTTTATATGTGACGTATTGGTAGACCGACGGCCTCCGCTACATATATTACCTGAGTGAATCACCGTGAATTTTGAGCAGCCCACAAACAATGTTGGTTTCTTATATTGTTTGTAAATGTGGCTCAAACGTTGAGAACATATTTTTGTATTGGATTAATATAGTTCTTTTATAAACATTAAGATGTCAAACTAACATGAACGACCACCGAACCATAAGAGTTGTTTTAAACAGAAATCTTATCGGTGGTGACGCATGAGTGGGATTATTCGAATTACATTTTGGTCTTCTCCGGACTGTGTAACTTGCAGAAAAAGGCATGTTGAATAGCCAATTTTTGTGTCTCTTACCTGTTTGTTCTAGACAACTATTTGTTCACAACTGACTCCTTGTAACTAACACTTACCTCTGACGATTTTAATTTTGGGTTTGTAGGGATAAGCCTTTTCTGAGTGTAATAAATCTCTTAGGTGTCAGCTAAGGTTGCCCAGAAGAGATTGCTTTCGGCAGTAAGGCCGCCCTTTGTACATTATATATATAATTGATGTTTTACTAACTCTCCTATATGTATACCGTATACTAATAAAAAAATTGACATTTACCTATCTCAATATATATTCATATTGGTCACGTTACCGTAGCATCCATTCGTTTATTGATCAAATTGTTTGCTATTTACTTTACTGCACGTTTATCGTAAAAAGTGTGCAAAACCTGAGTTATTTGAAGAAAAAATAGTTATTTAAAAATACACCTTTTTATAGAAAATCAAAGTATAGGATAAAAAATGTTTTCAATGAATTTAAATAAAACGAATTTTTTTATCAAAAAGTGCGCAGTACTTGATGTCAGTTGTTACAAATATTTTATTGGCAGAAAGTGGTAGAAATAGTCATTTTGAAAATATCTTAAACGCATCTCACACATTTTTTATGACATTAATTTTTTTTTAAGTTCACTATCCTCTAATTAAACATATTGATTTTTTGATTACGTTTTAACTTGATTTTCTATAAAAGCATAGTTTTTTAATTTAAATACTTTAGTATAATTAACCATCAAAACGGGATATACAGTTTATTTGAACTATTTTTTTAGTAATACAAGATTAATTAGTTGTTATAGCGGGCTACTTACTTGTTCAAGCTACAGTTTTGGAATTTGCAAAATACATTTGTTCTTGATATCCCCAGTTGATTTTGTGAGTAGTTGTATATTTGTATTGATAATTCGATTATATATGTCTTAATACAATTGCATGACAAATCATATTTACTTATTACTGATCATATAGCCGTAGAACCCATGGTATATTTTTTAAATGCCTGCCTTATCAACTATGGATCGTTGATTCTGTGACTATCTGGGTTGTATGGGTAACAAAGAATCAGTGTTTGGTTCAGGAGAAGGAGCTTGAGAAACGGTTTTCATATTTAAGAGACGGATAATAGGCAAGGAAATCACTTCTTCCTGTCACAGAGAACCAGTCATAATAAACAACCATATCAGAATTAAACAGTTCTATTTAGTTTTTTTAAATCAATCAGTTGTTGAAGCTTGTAATATAATATTGCCTGTATTTTTTTTTAATTACAAAAGTACATAAAACTCTCCAGCTGATTCTGTAAATCGGCACGGACCTTGATAGTTGACGTAAAGCACTACTAAGCAAAGGATCACACACAAAAAAAAACTGTAATCCTGAAGATACTAATTTGAATAATGAGGCAAATTATGAAAATTATTGTATTATCATCAGCCCTTGACAAGTGTGAAAAGTTTCAAATCAATGCGTCGTTAGAAAAGGGATAAAAATCACTTTCGAAGATTCTGTTACGTAAATACTTACCAAGCTAATAAAATGTGTTAAAAAATAAAACACTAACTTTAAAATAGTTTTAGTAAACTATTCATACTTCAAGAAAATATTAATCATTGTTATCGATTACATAAAATGTATAGTGACGCAGTGATGCCTTGTTACTTTATGAAAATCAAAGTAATTTTTCCGATGTTAACTTGCTTCTAAGAAAACTGAAACATCGAGAGCATTACTGAATGCTAAATATAAATTAAGTATTCAGTGTACCTGACGAAGTTTGGGGCGAAGACTAACTTGTATCTCCAAGGCCCATTTTTGTGGGCAAAATGTTACGTCAACGAAGCACAACGTGAACAAACAACAGGCACAAGGGATAACTCGAACTTATTTCTCAATTTAACTGCTCAAATAACATTATTTTATTTACTGTCAACAACTTTATGAACTAAGTTCTGAACGTTTTGTTTTGTCTTTAATTTCATGTCCTCAACACAACTGTGTAATTTCACAATAAAGGCATTATCACGTGATTTGAGTTAATTAAGTTGAAGCATCAAAAAGACGAAGTCAAATGGTAGGTTAAGTTAACCATAAGTTACCTCTCTACGTTATCCGTGGTGCAACTGTGTAGTTTACCTGGGTAGACCACAAGTTATTATTGTTTCCCATGGTTAATGAATTACAGAAAAAATAATTGTCCTACACTTAGACATAACATGGATTTTCAATATGTTTCACTTATACATATAATGTAACTATCACTACATAATTACACAATGGTATACCACAACGTAGCATATAATATTATATATGTTCATAACAGCATAAGGCATACCATTGCAGAATATGTCAGTAATGCAACCGCCCAGGATTGAACTGCTCATTCTGCAGATGCTATTAATATCAGTGTTTACAGTTATCTTTTATTTTGACGTGAGTTATGTCGTCATAGACGTGACGCCCTACAATAGCATCAGTCATGAACGACCACTTAGCTGATAAGCCACAGACGCCCTGGAAACAATAGAACAACTAGCCCCTTGTCTCCAACGCATAATCAGAATACTGTGTATTGTTTTATAAATAAAGTTAATCTTGGCATCCGTCATGAACCACCACTTAGATGATAAGCCGCAGACTAAACATTAGAACAATTAGCTCTTTGTCTTCAATACATATCAATAAGAATACTGTTTTAACTTTAAGAAATGGTTTCATAAATAAAGTTAGTCTCAATCCACTCTTCAAGCCGAACACTTGTCTTATTAAAAACCCTCTCGCCCTCGCTCACAACCTAACTCGTGACAATAATTTATTATTTGATACAAATGCAAACGATCATAATAATAGTGCCTCTATTTATTTATTTAGCGTTTTAAAAAGATTATCTGGACTTTAAAAGTGACTATGATTCTTGAGGTTGTTTCGTCCTTTCTTCTCGGAGCTAGTTTAATTAGGAAGGTCGAGATCATCTGCCCAAAAAAGTTTATCATGCAAAGCTTTCATGTAAGCTAATTGTAGAATAAATGATTTTATTTTGTTATTGTAAAAAATATTTATAAGTTAAACCCGTTTTTTTTAAAACTAGCTGTGAATGCCTTTTCATATTGTTTGAAGTAAGCTCAGCACATTTGTACTGGTGGTTATTTCCTTTATATTTTGTCATTGTTTTTTACACAAATGGTGCCATACAAGTGTTCAAAAATATTAATATATTTTACAAGACAAACGATATATAGAGTATTATTGATATAGTAATATGGGCAATAAAGGTTTTTTTTTGTAATAAAGACAATGCCCGTACTAGAAGTAAATCTTATGTCGCGTGGGACCTTATAAATATACAAGAAATGGATATAAATAATATCCAGACTCAGAAGAAACATACTGCGTAGCCAAAAACCGGAGTAAGTTCATACAATTTCTAGAAACACTCCCTAAATCGAACTATGTACGCAACTATACTCGATTTTGTTCATACTTGCTTTGCTATGAGAAGTTTTTCAAAACGTAAGCAAAAATGCCAATCCATCTCCTGAATAGAACTTTACAACATCAGACATAGACGGTATAGTACTACATACATTACACATATTACTAAAAAATAAAAGTCACAATTCCTCTCAACATGCAATAAGAATTACTTTCACTGGTTTTACTAAAACAAATATTTACAACCTTTTGTGAAACGTTCCAATAACATAATATATTTTCTTCTTCTCTTTCTTCTTTTATGTAAAATTAATGTCAGGATTCTAACTGATATTTCTTCTTAAGCGTCCCCCATTACTGACGATCATGACTCCTTAGAAAATCAGTTGTTCTCCTCTAAGTGATACGGTCCATCGCCTGATGAAGAGGTTAGCGTACCTTCTTTAGCTTACACATTCACTAACATTTTATTCTGTAAAACCGAAATGATCCCCAAAGAATTACTAATACATATTATTGAATTATTCGCAACTCAATGACAGTGTCGACTCACTTCACGCCAATTTCATCTTAAAACGTTCAAGGACAAAATTCACGATCGTCTTGTGTTCACTTTTGAGAGGCTTTATTGTGTGAGAAGGACGTTTTATTCATTTTTCTTTTATCACACTCGACGCAAAAGAGCATTTGAGACGATGACATAAAATATTTACGATAATTTAAGTGCATTTGAATTTAAATTTATAATGTAAGCCGTACTTTATTACAACTACCGATATCTGTGATAATGATATAGTAATGAAACGCAAAATAACCTGAACTTATTCACGCCTTTTCTCTAGTATTGTCTCTGGTTAGGAATGCAATGAATTACTTCTATTTGATTCTCCACTTTACAAACTCCTACATATTCGTTTTAAAGAACCTCTATCTACCATTTGGCTTTATACTCGTTGACATAGGTATGAGGTAAATATCTTTATTCAAATAAAATTTAATGAACATGATTTCTTAATAGAAACCTTTTATAAAAAGAATGAGTCAAGACACATAGACGTATATAAGGTAAAATTAAAGATTTGAAGTAAGCCACAGCAATGTAATAAGCCCTTAAGGGACACCTAGCAGTCAGATGAGATTATTATAAAGGAACGAATTAAGTATAAGAAGGTTTACCACGTCATTGAGATTATTGCGTAACAATTGTTAGATCATTTTATTTCTCAGTATAAATGTCGTTACAATAAAAGAAATACGTAAAGATTATTGCTTAGAGGTTAACAGTTTTAAAGATGAACAACTGGTTTCTAACCTGCCAGGAATTCTTTACGAAGGGAAAGTGACCTCACTCGTTGTTAGCAACCTCCTTTGGTCATATAAGAATTTTCTACAGTTTTTTGAGAGTTTAAATGAGTCTTTATGTTTTATCAATAAAAACATTTTACACTAAATTACATACATTTTAAAGGCCCTCAAATAAAAATTCGAAAAATGGACACTCACATGACACACAATAACTACACTTACACTATTCGACATGCTCTATAATATGTTTTCCCTGCCATACTGTCATTTATTCAGATTACATACAGTTCGAAACCTCAAACCTGTCTGGTAATTTAATAAACGCTGACATGTGTCGTGATGGTTGCACGAAAACATTTCTACTTATCATCGTAACCGCATGTCTTCAATTTTCTCATAACAACGAACGCAGACACCTAGTTCAAGATACTTACCGATTTTGTGAAAGAGCAAAAAAATATAGATGTTTTCACCGATCTTTTGCAATTGACTTCTCTTTTACTTTGACCAAGTTGTAGAGCCACACTGATTTCAGCATGAACGGGCCGGTTCGTCCGGGGTAGTACTACCCTCTCACAGAAGACCAACCTAAAGCGACAGCATCCGTGGTGTCAGGCCCATTGATGCAAGGGTGACAGTTGTCGTGGTAAGTGTGTACAATACAATGCTACAATGACTGTCATGTATTTAACGTCCTCAAATGAGGCGTGAAAAATCGTAATGGGCCGCCATAGTGTGGGTCACCATACTGCATTGTCAGCATTCGCAATGAGTATGGTGACTACAACTTTTGAATTCTATTCATGCTTTCTATCAAGCAGAGTAGAGTCACTTTGGTAGACTATTAAAATAAAAAAATATATATATAAGCGTGAGTCTGATGGGTTTAATTTTTTATTA
Source organism: Hypercompe scribonia (assembly GCA_949316085.1). Classification (NCBI taxonomy): domain Eukaryota; kingdom Metazoa; phylum Arthropoda; class Insecta; order Lepidoptera; family Erebidae; genus Hypercompe; species Hypercompe scribonia. The sequence goes on along the minus strand of OX438976.1, from coordinate 375,404 downwards.
GAAACGTATGTAGCACCAAATTTAAATTCTAAAGCTTGTGTTCGCGTTTTCACGGTACGTACAGTCCTTGCACGGGAGGAATTGAGTGAATCCACGGGGACCGAGTGCTTTTATTGAACACCGCTATAAATGTTTTATGTCTATTTTTGTGTGCTTCGGAGATTCACGAAGCATCCGCAGCTCTCGGACACTCAAACTACTGCTATCTACATATATAGTTGTATAGGCACATAAGTGTTAATTGAAGTACTAGAACTGAAGATTTTACTTTGTAGAGAGCGGTACATTTTAGAAACAAACAAAAGACTTTAATCAAGTTATTATTGTACCAGTACCTACCATATGTTTGTTAGCAATAATCTATAGAGACGTTACACCTTACTGAGCGGGTCATTTTCTCTGATTATTATTAATGTTTGTAGCAAAGAAAGGAGTACTGTTTATGGTACTTAGTAGAATTACACAATTCGCTTACTTAGACATAACAAGGGATCATTATCTTTCATGTAAACCTAACTGTCAACTATATTATAATAAAATTTATAATAATAATATACATCTTTATTTTACATCAAACAAACATAAAAAAGACATGTTTTCTAGCCGTATTTAGCTAGAAAAATTTAATTTAAGAATACATATCTAGAATCAGCTCTGATTTCAAAGCGATAGATATATTTCTCGGATATTGGGGGACGAGTAAAAGGAAAAATAGAAAAGAGATACGTTTATACATGCTCGTATTATGTCTCCTGCTCATAGAGGTTATAAATACGGGATTCTTCACCTACAGTTACACACATTTTACGATTCCGGTTCGGTAGAAAGGGTTCTATATATCATATTAGGACTAAATTCTTATAGTGCGGAATTTATATAGCGTATAGTTGGCCTATCAAGAGGTCAAACAGATTGCAAAAATAGAGAAGCATGGCAATTACTCAATCGGCAGGAGTTCGTCCTTTAATTAAATGAGAGAGAGAGAGAAAGAATGTATGTGAAGAACAGCTAAAGAAAGCTTCTAGAATCTCAGTGCAGTCACTAAATACAAAAAAATGCATATTATGAAAAAACAAAATAAGAACTAAATAGACTTATTAGTTTTTAGTTTTGAGGACGTGATGAGTAGCTGGAGTAGCCGTAAAGTGTTCTATGTAACTGGGAACGTCCACCATATTTTTCGCTACATTTAACGTAGATACGGTTATAATACATCTAAGTTGAACTGCTTTTGTACTCAGTTACCCGCCATATTACTAACCGTGTAAGTCTTAGCGTCAGCCGCAAACTGTTCGTCTATCTTGAGTAGCGATGCCTTGGTACGTAAAAGGGAGCAGGGAACAGGACGGGTGTTTTATAGCAATGTCATAAAAATCCTAAATCATAACACAACGCGCCAAGTCGGGATGATGAGATTACACGACGATCCGTACCTACTGCTGGTATGTTTAATGGTGTGTTGTTACATTACAACGCTCGTACACAATACATTCCCAGCGGAATATTAAAGAAAATGTTAAACACCAAATAGTTTACTCGTTTAACATTTCGAATACAATGTTGTGTACAATATAATAAAATAAAATAGTAATGTAGCGTATTGGCGACTTCAATTTATTATTTTAATCATTTTTGAGTTTAACATTACACAGGGTTGAAATTATAAGAAATAATAGTATAATGATTTCTGGATATCTAAATTTATTAATTTGAATGTTGGAATCTTTTAAACACCGTCTATCGGCGTCAAACCAACTATTAAGAAATCGTTAGAACTTACTGCAGAATAGAAATTCTTATATGATGAATTATATAGCTATGTCAACAGATACAACATTATGGCATTATCGAACCAGGACACGGCGCGAATATTAAACAAAATATTCTTTGAATCTCATCGCAGCGCCTCTTACTTACTTCAATGTGAGTCTTTATGATGATAATTTTAATGACTTTTCAAAGTGATTTTCGATGTAAAATGTACATCAAAGTGGTTTAAGAGGATCCTAATTACATACACAAATACTGAAAGTAAGTGACAACGATACATGTTAACACAAAGTCGAACTAAGCACCTTTAACAGATTTGTGCTCAAATCGGAACAACTGCATACATTTAGATTTTTCAAATGCAATAATTTCATCATAATTTAAGGATAATTTTGTAAAATCGTAAAAAGCATGTCACATGCAAATAAATATCACAGTAGGCAAATATTTTCTTTACGGCCCAAACACATTGACCTAGAAACCCAATGTTGGTCCCCATCTTACAAAAGGCACTACAGAAGTGATTGTAATTGCAAGAATGTAGTAGTGTTTGAAGGGACATAAGAGAGCCCAACAACTTGGTGTCCTATAGGTACTTTTTCAAAGGTAAACCAGCTGTATTTACGAATGTTGGTTAATTGTGATGGACATCAGTGTTTCTTACATCTAAACTTTCTTGTCTTTTTCTTCAAAACAATATTATTCACAAATAGATGTGGAGTCAAGCAGACTATTAAAGAATTAGACAAAATATTTTGTACCTTTGCGTATTGCGCCGAGCTTAGAAAAAATATCTGCTATTTACACAATCGTAGTTTTCTACCCCACTCTGTTGATTTAGTACGTACATCAAATGGAATCGTCGCAGTATAAAGTCAACCTCAGCTTTAGCGTTTTTATCTTTATTTTTGAAAGGGTAATTATGTCTCTTTTAAAAGCACTATGTTAACTTGCCACTAATTATAAGCACTAAGTTTTATTTTATACTACGAGTACCTACCTACGAAATAATACAACTTGTTTATTCGTTTGACGTTGTGGTTTGCCAGATAATCATAGTCTGTTTTTGAGCAAAATTACTATGCAGAACGGATACCATTCCTTGCATTTGTTCCATCTGTATGATGACCAAAACGATCTGTTTTAATCGTTCTGTAAAATTATTCATTGTGGTATAAAACGCGGCCGGAGCAAGAATTGAGAAGTGGAAGGGAGCAGGTGGAGTCGAAAGATTGGAAAAACGCAGGTAATCAAAGAATTAATTGATTCTCTCCGGTACTATTGTACCTCGTCTCTATAAAAAGAGGATTACGTTTGTTCGAAGGTTTTATAAGAAATTAATTGTTATATAATTGTTGCTGGGAACTGTATCACTGTGTCTGATTGCTTTGGGCTCTTTGTACTTTCGTATCTCGATCAATTATAAAAATTATTTACTTCAAGAGAGGGAATATTTCGTAGTTTGTTGTATAGAACTTATCTGAAGTCTGACCATTTCATAGATATAAATGAATAAGAATAAGATATAATAATATAAATTATATCAGTAACATGTCACTAACCTAATTATATTGTATTCTATACAGAAATAATTTGTTTAAAAAGTATTTTTGTTAAAAAAAGTTCTTTATGGTAGTCAAGGTAATTGTTAAATGCCGTACTAGCACTTAACGTGTTGTGCACACTAGGGGCTTATTTGTTTTCCAAATAAAACCACTGTGAACTGATCTGCTGATCTGACCAGCTATTTATTGGATCATTTCATTTATACATTCGTGGTAACCTTTACATTCAGCCCGATAAACAAATAATATCGCAATTCAGAGAACTGATACAGCGCCATCTAGTTGTCAAAAACAACATTCGTGTTACGTAATTGTATTGTGTTCTGCATTCATCATGGACCTATATATAGGTTTGTTTTCGTCTTAGACAGTAATGGAATAAGTGCTATTATCTATTGATATTGTTTTTGCTAAATTTATTTCACTTATAATGCTTGTAAATAGTTAAATACACTTCAAACAGGCAATCAGACGTCTAGCGCGTCCTGACGTCGTTCGAACGAGGCGCTCCACGACAACGGTTAAGTCCTCATAAGTCTCAGGCTTTTCTTCGGTACTTCTTAAAAACCTAATACATATGCAATTTAAAATGAACCCAAAGAAAAACGTTTAAGTTCCAACTCACAATAACAATCTAAGTACATTTGAACATTCAGTAGCGTCTAGGGAATTTCTTTCAAATGTCTTCTACATATTGAATGCGTATAATCCCCGGGAGAAATCTTTATTGCACTTTAAAGATGCGCTGCGAGTGATTTTCCACTTTGCGTTCACACTCACCCGCGCTCCCCCCCCCCCCCCCCCTTCCTTCGTAACCGAGAATTGTTCAGGGTTTCGTTCATTACGTTTCTCACTCACTTGTCGTTTTATCTCATTAGCTGCGATCGAAACCGTTGGTTTAGTGCAATGAATAGCTTTTTCTTTAGTTTTGCTTAGAATAATGCCGGTGCTATTCAAGGATTTGATTTGTCTGAAAATAATAATGCGTAAAATTAAAATAAACAAATTTATTAGAACTGTATACAAGTCAGTAATTTGCATATACATTTGTCAGTAGTTTGCAATAAATACCCGAATTTTGTCATAGTACGAGTATAATTCCTGTATCGGATCATCCTTCTATCCCGTGCTGGATAAGTAAAAGACTATAGAGCTGTTACTTGGTCGAGTATTGACGACGAATGACAAACTGCTACAAGTTTACAGTCAACAAATATATATATTGCAGATAAATTATACCCAGACAGAAAACAATGGACCGCGCTCATCCCACGCTGTTTGTCTCGAGTGAGAATATTATTCAAATATAAAACGATGTTTTAACGAATAAAGTGTATGCATACAGTTTGTTATTTAATGTTATACATATAATTCAGGGCCATTCAGTTTTATCTTTCTTAAAGCTGTACGTTACTAATTGCTGTACAGTAAAAATGGTTAAACATTTATTGAATGCTATGGTTTGATGAAGGGATCGTGCCGCAAATCGTCCTGGTGTATTTCATGTCATTTTTGAGTATTGCAAGGGAACCGTACACAGGAATAGGGTACTGCCACATCTTTATCTGAACCTCAATAAACCCTTCTGTTTCAGCTAAAGGAGTTTTTATAGCCATCGGTGGATTAATTACAGCAGGAATTATTTGATTCTCTTATCTTCTTTATAATGGCAGAGATTGTGTTCACATTAAAGATATTATATTCATGAGGAATGTTTCATCTCATTTTCTATCCGTGTTACATATTTTTCACGTGAATTGTAAAGTTCTGAAAAGTTTTTCCATAAAATGAGTTCTGTGTAATACTTGAATGTAGTTATAAAAACAATTTAACTTGTGAAGCAAAGAAAAACTCACATATGATAAAACTCCAGTTCATTTTCAGAATATACAATCTTCAATCAACTTTGTAATCCTATACTGCAGAACGACTTAACAATATCGTCATGATCAATCAATAGTACTATGAAAAAAATAGATGATTCGATTAATTTCTTATGCAATGGATAAGTCATTTTATTATCTTTTTAAAGCGGGGAATTATTTCGCACACCCTCTCGCATACTCTCTGTGGTGAGACAAAGGGTGTGTGTATGGCTCCCGAAGAACGGGACCTACTGGGAAAACCAGAGTCACTTTCAGGACAGGACGCTATCGTATCTCTCACAGTTTACGAAGTAAATGTTAACATAAGAGGATTTTAATGCGATTTCATTTCATTTTATTTCATGAGACAAGCATAGGTATAAAAAAATCATATTAAATAAGTATTGTCTTCTATTGTGTCATAAAGTGTAAAGATAATGAAAATCACTTATCTCATAAAATCGTTAAGTTTAATGACAATATTTATTGTGTAATATTTTAGGAACGAAAACCTAGTCCACACATTTGAGCTCATAGTATTGGATCCAAAAATAGCCTCGCTGTCTGCCACATCACGTTTTTATTTTATTTCAACCTAATTCTTGAGACTAAACTTTTAGTAGAACCACTATCATATACTCCGTTCGATAAATGTCTCCTTCGTGTTTTCATTACATTTTCTTTTTAATGGATTTTCTTTTGTTTGTCTATGATAGGCCGTGTAACTCCCGTTGTTCAATTTTATACCTAAATTATCATATCATTTCATTATATATATAGTGATTTAACCTTAATCGTCTACTAACTTATCGTTGGTGTACATGTAAACAGTAAAAAATAAATTTAGATATGTTCTATTCCACAAGCGATGCACGAAATATTAACGCATGCAGTGACGCGCAGTCTTTATGAGAATAGTCCTCAAAGCACCGGAAGCAGTATCGTGCTCCTTATAAGTAGCATTGAGAGAAAAGCTAGACATGATCAAACTCTAACTGGACCGTGCTACGTAGAAAAGCGTTGCAATTATTAATAGTAAATTAATGGTACAAAATTATAATTGCAGCGATCACGGGTTTGTTAATAAACTAGCAACCCCCACGGCTTCCCACGCATGCAATGGGCCGTGCTAGTCATTCTGCCCATATATATCTTCTATGACATTCATCGTTTAAAAGGCTAACATGAACCCTGCACTGTACTCGTATAGGTTATTTTTTTATTTAACATTGTTCACGGACTTAACTTTGTTCACACTTCTGTGGTTTGGTACTTCTTCCCTTTGCCTTAGGAAGTGACAGCGCCTTCTAACTGTTAAATCAGACTATCTAAAATGCCTGTAAAGACTTAATTACAAAAATAAATTCATTATTTCATCTTAACGATATTAACAATACACTGTAATGAGTAATTTTGGTCTACGTTAAGGGCACAATATATCTAACGTATTTAATTGGATAAAAATTAACAAATATTTGGTTAAAATTTCTTTGAAAAATATAGAAATAGAAAAAGTTACTGTACAATACGAGTATAATAAAAATTTATGATATCGCAAACTTTTTTTATAGATATTTTTATGATATACAGTTATGTAGTACATCATTTTGATGTATCTAGTAAAGTTTCGTCAGTATCAGCAATAAAAGCGTTGATTTGCTTTGAAAATTCTGTGCTTACGAAACATTGACTTTTCTATATATTCTTTTATATACCACTAGCGTATTATACATACGAGTATATATAAACTTGCTGGAATCATAATCTAAATGATGGTGAAACAGAGGTGGTTAATCTATTTTACTAAAAAAACCTTAAGAAACTAACAAGATTCGCGTTGATAATATTACACAGGCTAAGATCAAAGTTCGTTGGTAAATTACGAATTAAAAGTCCTATTAAAAAAAATTGAAATATTTTGACCTCAGTTCTCCGCCCTAATCACCTCAGCTTGACACTTCGAATGAAAAGGCCACAATTGAAAAACAAAATTTATAAAGCTAATTACTAATGTCAAGAGCAAACAAATTGAAATCCTAAACTCTGTTAATTAAAACTACAAAATCTCGAAATGCACGCTTGGCGTAAATCTGTTTAGCAAACCGAATTGATTCAACATAAATCTTGTACATTGTGGCTTTGTTGTTACTAAAACTGTTAAAATCTTCAATGGGTTAAATAGCCTTTACAATAGTTACATTTGGCTTATTGTGACTTTAGTGAATAAATTTTGCTTTGTTTTAACTATTTCTCGAATTTCATACTTCTCAATTCACTGCCGCAACTTTCTCCTTCCAGTTTTTGTATATTGATTACCCATTGTGTAGAAATTTCATTAAAATAAGAAGTACTTTATAGTTTTGTACTGGCCGTTTGCCTCTTCATCTGAGGTTTATTTTAGGAACTGTTAGAAAAGTGAAATTCTCTTCTACTAATGGACTATTTGACTATCGGAGAGCTACTTGAGCAATTTATAATCTCAGTTATACGCAATCACTGAGTGATAAGTTTAAAGAAATTAATATTATGACAGTCTCAACTCAATGCGTCTGTGAACATTTAGTGTATTTAAAGAAAAATATTCATTCATTCTCAAAGTTGAGCGACATTCATGACACCAGATGTTCATCTGGCGAACTGACTGAATGTCGCGAATATCTTAGTGCCAACGACTAGATTATAAAAAGTAAGCAAGTCTTTCCCGTGTCAAGGTATGTGGTTCTATAATAAAATGCTAAGTAAATTCTAAGAATTAAGTGCTGACAAATTTAAGTCGACATTGAATCAAATGTTATGTAAAAAGATTTACTTCATAGATTTAGATCACTGTTTCAGATTTAGTGGTACGCGTACCTCCAGGGGTACGTAAGATTGCATCAAGGGGTACGCGAGCAATCTCTTAATTAAAATATTAAATCCTTAAAATCAATACCTAATGATTATTTAATCCTTCTCTCCCGACTCCTTAAAGTTATTTGTGGTCGAGTCATTTTCTCAATGTTAAATTAAATGTCACTTTTTACATAAGTGCTCTTAGAAACCTATTTTCAACAAACGCATTTTACTTTGACTTTGCCTGAGGGGTACGCAAGTTCGAGGTCTTTCTTGAAGTGGTACGTAGAAAAAACTAATCGGGCACCACTGATTTAGATTATTTAAAATGACAAGTTTACTTGGGATTGATACTACTGACGTTTGTTGTGATTGAAAGTGATGGATATGTAACTTATTGTTGTATTTCATATTATCATTTTTTTATATCGTTATAGATGCATTCACTCTTTTCATCAGGCGGAGATGAAACACTATGGCAAAAATTTAAAAAAATATTTTGTTTTGCGACATGAAACTACAAACGTATATGGAAACCGGTATTTAAGATTGAAAGATTAAACACAATTTTGGCTACAACAGGAATTATTTCGACACAAATGTTCACTGTTTACGTTTCAGTAGTTTTTGTGTCATGTCTGAATAATGTAAATAAATATACGAAACTTGTGTGCTAGTTGTCCACTTACATAATTATTAAAAACGAAAGCTTTCTTAATACATCAAAACAAAGTCCTCAGTCATTTTAGACAAACATCGTATAGTCTTTGCTATTCATATTCATAATTAAACATATTATCTTAATAATCAGTCGACTTATAAAAGACAAAATTTAGGATTGGTCAAAAAGTAATACCTATTTTTATTAAGCTTTTAATAATTAATAGTCAAGAGAGAACACATCGAATCAATGAAAAGGATGAAAATAAAGCGAAATACCAGAGGCCTCCATAAGTAAGATGTTAAAATTGATTTTTATACACTCATCTACACTAACAGATAATTCGTTCCAAAGTTTTTACAAGATCATAGATTCTGGTTTCTCCTATTGTCACACTAAAAATCACAATTAGAGACGCTTACTCACATATAGACATCGGTATCGACACTGGTAGTACAGTTAATCACATTCAATTCATGCTATTTAAGAACAATCAAAATGTATTTAACCCATTTATATCCAATGGGTTGGGAACAACCCAAAAGTCATGAGTAACAAAATATAAATATTTTGTTCCTAGTGCAATAAAATGTATGTATTTCGTGTGTTATCATGTATGTATATAATATGTTAAATTAATATAAATAAGTACGTTGTATAAATAAATAAATACGTTGTCTAAAGGCACGTGATCGGTATTGCCATAATATAAATCGATTGAACCGACACCAACTATTCGGTGCTTAATCGCAGTAACTGTCCAACGTCCGAGGATATATTAGTCAATTCTACTCATACTCAACATATTGAAGCCTATTCTGTGGCAGACAGAACCAGCTCCCTTAGCCACGAAAACTGCTTGTTTAGGAATGTCCAGTTTAGTATCTGTTTAACGTTGGAGCCAGGTCATAGATCAAGAATTGGGTAATAGCAAATTTGTGTTTTCACGTATACTGGTGGTTCCCTCTGCTTCCTTGAACTGTGTTACTGCCTAAGGAAAGCGAACCAATCCAATTTTTCCGAATCCCTGATTACGTATGTCCGAATATATTAAGAATGTCGACTACATTGTAGGATTGACGTTCAACAACCCAATATAAAAATAGTAATACAATCAATTTATGGGTGGAGTAGGAGCACTCGATGCTAGTATTGAAATTTACCAGGTAAAAAATGGTATTACACTGTGAATTATAAACAACAATATAATTATTTTAAAAATTGACATCAAGATTGATTTACGTGCAATTTTCTCTAGTGGGTCCCGGCCCATACGTGAGAGGCCGATTAATTATATACATTAAAAAGTTCTGGGCATGTAGAGGTTAAATTGTATAACAATCTTGAAAATGTTCACTTGAAACAGCCAAAGCTTATTGTTAAATATTGCTAGCAAGGTGAGCCCTCAGGTCGAGTTAATTGGTATGTTTTCATCACAATATTCGTCATTCAGAACATTCCGGGAAAACTCTTGAGGTTGTACAATAATTGTACTACGCAGTAAACAGATTGCGTCACTTGTTACTCGAATCAATTGGGTAAGAAATCGTTAATCAAACAAAAAAGGAGAATTCCCATGAGTGGTACATATTTTTCTTATGGGCCGATGTAAATATAAAATTAAAATGATTTTCTTCACTTTTAAGTTACTTTACTATTAAAATAATAGGTTTGTGCTGGGATTTTCATTTAAAGTAATTAGATAGGAAATTGTTTTTCAATTAGGTTTTAGTTTGCCTGACATAAGTGTTAAAAATATTGTCAAAAATATTGTAGATGTACGGTTAGAGTTAGGAAACCCTAAACCGGTACTATTACGTAGTGTACGTGCAATGGTAGTACTCAGGAACTATGGAGGCAGCGAGGTAAATTAAACGACTGATGCTATGCAAGTAAGGAAATGTGTGTAGATTTTATTTACGACAGGTATTTATATAAAAATATTGCACCCGACACTACTCTTGCGGAGGGGGAACGCAGGAAGCTTGGAGTGAATATAGCCGCGCGATTTCCATCCCTGTTGCTCGGGCACCGGAACAATAGATGCACTGGTAGATTAGGCGTGGTCTATTGGCGCCGCTTACATCACGCGATATGACGCACATTCCGATGTTCTGAATCATCCTGGTTCTGTGCCTCGTGGTTCGTTAGACAATTATTTGGGGCCGGACGGGAATCGACCCTGTGACTTGCCACACCACTCCCCCGCTGAAACCGGAGCCAGCTGCTACGGTTGATAGTAGTCCGGAAATCTGGCTGTTCGTCCGCTACTGGTCTTTTTGGTGGTAGTCTGGTCTTCGGCTTTTGTGAGGTGAGGAGTTTCGTTTGATGTATCCCTGGCGATGTAAGCTGGTTTCAGACGGTCAACTAATATACGTTGAGTGTTGCCTTGTATATCAACGTCAAATGTCTTCTGGTCACGTTGCAACACCTTGTATGGACCCAGATAAGCTGGTTGGAGTGGTCTGCATACAGGACCTCGGCGTACGAAGACATGAGTGGCCGTTTTAAGGTCTTTTGGTATATAGAAGGTACGGCTGGAAGCGCCATGCCAAGATGTTGGTTGCGGAGTTAGGTTGCTGACATGAGTACGTAACCTGTTAGTGATACTGGTCATGTCCATTTCGTCATTAGGTGCAGGTGAGAAGAACTGTCCAGGCAAACGGAGTGGTTCACCGTAGACTAGTTCTGCAGCGGATGTCTGAAGATCCTCTTTCCACGCGCTGCGAATGCCGAGTAGGACCCAAGGCAGGGCCTCGACCCAATTTGGTGACGCGTGGCATGTGATGGCAGATTTGAGCTGCCGATGAAGTCTTTCTATGAGACCGTTGGCTGCCGGGTGATAGGAGGTGGTTGTATGATGTGTGGCACTAACTAAAGCGGTGAGTTCCTTGAAAGTATGCGACAGGAACTGTCGACCGCAGTCAGTGGTGATGTGCTCTGGACATCCAAAGCGTGAGATCCAGCCTTCCACAAAGGCAGCAACGCAGGTCTCGGCGGTTATGTCCTGAATTGGGTACGCCTGTGACTTGCCACAATATAATAAAATCAATAGATTACAATTGATATTGATTGGATCACGTAAAAAACTAAGAAAAGTAAACCAGCTACATCTTTGTTTTTAATATTAAGTAGCGGTTGGATTTTTCTAAATTTTTAACATTACCTAATATTAGATTAGTGATTTGTTGTATTTTAATATTCTATTTATTTAGTAAACCACTAATAAACATAAAAACTAATACCTTAACAAAATAGTAGAAAATAAATAACAACAAAATGTTTGTATTTGTTGTTCTTAATAATGATTATATATATTTTTTACATCGCGCTTTACTTCGGTTTGATTAAGATTTAAAACTTACTAATTACGGAGGAACAGTGTGACAAGTGGCTACGAAACCTGTATTTATATTTTTTATTTGCCAGTTTTACCATAAAAGCGCAATATGTTATGAATATAAAAATTCACACCTAAAATGTACTCTTGTAAGTTCTAAAGTGTGACGTAGTGACAACTGACTATAAATAAAATATTTGAAATTTCAACTGAATGTGCTTATTAAAATAATTGAGATTCAAATGAAAAAAACTAGTTACCAGCACTGACTAGTCTTCTGTGTTCGACATTACGCGCGCGTACAAGTTTGTCCTTATAGATTGCTAGCATCGGCTTTTCAAGTCAAGTATTGGCTTTTGCGTGTTGATCGAATTCTTTTTGCCACTAATATTAATAAAAAGCGACAAGAAGTAACATGATACTCAGTGATATTCGTTGTAATAATTTATTTATTTGTTGTGTTCGATCAACAATGCTAACTTTGTGAATCGCTAATACGTTTTCTTTTTGTTTATTTACGAGTAACGGTAATTTTTACGATAAAGTGTAGGTGTGTGTAATTCATACTTTTTTGTACAAATTATTGAGCAAAAAATGTCGATCACGTGACCAACCTACAAGGACATTCGATCGGCTGCTCCGAAGCATTAACAGTCCTTTTGTGATCTCAAGAAACCAACAAAGACGCTCTTTAGAACTGGCGACTATTTCGAGAATTAAAATGTATTGTAGTTATGGATAACAGCTACATACTTGTAGGTAACCACATCTTATGACTTCTTTATATAATACATAAGAGACTGGCCTGGTCCTTGATTTCTGAACAATTTTATAATTTCAATAGCATCAAGTCGAAAAACATAGGTAGGTACTTTACTGCTACCAATAATCATAAGAGAGTCTAGGTACTGTAGTGAATGTGTATATGTGTATTCGTACGAGTATACCACGCTACAAATGGTTTTGTGTATAATTGAAATATGAATTTCTTTTAAAATACGAGTAAAATGTGCTGAAGAGTGTTTTGTGCAATTTGTTTGTCAACTTACTACATATGTACTATTATTGGATAAAGTATAATTGTTCCGACATAAGTATTTTATAATCTTAAAAAAATACCCTATATTTTTATGTTGAGATAACAGAAGGAAAATAACCACTAACAGAGGTAGATGTGATATGAAAAGTCGTACATATTTTACATATTTATTACTAGGCAGAGATGTTACTGTGGTAAATACATAAGAAGCTCCAGTATGTTGTGGAAGCTACCTTGCTGATTAGATAAATGTAGGCTGCTGTGCTCACGTCATGATGGCGGTATGGTCCTTGATGACGATACAATGATATCAGTGCTCCAGCCACTCCTGTCTACTCCACTCCAGCCTACTTAGATGATTTTTTGCTTTAAAATGTTTACCTACTGAGGAAGGTGATTACCATCCAAGCTTATTCATAACCATCTATGGCTACTTACTAGTTATTGTAAGTCCTCACATAATATACGCACAGGACTTTAGCACTAATAGTTCTTAAATATATGTATGTTACATGTAAGGACACCATTTCCATTATTATTATGATATAAGATTTTTTTTTGCTGTGATTTCAGTTCTCTCATCTACGTCTAGATTTCTAGTATTTGTTTATGTAAAAGATAACGAGTCAACAAAAATAACTTGCAGGATGCAGCGGATGGATACGGATTGCCCAAGTTCGGTATGTATGGCACTGTTTAGAAGAGTGGGAGATATAGGAGATTAAAACAATACGAGTACGTATTCTATTTCAGTTCTGTCTGTTTTTTACATCTGTTTCTTTTTTTTTCTTTTCAACTTGCAGTGAGTCATGGGTTCAATTTCCATCTAAGTCTAATAGTTGTATGATGAGCACACATTTCAGTTTGTAGAGGAAGGTGATGATTTGTTCATTATTTTTACTATCGGCTATGATTACCCAAATAGCTATAAACTTGATTCGATCACCGACACACTGACTTTCGTTGGTTCCTTTTGCCAAAAATAATCTAAGGTTTATTATAAAATGAAAACTGACAATGATGTTAGGTTATTTCATAAACTTTGTCAGACAACTTTTGAGTTGAAACAGCTCTGTAACGTGGTCTATACATTCAAGGTCATTCTCCTTAGTTCATTAAGTCAATAATATTTTAAAACTCAAAAATTGTTATGATTTTATTATTCTTGAGAAACAATAATAAAAACATTTTTATGAAAAATATATATACGACTTCAACAACGCATATATTTTGTAGAAGTACGTCTCGTTCACAAAGTCCTGCACTGTTCATAGTACACTTTACTCTTCGAATGAGAAACCTAAGTTGGTTTATGGAGATATGTACAGAGCAACAAAACATGCTACAAAACCTTACTTTGACTTACCAGATTTTGCATTAACTGCTAATCCTGTATCGCGACCTGGAAGTTCTCACGTCGATTAAAATATGCATACATATACATACATACAACTTACAGCATCAATCGTCCGCCAGGCATGATCATCTTAGGAGGCGACGTCCGCGTGTGCCGTACATCGCCTAAATGGAGAGTTTATCCACGGATGGTGCGCGCGGCAGCGGGCAGGCGCTAGGAAGGAAATGGACGTCGTAATAACAGCTGTTCCCGGATCCCTCCTATGTCAGGTACAGAGTGGCACATCGTGTGGTTTTAGTCGGTCCGATTCTGACACATCACCCCGCCGTAAAAAAAATACAGGCATGATCACCTTATCTGGTCTGAGGGTCCTCCCTTTATGTAGGAGAGACATTACATTTATTCCTCCACAGTTTCTAAGCTAGTCAAGTTTCTAAGAAATTTGATTTTGATGAAAACTGTGTAGGTTTAATACTCGTAAATATGAATATCAGACGTGAATATTTTCTTCTAATCAATAGACAGACTGATTGACTATTTCTGCGTAATACTATTAGTATAATCTTTATATCTAACTTATTTAAAGCCTTTCTGAACCTTTAAGAAAAACTTTAGTTTAATTAATTTATGTTGAAAGTAAAATTTAAGCTTTACAATCAGTACGAGCTTATGAATAAAAATGTTAATTTAGACGAGAGTTATGTAGTATTTTAGAGCTATTTCCAATGATTTAGAATCATAAATAATGTCTAAATAATTAACTACTTACAAACAAAAATATATAGACGTTTGATTCATTTAAAGTAAAAATGTTAAAAGAAATTCATATCTTTTTGGAAACTCTCTTCAAAAACACATAATTATTGTAGTTTATCAATATATTTTAAATCCAAAGAGATCTTAGTTTAAAACAAAAGCCTGTTTCTAAATACATATTTCCATGCATTTCATATTTTTTTAAGAATCCATCCTAATTTTATAATATTGTAAAAGCAGAATGAAATTTGTAATAATTAGTAATCATTGTAAACTTACTGTCATGTACGTTGTCAAGAACTAAAAAATATATAATCGAATATATAGAATATAGGTGGATGTCAATTGAATGGTAGGTGCATTAATGAATATAATGAATAAAATATATAAATCATCTTCCTAGCCTTTATTATTTCCAAGTTAATGACATCTGCAATAGGATTAAATCCTGTGCCGTAGACGACTTTATAAACATACTTGAAATGGACACACAAAACACCCAGACTCAGAACAACAATTTGTGGATCAGGCAAAGTATTGCTCCATGTATCTGTTATCGAACTTTGAAGAGGCGGTGCTCCTGGCCACCAGGGGAATCTCTCTGGTGGTGGAACGCGTTGAGGTGCCGGGTTTGTGAAAGGTTCTTTTCTTCATGGAGCCTTTCGTGGTCCGCCCTTCGGTGCCTCCATCGTAGTCAATTCGGTCATCGTACCGGTTCAGGCCACGATGAAATAAATATCTGGGCCTGATTCTTGACGGGAGGTGGCTCTTCGATGAGCACTCGTCCGGTAGGTTGGCGGCCCAAAAGATTCCATTTACAGGCACTTAGATCTTCAAGTTATGTTCTTTTGCGGAGAGGATATTATTTCAGAGTCGGAGTGTGAAAGTTCTCGGGTTAGATTTAAGGTTGAAAATATTCACATTTGGTATGTTTAAATCCAAAGCGAGTCTTGACAAAAAGTAAACAAAGTAGCGTGCGTCTCAGCGTTCACTCATAGGTTATGTCGTGAACGCCGCGTAGTAAGAAGTATGTTTAGTGCCTGGGAAAACGAACTGGATACGTTAAGTGTTTTTTGTGATTTAACTAAGACATCCAATTGCATTTTTCACACACATTTTTTCACTACTGCGTTAGAAATATGGCGTTAGAACACCTGGATCTTCTAACATCATATTTGGTTCATAGGATCCAGAGGGTTAAAGATATGTTCAGAGGTCTCTAGGACCTCTGTTCACTATGAGGTTTGGCAGAGATCAATTCTTGGTTCATTTTTTTCTCGTGTATATATTATAAATGAAAACATAATCAGATGATAGGGCTATTTACATTATTTGATAGATTACAAATACAGACCTCTTCTCTTTTATTTAAACTTAAGCGAAAGCAAGCAGTTACTAACGATGTCGATAGCTTTTCTCTGATGTCATGAACTGGTTCAATGTCAATAACTTACTTTTCAACGAGAAAAAAACTAAATGTATTAGATTCTTTACTCCAAATGATAAACAAGAACACTGGTTTTATCAGTCTTCTAATGAGTAGGGAAGTGGAAAGAAATTGGATTTTGTGGATTTTCAATGTTTTTTTTTTTCATTTCAATTTGAATTGTATAGTGAATTTTTTACATATGTAAATGTAAGTATAGTGTGGGCTTGTAATTTTAGGTTATATGTAATTAGTTACTTTTATGGTAGTTTTGAGTATTTTCACCACCTACCCAAATGCTGACAATCGTATCGCGCTTCGAGTCACTAATTTTGACCAACGATGGTTTGGGTTCACGATGACTTGGGTTCGTATACTGTCTGTTTGGACAGGATGACTCAAACTAATGGTCCGGTTTGGAAAGGTCAACCAAGATCCTGGACTGTACTTACATAATTTTAATTATATAACATTGTTCATGGACTTGCAAAAAAATGCACCTCTGTAATTTGTTTCCAGAGTGAGTGAGAGAGGAAATGGCGTCTTCTTCTATCTGTAAAGTCTAATGTGTAAAAATGTCTGTAAAGGCTTACTTATAAAAAAAATCATTATTTCATTATTATAGTATTCATAGTTCATTGGACTTATTAAAAATAAAATACGAATTAGAAATCAACATATGTTCATACTCTGACACGACTGTAGCCGAATGCTAAAAGTTTAGACACCTTGCACTCAAACCGGATACAAAATGATCGTACTCATTACACAATTGGGTATATTCACGTGACTCTAAAATGAACAAATTATTTTTATTTGAAAATTGTTCTATTAAAAAAAATATCTATGTAATTATTTTGGAAAGTGAAAACAATTTAATAGTGAAATTTAATAGTCAAATAGTATTTGTTTTAAAATTCCCTCGCAAAAATACAATGCTTTTGGTAGAACAAAACTTGACGTCAATTTACCCTCGTAGGTCTTCTGATATGGTAACAAGTTGTTTGTATGGCTTCTCATGATTATATTTTTCATATAAAGTTATCAGTTTTCTGTATTAAATTATTAAACTTATTTGCATGAATATGGTACAGAATACTTAACAGAGTGAGACGGTTCTTTGCGCCTGAACATTTGTGTCTTCTTTATAAGACCCAGGTACGCTCCTGCGTGGAGTACTGTTCTCATCTTTACGATGGATCCGTGCAGTATTTGCTGAACGCTTTGGATCGATTACAGCAGCGAGCAGTCCGGATTATCAATAACCCGAAAGTCACTGAATCCCTTGAGTCTCTGCAGTTGCGAAGAGACGTCGCCTCCATGGCAGTCCTCTATCGTCTTTATCATGGAGAGTGTTCTGATGAGCTCTTCCAACTGATCCCATCCTCTCTGTTCCTCTATAGGACAACTCGTGCTGGCCTTGGA
This sequence comes from Hypercompe scribonia, assembly GCA_949316085.1. Lineage (NCBI taxonomy): Eukaryota > Metazoa > Arthropoda > Insecta > Lepidoptera > Erebidae > Hypercompe > Hypercompe scribonia. The sequence continues at coordinate 357,368 of OX438976.1, read as the reverse complement.
AGTCACCGTTTCAGGATGGTAGACATACGCTCCCGAACTAAACGGTTCGGCTCTTCCTTCCTGTGCTGAACGATTAAAGTCTGGAATTCATTACCGGTGCACGTGTCTCCCTACCACTGCGATCCCGGGTCCTTTAAGCGGGGCGTGAAAAAGCATCTCATTAGGCCGCCATAGCGTGGGTTGCCATATTACATTGTCAGCATTCGCAGTGAGTATGGCGACCACCGCTCTTGGATTCTATTCATGCTTTCCATCAGGCAGAATAGAGTCACTTTGGTAGGTATATAAAAAAAAAGGTTCTGAATAAATAGACAAAATTATGTTATTCTAATAATTATGTTACATATTTTCATTTATATGTATTCTACCTATATATTGTATACATTGAGAATATCTTCTCGAACTTTTCTTTAAGCAGGTTATATTTTTATCGAAGTTTGTTAACAAAACAAGTATGTACAGTTATCTAATTAAAAAATATTCTTATATGTATTTTATCACTTTTTAATATCTTTTCTAATGTTAAAGTGATATTTAGAACCATTACAACAAGTACTCCGTTACGTTTCCATGGTAATAAACGGTTTAGAAAAAAATATCCGATAATTATGACAACCAAACACTTTGTTGTTGACACGAGTGTAGTCTGTCGTAACAGAATAAACGCTTTAAAGTGGCTGTGTTTCAATCGTCCAAAAATTATAGTAATTTTAATCTTCTTTTTCAAATTATTGGTTATATTTATCTTTCGTTACGTAAAATCTAGTATAAACGTTTTAAAAATAAAATAGATGCATACATACATATTCTCTATATACCACTGTTTTAGTCAAGATTGCTAACCATAGGAATAATTGACCACTTTCTTGTAATTTTACTAAAAAGTCAAGTCACTAAGAGATTGAATGGACTGTGTCTTATACAAAAAAGCAGACCTTATTAAGACGTTTAGCAGTAAGAAGACTACCGTACTGTTACAACTAACTATATCCCCGGGGGTCTAGAGGCAACACTGAACGTTCAGAATAAGAAAGGTAACATTTTAAACTAAGAAACTACATTTTATCAAGTTTGCATTCACCCATTAGAGTCAGAACTTTGATAATAGAAAAGAAAAATCCATCTACTCGTATTAGTTAAAATGAAATTCTGCAGCTGCAGTTAGAATAAATTAGCTAAAACTTTGCACAAGTTTGTTCATTGTACTTAAATTATTGACTGATAAATTTTCGTTCTTCAAATTGTGAAGAATAAAATTAACATAATTTCATGAACACCGTCAAGGTCACGTCTAATACTAAAAGGAATATTTGCTGGTGTGCTTTATGACCAGACAATAACCTACATCGAAAATGTAATTAGTTGTGAATTAAATGGAACTAAACCACATGTTAACCGTGTGGTGACAGATTAAGAATACATAGTGTCACCACCGCTAGTCATCCCGTGGGCGTCGTAAGAGGGGACTAAGGGAACAAGTTATTCAAGAAAGTGTCATTACAAAGAGGAGAAAAACTTGAAACAAATGCTACTTCAACTCACCTGGGGATCGTGGCACAGTAGGCCAAAACCTGCTATGGAGAGACCTGTGCCCAGCAGTAGACTGTCAAAGGCTGTTGATGAAACAAAATATTTACTCTTCATATTGAAAGAATAAGATTTTTTAAGTCAGTTCACAAATTACTGATTTCTGAGGTAGATAACTCGTAACTAATCTAAGGTATAGAATCGTCGTAATAGTATCCGAGTGAGCATTTATATGGAATATTGTATTAATTTTATACACATGTATGTTTACGTATTGTGTATGTATTACATAATATTAAAAAATATTTTATTAGTAATGTATGTCACCTTCTGTATTTTACCTTTGCATCTACCGCATCATGTTTCTACATCACCCGAAGGTTGACTGGGAGAAAATGCCCCATGGCATTAAGTCCGCCTTTGTACAACAAGTGCAATAACTTTAAATAAATAAATAAATAAATTATTAAAAAAACAACCAAACTGAGATACTGCTTTATAGTTTTTATCCCCTTTATAGGCAAGATATTTTCTTGAAATTCAAATAGACAGATACAATTAGTCTTTTATATATTTCATACTACGAAAAGGAAAAAGTCAATCAAATTAAGAATATGCTTCTATTCGAAGACGTTCAAAACAAGTAATATGTAACACTTACCATCGCTCGTGCAATGCATTCGAGGCGCAATGACTTTCACAATTCGCTGGCTCCGTATTTACTTGCGTTAACTAAGTTTCGATTACTTCGTCTTCTTTGGGACGATGACGTATACTTATTTTGTGGAGAGTTTCTACAGTACTTTGTCACTAAGTGATAATTATAATTTCATCGTTAGCAATGACTGGGTATAGGCTCCAGATCAATTGGCAGGTAAACTAATTGACTTGAAAATTCTGTTCCCATCATGTTTTAATGTTTATAACATTTGATTAATTTGATTTTTCTACTGAATTTTTGAAGGTTATAAATAAATTAAGTAACGTCTACTGAAAAGCAAATAGTTTTTAGCATGAAAATAATCAGAGATAGTCGGTTTTTTTATTTAATTTTTGTACTAAGAACTTAGATTTTTTTACTAACTATTTATTGCTCGTGTGAGTATTGAATGAATTTATGTAACGCATATTCTTAATTGTAAGTATCATTAGAAAGAGAGATGATTCCTTACTATAAATTTGTCAGTCTATTCGGTTGCGTTCTATATCATAAAAGACTTGTATACCAATCCATAATAAACACAAATACGGAAGAATTATAGCATAATAATATAAAGATGTAACATAAACTATGTCCATCAATATTCACAACTAATAAATTGACAAAATCAATATCAGAAACATTGTTACAATTAAGTACAACGTACACATACAACATTAAGTGAATAAAGTTTGAACGATGTTAATTGAAATCAGTGACATGGTCCGAACGATGCCATGCCTCGTAGAGCTTCGTAGCAATGACGTAACTTGTGAAGCTACGAAATATGTTACGGTATGTTAAGTTTGAATATATTCGGTTTTGCACATCTGCGTTATATCACTGTACCTTGATTTGTTCAGTTTGGTTATTTTTATTCATAAAGAAAATACTGAAATAATATTTACAGAAAAAATGAATTAGACAAAAATTGTTATTATTAACTATTTATGCACTACAGCGAAAAAAACTTACATAAATCATATTATACCTAGTCTTGCCATAAATATTGTAATAAAGAAAAAAGAAAATTGTTAACTGCAAATAACATTTATTACTTTTACAGTGTGTCAGTTTAATACATAAATATAAAACAATTAAAAATATAAAAAGCTTATTCGAAGTGGTCTCCATTGGCTGCAATACAGTCCTTTAAACGATGAGGCCAGTTATCAATAGAAGCACGCACTCTTTCCATGGGAAAATTCTTCACTGCCAATCGTATAGATTGTTTTAGGGACTCCAAATTATCATGGCGTTTAGAGCAAGCTGTACTCTCTAAAACTGACCACAAATCATAATCCAGCGGATTAAGATCGGGACTAGACGACGGCCAGTCTTCAGCTCTGATGAAGTCCGAAACGTTCGATTCCAACCAAGACTGCGTGGACCGAGCTTTATGACCCGGCGCCGAGTCTTGCTGGAAGGACCATACTTGGTTATTGAACATGGTGATGTTAAGGGGCTTAACTACCTTCTCAAGAATGGTATCTTGATACACTTGTGCCGATGTTTTGATACCTTTTTCACAAAAATATGGCTCAGTCACTCCTTCATAGCTAACACCCCACCAAACCATCACTGAAGTCGGATAATGTCCACGTTGCACTCTGTCGACTAATTGGGAAGCTTCCTTAGAGCTTTGAGCATAAATACGGTCATTTTGTTTGTTAAAATGTTGCTCAATTGTAAAAATTTTCTCATCCGTAAACAAAATTTTTCTGTGACCTCCCTTTGCGTACCGCTTCAGTAGTTGTTTCGATTTTACCACCCTATTCTTCTTTAAATTATCAGTTAAGAAATGGCCAGTGCGTCTCTTATAGGCTGCAAGTCCTAAGTCATCTTTTAAAATACGCGACATGGTTCTAGGTGCTATCTTCATTTCCCGAGATAAAATCTTTTGCTTTCGGACAGGATTTCTTCGAATTCTTTCCCTTACTGCTTTGACCACCTTTTTCGTACGAACACTACGTGGACGGCCAGATCTTTTTCTGTCACAAACAGAGGAGGTCTCATTGTACCTATTAATAGCCCGGTACACAAACATTTTACTAATACCAAGTGTATGGAGAGTTTTAAAAATTGCATTTGGCTCCATACCTACTTTGTGTAATGCTATCACAGCGATTCGGTTCTCTTTATCACCCCACACCATTTTAATATCGCAAAATATTTTACAATGTATTGGCGCCAAAATGAGAAAACACAATGAACAATCGTATAAAAATGACAGATTCGAAATTCAAATGTAATATTTTTTTATAATTAAGTGTAACAGTATTTATGGCCAGACTAAGTATTATAAAGTATATTTTAAACTCAGAATAATTCAAGAGACTTCTTATGCGACTTCTTTTGCTTCTATATCTTCTTCTACTATATATAATTCCCCTTCCGTTCTGGACCAGTAAAGCAGTAAGACGTGTATACGTTTAATTTAATTTAAATTTATAAATTTACAAGTGTTTTAAAAATCAAAATATTCAAGTGAAGTACTAGGCGCACATAGCGTGAAGGAAACGTATATTGACTGTGTGAGAGAGATAGCAACAGTCGAAAGGGAGTTATTCGCTGGGCTACGTCGCGTCGCGTCACATTGCGACGGATTGACAGTTATCACTGTGTCTGACTGCTGTCATCTGTCGTCCTATCTGACATATGACATAACAGTGTTGCCATAAAAATGGAATAATTCTACCATTCGTCCGAAATTATAGGAAACGTGAGTAAACCTAATTATATTATATTACAAAAAAAAAAAGAAAGGGAAAAAGAAAAGGAAAAAATGCCTCTTAAAAGATCACCTCCTCAAAAAATATCTCAAAAAATTCAAACATCTGACACGAACTTAAGTTCTGGAGCTGCGACTGACGTTGAAAATGAAGAATCCAGACAAGTAATTAATCGCACGCGAAACCGTAAGCGCCAACATGATGATGAGCTGTCAATCTTTATGAGTGAGATGAAGGCGAGCATGGATGCATTTAAAAGGGAACAAAATGATAAATATAATACTTTACTTAACTCAATACAAGACATAAAAACTCAGAACAGTGAAATTAAAACTTCCATGGAATTCATATCCCAACAGTATGATAACATGGAGAAAAAATTATCCAACATAGAAATGAAAAGGAAAGAATTTTTGGCTCAAATTCAGTTTCTTGAAAATAGAATTGACAGTTTAGAAAAAATACACAAATTATCGAGCTTAGAGATCAAGAATATACCGACGAAGAAAGGGGAAACTAAAAAAGATCTTTTGCAGCTAATTGGAAGTATTGGACAAGCACTTAATATAAAAATACAGGACACAAACATTAAGGATATATATAGAGTACATACTAAGAAGGATGAAAATAAACCTATTATTGTGGACCTTACGTCTGCAATCACTAAAGAATCATTTTTATCACTATACAAAAAGTTTAACCGAGAGAATAACGAGAAATTTAACACTACACTTATAAGGCTCCCAGGCTCATCGAGACCGATATATATTACGGAAAACTTAACAGCACGGACTAGGAGATTATATTTTCAAGCAAGAGAACACGCTAAACTTAACGAGTATAATTTTTGTTGGGTTACGAATGGCAAGATCTTCATGCGAAAGCAAGCTGGAGCCCCACACGTACGTATTGAATCGGAAAAGGATCTAGAAAAAATAAAGAAAAAAGCCTCAAATTGACTAGGGTTTCCTCTACAATGCCGCTATCATTTTCAAAATTATAGTATGATATCAGTTATTAATATTTCTTTAGTTATTGTATGTTTTAACCGATTAATCAATATACTATGTACAAATATACACACAGCAGATCCTAATACGCTCTTGATTGTACATGCACAATGCTACCTTATATATCAAACAACAAACTCCATGAACTCAACCTTACAATATTTACAGATACTCACTAAAATCAATGACAAGGAAAATTTTATGCTCGATTGAAACTATTATTGGGCTACAAACAGCGTTTAATTGTTGCAGTATTACATTGATTCATTTTCTTCATAAATTCCGTTTATTTAAAATTGTCACTCATAATAAATATTTTTCAGTGCATTTTTCTAAAGTTTGCTACCACAACCACGAATTAAATATAATAAAAGCGATAAATCATTGTACTCGGATTTTCGGTACTTATTTATAACATTCATACTTAATAATGTCATCGATAATTAACATATCTTCCGATATTGACAATATGTCGATATCTGACGCACACATATGCCGTCCTGAAAATATTTATTTACATATTGGTCAAATTCATAACGGTATTTCACTTTTGCATCTGAATATCCGGAGTGTTAATTGTAAATTTGACGGTCTTGGTGTGCTGTTGTCTCGCACAAACTTACAATTTCACATTATAGTTCTTACGGAGTGCTGGCTTAGTAGAGTCATTACGCTCCCAGAAATTGAGGAATACATATCGTACTCTTCTTTTTATCATAACCAAAATGACGGTGTCGCTGTGTATATACAATCTTCTATTCAGCACTCTGTAACTGAACCCCCGGTTCAAGATGCAAATTGCCTTTTAATGAAATTCGGGGAAGAATTGGCAATTGCTGCAGTATACCGTTCTCCATCATACCCTACCATTGATAGATTTTTGGACAGTATTGATCAAGTTCTCACAAATTGTTCTATGATCAAAACTTTTGCAGTAATTGGTGACTTAAATAATAATATTACGCCTAAGAAGAATAAAGTTCTATCAGACAGGTATCTGAACCTCATGGCTTCACATGGTCTTCTACCAGGACATCTGTTTCCCACTCGAAAAGACAGTTGTATTGACCACGTCATGGTTAGAACCAGTAATAAATCTACTACTATTGTTCTTGATTCCTTTGTTACAGACCATGCTCCTGTGGTCTTCTGTGTGTACTCAGAAATACAACAACACCATGAGAAATTTACTTGTAATAAAATAGATTATGCCGGGTTTCTGGATACAATTTCAAATACAAATTTCTCCTCGATCTATGCTACGAGTGATGCAAATGATGCCACTGAAGAATTAACCAATTTAATATCGAGAGCGATTAATAGGCACTCAAACGTTATTAAGATGCCAAACCGTAAAATCTGCCTCAAACCCTGGATTACTCCTGGTCTGCTTAGATGCATTAGACATCGAGATTTACTTCATAGAAATGCAAGAAAGGCCCCCAATAACGCAATCTTGCAGTTGACCTACTGTAGATATCGCAACTTCTGTAACAATTTGCTGAAAAGGCTTAAAACGGCCTATGAAAAGAATGAGCTACTGAAGAATAAAAATGATTCTAAAAGAATGTGGCAAACAGTAAGAAGAATCACTAATATGAAGAACGTTACTAAACCCCCACTCGAATTATTGAACACAACCCAAAATCCACAATATTCCCTCAATTTAGTTAATAATTTCTTCTCTGGAATTGGTGCCAATCTGGCTCAAAAAATTCAAAAGACATACTTACCTATGCATCCAAATATGATTCGTACCAACCCTAATCGTAACACTTTGGGCAATTCAATGGGACTTCTCGAGACAGATGAGTCTGAGATTGATGGTTTGATCATGGGTTTGCGTGGTAATGCAGCTGTGGGTATTGATACAATTCCGTCCGCAGCTATAAAGGCTGCAAGGCACCTACTAGTCCCCCATATTACACATGTGTGCAATCTCTGCTTAAGAACCGGTACCTTTCCTGAGATCCTCAAGAGAGCGTTAATAAGTCCAATCCACAAGGGTGGAGACAGAGACAGTGTCACTAACTACAGGCCTATTTCGGTTCTTACTGCGATTTCTAAGATTCTGGAAAAAGTCTTAAATAGAAGACTCGTTAACTACCTTGAGACAAATGATCTTCTCGCGAAGACTCAATATGGTTTCAGACGGGGTAAGTCTACTGAAGATGCTGTGGTTGATCTTACTGAGTCACTGGTGAAGAAACTTGACAGTGGATCCAAGGTGATTGGAATATTTCTGGATCTTTCTAAGGCATTTGACACTGTCTCTGTTCCTCTACTGCTTTCTAAGATGGAACGTTTGGGTGTGAGGGGAGTCGTGCTGGACATGTTTAAAAGTTATTTAACGAACCGAACCCAATACGTTAAAATTGGCAGTTATCTGAGTGATCCTGCTAGTCCCAGTTTTGGAGTCCCTCAGGGCAGTGTGCTTGGTCCCACACTTTTCCTCATATACGTCAACGACCTGTGCACTGCATCACTGCCGAACTGTAAAATAATATCATATGCAGATGACACGGTGTTGGTTGTGAGTGGGGAGGGCTGGGATATGGCTCGTTCTAATGCGGAAGCAGCGCTGCGAGAAGTTATTGCTTATTTAAACTCCAACTTACTTACTATTAATGTAGAAAAAACTAGGTATTTACTATTCTGTCTGCGACGGAATACTCTTCCGCCCCCCAACTCCTTTAATATAACGGCACATACCTGTGATTCACAATCTCTCACATGTACCTGCAAAAGAATTGCACAAGCGAACGAAATCAAATACCTGGGTGTAGTGCTTGATAGTACGTTAAATTGGCAAACACATATCGACAATACTATTGCCCGAATTAGAAAACTCATGCCGACATTTAAAAAGCTAAAGCATAGTGCTGATCGTGACACTCTAACAACCGTATACTACGCCCTTGTACAATCAGTTATATCCTATTGTATTGTGGCCTGGGGAGGAATTGGACCAACTTACATGCTGAGACTGGAGCGTGCTCAGAGAGCAATTATAAAGGTCATGCTGAATAAACCTCGATGGTATAGCACCGATGAACTGTACAAGGAATGCTCAATACTGACAGTGAGACAATTGTTTATTCTACGAGTCGTACTCCGAAGACACACATCTGTATCACGCAATCCACCTTCTACTCGTCGTAGAAATGCACGTATCTGCTCCACTGAGCCTCATAGGACGGCACTGGCAGCTCGTCAATATTTTGTTATTGGCACCCGTATTTATAATAGGGTAAACGATAATTTAGATATTTTAAATTTAAACGGTATACAAACTAAGAATAGATTAAAACAGTGGCTTAGGGATCGTTCATACTCGTCAATTGAAAACTTAGTGAGATAATGGTATAAAACCATCTGCAATAAGCGCTCGCAAACACATATACAAACACAGACACGTGCTCGCATACACTCACATACACGCATACACATACACGCGCGCGCGCACGTAGGTATATACACAAACACACACACCCATGCATGATAGTTTAATTTTAATTTTCTTTTGTTTATTTTTCTTATTTAATTTTGTTTTGGTTTCTTTGGACTTATTATTGGTGGATCTTACAATCACTGCGTTTTTATAGCTTTATTTAAAACATAAATAGTCTAAATCACTTGCAATGTAAGGAAGGCGCTGCAAGCCGTCACACAGTGCATACTAGAACGGCTGACAACGTTTGCCATATCAACTCAAACACAAAATGTTTATATTTGTATCCAAACCTTGGTGATATGTAAGTAATGAAATGTTTCTTGCTAATAAACGATTATTATTATTATTATAATTACACCCAGATATAGAATTAACGATGATGGCTCGACCGTCAGCATCTCTACCGCCAACGCCAACAGACCCGTCAAGTTGGTCGATGTAACCTTAACATATCGTTTAAACAGAGGGTACAAAATTGTTCCACTGTATTTTTCACTAGAGAACTTTTATGCCATAATCTTAATTAGCACTTCAATCAAGACTTCAGAGCAGTCTTGTTTGCACCCTACTTGTGATTTTAGTGGAAGGGACGTATTGCTCGACGTTCACGTCAGATAACTATTGATTTACATTTCACAAGTCTGGTACACAGACAAGTATGTCAGATAAACATGTATATATCAGCAATCTTTAAATCTGCTAAATAGTGTTGCAATCTGCTATATATTGTGATGATCCACCCTAGAAACCTAGTGCGACTATAGCAATTTTTCAGTTATTTGATGAGGTTTCATTTTACAAGCCAGCACCCTCCAATATGGAGGGAGGTCTAACGCTCCTCCGGAATCCCCGTTAGACTGTAGAACTCGCCACCAGACTGGACATTCTCCCACTGGCTTATAACGATTCAAATAAATAATAAGAAACCGCGATAAGAGGGAATCAAAATGAGAGATTCTGAAACAATTAAATACATTTCTGTTGGTTGTGCTTGTCACTCTTCCATCCGTTGTGCACTTAAGATTTAGGTGAATTAACTGACTTTAACTCGAGGGGGCCCGGAACGCTAAGTCAAAACCTATAACTCGCTTTGACATGTGTATTCAGCTGTATACGACCGAAGCTAGCGCTTTCGCGCCTTCGCCCCGACGTGGGACTCCAACCCATCGGTTTCCTGTGTACTCAACCCGCTATATGAGTTAACCCGCCTACTGACCCCCGTGCATCCGCCCCTTAACACCCCTAGCTCTCAAGCACACGGCACACACCCATACACGCCGTAACTACAATATAAATACACCACAGCGACAGATCACCCAGTTATAATCGTGTAACGGAACCGTTCCGGCGATCAACCGGATGGCTCCGTTCGATCGTAAATCGGCGCTCCACACCGCAGCGACTTATAAAGAGTTCTACTCATTATCTCTATCAAAGGTACCGATAATTCAACAGTAATGCTCAGCGAGAAATAATAGAGAGATATCATCTAATTATTCAACGATTATTACTATACTCAGACCGGCATATAAATACATATAAATCATTATCCTACGAAATAATAGGCAACAAAGACTTACCTAGCTACTGCAGCGTTATATATGCTAACTTACTCAACGTCATGGTAACCCACACGACCGGCTATGCCCAGCTTTCACGAACGTCCTGCCTTCACCCTGCACCCTCACTGACTATCTCAATCCCTGCCGTTTTCTCTCAACCCGCGCCCCGCTACCTATCGCCTTTTTTGTTTACAATTATTTCTCTCACAGATGTCTTGGAACCGATATCCAAAGGTCCGTTAAGAGTCCTTTACAAAGAATTCGTTTTAAAAGTGCAATAAATATTTTGTTTTTACTTGTACAAGGGTCGCTCAATAATCTGTTCGTTAAGTGACGGTCCTTTTCTGTTGTCTAGACCCTTTTTTTACACATGCACGTGTTGCCAACGGCTAAGAATATATTCTTGCATTACCATAACAATAATTGTAAATTCTAAATTACGTAATATGATAATACTATCACAATATTTGTGTAGTTGTAGTGGATAACGATCTTAAACTTTGTGAGGAACTGAAACTAACCCTTAGTCGTAATATGGCCCCATCCGTACAATGGCCGCAAATATTTTACTTTTTCTCTGAGCAAAGAATTTTCATTTATTTCTTGGTTCTTGTGGCTAGCCAAGTTATTTTTTGTATCTGTATCTAGTTTCATATTTAATATGATCCTTTATGAGATATAATCAAAGAGAAACTTGATTGAAATAAATTAAACAATATATATATTAAAATAATAGCATGTTGTGTTTTACTACTGTATTTATTTAATGTTTTCAATTATAATAAAGAAATGGAATGTGGAGACATGTACATATGTCGGTTCTTTCTCATAAAAATGAAAAAATCGTAAGAAATTACTGTCAAGCTAAACGATGTTTTAAAATAAATCTTGTGAATTAGTTAATGTGTACTGTAAATTGACGACGGCAAAGATCATTCAAGTTACACCAGATTTAACATTCTACTAACGCGCTCCCTCTCTTTTATAATGAATTACGTCATTATGAAAGACAGAACCTATTGGTTCTGTTACACATGCATCATCATCAACAGCCTTTTACAGTCTACTGCTGGACATAGGCCTCTCCTTAGCAAGGAGGTTTTGGCCTATTATATCACGCTGGCCAGACGGGTTGGAATAGGGTTTGTTTTAAGTTGGGGTGCTGGGCTAGAAAACCTCCACGTGGTGCACCCTGGTAACGTTGGCGACGGCACTGTTTCTTCCTGTGCCATTTGGAAGAGGACATCACGCCAACGGCTAATATTCTAGCACAAAGAGGAAGCCATTTTCTTCGGCAAATCGGCCGAGACTTGGTCCAATAGAGCGGGCATTTTTGTCGATTCCTCTGTTGGTTCTTCGCTCTTCGGAGCATTGAGGAGGAAAACCTCGGTAAAAAATCACTATGGTGGGACCCTTTCATGGGTCGGCGTTTCTCCACTGTCAATGGTGGAGAAAGGAGAACGGGCTCGGTGTGTACTCACACTGCCGCCGAGCAGGCATTGGAAGATTTAATCTTCCTGCCACCGTTGTCACATCGTAATCCCGAAAGGAGTGTCGTGGTTATGTCTCGCGACACCAATCGGGGGCGAGGGTCTTGGCTTAGCCGCCCGGACTGCGAGGAAGAAAACCTCTTTAAAAAATTACCCCGAAACCCGTGTTCTGGTGCGTGACCAGGGGATGCATGGCTGATGGGTAGTTCAGTCGTAAGCGCACTCCCAGCCGAGGCACCTGCGGACCCCTCGGTTGGGCATAAATATACGCTTGCCCGGGTATTGGGGATCTCTGCCCGGGTCGACCTTTGTTCCCCCATCTCGTGGGTTCAAATATGGAATCATTAATGAATAAAAACCAAACTACAGACGAAAAGAAGGAGAAGAAAAGCAGAGGGGAAAAGAGTGCAAGAACGGACGACTTCTCTTCCAACGAAGAGGAGACATTGGTTAGCACGCCTATCTCGGTGGGGCTCCCAGAAGTCATTATGGCTGCTGGGAGCCGTAGAACATCGGGACGATTACGTTCCAAATCCGCCGCGGGTGGTAACTCTAGTGCGAAGGAGGACACACTGGAGCTTATGGCAACGGAACTTTGTGACAGCCGGAAACGCGTACGCTCCAGGGATGACGGCAGCGATACGTCTCAGGAGATGTTGCCTCCCAAGGTTGCAAGCAGTCGTAGGGGGAGATCACGAACTCCGGCCTCGGTTCCGTCAGGCTCCGTTTTCTGCAAGGCAGGAGCCTACAGAAGAGTCAGGGCGGACGGCGAAGCATTAGCGGAAGAGGAGGTCGCAGATCTCCTGCTTAAAATTAAGGAGCCGACGGAAGGGAGTTCTGTTCTCCAAACACCATCATCGATGCAGGAGAGAGCAAATGCGGCGGTGGCCATCATCCACAAAGTGGCCACCAAGTCTAGCAATCTTAAGGGCTGTTTTGTGAAGGCCCTTAAGGACTCCTCTGCCGCTATTGCGGGGGTCGTGGAGAGCCTTATCGGAGACATGGCTCGTCTCCAGGCAGCCAACGAGCGTCTGACGGGGCAGGTGACTGAGCTCAGTGCTCAGTTTGCTCAATTCCGGGCAGATCGCCCGGAACGAGAGGGCTCGCCTCCGTCACAACTTACCCCCTCTTCCAACCTCGGGGGTATTCCTGATGCCCACCTGCGCCAAATCACGGACGCAGTGTGGCGCATGATGGACGGGCGTCTCGCTGGCCTAGAGGCGAGGCTGCCTCCGGCTCCTGTTGTCCGACCGCCGCTCGCGGCAAATAGACTGAAGACCGTATCGGTGCCATCAACGTCTACCGTTGCGGGCGGTCATGTGTCCTATGCGGCGGTGGCGTCTGTGTCTGCCGCTCCTGCGGTTGCTCCGAGGGCACGACAGGCGGCTAAAGCAACAGCCAAGACAAGTGCACCGAGGTCAGGGCCCAAAACGGCGGCCAAGCCTAGAGCGGAATTCCCTCCGCTCTCCACTCCAGCCGCTGTACCTGGCACCTCCACGCCTGCTCCCCCACATCTGCCCCTTCCACAGATGGTTGGCAGATAGTCGGGGGGACTAAGAAGTCCCGAAAGCGGGGTAAAAAGGCTGCTCAAAAAGCAGCCTCTACCCCGCAGTCGCTGTCGGTGGCAGTGGCCACTACGAAGAGGCCGCGCAAGCGGCAGGTACCCAAAACCGCGGCGGTAGTGGTCACCGTGTCACCGGAAGCGGTTAACGGCGGACTGTCTTACGCGGCCATCTTCCAGAGGGCCCGGGCTAGTCTCGCCAATGACATCGGGACGGATGGAGTCAGGTTGCGCCTCGCTCAGACGGGAGCTCGAGTCCTCGAGTTCCCGGGAGCCGAAGGCGCAAAGACTGCAGATGCCTTTGCCGAGAAGATGCGGGGCATGTTTGCGGCCACGGATGGTGTTAAGATCGCCAGACCTACTAAGTGTGCAGAGTTGCGCATTTCGGGCCTGGACGACTCTATAACGGCCGAAGATGTCCGCGTTGCAATAAGAGAGAAGACAGAGTGCAACGTGGACAACATTAGGGTCGGTACCATCCGCCCCGGTCCAGGAGGGCTTGGCGCGGTGTGGGTCAGCTGTCCCGTAGCGTCAGCCAAAATTTTAGGCGACGCCGGTAGATTGCTCATCGGTCTCGTCAGCGCTAGGATCACAGTCCTGGCGGCGAGACCGATGAGGTGTTTTAAGTGTCTGGCATCGGGACACACACGCGCCAAGTGTGTTAGCTGTTTCGACTGTAGCGGACTATGTTTCCGCTGCGGTCGACCGGGGCACAAGGCGGCAGAATGCTCTGCCGCCCCACACTGCCCAGCGTGTGCGGCGGGTAACAAGCCCGCCGATCATCAGATTGGGCAGAGAGGCTGTAAACCTCCCTACAATTCTCGGCAAGCGTCGGGGGCTAGCCAATCGACCCAGGCTGCCTCTGATGTCGTTCGCATGTCGGCATCGTTGCCCATGGAGGAGGTTGCAGAGACGGTCGAGTAATGGCCCAAGTCTCCAACCTCCTGGTCCAGACGAACCTGAACCACTGTGCCGCGGCGCAGGACCTTTTCCTGCAAACCATGGCACAGTGGTCGATCGGTGTTGCCGTAGCCGCGGAACCCTATTATGTTCCTCCCCGTCCAAACTGGTTGGTTGACCGGGACGGTTCCGTGGCAGTCGTCGGCTCCACGGCGGCTCATTCCCCACCCTTGTCGCTAAGAGACAAGGGCACTGGATATGTTGCTGCCGAGTGGGGGGGGATCACTGTGTATGGTGTATACTTCTCCCCCAACCGGAGTTTGAACGACTTCGAGGTTTTCCTTAACAACTTGGAAACCTCGATGCGGCGTCTAACGTCTGGGCACGTCTTAGTGCTGGGGGACTTCAACGCAAAGTCCATTGCGTGGGGTTCCCCCAGGACGGACGCTAGGGGCGAGGCCGTAGAGGAGTGGGCGGCCTCGGTGGGCCTCTGTTTACTAAACAGGGGCTCAACCAACACGTGCGTGCGACAGCAGGGAGGGTCGATAGTGGACCTTTCGTTCGCTACCCCTGCCCTCGCCGCACGAGTAAGGAACTGGCGTGTCCTGGAAGAGGTTGAGACGCTCTCGGACCATCTTTATATCCGATTTGAGCTCTCCCGATCCCAGGACGCCAGTAGGGGTCACGCGGCGCGGCGTTCTTCTCGCTTTCCGCGGTGGGCTGTAGCCAAATTAAATAGGGACTTACTAGAGGAGGCAGCCATTATTCACTCTTGGCTGTCTCCGCAGGCCCCGACCGAGGAGGTCGACATGGGGGCTGGTCGCTTCTGCGAAGAGATTACACAAATCTGTGATGCGGCCATGCCCCGCATCCGAGGTTGCCGGCCTCCACGGAAGGAGGTTTACTGGTGGTCCCAGGAGTTGGCGGACCTCCGTGCGGCCTGTACTCGTGCCCGGAGGTCCTACACCCGTAGTCGGCGGCGACACCGCGAAGAAGGCGGGGAGGACCAGCTTCATGAGGAGTACCGAGAGGCGCGGAAAACTCTGAAGCTGGGCAAAAGCCGCGCCAAAGAAATTAAGAGAAAGGAGATGCTGGAGGGTCTCGATCGTGATCCCTGGCGTCGCCCTTATCGTGCGGCGCGACAGAAGCTCCGCACGTCGGGCCCCCCCTTACAGAGACACTCCAGCCCAGCTTCCTGCGGGAAGTGGTCGAGGGCCTTTTCCCGCAGCGGGTGGAGCACACACCCCCGTCGATGGCCTTCATGGTCGGAGACGACGGGGGGAACGAGGACGATGTTCCGCCCGTCAGGGAATCGAAGGTAGGGGCGGTTGTTCTAAGGATCCGCTCCAAGAACACCGCCCCCGGGCCGGACGGGATACCTGCCCGAGTGCTGGCCCGAGCCCTCGAACACATGTCGGACCGCCTCAGGGAGGTCCTGAACGCTAGCTTGGCGTCCGGACGCTTCCCTGAGTGCTGGAAAAGCGGGAAGCTGGTCCTATTGAGGAAGCCGGGACGGCCAGCCGAATCGGTAGCGGCCTATAGGCCCATCGTGCTGCTGGACGAGGCGGGTAAACTGTTTGAGAGGATACTCTCTGCCCGCATCGTCCGGCACCTCCACGAGGTGGGCCCCGATCTGTCGGACGCCCAATTTGGTTTTCGGGCGGGGCGTTCGACGGTCGATGCCGTGCTGCGCCTGAGGGCCGTTACCGAAGAGGCGGTGAGCTGTGGCGGCGTGCTGTTGGCGGTGTCGTTGGACATCGCCAACGCATTTAATAGTCTGCCATTTAGCTGCATCAGGGAAGCACTCCACTACCACGGGGTGCCAAAGTACCTGAGGCGGCTTGTGGCAGACTATCTTGAGGAGCGTACCGTCATGTACGAGGACCGAGACGGTGTTCTAAGGCGGCGGCTCATGTCGTGCGGTGTTCCGCAGGGGTCTGTACTCGGACCACTCCTGTGGAACATGGGATACGACTGGGCCCTTCGAGGTCGTCTTCCCCCCGGGCTGGGCGTACTTTGTTACGCAGATGACACATTGGTCACGGCCCGGGGGATGAACTTTCAAGAGGCGGCGTGCCTGGCCACCACCGGTGTCTCACTGGTGGTCGGGCGAATTGAGGCGCTGGGTTTGCGGGTGGCCCTGGACAAGACGGAAGCCCTTTTGTTCCATGGGCCCCGTCGTGGTCCACCCTCTGGCGCCTCCATCGTGGTCAATTCGGTCCTCGTACCGGTTCAGGCCCAGATGAAGTATCTGGGCCTGATCCTCGACGGCAGGTGGCTCTTCGACGAGCACTTCCGACAGCTTTCTCCAAAGCTGGTCGGCGCTGCTTCTGCCCTTGGGCGACTTTTGCCCAATCTGGGTGGAGCTAGCGTCGCGACGAGACGGCTATACACGGGGGTTGTCCGGTCAATGGCGCTGTATGGTGCACCGGTGTGGGCGGCGGCTCTGACCGCCCAGAATAGGGCTCGCCTCTGGCGCCCTCAGAGGATATTGGCGGTTAGAGCCATACGTGGTTACCGCACCGTATCGACGGAGGCGGCGTGCGCCTTGGCCGGAACTCCCCCGTGGGATTTGGAGGCGGAAGTGCTCGCCGAAGTTTATCGGCGGACGGCTGACTTCCGGGCGCGTAGCGGCATACGGCCCCCGCCCGAAGAGATACGCGAGTGGCGAGAGGCCGCTCGTCGAGCCACAATGGCTCGTTGGTCGTCCCGGCTGGAGGCTCCACGTGCTGGTTTTGCCGCCGTGGAGGCTCTCCAGCCGGTCATCGCCGAGTGGGCAGGGCGGCAGCACGGGACCCTTTCCTTCCGACTGACGCAGGTCCTTTCCGGGCACGGTTGCTTCGGCAAGTATCTGCACTCGGTCGCCAGGAGGGAATTGAGTCCCGCCTGTCACCACTGCGACTGCAGTGAGGACTCAGCTCAGCACACGCTAGCGGTTTGTTCCGCTTGGGCGGCGCAATGTGGGGTCCTCACTGCAGTTATTGGAGGAGATCTCTCGCTACCGGCCGTCATACGCTCCATGGCCGGTAGCGACAGTTGTTTTACCGCGGTCGCAACCTTCTGCGAAGACGTAATTTCGCGGAAGGAGGCGGCGGAGAAGGCCCGGGAGGACGATATCCACTCGGACCCAATTCGCCGCCGGCGAGCCGGGCGGCGGAGACGCGCATACCAGCGCCTCATGCCGCCTTGAGTGTGGCCGCGGATGGACGGGACGGGTTTTCCCCTCCATCCGCTATAGTGGCCAGCCGCGAGGAGGTGACGTGTGCGTGTGCCGGACGTCACCTAAATGGAGAGTTTATCCGCAGATGGCGCCCACGAAAGCGGGCAGGCACTAGGAGGGATTAGGATGTCGTAATAACAGCTGTTCCCGAATCCCTCCTCTCTCAGGCGCAGAGTGGCACACCGTGTGGTTTTAGTCGGTCCGATTCCGACACACCGCCCCGCCGTAAACCCCGGTGGGGTGACGGCTTTCCACACGGGGGGTTTCCACACGTTAAAAAAAAAAAAAAAAAAAAAGGGTTTTAAGTTTTCCTTCTCTTTGTAATGATGTTGTTTTGCATATTTTGTTCTCTTAGTCGCCTTTTACGACGCCCACGGGATGAATAGGGGTGGTAACAGTATGTATTCTTAATCCATCACCACATGGACATACATTGCACTGACCTTAAAATTGGAAAGAGCAAAAAGAAGACGGCGATCGGTAGAGGCTTTCTTCACAAATTTTGCCATTCAAAGAGCTGCTTTTTCTAATTGTATATCTAAATATCACTTTTAGAAAGTGCATTCGAGGGCAGGGTACCACTATAAATACATAACACTAAGAAAATAAAATTGTTTGCTTATCATCATTGAAGTCTTCACACTAATTTCATTTGTCTTTTATTTTATTCACGCTATTGTATAACTAAATATCCTGAGTGATACACAAGAAGAAGACGACCAGAACAAAGCAGTTATGTAAGCCTTACGTAACGCGGTGATCTAAGATCATTTATAATTGTTAGGTCCACTTTAGTTATTTTGGTTTAAAGCCGTGGTCGTGGGCAGTCGCGGCAGTGTGGTGAAAAAGTAGCCTCTTCATTAACATGGTGATTCCGATGTAAGTATTTCAGAGTTTTGTTTTAAATATGTACGTTACGTGCTTTTAACTTGTTTAATTTGAATAACACGTGTGCACAAATAAATATGTTTGTTGATTATTTTTATTAATTTTTTCTTTCAAAATGGTTTGATTTAAAAAAAAAACAATTTAGATATATATATTTCTAATATATTTTAACTATAGCTATATATAAACATTTAATTTGAAATCTAAGCAAACCGGGCGGTGGAGACGCACTCAAACCGGCTTGAGTGTGGTCGCAGCTAGACGGGATGGCTAGGTGGGATATTTTCTAAAGAATAAAGTCAATTCTTATTCGAATGAATAACTAAAATTCTGACATGCAACTAATATTATAAATATGAAAGAAATTACGATCAAGGATGTATTAATGTATGGAGGCTTATTACTCTTTCACCCTAAAAAAAAATAAAGGATTTACATAGATAAAATTTGGCAGTAATATAACCTATAAGCTATTGTATATATTAGCCCTAGTGTTATTCTGAATGATAGTGCGATGAACGACTTGAACAAAAACTAGTTAAGTTATAGGGGAATCATACCAAAGTTATGACAGAGTGTAGGTTTTTTAATACAAGTAAAGCTTTACTACTGATAATATCCATGTAGAACTAATTTTTTCAGATGATATCAAAATCACGCGACCGAAACATAAATAATATGTACACAAAATTGTGAAGTAGAAACTGTTAGTTATTACATATAGCGAAACAGCGAGACTGTTTTACGAAATATTTTAGGCGAGCAGTGAACTTAATTCCCCTCGGAGAGAGTGCGTAAATCCGCAGATTTATTGGCAAAAAGATTAAAGGGTCAAGTCTAAGCCAAAGGCGGTCTCTTCGATTGAATTCATACAACGATAAATTTAATACTTAAACTTTTGTAAATACATTTCACTTTATTAAGATATCTTTAAATTTAAAAATAAATGTTAGATATTGTACGATATAATTTGCTATCTGCTGTAAAGTACTTGAATCTCAGCGACACTTACTGAATTCAATATTAGACGAACAGAATACATATATCATTGAGTAATGATGACACAGATAAAGCAACTAATTTTTTTTTTATATTGTTAAACTAATTTGAGTTCAAAATCAGGCTTTTTTGTAATAAAATAACTTTGTAAATTGAATAAAATTAATATTCCTGTCTTAGCATGTTTTGCATTTAAAATACAAGTACTAGTCTCGACATAAAATCGCCGCATTCCGGTCTTACAGACAACTACAAGTTTTTAAAGCGATGTGGATGCAATATACAATAGATTTGACTACACAAGTGGGATAGTTGTTTAAGCGATCGGCACGTCACTTCTAATGCGCCGAGTGTTTTGGGTTCAAACCCCACATGGGACAATACTTTGTGTGATTCATAAATTGTTGTTCTGAGTCTAAGTGCTCTTTGTGTCCTGATCGTTTATTGTACGTTTGTAAAGTCCCCCGCGACACAAGATGTATTCCTAATGTGGACAAAGTCTTTTTTATTAAACAAAAATGTAGCAGATAGTGATCATTGCTATAGATCATGTCACAGATAGTATGTATAGTTATGAAAACAGCCTAATACCAATACTAATTCCATTCAAATTTTTGCGCAAATTTTGATTTTTAATCTAAGACCTCCATTACAGAAAACACATAGCACTGAACACTTTTAACTACAAATATTGTTTTATAATATATCGCTCTTTTAATCGCACATATTGAATATCCCACCTGTCGACCAGCGTGAGATAATTTTGTCCAATTCAAACAAACTACATGCGGAACCACTTGAAACCTAAAAACCAAATCCGTGGAACCTTTGACGGAACCCGAGTGACATATAGCTTACAGGGGGCATCCCTGTATGTTAGGGTCACGCTATTTTCTACATTTCACTCATTAACTTTTTTATTTTTTCTTTCAGTGTGATGCTATTTGTTGCTGCTGCTTTTGCGGCTTACTGGACTGCCAAATATTTCAGCGAAGCTCAAGACTTAGAACAGAAACGTGGCATGCTCTCTCATCACACGACACGTTACCACGGCGGTAATTTTATCGACCAATTCGTGCCAATTTTCAAACAGTCAAACCAAAATCTATTTGTGAAAAAAGAATATATTGAATTTAGGGCATGATCCTGAACTATTGGCAATTTAAATTGTAACCATTTAATGATATATTTTTACAAGGTGCTGTGTAGTTCAAAAATGTCATTATGTAGTCATATTAACGTGTATTAACCAAATGATTTGGCACACTCATAACTTTGAAAACTTGTGCTGCTTACTTGTTATTATTACTCAAATTTGATGTAGTTAAATCGTAGTCACTCCATAAATATTGAAAACATGCAGCTTATTAGAAACCTTAACAGTAAACAGACCATTTAAAATGGCTTTAGATTTAAGCTTCAAACAATGTCACTACATTATTTGAAACTTAAATCAAAACATAATTATTTTTATGACAATTCAGAAAACTAAAACATTGAGATTTTATAACAAAAGAAATTTTTGATAAACCTTTCGTTTAACATATCCCGTGTATGAATCTCTTCAATCCCTTGAGTCTCTGCAGTTGCTCTATGGCAATCCTCTATCGCTTTTATCATGGAGAGTGTTTTGAAGAACTCTTCCAACTGATCCCATCTTCTCCATTCCTCTACAAGACAAATCGTGCTAGCCTTGGAAGTCATCATTTCATAATGATAGACATACGCTCCAGAATTAAACGGTTTGGCTCTTCCTTCCTGTGCAAATCAATTAAAGCCTGGAACTCATTACCAGCGCACGTGTTTCCCTCTCACTACGAACTCGGGTCTTTTTAGCGGTGCGTGAAAAAGCATCTCACTAGGCCACCATAGCGTGGGACGCCATACTGCACCTTCAACCAGGCAGAATGGAGTCATTTTGGCCGGTTTCTAGATAAAAAAAAATATCCGTTTTTATTACGGATTATCTGTTTACTTAGTATATATTTCGGAGATACATGACGAGTTTCGGAGTTTTGAGGGTTCTGTATCAAAAAGTGAAGTGACCTACCACTTCAGCTGCATTATATAATTAATTAAAGCATCACTTTTAATCGAACAATATCAATCGGTAAGTAATTAATCATTTTAGATTTTAAGTTTTACTTTTTATAATATATAGAAATATAAACATTATGTAATATAATATCATTTATATTTACACTTGTTACAAATATTTGAGGGACCAGTATAACTTACGAAAAAGTTATCTAGTATATAGTTTGCTTAAATAAGTTATATAACGACAATTTGAGTTTTTGAGAAAAAATAGACTAACTACAAATAAAACTAGAAAAGTGCCAAATTTTTAATCGTATTATACACTTTCTCCCACTCCATACCAGTAACTACATCATCATCTGCCCATGAGTTGTGTTAGTCACCATTACTTATAAGATTCTGGTAGCCTATTATAGATGTGAATATCGAACTGTGGAAATCTTGTACAAACAATCAAAGTATGAAACAATATGTCAGTCCATTGTTGGAAATAAATCTCTTCCAGTTCTTAACGTGTACTATACACCACCCTCCACGTTACAGTCTGTTCCAGTTATCTTCTTTTGTTCCTTGACTTCTCGAGTTTCAGGACTTCTACCTAAATCCTGCACCTCCTGACGCCACAGATATAAAACTGCAAGGCAACTGCAACTTCCTATTTCCAGGTCCAATGACAAACTTGGGACTGCTTCTGTGCTCCTAATCATTATTGAAAGCGACAGTGCAATACTACAGTGCGTCGCAGGTATTCTGGTGAGGGTACTAAACTACTAAAAAGGGGAACTTTCTTAGTTCTGACACTTTAATATCTATAGTTTAGTAAAATAAATTCATTTTAACACCAAATCGAATTAAAAATAACAAAGTGTTAAACAGTCTAATCATTATTATCAAGTTCAACCTGATTAACTAAATCATATGAGTCGAAACTCTTTGAGACTTTCCACTTGCTTATTTTATTATCAAATCAGATCCATATTACCTAATTACAGCACAACTGTTACTGTGCACAGTTTTGAATTCAACATGAATTTATTTTGATTAAATAAAATTATTATGATTAAAAAACCTAAAATTCTGATTCAAAGATTTTAAAATGTGATTTCATTGATAAAGTAATGTTTACAAGTCGTCATTCCTGACCTCAGTAAACAATCTCAACATAATAAGTACATGTGTTTTGTTATCTTGCATAGCTATTGAGTACGTAAGGGTAATGTACCCAGTCTTATATGAGATGGAGAGTTTTGAGGGTAGGTGTCAAAAAGTACACACAGAAAATTATTTGCTCTTAATTGTATTTAATTTAAAATATCTACATTTCCTAAAAACTATTACAAGTTCTTGTTTTATACACCATAATATTGGACTGTACCTGTATGTAGGCGTTTATGTGTGGATCTTAGCCAATTTGTAGCCACCACCTACCAGCACTACACTACACAACAATATGTTACAGTTGGTGAACATTGAAGCCGCTCAAAAATCTCTGGAAGAATCCTTCACCAGAAGAATGACGGAACTGGAGTCACAGCTTCAATGCACAAGTACCTCAAAGGACACGGTTGCAAAAGTTACTGAGGAGTTCCGAACCTTTCGGGAACTAATATACAGCATGTTAGGACTGTTACGGAAGCAGATTAAAGAATGCACTCAAGTTGTTGATGCCATAGAGACAAGGCATTGTCGTAAAGCACTTTTACTCATGGGGGTTGCGGAGTCTGACGGTGAAGACTGTGGCAGAGTGGCACTTGACATAGTCAACAACAAGCTGCAACTGAAAACGTGCACTGCGGAGTCCTTCACTGTCTGTCACAGGCTAGGGACACCGGATACAGATCATCACCAGCCCATCTTGGTGAGATTTCGTAGCTTGCAACTCCGGTCGGCGGCCTGGCGGGCTATATCTGCACTTAAAGGTACCACCGTTTCTGTTCGTGAATTTCTCACCAAAACAAGACAGACAGTATTTGCCAAGGCCCGGAATCACTTCGGCACCCGTGCATGTTGGACTAATGACGGCACAATTGTTGTTATGGTCGCTGCCGGCATCCGCTGTAAGATCACTACCGTTGAGGAGCTGTCGGACCTGATTTCAAAGCACCCAAAAGCTCTTCATGCAGTGGGGCCCCATGGCAGAAATGGCAAAGAGAATAAGTCGTCTGGCCCGCACAAGAAAAGTCCGGTCAAAATATAATACATCGGACGTATTCACATTAACGTGCGTTTTCCTGAACGAAACTCGTCGGCTAACTGGCAGGTAAACAATATAGTCTTATTTTACTTGTGTCTACTTGGCCTTGTCTAATTGTTTATTTAACATCAACAACATATTTAACGTATCATATTTGACATTCGCAAAGTGACATATGCATGACGGGTTGCGTTCGGAAATGCGTTGGTAGACAACGTAACGTTTAATGTTACTGTTTACACTATCACTATTTGATACGTTTTATTGCACTTGTATTTTTATTTTTCTTTTTAGTTGTTATTATCAAATTTTGTGTGGTGTTGGCTGGTGGGTGGCGCAGAGGAGTAATTTCGTGCCAACATAGTAAGGTATTGCATATTTTGAGATATCGTATAAATAATTTAATTTTTTTTTTTACATTTATATTTATTTACTATTTTGTAGTATATTTTTATTGCTTATATTTAATACATATGATAACTGATGATTATGGTTCTGACAACACTGCTCACGAGTCTACTTTATCCTCTGTAGATGACAGTTCTGCCTTTATAGCTGAGACATTAGGTGAACGCTTACAATTTACATTCAACTGTCAGTCAGAGCACCTGCTTAATGTGTGTCACCTTAATGCACAGAGCATACCCAGTCATTATAGTGATTTGACTGAGGCTTTTAGTAACACCAACGTTCATGCCATCCTGATATCGGAGAGTTGGCTCAAATCTAATCTTCTTTCTGCTTTCTATCCTCTCACTGGCTATATCCTTGTTCGAAATGATCGAGTCACCAGGAGGGGAGGTGGAGTTGCCATTTACATACACAGTTCTTTTACTTTTAAAATTCTGGCTTCTTCTCCCTCTTCTTCTTCGGCTGCCGTAGAATATTTATTTCTTGAGGTCCTTGTGAGAGCAATTAAGGTGGTCCTGGGGGCAGTGTATTCTCCTCCCTCGATAGATTACTTCTCCAGTCTGGAAACAGTGCTGGAATCCTTGGGGTCTGTATACACTCATCACATCATCATGGGAGATTTCAATACAGACCTAACCCGCCCTACCTCACGTGCCTGTAAACTCCTTCAGATTGTTGAGTCGACCGGTATGCATGTTTTACCTCTACAGCCAACTCATCATAACAGCTTGGGGGTGGACACTTGGTTAGATTTAATACTGGTGTCGGCCCTTATGCTTGTCCGTAACCATGGTCAACTTGAAGCACCGGCATTCTCCAATCACGATCTAATCTTCCTCTCCTATGCCCTTAAACCACCTAAACCCCAACCAAGAGCTTTGCGCATGCGTTGTTTTGCTCGTATGGATGTGGACAAGCTACTTAGGGATGCTGCCTGTCTGAATTGGGATGCAGTAACGTCAGTTACAAGCATAGATCAGAAGCTTCATAACTTTAATCGCATACTTCTCGCTCTATATGATAACCATGCACCCATTAAAAGTAATAACAATAATAATAAATTGCCAATATGCTTACGAGAGCTAGAAAAAAAGCACAATTAACATCTTCGGACTCGTAGCTCCGCTCCGCCTTGCCATCCCCGGCAGCAATAATGGAAGTTCCGGCTGCTGCAGAGGCGTCGAGCTCTAGTTCTAGCGACGAGTTTTTCTCTCCGCCGACGTCGCCAACACCTGTACGTCGACAAGAGAGTACCCGGCCACCGACCAGCTTGGGATCACGAGGACCACTGACCTCAAACAGGGTCCCCGCTACCGGTGGTGATGTGCGCCGCATGAAGTGGACAAAATCTATAAATGAGAATGTCATGCGGGTATATTTTCGGGCTACAGAGTTGGGAACAAACCTTACTGCGTACCGTGTTAGACTAGTCTCTCTGTTTCAGGAGCTTGAACCAGCCGTTAACGTATCAGCACAAAGATTGTCGGATCAAGTACGAGCTATACAGCGCTGTCACCTGCTGGATGATGCAGTACTTGAGAGGATACGCTCTGACATACGGAGAAACCTTACTGTCCCTTCTTCGTCACGCACTATGGTAGCCAACAGCACACCTCTGTTGGCATTATCAAATGAAGATGTTGATGAACTAGTGGAGAGTGAAGTTATTTCCGTAAGTACCCAATGTAACGATAAGATAAGGAGTACTTTGGAGGATGCGATTCAAAAATACCGATTCGTAAATAATAATAGTAGACCACGGTTATGCCGTTTGCCCATTCATAAACGTAATTTAGCGCTTGTGGGTGCCCTGGATTCGTTACTATCAGACTACTTTGATAATAGCGAAGATCTTAGTGATACACATTCCATTCTGTACTGTGCAGCTGTTGCAGTTTGTAGAGTAGCTGGTGTTAAATTTATTGAACGCGTAAGTGCTACTCGCAACAAAAATGTTGTACCAGCTTGGCAGTGTAGGATCGAACGTCGTATTGCTGAGACTAGGACACTCATCGCTAAATTAACTTGTTTTCAAAGTGGTAATACACGGCCGAGAGTCATGCGCTTTGTGAAACAGGCATTCTTGGGGACTACCATTAGTCCTCAACAATACATGTCCTGTGTCACAGAGCGCATAGACTTTCTAAAGCAGAAAGTTTATGCATGGGCGAACAGGATAAGACGTTATAGAAAACGAGTTGACCGGTATAATCAGAATCGAATGTTCCAAAGGAATGAGAAATGCGTTTACCGGAAGTGGGAGGAACCGAATCCATGTGTGAGTGATGGGCATTTTCCAGATGAAAATACCACTAATTTATTTTGGCGTAACATCTGGTCAGTGCCTGTCACTCATACAGAGGGTGATTGGTTGGAGGATGTCAAACGTTCGTGTGAGTCTATAACA
This sequence comes from Hypercompe scribonia, assembly GCA_949316085.1. Taxonomy (NCBI): domain Eukaryota; kingdom Metazoa; phylum Arthropoda; class Insecta; order Lepidoptera; family Erebidae; genus Hypercompe; species Hypercompe scribonia. The sequence continues at coordinate 330,273 of OX438976.1, read as the reverse complement.
GCTATGGAACCCATTGTTATTAATAAAGATGATGTAAGTTGTGCAGTCCGTTCATTACCGAATTGGAAATCACCTGGTCCAGACGGACTGCACAACTTTTGGCTTAAGTGGTTCCGAAGCTCACATGCGTGTTTGGCATCACAATTCCAAGCAGCTTTGGATTCTGGTTCATTACCACAATTTTTAACCACTGGTGTAACCCATTTACTCTACAAATCTGGTGGTGCCATGGATCCCAAAAATTTTAGACCTATTACTTGTTTACCAACTACATATAAACTTCTAACATCTATTTTGAGACTCAAAATTACTACACATATAATTAATAATTCGGTACTCTCTATTTCTCAAAATGGATGTAGAAGTGGTGACATGTTGGATAGATTATAAGAAGGCTTATGACTCAGTTCCACATACATGGCTTTTGAAAGTGCTAGAGTTGTACAAAATTGATGCAACTCTGTGCACTTTCTTAAAGTCAATGGAGAACAACACTTCGCTATCCAGGATGTCGGCAGACTGCGATAAACGACATACTTATAAAGATCGAGCGAGGTATATTTCAAGGTGACAGTCTGAGTCCCTTGTGGTTTTGTCTAGCTTTGAACCCTCTCAGCACTCTGTTAGAGAGTTCAGGGTTAGGCTATCGGTTGCAGAAAGATGATCAAGTTATATCTCACCTTCTTTATATGGATGATTTGAAATTACTGGCCTCCACAAAATTACAATTGACGGCGTTATTAAGGGTCACTGAAAACTTTAGTAATTCTATCAAAATGGAATTTGGTGTAGACAAGTGTGCAGTCATGTATGTAAAGAAAGGCGTGATTGTAGAATCTGAAGGAATAGAACTTTCAAATTCAACAAAACTCAGATCTCAGTCTGCTACCGAAATCTACAAGTATCTAGGTTTTTCACAGTCTTTGGGAATACCAGAACTTGGTGTGAAACAAATGTTACAGGAACGCTTCTTTGGCCGCCTAAAAAAAGTACTTAAAAGTCTTTTATCAGGCGGTAATAAGGTGCGAGCCTGTAACAGTTGGGTCATGCCGGTTCTGATGTATTCCTTTGGTGTACTTAGATGGACTCAGACCGAATTAGATGCCCTTGACAGGAGAGTCCGTACATTGCTGACTGCATTCCGCATGCACCACCCACGTTCATCGGTTATGAGATTGTATATTCCGCGAAAGTTTGGAGGTCGTGGTCTATTAAATATCAAGACTCTACACAATCGCGAGATATACAATCTCAGAGAATATTTTCTACAGACTAATGTGGGAGTGCATCGCAATGTAGTTGCAGTAGATACTGGTTTTACCCCGCTCGCTCTGGCTAAAGAGAATTGGCGCAAACCTGTAGTACTTAGTACTACTGATCGCAAGGAAGTATGGAAGGGTAAAGAACTTCATGGTCGATTTTATCGGGCCCTACACGGGTCTGATATAGACTTTAAAGCGTCGACGTCTTGGTTACGGTTTGGTGACCTCTTCGGAGAAACTGAAGGTTTTGTTTGTGCAATTATGGACGAAGTTATCATGATGAATAACTACCGGAAATATATCCTGAAAGATAGTACGGCTGACATCTGTCGGGCGTGCCACCGTCCTGGAGAATCTATTAGGCATATTATTTCCGGTTGTTCTCGTCTTGCTAACGGTGAGTATTTGCACAGGCACAACCAAGTAGCCAGGATCGTACACCAACAACTTGCCCTTAAATACCAACTTATCAATTTCGAAGTACCTTACTACAGGTATGTGCCCGACCCAGTTCTCGAGAACGGTCGTGCTACGTTATATTGGGATCGATCTATTATCACAGATAGGACTATTGTTGCCAATAAGCCTGATATTGTGGTAGTAGATCGATTAGAGCGCCGCGCAATGATTGTCGATATCGCCGTTCCTCATGACGAGAATCTCGTGAAAGTTGAAAAAGAAAAACAATTGAAGTATTTGGATCTGTCTCACGAGATTGCCGACATGTGGAATGTGGATTCGGTGATTATTGTTCCGATAATCATATCTGCTCATGGATTGATAGCGAAGAGCCTCGACCAACACCTTAAGAGGCTCACGTTAGAAGGTTGGATCAAGGGTCTGATGCAGAAGGCAGTCCTCCTTGACACGGCCCGTATTGTGAGGAGGTTCCTGTCTTTGAAGCCCTAACCACCGGTGTCTTGGTCCCTGTACCCGATGTCGGTGGTCTACTACTATTTTTTATATTTTTAAATGTGTATTTTTTGTTTTTTATATATATTTAAAAATGTAACAAATATGTTTATATCACGAAATAAAGAGAATAATAATAATAATAATAATAAGCCCCCTAAAATCCCACCTTACGTCCGTGCTGAAGATCTAGCCACGTGGGGGCGGACATACATACTAATGAAACTTATGTAGCTAACAAGGCAAGGGTAACCCTGTTAAATGGAGATATGAATAAAAGAGTATATAATTTGAGGTCTCTGCCCGGGGGTCGCCGGGGCGCATCTGGGGCCGATGCTGGATGCTACAGTATGCGAACCATCGGCGGTACGGAGTTGAACAGGCGGGCTCCTACCGACAAACATGCTACAGCCGAAGCCATCACACATCACAATACATCACCAATACATTCCTTACCCACAAGTAGCCTTTTCCCATCACCCGCCTCATCCCCGCACTCATTTGAAACCCACATAAATACTAGTCGTACATCATCAACAACATCGCCAACAGTAGATGTTGTCCAGGAGGCAAATGCTGATATTACTGGACCCACTACTGCGAAATCACGCGCAAGAAGAAAATGGACTACTGAAATGAATATGTTCATATGGCGCACCTATCTCATTACCAGCCGATTAGAAACTCAAACTCGAGGATACTTAGATCCATTGCACAAGGCTTTTACAGAAAAATACCCAACAATGAATGCGTCCAAACAGAGTGTAGGAGACCAGCATAGGGCCATATTCAATAACAAACTACTCCCTATAAGCACACTTAATGCAATTAGAATAGAGGTAAACAGTTATCTTACACAAAATGTAGAACCAATACACACACTTACACAGGCGTCATCTAGAATGAGATGGTCTAATGACATAAATGAAACAATACTTCGCATCTACTACGAAATAACAGAACTTGAGACTAACATGACAGCGCATCGAAAAAAGATGCATGATAAATTCATTCAAACCTACCCACATCTATCACACCTTTCAGAACAGCGTATATCAGATCAAAGAAGAGTCATAATAAATAATAGAATGGTATCTGAAGATAGAATTAGACAAATTAAAAACGATGTTGAAGCACACTTACAATCATCTCATACAACCGTTCAATTAAACACAACCTTTTCACAAACTGACTTATCACAACATATATTATACTCAACACAAATAGATACAGGTGATAAAGTAGATTTATCTCGCTCTCAGACTACTACACACTTAAGCGCAGAACAACCATGCCATCTTTCTAGCAACTCTCAAATCATAGATCAAGACAAGATTAATCAACAATTTCATTCAGCACTCGACACACTTAAGAATACCAACCCTACCTCTAGACCATATCTACCCCGACAAAAACCATCAAAGAGATTAGCTCTAATAGTAGACCATCTTAATAACAATGTTTTACCAAATTTTTTAAATAAAGAACAAGATTTCGCAACTTTTCAGACAATTATATACTCAGCGGCATATACAGCAACAGTGTGTAACGGAATAAAAATAAACACTAATAGAACAAATTCAAAAGACTTTAAGCTAGCTTGGCAGAGAAGATTACAAACCAAAATAGAGAAATTTCGAACTGAAATAGGTCGACTACCACAATATATTCATGGGAACAGAAGTAACAGAATTGTAAACGCTGTAGAAGTAATGAAACAACTTGTCAAATTTCTGATATGGAATTCGAACATATTACAATAGACACTTTTCTACGCGTCATCAAACACTCTCACAATTGGGAATCACCAGGGAGCGATAACATACACAACTACTGGTATAAAAAATTCACTTGCATACACCCATATTTACACTACCATATTAATACATTCATTCAATCACCACATTTAATGCCGGACTATATAACACACGGAGTAACTTACATGCTACCAAAAGAACCCAATACAGAAGACCCTTCAAAGTTTCGCCCCATAACCTGTTTACAAACTGTTTATAAAATTCTGACTGCTTGTATCAGTCAAACAATTTATACTCATTTGTCAGAGAATAATATCATGTCTGAGCAACAGAAAGGCTGTAGGAAAAATAGCCAAGGATGTAAGGAGCAACTCACAATAGACGCAATAACCATTAACGAAGCACACCGTAAAAAGCTAAATATACACACTATGTTCGTAGATTACCGCAAGGCTTTTGACTCTGTCCCTCATAGTTGGCTTCTAGATGTACTCCGATTATATAAAATTAATCCAATTATCATAACATTCTTACAATCTTCTATGCAGAGTTGGCAAACAGTACTGAAATTAAAAAATCTGCCCAATAATATAACTACTGAACCAATACGTATTATGCGAGGTATATACCAAGGAGATGCACTTAGCCCACTTTGGTTTTGCCTCGCACTTAATCCTCTCTCTAGTCTTCTTAATAATAGCAATGCTGGATACAATTTAATATCTACTGACACCCAGGTTTCACTAACACATCTATTTTATATGGATGATATAAAATTCTTTGCCACCAACAAAGACGATATTTTCCTTCTAGCCGATATTACTCAACAGTTTTCCAAAGATATATGTATGGAATTTGGAGTCGACAAGTGCAAAATTTTGTCAATAAATAAAGGTATAATTGAAAATAATATATATGTTTTAGAATCTGGTGAGGATATTGAACCAATGGATAGTTATAGCGTATATAAATATTTAGGTTTTAAGCAGTCTAGAAGAATTCTCCAAAAAGAAACCAAAGAAGATCTAGTAAGCAAATTTAGATACAGGCTGAACCTTATTTTGAAAACTCACCTTAACTCAAAAAATATTATTAAAGCGATCAACACGTTTGCTATTCCTATATTGACTTACTCATTTGGTATTATTAACTGGTCACAAACAGATCTCAAGAACTTGCAACGAACAATTAACACACATATGACTAAATACCGGAAACATCATCCAAAATCGTCAATAGAAAGACTTACTTTGCCACGAAATGAGGGAGGTAGAGGTTTAATAGATATTCAAAATTTACACAATAAACAAATTACAACGCTTAGAAACTACTTTCATACCAAATCACTGACATCTCTTCTCCATAAAAAAATCGCAGACATTGATAAAAAACTCACACCTTTAAATTTACAAGATCGGCATACCCAACGTAACGAAGTTTTAACTACTATAAATCAGAAAATAACAAACTGGGCTGGTAAGTCCCTCCATGGAAGGCACTGAACCGACCTTAGCCAAAATTACGTCGACAAAGAAAAGTCGAACGAATGGCTTAAGAAAGGGGAACTGTTTCCGGAAACGGAAGGATTTATGCTTGCTATTCAAGACCAGGTAATAATAACCAGAAATTATAGAAAAATTATCATTAGAGACCCAAATCAGACAACAGACCTATGCAGACATTGCACTTCTGCTCCAGAGACCATTCAACATATAACCGGTGCCTGTAAATCCTTAGCACAAACCGATTACAAACATAGACATGACCAAGTGGCTGCAATAGTTCATCAACATTTAGCACACAATTATAATTTCATCAGTCAAAAGACTCCATACTATAAGTATAAACCTGACACAATACTAGAAAACAGAGCTTGTAAAATATATTGGGATAGAACAATTATAACAGATAAAACCATTCATTACAACCGTCCAGATATAACCGTTCACGATAAAATCAGTAACATTGTTTACATTATAGATATGGCGATCCCGAACACACATAATCTTCAGTCAACAATTTCAGATAAACTTTCAAAATACCAAGACCTCGCAATAGAACTAAAAACACAATGGAAAGCTCACATAGTACACATAGTTCCAATAGTTCTATCATCAACAGGCATAGTACCTAAAACTCTCATTCAAAATCTTGAATTACTTCACATGCCTTCACACTCCTTTCATCTGCTCCAAAAAGCCACCATACTCAATACCTGCCGAATTACTCGCAAATTTCTAACATCTTCATCTATATCATCTATCTACTCTATCTAACGTATCATGCTTGGCTTAGGCCCGCATGACTCGTATATTACCCCTCTAAACAGGGAGACAAATCAAAATTTAAATAATAATAATAATAATAAAGGGTTCTCGAGAACGGTCGTGCTACGTTATATTGGGATCGATCTATTATCACAGATAGGACTATTGTTGCCAATAAGCCTGATATTGTGGTGATAGATCGATTGTCGATATCGCCGTTCCTCATGACGAGAATCTCGTGAAAGTTGAAAAAGAAAAACAATTAAAGTATTTGGATCTGTCTCACGAGATTGCCGACATGTGGAATGTGGATTCGGTGATCATTGTTCCGATAATCATATCTGTTCACGGATTGATAGCCAAGAGCCTCGACCAACACCTTAAGAGGCTCACGTTAGAAGGTTGGATCAAGGGTCTGATGCAGAAGGCAGTCCTCCTTGACACGGCCCGTATTGTGAGGAGGTTCCTGTCTCTGGAGCCCTAACCACCGGTATCTTGGTCCCTGTACCCGATGTCGGTGGTCTACTATTTTTTATATTTTTAAATATGTATTTTTTATTTTTTATATATTTAAAAATGTAATCAATATGTGTATTTATACGTAATAAAGAGAATAATAATAATATCTCTTTATTGTACACCAGATTAAATTTATAAGAGACTTAAAGCTAAAGAAGTACAAGTGGCGGCCTTATCGCCTATTGGCAATCTCTTACAGGCAACCATGGGATGGAAAGAGAGCATGAGATGGATAGTATAAGGTAGTGCCTGGTGTATTAGAAGTATACAGAAAAAGGAAATGGTAGTAGTACATATAACTTATATTAAGTGACAGTAACACGTAGTGTGAATTTATAAATAAATATATACAGGAAAAACAGCTGAAACTTATAGACATTACATACATACTTAAGGGGTACATCTTTACCTGATCGAGTGCAGCAAAGTTAACACTATGTGACATCAATATCAGCCAGATAGTGCTCCCTTATCAATCTCTTAAAGGCTGTCAGAGTTTGCTCACGTCTAATCTCAACCGGTAGAGCGTTCCACAGTCGAACCGCCTGGACAGTAAAGGAGTGGTCAAGAAATTTAGTTGTGTGCCCTGGCATTTTTAATTTTAAGTTCTCTGACGATCTCAACACTCTGGGATGTGTGTCACGTAAGAAGTTAAACCGTGATTTAAGGTAATGTGGAGTAAGAGGATTGAACAGAATGTTATATAAAAGAGATAGAATATGTGTGTTCCGGCGAAGGCGGATAGGTAACCACTTAAGCTGTTTACGATAGTCGGATACATGATCATATTTACGTAATCCAAATATGAATCGTATACAAAGGTTTTGGAGTCTCTCAAGCTTATTCAGTTGGTTTTCTGTAAGATCAAGATAAGTGGCATCAGCATAATCAAGGATAGGAAAAAGGAGGGATTGTGTAAGAGCAATCTTAGTAGATGTAGGTAGGAAATTTCGTAGTCTGCGTAAAGATCCTGCAGCGGCAAACATTTTACGACTCAGCTCCTGCAGCTGAGGGCCCCAGGATAAGGTGCTATCAATATAGATCCCCAAGTTTTTCACCTTGCCACTGTACGGAATAGACGTGCTGTTGCACACGACTGGTGGTAATTGTGTCCAATCAATTTTGGAGGTCATTCGCGAGCTTCCAACGATGATGACCTGAGTCTTCAATGGGTTGATCTTCAGGCCGTAGGTGTTGCTCCACTTACATATTTTATCCAAATCAGCATTAGTGGTGTTGACAGCATCAGTCAGATTAGCTGGTGATGCCCTGGTGTAAATTTGAAGATCATCCGCATACAAGTGGTAGGAAGAAGACAGATCATTAGTGATGGTGTTAATAAAAACAGAGAAAAGTAGGGGAGAAAGCACGCCGCCCTGCGGTACGCCGGCTGCAGTGTTACACCAAGAAGAAACAGTGTTTTCAATACAAATGCGCTGCCGACGACCAAACAGGTAGTTGCGAAACCAGTCAATCGCAGTTGGAGATATGTTGAGAGAGCGCAGTATACACAGCAGAACGTCAAAGTCAACGGTGTTGAATGCATTACTAAAGTCCAAAAGTGTTAGAACTGTGAGATAACCATTCTCCATGGCAAATCTAATCTCCTCCGTAACATGGACAAGGGTAGTAGTGGTGCTGTGACCGGTTCGAAAACCAGATTGGAGAGGATTTAGTAGTAGGTTTCTGGATAGGAAATGTGAGAATTGAGTATGGATAAGACGTTCAAGGACCTTGGAGAGAAACGGAAGAATTGAAATCGGGCGGTAGTCGGTAAAGGATCCAGGGTTTTTCTTTTTGGCGATGGGTATTATTTCGGCGTCCTCCAAGCTGTTGGAAATGCACTGTGGGAGATTGAATAATTTAGGATATGACAGATGACAGGAAGAATTTCATCAAGGATTGGGAGGACCATATTACGGCTCAGACGATCAGAACCCACTGCATTCGAAGTGATGGACACTACGCTCCTCTTAACATCACAATCAGAGAATTGACTAAAGAAAAATGGAGAACAGTCAGGAGTTGGGGCGGCAGTAATAAGTTTCATTGTAGCATCTTTTGTCATTTTATCAAAATTTGACGAAGCAGAGAAATGTTGATTAAGAGAATTTAAGTTGATATTTTTGGAAAGCGAATCATGACTAGGTTTGCCTACTCCCAGTGACTTTAAGAATTTCCAGACTTTAGCCGGATCTCCGTTTTCAACGGAACTGTGAATGTATCGGCGCTGTGCAGTCCTACACACCTTGCTGCAATGATTTCTGACGGCCACGTACCTATCACGGTTACTATCGTTAGGATTCCTTTTATATTTAGACCTAGCTAACACTTTTTTCCTGATTAGGGCTTTAATGTCTCCAGTTAACCACGGTGACGGAAGACGTTTGACCCTTATTTCTTTGATTGGCGCGTGTTTATCGTACAGAGTCGTTAAATTAGTGACAAATAGTTCAACCTTATCGTCAATGCAGTCAGCACTAAAGAGAGGAGTCCAGTCGATGTTGTTGGCATCCCTTAACAAGAGACCTATATCCATGCCCTTGAAGTTTCGCTGCAGGATTGTTTTCGCTTTAGGTTTAGGAGGTCGGAGGTGATAGGATAAGTAAAGCAAGTCGTGATACGAAAACTCGACAGCGGAGCACTGACCGTGCTTAGCCGCAAGATTAGGGGAGGAAACAATGATTAGGTCTAACAAAGACGGAGCAGAGTGTGGAAAATAATGCGTTGCATTGGAAGGAAGAATGGTAAGATTGCCAGATTGAATTACGGATTGAAAATTTGACGACCGAGAGTCGTTTTTAAGGAGGCAAGTATTGAAGTCACCCATGATTATGGTATGACTGTACGAAGCAGTAAATTGATCTAGGAGCAGTTCAAACGATAAGAAAAAGTCAATACGTAAGGAAAGGCAATAGTAGACACCAAGAAGTATTTTGGAATGAAGGAGCTCAACTTCCAGAAACAGATGTTCGCCTGCATCAGCTGGGGGGGGGCTGCTGTGACAAACTAATGACAGAGTAGGGAATTTGAGACCGTAGATAGATAGCTACACCACCCCCGCCGCCTACAGCTCTATCGTTCCTGATGAGGTTGAAACCTGGTAACGAATATGCAGACGAGGGTAAGCAGGGCTTAAGCCACGATTCAGAGATAAGTATAGCGTGTAAGTTCGTACAGTCAAAACATGCCAGCATATCGTGGAAATGAGCCGGAACACTTTGAGCATTAATGTGTACCATGTTGAAGTTTTTGGGAACGTCAGAGAACTGAAATGAGAGAGTCTCAGCGATTGTTGGGTCATCCTGGGGACCAACACTACTACATGTAGATAAAAAGTCAGTGCCGTCATCACTGCAGTCAGGTAAAGACATTTGAAGCGATAAAGTCAGTCGATTAGAATAAACAAAAGCAAAGAAAGGAAAAAAGGAAAAGAAAAAGATTGTGCACTACGTATTCTAATATAATACTTAGATAAAAGATAAGTATAAATATAGAATAACTACAATACCAAACTATAATAAATGTATATGTTAAATAAAGAAATAACGAAATATACGCTAACTCCATCTGCCGGTTGCCAGTTTTAGACAAATCAGCATTAGTACATCAAAACAAATCTAAAAAAAAAAGAAACAAAACCATTAACAACAAAAAAACAAAATAATAATAACAATTAAACGCAAAAATAAAAAACATAAGGTAAGATAAATGACAGAGATCAGTATATCAAGAAGTGTAAACAATATGGCAGTATAATTAATTACTCGATTGATTATCTGCCCGTGTTATACAGTGCTATACCAGTATGTTCATAAAATGTTTATGTTTAATATTCACGAAATATCTGTACAAAGACCCAGATTCCGATATTATAAACATATAATGATATCAAGTCTAGAATATAAAAGTATCCAGTGGAACATACTCCGAACCGAATGCATTTTAATACATTCACACTATGAGCGAAACGGAACGTTCATCTTGACATTACAACAGCAAAGGACACCTTTGACATATTTCAAGATTGACATCGATATTGTCAAAGTACCGTGTTTTGATTTGGTTTTTTAATTCTAATCCATCGCGAACTGTTTAAAATAATAGTATATGTGAGGGTGTGGACTTTATGAATTGTGTCGGTACATAGCGCAAAAGTGACCTTCACATTACAATATAGTCATGAAATATATATAGCGATGTATATTTACTTTTTGACTGCAGCTCGCTTTGACTTTGTGGAGACTGTCTTTGCGACCACTACAGGTTTCCCACCGCTATTCCCTACGTCATGCAGCTCCATAAGCGACGACACACGATGATGCTTCGCGTCAGGGCCCAGTATGTAAACATAACCCTGCCTGGTCCAGCAGTTGTTTACACCGTATTTTTCTCTGGCAGCCATAAAGATATCATGACGTATCTTCGTGAGGAACTCTGAAACGGTGACACCGGAACCTTTCAGCTTGGTTTTGCTGAACCAAATGTTGTCGCGAGTTGAGACAGATTGCAGCTTAACCAAGATTGGTCTAGACCTCTGCAAACCCGTCTGACGACCCAACCTTTGGCATCGCTTGATGTCATGTACATCAAACTTCTCCTGCTCCAGCCGGTCTTTGATAAGGGAGGCAATCACCTTGGTAGTGTCCTCTTTCCTATCCTCAGCTACACCATGGAAGAGGAGGATTTTCCTACGCCCGTGCATCTCAAGCGCATCAATGTTCTTTGCGATTACCTCCACTTGCTAATGCAAGTTGGTCAAGGCCTGCATAGTTATCAGTTTAAATGCTGCAAACTCAGCTGTCAAACTGGGGATGCTGGTAGATACACTTGGCTCCTTCTGCAGTTTAGCCTCAAACTCAGCCATCCGCTTGTGAAAGTCAAGGTTCATGTGAGTGATGGATTCAGAGATTTTGTTCATCGTGGAAGTGGAATGATACAGTGGCACTAATAGTGTGAACTACACAAAGGAGAACACTAAATCCGGCAGGTAGAATATCTATATGTAGCTTTTCATTAAATTTAATCCAAATATAACTATGTTTACTATTTTTAAATTAAAATTAAAAGCGGAGATAAAAATACGCAACTTGTTTTCGCAACTACCTTCCAGATCCTAAAAGTATTAAAGTAAAGAGGCAACCTGCTCCATGGATGACGAAAGAGGTACTTTTGGCTATGCGACGAAGAGATAGAGCTTTTTTAAAATTCAGAAGGGACCGTACCGAGGCAAAGCGCACTTTGTACAAAATCGCGAGGAATCGCTGCAACCAGATAATACGCAACGCCAAACGCCGACACATTTTTGACAACATCTCCCATTTTTCTCCCGCCAATATTTGGAGGTTCCTTGGAACTCTGGGTATGGGTAAGCAGCGGTCGGGTGGTCTACAGGGGACGGTTGGTTTGGAGGATTTGAACCACCATTTTTCTCTATCTGCTCATTTGGATCCCCAAACAAAGTATCGCACTGTTGACTACCTGACAAGTTTAAATAGCCCTAACATAAATCCCTTCCGATTTTCTCCGGTTGCGTCGGGTGAGATCAAAAAGATCATATTCTCTATCAAATCCAACGCTGTTGGTTGTGATAAAATCAGCCGACGTATGATCGTAACAATTATTGACCACATTTTACCTATAATCACCCATATCATAAACTATTCATTATATTCTGGAATTTTCCCATCACTGTGGCGCAAAGCTTGTGTCATCCCTTTACCTAAAATGCCAAATCCCACATACCCCAACCATTTCAGACCAATATCCGTTCTCCCTTTCCTCTCAAAAGTCCTAGAATCCTGTGTGCACAGTTTTCTGAATTTGTCTACAAAAACAACCTATTGAGCCCGTTTCAATCGGGTTTCAGGCCTGGTCATAGCACTACTTCTGCTCTTCTTAAAGTGGTTGGCGATATCAAGGCAGGTATGCAAGACACTGAAATTACTGTTTTGGTACTAATTGACTTCTCTCTCTAATGCCTTCAACACAGTCAATCACAATATACTCCTGTCTATCCTTTCCTATCTTGCGGTCTCACCTGAAGCACTGGATTGGCTCTCATCATATCTTCGGGGACGCCAGCAATCTGTTCATGTCGATGGATCTTCCTCGAGCTGGTGTGATCTTGATTCTGGTGTTCCTCAAGGCGGTATTCTTTCTCCTATATTATTTCCTGTGTATATTAACCTCCTGTCCCTGGAACTTCTTTGTGCGTATCATCTGTATGCCGACGACCTACAGCTCTATTCACAGAGTAAAATGGAAGATATTTCGATAGCAATACAAATGATCAACCACGATCTGGAAACAATCAACAAGTGGTCTCAAAGATTTGGTTTATCTGTGAACCCCACAAAATGTCAAGCTATCGTAGTGGGAAGTCACCGGTCGATGAGCAGAGTAGACACTAAGACTCTCCCGGCTATTACTTTTAATGGGACTATCATACCTGTGAGTGGATCGGTGAAAGATTTAGGTTTACACCTCGATTGCACACTAACCTGGCGTGAACAAGTTGCAAAACAGTGCAGGAGGGTTACTGGAACACTTCGGGCTCTAAATCGTCTGAGAAATTTCCTGCCCGTAAAAACCAAGACTATGCTTGTGCAAACTCTTATTTTTCCCTTAATCGACTATGGTGATGTGTGCTGCTACGACCTGAATGCAGATCTTCTCGATAAATTAGACCGCCTTCTTAATAACTGCATTCGATTTGTTTATAATCTCCGTAAATATGACCATATATCCTCTTTCCGTTCGTAACTCAATTGGCTACCAATTCGTCTACGCCGAAAATTGCGCGCGCTTACTGTTCTATTCTCTATACTTAATAACCCATCTTCGCCAACATATTTAAACTCTTATTTCCAACTCTTATGTAGCAATCACGACAGAAAGCTTCGGTCCTCTAAGAATCTTCTCCTTCGTTGCCCCTCCCATACATCTGAGTTTATTGGCTCATCTTTCTTTGTGCAGTCCCTTCTTCTCTGGAATGAGCTTCCCCTCGAAGTCAGGATGGCTACCAACGCTTTTTCTTTTAAGAAAAAACTGAAGCAGTATTTACTGAAACAGCTGGCAGAATCAACCAATACATGATTATCATCTTATACTTGTTATGATATTTATTCGTGTATGTATGTATATAGACTTACATCAACTTAAGTATGTATATGTATGTATTTATGTATTTGTATTAATTTTAGTATATGAAAGTTTGTGTCTATTTCTTCTATTCAACACCTGAAACGCACCTACTTCCTATTTTCTCTGCATCACCCAAAGGTTGACTGGTAGAGAATGCCTTAGGCATTAAGTCCGCCTATGTACATAAAGTGCATGATGTATAAATAAATAAATAAATAAATATATCAACAACATTGCATTACTAAGCATTTCTTGCTTCTTATTTACTGACTGCATTTCCTGAGAGAACATTGTTCATAGGATGTTATAAATAACAAATATGAAATACAAACATTATTGAAGTCGTTTTACTATTGCGTTAGGTGGGTTACCTGTAATAACACTTCTTATATTGTATAAATATATAGTAAAAATCATGGTGCATAAAATCTACTTAATTTGGAAAATTGTACAGATCCTACTGAGAAACCGAGATTATCGTCGACTTGTAGTAACATAAATGACTTGTTCTCTCCTTACTCCATGCTTTATTTAAGTTAGGCAACATCGCGAGAACAATACCAGTTTGTTAAAAAATTTATGTGACCCAGACTGTTGAAGTTCTAGTACTTTCTTGAATTTTCAAAGAACTATGAAACCACTTATTCTCTGATTTTCGATCGTTAGTTGCCTGTTTCCAAATTCATATATAGATTTTTTGGTAAACAAGTTCTAATGTACGAGTATACTTGTAATGGTTCAGTTTGCAATATAATTTTGTTAACGCACAAATCAGTATTACATCATCATCATGATCAACAGCCTATTACAGTTCACTACAGGACATAAGCTTCTCCCATGAGACGCTTCTCTGATTTATCTTCAGTTTCTCCTGTCTTTATCCGGCTACCGCAAGCCATCTTACAAAAATTGTCACTCCACCTGCCTTATGGGCGTCCTACGTTTGCCGAGACGTGGTTTCTACTCTAGAGCTGGTGTATCCCAAGTGTTGTTGATTCTGCAGCTAATATGGCCAGTCTACTGCTCTTGTCTAATCCGGTAGAGTATGTTGACAACCTTAGTTATCTGCCAGATTACCTTCTTCCTGATGACCGATTCCCTTAGAGAAACGTTAAGCATAACTCTCTCCATGGTACGCTTTACGATTTTGAGTTTTTTTTTTATATGAAGAGCCTACCATAAAGACTCTACTCGCCTAATAGAAAGTATGAATAGAATCCAAGAGTTGTGGTCACCGTACTCATTACAAATGCAAACAATGCAGTGTGGTTACCCACACTATGGCGGCCTAGTGAAATGATTTTTCGCACCACGCTTGGGGACGTAAAAGACATGACAGTCATCGCAGTGTAAGGTTCACACAGTTATCACGATAACTGCTCCCCTTGGACTATCAATGGGCCTCTGGTCTCGCACTCACCAACGAGACACGACAGCACGGATGCTGGCGCTTCATGTTAATCTTCTGTGGGAGGGTAGTGCTACCCCGGTCGAGCCTAAAACAGCGTGGTTCTACTACCTAATGATTGTAGACCAGCTGTACCGTTAGTATCCACGTTTCGGTTCCATAAATTATAACGAGTAGGACGTACTGATTACAGAGTTACGACCTTAGGCACTGTGGGATTGATAACGAGAGATTACAACATCGGGAATAGATTAGTGTGTTAAACAAGAAACAAATAAAAGTCAAAGGGATCCCCAACTGATAATGTCTTTTACCGTTTCTAAGAGAAATACTCGTAATGGTGGTTTTGCATACCTGAGTTTTTAATACAATCATTGCAGAGACGTTCTAATTTTTGTTAGATTTCACTATATTCTAAGTCAAATGTTACTTAAAGTTGAACAAATCAATACACAACTATACGATTTATTAACTCTGGAAGTACGAGAAAAACTTGGAATTTCTTTGGTCAGGTCGTTTACCTTTAGCCCTCACTCCGAAAACTTCTTAAGGGCTAGAATATTGACAACTTGATGACTCTAAGTGAAAGGATATCGATCGAACAATTTTGCTTAAAGGCGTTTTATGTGCGCTAAGCTCGATAGACTACATTTAATATGCATTACATTCGATTATAAAAGGCTCGTGACTTGGAAAAATAAAAACATAATACTTAAATGAAACAACTTCTATCGGCAGTAGAACCACACTGATTTCAGTGTCAAAGGGTCAGTTTAACCAGGGCAGTACTATCCTCTTACAGAAAACCGAAGTGATAGTGTCCATGCCGTCGTTTTTCAGTGGTGGGAGCGATACCAGAGACCCATTAATGCAGGGATGACAGTTATTGTAGTAAGTGTGTGAGCCTTACTCTGCCACGATGACTGTCATAGCTTTGTTGGGTCATACCTGTCATACCGTTGTCTAAGTGGGGTGTGAAAAAGCATCTCTCAAGGCAACCATAATATGGGTCATCATACTGCATTGTCTGCATTTGCAATGAGGATGGTGACCACAACTCTTGGATTCTATTCATGCTTTTCATCAGCCAAAGTAGAGTCACTTTGACAGGTTCTTAATATATATATAAAAAAAGATAACCATTAGATACGCTTCCTGTAAGAATTGTGATGGCTATTCGCTTGGCTATCATTACGCGTAAAAGCATCTCACTAGGCCACCACAGTATCGGTCACCACACTGCATTGTTTGCAATCAAAATGAGTATGGTGATCTGAACTCACAAATTCTGTACGTTATGGATGTTGACGTCTGAATCTCCGATACTAGTAGTATTCTTCTAAGATTTATGATAATTAATTTACTATATAAACCATCTAACACTGTCATGCTGTACCAATAATTATTAGAAGTACGAAAATTTTACACATTTACAAGAAATTATCAAAGAACAACACCATCTTATTTTATTATTTGCCTAAATTATTTTGCCTATATTCTCTCTATGTCTCCCAAGAAAATTAGTCTTTTTTTTTCCAACGCATATCCTCCAATTACGTTTGAAAATATCAAAACATTTAGTAATCAAATTTTATGTACCTAGAACAAAAGCAACTTGTGCTGACTTGCATGGAACCATCTCAATACTTACACGTTTTGACGCATCGGAGTGAATGGAATCGGTTGTTAATAAATTGAGTATTGCTTTTAAAGGCCATCTTTGCTTTGATACGTCGAGGCACAAAAACGTCTAACTTATTATTATAAATCACAAACTGGGATCTTATTAGTTCACCTTACGATTTCGAAATAATAGATAAGATTAACAATACAATTTCGTCACCCTAACCGAAAGTATGTAGTCGATCCTACTAAAACCTTAACAAAAAAATTTGTTACTACTCCAAAGTTCTGGCAGCTCTAAATATGTGTCAGTTCAGTAAAAATAAAGAGGCTACTATTAAAGTACTAATTGTCCACATGAAGAATTTCCCATTAGTAAGTTCTTTATTCTAAGAATGCGTACCGAAAAACGTCATTTTCTAAAATACTTACACCGAGAAAGGAAATATAAAAATAGTTTATGTTTTAATTCTTCAAGGAAAACACAAACATTGACATTGCGCTATAAAGAACCCTCTAAAGAAGACCCTTATAGGTTTAAAAGTCATCAAAAACTTTGTTTTACTCAAAAAGGTTGTATATATCGTCGCTGAAAAATTAAGATCTACTATGCGTGAAAAGTAAGAGTAACTTTTGAATAATACCTGTTTTGTGGATGTAAGTTTCATTTTTTATTCATAAGAATTAATTGATTAAAGTTTATATTACACTAGGTTTATACTAGGTTTTCCAGGATAGTCCCCCGGTACCTCCGTAACAATCGGACCGGCAATTCTGGTCCGACGAATATGGG
Source organism: Hypercompe scribonia (assembly GCA_949316085.1). NCBI lineage: Eukaryota > Metazoa > Arthropoda > Insecta > Lepidoptera > Erebidae > Hypercompe > Hypercompe scribonia. The sequence goes on along the minus strand of OX438976.1, from coordinate 312,586 downwards.
GTGACTGAGGTGGAGTTGGAATGAGTCATGCGGTAGCTGGCTTCCCACAACACCACGGCTGGAAATGATGGTGTTCCAGGTCGAGCGTTGGTGATAGCTCTGTTGGTACTGGGGGACAAACTGAGGCGAATCTTTACAGATTCCCCCTCGGCTGGAAACAAGTGAGACTGGTACTCTTGAAAAAGGAAGGAAGGGCTACAGATTCTCTCTCCTATTCCTCTGCGTTCCGACCGATATGGCTGCTGAACGAGTCGGGGAAACTCTTTCTTTGAGAGGGATATCTGACCGGAACAGCGGGCGGCATCTATCGCGAGTGGGCCCTGATCTATCGGCCTGTCAGTTTGGATTCCGACGGGGACGTTCGACAGTAGATACTGTCAGGTGTGTTCGATCCCTGTCGGAGTTGACAATCCAATCAGGGAGGCGTTGGAGGTAAACCTTGATATGATCAACGCGTTCGGCACCCACCTCTAGTAGGTAATTAGAGCGACCCTTGAATATCACGCGGTGCCGTTCTACCTGCGGGTCGTCATAGAGGCTTATCTACGCGACAGGACAGTGACGTTTGTCGATCGGAACGGAGTGGAGAATCGGAAGGAAGTGTGTTGTGGAGTTCCCCGAGTTTCCCGACTGACGAAGTAGGTTGCCGCGGGATTTAGTATGTATGTACGGTTCTCCGGATTCCTACCCACACGCCTTTTGTCCCCTCGGAGGGTAAGGTGCGTAATCCCTGAGCAAAAAAAAAAAAGCTTATACTAGGTTTAATTACAATTTTCAGCTACTCTTAACATATACTTTTACTGTTAACAAATGTTGGATGCTACATAAATATTTAAGACTCTTTTCCTGTCTTATTTACTACTTTCGATTTGCCCATTAAAACTTTATCTATCACAAATTCTTCTGTAGAGACAAAGCCTTCGCTTGAACATATAAATATTAATCTACATTAGTCATGTAAAAACAAGTATTTGACAAGCAACAAAGTTAATTCTATTCTGCTCTGTAAGACTAACAGATCACGTTGTACGAATTTATCGAAAAATAACATTTCGTACAAAAATATCTAATTGGTTATGAATAATTTGGAAATACTATTGTGAATCTATAAAGGGGTTTGTTCAGCTTACGTAACACTCTTATTGTAATTTAATTAGTAGGTTCTTTCAATATCTTTAGTTTTTTACCGTTTGTGGATCGTGCTAGTGAGACTCGTTAGATGTTGTGAGAAAGGTGTATCAACATGTTGATTCCATTGTAAGTTGTTTTTTTTTGTTCTGAGCCTACCACAGTGACTCTACGTGAAGAAAAGCATGATGGAAACCAAAAGTGATGTTCGCAACACTCAGTATCAATGCAAGTAATTCAGCATGGTGGCCCAAACTATGGCGACTTAGTGAGATGCTTTTTCACGTCCCGCTTAAAAGACCCGGGGTCAAAGTGGGAGGGAAACACATTTGCACAGGAAAGAAGAGACAAACCGCTTAGTTCAGTATCGTATTGATATAAGAAACAAACCATCTGTATGTTTTAATGAAGTATTTACAATAATGATGTCATAACTGAGTTACTCTGATATTATATAATTTCTGCTGCAATCTCATCGTGAAACGTGGTTACAATTTTTTTATTGATGTTGTGGTTTAATTTAGAAATCAAGTTCAGTAATATAGTATTTAGAATCATAATCCATTACTATTGCCACTAAATAAAAATATCGTATCGGTATATAGTGACTATACGGTGATATTTCGATCACAGAGTTTTGTTATCAGCGAAATACACGAGTTAAAAACTTCCGTCGGTAAACATGGAAAGGGGCGAAGAAATTGTGTGTAAGTTTCCGAACGTCGCCTGACTTCCAAGTTTGATCCTTTAACTACCAAAGAGGTTAGGATAGATAAAAGAAAAAAATATTCGCGACGAGACGGCTATACACCGGGGTTGCCCCGTCAATAGTGTTGTATGGTGCACCGGTGTGGGCAGCGGCTCTGGCCGCGCAGAATGGGGCTCGCCTCTGGTGCCCTGAGAGGATATTGGCGGTTAGAGCCATACGCGGTTACCGCACTGTGTCGACGGAGGCAACGTGCGCCTTGGCTGGATCTACCTCGTGGGACTTGCAGGCGGCAATGCTCGCCGAAGTTTATCGGCGGACGGCTTACTGCCGGGCGGGTAGCAGCATACGGCCCTCGCCCGAAAAGACACGTGAGTGGTGCGAGATCACTCGTCAGGTCACAATGGCTCGTTGGTCGTCTCGGCTAGAGGCTCCACGTGCTAGTTTTGCCGCCGTAGAGGCTCTCCAGCCGGTCATCGCCGAGTGAGCAGGGCAATAACACGGGACCCTTTCTTTCCGACCTACGCAGGTCTTTTCCGGGCACGGTTGCTTAGGGAACTACCTACACTCGGTCACCAGGAGGTAATTGAGTATGTTGTACAAACACTTAAAAGCACTTATAGACTGAATTGTACTGAAGAGATTCGTAGATCGTAGGTTAGTAGTAACTGTTATGGGTAGAACTAAAAACAATTGGGTAGATGACTGTATCGTAAATAAATACCAATGTCCACTTCATTAAAACTAATATCGTGAAACATCTCGGTAAATACAATTAACATAGTTTTTGTTATTATTACGAATTTCAATCAAATAAACAGTGAAATATATTGTTGAATTGAGTAGTTTAAAACAGTGACGTCATAATTTTGTATTTAGTACATTTTTCATACAAAATTGTCGTTTTGACAGATGATAAAAAGTAACTAATTCGATTAACGTGTCATCTAGCCTATTGTATACAAGAATTGAAATTCAAAAATGTTTTTACTGTAGTTAAAAACTCAATACCGTACAATTAATAGTTAGTGTTGCTACATTACCGTATCTCATGTTTAAAACTAAGATGTCTTAATTAAAGTTGTTAACGTATCATATACTTAGGATTATTTTTAGCAAAGTACCCGCACCTTCTGAACTAGTCGAGATTGTGACTCAGAGACTCAGATAGTTGTTAATTCGTGCTAATCGTATCCTAATAGAGAAATATATGTAGATAGTATGAGCGTACGTTAGTTGTATGAACACAGTACAGTATGCAACAGTTGGAACATGAGTCGTATGAATTTACTTGCTATTTGAGTAACAAACAGGAGTATTCAGGAAAAATTTGGGGTCTTCAATGTTCAGAGTTTTTAAATAGTTACAAATGGCTTTTCTACAATTAAGTTTAATCAAGTTGAGTAGATTTAAAATGATAATAGGGAGTGTATTATAGAGGATAATAAACTCTACTCGATAAAAATTTTTTTTTTATTTGATGAGCCTACCAAAGTGACTATTCTGCCTGATGGAAGACATGAATAGAATCCAAAAGTTGTAGTCACCATATTCATTGCGAATGCTGACAAAGCAGTATGGTGACCCACACTATGGCGGCCTATTAAGATGCTTTTTATGCCTAACTTGAGAATATAAAAGGCATGACAGTCATCGTAGCATTGTAGTGCATACACTTATCACGACAACTGTCACCCCTGCATCAATGGGCCTCCGGTCTCACACTCACCAACGAAACACAACAGCACGGATGCTGTCGCTTTAGCTTGGTCTTCTGTGGACGGGTAGTACTGCCCCGGTCGAGCCGGCCTGTTCATACTGAAATTAGCGTGGCTCTACTACCTATCAGAAGGTGGGATCAATACATGGGATCAATAGGACCTTCTGACTTTTTTAAGTGACTATTTTATTGTAGTTTTTCTGTCAATAAGTCCACGTTCTTTTTTAAGTTAGTAAATAAATAATAAAGTAAATAATTAAGTTTGTGTTTCTTTTGACTTACAGTGTTATTCTGGTGGGTGGTTTTGCTTTTGCATGTTACTGGACGTGGAGGTATAAATCTTTGTACGAAGAAGAGAGTGCGTACTGCTCAGGAGACACTCGGGATTATGACCTCTATCCCACAAGCGACATTAACGACACGATCTCTTACATCCACCGATGGATATTTTTAAATGGATTGGAGGAGAAACTGAGTAGGAACTATGCGTTGATTAGTGAATTTTTTTAAAATTACGGGTATACATATTATTAATTGTTGTTAGTATCCTACACTGAACAGTATTTCTCAACGAAAGCTATATGCAATTGTAATTATTTTGAGTTATTATGTATACAAAAATAAATTAATTTTTTTTTTTAGGTAGTAGAGCCACGCTGATTTTAAGCAAAAACGAACCGGTTCGATTGGGGCAGTACTACCCTCCCACAGAAGACCAATCTAAAGCGACAGCATCCGTGGTGTCGTGTTTCGTTGGTGAGTGCGAGACCGGAGGCCCAATGATGCAGGGATGACAATTATCGTGGCAACTTTGTAAACCTTACACTGCCACGATGACTGTCATGCTCCTACGTCCCCAAGCGGGGCGTGAAAAAGCATCTTACTAGTCCACCATAGTGTGGGTCACCATTCTGCATTGTCTGAATTTGCAATGAGTGTGGTCACCACAACTTTTAGATTCTATTCATGCTTTCCATTAGGCAGAGTAGAGTCACTTTGGTAGGCTCTTAATATAGAAAAAAAAAATGAAATGTTTATAGCTCTATCTGGTAGAAACAGCGACTGACTTTACTCGAGTTATTAGTTTAATATAACTTTGTGCAGAGGAAGATATGTTGGTCAACTGCAGTGGACTCATGTATGGTGTAGGGATAAAGTGTCTGAGAACCTATATCTATGAGAAACTTTAACCGATTCTAGTTAATGGCACACTAACACCATGAAAAACAGAAAGCATGCAAATGAGAACCGTTAAATTGCTACCTCAGGCCCGTTTTCAAGAAAGCAGACCTTGTGATGGTGAAACATTTAAGATGGTTGGAAATTTCCACTGCCTCTCTGATCTTCTTGATCACGTAATTTTGCGTTCTTTGAAGTCTTGAGGTATTATCACGTTAACTAACAGTACTGTAAAAGTAAATTTGTCACAGTAGATAGTGGTGCAATTGTTTAAAGTAGCTGAACCATCATCTCCAACAAATCTTTCTGTTCAAATCATTAATCGGACGATGAAAGATGCAAAATTTACTCAAAAACCGAGGGGCAAAGAGCTAATGCATCATTGACTAACTATATCTCACCTTTTGAACTATTTTAAAAGCAGTTTCTTTCTTTACGATGTTAGTTAATATGTATGTTTAAAGATGAAATATAGTAACTTATATTTTAATTGTTTGTAAAATATTCATTATCTTATATTATATATATATAGATTTTCATTTAGTGAGTGGCGTATGTCATTTAAGCATCTATCCCTTTTCAATTTAATATTGTATTGTTCTGATATTGTCATAGTTTAAAAATATTAGAATATTGAATAGATTCACATTCCTAAAATATATGCAGTTATACAAATGAAAAAAACCTCTCAAGTCCCTACGACTTATTTGAAATAACTGAGACTTAGCATAATTATACATGGATATACTCGTGCATAAAAGTACGAATATGTGGAAGCATTTGAAAAATATCAACCTATACTTAAGAAGTCTCGAGTGTCACGGGTTTCGTTTACCTTTTTATAATGAGAGGTGTAGGAGCAGGACATCAAAAGCTTACAGTTATCTTTAGATCATATAGATGTTTATTACATACATAATAAGAAGTACTTATGTTTGAAGATATTGCAAGAATATATTGCAATGTGGCTGTGCTTCGAATGTAAGAGAATGATTTGATTCAGAGAGTCTTCGCATAAACCTGTCACATTAGATCACATCAACAGCGCTTCTCAGTCCACTACTGGACTTAGGCCCCTCTTGTGTAAATAGGAAGGTTTGACTTACTGTACTAAGCTGACTAGATAGATTGGTATAGGGTTCATTACAAGTTTTCCTTCTCTTGAGTGATGCGTAGTTTAGACATCAATGTGGTGATGGAATGAAAATACGAAGTCACCACTCTTATTCATAAGCCTATATTATAACTAGCTTCTAGTGAAAAAAAAAATTGACATTGACATGACAATACTTGATTACAATAACATAAAAATAAATGAGTCGTCGATTTATTGAGTAACACTTATGCTCAAGGTTATGAATCGTACTCGACATAAAAATATAATCTTAATTTTTAATAGAAATTCACTTTAGTGTGTGTAGGTTTTGAAATAAACTTTCAGCGTCATTATGGTAGATGAAACAACATATTCGCAACATACATAAGCTTGAGAAAATAAAGAATAAAAATTCCTCCTCGTGTAGAACACAAACGTTTTTACCAGGTTTATTAAGGTGATTATAATTCATTATTTTGTTGATTTATTCTGTGTGTCTAGATATCTTACTTATATACAGTTCATGTGAAAAAAAGAAACCAAACAATTTTAAAATTGATACAGTCTACAAGTCGAAAAGCATCAAATAAACAAATCAATGAAAAAATCTAAACTTTAAGCTTTTGCCCTAACAATGATGCATATTATACAATTTTTTTAGAAAACTATTGTGTTTCTGCTGCCGCTGATGGTGCACTTTCAAATTCTCTTCTTTTAATCCTAGATTATACCCAGACGTTAACTATTCAAACGTTACTGAGCACGAACCTGATAAACTTAAAGAGCTTTAAAACTTTAACGTATTGCCCGGGACTGGCAAACTTAACATTAAATAACTCTCGACTTTAAAATCGTATGTTTTCATTCTTGTAGAAAAGAGACTGAAGAAGCTTAGGTAAGGATTTTTTAAGTGTTGATTACAGAAATAATAAAAACTCTAAAATGATTTCAGTGTTTTATTTCTTAATATTTTTAAGTTTGAAACATCTACTGCAAACATGAATTATAAACGCACTGCTATCTGTCTATATCTTGTGTATTTTTACATATAAGTAAAAATTATGAGTCAGATCCATCCTTACTGTGCTACAGGTGCAGCCTGTGACTGTACTATGAACTGATTAACTATAATATTTTTAATTTATGACATCTACGCAAACTCTTTAAATTGCCTCATTATACTCGTGTCTATTTAAGTGATAACTACGTCACGACATAAAAGATAAATAAAAGGTTATACAGAAATTAACTAAAAATTGAAGGAATAAACGGTGTTCACAATCTCGTTATCACAAGTAGCAATGTTTGTGTTCTTTCACTCCACTGTCAAGCACTATCCGCTCGCAGCTTAAGTCTGCGTCCAACAATGTATAAAGCGCTTGAAAATGTTCATTTTATCGGCGCGAGTGCTTACGCTGTGCTTACAGCTGCTGACTTCTCACTTGTCCTATGCATAACAATAACTGTGTACAGTGCAGCTTTAAGCGCTGCAGCTGTTGTCTTGCAATAAGATACTCAATGCAACACAGTTTATTTAGAACATTTTATTAGTATCTAACTTAACCCGCGGCAGTTCTTGTAATTGAGTGATGTTTTACACTCTTCGGTGGTAGAATCTTTCTCTGGGCGAAAGGTACTTTTGCCGCGCTTTTTAACTGACTATAGAAAGGGGCAAACCCCATTTATTAATTCAAGAAATTCTTTCTTTTTATGGAAGGTATTGCAAAACGGAAAAACTTATAAGAAATATTTAATATATATCAGTAGTATACTTGTTTCCAGATTTTTTTATATTCACTATAAATTTATTTCTTAGATTTCTTAATACAGAAAATACAATCGGTATTGACTCCGTTTTTAAAGCAATATTTCTCTCTCTCATCTACGTGTAAGCTGTAGATAATATATGTGTGGGCTAAGATATATGTGTTTATTGGCGATGTGTGGTTAATGTGGTTAAGCCAGTCGGGTTAGATTCCGGGTTGCTGAAAATCCTTCGAATCAGCATGATTCTATGTTACTTTTTATAAAAAAAAATCAGTATCTCTGGTACACTAATGATTAAAATTATTTTTGAAAGTATTCAGATATAATATAATGAATCTAAATCTTTTAATTTAATTCTTGTTAAATAGGCACATAGTATTACTATATTAATGATAACATTAATTAATGGACCAGTGCTGGCTCTAGAAGCTCGTAGACAACCCGTTGAAATTAATGTTCGCGGTTTCTTAAACCAAAAATTGTATTTTTTAACTTCTGTTTCATTTGTCGTTAACTTTTAGTACTTTCTCTTATTTGGAATTTTAAGAAAGAACACTAGATATTACAAAATGTTCTATCTTTATATGCTGTTGCTATTACTATCATCCATAGTTCAACTAATTACTATCTCAGGAACACGTACCCCATAACGCCGGAGGCTTCCACATCGCACCACATCTGCGGGCGTCCGCACTCTGTCTCACTTCAACATTCATGAAGGCCAAGCGTTCGTTGACGAGGGAAATTGACCTCCATTAGCTGAAAAATGTCAAAATTGTTTGTGAGCCAAAGGGAAGGTATAGTTGGCAAACATTTTCAATACATCGTGTATTACCTCGTATGATTCCAGTAACTACTCACACCTGTATCAGATTAAATGTAAGTAATTTCGTACATGTGTACTTTACAGTTAAAATTGTAACTTGTACATATTAAGCAATTGCACCATACTTACAAATGACAACTACTTCACTGTTACCATTAATATTACCGGGCAGTACTACCCTCCCACAGAAGACCAACCTAAAGCGCCAGTATCCATGTTGTCGTGTTTCGTTGGTGAGTGTGAGACCGGAGGCCCATTGATGCAGGGGTGACAGTTATCGTGGTAATTGTGTAAGCCTTACACTGTCACGATGACTCTCATGCCTTTTGCGTCCCCAAGCGAGGTGTGAAAAAGCATCTCAGAAGTTCGCCATAGTGTGGGTCACCATATTGCATTGTCTGCATTTGCAACGAGTATGGTGACCACAACTCTTGGATTCTATTCATGTTTCCAGCAGGCAGAGTAGAGTCACTTTGGTCCTTAATATAGAAAAAAATACATACAATGGTTTCGCATCGATTCCCTTGTAATATTTTGTTTAGACCACGTGATTAAGCTTTTAAAGAAGTCATTCCTACACATTTATTAGTTTTCTAATAACATTTACATTTGTAGAATGTCAACTTGGCTAGGGGTAAAGCATATACCAACTACGGTAACGATGCATATACTCGTATATGTGTGTGAAACAGGGCCAAAAGGATAAATCTCATCATCTCACATGGAGGCAGGGAGATCAGTATAAAATTTGTGTGTCCATACAGCACCGTAAAGGTAAGTAACTTATTACCTTCACGAGCTCATATGAGCTCGGACGACTTAAGCCATTTCTTCAGCAAAAGAATTACCTAGATGAATTGCCATCCAAGACACGGTTTTGAATTCTCCACCACAGATATTAGGATCTCTGCAGAAAAATCATACTAACAAGAGAAACTTTAGTTTTGACGAGCAAATTACTATATTTATACGACGAATGTTGCCAGTTCCATTAATCTTTTATTCCATTTTTGTCGGCATTACATTTTTGATTTATTAAAATTACTTGGTGTTTGTTCAAATTTAATTTAATTAACATAACAAACAACAATCATAAATCAAACCCATTGCCTCGTGAAGGTGCATTGTTTAACCACCTACTCTGGCTCAAAAGGTTTATTAAAACAATATAGACATTAAATACTTCTTTGTTGTCCAATTTCTTAATCTAATAATGAGTTTAAGCAAAAACCCAGAAAAATAAACAATTTTCAATGTACATAATATGGACACCGTGGTCGTGCACTGGCTCAAACACATTAAGTGTCTAAAAACAGTCTATAATCGTTTATTTATCTATATTGTATACACCAAAACCAGAACTAAAGGAAAAAATGAATTGCACAACATGTAAAAGTAACTATCGGCGATCTTATCGCTCTCGGCGATTCCTTCTAGATAGCCTACTCTTAGAGTTCTAAATTCCAAGGGACTAGGTCTACTGCTTTTAAATTTGAAAAATGTTAGATGTAACATTCTGCGTGTAATTTTAAAAGCGTATCCTTTTATTTAAAGCACAGAGTAGGAGATTTTTTAAACTTTTTCCTAATTTACATAACGCGGAGCTGAAGTTTGCCGGCGCTGCATTAATAACACACGTTGTCAGACTAAACTATCAGCGAGTGAGGTGGGGGAAGAACAACGCGAGACATATACAGATATTTACTTAATGTGTTGAATGTTAAAGCGATGATTGCGATTGAGAATTCGAAATAAGTAATTTAATCAATATTATATCCAACGGGACGTACAAACTTTACTATTATGAATGCTCATATATATCATACTTAGACATGCGATTTCAACTAACCTGAGTAACCCGTTTTGTTAATATTATAGTTTTCTTATCAGTCCTGACTGTCCAGTAATATGTCATCCATCATAATTTTTAACGTGTTTGATTGTGACTAATCACTAAGGAGCCCGGTACTCTCATGTCACGTTAACGTTGTTATGTGCAAATCTTACATTTCTTTTTATTTACTTACATGTACTCGTATTTATTTCAATAAGCAAGAAGAGATGATTGCTATCCACACTATACACACACAGACCCTTTTATTACTAGCAGTAATATTTCAGCTTATTCATAACTTTTTCAGATTTTTTTGAAGCTACCTCACAGGACAATACAGTCAGAATCCCCATTCTGGTTATCTAAACTTCAGAATCGCACTCAATTACAACAGTATACCCCTTGAGATAGCTGAGTGATCATTAAAAGAAACGACTTGATTGTACATTAAAGTATATTACCCGGCCCCAATTAACAATGATGCGATGGGTCTAACCCATTTATTCCACAAACATGACCACCTGCTGAAAAGTTTAGAGCTTGATATTGTGTATCCAATAACATACTCGTGTATTAACAACGCAATAAACTGAATATGAATTAAAATTCAAATTAGGCACTAAATATATAGTAAAAACAATAAAGAAACACTCGTAAACACTATTTTGCGTACATAGCGTCTCCGTATGGTAACACTATTGGTCTGTGTGTAAGAAATTAATCCGCTTTCTAGTCACTAGAAGTATCGGTAAGCCGCTTATCCAGTTGCTCATAAGTGGAACAAGCACTGAGACCCCTTGAATCTAGCGCCGTGACCGCAAATGGCCAAGAACATTTTTACTGATTGAAATATGTGTAAATATAACTATATTTATGTTTTTTTTAAATTTATTTGATGAAGAAAAATTAGTATACAATAAAAACATTAAATACCCATAAAACCTGTGTTGGTTTATCTTGGGTGCGAATGTACGTTCCTCATTCCGCATTCGTTTACTGTATCCACATGCACTATAAAAACAGTTAATTGATAGTTTTGAACAAAACTAGAACAATCCGCAGGTAACTCTACTAGAAATAATAGGTGCAGGGTAGGTAATAGCTGTACGTGTGGTGACGGATTAAGAATACATAGTGTTACCACCCCTATTCATTCCGTGGGTGTCGTAAAAGGCGACTAAGGGAACAAAGTATGAAAAAAGAAAGAGAAGGAAAACTTGAACCAAACCCTATTCCCACCCGCCTGACCAGCGTGGTATAGTAAGTCAAAACCTCCTAGCTAAAGAGAGGCCTATGTCCAGCAATGGACTGTAAAAGGCTGTTGATGATTGATGAGGTAAGCGTATAAACCTTTCTAGCTATATATAATAGCCTCCGTGCTAAGCAGAGGCCGCTGCTCGCAGTGAACTGTTAAAAGCTCTTCATGATTATGATGGTGTTTATCAACAGCTATTCCAATACACAAATTTATCTGAGAGAAAGAGAACACTACTAATTAATAATAATAAGATATGTATTATATTTATTGTAGTATTGTATTGCTATCTATTCGCATCTGTGCGTAATAACGCCCGCTGAACTTGACCCCACAGATATCAACGGCGGCTGTAATTATACCTTGACATCACGACGGAATGCACAGTTCAACGTCAGGTGATATCTCTTGCCATTTGTCTCGCGCTCCTGATATTAGCGCGAGGCGAAGCGTGGTGACACTCGAGTGCGCATTTGTAAATATTCATGCGCGTTCACTTAGCACGTCATTATGCGCCTTGAATATGCGAACTTGCACCTCCCGACTCCCACTCCCCGTTCACCGCGCTTTCTAAATACTACATTATCATTTATGAGTGCTCAACTCACTCTCACGTGATGGCACAAAGATGCTCAACTTAGATGCTAGGCAACCGTTAATTTTAGTAAAATTTAAATACAATGCAAGTTTATTGTGTAAGGTTCATTCAGGCGGTGGTCGTGCTCTGGTAATAAGTGTACACAGAAAACACATTCAAGTGTACCGTGTAAAGAGAATTAACGAAGTACGTATAGTCAAGTTACAAAGTTGTTTTTACTTTGTTGTTGATAATAATCGCTAGTCTTGTGCGAATGTAAGTCAAGTCAGTAGTTCATTAGTGAAACTATTTCGTAGCTGTCGCGAAAAAAATATCTACAGTCTTTCTACAGAAGGTATTACATGCTATCGTAACTTAATGAGGTTTGTATGTGGATAAATGAAATAAGACCGGAGGCCCATTGATGCAGGGGTGACAGTTTTCGTAACAAATGTGTGCAATACAATGCTACGATGACTGTCATGCCTTTTACGTCCCCAAGTGAGGTGTGAAAAAGCATCTTAATAGGCCGCCATAGTGTGGGTCACCATACTACATTATCAGCATTCGCAATGACTATGGTGACTACAACTTTTGGATTCTATTCATGCTTTCCATCAGGCAGAGTAGAGTCACTTTGGCAGGTTCTCAAACACGTCGACAATATTGTGAGATAGTAAATATTCTCTACAATATTTGAGGACTGCGTTAGCTTTGTTAAACAATGAAACTCATATTCTTACTAAGTTCTATTTAGAGGTCAGTTCTGTGGAATCGTCTGTGCCTCTTCTTCAGGTGTATCGCGTTGGTGTTTGTTAAACAAAGTGATTGTTTGAAGTGTTCACTGAACGAGATACTTGAAAGACTTTACATTAACAACATAAATAATATAAATTGATTCCTTTCTCAATGATAAAATTAGCTGCCCTTTATTAAAGTGTTTTATCGGACTTTAATTTTCTCAACTTTATTAATATCATAAAATTTTATGATTTAACTAAATATCAATTTGAGTCACGAATATAATTCATACCCAAACTCTCGACTCTAATACAAATGCTGAGCATATGGCACACTTGAAACTTGTATCTGAACTTGATCTAAATTAATAAATATACTGATGTTTTTACCAAATCTGAAACTAAATTATTTTTGACACAATAGTAAAACTTACAAGAACGGCTGATTGTGGGACTCCTTTCAATCGCTTTTCAGAGGCTGTTTTAATTATATTACTGCTACTTATTTTGGTAGATGGTGAAACGGTTGAAGGGCATCGGCACTAGCGCAGTAAGCCGTTATCCAGTGAGTAATGTCCCCGCATCCATCAGTCGCGCCATCACTCCGCGCCTTAGCGACGATCCACCTCTCGCTCCCGGCGCTGAGGGCTGCCACTTCGCTACAACACTAGACATAAAACTTCACGACTCGAGGGACAGTCGTCACTGCAGACTCGAATTGCCTCGTACTCGCTTTATCACTTAGTACTCTCCGAGGTTTAACGATTTTCGACGGTTTTTATTTTCCCACAGACACGTATTTCAGATATATCTGTGAATTAGACAATCTCATATCTGAGAGAGACACCATCTATCACAAGTATTTACAGGGCTTTGTTTTTACACAGACGCTTCTGTTTATATCAAAAGAGATAAGAAATAAAGACAAAGAATACAAATTGTCTCACACACACACACCTATTGTATAATAAAAGGTGTCTTACAATGAATCAAAAATACAGATATATTTAGAGATTTGCTACTTCTGTGTACTATTACACTAATTTTGTACCATTCTATGTTACATATTAGTACTTAAAGTATATACATAACTAGCTGACCTGCGTAACTTTGCAACTTTTTTCATTGATCCTTGGCTCCTATTGGTTGTATCGTCAAGTAATAGCCCTGAAGCATGCCTCGATAAACGGACTATTCGCTACTAAAACAATTATTTAACTCGAACCACTGTTTTATGAAATGTTCACCTTTATAATATTAGTGTAGATTTGTAGCCCAATACTAATTTTTCTCACAAAATATACATGCACCCTTGGCTTTGGGTATGGAAGCCATATAATTATACCATTCAGCGATTGTAAATTATTTTGCACATAAAAAAAGTAATATGACACGGTTACGTCATAACAGTCTTAACATCTTGTTCAAACAAAGTAATAGAAAAGTGCTGTGTTTTTATTTCTCAACTAATTTATATATTTATTGTTGTCATCACTGTTTCTTGTAAATATGAAAGTGAGATTTGGCAGCCCTAACGAGTCGATTAACGGAACGTCTCTCGATCAGCGTAATTGCAGTATAGAGGAGCGATCAGTACTAAAGTCTTGAAATCTCGAATGAGTTCGTTCAACGCGAAAAACCACACTACAGTCCTTAAAATGTAGCCTGATATCAGTGATAGATGGTTTTAAAACCGACGAAATAATTTTGGATAATTGATTTCATTTTTATGTACTAGTTTTACCACAAAGTATGTATAAGTAGTAGATCTTATTTTAACTCATATATCTAACATTTTAAGAACATGAATAATGAAGAAACGCGTTTCTTTTTAATGACATTGTTTAGTTGCAGTATTTTTATTTCGATATGTTCTATAAGCATGCCAACGATTTAAGCAAAGTTTAGGTGGGTATTGACTGATTCTCATCAACGACAGGTCGGAGTTCGCTTAGAGAATTAAACAAGCTTTCAATTTCCAACGGCTCTCTCGTTGTGAGAATTAAGTGGCTTTAAGTATGAATTTCTGGTGCAGCTGTTTTAGGTGTCTTCATCCCAACAAGTATTTAATAAACTTGTTATTTTTTACTTTAATTTCCTTTAATTTTTATGGGATACTTGTCTAAATAGAGTACGTGAAACAATCCTACAACGATATATATACCCTATATTCGAATCTTCATAAACGTCATTCTTATCTTATCAAGATCAAATACCTACGTGCATAAATATCAACAGCCAAACACATAAGCTAATAGGAGAACACAACTAAAACATACAGTCATTTAAGATTTACATTTGAAGCAATTGAAGAAGATCATTACCAGCGCACGTGTTTCTCTCCCATTACGATCCCGGGTCCTTTAAGCGGGGTGTGAAAAAGCATCTCACTAGGCCAGCGTGGGTCGCCATACTGCACTGTCTTCATTCGCAGTGAGTACGGCGACCATCGCTCTTGGATTCTATTCATGCTTTCCATCAGGCAGAATAGAGTCACTTTGGTAGGTTGCTATAAAAAAAATCTTAAGTTTCCAACGATGACGATATATACACCTTGCGAAATATTTTTATCATTAGTTTCATGTCATCTGATAAAAATAAATTTATATGTACTACCAAAAATGTATAAGTATATAAAAATATTCTTGAATCGATTCTGAAAATTCTATAAACAAACAAAATACACGTTTTTGTGAATATTTCAAATTTAAATTCTCTCTAGACTAGTTTTTAAAGCTTGTAAATAAACTGCAAAGGTGAAAATGTTGGCACGATCGATCCTTGTTAGAAGAAGGTGCGTGGTGATACGTGGTGCCTAAATAACATGTATTCAATATTGACATGAATCCTATAATCTCTTTGAACTGTCATTCTCGTGAAATATAATTATTGTTAACGAAGTAAAAGTTACTGTGACAATCGTAGAGAATACTATCCACCATTAAGCACTATTCCAAATGTTACCGTTTAAAATGTAACGCCATTATTCTTCTATTCCTGGTAAGCAGGTCGTGATCCCCCAGGATCATAAAAAGTTAGCATAGTCACTGATTGGACTACAATAAGTGATTCTAATGTAACAGAGAATATTAGTTTTCAGTTCGAAATATAATCAATAACATAGTTTCCTAATAGTATAACAAAAAAAAAAATTGTGTGTGTCAGCTCCGAAGTACAACTGGAGTTTACTCCTTAAGTACGATTGTCAAAACAGACACAAAAAAGGTTATTTAACTGAAATTAACTGGAAAAGATTGATACCGTATGAAAGGGTAAATTAACAAATTAATGAAAATAACATATAGATATAGTCGCTTTGCAGCATACTCTATATACGTTTTAATACACTCACTACCAGTGCAGCCGCACAAAAAACGTAACGAGGTCATTCGTTCAGTAGATTTTACTCCTCACATTTTTCTCATATCGGGCGCCTTATATCAAAAAACCGCTTCTTAATGAATAAACTCAAAAAAGTTTTTGAACATAATATAGAATTAGTTAATTACTTTATACTTCTCCAAGTATTACCTGAGAGTACTACGTATACGTTATTTGAGGGCGTTATTCTAATATAGAAGATTTTTATATTTATATGATATTCACCGACTTTTTTTGATTAATACAAGTTCTATAGCTTTAAGTACAATCCAGAAGACAAAATTACTTTACAAATACTTATCGGAGGAATAGTTTCTACAACTTTCGTTTACGAGTACTGAACTCCTTTAAGATGTATTACAGTTCTGAATTGTTTGATTTATTATCAAATAAAAAGACACAAACCCGTTAACCCGTTTACAAGACGGGCGCTTACCGTGACCGACGCTCACTGTCGGCGCGGCGCTATCGCTACACTCTGACAACATTTGTCTTTGTCAAGAGCTCACGACTTTGTGCTTAAGATCCGCAACTCAGTTTTTACATGTGGTTCTCTAGCTCTCTTTCACTCAAATATCTTTAATATTCTGGGAAATCATGAATACATCATTGGTATACAATATCTTCTTTAGACTATTCGGTTCACACGGATTCTAAGTTCTTATTTCTTTACTTTCTTCTTCTTAAACCATTCTGTTAGAATAAAGTTCGAGAAAAAAACTCCTTAGCTCCACAGTTAAAGGAATCATTTCGTAGCTATATGCTTTTTAACGATATTCCCTTTGGATAGCAACTGGACCAGACGATAATTTGAATAAGAAACTACACATTGAATCACTTGTGCCCTTTTTTTTCTTTTTTTTTGTACTGTGTGGAAATCCCCACGGATACCACCGCAGGGTGGTTATGTCGGACTCGAACCGACCAAAAACCGCACGCCGTCTCATGTACCAATAGCCAGGGGACCAGGTGCACCCTAGTAAGGAAATCCCTGGAACCCTGACGTACCTCGGACCAACTACGGCTGCAGTGGCCCCCTCCTGTGTGGAAAACTCATGGTTTCTGTGCTAGGGTCGGTCGCTAGGGTGACAGATGGCCTCATTTGTCACCCCCAGGCCTGCACTTATGGAGGACGGAGATCTTCTAGTGATCTCCGGCGCCTGAGCCTTCTGCGGTACCTGGCCCTTTCCCGGGCCTGGCGGACCGGGAGAGTTCTAAACCTCTCTCGGTCCCGCTCCGCCATCTCCTTCGCAAAAATAACCTGCTCGCAGAAAGAGACGGCGGAGTTCCACGCACCCTCGCTCAGTATCATGGCCGCAACCATGTTACCGAGCGAGAGAGTCCCCACTTCGATGGCCGCCATGAGGTCACGCCTCTGCTCCACCCATGCCGGGCATTCTGCCAGCGTGTGGAGCGCTGTGTCCACGGTCCGGCCATCGCAGTGATGGCACTCAGGCGTTGGCTCCTTACGGATCAGACACAGGTAATCTCCGAAACATCCTTTTCCAGTGATCACCTGCGTCAGTCGGTATGAGAGGGTCCCATGATGCCTCTCAAGCCAATCCTCCATAAGGGGTCTTATCGCCGTAACAACGGCATGTCCAGCGCTTGGCTGCCCAAGTCGTTCCTTCCACTCCTCTACGAGGGCCTGGCGGAGTTGGGATTTCTGATTTTCGATGTCTCGGGTTTCAGAACTCCGACCCAACTCCCGCGCGTGCTTGCGCCACTGGTAGAGAGCTGCAAGGGCTCTCGGCTCCAGGTCCCATGGTGGAGTTCCGGCCAGGAGACTCGCCGCCTCAAAGGAGATCGTGCGGTACCCCCTTATAATCCTAATGGCCAGCATACGCTGTGGTCGTCGCAGTAACGCAATATTGCTGGCCTTCAGGACTTTCGCCCATACTGGGGCACCATAAAGGGCCATGGACCGCACAACTCCAGCGTAGAGTCTCCTGCATGAGTCATCGGTTCCCCTCATGTTCGGCAGCAAACGTGCCAATGCACGCGCTGCACCAACTAACTTGGGGACCAGACTTCGGAAGTGATATCCGAAGTCCCATCGGCCATCGAGTACTAACCCCAGATACTTCATAGAGGGCTCGATGCCGATACGAGTACCTCCTACTGTGACGCTGAGTCTATCAGGTGGCTTCCTCCGAGGCCCATGAAAAAACAAGGCCTCGGATTTGTGCAAAGCTACCTCGAGACCCAGTCGCCGGATTCGCTGCACGACTTGGGCAACACCGGCCGTGGCCCTCAGGGTTGCCTCACGGTGTGTCTTACCGCACGCCGTCACAAGCGTGTCGTCCGCGTAACATGTGACGGCTACACCATCTAGGTATGCACCGCAAAGCACCCAGTCGTAGCCAATGTTCCACAGGAGAGGCGCTAAGACCGACCCCTGCGGAACACCACACGACATTTCACGTCGACCGAGACCGGTCCTACTTGGCTAGATAACGGCTCTTTCCGACAAATACGCCCCGACAACGCGGCGGAGGTAGAGAGGCACTTTATGATATACTAGCGCCTCTCTGATACAACTCCAGGGCAAAGTGTTGAACGCGTTGGCGATATCTAACGACACCGCCAACACCACTTCACCCCGAGAAATGGCTTCCTCCGCTAGAGTCCTCACGCGCATGATCGCATCCACGGTGGAGCGCCCCTGACGGAAACCGTACTGGTTATCCGCCAAATCCGGCCCTACTCTGAAGAAGTGCTTGACGAGGCGCCATGCAATCACTCTTCATAGAGTTTGCATACCTCGTCAAGCAACACTATGGGCCGGTAAGCGGATGGTGAGTCCGCTGGGCGCCCCTCCTTTCGGATGAGGACCAGTTTTCCCGTCTTCCATATTTTCGGAAACTGGCCCTGCTCGAGGCATGCGCTGAGAAACTCTCTCAGTCGGGGTTCGAGAGCCGGCGCCTCATCATCCAGAGCCAGGACCCATGCTCGTCCTGGGATGCCATCAGGTCCTGGGGCGGTGTTTTTGGCTTTAAGCCGTCGCACCGCCAGCGCTAGTTCTGCCCGAGTGACCTCAGGCACGTCGTCGTCGTCCACGTTAGGCGCCTCAGGCGCTGCAGGCGGAGCCATCGGTGGTGGTATGTGCTCCATCACATGCGATGGAAACAGGGAGCCGACAACCCTTTCAAGCAGCTCTGGCTGAAGACATCGGGTTAACGGCGGGGCCCATGGCCGCATTTTGCCTCTAACCATACGGTAAGGGCGTCCCCATGGATCCCGCTCCAGTGTCTCCAGCAACTCGCGGCGGGCCTCGCTCTTGGCCCGTTTTATCGCTGCCTGAAGAGTCCTCTTGGCGACCCTGTATTCCACCAAAAGCTCCGCCTCTCGAGCTGCCGCATCCTCGGGGCGGCGACACCTTCTGCGGAACCTAGACCATTGACGGCGCGCGGTCACGCAGGCTTGTCTTAGCCTTGCGATCTCCGGCGACCACCAATAGACCTGGCGTCTTGCAGTGTTGGGCTGAACCCTGGGCATCGCCGCATCGCAGACGCGGGTCATGGCCTCCCGGAACCATAATGCCTCGGCATTCACATCAATAGGCCTGTCCGGTGCAGGGGTCCAGGCCTGTACGATGGCGGGTTCCAGGAGGACCTCTCGATCTAAGCGCTTGAGCGCCCAACGCGGCTCAGGTGGATTTCGTCCAACCGGCACGCCATCTGTGGGAGCGGAGACTTCAAACCGAATGTATCGGTGATCCGAACCCGTCTCCTCCCCCACAATGACCCGCCAGTTCTCAACACGGCGTGCCAGCAAGGGGCACGCGAACGAAATGTCCACGATCGAACTACCCCTCGCTGTCACGAACGTGGGAACGGACCCCTGGTTTAGGGTAACTAGGCTGAATCTTTCGGCCCAGTTCTCCAGTGCCCTGCCCCTCGGGTTCGTGCGTCGGGAACTCCAGGCCTCTGACCAGGCATTAAAGTCACGGAGCACAAGAACCGGGTGGGGGCGACAGGCGTCGACGACGACCGCCAGCTGAGCGAGCCATTGCTCATACTCAGTTATGTCTCGATTCGGCGTCAAATAAACAGCCACGACCGCTATATCCCCAAACAACGCCGCTATGCAACCCCGTTCCCTTGCAACCACGGTGAGGGGAGGAGTGCCAGCGGCAGTGCCGTGTACCAGAGCCGCTGAGCCATCCAAGTCGGTCTCCCAGGCAGCCCCGAGAAACCGGTGGACGTATGGCTCAGCCACGGCGGCAATGTGGATAGACCACTGTGCCATGCTCTGGAGCAGAAGATCCTGAGCAACGGCACCGTGGCCCATGTTTGCCTGGAGGATGCGGAGATGCGAATCCATTATTGGATTTCCATCTCCGCCCCCCGCCGCAAATCTTGCTGCCCTCCGGCAGTACTCTCCGGGCTCTTCGGACGGGGGCCAGGAGGTCGACCTCCCAGCTTCGGATCCGACAAGACGCAGGCCTTACTGCCAACCCGGTGGTCGGCAGGTTTGCTCCCCGCTGCACACCTAAAGCAGCGCAATGGAGCGTTACAGCCACTCGCCTTGTGACCAGGCTGGCCACAACGGAAACAGAGGTCACCTACGGTGACCTCTGCTGTACATTTTACCCCCACATGTCCCACCGACAGGCATCGAAAGCATCTTGCCGGTCGGGTCTGTAGGAGCCGTGCCTGTGCCCTCAGAAAATCACCAACTAGGAGAGTACGCCTGTCAGCGATCTTTTGGGCCGCCGCAATAGGGCAACTGACAACCGCTGCCCCCTGTCCACTGGGGCCGAAGCGTATTACTCCAGCCTTTATATTATCCAGAGGGCAGCCTCCGGCCTTCATCACAGCGAACCTGAGCTCGTCCGTCGTAACAGAATCGTCCAGGCCTGTGATGCGCACTTCAGCGCATTTCATAGGCCTGGACACTCGGACGTCTGCTGCGTCCAGTGAGTCCCTTAATTTAGCCGCTAGGGCGTCAGCTTTGGGGCCACTGGTGGAACCGGGGATCTCGAGAAGCCGGGCTCCTGTTCGCGTATTTTTGCACCGGACGCCCGGTATCTCGAGGGCCTTGAGGTCGACGTTGGCCTTGACTTTCGCCAAGACCTCAGCATACCCCAAACCCCTCTCTACTGCCTCTGCCGTCAAAGTGACGACGATTGCCGCAGAACGAGGGGTTCGGAGTCTTTTTGTCGCTCTTGTTGCAGCAGCGGCGGCCTTTCTGGCATTTTTATCTGCTTTTTTGGCGGCCTACCGTCTTTTCTTCCTATCACCGGCTGCCATCCAGATCCCTTCCTTCGGTTGCTGTGATACATCAGCCGGGGCTGAGACTGGGGTTTGGATTTGGGTTGAGTTCGCCTTCCTCTTCTCCTTCCCTTTTTCCTGGGTGGCCTTTTGCGACGTTGTTGTTGTTTTTGGCTTGACCACTCTTGCTACTGTTTGGGCTGTTGAACCTGCTTTAGCAGCGGCTGCATATGTTACCCTTGGCGGAGTTAGAGGTGGGCGATAAATTACGTTCTCTATTGCAGAGATACGCTGGCAAAGCCGCTCCTCCATCTCCGCCATGAGTCGGACTATGTCCGGTTCCACTCGGCAGGATGATGTCTTTGGCGCTGGCGTGGCACCAGCATTACCATGAGAGGAGTCTAACGTCCTCTCTCTCACTTCAGCAAGGTCTGCTTCAAGGCTGGCTTTCTCCCTCTCGTGGGCCTTGTTTTCGGCCACTAGGAGTCTTCCCGCTCCGACGATGATTCGCACGACCGCCAAAAGAGCCTCTTGTTCTGGACTTCCTGGTCCTTGGAACGTCTGAAGGAAGCAGTCGGCTACACTGATTGCCTCCTCAATCTGGTCCACAGGATTTTTAGCTCTGCGCTCTTTTAGGCTCAGATCACCGCACATGATATCCGTAGTCTTTTCGGACTCGATCTTTTCACAGAGGGCTTTAAGCAATAGCTCGCCCTCGGCCTTCTTTGTTGCCATAGTTCCGGCAGTCTGCCTTGTTGTGGTGACCCGCCCAGCTTTGGGAGGTCGGCCTCCGCTGCGAGCTCCTCGACAGCTTGTTCGCACTTTGGGTGCCGTGGCTTCGTCACTAGAGGCGGATTCCAGCTGATTTGTTTCCGCCGATTGGGGCTGGTGCCTTTTTCGCTTTTGTGATCCCCCTTGGTGCTGTTCTACAGCTGAGGCTATTGGCGTACTCGCACCGCTCCTGTCAGAGGCAGTGTCAGAATCCAACACTGCCCCGTGTCTTTCCGCGTCCTTCGCGATTGGTTGGTCGTCGGATTTACCGCTCGACGACGGGCGGGTTTGGCAGTGGTTGCTCCCCCCAGAATACGACTGGGAGCTGCCGGAGCCGTTTGGCTCCGGGAGGGACTCCCCAGGCGCGGTGCGTCTGGGACCCTCCTGGGTAGGTGATACCTTTAATTTACCCATGCCATATATTTGAGGTTAATGTCCTCCGACAATAGGACGCCTTCGGCACTGGATTCCCTCCAGCGACTCAGCCCATTGCCAGGCGTCAGAGCGTGGGCTTGGGGTTTTTTTATAGAGGTTTACGTCCTCTCGGATCCGAAGAACCACCGGTCCTGTCCGTTCAGGATTACGGCTGAGCCGAACGGGGTCTGCACCAGACTGAGTCCGTCCGCCCCAAGGTTTTTTATAGAGGTTTCCTTCCTCGTAGCCCTCAAAGAGCCATCGTTCCTGGCTGCGGCCAGTCAGGTTTACGACTTGGCCGGACGGTGGTCTGCATTAGACCAATGTCCACAACTTCTGACAATGCCAGCAGTTGAGAACCCGTCCGCCCGCTAGTATACTCTCCACTATGCCCTCCGCTAAACGGAGGGACACGTGGAAAGCCTTCAACTATCCTCACAAGAGTTGTTTCCACCTCGGCCGGAATTTGCCGTAGAAGGCAGTGTCTCTCGCACTTAGCGCCAGAGACACTGCCGCCTCCGTTGCCCAGGGTGCACCGCGTGGAGGTTCCGGACCCCGCACCCCAATCAGTTGTGCCCTGCATACAAATATTAACTAATCTAACTGCCTCGGTGGTGCAGCGGTAATGAATGCGACTGCTATGCTTGAGGTCTCGGGTTCGATTCCCGGGTCGGACCAAATGTTTGTATGATCTGCAAATATTTGTTTCGAAGTTTGGGTGTTTTCTATGTATAATATGTATCTATTTACAAAAAAAAAGTATATAAGTATTCTATCAGTCAGTCTGGCACATGCTCTGCTTAGTTTGAAACTAGACGATGTTGGTGTTAAATGTCCGAAATATTTATTTATTTATTATTATTTATTTATTTTAGAGAAGCGCAATGTCTTAAGTTGTAACATAAAGAGTACAGTGGTAACATTCTACTAGAATTAGATCTTCAAGTATCTGGTGGCACAACAAATAGTTGTGCTTGATACGACGTTACCTTTAAATGCCAATGTTCACGTTGTCTCATGTTGTTATCATGCTACTGTTTTATGTAGAGTATTTAGCCAGAATCGTGACAAAAAATGCGTACACTTTACGCTAAAAAAAGATAAATAGTATTTTTTAAACAGATCTCTGCTTGAAACTATGAGTACTTCACTTACACTTCAGTAACAACCTGTGTGTAATACAATATTTGATTGGTACATATATATACGTTGTTACGTAAGGATTAAGCTTTAAAAAGCTATTTTGAATTTCGTTGGTTATTATTAATGCAAGTATTTGTGTTACAGAAGTACGTATTTGTTAAAGTTTTGTTCATCATCATCATCATCATCATCAACCGGAAGACGTCCACTGCTGAACATAGGCCTCCCCCCTAGAACGCCACGCCGCACGACTAGACGCCAACGGCATCCTCCGGCTCCCCGCGACTCGGACTATGTCGTCGGTCCATCTAGTGGGGGGCCTACCTACGCTTTGTCTTCCGGTACGTGGTCGCCATTTGAGAACCTTTCTTCCCCAACGGTTGTCGGTTCTACGAGCGATGTTTTAAGTTTTTTTCACTTTGATAAATTCGTGCCTCGTTTATGTCAGTTCATATCGTTGGAACAGAAATTACTAGTATAATATTGTCTGGATACCTCTGATATACTATACATTGTTCTGGAGTTGTATGGTGGACTAGATTCATTCAGATTTTCTGTATATTTCATACACTATTATATATTTTTATTCTTTTTCTGAAAACCAAGAGTTATGATGACATTGTATAATAAACAAATTACAACGTAATCTAAATTAGTACTGTACTAATTGTAGTAGTACTGATACTTTACTAGTTGCTTACTAATTGTGTGTTAAAATTATCGTCAAAAACTTGTAAAGGTACCACGCAAACGGTAAAACTAAAAGACTGTAGGGATCAAAGGATTCCTCCCTATCGATGACTTGACAAATTGGTTGGCAGTTACAATTCTCTGTGTAAAGAAAATGACAGCACTTTGATCAGAGGAGGCACCGATCAGCCACTCTTGTATACTCTCGTTAGACAAACGGCGGCTTGCCTCTTAGACTGCGTGAACTCCCACTTTTCTGATATTTTTTAAATTGTAATCCTTCATTTTATTAGAGTGCCGACTGTAAAAAATATTAAGTAGGTATTACATTCTGGATTCGAATGAAAATATTATTTTATTTGCATATTACGCGATGTCTTTAAATAACGTTACTTAATAATATGATTATTACTTTCAAAATAATTTTATGCACTGAAATTGGTACTGCTAATTATTTGTACAAATTGTAGGAACCTTTTCTATTTATTATTGGACCGGAAAGTGAAGAAATAGAAAATACAGTTATAGAGAATATAGTGTTTTGCAAATATTTAGGCACATTAGTATAATTGAAAGTTTAAACCGTACGTAAAGTTTTAAATACTCCAAAAAAAAAAGTGAACTTGTAAGGTGTGGCAGTGGTAAAACTACGGAAGGGATTACCATAAACAAAACAGCAACCTGTGTGCTAACTTTCATTGCATTGGTTTAGTTGACCAACAAGACGTACACGAAGAGCTTACAATCAAGAAATGTTCTCTACAGATGATCATAAACAGTAAGTTATTTTTTCTTCAGTACAATAACAAAGATTGTTGCAGTAACTTGTTAAGATGGACTTGTGCATGCTTTTATACATTTTATTTTTATAGCGGTTAAACCATTGCCCTCTCTATGCAGTCTTCAAGTATTCAACCAGAACAATTGTTTAGCAGACTTGGGGTTTGTTAGTTTCGGAGGCTTTACAACGGGATCAAGTTCATTAGCACTTAGTTATAATGATTGTAGGTATATACGCCCCGATATTGTTAAAATTGATAATTAAATGTAGTTACTGCCATAAATTCATTGTGTAAATCACATTACCTACTTATGTAAATTGAACACATAAAACTGCACATGAGCACACTGCAAAAACACAATAAACAGTCATTGTATAGTTGGTACAGTTGGGTGGTCTCATATCTAACTCTAGTCTCCTGCAGACGAACTTTGATTAATTGTAATCGATATTATAAAGGTGGCGGATAAATAACACAAATACAAATAGTAAGGAATGTGTCTGTCATTTTTATAGAAAATATTCATTACATCATGTAAAATAAATTCATTACAAACGTACGGTTAGATCATTTGATCGTGATATTAAAAAAAGTTTATTAAAGGAAATTAGGTTATGCGATTATTAGACTCCTTTTATTATTTCAAACTGTATGCATTCTTTACTCTGTTAGCTCATCATTAACGTCAACTACAATATTTTATTGATTCCTTTAAACTCAACATTATATATACTAACTTGATTATAAAATAATCATATTTGCATTTCATTACTTAACATTTTAGGTCACCTCTGTTGCGTAGTGAGCCACGAATTCGGTTGCCGTCCGCAGGGCTGTGTAATATTGTATCAATCCTACTTATACCAACAATGCTAGTTTAATTTGTAACCACTTGAATGTACAAGAGTATATGTACATACCACACTATGGAAGGTAATTATATACACTGTATAGTACTTGGCCTATCCTGCATAAATGTACGTTAAAGATACAGAAAAAAGATAATGTAATATACCATATAAAAGGAATGACATACAAAAAATATGTACCTTACAAATTCGACACTAGAAGGTGTGCCAATTTGATCGAAATATCACGTAACGGCCTGTCAAAGCGGCGAATATTTTCCAAGAAATCCCAGTGATCTCTATACTTCACTGCCCCGGCGAGCCAAGGTGCTTAACCGGCTCGTATCTATAAATTGAGTTTTAAAACTATATTTATACATAATTTTCTCACTAAACCACATTGATATTTTAATATCACACATTTAATAGATGTCTTTGACGAATTATTTTGTGATCAAATATAAGTTTTAATTTAAATATTGCACCATCTCATTGAAATCTCCAGCATCAGCTAGATGTACGTTTAGCTTGTTTTAGAAGTGAGTACTTGTGAAGCAAGTTCCATAACTTGCTCTTAGTTCAAATTCACCTAGAAAATTATAAGCTATATTATTCTAACACTCTGGGTACAATATTATCGTTTAGAGAATATTTTTATGATTAAATTCGATTTAATTTTGTCTATGAATACACAAAGAGATGATTTAGTTGCGACTAGAATATTAAGTATAAGATAGACGGCACAATTTTACGTTCATTTCAATAATATACAATGTATATTTCTGCAAAATAAACTTCAAAGCGATACAGTTGTTACTTTCAAGGCATAAGTATATTTATTGCCAGTAGTATTATATACTGATATAATACGATTCTATTTAAACGTAAACAACTTTCTAGCTACTTTAATACATTATACAATCTATTTCTTAAAAGCGAGATTTACGGCACCACAGAAGTATGGTAAACAACTCATGAACATAATTTATTTAGGTTTACAAGGCTGTTTAATTAGGCAATATCTATATTGTCTTACAAAGTTATCACCAAACATTGGGAATTACTTAAATTTACCGTGTTTTTGTTACTCGAACGTGATATTGTGAGTTAGTTATGTTGTCATCATCGTTGTTTTATCAAATCCCTGGTTATAATGAAGATTCATTTATAAAAACGGTCAGAAACAAGCTCTCTTATTTTAAATATTGATGATAAATTTGTGTAAACTATTACCTTAAAAATACTAACGTATTGATGTGGCGTTGTTGACGCAAAGGCTACATGTTTAGCAGCCTTCGCGAGTCAAAATATTTATTTATTTTATTCTCAATCAACATACCACATGCTAATGTATAATCACAAAAGTATTATGTTTTTGTAATTCATTCATTCACGAATAACACTTATTAGCAGCTAGATTCATATATCACGTGAATCCAGCAAACTTGGCTTCACATATCCAGTTAGCTTAACTCATATTAGATTAAGATACATTAGTTTGTCTTTGTAACCGGATAGCGTTCGCATTCACAACAGAGAGATATTATTATCACAAAATAATGTCTATTATTCTGATGTAAGATTTTTTTCGTGTTCTGTCTACTACTCGGCAATCTGTGTTGACACAATGAGACACGATCAGTTAGTGTTTAATGAACAAAACGGATAACTGGAAGTTCTCTTTAAATTATTCAATCAAATTTCACGGTCATTTCATATTATGCCACTTTAATTAGTTGTGTGATACGCTGCTTGCACTTTATGGTGTTGAGGCCAAGTCATTAACTTGAGGGGATATTCTGATTTGCTAATTTCTACTATACTCAACAATCTCTTCTCCAACTGTCCTGATGTGTAAATCCATATTTATACGTTTTTTGTTAGAAAAACAAACAGAAGGAGTGGTACTTTTATTCTATGTCAAATTCTGAATGTATCCCGGCATGTTTCTTTCAGAAGCACAATACAGTGGCTATTTTATTGTAAGTTGTATAAACAAGCTACTTCATTTACCTCAATGAATCGTGCCAAACATGGTTTCCATTAGAAAAACTTGTATTTGTAGTATATTAACGAGAGCGAATAACAAATTAATGAGCGGTTGGTCCATCTCCTCGCGCCGAGCGTGCGGAGCGGAGGGCGGCCGACTGTTGGGAGGCTGCAGGGAGAAGAGTGCGCGGCTGCGATTAGCTGCTACTAATTAACGTTATTCAATATTTGTTTGCAACGAAAAGGTTCATTACAACACCCTTTTGGTATCCTAAGCAAATACACAAATTACGCAGACAAACAAACAAACAGAATACAGATGGGTTTTTCTTATCTGCGAGAAGTCGTCGCTTCGAGCCGCCGTCTGTGTGCGTGTGCCTGGGTCTAAATCATTGCGTAAGTAGTATACGTTCCGTAACATCAAACGCGCGTAGCGTCTTCGGTGACTTTCTGAAGTCGAGCTTGTGTGTATGTATTGTGCGCGTGTTGGTGTTTGACGAACTGCTTTCCGCCTATGATTACTGTTGACAATACACAGAGCACAGATAATTGAAACAGTTATTTTAGTAGTAACGCAGATGGCAGTTGTTCAGTTCTCATTGTTTATTTCTAATTACAGATATATTTACTTGTTCTTTCGTTTATAGTGATATAAAGTGGCTTCATTAGAATAGTGCTATAACCATTACGTGTGCACTGGACAGCGCGTCCTTTGCAAAGTAAAAATTGTTATATAAATACCTTTTATAATCGCATTAACAAATAAGGTTGACGTTAGGAAAAGACTCCGAACAATTTATTTATAATTTTGTACTTCCACTGTATATATTTTTTTATGCCTGTTAACAAATTACTCCGTCAATTGGGGATGGATTTCAAATTTTAACCGATCTGAAAGATAATTCTGTCAATTTCTTTCAATTTTCTCACGTTCGGGAACAAACAGACAATTTTTAATATTTGTACTTCGCGTAACTCTTTCTCAACATTCTGTTTTTTAGGTAATTATGTAATGCAACATTTTTAGCAGTGCTTCTTAGGTAGTGTTCTAAGGAAGGTCTTCCTCAGGGCATTACTTTAAAGGAAGAAATATTTTAAGGGTCTAGTGTAAGTTTTTTTCCCATTAACCATTTCGTCACGATGAACGTGAGTCGCATAGCACACACTATAAACAATTTTATTCAAATTGATCAAATAATTAATTAAAAATTGTCACATAGCACTTTTAAACAAACAAATTAAAGCCAATTTAGTATGTATGTTTGCATGTTTCCTATGTATAATATTTATGTATTTAAAAAAAGAATATATTTTCTTATATCAGTTGTCTAGTACCCATAGTGCTTAGTTTGGGACTTGATGGTATGGTGTGTGAGATGTCCGAAATGTTATTACAATAATACTATTATTATTGAAAAAAAATACCAATCCACTCATACTCATACGAAATTACGAAGTATGACTAGAAAACATCTTGATCTTTTTATTTCTCGTGTAACTCCACAAATGATTTTAGATAAAAAATCAGAAATCTGTTTGGTATTCCATTGCCATTTATGAAATTTAATCAGCACTGGGAAGGCTGTATATTATTATATTTATCAGTACCCGAACAAATCAGAATAAAAGAAGTCAATTAAAAGTTAGCACAAACGCGACAGGAGCGCCACTAGCTGCACAGTGCTGCACAATGCACGTAACAACTTGAAACAATGCAGTAATCACACGATTATATTATCCCAGTGTAAATTATGGGCACATTGCATAATGTCTCTTCTATCTTGATTAATGAAACCACCACGAAGAGCAATAAAATTATTGCAAATTCACGACTCCTACTAAAACGCAAGTACAGTTATCAGACTGTTTTTATACTACTGGAGCAGTGTTATTGTTAGTCCATTTTTATTCCTCGAAATTTTAACTCTTCCCCTACTTACATTGAAAATTAAGACAGTCTTAGAATATTTACGAAAATATCTGATAATAAGGAACGATTGAATGCGAGTTGTATTCAAGAAGATATATGTTTCAGCTCTGTGGCACTAGAAGATCTCAAAAGTTCAAAATTCATACTTCTTCTAATATCATGGAGCAAGATTAAAAAAAAGGCCATCAAGCCTAAATAATATTAAGTTCCTGGAAATGTAAGCATAATTTCCACTATAGTTCAAAACGGAATATACTCTTAATATTAGCATGTATTGATCTCGTATCTTACTTTAGTAATTGTTTTCTTATTTTAATCACAATTAAATGGGTGAACTACTAAATGTAGTAGGTCGGTACATTGCTATTTCTCATCGGTAGCAAGCCATACCTAATTTGCCTCCTCTCGTGTTTCGGTGGCCCGCGCCCGAGTAATAAAGCTGTCGTAATTAGTAGCAGTTACCAGAAGTTTGGATTGCTCGAGTGAAGTTAAGTACCAGAAGTCCAGAGTCAGAAGAACACTTTACAATCGTTGGACTACGACAAGAATGATCGATGTAGCTAAGCGTTTAACCTATAAGTATTGTACAAACAAAGAAAGCTTTGCAAAGTTAATATTTAAGTATTGAACGGTGATTAAGAAGTCTAGTCAAAAGAGTTCACTACAAAAGCGTACGAGTTCCGTTCTATTTGTTTTCAAGAACAAAATAAAATGGATTATCTCCTCGCTAGTACAATAATTAAAACGAAAGCTGTGATTGAAAACACAAAATAGGGAACTTCAATTGCTTAACTACAGTGATTTAATTTTTGTGAAAAATTCATTTTTTCTTTCTTTTCTTTTTTTTTTCATATTAAGAGCCTCCCAAAATGACTCTACTCTGCTTGATGGCAAGCATGAATAGAATCTAAGAATTGTGGTCACCATACTCATTACAAATGCAGACAATGCAGTATGGTAATCCACACTATGACGGCCTTGTGAGATGCTTTTTCACACCTCGCTTGGGGACGTAAAAGGCATGACAGTCATCGTGACAGTATAAGGCTTACACAGTTACCACGATAACTTTCACCCCTGCATCAATGTACCTCCTTTCTGACACTCATGAACGAAACTCGACAACACGGATGCTGGCGCTTTAGGTTGATATTCTGTGGGAGGGTAGTACTGCCCCGGTCGAGCCGGCCTGCTTGTGCTGAAATCAACGTAGTTCTACTACCTAAAAAAGATACCTGTCACCTGCTGGATATAGGCCTCTGCTTAGAAAAGTGGCTTTAGTCTACTATACCACAATGGCCAGACTGGGTGGCATAGGGTTTATATCAAGTTTTCCTTCTCTTGGTAGTGATGTTGTCCTGCGTGGTCTGCTCCCTCAGTTGTCTCTTACGACACCCATGGGATGAAATGGGGGACACTTCACACGGCAATATAGCGAATATAGTGTAGCAATGTTAGCACGTGCGATCAGGTTTACACATATTTAAACGCAAGTTATATAAACGCTTTAAACCT
Source organism: Hypercompe scribonia (assembly GCA_949316085.1). Taxonomy (NCBI): domain Eukaryota; kingdom Metazoa; phylum Arthropoda; class Insecta; order Lepidoptera; family Erebidae; genus Hypercompe; species Hypercompe scribonia. The sequence goes on along the minus strand of OX438976.1, from coordinate 281,079 downwards.
TCTTGCGATTCTTGTAAATCAAGTATTTCCACAAATATTCATACAGATGTGATTTGGAGTGGATGGAATGGATTAGCAATAATTTTAAAGCAATAATTTTAATTGATGAGTATGAAATCTAAAAACAGGAACGATATGGTACGTTTAGAGTTAAGTTGACGATCCAAGTCAAAGTGCATACAACTCAAATTGTTTTCTTTTATTAATTTGCTTAACTTGTTATTTAGTATCGACTAATTACTACCTAGATCCCTTGGTGTATACTTCGATAGAAATCAAAGCGCTGTGAATTCCTCTTTTTAAATTTACTCCATTTTGTTTAGTACAAGAAGCATTTCCTAGTACTTTAGAATAAAAAAAACTCATGTCGTTTTCACGGGTCAAACTATAATACAACTTTACCATTAGATCCGATGAGATTACGATCCGTTTCTGATTGCACAAAAGTCACCCAAAAATATTATTGGAATGCAGCTCTGTATTTTAAGAGACCACTATCACGTCTCTTAAAACCGTTAACTCGTATTGTGGAACTCATAATAATTATAGTTCACAGTCAAGAGGACAGTTAATACCAGGGGACGAGTCATTGGTTTCAAATAATTATCCGGCGCGGAGCACAGCTTAGCGGTGTGGAGCGGGCGATGCTTTGTGTCCGCCTTAATTGCGGCGCGCCTCGGGGCGGCGGCACCTTATGCCGGCCCTGGCCACTTCTCAGGAAGAGAGCCGTTAATCTGTTCCTCGGGGCCATTGCGCGCCGAATTCTCTTTAATGAACAAAATCATTAACTTCACTAGATCGTAAGCTTAATTATATCACAACATTTTGTTTCAATGATACTCGCCAAATTTAATTTATTTTGCTTTTAACTTACTTTCCTATTCAGTTTGATACACGAACACGTTGCTAATACGAAGTGTCCGACTACAAGAACAAAGACTGGCCGTATTTTTCTTGTCCACAAAACTTTACTTATATTCACGATAGAGAGTTTTTTGTTCAAATCTTGTTAAAGTATGAGCAAAACGACCGCGGGCGACGGATACGACACAAAAATTCACGATGGCATCCTCAAAGGCGCAAGTTTCCTTCAAGTGGACACGTATTTTTGGATTTGTTGCGGTAGCAAAAGCAGCCACAGCTTACAGCGACGTAAACAGTCTAAGGTAATCTTATAATCCACTTGAGCTAATACTCAGTACTAGTGCAATAACACTTTCTGCTGCAGATACTTAGATATTATTTCTCAAAGCTCTATCCACGCTCCTATTACAATCTTAAATATTACCTTTGTTGGAGAAACAGCCGATTATATGGACATTATTTGAATACTTACATATTAATGTCCATATTGCCATGATAGCCGCGTTTTTCACGTTAGTCAATTAGGCCGAGTGCAGTTTTACCTTTTTTATGATCCTATGCTTATCATAAACAAATGATACAATAATACATTAAGTCTAATAGAATTTCTAACATTTGCTATTTCTTTAGGTTATTTATTTAATAAATTAATTTACTTTTGAAAAAGGTTTACAGGCTAATAATACACATCGCATGAATACATAATACCACCAAATTGCGTATAACAAGCCTCCATACATATACTTTACTAAAATAAAAAAGAAACTAAGTCTAATTTTACGTATAAAGAAAAAAGCTTATTGAAAACACATCATTGCCACTGTAACCATTTCTACATATACATTAACAATACCTATTTATAAAAATAAGATAAAATAATGAAAAGCGGTAAGTTTAAAAATAAATGAAAAAAAACAATTAGAAACACTAGCATACGTCACTTAACACGGGAATAACCACCAATAAATTTACTAAATATTTATCAAAGACGGGCTAGTGCAAAATAGGTCGTGTTTAAATTTTGAGTCAGATCATTAAATATTACTACGCTGCGAGTTTCTTTTTTTTAATACCTACGAAACCAAGTTTAACCGATCGACAAACCCTAGGAACACTAATTGGTGAAAACAATATTATTATGAAAACGAAAAAATTGTGACTGCTTAAATTAATGAATCGAAAAGAGAAAAACAAGTATCACAATATCTATTTACAATACAACTGGCTAGTGCATTGCTTTGTATCACTTATGGTAAATACGCCATTATTTGTTATAAATTAGTATGATTACTTTTTGTTTTTTGTTAATATGATCATAAATAAATCTAAAAATGTCTACTGCTCGATATTTAATATAGTAAACAGATAAATAGTAAACAGATTTTAGATACTTAACACATATAATAATAATATTTTATTTAAAGTAATAGGTAAGAAAGAGCGCATAGGCTTCCTACCATGAACTTTGGGCCTCAAGTCAACTTCACCTGCAAATGGTGCACCTGCAACTTGACGGTCGAGGTTACGCAAACAAAACATCCTGATTAGTGGCAATAGAAACGCCACCTACTGCGTAGCACCAGAACATTGACGAAAAATGGGCGCTTAATATGCCTCTGCTTATCCCTCCGGGCAAACAGGTGTGATTTTATGTATGTATGTTTACAAGTAATTAGGTTGAAACAAGAATTGTCACTGTAATTTTCTAAATAAGTCATATCAACTTATAAAAGCATATAGCTTGATTGCCGAGTACAATAATTTAATATTTACGTGCATTTAGGGTTTAATTATAAATTAATAAATTATAATTATTCAATAAACTTTTGATTTAAGTTGTTAGAAAAAGTTGTGCATTTTTGAACAAATAATAATTCAGTTTATTTTTCGCTTTTTAGCGTTTCTAGGGAATGAGAGTCTGTTTGATTTTAGGTTTTTCACCAAGTAGGTTTAGCTATTATATTTTTTTATACTTTTCTATTTTGAGCATAAAATAATCATAGGTACATAGTAAGCACAACTATTCCATTTTAACCAAATGTTCACCACTTTCAAAATTTGCACCTGCGGATACTAATAACTGGTGGTTTGAAGCTCATAATAAAACTGGGCTTGAGCTCTTGATTGACGTGACAATAATCGTGTACTTGATCAAATATAATCTATAATATAAAGTAACCCATTTCACTTTTTGAAAAATTTGATGAAAAAAGTAAAAGATGTTGAGAGGTTAGTTCTCGTAATGCCTGTATCGGAAGAATACGAGGATGCTAAACGGAGAATGCTACGGCAGTTTTGGTGCATAAGCTCCTGAAAGTCTAGTGATCGTCGCAGTAACCGCTTTCGGCTTTGCTTTTAGTCCGCACTGAAATTTTTATCTACTGGATAAACTATCTGTTTAGACGATGTACGGCACAACTGGATGTCACCTTCTCGCGGCCGTGCTGTCCTGTATTATTCTAACCTGTTTAAGTTAGCTTGTAACTGTTCAGTATCAGATTTATCACCATATCATTCATCATATCGCTATGAATCGCCATGTCTTTAACTTTATAGTAGAATATATGAGTTACGCAGCTAGTTTTGTAAATCAATGATAAAATTACGACGGTCAAGCCTTATGGTACACCGAAAGAGACCGTGTACCACCCAGAAAAGCATTTCTGAAGCACTACTACTGTTAAATGATTTTCTACAAAGGAAGAGAACAACAGAAATAAGTCACCGTGTATTCCTGCCAACAACAACTTCAGCAAGAGTACTCTGTGATATATAAAGTCATGAGACATTATCAAGTTGGAGGTAGTTAAACACCGCTTTGAAAAGCCATGTTGACCTCTTGCCAGTACTTTCACGAAAAGACATATTTTTAGTTCTATTGCTTACGTTTAATGCATGTGTATTGACTGCCTCGTTAGTCAAGCGGGTAGCGATGCAACTGGTGATCAATCTCGGGTTCGATTTTGACCAGCGGTTGCATACGCTCAATGTTCGACCCGAAAATTTTTATTGAGTTTTTCTGATTATAGAAATGTTTAATGATAGCCCAGAGTTTGGAAGTTGGAACCTTAACCCTCGTGCAGAGAACACATAAAGCCGTCGATCCTGCGCCTGATCTCTTCCCGGTCGTGTCGGATAGTCATCTCATCGAATTGTGAGAGTGAGGAAACAGAGAGTGTACCTGTGTTTACGTTCACACTTGTGTACACTTTCATATCTCCGGCGTCTCCATTGAGTCTGTGAACATCATTATCACATCTAATTGTAATAGATGTTACATATAATAGGTAAATACAGATCATTTACCATCACAAATTATAATAACAATAATAATAACAGTGATAATAACAATAATATTCTCTAGCCCGAAGTGGGCACGTCTCGTACGCTATCATCATCTGAGTAAAGTAAATACAAATAAAATACATTATCAAAAATTAAATTACGGCAAGATGAGCTTTAGTAAATGTTTAGTGGGAGAGTGAACTTAATTAAAATTAATTCAGATATTTTATCAGAAGGGTGATTCACATTTATTTTTAATACTATAGGGTAACATTAGAAACTTTTGTTACTAATAAAACGTCTCACTCTGGTTCAATATAATTACTACATGACTGATACTAAATTATTGCAATGCACTCAAGGTTAGTCGAAAGGTCCCGAAACGAAGAGTAATATTCTATAGCATTTATCTATATAACAATGTCAATAAAACGTGAGGTCGTGAATTTGTCTTGCGAATGGTTTCGTTCTCTCACTGTGGAGAAGAATCATAGATATTTTTTAAAACCAAAATAATGATATTTTATAAAGCAAGTTAAGCAATATAAGCAAATTGTTCGAAATTCAAGAGCTTGTCGCTTAACTCGACTTAAGAAGTTTTTAGTTCACAAACTTGTATAAATTATTGACCAAAACTTGGTGGGTCTGCGCCTGAACCAGCGTCAGTCTTGGATGCACGAGTTGATTATACTTCAGTCTTCAACTTTCAGGCAGCGAAGTTATATTTAATAATAATTAAGGAAAGTGGATACTAAATATTTGCACTTGACATTGTATGTTTCTGCTTTACTCTCGATGCAGACGTAACGAACAAATAATGTTTCACCTTTCTTTATTGCCGTACTCGCTCTAAAAACAATTAAATACTCCAATAAATTTAATAACAATGTCGTTGAAAGTTTTCAAGTAGTCAAGGATCTTGGTGTGATACTAGATTCTAAATTGCTGTTTTGCGAGAACATCTATAGTATCATTATGAGACATTTGAAGATCTTGTCTTTGTAAGGCGTACTTGTAAACCCTTCAAGAATTATTTATTGAAAATCGTGTATTATGCCTACATCCTTGAAAAAAGGAGGTTCTTTGTTCCATTGTATGTTTTTTTTTATATATTTTTACAAATTATTCAAAAAATATCATATTAGAATCTGATGATGAAAACCAACCAATGATAGGGACATGAATCACACAACTCCAATCAACTTGGGAACCAGACTTCGGAAGTGATTTTCGAAATCCCGCTGGTAGTCGAGTACGAGTCACAGATACCTCATGGAGAGCACAATGCCGATGCGAGTGTCTTCTACTATGAGGCTGGAACGATCAGATGTTTTCTCGAGACCCAGGTTGTGTGTCGTTTGTATAACACATGACGACGACAACATGTAAGACTGCATCACACTATATTTCACGACGACCGAGATCCGTCCTACATGGGTAGATGACGGTTTCCTCCAACAAATATGCTCCGATTATGTGGTGGAGGTTGGGAGGCACTTAGTAATTCACCTCCCTGATGCAACTTCAAGGCAAAATTACATTGGCAATGTCGAAGGAGAAAGAACTAAACTGAGAACTTCCAATACCAGTTCACACCAGAAAACTGCTTCCTCTGCCAAAGCCTTCACGCATTTGATCGCATCCACCGTGGAGCGCCCGTCCCAGAAGAGGCGCCTGTCAAGGCACTCTATAATCACTACAATTTCATAAACTAGCCTTCCATTAACCGTCCTCTGGCTGAGCCGCAAATAAGCGGATTTAATTTATTTCTCATTTTAATATTACTTGTTTTAATACTTAAATTCTTGAAGCATTAGTTATTGCATAATATTTCACATAAAGAGGCGTGAAGGAAATAAACATGATTTGGTTACTGAGAACTTTGTTTTATTGAGAGCAATGTGAATTATTCCCCAGGCGGTATCGTGCTAGCGTTCTACGCCTTTTTTTTTTTTATCGTGTGGAAACCCCCTCGGGCCGTCACCCCACCGGGGTTTACGGCGGGGTGGTGTGTCGGAATCGGACCGACTAAAACCACACGGTGTGCCACTCTGCGCCTGACATAGGAGGGATACGGGAACAGCTGTTATTACGACATCCAGATCCCTTCTAGCGCCTGCCCGCTACCGCGGACACCATCTGCGGATAAACTCTCCTTATAGGCAACGTACGGCACACGCGGACGTCGCCTCCTCGTGGCTGGCCATTATAGCGGATGGAGGGGAAAACCCGTCCCGTCCACCCGCGGCCACACTCAAGGCGGCATGAGGCGCTGGTATGCGCGCCTCCGCCGCCCGGTTCGCCGGCGGCGAATTGGGTTCGAGTGGAAGTTGTCCTCCCGGGCCTTCTCCGCCACCTCCTTCCGCGAAATTACGTCTTCGCAGAAGGTTGCGACCGCGGTAAAACAACTGTCGCTACCGACCATGGAGCGTATGACGGCCGGTAGCGAGAGATTTTCTCCAATAACTGCAGTGAGGACCCCACGCTGCGCCGCCCAGGCGGAACAAACCGCTAGCGTGTGCTGAGCCGAGTCCTCACTGCAGTCGCAGTGGTGACAGGCGGGACTCAATTCCCTCCTGGCGACCGAGTGCAGATACCTCCCGAAGTAACCATGCCCGGAAAGAATCTGCGTCAGTCGGAAGGAAAGGGTCCCGTGCTGCCGCCCCGCCCATTCGGCGATGACCGGCTGGAGAGCCTCCACGGCGGCAAAGCCAGCACGTGGAGCCTCCAGCCGGGACGACCAACGAGCCATCGTGGCTCGACGAGCGGCCTTTCGCCACTCGCGTATCTCTTCGGGTGGGGGCCGAATGCCGCTACCCACCCGGAAGTCTGCCGTTCGCCCATAAACTACGGCGAACACTTCCGCCTCCAAATCCCACGGGGGAGTACCGGCTAAGACGCACGCCGCCTCCGTCGATACGGTGCGGTAACCGCGTATGGCTCTAACCGCCAATATCCTCTGAGGGCGCCAGAGGCGAGCCCTATTCTGGGCGGTCAGAGCCGTCGCCCACACCAGTGCACCATACAGTGCCATTGACCGGACAACCCCCGTGTATAGCCGTCTTGTCGCGACGCTAGCTCCACCCAAATTCGGCAAAAGTCGTCCAAGGGCAGAAGCAGCGCCGACCAGCTTTGGAGAAAGCTGTCGGAAGTGCTCGTCGAAGAGCCACCTGCCGTCGAGGATCAGGCCCAGATACTTCATCTGGGGCTGAACCGGTACGAGGACCGAATTGACTACGATAGAGGCGCCGGGTGGCGGACCACGACGGGGCCCATGGAATAAAAGGGCCTCCGTCTTATTTAGGGCCACCCGTAAACCCAGCGCCTCAATACGCCCGACCACCAAAGAGACTCTCGTGGTAGCCAGGCGCGCCGCCTCTTGAAAGTTCGCTCCCCGGGCCGTAACTAACGTATCATCAGCGTAACAAATTATACCCAGCCCGGGAGGAAGATGACCTCGAAGGGCCCAGTCGTATCCCATGTTCCACAGAAGTGGTCCGAGGACAGACCCCTGTGGAACACCGCACGACATGGGCCGCTGCCTCAGAATACCATCTCGGTCCTCGTACATGACGGTACGCTCCTCAAGATAGTCTGCCACAAGCCGCCTCAGGTACTCTGGCACCCCGTGGTAGTGGAGTGCTTCCCTGATGCAGCTAAATGGCAGACTATTAAATGCGTTGGCAATGTCCAACGACACCGCCAACAACACGCCGCCACAGCTCACCGCCTCTTCGGTAACGGCCCTCAGGCGTAACACAGCATCGACTGTCGAACGCCCCACTCGAAAACCAAATTGGGCGTCCGACAGATCGGGGCCCACCTCGCAGAGGTGCCGGACGATGCGAGCAGAGAGTATCCTCTCAAAAAGTTTACCCGCCTCGTCCAGCAACACGATGGGCCTATAGGCCGCTACCGAATCGGCAGGCCGTCCCGGCTTCCTTAAAAGGACCAGCTTCCCGCTTTTCCAGCACTCAGGGAAGCGTCCGGACGCCAGACTAGAGTCCAGGACTTCCCTGAGGCGGTCCGACATGTGTTCGAGGGCTCGAGCCAGCACTCGGGCAGGTATCCCGTCCGGCCCGGGGGTGGTGTTCTTAGAGCGAATCCGTAGAACAACCGCCCCTACCTCCGATTCCCTGACGGGTGGAACATTGTCCTCGTTCCCCGTTCCCCGTTCGGACGCTACGGGACAGCTTATCCACGTCGCACCAAGGCCTCCTGGACCGGGACGGATGGTGCCAACCCTGATGCTGTCCACGCTGCACCCGGTTTTCTCCCGAATCGCAACGCGGACATCCTCAACCGTCACGGAGTCGTCCAGGCCCGAGATACGCAATTCCGCACATTTGGTGGGCCTGGCGATCTTTACACCATCCGTATCTGAAAATATAGTCCGCAGCTTTTCGGCAAAGGTATCAACCGTCTTTATACCTTCAGCCCCAGGGAACTCTAAAACTCGAGCTCCTGTTTGGGCAAGGCGCATCTTGACACCTACAGTCCCAAATTGATTGGCGAGACTATCCCGAGCCTTCTTGAATACGGCCGCATAGGATAGCCCACCATTTGCCGCCTCCGGTGACACAGTGATCACCACAGCCGCAGTCTTTGGCGTCTGTAGTTTACGCGGCTTCTTTTGGGTGGCCACTGCCACCGATGACGACTGTGGGGAAGAGGCTACTTTTTGCATAGTCTTCTTACCCCACTTTTGGGACTTCTTGACCGACCCGACTACCTGCCACCCATCATTTGCGGGGGCAGAAGTAGAGGGGCCAGATATAGGTGTCGGAGTGGGAAGCGGAGGGAACTCAGCTCTCGTCTGTGCTGTAACTTTTAGCCAGTCTTGGGAGCAGCCGTCTTTGCCACAGCCGCATTTGTCGCCACTTTTGTAGCTTTAGCTGTCTTCGCAGCAGCAACAGGGGCGGACGTAAGTGTTGCCGCCGCATACGATACACGAACGTCCGCCCGAACGGGAAGCGGAGCCGGCGGCGACGTCTTCAATCGGTTGACCTTCGCTCCATCCGCTGCGAGTGGCGGCCGAATTACAGGGGCTGGAGGTAGCCTCGCCTCAAGGCCCGCGAGACGTCCGTCCAACAGACGCCCCACTGCGTCAAGTACTTGACGCAGATGGGCATCAAAGACGTCACCAGAATCGTGACTGTGGGCAGGTCGCTCTGAAACCCGGCCCTGTCGCTCAGGGTATTCCGTCTGGGCCCGAAAGTGAGCAAATTGAGTGCTCAGCTCAGCCACCTGGCCTATCAGGCGGTCGTTAGCTGCCTGCTGGCGAGCCACATCCCCAATGAGGGTAGTAACAACCCCTGCAATGGTGGAGGAGGAGTCCTTAAGGACCCTAACAAATGAACCCGAAATTAATGAAATGAATTGTTAATGATGGCCACAGCTACATTCGCCCTCTCCTGCAAAGACACCGGTGCCTGGGCTGCCAATTCTTCCACTGCCGGCGCCCGAATTTTCTGCAGGAGGTCAGCGGTTTCCTCCTCCACAACATATTCGCCCTCCACTCTGACGCGTCTGTAGGCTGCCGCCTTAGTGAATACGGAGCCTGAGGGAACTGAAACTGGAGTGCGTGATCTCCCTCTGCGGCTACTAGCCACTTTGGGAGGCAGCCACTCCTGAGAAGTATCTCCTTCGTCGTCTGTGGAGCGTCCGCGTTTTCGGTTGTCCTGAATCTCCACCTCCATTGCTCCCAGCGTCTCAGTTGTTGCGCTAGAGTCACCTCTGTCTGTCGGAATAGCGGATCTCGAACGTAGTCGATCCGATCTTCTACGGCTCTCTGAAGCGAGATTAGCTTCTGAGAGCGAGACAGGCGTCACACGTTCCGTCTCATTGGTCGAGAAGTCGTCCGTATTCCTGGACTTTCCCGTCTTATGTATGTCTTTCTTTTCTTCGTCTTTTTATTGAAATTTTTGTTTATTTGCATATTCATAACTATTCCCACGCGTGGGGGAGAAATAAAAGTCGACCCGGGCAGATATCCCCCAATACCCGGGCAAGCGTAAGTTTGTACCCAACCGAGGGGTCCGCAGGTGCCTCGGCTGGGAGTGCGCTTGCGACTGAACTACCCATCAGCCATGCATCCCCTGGTCACGCACCAGAACACGGGATTCGGGGTAATTTTTTAAAGAGGTTTTCTTCCTCGCAGTCCGGGCGGCTAAGCCAAGACCCTCGCCCCCGATTGGAGTCGCGAGACGCCAACTCGGGACTACGATATGTCGACGGCGGCAGGGAGACTACGTCTCCTGATGCCTGCTCGGTGGCAGTGTAAGTGCACACCGAGCCCGTCCTACCTTTTCCACCGCTGAGCGGAGGTACTCCGACCCCAAATCGGGTCCCACCATTGTGATTTTTTACCGAGGTTTTCCTCCTCAATGCTCCGAAGAGAAAAGAATCAACAGAGGATTCGACAGACACGCCCGCTCTGTTGGACCAAGTCTCGGCCGAATTGCCGACGAAAATGGCTTCCTCTTCGTGCTAGAATATTAGCCGTTGGCAGTGATGAACAGCACCATCGCCAACGTTTCCAGGGTGCACCATATGGAGGTTTTCTAGCCCAGCACCCCTAGCGTTCTACGCCTGAGCCAGCGTAGGCTCAAAATTACAAAAATTGATTTGCAGTCACCGCAGTCACGTATATAAACACGATGATACGCTATTACCATAATTAATATTATTTACAATGAAATGGTTTGGTCTCTCCATCTATCAACACACATTGGTCAGTGTTCATTGTTCAAGTGGCATGTTTAGAAAGGACTAAAACAGCCTTAAATGTTTAAAATGTTATTTATTTATTAGAGTGAAAAATATGATTTATAAATAGCAGTTATCTTTTGCATTTATAATTGCTTAGCAGTCTTAATAATTTTGTTACATGTTTCTTTTAAGACTACATGGATTCAAAATTAAAATTTGTTATAATTTAACTACCAAAAGGAAAAGTTCTTTATTTAATCATCGTCATCGACATCCTTCAATAGTCCACGGCTGGACGTAGATCTCTTCTGAGAACGGAAGTTTTTGCCTACTATATGATGCTGGCCAGACGTTTCAAGTTTTCCTTCTGTTTACAGTGATGTTGTCCTACGTAGTTTCCACCCTTAATCGCCTCTTACGGCTCACATGATAAAGATAGAGGTGGTTCCAGGGATTTCCTTACTAGGGTACACCCGGTTCCCCGGCTACTGGTACCTGAGACGGCGTGCGGTTTTTGGTCGGTTCGAGACCGACAAAACCACCAGTAGGTGGTGTCCGGGGGTATTTCCGCACAGTAAAAAAAAAGGGTTGGTGACTTGGGAACGTGGGAATTTATGGTTGAATGTAATGAACGTCTTCAATCATTGATCTGGTCAAGGGACCCTCTGAGATTGAATCAACTTTTCGAAAATGTGCTACAAGATATTCACCTTCGACGTGAGTTGGCTGCTAATGATATAAAATTATTAACACTGTATGAGGAATTCAATAGTCTTTATGTTAAGTCAACGTTTTCTCTTAGTATACTCCTAATGCGAAAAACTTCTGTCACTGGAGAAGGAATGTGAAAAATACAAGTGGGTTTAAATATCTATGTATGTTTATTTGTTTTGTTGAAATTGTAGGAATAAATTCATGGTTTTTAGCTGGATAAGCTAACACTAGATGATAGTTATAAAGAGCTTTACACACTTCATGTAATCCTTCAATAACTGTAAGATAAAGAACAGCTTTTAACGCAGATTCACCTGTACATGTACCTTTGCTTAGTCTTTTGTCTAAAAAGTCGAGATATTTACACATAAAACTAACACACAAAAGTACTCGTATATTATGACTGTTCAACAACGATACACATAGTCTAAAACACAATATCGGCAATCTTTTTCTCAGTCTGCGTGTTACAAGGCATTGTTGGGTTTCCAAAGGATTGGTACGGCTAATCGTTATTGATTGTTAATAGACATAAAATACACTGTTTCTTGTTCTTTTATAACATAATTAGAAATTAAATTGCCAAGTTGATAAAATCTTCAGTTGAACACTATCCTACAAATAACATTAGAAGACAGTTGGAGAAAGTTTACCCGCCTCGTCCGGACGTAGCGGACTAATTGAACTCGTCTCAGAGACTTGCTAGTGTACTCTTCATTAAAATTGTGTTTTTGTATTTTCCTAATTGTCTATATGTATGGTACACATCCTTACACAGATATTAGATAACTGTAAATTTCACTAATCAGTAGTTTAAAGGCATCATTGGAATAATTTAAGAAAATTTTGATAGGATATGAATTTAAAAACACTTGCGAATTAAATACGTGAATAGAAATTAGTTAATTAAGTAAAGTCGTACTAGCAAATATGTATAACCCTTACGGATACATCCACTTTTAAGTTGGTATATCAACAGCCTTTACAATCCACTGCTGGACATACGCCTCTCCTTAGCAAGGCGGAGCCTACTATACCACGCTGGCCAGACGCGTTGGAATAGGGTTTGTTTCAAGTTTTCCTTCTCTTTGTAATGATGTTGTCTTGCATACTTTGTTCCTTTAGTCACTTTTACGACACCCACGGGATGAATAGCAACGGTAACACTATGTATTCTTAATCCGTCGCCACACGGACGGCTAAGACAATTAAGTTGTTAGCAAAAGTTTTATTTATTACTAACTTTTGCCCGGTTCCGCACGCGTGTATGTCGGTTATCGCCTTAAATGCTAGTCTATGCGTTATTTTTTGATGTATAAGTTATATTAGTGTAAAGTTTCATCAAAATTAATACAGTAGTTTTTGTGTGAAAGAGTAACAAACATCCATTCCATTCTCATTTATGATGTTTAAGGTTAAAATATTTTTTTTCTATAAAGTTTATCGATTTAAAATCTAAGTTCCTGATTCAATAAAGCGTTATCTTTCAGAAGCTCTGCATATTTTTTTTGAATTGTAATGAAAAGAATTTTGTATCGATATTTATACAATTTTAAGTGATTCAAACACGTGTCATAATAAATTTTCCCATGAGAATGGAAAGTTTTACCACGGTACTATCTCCGAACACAAAAATCATACCATAAAATCATTCCACTGCGACGTATAAGAAAGACATATACACACAAACAAACACACTTTCACATTTATAATGTTAGCAAAGATTTATAAACTGCTCTCTCTTAATACTTGTTTCAGTACGCCACCGGGGGACGGTTTATTTCTAAGAAATTGTAATAACTAAAGGTAAAAACCGCTACTGCGCTGTGTGAGAGTTAGTTAATTTATATATTATTATATGTTTGAAAAATTACCGTTTACAACTTACTTTATAAAATCAAAATGCGTTACTGAATTCAATCTGGACCAATCCAGTTAGTTTTTTTGCACATTTTTGTCAAGACACATAGCAAAAGTTAAAAATAGTAAAACCACATTTTCTTTGCCTATATAAACCACAGAGTAAATTAAAACACCTGCCCGAGCTGTCAAACATTTGACGGTATCGTCAATCAAAACAAAACTAGGACGCGTTAGAATTACCTTCAAGTTGATTAGTTCGTGTATTAATTTAAAAAAAAAGATCACTCCTAGATTCATTTTCTTGTTTTGGACCACGACAAGCCAACAACTTTTGTCAGAACCAAAGCTTTTGGTAAGGCAGCCTGTAAAGAATAGGTATATACAAAGTGAGCAAAGTAAATAAAGGTTTAGTCCACGAGCAGTACCAGGGCGACAGTAACAGTAGGCAGTGGTCAGTGTGGCGCGAGGGACGGCCACCTGCTGCGCGGCCCCCATTTAATGGATCACTGTACTTGTCACTAATACATTTTTACCGTATACATACCGCACATTAGGAAGACATTTTTATACGCGTGGAGGCAAAACTTTGTTAATCTCTCATGTCATGAATATTCAATGTCAGGTGCCACACGGTACTTTTAATTATAATTAATGTGTTAAGCCAAAATGATACTAGCTACCATCCCGGGTTCTCACATGAAGCAGACCATATTTTCCAATTTAGATGAGCACGTCTATCATATTACGTCACGAGACACACTCGTGAACATGTAGCTACTGATCGCAGTTGTGTAGGATAGGGATGATTTTAATTCAAATACACTGCAATCAACAAACGATCCAATCTCCTATATAATGAAGTGAATATGCCTTACATTTAAAATATTTAACTATTTAATTCACCATTTTAAAATCAACTTTGCCGCATACTTGTAACATATGTGTGTAATACATATAGGTACCAACAAAAAATAAATAAATAAAAAACCTTCAAAATCTTTATTCTGTACATTTTACACGTATACCAATCTCTTGTTACTTAGATCGATCCCTGTGTTCTCGTTTCATGATCAATATACTGCGCACACGCATAAGCTTTGGACACATTCTCGCTTCGCTGTCATGCGTACGAGTACACTACACACGCACATAAACCCACACAGTTATACTTTCCATTAAAATTTACACACGGCCACGTGCCACACTATTCTCGTTCATTATTCACCACGTACACACAAATACATTACAAGAGACTGCTCACCGCGTTATTAGAACATACATAACAATAGGCTAGATGACACCTTAGTCAAATTAGTTACTTTTTATATCTGTCAAAACGATAATTTTGTATGAAAAATGTACTGAATACCAAATTGTGACGTCACTGTTTTAGACTACTCAATTGAACAATTTATTTAACTGTATATTTGATTGAAATTCGTAACAATAATAAAAAGCTATGTTAATTCTACTTTCCGAGATGTTTCGCGATATTAGTTTTAATGAAGTGGACATTGGTATTTATTTCCGATACAGTCATCTACCCAATTATTATATTGTTGTAGAAGAATAGTTTAAAAGATACCCACATAATAAAAATTATTGCTCTACATGTAATTGGATACTTTCTGAAGTGGAAGGCTGACAACTTGAGATACAGGTACCTAGTTCAAGTATCAGCCCACCATAATCAGATTCAAATTATCTATAAAACAAAATTATAAAAATCCACACTTCTATGGTTATGGTGAGAAATAAATTAATATTATTGTTATTTCAATTGGTGTAAACAGCACACGCCTGTGACGATTGACTACTAGGTACTCTAGTTGATTTTTATTTTATGTAAATTGGAAAAATTGTCGCACTAACAGAATTTTTATCGCATACTTAAAATAATTATAGAAAACATTAATTGATTGTACACCAAAACTTTCTTTCTTCACTAAAGCTATTGGTGAAAATTTCGTTACTCATTTAAAAGTTCGATACTTTTTAAATTAGCCAGATGTAAAGAAGGATATTTTTTATAATTGTCTAGTCATTTGTCAAGTATTTAATCTAGGGTTTTGGCCTACTATACCATACTGGCTAAATTGGTACTATGTCCTTTCCAAAATGATTTCATTCCAAAACTTTTTCATTTAACATATTTTTACTCACGGTTTTTGTAAAGTAATTCTAATCACGAAAGTGATGAAAACACGTTCCCATACGTACTTGTTGCTACTATCACATCTAAAAATAAGTAAAAGAAATATCAGGATCAGGGCAAGCTTAGTCTCCGAGAGGTGACACAATCGGTGGCGACTTGTAACAACTAAACTTTACACTTGACGACATCAACGTTGTTCAAAGTGCGTCAAGCTTGTTTTGTTTGAACATACTCGTTTTAGGAGCTGAAGTATCCTGACAATATTTTTTGTGGTCCCGGAACTAGTGCTGGTATTGTTGTTTTTATCAGTATTGAGTGGTATTATGAGGCCTAATGTGACGTAACGCTTAGTGATTTCTATTTTTTTTCTATATTAAGAGCCTGCCAAAGTGACTCTACTCTGCCTGATGGAAAGCATGAATAGAATCCAAGAGTTATGGTCCACCATACTCATTGCAAATACAGACAATGCAGTATGGTGACCCAGACTATGGCGGCCTAGTGAGATGCTTTTTTACGCCACGCTTGGGGACGTAAAAGGCATGACAGTCATCGTGGCAGTGTAAGGCTCACATAATCACGATAACTGTCACACCTGCATCAATGGGCCTCCGGTCTCACACTCACCAACGAAACACGACAACACAGATGCTGGCGCTTTAGGTTGGTCTTCTGTGGGAGGGTAGTACTGCCCCGGTCGAGCCGGCCCGTTCGTGCTCAAATCAGCGTGGCTCTATTAAACTAAACTAACTAAAAATTGTAGTGTTGAAATGTTAGATTAAAAGCAAACAAAAAATGGAAACTAATTAGGTGACGGTAACGTTTGTTAGCTCTTACGAACAGGCTGAAGACACAGAATTAGTTTCTCAGAACAAGGTACTACGAAATGAATGCTTGCCGATTGTTTCCAATATTTTTCAATACCAGTAACTATACCAGTATTTCAGTATACTATACATAGTAAAAGCCGACAAAAGGAGCACACACACCTCTGCAAAACAAAAGCAAATTTGAAATTAACTTTTTTTTTTTAACGTGTGGAAACCCTCTCGGGTCGTCACCCCACCAGAGTTTACGGCGTGTTGGTGTGTCGGAATCGGACTGACTAAAACCACACGGTGTGCCACTCTGCACCTGATATAGGAGAGATCCGGAAACAGTTGTTATTACGACATCCAGATAAACTAACTATGCTAACTCGTCTGACCAGCGTGGTATAGTTGTTCGAAATCTTCTTTCTAAAGAGAGGCCTGTGTCCAGTAATGCACTAGTAGAGGCTGTTGATGATAATGATAGCACTGTAGTAACATACTACAGCTTACGTAGATTTCAAAGACATGTTGTTTTAGACAAATATCTTGAACAATATTTCAAATCAAAATCGATTTTTTTTATTCAAACGGAAAATTAGAGTTTCCACTATCCAATATCTACAATTATATATGGTACAGCAGGCAAAATAACAGATGTTAGATTGGCCACCTGATGTTGGGTAGTTCTGGACACAAGAACCTTTAAGTCTTTAAACTAGAGTAGTGGGTTGAACTTTGATCACATCAGTTATTCTAAGTAACTAACTATAAAATTGCTTAACACTGGCTTCAAGGCCACTGTTGATCCATCCCATATGTGGCTAATTTTTTTTTTCATGAGAATGTCTCAGGAACTGTTTTATAAACTATTTGCATGCAAGAATCAAACCTGAAATTTAGTTCAGTAACGTTGATAGTACAACACTCGTGAGACCAGTGTTGGTAGTTTCAGGCGTATGATCTCACGGTCAGCAAGAATAAGTCTTGGCGAAGGTCCGTCTAGCATACTAATATGGATGCCGCATACTAACGGTTCAATATCGGTGGACTAATCGCAGTCATTAGGGGAATGCGCGACACGTACACCACACATGCTCCCTGATACAAATGGAATGTTGCGAGGTTCTAAGCTCCTAAGCAATAACACTTACGCAACCATACTAGGAATGAAAAAGAAATCATTTTATCGTTAATTTATACATTTATATATATATGTATGTGTATATACATATTAAATATAACATTTACATAAAATAATAAAAATAAATTGCACCTTATCAAAGTAATAAATGCACTTCTTACTGTCTAGTACTTACTCATTTAAGATGGAATTTTGTTTATTTTTTTTGTGTCCAGAACATACAGGGTGGGCTAAGAATTAGTTAACATTTGATAAAAGCGTGTTAAAAACCATATGATATGTTATAAAAATTGTTTATTTAAAAAAAATTACCACCATTTCGATGTTTGCACTCTTCTAAGCGAGCACCCGAATACTTGTCAGCAAAGGGACCGCGAGATCGCCGACATCTCTTCGCCGATTTTTTTCGGTTCAATACATTAAGAATGGTCACTTATTTACACACTGACCTGCAAAGTTTTGTTTAACTTTGCAACGTGCTTATCTAATTTGTTACCACTTGCTCTTTGAATGTAACTTTTTGCATAATATTTCAGTACTACTCTGGCTGTAGCACCACCAGACCATTTTAGTGGACCATAATATTGTGGCATACATAGTATAAAAGGTGTAACTCCGCTTGGTTATACCTATAAGTTTTAAATACAAATGAATTATGTACTATTTTTCTTAGTTTCTGTTAAAAGAACGTAATATTATGTGAAATATCGAGTGAATAATTTTGAAACTCACACCCAGTGAGGTGTACGAAGCGCGTGTTCGTCACAGCTGTGTGGCCGCGTCCCGCTCCGGGCGACACCTGTCACGCACGCTACTTTCGGCGCTCCGTCCCGGCGCAGTCCCGCTAATTTATCGCGTCACCCCACACCACTCCCGTCAGGGTGCCCGGCGAAGGTCCCTCGTCAAATTGACTCACTCGTATTTACTTTGGTTACACAGCATCGTGTTTACATGCCGCGACAAATACCAACGTAGGTACAAGGCCTTTGACGTCAACTCAAGTCATCGCAGGACGAAAATTGTATTACATTTTACGAAGGGCACGAAACCTCTTTCATCAATCAATGTTGTTTATACAACTAATGTAGTAGAGAAGTATTTATCCTAGGTTATAAAATACTTGGAATATTAGACATTTTTTTCGAATTTCTTAGAAAATATCGTAAATAACTACAATCATCATGCAGGAAAGGTAGTAACACAACAGCACACGGTTATTTTGTTTTTTCTCTAGAGTTAACTTGGAGGTATCGCTTAAAAGGATACTGCCTTCTGCTTATATCATAATATTTTATAACATTTCATTTTTAAAGTCACCACGTTGTGGCGAAGTGTAATGTAATGACATGAATCCTTTCGAATTTGACACATATTTTCTTTGTCATCCTCGACGTACCGCTTCAATGAAGGGTTCTGATGAAGGGACTACATATAATGTACGTATTACTATACGTATCTACTTACGTGTTCTATATCGACCTCTAGGTCAGTGGGAGTTACCTATTGCTGCCAGTCAGAACTCTTTGGCGCTCATATTTTTAAAATATCCTTATCATCATATATTATTGTCATCCAAGTCTCATTATAGATCAAATAACGTATCACAAACACATTGTCTGCCTAAAATTCAAATCTACATATTCGCCTTATAAGACTTCAGATTGTTATAACGAAAACAGTGTGCAGTACCTTATAGATGCTATCTACGGTGAGATCTTTATGATAAGCATCACACGGCGGATGTGCTCGGTGACTGATGCGTCCATCGCTCACGATTCCACCCACCATTAATCAGATGTTAGGAAGTGGTGCCACCTATTCCCACCTTACTGTTCACTACTGAAATCGACCGCTATTATTACCGACCGCGATATTAGCAGCTTGCTCGTATTTGTCTTTGGCATAATTTATTACGTAGAATGAAGTAACTAAAATTGATCACCTACGATAATGTAACTTGCAAGTATCGCAAAATATACTGATAATTTTTTTATTTAATAACTACAGTGGGCCCCCGGTAATTCGAGAAACGTTTTGCAGGGCAGTGTCGGACTATCGAATTTGTCGGATTATAGAGTACTGCCTAAGACCCCGTGTAGTCCGGATATTTTTTACAAAAGAGTACCTTGTAATCTGACAAATTACAGACAAATGATAAGATTGTATATGTTCTTCTGGGCTTGTGACGACATTACTAGGTACGTATACGTAATACACAATGTATAAACAGCAAACAATGAACGCACGTTAAGCTGCACCGCTATCACACGTAGTCAAATTCAAACTAAGTAATCGGAATTGAAACATGACCTACGCGTCGAGCACAAGTTGTAACCTGTTCAATCATGCACGATCTACATTAGCGAAAATTTATTGCTTGATGTCGGATTACAGGGGTCCGGATTAGACAGGGGCCGGATTACCGCGGGTCCACTATATTATTTTTTTGTGATATAGTGCGAGTATATCTGTGCCTATTTCCTACATGAATCTAAAAACCACTCTCAATGACCTCAATGATAAAAGAAATAAATAGGCTGACCTAGTCGGACGTTCGTGCTGCCAAAGTATAACAGTGTTTTGTGAATAATAATAATTGTTATGTATTTAATAACGAGAGGTAACGCTATCATTAAGTGTAATTCCGTCGAGAAGGGACGACTACATACTCGTAGTTTCACGGGCCCGGGTGTTAACTCAATCATACTCGTTTTATTCATAATAGTATATAATACCAAAGCTTTTCTAAAAACTTGAAAATGAGGTTATATTATAACGTTTTTTGATGTTGTTTACAAATTTTTTTCATGACTATATCTATAGGGGCGTATGACAAACCTCCGCGATAGTTTTCATTGTAATGTGAGCATGTTTACTAAATATACTCTTGCAGCCTTAAAGTACACATACGTTATTTTATACAAGCTGCAAGATTCTCTGTGTATGTCCCCAACACATTATGGTAACCTGACTGATTTAACGTGTTTTCTGAGACACGAAAGTATCTCAACACATTAAAAATGATCACTCATCATTTCTTACATGTAACAATACTGTTTTTTTGTATGTTAAAGTAATGAAATAATATTTTTTTACTTTGTATGACATGGCTTTAAAAGTAATGAAACTTTTTCTTAAACGATCGCAAAAGACTTGTGCGCATGCACTTGAATGGTAATTGTAGCATCGCGCTCGCGCCGACAACAGACATTCAATTTGAATACACCATGCAAACTGTCCGGCTATTAAGATAACATGTTTTTGTAGTTTCCCAAGTATCATCTATAAAATTCAGCTTTATACTATAACATAAATATTATGCTAATTCATTAAGTTTACAGTTGGCAGTTGGTTACATCTGCGCCAAGTATCAACTAAAGGACGACTTGATTTCTAGTGTTATTCCAAAGAAATTATAAAAATATAGAGTTTTATACTTTAACAAATTTAAAATACTATTTATACAGTTTTGCTGTTATCTACCAAAGTAACCATAATTCAAATTTTTTTTTTTTTTATACCACGGCGGTGGCAAACAAGCATACGGCCCGCCTGATGGTAAGCGGCTACCGCAGCCTATGGACGCCTGCGACACCAGGGGCATCACGTGCGCGTTGCCGACCCTTCAAAAACCTATTTACCCCCTTCTTGAAGAACCCCATGCTGTAGTTCCCAGGGAAAACCGTGGCAGGGAGCTCATTCCATAACGGGATTGTTCGCGGGAGAAAATTTCTCTGAAACCGCACTATGCGCGACCATTTAGGTTCCAATGTATGTGGATGAGCTCCCTGACGATAGCGAGCGGTGCGATGGTAGAATGTGGCTGTGGGCATCATATCAAACAATTCTTCAGAACACAACCCATTGTAGAGACGGTAGAGCACACACAGGGAGGCAAAGTCTCTCCTAAGACTTAGTGGCTCGATACCGTCTGTGAGATCAGGATCGTCGACTATTCTCACAGCACGTCTCTGGACTGAATCAAAAGGCTCAAGCTGGTACTTCGGTGCTCCCGCCCAGAGATGACAGCAATACTCCATGTGAGGCCGAACTTGCGCTTTGTACAGTAGTAGCCTTTGTGCTGGTGTGAAATATCGCTTCGCTCTATTCAGAACACCAAGCTTTTTTGATGCCAGCCTCACCTTTCCCTCCAAATGAGTCCGAAATTGGACGTCACTGGAGATATCGACACCGAGGATCCCAATACTCTGTGCGATGGTAAGGGGTGTATTCTGGAATTGTGGAACTACAGTGAACGGGGTTTTTTTAGCAGTAAACGCACAAACTTGTGTCTTAGAGGGGTTAAATTGGACCAGGTTATATAATACAAGTGTAATACGCATCTCCAGTACTGTCATCCGCATAACAATGAATGCTATCTATGGTCAACATATCATTGATATGCAGCAAGAATAGTGTTGGAGATAGCATGGAGCCTTGCGGGACACCAGCGTTTATATCCATGCTTTCGGAGCAGCTACCGTCGACGACGGCTTTTATGCGTCTGCCGGACAAAAAGCTAGCCACCCATTTGCACAAAACCTCGGGCAGGCCGTAGGACGGTAACTTCGATAGAAGGCCCCTGTGCCAGACCCGATCGAACGCCTTTGCTATATCGAGGCCAACTGCCAAAGCCTCACCCTGACTCTCAATGGCTGAAGCCCACCGGTGAGTGAGATACACTAGAAGATCACCAGTCGAGCGACCGCGGCGGAAACCGTACTGGCGGTCGCTGATCAAATCGTGCTCTTCCAGGTAACTGAGGAGCCGTGTGTTGATTACACGTTCCATCACCTTAGAAAGAAGGGAAGTTATAGCTATAGGCCTGTAATTCGATGGGTCCGATCTATCACGCTTTTTTGGCACTGGATGCACATGGGCAGTCTTCCACGAAGACGGCACTTGCCTTTTGCGGTAGGAAATCGCGAAAAGTCGCGTTAGTACAGGGCACAACTCAGGGGCACACTTTTTGAGCACCACTGCAGGTATGCCGTCTGGCCCACTCGACTTATGAACGTCTAGACAGTTTAGTTCCCGCCACACTTCTCTTTGCGAAATGTGTATTTCCGGCAAAGAGTGTTGGCACGGCGGGTTAATAGGCGGTACCGCACTTCCATCCTCGTTCATGGTCGAGTTCGCGGCAAAGAGTTGCCCAAGTAGGTCGGCTTTCTCTTTAGCACTATGGGCCAAGTTACCATCGGCATTTCGCAATGGTGGTAAAGACGACTGGCAAAAATTTCCTTCGGCAGCCTTAGCAAGAGACCAAAACGCACGACTCCCAGAGGGATAGCTCGTAAGTCGCTCACCAATCCTGCCGATGAAATCGAATTTGGCTCTGGCAATTGTCTTTTTGCTGGACCTCGAGGCAGCATTTAGTTTGCGTCTCACATCAGAGATGTTCGGATCCTTATTGGTACGGGCCGTGGTCCAACCCCTATAGGCGGCCTGCTTGACTAGCCTGGCTTCCTTGCAAAGCCGGTTAAACCACGGTCGCTTTTTTTCCCAGCAGCTACTGATGGGTTGGGAATAAAATACTCCATACCCACCAGGATCGTCTCAGTGACAGCGGCTGCGCAGGAGTCAGGATCTTCTGGCGTGAAGTAAAGCTGCCTCCACGGGTACGATGCGTAGAATTCACGCAATCCATCCCAGTCTGCTGATTTATATTGCCACATGTGGCGCAAATTGGCTGGGCGGGGCATGGGACTTCGGTCCGGACGAGGCAGTGGTCGGACGAGCCGAGAGGTGCGTCCACTGCAATAGTGTAGTCGTCCGGACGCGTCGTCAGCAGAAGGTCCAGCAAAGAGTGTGCATGGCTCTCAATATCAGGTATTCTTGTTGGAGAATGTACCAGTTGTGAGAGGCCATGGGCCAGAGCAAATTCATGAGTAGACCTGCCTACAAAGTCGGTGGAACGAGAATTTAGTCACTCACAGTGGTGGGCATTAAAATCCCCTAAAATCACCAGCTCAGCACGAGGGTACCGCTCAAGAACTTTGTCAGTCGTCACCTGCAGGTGCTCAAAGAGTGCTTTAGTCTCCCTGTCACCGCTATGAGACCTGTATAGGCACGCATAGATTCGAGTCTCACCTTCGTAGTCTACGCGCACCCACATTACTGACAGGTCCCTGTCTTCATAAAAATGGAGACGGCGACAGCAGATATCCTCCCGGATGTACATGCATACACCGGCACGTCTCAGGAATTTGTGTTCGAGTTTGTAGCCGGGGTAGTGTAGGTATGATGTATCGGCCGGGCAGGATATCTGCGTCTCCGTAAGAAATAAGAGGGTCGGCTGCGCAATCTCTAGATGAAGGTGGACTGCGTTTAGGTTGGAGTAAAGTCCCCTGATGTTGCAGAAGTCCATATATGTGGAAGAGGATGCCGCTGTAGATACTTTTTTCCTATTTTTCTTCGTCATTTTTTTGGGGGGGGTTCAATTGGTTTGTGAGGATTCACTGTGTTGACAACTAAGGTGGCAATGGGGCGGTGCTAATCTACTCGTAGTCGATGCGGGTAGTACGATTTGTCGGCGCGGCGTACGAAACGGCCCCCACTCCCCCCCTGCAGCAGCAATCGGGTTCCACTCCGGTCTCCTCCTCCGGCACGACTACTACTGCAGGGATTTTTCGCAGGCTGGCGGTTCAGCCTCCCAGGGTGGAGGTTGTAGTGATCCCTGTGTTCGGGAACCCATCTATCCTGCGGGCGGCCAGCGGACAACCGTTTCAGCGGGTCTTCCTGACCGCCGCGCCCACATCCCGCGCCCACACGAGCCAGTAGCAGTATTATAAGCACCATTAGTCCCCCGTTGTCAAAACAGCGAATTCTCTAGAGCTCTGGATACCTTACTCACCACAGGAACACAGCACTGCCGAAAATGCAGTGCTATTTGGCTGTGGTCTTCTGTAAGGCGGAGGTCCTTCCCCAGTCGGGCTGCTCCAACTTTTGAGCATACAGACCTCTCTCAATCAATCAAATTGCATATTCGCTGATCGTTTTTTGCCTGTTCTGGAGTCATTCACAGAGAAAATTCAGATTTTGTAAAATAACGTATGTTTGGCCGTCGTGGGTTCTTGGTTTATTATAAGTAAACGGATATTATGCACAAAGATCGTACATATATATATTTATTTCTCGAATTTAAAAAGAAACCATGATAACCGCACGAAGTTTCGCGCGCCGGACTTATATAATGCGCACAGGTGCAAGCCTACGTGCTGACAGATTTCCAAATATGCGATGTCCGTCATGTAGAAGAGGTAGATTTACCTTTTAGTGAACAGAAAAAGGAAGTAAAATCCAAAATGTGTAAAAATATTTATTATTTATTTTCAATAATTGAGAATAAACTGGTCAAATAACACACTACAGAGATTACTGCACGAATTAATCAGTTAATTAGCAGTTAAAAAATATAGTTTTAACAGACAAGCATTAAAAACAAAAAAAATGAGATAAATGGGACATTAACAGTAGGTATATAAGCCTAATTTTGTTCACTTAGTACGTTAAAAACTTAATTTCAAGTGATACCTACAATCTAAGATGCACACCACCGTATAACTGATAAAATTTTTCTCAACATTCAAGATTTTTTTGTCAGTAGAGTTACTGCGTCTAGTAAAGTTCACACAGCGAACTCACATTTCCTCAATATTCAATCCTTAGGTGTAATTATTTCTATAAAATAAACAGTGAGCTTATTCAAAGTAGCAAAAGATGATAACATAAATAGATGTCAGTCAGTGACTAGAGTTGCCACCTGTAGAGAGATTAAAGAAACTTGATTCACTGATTGATTTTCATACATATTCTTAGATTTTACCAATTTATTCACAATCAATTAGTTAGAATTCGAACGTCGTTAGGTTGCTGCTGTGTCCAAAATTACACTTCTCCCTTATATAGCATTTACACTAGAGACTACTAAAAAACAGAATTTAGAAAGAACAATTTAAGTTACTTGGCTTACTTTTGTCACACAAAACAAATATCGACTGGAATAGCTTTCGTAGATTAAAACGCCCAGCTTGTCTTAAATCCACTTCTAATAAATTACTGAATATATCTTAATTGTGTTGGTAAAAAAAGAAACGAACAGCAGGCAGAACCATAAATAGTAAAAGATTCGAGATAAATTAGTTCAAGGCAAATTGCAATTTATTACGTGTTTCGGTCGATATCTTTCACTTTGTACAGGAGACATTCAGCTCACTGGGGATCGGCTTGTAGACATGGGTCTAATGAGCGACCTTAGTACAGTTTAATCTAAAGTAGGGTATGGCATTTACGAGGGATGACGCGCACCTGCATGTAAATAGTATTAGTCGTATGTTATGCATTATGTATCCATGTAACCGCTACATGTTAGTGAATAAAAAGCGCTATACGGAGTACTCGGACTCTCTGGATTCGAAAAGTCCTAAAACTGTCGATTGTGCTTTTAGTACTGTTTTTATTCAGTATTTTTCTTTATTTCATTTCATTATAGGTATTTCCAAAACTATAATATATTCATCTTTTAGACGTAACCTACAAAAACACACTCTTATGGAAAATACTTTTAAACAAATATTCAAATGATACTATTTTAGTGATATCTCCATTTAATTAAATGACAACTGTCTGTTTTATATTGATTAAAATTGACTCTATCCCAAACAATTCGACTCGGCAGTAAACTTCTTTAAGACAATGTTTTAGGATGTGTGTGTTGAGACGATACTGAGAAGTAAAAAATACAAGTGTACGAACTGTTACGTGCAGTGCTGGACTCACTACTAGTTACTACTCATTGTACACCCTCGACGGTCTTCAATATACAATTAATCAGGAAACAGTAATCAGAAAAAGATAATCAGATTGTGGTAAATCCCGAGAAGCTAAGGTAGGTCAGATAAATGATCAAGGTCACACCTGGAGATAAGATGTCCCATTAGATGTGATGTTATCTGATAACGATTGATTAATGGTTGGGTTATACAAACACTTATCTTGATCGCATCTATCTATTGATCTTATTCGAACTAGAAGTCGAGACTTAACCCTAGCTAATGTTATAATTGTAAGTTAAGGTATGTTTGTTAGTTATTTACGTGTTATCTAATCCACAGAGCCTTATGATCCTCTGCAGACATAGGGACGGTAGGTTATGCGATATCTTGAATTTGGTGATTCGCTTTTAAATTCTTTGCACAAGTTCTGTGCTTGATTGAATTATTTGTGATTGGCTGCTGCCACTTGCTAAATGTATTGAGAAAATAATACTTTAGCAGGTGAAAAATCCACAAATGAATAGTGTTGTGCACATTTTTTTTAAATTTAGAAACATTAAAGACAGTGTTAGCGTTTTAAAACACTTTATTTATTTTTAATATTATCGTCAAAGTAATATACACAAGTTGTTTAAAAATTATTGCATTTGACAGAAAATAGCTAAAGCGAAAATGTTTGTCAAGAAATATTTAACTTTATGAATTATACCCAATGTCTCAGCCAGTACCTACGCAGTATTTAGTAAGATCAGATGCATCCGAGGACCTCAATTAAACCCCTCCTCGCTAATCCAGGAGAGAGATCGTTCATAACTTGCAAAGTTGGGCCATCGATCAATCAGCCAGACAGCGGCTAATCTGTATTGTAAGGTTGTTCGATCTGTTTACGCAAGTGTTAGCAAGGACTTCAAACAACGACTACTTCAATAGATACACTTTGTAGCCAGTGCTGTCATAAAGCTTACAACAGGATACTATTCTGTGAAATACATATTATTGTATTAATTACTGCATAATACAATAAAATAATATATGTTTCAACTTGTGAAAATAAAGTTCCGAGAGTTTAAATTCGGCTAACTTATAAATATGATACGTAAATTTGGGAATACTTATGTATCACAACGCGTCGAATGACAGTAGCGCTCTCACTTCGGACGTCTCTCTTTGCTACATTACATTAATCATCATCAAATTTCAAACTAAGCAGAGCATGTGCTATGATAACTAGACTGACTAATAGAATACTTATATACTTTTTTTTGTAAATACATGCATATTATACATAGGAAACAACCAAACCTCGAAACAAATATTTGTAGATCATACAAACATTTTGTCCGACCCAGGAATCGAACCCGAGACCTCAAGCACAGCAGTCGCATTCACTACATTTGGCAGTTGACATTACAACTAGCATTTAAGACGCTTTTTTGTCCTAAAGCTTTATATAAATAATCCTAAACACTCATAACGAGGCCTTCTACCGAAACGAATGGTTGGCTGAGCCGCGTGGTACACGCGCAGCGCGAGCAACGAACGTGGACCTTAATATATCATGCAATACGAGCTGTCGTCGAGATGAAATTAAAATCGGACTCCTCCACACTCAAATCCGTTTAAAGCTCTTAATGCTATACAGTTGCGGCCCGTGATTTTGTTGCACCTCCCCCTACAAAGCACCTCACCCTGGGCCGCACTAGACCGAGGTGAGGCGGTCGCAGTAATATTATACTTACTTTTTTCTTCGCAGACAAATTACTTTAAATTTTTTGCTGCGACTCTTTGAGGCATCGTACTACAAATCGCCAACTAGATTTATATAACTCGTTTCGTAACTTTAAATGAAATTCAGACGGTGCTACGGCCGGCCGCCTCGGTGCGGCGCGGAGCGCAGCGACGCCCGCTTTTCAAATATGTCTCCGACACAGATAAATATAGCCCAAATGTTATATAGCATTTCGAAATGACTTGAAGCTTCAACACCTTTCAAATAAAATACCTCAATTTTTCACTGTATCCCTCATCAACTGATTGGTAGATGAAAATCAAATTCTCAAAGAAACGGTAAGAAATGGGTATTTTATCCGTACTGCAGTCTATTCTCACTCTTATTTGGTGGATTCTCTCCCGCTTTACTAAAGAGAGAGAGACAAGTTCGTTAATGACATTTGTAGCTCCACCAATATACTCCTG
The DNA here is from genome assembly GCA_949316085.1 of Hypercompe scribonia. Classification (NCBI taxonomy): domain Eukaryota; kingdom Metazoa; phylum Arthropoda; class Insecta; order Lepidoptera; family Erebidae; genus Hypercompe; species Hypercompe scribonia. The sequence goes on along the minus strand of OX438976.1, from coordinate 252,564 downwards.
ATGAAATTGTTGTGGGATTCAAATAATAAAGTTGTTTTTGGCACTCGACATATGTTATATTCGACGTGTTCATTGTTCAATGTTGTTGATCCCTTCACGCAGGTGATATAACTGGAAGTTATTAAATATGTTTAATGAAATAAAATGATAATCCCGGTGATAACTTCCACAATGAATCGGAGATGTATAAGGATGGTGGCAAATGAATAATAAAGAATTATAATGAATTTTAATAATTGCCCCAAAAACAGACACAAGTAGAAAGGATATTATTACTTTTAATTTTTTAATGAACACGTCACGTTAAAAAAGCAATATGATCAAAGCCATTCTTTCTTGAGAAGATTTGTGGTGTTCTACCATTTGTATTTAAATAAATAATGTACGTATTCGGAGTGGTTTTAAAGATAAGAGTGACTATTAAGTTTGATTATTTTTCAATTTTAAATTAAGAACTGAGGAAACAGTTCGTGTTTTATCAGAAAAAAATAAAATGCAGGTACTAATGGAACTGAAACATGTTCCACCCAAAGTCTCACACAATCCCCACACTCTTCGTTCATGATTAGCGAGCACTTTTCACTCATATACTTACTTCTATGCTGTTAGCACAAAGGATGAAACTCGCACGGAACGATCACACGACTACAATACAGCTTCACCACATTTAAGGAACGATTCGGCAACCCCGAGTGTCCGTCACACGTCACTCTTACTGTCCGTGATGCCACGTTGGATGAACACAATAGCTTTGTTTGTAGTTTTTAATTATTTGAACAACAAGAGCTACCGCCGTTTGAACCTTGTGGAATGATTTTTTACAAGTCTAGTGTAATTTCGATTCATTTTTCTACGAGTCTTGCCTCTTATGGGAATCGTGGCATATTGTGACAGTTACTAATTTAAATCCTAAAAAATGTGAAGTATAAATATGTTAAGGCGATGAGCGTGTATTAGGGAAATTGGATTGTGTGTGCGACGCGGCGCGTCGGCGCGAGGCGCGCGTCGCCGGGCAATCTGCGCAATTTATGTAAGTAATTTGTCGGTGCGTGTGTTTGTCTGCTCCGGTAAGCTGACGCATGCATCACGCTCAAACGTTCGTTATTTTTTGACGGTGGAATGTATGAGAAGCGCTAAACATGCAAATCTAAAATGCGCCAACATCGTCCCGGTGACACGCTTTTATAACTTGTGCGACGCATCGCCTCTCACAGCTATGAATCTGTTTTATTTGTACGTCCATTATATAGTATCTTTTAAAAGTACCCATGTGATTATAACCTTTATGTGGTAGTTTTATTAAGCGATTAAAGTAAATATTTGCGTACATAATTACTGACTACTATATTAAATTATTAAGAAAGCTAAGTACCTACCTAAGTACTTGCAATTCTATCACGCTAGAATTTCTCATTATCTAAGCTTTTCTAAGATGTGAAATATAGTGGAAATTGTTTGTATTTCTTAAAAAAATATATCTGAGATAAACGGCACAGTTGCGCGTGTACGCTTGTGTTGTATGCAAGATACGTCTGTCAAACCGTCACGAGGCGATACATCGCGTCCCACGGGGACTCACGGTGAACCGTGTGCGTGGCCCACGTGGGAGTGTACACGATACAAGTGCGAGCGTGTGTGACGTAAGGTAAGAAAGGGTTCGTAAGTGACGACATTAAAATGATCCTCAAATGCAGTTTGCACAAACAAAAATGCTCAGTGAAATTACATTGCTTTTAAGAAAAATATAGGATTAACAAACTGTGCACTTTCTTAAGGTCATATATGAGTCAATGGAGAACAACACTTCGCTATCCAGGATGTCGGCAGACTGCGAAAAATGTTATACTAATAAAGATCGAGCGTGATATATTTCAAGGTGACAGTGTGGGTTCTCTCAGCATTCTGCTAGAGGGTTCATGGTTAGGCTATAAGTTGCAGAAATATGATCAAGTTATATATCATCTTCTTTATATGGATAATTTGATTTGATTTTATTGACCTCCACAAAATTATAATTGACGGCGTTATTAAGGGTCACTGAAAACTTTAGTAATTCTATCAAGATGGGATTTGGTGTAGACAAGTGTGCAGTATGTAAAGAGGGGCGTGATTTTTGAATCTGAAGGAATAGAACTTTCAGATTCAACAAAACTCCGATCTCTGTCTGCCATCGAAACTTATAACTGTTTAGGTTTCTCACAATCCTTGGGAATACCAGAATCCGGCGTGAAACAAATGTTACAGGAACGCTTCTTTGGCCGCCTAAAAAAAGTACTTATAAGTCTTTTATTAGGGGGTAATAAGGCTCACAGCCTATAATGGTTAGGTCGTGCCGGTTCTGATGTATTCCTTTGGTGTACTTAGATGGACTCAGACCGAATTAGATGCCCTTGACAGGTGAGTCCATTCGTTGTTGACTGCATTCCGTATGCACCACCCACTTTCATAGGTTATGAGATTGTGTATTCCATGAACGTTTGGAGGCTCGCGGAATAATATTAATATTTCGCAGTCTAATAAATATCAATACAAGTATGGCGAGAGGCCGCTAGTCGAGCCACGTTGGCTTGGTGGTCGTCCCGGCTGGAGACTCCACGTGCTGGCTTTGTCGCCGTGGAGGTTCTCCAGCCGGTCTTCGCCGTGTGGGTGGGGCGACAGCACAGAACTCTTTCCTCCCGACTGACGCAGATCCTTTCCTGGCAGGGTTGCATCGGGAAGTATTTGCACTCAGAAGGGAAACGAGTCCCGCCTGTCACCACTGCGATTGCAGTGAGGACTCGGCTCAGCACAGGCTAGTGGTTTGTTCCGCCTGGGTGGCGCAGCGTGGGGTCCCCATTGTAGTTATTGGAGGAGATCTCTCGCTACCGGCTGTCATACGCTCCACGGTCGATAGCGACAGTTGTTTTACCGCGGTCACAATCTTCTGCGAAGACGTAATTTCGCGGAAGGAGGTGGCGGAAAAGGCCCAGGAGGACGATCTCCACTCGGACCCAATTCGCTGCGGACAAACCGGGTGGCGGAGGCGCGCGTACCAGCGGCTCATGCCGCCTTGAGTGTGGCCGCAGGTGGACGGGATGGGTTTTCCCCTCCATCCACTACAATAGCCAACCGCGAGGAGGCGACGTCTGCGTGTGCCATACGTCGCCTAAAATAGAGAGCGGTAGCGTGCAGGCGCTAGGAGGCATCTGTTGTAATAGCAACTGATCCTTCCTATATCAGGTGCAGAGTGGTACACCGTGTAATTTTAGTCAGTCCGATTTTGACACGCTACCCTGCCGTAAACCCCGGTGGGGTGACGGCCCGAGGGGATTTCTAGACAAAAAAAATGGTGATCTCCTCGGAGAAACCGAAGGTTTTGTTTGTGTGATTATGGATGAAGTTATCATGACGAATAATAATCGGCAATATATCCTGAAAGATAATACTGTTGACATATGTCTGGCCTTCCACATGTTATTTCTGGTTGTTCTCGTCTTGCTAACGGTAAGTATTTGCAGAGGCGCAACCAAGTAGCCAGGATCGTACACCAACAACTTGCCCTTAAATACTAAAGTTATCAATTTTGATGTTTCATACTACAGGTATGTGCCCGAGCCAGTGCTCGAGAACGATCGTGCTACGTTATATTGAGTTCGATCTATTATCACAAGTAGGACTATTGTTGGCAACACACCACCCCGCCATAAACTCCGGTGGGGTGACGGCCCGAGGGGGTTTCCACGCGTTAAAACAAAAAAAAAAATGAATGGTGTCGTGGGACACCAGGTAGGAACGAAGTTCCTTCGGATAATGTGGAATCGACACAATTTGCAAAAAAAATCGTGCTCAATTTTATGAAGGTTTTCTTGATTTTTCTCTTAAATTTTGCCGATTAGTTTTTATTTAAGTACAAGAACGTATTTAGGAAATTCAGTATTTTAGGAAATAAAATAATAAATTCCTTAAAATAATAAAATAGCACACATGACGCGCTTTCGCGCCTGCGCACGTCTCATTTAACGGTTTTATTCCACGCACTTTTTTCCACAGATTTATTCCACGCACTTTTTCCACTTACGGTTTTACTATCACATTTTTTTCGGTTCGGTCCCGCAGCGAAATCCCTATCCCCTCCAAGCCTGCCGTAAGGAACTTCGTTCCAAAAAGGAAAAGAAAGATCTGACGCAGAACGCAGTCCTTGACACCGCCCGTAAAGTGAGGAGGTTCCTGTCTTTGGAACCCTAACCACCGGTGTCTTGGTCCCTGTACCCAATGTCAATGGTCTACCACTTTTTATAGTTTTAAATATGTATTTTGATTAGCTTTTTTATATATTTGAAAATGTAATCAATATGTGTATATAACGAAATAAAAAGAATAATAATAAATAATAAATATTTCGGACATTTGACACACAACGTCACCTAGTTTCAAACTAAGCAGAGCTTGCGCTATGATAACTAGACTGACTGATAGAATACTTATATACTTTTTTTTTGTAAATACATACATATTATACATAGAAAACACCCAAACTGCGAAACAAATATCTGCAGATCATACAAACATTTGGTCCGACCCGGGCATCGATCCCGAGACCTCAAGCACAGCAGTCACATTTACTTCCGCGGCGCCATGGAGGCAGTTTAAAACCTATCTAAGCCTGTTTACCATATGTGTGTTCTCTGCTGTAGGTACCGAACTGAAAGTGTTCAGCTCCTAGACCGTTATAGCCTGGGTCGCCACACTGCATTGTCTGCATTCACAATGGGTATAGCGACCACCATTCTTGGATTCTATTTATACTTTACACCAGGCAGAGTAAAAGTCACTTAGATAGATAATTGAAAAATTAGCGGTATCCCGAACTCAATTAGTCTTTTGCACTGTTACGGCGCTATCGAACGTAACTTGCATAGCCGCCTCAAATCGTTTTTTCTCACGATGTGGTTAGCTTTCCAGTATTACGTCGGATATTGGTACAAAATTTGTGGCCACTTTTAACTAACTATCTAAATTCTTAGCACAGTCAGACCTTGAGAGTCATGGTGTAAGTAAATGATTTACTTTTAGATTCGTATTAATTTCCAACCCACGCTTTAATGGTTTAGTAGTCGTTGTCGTCCATTCAACTAAGCATTATCTTCATAGTTTACTGCAAAAGACTCTTTTCACCTCCAGACTAATGGCTACTTGTCATATTCAACTAGAAGCAGTTTTAAACTTTCTTAACCCCACGACCCTCTGATCCCTGGGATTTTTGCGACTGTTAAGGCAAGACCTCAAAACAATGGATTGAAGTTATCCAGACTATTTTTTAGTTGGACAACCACTTGTAGTTTCTGTATCTAGAGGTTTCATCCAGTAATATTGTTGCTCTTGAGCGTTTTTAGCAAATAAAGCTTATAAAACAAAATTTTTGTAATTTCTTCAAGATTGAATATATATCCTTACTTCAGGCAAAGATTCAATGAAAATCTTCAAAGTCAGAGCTCAAACCGGGATCTCTGGTTATTATCAAGCATAAGGTGCTATCTCCACTTCTATGGTCTTTAAGGACAACAATCAAGCTCTACCCAAAGAGCATCTCCAGAATGGCAGAGCTTATAACGTCAGGTGGTGTCATTCGCAGGGTATATGTGCACATTCCAAGTTTGGAAACCTGCAGCCTTCAACCCGAGACGTATGTTGCGACACAAACAAAAGTACAGTAGCATGTATCACCACGGGCATTGGTGTATAAACTACCAGCAATACAGTTCAATGCCAAACATACCTTGTCAGGAATAAATTGGACATAGTTAGTTCATATTACTGAGTCTCACACTACAACGAGGATTTTCTTTGGCATCAGAGGCTACAAAATTTATTTACACATGCTGATGGTGGTGCACATGCTGACTCAGCAATGGTGATAAAATTAAATATTAAATATTCGCCCATAGCAGCCTATTCAACGATGTTCCGGCAAGTGACCAGAATTATAGTGGCAGACAGAGCCGGCCTGATTACTTTTGTTGTCCCCTGAGACTTAAAATTACTGAGAAAATTTTCTTAAAATTTTTTCACTCACTTGGTTATCGATATATCGTGCAAAAATGCTGGAGCGGGCAGCATGTATACTGGGGTTTATGATGCACCATAATGATCATCCTTCGGATAAAAGAAAGCTTAATCACGCCACACAAATGCTAAAAATAATGCTCAGAGAATTAGTAAATAGAAAGGCGCAGCAAAATATCTTAATGCTATTCGCTACAAACATATTCCTTGTGGAAAACCTCAAAAATCTAGATAGGTTGTAACAGCTCCGTCCCCTGATTTAGAAAGTAGTAGAACGAACGACCGGCGTGATAATATCCTCTCACAGAAGATCAAAATAAAGCGTCAGCAGGAATGCTGTCATTCTTCATTGGTGAGTGTGTCAAAGTCAGTAGAGCCGACGGTATTGTGACGCCAGCCGCTTCCCACTCTTCCAGCACACAGAAAAGCATTCGTCATAGCATCCGACACCTCCTTGAGACGGTCTGCCATATGATAATGCCTCAGGCCAGCTTTCGGGTGGGTATCCCTCCGAAAGCTGACCACAAACTGATTCTTCACAGTACCTCGATCCCCACCTAGATAAAAATTAACCTGGAAAACACTTACCAGGCGGTAAAGTGATCAATTAAATCTTTCTACGGTATTTAATTTTTGACTGTAACCAGCAAAACCAATGTTATGTGCCTGCAAAGACCACAAAATAGGATTCTGAAAACAATAGTTAACTTAGGGAGCGTTTACTCGAAATTAACAAATATACAAGTATCTCAATTACCCTACTGTGATTGAAGAAATCAATATGAACAAAAGGGCTATTTTAAACGACTAGCTACGCATCTATACCATCTGGCTACTGAACTATTGGACACTTCCAAAAACATCGACATACTAAAAAGAGGTCATATTATATCCGATAAGGCAGTGGTATTGATCTCTGCACCATAAACGCCAATTTTTCACTCAACTGAATTGATAATAGTCGTTAGGACTGATGGCACTTCACAGCAGAAATGAAAGATTATTTTTTCTTAGAAGCAATGGACATACGTGACTACTTAGAAACTTTTGAATTTATTTTCCATTATAACATTTCTATAAGAATATTCGTAAAAACTTTAGAAGAGAAATATGTTTCGTATTTCGCGTTTATATTTTAATTTCCCGTTGAGCGAAATAGTACCTACATCGCGCTTTTATATTCTACTGTAATTATTTTTAATAATTATCAAGTGAAACCTCTGTCCTCAGTCCCATACAATATTCAACTGCACTTCCGCTCTCGAGAACAGCAACCTCTCTGATAAATTTGTCACTGTACTATGTGACTGCTTTCATAATTACTTTGTATTTGGTGCTTATCTACGTGTACTTATGTATATATTTACGTGAAATTGTCTTTTCGCTGGAGTGTGTACCATAAACGAAAATTCAATGGAAAAAAATGTCCATTTTGTTACGATATACCATACCAATTATTATGAATTACTCCAATTCACAGCTCAGTACTTACTTTTATTCCACTTTTAACACGTTCATCGGCCAACTAGCGTAGTTTCCATTAGACATTGTACCACCTCGATAGTTATCCAACGACTAACCCAGCTCCTGACTCAATAATCAAAACGCTGTTTAAACTCCACCACTCTCAATCCTTTCACCGGAAGTTGTCACAAAAGAGTGAGGGGGTCGAGTAATGCTGCCATTAAAGAAAAATAAAACGGGTAGTTTTCCACAAAATCATTACACAATATAGTAACTTCTGAAAAAAACAATATACAAATCTACTTACGCAAATACACATTAAGGTAGGTAGGCGCGGCTTGATTATATTATTATACTTACATATTTGAGGGGACGTTTCTCAGCACTAGCATTGCACCCGGGTGGCCGGAGTGAGCAAAACAATCACATTAAAGTGCTGCACTCGTCCAGTGGCGCAAGCTAACCGAGTTATGCACTCGCTAACAACAAATTGTCGCAACCTCGTCGTACTAGTACTAGTCCTCGGCGACAAAATAAAAAGAGTCTTATGCCTTTAAACTCGATTAGCGCGAACAGCCATTGCACGTAATTGTCAACTTTCATCCACTTTTGTTGTGCGGTGTTTATTGTGAAAATTTTGTATAAAAGTACCTAAACAAGGAAAGGAACAATTTAATAAATTAAAGAAACGGGGTCGTGACACTCCGTGGACGGTACGCGCCGCGCGTCGCCGCGCCACCCTAAGCGGCGCAACGTCCAGTCGCCGTTGTTCAATCGACTGGCTTAGTTTTTTCAAATAATATATTTATATCTTACATGTTTAATCTAGATATGTATTAACAAAATAGCTTATGAAACCTTAAATCGTAAAGATCATAGTGAATAGTACATCACAGAGAGATTTTCCAGTCTGTGGTACAGATGTCGGCCGCCCGCCGCTGTGACTCGCGGTGATCCCCGTAGCACCAAGTGCCCGTGAAAGCATTATAAAAAGTAATTACTCGTTTGCGTATAATGGGTTTTGTTATTTCAATTTTAATTATTTCTCGGCGGTGTTATGAATGTAGGCTGTGTGTTTACGAGGGATCGTAAAGTGCTGGAGCTCGGTGGACGCGAGGTGGGAGGGGGTAGTTACAAAAAATGTGGGTCTGATAATTAGGGTTTATGACGAGCCAGCTTTTACTGGTTACAGTGCGAACACGACCTTATGCAGTCAGCCCGGTGTTACGCCGTATACTCTCACCACGTTTTTTAATACATATTTACGATAAATTATAGTATTATATGCTCTTTAAATTAGTTTTGAAAGCAAAGACAAGAAATTATACAAATATTTCAGCTAAACATTAAAGTTTTCCATGTTAATCTACGTATCAATGCAACAAATATACGAGTATATAAGCACGCAATTGAAAAGCCACGCGCACTACAACTCTGTTAATCGTCCTCTGCTCAGGGCAATCATTGTAACTATCCATTGTAATATCGTAAGCATAATCCGCGCAATGCAAATATTACAAATTAAATAAAAACTGTTTAGACTTCAATTAATTAAAAACCCATAGCCACATATATTACTTAAATATTTAGTATCCTTAATTTTCTGAAACGTGTCATTTTATAGTCTACTGGCTGATCGATCAAACGCCTTCATCATCACGCCATCAAAATTACGTAATATGAAAAATACTGCCTCGGTGCAATAGTTGCGTGAGTGACTGCTGTGCTTGAGGTCTCAGATACGAATCCCAGGTCGTACAAGCCCAAGATTTATATCATGAACAGTCTAATAGACCAGTGCTGTACACAGGCCTCTCTTAAGAAAGGAGGTTTTAGCCTACTTTAACACGCTGGCCAGACAAGTTAGGATTCAGTATTGGCTTATAGCCAATACATGAGACTAAACCAGCTAATTTGTTACGCAAACTGTGGTCATATAAACAACATTTGGTAACTTTAAGGACCAGCAAAGCCTGTTAGCTATACCAATATATGAAATTCGAGAAATAAGTGGCCTGTTCTATTTTCAGACCAATATTACCTTCAAGAAAAGAACTTCGAGGAGTATTTATTATTTTTTCGGGTAGGTGTACAAAACCCCAACACTTGTGCTCGTGAATAAAAAATCGAAATAAATTAAATTAATACTTTATTTGCAACCTACATAAGTGAAACCAGTGTTAATCACAGTAATTTGTTTACACTAACGTTGGCGGAGCTATAGATGTGACAACAACGCCTTTATGTACATCCACCTGTCAGCTGCCCACTAGTAAATCACAACACCTGCTTATTTTCTTATGGACAAGAACACTGACATAAGAATGTCCCAACTGGCTGTCATTGAATCTGCACAGAAGAGTCTGGAGGAGGTATTAACAAAACGAATGGGAGAACTTGAGGCACAGATACAGTGTAATGCACCAGCTAAAGACACTGTTGGTAGACTTGCGGAAGAATTTAGAACCTTCCGTGAGCTTATGTTCAGCATGCTGGTTTTGATACGGAAACAGATAGATGAGTGCTCTAAGACTGTCGACATTATTGAAACCAGACATCGACGGAAAGCACTCATCTTTGTCGGAGTTCCCGAAGTTGACAATGAGAATTGTGCTGAATCGGTCCTCGATCTTCTTCGTGGTAGGCTGGATCTTCACTATACAGCATCGTCCATCAAAAGTTGTCACAGGCTTGGTAGTCCTAAGAAGGATCACAGGAGGCCTTTACTGGTAAGGTTTTCAACCTTAGACTTCAAATCTGCTGTCTGGAAACTGAAGACTAAGCTCAAGGGCACGAACATCACTGTCAAGGAATATTTAACCAAGACCAGACAGTCTGCATTTGCCCGGGCTCGACTCCACTTTGGTGTCAGGGGTTGTTGGACTCAAGAAGGTGTCATAGTCGTCAAGGTGCCAGATGGGGGCCGGGTTAAGATTACCTCGTTGGCCGAACTGGAACCGTTGATTCAGAAACATCCAAATGCAAGTACAGCGAAGGGCAGCAGTTCATTGGGTGCCAGTGGTTCGGCGAATATCACCAGGAATACTACAAGGAAAAACTGACTTCCGGGTTTCTATTCAATGCTTCTAAAATCTGTTTTTCAAGGTCATTTAATACAATTTTCTATTACCATTCTCTACCTTCATTATTTTACAATGCTATAATAACAACAACAAAATTAGGTAATTAAAGTGTCAAAGTAAGTCAGTTGACGTTTAAGTCTACAGTTCTTTATTTGATGCGTTCCATATTCACGCATATTCTCGTATCAATTATCGACGTCTTTAAAACGATTACTTTGCTCACTCTTACTTTATAACTGATCTGGTTTGTTGAACGTTGTATTCCATGTTTTCTCACTCTTTTTAATATTTACCATAAAAATAATATTAAGTAATATCGTTCTTGCTATTGTACTCCAAAAATACTAGTGTAAGCCGGCGGGTGGTGCATTGACGTGAGTATTGAATTCCTTCATTTAATTTAATAATTTTGATTGCTCGTAATATTCATTATCAATAATATCTATTTATATTTATTATTTTAATATTTATTTTAATTCATATTCTGCATTATGACCGATGTCGACCCCTACTACTCCGCCAGCGGCTCTGAAAATTCATCAGCAAATGAAAGTTTTACTTCGATAACTGATACCCTCGGGGATATATTACGCAGTACTTTTAACCAAAAGTGTCCACGTTTCTTTAACGTTTGAAACATAAATGCTCAAAGTATACCGAGTCACTATGGCGACTTATGGGAAACCTTCAATGGTTCAAACGTGGACGCCATATTGATTTCCGAGACATGGCTCAAGCCCCAACTTCTTAGCACTTCTTACCCCCTACCAGGCTATGTCCTCATCAGGAACAGAGTAAACAAAAGGGGCGGTGGTGTTGCAATATATATACGTTGCGACTTTTCTTATAGTCTTGCCTCCAAATCACCACCTGACTCACCCGCCGAGTATCTCTTCCTTGAGGTTTCTGTCAGAGGAACCAAACTTGTCCTAGGTGTCGTATACTGTCCCCCGGCTACTGATTACTTCACCGTATTCGAATCGGTTTTATAATCTTTGGGGTCTGAGTATGAACATCACATCATCATGGGCGATTTCAATACTGATCTACTGTGTCACAGTTCCCCCCGCCGCCGTAAACTGCTGGATTTACTCGAATCTACATGCTTACATAGCTCGCCACTTCACGCCACACACCACAACCTAAATGGAGAAGACACCTTGCTTGATCTTATAATTACTTCTTCCCCTGAAAAAGTCTCATCGCATGGCCAGCATCTAGCGCCTGGTTTCTCACATCATGATCTGGTATATCTTTCATACAAGATTAAAACGCCAAAGCCTAAACCGAAAATGATGTCCAGACGCTGTTTTGGACGTATGAATCTGGACAAACTCCGGGAAGATGCTTCCCACATCAACTGGGAACCCTTAACGATAGCTGTCACTATCGACGAGAAGGTTCATATACTGAACGAAAATATATTACACCTATACAACACTCATGCGCCATTGAGGAATATCAAACTTAAACATCCCCCCGCACCTTGGTTGACAAATAGCATCCGTAGTGCAATGCGGAGCAGGGACAGAGCTTTTCGGCGTTTTAAAAGAACTCGAAGTGATGACGCCTGGCTTGCCTACAAAATTGCTAGAAACAAGTGCAATCAGCTGATACGTAATGCCAAACGCCGTTATATTCTCGATAACATTTCTACATCTTCTTCTGCCGACATCTGGAAGTTCCTGAGGACTCTCGGCATCGGTAGCAGGCGCCACGCGGATCTTCCAGTGGGCATTGCTGTAGATGATATCAATCGGCATTTCACCACTTCTATTACCTTGGATCATCAAAGCAAATCCCAAACTATCGCTTCCGTGGCCCGCCTGCCTAAACCTACTGTAAACCCCTTCGACTTTTCTCCAGTTGCATCAGAGGATGTCCGGCGGTTTCTTGTTAAGTACCTATTCCCTCCCTCCCTTCCCATTTTCGTCCAATATCCATCCTCCCTTTCCTGTCCAAAGTACTGGAAGCCTGTGTACATAAGCCACTGTCTCACTTCATTTATCGCAATAATTTACTCAGTAAGTATCAATCAGGATTCCGACCTGGACATAGTACAGGGACAGCTTTGCTCAAGGTAACGCTTGACATTAAGGCGGCAATGGAGGAAGGCAAAATAACTGTTCTCGCTTTAATTAACTTCTCAAACGCCTTCAATGCTGTGAACCACGAGATCCTACTAGCAATACTTGCCCACTTCATGATTTCCGACGATGCACTGGAATGGTTTCATCCTATCTTCGTGGACGCCAGCAGTCTGTCCGAACTGATAATTCGTCATCGCTGTGGGCCGAACTAGACTCTGGCATGCCACAAGGCGGTATTCTTTCCCCTCTTCTCTTTTCGCTATTTATCGACCTCATAACTCACAAACTTCGATGTTCGTATCATCTGTATGCAGACGACTTGCAGATCTACTCACATGCGAGAGTTGAAAACTTAAATGAAGCTATAGCCAACATTAACCATGACCTAGACACCATAAAAAACTGGTCCAGCAGTTTCGGCTTGAACGTGAATCCGGGTAAATGTCAAGCGATTTTCATAGGAAGTCCCAGAATGATGGGTAGAATTGATCCTGACGCTGTCGCTGGTATCATTTATGACGGTACAGTGTTGCCCATTAACCAATTTGTTAAGGACCTCGGCTTACACATAGATACAACTCTGAATTGGCAGGTTCAGGTAACTAGTGTCAGTCAAAAGGTCACGAATATTTTACGTGGCCTCTATAGACTAAAAAACTTTCTCCCCATAAAAACCAAGATTACGCTTGTCTATGCCTTAATTTTGCCAATCATCGACTATGGTGATGTGTGTTACCTCGACCTGAATGCAGATCTGCTCAACAAATTAGACCGTCTTTTCAACAATTGCATTCGGTTCATATTCAACTTACGTAAGTATGATCATGTATCCGCTTATCGGAGGCAACTGTCATGGTTACCTATTAGACAGCGCCGGAGCTTGCGGGCGTTGATTATGTTACACTCCCTTATCCACTCTTCTAACCCACCCGCTTACCTAACAACTCACATACAATATCTTTGCTCTTACCATGACAGAAATCTTCGTTCCTCCGATAATCTCCTCCTTCTCTGTCCATCACATAATTCCCGTATTGTCCATTCGTCCTTTACTGTCCAAGCTGTAAACCTCTGGAACGCTCTCCCCTAGATATAAGGTCTGCTAACCCGCTAACCTTTAAGGTTAGAGTACGCAAACTTTACGGAGACTTGTTGACAGAGTCATCAGAATGATTACTTGCCTATTCATCATTGTATGAATATATATGTATTTGTGTGTGTGTATATATATATAGGTATGTGTTCCCTTTTATATATGTATATGTATGTATATATGTATTTATATCATTATGTATTACATAAAATTTTATAAGCAAATTAAAAATCAACACTATTAAATCTATTGTTACACCTGCTACACGCATCTCTGCATCACCCAAAGGTCGACTGGAAGAAAATGCCTACGGCATTAAGTCCGCCTTATGCAATGTACTTTATTTGCAGAAAGTATATTAAATAAATAAATAAATAATATTTAGAGTAGCCAATCCCTCGAGTTCAAATGCGGAAGGTTCCCTTCAAAGGCTCTTGTCTAACATAGGAGGTCCTCGGCAGCTCCATAGCCGTAGCAACAGCTATTTTACCGTGGTCACAACCTTCTGTGAAGACATAATTTCGCAGAAGAAGGCAGCAGAGAAGGTCTGGGCGGACCCAATTCGCAGCCGGCATACCTGGCTGTGAATCGACGGGGTGGATTTTGCCCTTCATCCGCTACAGCAAACAACCGCGAGGAGGCGACGTCCGTGTGTGCCGTACGTCGCCTAAACAGAGAGGTCACGCGAAGATAGTACCCGTATCAGCGAGCAGGCGCTGGGAGAGCCTGGATGTCGTAATAACAGCTTACTTCTTGGTTTCCTCCTATCTCAGGCACAGTGTGGCACACAGTGTGGTTTTAGTAGGTCCGATGCCGACACATTACCTCGCCGCTAAACTCAGTGGGGTAACGGTGCGCAGGGGCTTCCACAAGTTAAAAAAAAGGGGATCTTCGGCAGGAAGTTCGCTTCCTCGTCACCATAGCCCTCTACAGAGTCCAAACATGGGCCAAGCGCTCATCAACCTCCTCCTGCTGCCGAGCTAAGCTTAATCAAGGGCAGTGGCTAGCGACCATTCAGATCGTACATACATATAGAACAGGATGGCTGCCTAGTCGTAAAATGCGATGGAGTCCCAACACGTAATGAGTGATATGGCGGCCGCAGTGTCGATCCTGAGGGCACCTGAAATAACATGGTCCGGGTCCAGATCCAGCTCAGAGCAGGGCGCCTGACACCGACCATAGGGGTGATTTTTAGTAAAAATACCATACATTCCTGGCTCCTGAGTCCCTGAGAAGCCAGAGATCCGAAAGGATTTTCCACCTAGTCAACAAAAAAAGGTAGCATCTATGTTATATACCCCTAAACAAACATATTGCCTAAAAGTAAAGTGGTCTCCAATTCCTTGATGAGGAAAAATAGATTTGTCGCGTGTAGTAAACCTAATAACGGACGATTGAGTCTAATTTTTTATCGTAAATGTTTCACAAGACCGCCCGTTGCCTGTAGCTATAGAAATAAAGCTACTAATTTATTTCTTTGCTTTTATTTGACCCGCGATCGAGAGGACACAGCTCTTAGTTTTCATATAAAATGTAAATTGAAAACGTTTTGAATACCACTTTTAAAATAACACTGATAGTCTACAATACATTGTTTACATTGAGATTTTATATTATATACTAGCTGCCGCCCGCGACTTCGTCCGCGTGGAATAGTTACTTTGGGCTGACGCTTACTTTAACCCACGACTTCGTTTATATAGGGAAGTAAGGAAACAATTCTGTCATACATGATTTATGCGAAACTTTAACCGTTTTCGCAGCGCAAACAGCGGAAACTCTCAATAGGAACAAAGTCTCCCGATTTTGAAACATTCTTCATTGGTGTTCCGTTCCTATTGATCTTAATGTGATGATATATAGCCTATAGCCTTCCACGATAAATAGGCTATCCAATACAAAAAAGAAATTTCAAAACCGACCCTGAGATTAAGGCTCCGCCCGCGTATAAGTTGGGTTACCGTGGTAATTGCTATGCCAATTCGTTATACAGTCAATGCGTAGTTTTTGAATGAAAGAGTACACGCATGCATTCACGCATCATTACAAACTTTGGCATTTATAATACATATTTAAAGTTAATAAATATGATACCTTGTTCAATATGGCGCCATCTATCAGAAACTACCGGTATTTTTACAAACTCTAATGACAAAGATTTTGTACCATATGCAGTTGAGCGAAAAAACATAAAAGTGTCATCTACCGGAATTAAAAGAATGTAGTGATTCAAATACAAGTACGCACACAATGGATCTTCTCATGGGAATACTTTATCGTGGTAACAAACAGTTTTTTTTTATTTTTACGCATGGAAAACTTCTCAGGTCGTCACCCCACCGGTATTTGCGGCGGCGTGGTGTGTCAGAATCGAACCGACTAAAACCACACGGTGTGACACTCTGTACCTGACATAGAAGGATTCCGGGAACAGCTGCGATTACGACATCCAAATCCCTTCTAGCGCCTACCCGCTACCGCAGGCACCATCTGCGGGTAAATGGAGCGTATGACGACCGGTAGCGAGAGATCTCCTTTAATAACTGCAGTGAGAACCCCACGCCTCGCCGCTCAGGCGAAACATACCGCTAGTGTGTGCTGAACCGAGTACTTATTGCAGTCGCAGTGGTGACAGTCGGGACTCAATTTCCTCCTGGCGACCGAGTGCAGATACTTCCCGAAGCAACCCTACCTGGAAAGGATCTGTGTCAGTCGGACGGAAAAGGTTCTGTGCTGTCGCCCTACCCACTCGGCGATGGCTGGCTGGAGAGCCTCCACGGCAGCAAAGCCAGCACGTTGAGATACCAGCCGGGACTACTAACGAACCATCGTGGTCTGACGAGTGGCCTGGCGCCACTCGCGTCACACTTGCGTTCACGAAACCGATGAGGATCTTGCCAATTTCAACCAAAATTTGATCAACGCTATAGGACAGCTTACCCCATACCGCACCAAGGCCTCCCAGACCAGAGCGGATGGTACCGATCCTGATGTTGTCTGTGTTGCATCCGGTCTTCTCCCAAATCGTGTCGCGAACGTCCTTAACCGTCAACGAATCGTCCAGGCTTGAAATGCGGAGCTCCGCGCACTTGGTAGGCCTGGCGATCTTAACACCATCCGTGGTTGCCAATATTCCGCACAAGTTCTAGAGACGAAGACGAACTCGAAGACGGCCGCGTATGACAGTCGACCGTTAACCGCTTTCGGTGACAACGTTACAACCACAGCCACTGTCTTAGGGGTCTGCAGTTTCCCCAGCTTGCAGCACTTGGTGGACTCTGCCACCGAGGGCTAAAGTGTAGGTCTTGTTTTCCTCATAGTTTTTTTTTGCCCGCTTTAGGGACTTCTTATTTCCCCCCACTACTCATCGTTCATGATAGATAAAGGAAAGTGATGGAGTGGGCAGCGGAGGAAGTTTTGCCCCTGTTGTTGCCAAGGTCTTAGGTGGAGGTCTAGTCTTCTTTTTTTAGTTTTATACCAAGGCGGTGGCAAACAAGCATACGGCCCGCCTGATAGTAACCGGTTACCGCAGCCTATGGACGCCTGTGGCACCAGGGGCATCACGTGCGCGTTGCCGACCCTTTAAAAACCTATTTACCCCCTTCTTGAAGAGCCCCATACTGTAGTTCCCAGGGAAAGCTTCGGCAGGGAGCTCATTCCATAACGGGATTCTTTCCAGCTGCCTTGGTCACTCGTGTCGCCTTCGGCGCAACTACTGATTGGGACGTTACCGTGGCATACGTCATGCGGCCGGAGACAGCCTCACCTCCAGGCCAGCGAGACGGCCATCCATCATAAGCCAGACTGCGTCAGTAATTTGGCGTAATTCGGAGTAATTGGGCATTGAGAGATGAAGTGGGGGCGGATTGCCGTGAAGCCGGGTTCTGTCGCTCAGGACAATCAGCCCGCTGCCGAAATTGAGCGAACTGAGCACTAAACTCTGCAAGCTGCTCTGTCAATTGGTCGTTAGCTGCCTGGAGGCGAGCCCCGTTCCCAGTGATGGTTTCAACGACCCAAGCGATACCCAAAGAAGAGTCCTTCATAACTCTTACAAAAGAGCGGTTCAGGTTCCTAGATTTGGTAGCTACCTTCTCAATTATGGCCACCGCTAACTTTGCTCTCTCCTTCGATGTTTGAGGAGCCGAAACTTTGCACACCGGCTCCCGGATGACCCACTCCGCCCTGACTCGTCGATAGGTTTCTACCTTCGAGAAGACAGAACCTGAAGGGGTAGAAATGGTCGTACGTGACCCGTCTCTGTGGCTGCTCCCCACTTTAGAAGGTAGCATCTCCTGGGACGTGTCACTTTCCTCGTCCCTGGAGCGTCCACGTATTCTGCTGTCACAAATCTTAACTTCTATGTACTCTAGCACCTCCATAGTCGTGTTTGAGTTACCACCGTCTGACAAAATCGCAGAACGCAATCGCCCCGATGTTCTTTTTTGGTTCCCAGCAGCTAAATTGACTTCCAAGAGCCTCGCTGAAATAGGACTTCCAAGTAATTGTTCCTCCTCATTCGACAAGAAGTCAGTTGTAATACCAGGCTTCCCTTCCCTACTCCTCTCTTTCTTTAAATCTTTTTTGTTTTTAGTTAATAAGGTTTCCATAGTTAGATCCATGAGAGGGGGAGAACTAAAAGTCGACACGGCAGAGATCCCCCAATATCTGGGCAAGTGTAAATTTGTGCTCAACTGAGAGGTTTGCAGGTGCCTCAACTGGGAGAGTGCTTACGTCTGCACTACCTATCAGCCATGCATCCCCTGGCTACACACCAGAACAGGGGATTCGAGGTAATTTTTTTAAGAGATTTTCTTCCTCGCAGTTCGTGCGATTAAGCCAAGACCCTCACCCCCAAGTAGAGTACAGACATAACCACAACACTCTTCTCGAGATTACGATAAGACGACGGTGGCAAGAAGACTAAGTCTCTCACTGCTTACTCGGTAGCAGTGTGAGTACACGCCGCACCCGTTCTCTTATCTCCACCACTGACAGTGGAGAAACTCTGAGCCGTGAAAGGGGTCCAACTTTCGTGATTTTTTACCGAGGTTTTCCTCCTCATTGCTTCGAAGAGCCAGCAAAGGAACCGGCAGATACACCCTCTCTGTTGGACCAAACCTCAACAGAATGGCCGAATAAGTAAGACCTCCTCTTCGTACTAGAGTATTAACCGTTGGCTGAGACGACCTCCTCTAAATAACAGAGGAAGAAACAACATCATCATCAACGTTACCAGGGTACACTACGTGGAGGTTTTTTAGCTCAGCACCCCGGTGAAAAGCAGCCAATATCAGTTTCCAACCTCCTAATTAATAAAATTATATCATAAAATTGAAAAAAAAGACAAGAAAACACGTGACAAACGTGAAGCGGTTGAAATCAAAATATTTAAAAAAAAACAACCAGAAAGACGGATATCGACTATCAACATCATGGAGTCCTGTCATCAGCGGGTGCAATCAGCACCGTATGGCCGAAACGAACGACCAAGTGAGGGTAGTCACACCTTACGCGTCACGAAGGAGTCGCTAAGCTCACACCATCCTACCCGGACCATGAGCGGTGTGACCAGTTTAACGTCGGCAAATGAAGATATTCGTAACCTTTTTAAACAATTTTATGGCAAATAATCCCGCTGTTTAACAAAACAATATATATGTATTAATTGTGGAAGTCTAAAAACAGTTATCAGTTTTCTTTTTTTTGTTTTGGGGAACATGTTTTAAAATGATTAAGAACACAAGACAGCATTTTTAACATGAAAATGACAGTTTGTTAAACACTGTCGTAAGATTGTATTGTTTTTGATTTGTATTAACTTTAGTGACCTCACTTTCGTATTTTATTTTTTATTTTATTTTGTTTTATTTATTTGGCTCACCAACAATTATATACACTGTTTCATGGTTAAAAGACATTTAAAAGTATGAGATGACATAGTGTTACAATTACTTATAGGTAAGCACCACGTGCACTATAAACAAAAAATTAGTGTATGCTTATGGTAAAAATACAATACAAATTTGGTGCGCTCCACTTACCTTTTGTTTCATAATCTACATAAGTTTCACTTAAACAATATGACATACGTATAAAATATTTGTAATGTGCTCACCAACACCTTTATTGAACACGTGATGATTATCTCAGTTTATTTTTTTCGAGATTAGCATCTATGTTTAAAGTTCCATCAGATATTTTTTTTAATTTATATAACCTATGTCACCTGGGCTATTATTACGAATCTATTCACACCTCTTTCACTAAAATCGGTTCAGCAGTCTAGGCGCTACAGTGAAACAAATAAACATACGAACATAGACTGCCAAAGTCATTACTCTTTTCTTTTTGGCTTCGCCGTAGTCGGATATAACACTGTATTAACCTGTTATAAGATCCAACAAGGTTTGAACGTGAAAATCACTTACTCGTATAATATTATTACTAAATAAATATTGCATACAAAGACCAAAGACCTTTTTTCAACAGTGGACAGCAATAATTGGATGAAAATCCAATGAGAGGGTTAATTATTGATAAATAATTATTGATATATTTGACGGGCCTGTTGGTCTAGTAGTTAGTAGCCCTGACTGCTAAATCAAACGTCGTGGGTTCGATTCCCACCGAGGATAAATATTTGTGAGATGAGTACGATTGTTTATTGCGTATCTGGGTCTCATTTATCGATAGGATATTTGTATTTAAAAATAGTTAAGTATATTTATCAGCAGTCTGGAAACAAAAGCACATTCTCTGCCTAATTTGGAAACAGAGAGCCGTGTGTGAGATGAATGAGATTATTTATTTATCATTCATTTTATTTAATTATCTCAAAGTGTTGTTTATTTTAATATATTCTATATTTAAGTCGGCAAAATAGGTACATATGTTCATTTATAAAAATCCATTTAAATAGCTTGGCAAGATCCTGAAGACTCCGAATTTTTAAAATGTATAGGTATTTGATGACAATGAGGATAGTACCGAATTTACTAATAGGTTCAGTGCCACAGTCAATCACAAGTTTAAACTTGTTATACTTTTAGTACTGCCCTTCCCCTTTTTCTACCAGGAACAACGAAACTGTCCGAAGCTCTTAAATTTTGTACTAGCTAACGAACATGTCCAAACCTAACAGTCGACTAGAGCTAAATGAGTACTCTACTACCTTGTACAAAGCTTACCAAATCCTTGTTGACTCCGAACCCGGATATTGCAATGGAGCATACATCACTTTGCACTCGGCGCCGCTCGGCTTTGTCGAGTGTCGCTGAGGTATGACCCCTAAAAACCATTAAGGCTGTGATATAAATCGCGCAGGTGTCCCATCCATCGTGCGATATAGCTAACCGTACAGTTGTCCCGAAGATGTAACTGACGTGCACCGTGTCCTGAACACAGCTTAGTGGAACTATTCTTGTAAAAAAATATTATATTAGAATACACAATAGTTAGATATAAAAACATAACAAATGCTTTTCTAAGCTTACTGCTGATAATATCCGTCATGTGAAACTTGGCTCGAGTAACTGAATCGAATTTAGTATTTTCAGAAATAAAGATATTTCTTACAGACACTTTAATTATGTTCTTTAGAGTTGGTTCAAGTAAATATTACAAAATATTTCTAAACAAGTGTAACATAGCAAAATTAATTCTATTTCGAAGTAGTTAATTCCATAAACACTTTCAGTATAGTTATTTAATAACATACTATTCTTATCATGTCATGGCTTTCGTTCTATCGTCAATCTATGCAAGAAGATCTTCTCCTATTTTTCATATTATTTTTATTCAACACCACCTGAAACGCACCTACATCCTATTTTCTCTGCATAACTTAAAGTTGACTGGTAGGGAATACCTCAGGTATTAAGTCCACCTATGTACATAAAGTGCATGATGTATAAATAAATAAATAAATGTTATACATCAAAGTCGTAAGACATGCATACGTAAAGAAGGAACCTACTTTTCTTTCTCACGTTAAAACTGACGAAACTACTCAAAAGATCACTCATTTTCACTTTAACATATTCTTTTAACAGATTTTAATTCTGATTCTAATGATTGTACTTACGAGTATACCAAGAAGGAGTCCGTAGGTGATTTATTCTTGTTTCATTGTGTTTCTAGTAGATTTAGTAGCGGTTTCAGCGAACAAAGTTGAACGCTAAGTGCGCTGCGGGGAACTCGACACGCAGCATGAGCCCGATTTGTTCGCCACCGGGGCACACAATGTTAGATCGCCCCCCGCGGACTTCGCGCAGACCTAATTGTTTGTAAATATATAGCCTGCGCAAGTTAACAAACAACCTCAGGCCTTCACACACTCTCTCTATGGTGTGCGGTAACTATATTCTTTAGTGAATCCACTTGTCACAACAGTGCTTTTAAGAAATGTTTTCAAATGTTGTTTAGTTTGAACCAACAAAATCCATCGTAGTTGAAGGCTTTTTTTTTTTCTATATTAATAATCTGCCAAAGTGACTCTACTCTGCCTGATGGAAAGCATAAATAGAATCCAAGAGTTGTAGTCACCATACTTATTGCAAATGGAGACAATGCAGTATGGTGACCAACACTTTGGCGGCCTAGTGAGATGCTTTGTCACACCCCGCTTGGGTACGTAAAAGGCATGACAGTCATCGTGACAGTGTAAGGCACACAGTTACCACAATAACTGTCAGCCCTGCATCAATGGGCAACCGTTCATACTATTACGCCATCCCTGCGGTCAAGTAATTGACATAATAAAGTTATTTAGGATTTCTTACATCTTTACAGCGAGTAGATAACTTACTTTAGTCTTCTCAATGGTTTGTTTACATTCATTGATTACATTTACCATCTACTACATAATAAGGTTGACATGAGGAGATCTTTAGTACAAATAATACAAACGATAGTAGTTGCAGTTGCGCCGTACTAAGCAGAGAGGAGCTCGACATACGCGGCTGCCGCTCATCGAAGTAATAACATTATCGCTACCTATTCCTTGCCCGGTCTTTTCACTCTTGTAATATTTGAAATTGACTTCACTGTTTACAGTACAGTACACGCCATTACAGTACTAAACTCTGAAGCTATCTGTGACCACGAGATGCCACTAAAATCTGACTGAACAAATTGTTGTAGAATTTATGGCAGAATTTAAAATCTTTTTCACATAGTGACTGCAAAACTTTAGAAATTGCCCACAATTAAGTGGATTCACATCTAATTCCTTCTAACTCAACTCATCCAAGTGGGTAGTTTATGATATAATTCATTCCAGCGACTACCACAAAAGATATAGACAAAGAAAGATAAGTAAGAGTTAGGAGGAAATCGTCTTTGAGTATGACGTCAGAACAAACAAGCAGACGGATTGGAAATAACTACCACCACCCAAAAGCTGTCAGCACCTGTCACTCGGACTATATTTCATCTTTTTTTCAATACATAGATTAGCTAATTTCAGTCGATGGTCCAATTTTGACCCTTTACGAGTAGTTTTTCTGTTTATGTTATCTTGTGACTACTAGAAAGATTTCTAAAAGTATTAAGGAAGTATTAGTAAGAATTCAGCCCGAACGGGTTAGCTCGAAAGGGATAGCACTACTCTTTCACCGAAGGCCAAACTAAAGCAACAGTAACTATGCCGTCGTGTTTCGTTGGTGAGTGCGAGATCGGGGGCCCATTCGTGCAGAGGTGACAGTTATCGTAGTAAGCGTGTAAACCCTACACTTCTACGATGACTGTCATGCTTTTTAGGTACCCAAGCGGGGCGTGAAACTAGCATCTCACTTGGCCGCCCTAGTGTGGTTCACCACATGTACATACTAATTGTAGTCAAAATTAATGATATGAATTAAATAGAAACTACGTGAGCAAGGTATGAGTGTGAACAATAATACCGTGTCACTACCTTCAGCCACATTGGAAGCTAATGGTTGGCAACTAGTTTTGAAAACACTATTATAAAAGAGAAATCATTCTGTTTCAGAAATTGTTATTCAACTATTATCTTCCAAGGTGACCGAAGGGTGCCATTATATTATTAATCCCATATTTACAATCGGTGACTTCATACAACCCTATTTTAAAATGGAAACATCACTTGAACTCTTCACACCTCCACGAAATTTCAGAACACCGTTGTCTAGGCACATACTACTAGACTAGTCTACAAAATGTATTACTAAAGCCTAAGTTATATTTTTGTAATAAAATGACTGGTAATCTGCTGTAAAGTTTTGGGTAGAATTAAATTACAAAGTAATATAATAGGGACTGTAACTTTAAGGTCTATTTCGTGAGGCAGACCATGAGCGCAGATATAATTCAAACTCTTCACTGTGGAAAATTCAAGCGAAAATGTTTAGTCTACTATCTCTTTACTAAATGTTAAGATAATGATAAATTTATTATATAAAGCCTTACCTTCAGTTAATTTATCAAATTTACCGAAAAATTATGTAAAAACATCAACCAAAGAGGAGCAATGCCTGAAAGAATACTGTGTAAAGTAACCTAAATTTGAATTGAATTTATTTCACATTGAAATTACTTACTGTGTACTATAATAAACTACAGGTATCTTCTACGAAGAACAAAACAGAAAAACGAAATTAATTTTCTAATGTTTTCCTTTTCGACCTTCACTTTCACTTTTAAAATCGATTAGGTTCTCTGTTTTTGTCGAAATTTCTTACTATTTCATACTCCTTTTTACACTACATCACAATGAAATAAATTTTCTACTCAGTTCGCACCAAGTATACAGAGTCATGAGAGTCTGACAGTGATTACACTGATGATAGGTTTCCTTCAAAACTATCACGATTTGGGTATTATATAATTTTTATATGTTTCTACTGTTTCAGCAAAGATAAGTTGAAGGTAATCTCACAGTTGAAAGACTCTAGTATCATCTCAGGCTGACTACATTCACTGCGATCTTGTCTTGCAATATTTGACTTCTACACTTCACTTTTTGAACGAAATAAATCTCGGTGACAAATTGTTAATTTCTAAAAAAAGTGTTTTAAAGTAGCCTTTTTTATTTAACGTGTGGAAATCCCTTCGGGCCGTCATCCCATCCGGGTTTACTGCGGGTTGGTGTATCGGCCTCGGACCGTCTATAACCACACGGTGTGCCATTCTGCACCTGACATAGGAGGGATCTGAAAACAGTTGTTATTACGACATATTTAGGCGATGTGTGGCACACGCGGACGTCACCTCCTCGCGGTTGGCCACTGTAGCAGATTGGGTCTGAGTGGAGGTTGTCCTCCCGGGCTTTCTCTACCGTCTCCTTCCGCGAAATTATGTCTTCGCAGAAGGTTGCGACCGCGATAAAACAACTGTCGTTATGCAGTGCATGACGGCCGGTAGATCTTCTCCAATAACTGCAGTAAGGGACCCACGCTGTGCCGTCCAGGCGAAACAAATCGCTAGCGTGTGCTGAGCCGAGTCCTCACTGCAGTCGCAGTGGTAACAGGCAGGATTCAATTCCCTCCTAGCGACCGAGTGCAGATATTTTCCGAAGTAACCATGCTCGGAAAAGACCAGCGTCAGTCGGATGACCGGTTGGAGAGGTTCCACAGCAGCAAAGCCAGCACGTGGGGCCTCTAGCCGGGACGACAAACGAGCCATCGTGGCCCAACGAGCGGCCTCGCACCACTCACGTATCTCTTCAGGTGGGGTTCGTAAGCCGCTACTCAAAAAAAAACTTGCGTCAGTCTGAAGGAAAGGGTCCCGTGCTGTTGCCCTGCCCACTCGGCGATGATCAGATGGAGAGTCTCTACGGCGGCAAAGCTAGCATGTGGAACCTCCAACCGTGCTGACCAACGAACCATCGTGGCTCGACGAGCGGCCTCGTACCACTCCCGTATCTCTTTTGGCGGGGGTTGCAGAATATTCTGCCGCCTTGTGCCTCGGTCGACCGCAGCGAAAAGCACAGTCTACTGCAGTCAAAACAACTATCGCACTTGATACGAGTGTGTCCCGTATGTACGCATTTGAAACATCTCATCGGTCTCGCCGCCAGAACCGTAACTCTTATGTTCACGAAACCGATGAGGATCTTGATGCTGTAAGCGTTGCAACCAGTCTTCTCTCGAATCACTACACGGACGTCCTCGACTCTTACTGAAATGCGAAGCTCCGCGCACTTGGTAGGCCTGGCGATTTTGACACCATCCGTGGCTCCCAATGTTCCTCGCAACTCATCGGCAAACTTGTCCAACGTCTTTGTACCTGCAGCCCCAGGGCACTCAAGTACCCGTGAGACCGCCTGAGCAAGGTACAATTTGACATCTACTGTTCCGAAATCCTGTGTCAGACTGTCCCGTGCCTTTTTAAAGACGGCCGCATAGGACAGTCCATCCTTAGTCACCTCTGGTGACAACGTTACCACCACAGCCGCTGTCTTAGGGGTCCGTAGTCTCCGTAACTTCTTCTTGGTGGTCTCTGTCACTGAAGGCTGGAGTGTAGATCCTGCTTTCCTTGCAACTTTTTTACTCTGCTTTCGGGACTTCTTATTTACCACTACCACCTGCCAACCGTCCTTCGTGAGAATTGAAGTAGAGGAAATGTAGGGAGGGATTGTAGGTGTTGGAAGCTGAGGAAATTCCAGCCCTGAACTTGCTGAGGTCTTACGTGGAGGCCTCGCCTTCAATATAGCCTTCTTTACCGCTGCCGTGGCCACTTGTGACGCCTTCGGTGCTGCTGCAGACAAGGACGCCGTTACAGCATACGACACGCGGCCAACCGCAGTTGGAAGTGGAGTCAGCACCGCAGCTGTCGCTGGTTTATCTGCTGCGAGTGGCGGCCGAACTATAGGGGCCGGAGGTAATCTCGCCTCCAGGCCAGCGAGGAGCCTGTCCATCAAAAGCCACATCGCGTCAGTAATTTGACGCATTTGGGTATCGGGGATAGCACCAAGAGATGAAGGGCAAGTTGCCGCGGAGCCAGGTTCTGTCGCTCAGTGCAGTTCGCCTGCACTCAAAACTAGGCAAACCACTGTCCTCCACTTGTCCCGTCAATAGTTCTTTATTCGCCTGGAGGCGAGCCACGTCCATCACGTCAATGATGGTCTTAATAACCCCAGCGATAGCGAAAAAAGAATCCTTCAGAGCCCCCACAATGGAATTCATCAGGTTTCTAGATTTGGTGGCCACCTTTTGAATCATGGCAGCCGCTAAGTTTGCTCTCCTCTTCCGCTGCGCTTTCGCCCTCCACTCTGACCCGCCTATAGGCTTCTGCCGTCGAAAAAATAGAGCCTGATGGGATGAGATATTGGCGTGCGTGGCCTGCCGCTGCGATTGCTCTCCACTTTAGGTGGTAGCATCTCCTGGGACGTGTCACTCTCCCCATCTCTGGAACGTCCATGTTCTCTGCTATCGCAGATTTCCATCTCTGTAGACTCCAGCACTTCCATAGTCGTGCTTGACTTACCACCGTCTGATGAATGGGTAGACCTGAATGAAATCGTTCCGATGTTCTTCTTTGGCACCCTGCAGCCAAGCTGACTTCTGTGAACGCGATAGAAGTCCCAAGTACTTGTTCTTCCTCGTTAGACGAGGAGTCATTTGTAGTACCGGGCCTCCCTTTCCTACTCCTCTCCTTCGTTCCATCTTTTTTGTTTTCAAATGTAAAAGTTTCCATGGTTAGACTTACGAAGAGAGGAGGGGGAGGTCAAATGTCGACTCGGGCAGACATTCCCCAATAGCCGGATAAGTGTAAATTTGTGCCCAACCGAGGGGTTCATAGGTGCCTCGGGTGGGCATGCTCTTGCGACTGAACTACCCAGAACACGGGATTTGGGGTAATTTTTTTATAGAGGTTTACTTTCTCGCAGTCCGGGTGACTAAACCAAGACCCTCGCTGTCAGATGTAACCACGACGCTCCTCTCGAGATTACGATATGACGACGGTGGCAGAAAGAATAAATCTCCCAATCCCAATCCCAGCCTACTCGGCGGCAGTGTGAGTGCACGTCGAGCCCGTTCTCCTTTTTTCACCATAAATAGTGGAGAAACTCCGACCCATGAAAGGATAATGCACCCACCTTCGTGATTTTTAACGAGGTTTTTCTCCTCATTGCTCCGAAGACCGAAGAGTCAACAGAGGACCCGGCAGATACACCCTCGCTGCTGGACCAAGCCTAGACCGAATGACCGAATAAAATGGTCTCCTCTTCATGCTAGAATATTAGCCGTTGGCGGTGATGTCCTCTTCCAAATGGCACCTGAAGAAACAGTGTCGTCGCCAACGTTACCAGGGTGCACCACGTGGAGGTTTTCTAGCCGAACACCCCGTTTTTAACTAACCTGTACCAAACCTTATAAGTAGAGAAAACACATTTATTGTTGTTCATTTTTGGTCACAATTGAATCGCTATTATGTTTAGCACCAATATTTGTGTGTGATGATATCACAAAGGATATTGATGAAGTACTAACAAGGCGAGACAAACGTTCGTCGCTGTCCCAGAAAGCCGTACAGATTAATATATTTTTAATACAAACGTCGAGGTAGTCTCTTTTGTATTCATTGTTACTTTTTACTTGAGTGTATTAACACGTTTGGTGCTGTTTACAGTAATCTCTCACTACTGTTTAAACAAGGCCTTAGTATCTGTCTACTAGTGTGAGATATCTGATGGCGTGCTCTACTTTGGTGTTTTACCTCCTACACTTTTGAAAACCTTGTCAATTCTGTTTGAAACGAATTAATTTGTTTAATATGCCTAGATAACACTTTGTTTATTTCATGACACATACACACATTTAACTTGTATCTTCTGACTAGCTATCTGACTCAGAACATCAATTTGTCGATCACACAAAGTGCTGTCCCAAATGAGAGTTGAACCTACGTCACTCGGTGCAGTAAAAAGCAGTGCGCGACTGCTTAAACTGCTATACAATAGAATGTCTGTAGATTACTTTTATTATTGTATTGTGCGTGTGTTTACAGTCAGAAGCAATCCACTAACAAAGACGGCGTTCGTTGACTATGTAACTATGAAATTTGAGGCAGTTGCTAAGACGACAGATCTACCCGACCGCTACGAGTATGGTATCACACGATGAGCCATAACAAGCTGACTTGATTTCCATGTCGACGTGATCTAAGTATCCGTGACGTGACGTAATTCAACAATAACATGATTTGTAACACACTTTCATAAATATACATAGGTTGAAAGTGATTTGGTTATTAATAAAGGCAAATCTATTGCCATCTACCTGCTAATTTAGGAGCTGAAAAATAGGAAAAAGAAGGAGTATTTTGATATAAGAAGATGCCCTTACCTTCTATGCATGACGGAAAGAAAATTATAATGCCCCTAGAAGGGATTTAGAATCTCCGGAATCCTAGAGCTGCATATCTCTATGACAAGAACTTGCTCTTACCAGTATCTTATCAATATATTACAATAATTAGAACTAATGTTTTCTTCTAAGTATTTACATTGATTTGTGTACCCGTCGGTATCTACTGATTAAAGTAAAGATTTTTTTTTAACTTTGTTCGATTAACATTGTAATGAAAGACACTCTTCAAAAAGAGTTAAAGTGGATTGGAAAAATTCATCGGGTTTATGTACTGTCCGTAGACGGTTAGTCCAATAGAAAGCGTCACCGAACGTCAACGAAAAAGACGTGAAGGATCCAATATAAATGCAAATTTAGCGAAACACAAACAGATTTGGTGAAATATTAATGTACAGACGCTCTAAAAAGTTTAACCTGTGCCTCTCAGCGACTGATGGCGCTCGACGACGTCGAGCAGCCGATGGTGGCACCAGCGCACACACACACAAACAACTCCACATCACACAATTTTTCATTTTACATTCTGGCATCATCTAAACGTTAACAAATTGATTAAAAAACGGATTTCAGTTAGTTAATTATACGAATATTATTTGTCTCTAGTGTGTTGTTAGTGCCGATGCAGCTTCTTGCGAGCTGTACAACCTCGTTTGCATAACTTAATTACAGAATTCAATTATGAAATGTTTAGGCATGAAGATATATTTATTAAAAATGAGAATACATTATATTTGTGTGATGTGCTCCCAGCCGTATTAACTTTGCTGCACTCGATCAGTTTAAGGTGTTTCCCTTAGCTATATATGGAATATGTATAAGTTTCAGTTGTTTTTCTATATATTAATAAAAATTTACACGAAATGTTACTTCGTAATCACTTTATATAATTTATATATTTCTATGCACTTCTAATACACAAGACACTCCCTATACTTTCCATCTCATACTTTTCTTCTCATCCCATGGTTGCCTGTAAGAGATTGCCAACGGGCGATAAGGTCGCCACTTGTACTTCCTTAGCTTTAAGTTACCTCTGAATTTAATCTGGTGTACAATAAAGAGATATATTATTATTCTCTTTATTTCGTGATATACACATATTTGTTACATTTTTAAATATATATAACAAACAAATAATACACATTTAAAAATATAAAAAATAGTAGTAGACCACCGACATCGGGTACAGGGACCAAGACACCGGTGGTTAGGGCTCCAAAGACAGGAACCTCCTCACATTACGGGCCGTGTCAAGGAGGACTGCCTTCTGCATCAGACCCTTTGTTTTTTTGTTTTTTTTTTTTTTTTTTTTTTTTTTTTTTTAACGTGTGGAAACCCCCTCGGGCCGTCACCCCACCGGGATTTACGGCGGGGTGGTGTGTCGGAATCGGACCGACTAAAACTACACGGTGTGCCACTCTGCGCCTGACATAGGAGGGATCCGGGAACAGCTGTTATTACGACATCCAGATCCCTCCTAGCGCCTGCCCGCTACCGCGGACACCATCTGCGGATAAACTCTCCTTTTAGGCGACGAACGGCACACGCGGACGTCGCCTCTTCGCGGCTGGCCATTATAGCGGATGGAGGGGAAAACCCGTCCCGTCCACCCGCGGCCACACTCAAGGCGGCATGAGGCGCTGGTACGCGCGCCTCCGCCGCCCGGTTCGCCGGCGGCGAATTGGGTCCGAGTGGAGGTTGTCCTCCCGGGCCTTCTCCGCCACCTCCTTCCGCGAAATTACGTCTTCGCAGAAGGTTGCGACCGCGGTAAAACAACTGTCGCTACCGACCATGGAGCGTATGACGGCCGGTAGCGAGAGATCTTCTCCAATAGCTGCAGTGAGGACCCCACGCTGCGCCGCCCAGGCGGAACAAACCGCCAGCGTGTGCTGAGCCGAGTCCTCACTGCAGTCGCAGTGGTGACAGGCGGGACTCAATTCCCTCCTGGCGACCGAATGCAGATACTTCCCGAAGCAACCATGCCCGGAAAGAATCTGCGTCAGTCGGAAGGAAAGGGTCCCGTGCTGCCGCCCCGCCCATTAGGCGATGACCGGCTGGAGAGCCTCCACGGCAGCAAAGCCAGCACGTGGAGCCTCCAGCCGGGACGACCAACGAGCCATCGTGGCTCGACGAGCGGCCTCTCGCCACTCGCGTATCTCTTCGGGTGGGGGCCGAATGCCACTACCCACCCGGAAGTCTGCCGTTCGCCGATAAACTGCGGCGAGCACTTCCGCCTCCAAATCCCACGGGGGAGTACCGGCTAAGGCGCACGCCGCCTCCGTCGATACGGTGCGGTAACCGCGTATGGCTCTAACCGCCAATATCCTCTGAGGGCGCCAGAGGCGAGCCCTATTCTGGGCGGTTAAAGCCGCCGCCCACACCGGTGCACCATACAGCGCCATTGACCGGACAACCCCCGTGTATAGCCGTCTTGTCGCGACGCTAGCTCCACCCAAATTCGGCAAAAGTCGCCCAAGGGCAGAAGCAGCGCCGACCAGCTTTGGAGAAAGCTGTCGGAAGTGCTCGTCGAAGAGCCACCTGCCGTCGAGGATCAGGCTCAGATACTTCATCTGGGCCTGAACCGATACGAGGACCGAATTGACTACGATAGAGGCGCCGGGTGGCGGACCACGACGGGGCCCATGGAATAAAAGGGCCTCCGTCTTATTTAGGGCCACCCGTAAACCCAGCGCCTCAATACACCCGACCACCAAAGAGACTCCCGTGGTAGCCAGGCGCGCCGCCTCTTGAAAGTTCGCTCCCCGGGCCGTAACTAACGTATCATCAGCGTAACAAATTACACCCAGCCCGGGAGGAAGATGACCTCGAAGGGCCCAGTCGTATCCCATGTTCCACAGAAGTGGTCCGAGGACAGACCCCTGTGGAACACCGCAGGACATGGGCCGCTGCCTCAGAATACCATCTCGGTCCTCGTACATGACGGTACGCTCCTCAAGATAGTCTGCTACGAGCCGCCTCAGGTACTCTGGCACCCCGTGGTAGTGGAGTGCTTCCCTGATGCAGCTAAATGGCAGACTATTAAATGCGTTGGCAATGTCCAACGATACCGCCAACAACACGCCGCCACAGCTCACCGCCTCTTCGGTAACGGCCCTCAGGCGCAACACAGCATCGACTGTCGAACGCCCCGCTCGAAAACCAAATTGGGCGTTCGACAGAACGGGGCCCACCTCGCAGAAATGCTGGACGATGCGAGCAGAGAGTATCCTCTCAAAAAGTTTACCCGCCTCGTCCAGCAACACGATGGGCCTATAGGCCGCTACCGAATCGGCAGGCCGTCCCGGCTTCCTTAATAGGACCAGCTTCCCGCTTTTCCAGCACTCAGGAAAGCGTCCGGACGCCAGACTAGAGTCCAGGACTTCCCTGAGGTGGTCCGACATGTGTTCGAGGGCTCGGGCCAGCACTCGGGCAGGTATCCCGTCCGGCCCGGGGGCGGTGTTCTTAGAGCGAATCCGTTGAACAACCGCCCCTACCTCCGATTCCCTGACGGGTGGAACATTATCCTCGTACCCCCCGTCGTCTCCGACCATGAAAGCCATCGACGGGGGTGTGTGTTCCACCCGCTGTGGGAAAAGGCCCTCGATCACTTCCCACAGGAAGCTGGGCTGGAGAGTCTCTGTAAGGGGGGGGCCCGACGTGCGGAGCTTTTGTCGCGCCGCACGATAAGGGCGACCCCAGGGGTCACGATCGAGACCCTCCAGCATCTCCTTACGCTTAATTTCTTTGTCGTGGCTGATGGCTAGCTTCAGAGTTTTCCGCGCCTCTCGGTACTCCTCATGAAGCTGGTCCTCTCCGCCTTCTTCGCGGTGTTTCTGCATCAGACCCTTGATCCAACCTTCTAACGTGAGCCTCTTAAGGTGTTGGTCGAGGCTCTTCGCTATCAATCCATGAACAGATATGATTATCGGAACAATAATCACCGAATCCACATTCCACATGTCGGCAATCTCGTGAGACAGATCCAGATACTTCAATTGTTTTTCTTTTTCAACTTTCACGAGATTCTCGTCATGAGGAACGGCGATATCGACAATCATTGCGCGGCGCTCTAATCGATCTATCACCACAATATCAGGCTTATTGGCAACAATAGTCCTATCTGTGATAATAGATCGATCCCAATATAACGTAGCACGACCGTTCTCGAGAACTGGGTCGGGCACATACCTGTAGTAAGGTACTTCGAAATTGACAAGTTGGTATTTAAGGGCAAGTTGTTGGTGTACGATCCTGGCTACTTGGTTGTGCCTGTGCAAATACTCACCGTTAGCAAGACGAGAACAACCGGAAATAATATGCCTAATAGATTCTCCAGGACGGTGGCACGCCCGACAGATGTCAACCGTACTATCTTTCTGGATATATTTCCGGTAGTTATTCGTCATGATAACTTCGTCCATAATTGCACAAACAAAACCTTCGGTTTCTCCGAAGAGATCACCATACCGTAGCCAAGATGTAGACGCTTTAAAGTCTATATCAGACCCGTGTAGGGCCCGATAAAATCGACCATGAAGTTCTTTACCCTTCCATACTTCCTTGCGATCAGTAGTACTAAGTACTACAGGTTTGCGCCAATTCTCTTTAGCCAGAGCGAGCGGGGTGAAACCAGTATCCACTGCAGCTACATTACGATGCACTCCCACATTCGTCTGTAGAAAATATTCTCTGAGATTGTATATCTCGCGATTGTGTAGAGTCTTGATATTTAATAGACCACGACCTCCAAACTTTCGCGGAATATACAATCTCATAACCGATGAACGTGGGTGGTGCATGCGGAATGCAGTCAGCAATGTACGGACTCTCCTGTCAAGGGCATCCAATTTTTTTTTTTTTTTTTTTTTTTTTTTTTTTATACCACGACGGTGGCAAACAAGCATACGGCCCGCCTGATGGTAAGCGGTTACCGCAGCCTATGAACGCCTGCGGCACCAGGGGCATCACGTGCGCGTTGCCGACCCTTTAAAAACCTATTTACCCCCTTCTTGAAGAGCCCCATACTGTAGTTTCCAGGGAAAACCTCGGCAGGGAGCTCATTCCATAACGGGATTGTTCGCGGGAGAAAATTTCTCTTAAACCGCACTGTGCGCGACCATTTAGGTTCCAATGTATGTGGATGAGCTCCCTGACGATGGCGAGCGGTGCGATGGTAGAAAGTGGCTGTGGGCATCATATCAAACAATTCTTCAGAACACAGCCCATTGTAGAGACGATAGAGCACACACAAGGAGGCAAAGTCTCTCCTAAGACTTAGTGGCTCGATACCGTCTGTGAGATCAGGATCGTCGACTATTCTCACAGCACGTCTCTGAACTGAATCGAAAGGCTCAAGCTGGTACTTCGGTGCTCCCGCCCAGAGATGACAGCAATACTCCATGTGAGGTCGAACTTGTGTTTTGTAAAGTAGTAGCCTTTGTGCCGGTGTGAAGTATCGCTTCGCTCTATTCAGAACACCAAGCTTTTTTGACGCCAGCTTGACCTTCTCTTCCAAATGAGCAATTCGGTCTGAGTCCATTTAAGTACACCAAAGGAATACATCAGAACCGGCATGACCCAACTGTTACAGGCTCGCACCTTGTTACCGCCTGATAAAAGACTTTTAAGTACTTTTTTTAGGCGGCCAAAGAAGCGTTCCTGTAACATTTGTTTCACGCCAGATTCTGGTATTCCCAAGGACTGTGAAAAACCTAGATACTTGTAGGTTTCGGTGGCAGACAGAGATATGAGTTTTGTTGAATCTGAAAGTTCCATTCCTTCAGATTCCACAATCACGCCCTTCTTTACATACATGACTGCACACTTGTCTACACCAAATTCCATTTTGATAGAATTACTAAAGTTTTCAGTGACCCTTAATAACGCCGTCAATTGTAATTTTGTGGAGGCCAGTAATTTCAAATCATCCATATAAAGAAGGTGAGATATACCTTGATCATCTTTCTGCAACCGATAGCCTAACCCTGAACCCTCTAACAGAGTGCTGAGAGGGTTCAAAGCTAGACAAAACCACAAGAGACTCAGACTGTCACCTTGAAATATACCTCGCTCGATCTTTATAAGTATGTCGTTTATCGCAGTCTGCCGACATCCTGGATAGCGAAGTGTTGTTCTCCATTGACTCATACACGACTTTAAGAAAGTGCACAGAGTTGCATCAATTTTGTACAACTCTAGCACTTTCAAAAGCCATGTATGTGGAACTGAGTCATAAGCCTTCTTATAATCTATCCAATATGTTGCCAGACTCTTACGACTACGACGTACCTGTTGGCTAATTGTCCTCTCTATAATAAGGAGCTCTTTAGTGCCACGGGCCCCACTTCTACATCCATTTTGAGAAATAGAGAGTATCGAATTATTATTTATGTGTGTAGTAATTTTGAGTCTCAAAATAGATGTTAGAAGTTTATATGTAGTTGGTAAACATGTTATAGGTCTAAAATTTTTGGGATCCATGGCACCACCAGATTTATAGAGTAAATGGGTTACACCGGTGGTTAAAAATTGTGGTAATGAACCAGAATCCAAAGCTGCTTGGAATTGTGATGCCAAACACGCATGTGAGCTTCGAAACCACTTAAGCCAAAAGTTGTGCAGTCCGTCTGGACCAGGTGATTTCCAATTCTCGTTTTCTACAACGTCTTATCCTATTTGCCCATGCATAAACTTTCTGCTTTAGAAAGTCTATGCGCTCTGTGACACAGGACATGTATTGTTGAGGACTAATGGTAGTTCCCAAGAATGCCTGTTTCACAAAGCGCATGACTCTCGGCCGTGTATTACCACTTTGGAAACAAGTTAATTTAGCGATGAGTGTCCTAGTCTCAGCAATACGACGTTCGATTCTACACTGCCAAGCTGGTACACCATTTTCGGGTCGAGTAGCACTTACACGTTCAATACATTTAACACCAGCTACTCGACAAACTGCAATAGCTGCACAGTACAGAATGGAATGTGTATCACCAAGATCTTCGCTATTATCAAAGTAGTCTGATAGTAACGAATCCAGGGCACTCACAAGCGCTAAATTACGTTTATGAATGGGCAAACGGCATAACCGTGGTCTACTATTATCATTTACGAATCGGTATTTTTGAATCGCATCCTCCAAAGCGCTCCTTATCTTATCGTTATATTGGGTACTCACGGAAAGAACTTCACTCTCCACTAGTTCATCAACATCTTCATTTGATAATGCCAACAGAGGTGTGCTGTTGGCTACTATAGTGCGTGACGAAGAAGGGATAGTAAGGTTTCTCCATATGTCAGAGCGTATCCTCTCAAGTACTGCGTCATCCAGCAGGTGACAGCGCTGTATAGCTCGTACTTGATCCGACAATCTTTGTGCTGATACGTTAACGGCTGGTTCAAGTTCCTGAAACAAAGAGACTAGTTTAGCACGGTACGCAGTAAGGTTCGTACCCAACTCTGTAGCCCGAAAATATGCCCGCATGACATTCTCGTTCATGAAAGTTGTCCACTTCATGCGGCGCACATCACCACCGGTAGCGGGGACCCTATTTGAGGTCAGTGGTCCTCGTGATCCCAAGCTGGTCGGTGGCCGGGTACTCTCCTGCCGACGTACAGGTCTTGGCGACGTGGGTGGAGAGAAAAACTCGTCGCTGGAGCTAGAGCTCGACACCTCTGCAACGGCTGGAACATCCGATGTTGCTTCCGGGGACGGCAAGGCGGAGCGGAGCGACGAGTCCGAAGATGTTAATTGTGCTTTTTTTCTACCTCTTGTAAGCATATTGGCAATTTCTTGAAAATAATTGTATTGACATGACGTTTAAACGTCATGTCTTCGGTAACAGATATTTTTATTGAAAATGCATTTTGATTGTAGTTTTATTCAAATAATTTCTTGTATATATGTTCATTTTTGTTTTGCTTGATACTTTATACTTTTTGATGATGAATTTGATAAGTTTGTAGTAATATATTATGAATTTTGAAAATGCGTATGAAAAATGCCAACTGCTTCTGGTGTTGCTAGTTTATTATTATTATTCTCTTTATTACATATAAATATACATATTGATTACATTTTTAAATATATAAAAAATAAAAATACATATTTAAAAATATAAAAAATTATTATTATTATTGTTAGACCAGATCAAATCTCCAACCACAATTGCAAATGATAAAGGGAATTTGAATAGCTATGAGACGAAAACACCGTTGTCACAATATGTACAGTGCACATTGCTGTGAGGAGAAAAGGAACTGTTACAAGGCTTTTGACCTGAATGTAGACATTAATAAATTAGTTCGCTCCTCAATAATATTCGATTTGAATTCAACCTTTGCAAGTACGATCATGTATTTACAATGGCTTTAAATTAAACAACGCTACAGTTTTCGAGCTTTGACTGTTTTTTCCCCTTATTCAACTCTCCAACAGTACCTGAGTACTTCGCACAAAATTTCCATTTATTATGTACTAGACACGATCGAAATGTACAGTCAAGCAATTTGCTTGGTGTATGTCCCTCACACCTCCAACTTTATCAATTCACCATTCTATGTGCAGTCAATTCCGCTCTGGAATGCACTTCTAACCGGAAGTAAGATGTCCACAAATCGCCATTCATATAAGATAAAAGTGCGGAAAAGTTCTTCAGAGTAAATTGGTAGTACAGTCACAACGCTAGTATTCCACTGTGTATTTTTAAGTAATATTAAATTTATGTACGTGTATATTTCATATGAATTAATATATGTACTAAAAAATAACGTTTAATGGTTATATCTGATGTAGTTTCATCTCTTATGCACACAAGTATTGTAAACTTTGACAAATGCAATATTTTATCTATATATCTACTGTATAAAATTTCCGCATCGCCAGAAGGTAAACTGGGAGAGAATGCGTCATGGCATTAAGAGTGTCTTTGCACAGTTTGTGCAATAAGTTAAATAAATAAATGATCTTGAAACTGATGTGATTAATTGAATTTGTTTGTATCCTGTAACATATTTATTTTTATTGTAATATAACTTAAGACTATTCCGTGATTTAACTTACGACAACAGCGTTTTAGTACAACGTAATAACTATGTCAAAAGTAGATAAAAATAATGTAAAAAGCAAAACTTTATATTTATAAGTGAACTGCGCATCGTAAACTTCATAAAACACGGAGGAAATCCTCGTCATAAATCTCACCGTGCAACGTGCTCCGAATGGCCGCGGCGGGGACCATCGATCACTTCATTTGTTATACTCTATGTTTTATTATTCTTTACAGACAACGTGAATTTGATTGCCTTCCTTTGTGAAGACGATCAGCTGCACTCGGATGACACGAAGTTATAAACTAAGTGTCACATGCGAGAGTGGGTAAATCTGTATGAGAGACATCTGCACTAGGAGATACCATAGAGACATCCGCACTAGAAGGACCTGTGAGATAGACTACCAGCCTCCTTTATCTCTAGTTAAACCAGTACACCAGCCGTTAATATCAAGAAGTGAAAGATTTAAATGTCTAGAGTTATGGCAAGGTCTTGGTACATACGATTAAATTTTATGTTGTACAATTATTAAATTAACCCGGCGAGCGTAAGGTTGGGTGAAATTCACCCAGCCTGTAATAAACCGTTTGATATTTTCTATTCCGTACGTCAAAATAAGTTGTGCGTCTGAGTAGCTGCGCGGGGGGAGGTAGGCATTCGTTGTGTTTCATGCCGCAGTTGACCGCCGACTGGCGAGGTGTTTAGATGTTGTCAAAGTTGCGGCCGGGTAAGTTTCACCCACCTTACGCTTCGTGTTACAAATTCGAGTAAATACTTTTTGTTTTATATTCGTTATATTTTAGTTTTTATTTTTTTTTTTCAGCTAAATAATTAATATGTCATACGAAGAAACCCAAAGAAGATTATTGAGGGTTTTCGAAGCAGCTGATCAGGATGATTCTTGTGATGATTCTGGTAGTGACTTCGAAATTGATAATGTTGGCCAAAGAAGCTCTGAAAGTGATTCGGAACAAGAGGTAGGATTACCGAATGAGGAAGAAAACGAAGCTGAGGGATCTGAAGAACGTGAAAGCAATGATAACAGACCATATTTTACTGGAAAGAATGGTACAAAGTGGTTTAGTGTACCAGAAAGGTCTAACGTGCGTACGAGATCAGAAAACATTATAAGGGAAAGGCAGGGCGTAAAAGATATTGGCAAAAATGCAAAGACAGCTGTTGAATGTGGGAAACTCTTTCTTACTGATGAGATTTTGCAAGAAATATTGTTACATACAAATAGTCAAATAAATCTGAAGAGAACTGCTTTTGAAAATAGTCACGTAAAGAAATATATCATGGCAGACTTGTCATCGTCAGAATTAAAGGCTTTTATCGGTCTCTTGTATCTTGCAGGACAGTTCAAAGCAAATAAGCTGAATTTGAAGGATCTGTGGAGAAGTGATGGATCAGGGGTTGAGATTTTTAGGACAACGATGACTTTGAAGAGATTTCAATTTATTCAAAACTGTTTACGGTTTGATGATAAGAATACTCGGAGCGAAAGAAAAGCTACTGATAATTTGGCTGCCATTCGTTCTTTTTTCGAGAAGTTCGTAGCAAATTGCCAAATTGTTTATACACCATCTGAGTATACAACTATAGATGAACAACTTCCGTCGTTTCGAGGCCGTTGCAGTTTTCGCCAGTATATGCCCAATAAGCCAAACAAATATGGCTTGAAAATATATGCCTTGGTTGATGCAAAGTCGTTTTACGTCATCAATCTTGAAATTTACCCAGGAAAACAACCAACAGGCCCTTACGCTCTCAGTAACAATGCTTATGATGTTGTGGACAGACTTGTGGCTCCAATTTCCAAAACCAATCGCAATGTCACCTTTGATAACTGGTTTACCAGTTATCCGTTGATGTTACACTTATTGAAAGAACATCGTTTGACAAGCACAGGCACTGTTCGAAAAAATAAGCCCGAGATTCCAAGTCAGATGCTCCAAACGCGTAACCGAGAGATCCCCAGCACAGTGTTTGGATTTCAAATCGATATATCTTTATTGTCCCATGTGCCAAAAAAAAACAAGGTTGTTTTGTTGATGTCAACATTACATCACGATGATAGCGTTGTTGCTGATACTAATGGCACACAAAAACCAGAAATGATTATTTTTTATAATCAGACCAAGGGAGGCGTTGATGTTGTAGATGAGCTGTGCACCAACTACGATGTTTCGCGAAATACAAAGCGCTGGCCAATGGTGATTTTCTATGCAGTTTTGAACATGGCTGGTATAAATAGCATAATAGTTTACAAGTCCAATAATAGTAGCAATTTGTCACGCCGAAATTTTCTTAGAGACCTGGGTATTGGATTGGTTTCAGAACATTTACAAAACAGAAAGGAAAATCAGCATTTACCCCGAGAGCTTCGCAAACGAATTCTGGACCAAGTGGGTGAACCCTCACACTCACAACGACCTCCAAATAAAGTTCCTAAGCCTATCAGGAGATGTCAAATATGCCCTACTAAAAAAGATCGCAAGACTAAACACACTTGTTATAAATGCAATCGCTATTTATGTGTGGAACATGCTGTTTTCACGTGTCAAGATTGCGCTCAAACTGAAGATGATTACGAGAACTCTGAATAACTATATAGTAAAAGTTTTGATCTCATATGTTTCCTAATTTTATAAGCTAGAAGTAAAAGCTATTCGTTTTGTTTACTTTTAGTTTCTTTTTTTTATAAAATTATAATACTAAGTGTTACACTTTGTTTAAATGAAAGAAAATATTTTTGTTAATTTCATAAATAAAGATTTAAAAATATTTGTTTGCTTTATTTTTCCTTCCCAATCAGTTCTTGGGTTATTACATAATTGTACTAGTAAATAAAAACATATAAAAATATTATGAACACATTAAAATATCTAGCTCAGTATATGGGTTTGTTACACCCAGCTTACGCTCAATGTAATAAATATTAACCTTACGCTCGCCGGGTTAAGGACATAATATAATTGTCTTACGGTAAGTAGTTCGCACTCATTGTAAAGTGATTTTGTTGGAAATCTGTATGGTTTAAAAGTCATAACTTTAAGTAGCGATCTTTGGGTTTTTTTGCAGATGAATCATATAAGTTGTGCAGGCACCTCCCCATATCGTTATGCAGTAACTAATAACCGATTGTGCTAAGGAAACATATATCAATCGAAGCAGTTCAAAGTCTGCTACTTGCCGGAGTCTCTTAAATACCCATATAAGCTTTCTAACCCGTGACGTGGTTTGTTCAATATGTGGTTGCCAGTTCAAGTTTGCGTCTAGTATAAATCTCAAATATCTAACTGTGGTTTTTTCGGCTAGCGAAGGACATGAGCAACAGCTGTTAAAATTATATGGATATATTGCTAATACAGGAGTTGTTTTTAATTTACTGAATTTAGTGTATATAACTATTTTTTTTAGGTTCCAAAATTAAATAATATAGTATCTTTGTGTTAGAGGCACACAAAGATCGTGTTATATTTTGCTATCACAATGAGGTGAGGAACGTGTAGGTGGTGTCGGCACTTGCCATGTGACTACAATGACGTGTTTTCATTGTGATCACACAACAAAGACGTAAGCACAGGCAAATAATATGTAACCCATATAGTACATGGATATATATATATGAAAGAGTAGATAGAGGTATGTTAAGAAACTACATTCTGCAAACTATATATAATTTTCTACTGCTGTTCAATATTCTTGAACTGATTGCCAGCCGTTGGAGTGGGGAGTGGTAATGCTATCCGCGTCAGTCTCGCAGCAAAACGTGGTTTACCAAACAGTTTCTAGTCCCAGAGCATGGTTTTCCACACATACGTAAATCCTATATATCCTATCTATCCTATCTATCCATAATAAAAGTACTTTAAAGATTGGATATAACGAGGAGTGTACGTTATTAGTAACTTTAATTGCCTAT
This sequence comes from Hypercompe scribonia, assembly GCA_949316085.1. Lineage (NCBI taxonomy): Eukaryota > Metazoa > Arthropoda > Insecta > Lepidoptera > Erebidae > Hypercompe > Hypercompe scribonia. The sequence continues at coordinate 210,481 of OX438976.1, read as the reverse complement.
TGCCAAAAAATCGGAACCCTCGTACTGAATAACTAATAGTAATAAAACAAACTGAAATGTACGACATGTTACACATCGTTATATGAATATATCAATATCTATGTATATTTAGATTTAATATAATCTTCAATATTGGTAATTTTACACAGAACTACAGCAGTGATGAAATTCTTCAGATGTACAGTTGTGAGTTACAGATCAAACATGTGGTAACAAACAAACACCGAGGCGAGTTCGTGATACAAAGGGCTGTATACAAAACGAGTCCCATTGTGGCCGCTCAGACCGCACGCTCTAAGGAAAGTGGAAGTTCCAACGCACTTGAACTACGCTCTGTTTTGAAACTGTTAACTGAGTAACTTGAACGTGTATTTTGTATGAATTTCTATCCCACACGGAGTGAAACTAAACATTTAGAAGTAGGCGGAATATGAAGCTGGGTTCGATAAATTCGACTTAATTTAATTTAATTTAATTTAAAAGAAATATGCACAATTAACAACAATTTTAATGTCATAAAACTAGTATTTATCTATACCAGGTAGAAGTAGCTGTTTATATTACGTCTTAATCTTGAAAGTTCTAGAAGGTTGGTAATATTGGAGCATCTTCTTATTACGTTCGACTTTTACTAAATTATGTACATTTGATTCAAAACAATAACATACAGTACATAAATGAATTTTCAGTTAACATTGGGCACTTAAACGACAAATATACTTCAATGCTCACCAATGAGCGGTTCTTCACCGCTGCTTGACTGAGACATCACTTGTTGTTGTCATTTTGTAGTGTCAAAAATTCATATATTAAGTATAGATTATTCTCAACCCTTTCTACTACAAGTTTTATGGCGTGGATGAGTTAAACTTACAAAACCTTTGCTCCTATGGGGGACCCATAGGAGTAAAGGTTTCGAGAACGTTTCGAGAAGGAAAAATAATAAGAAAGTGGCACACAACTATCATCATCTATCTCTGATCCAAATCTAAATTAGTTTAATATTTACTTATAGCAGTTCGAGCCGAGTTACAGGTGAAATATAAGTGGCCCAGCAACTGATCTCTGTGTGGACCACACTGTGTGTTTGGTGGAAATCGTGCCATGTGGGTGGTGAATTAAAGAAAAGGACATAGATATTACTCACATCTAAGTCGGTTGAAATATATTTTCGTCTATAGTTACACTTGTATATGAATTAATAACATCAAAAGCTGTAGATCCAGATTAAACGAAGAAATAAAAGACAATGTTGTCAGTCAAATCAACACAATAATATTAAATGAATCTACCATATTTTAAATAACGTAGATAATAGAACGTGATAAACATATTCACAATTTTCACTTCAATATCACTCAACTCTCCAAGTTTTTAACAACCGTTTCTAAAAACCGATTATTTTTTTATACTTATGCAAGTACAAAACAATCAATAAAAGAGTAGAGCGTGCAAAGTGCATGTCTAAAAAAGGGGAGTCACGCGCGCACGTGCTCACACCAAAGTTTAAAAACTTCATAAAACTCACACATCAACAAACTATTCACACAATGACAAGTAAACACCAATGTGAATCTTATAACTCTTACAATAGAGCTATTTTGCCTTGTCGCGCAACGTCAGCTGCAAGGTCACCTTGCGCTCAAATCTCAAACAGATTTATTAAAGCCAGCCAAGTCTCACGTCATTTGACTAATACTTAATGCGAGCCGCGTCGAAACCTCCGCACCTCTGTACCCCTCCTCCACCCCTCGTTCTGCCCGCTGCGATAACTTTTATCTTAACTCCACAAAAAACTGAAACCGGCGAAATATTGCTGTTTTATTTATTCAAAATGGAAACTTTGCTTTCTTTCATTTCGTTCATTTCAAAACTTCAAGCGCAGCAGGTGACGTCATTAAATATGTTAAAATCTTGTTGAATTTTTAGGTTCTCAAAGACAAAATGCGCAAGTTCACCCTGAATATACTTAATTTAAGACCTATGCTTCTTTCAAAGCAGCCCTATTTTCTCCAGTATGTCGTGTGTATGCGGTGGTGCTTATTTTTCGTATGCTATAATAAGTACAACTTGACATACACTTTGATGCCGCCAAGCTTTGATCGTGGCCCTTTGTGCATCTGAAGCAGTGCGTAGCCCTTGATGTAGAGGCGAACAGCACGCCGTCTACGTACTACTCTACGACCTACGAATCTAAACATTTTACAACATGCCGTAGTCACTTCGTGCCCTGACTCAACACCTTTATATTCCTGACGGTTTTATTTTGTATTTTATCTGTACCTTATATTGAGAAAAAGGAAGTACAGGTGTTATGTTGTTTTCTACATGAGGACTGGTTTCTCCTCCCTCAAATAATTGAATAGACTGCTGCCTGTTTAAGTTTTAAGGCAATTTTTGTCAAAAAATAATAAATTGCAAATGATTCTCTAAACTGTTTTGTCAAACTTGTTTCATTTGAATCGGTTCAATCCCAGATCTTCACAGATATAAACAGAATTTTTATTTTCGTAAAATATTTCTAAATTGGTGGCCCGGTATTTTGTGAAAGATTGCAATTACTAGTTTTAAAACCAATTTACTAAAATTTTTACAACATGCAAATTAAAATGGATTTTGAGTTGTATTTTAATTGTATCAATAACATAAGTAAAATAGCACAATGAGTCATGTCCATAATCACTTATAAGACTTCGTGTAAATACTCAGAAATATAATAGTTATCAAGGTAATACTAGTTCGAAGAAAACTTCATATTTATCTTATTAGAGCCACGTCCAGACACATGTAAGTTGATTCAATGCAGTAGGCCAAATCCTTCTTTCTTAGGGGAAGTTCACATCCAGCAGTGGGATATTAAACGCTGTTGATGGTGAATTGTTACAGTATATATATATTTCATAATGTTTATTATAATAGAGCTTTTAAGCGCTTCATACAATACGCCGCTCAACGATACTTCAACGAACTAAAATGTAAGCGATGTATGTGTACTTTATGTCAGTACTTAGAGATAGATGGCGTTATTAATGTCAAACTAATAATCCAGTCATCTAAACCAAGATGCGTTTCTCGTTGATTCTCTTCCCAAAATCGCTAACGCCTCTATTACTTTGTATTATTGGTTAATATTTTATTTTTATTACTTGACTTAGCGTTGAGAGACGTGATTTCCCTATATTTGTGAGTTTTCTAATAACCTTCGCGTTTGTAGAATGTTAACTTGGCTATGGGGCCAGGTTAGACAATGTTTTTTTATTGTTATGTAGATGTATGTTATAAAGTGGGAAACTAGAAATATGTGTCTCTATATATAAAATCTATATTTCTATAGGTAGTAGAGCCACGCTGATTTCAGCACGAACGGACCGGCTCGACCGGGACAGTACTACCCTCCCACAGAACGTCAACTTAAAGCGACAGCATGCGTGCTGTCGTGTTTCGTTGGTGATTGTGAGATCGGAGGCCCATTGACGCAGGGGTGACAGTTCTCGTGGTAAGTGCAATGCAAAGCCACGATAACTGACATGCCTTTTACGTCCACAAGCGAGGCGTGAAATATCATCTTACTTGGCCGCCATAATGTGGGTCACCATGCTGCATTGTCTGCATTCACAATGTGTATGGCAACAAATCTTGGATTCTATTCGTACTTTCCATCAGGTAGAGTAGAGTCACTTTGACAGGCTCTAGAAATAATAATAAAAAATTATCAACCGCCATCTTCTTGTCTGCAAATGACATACGTGATTTCTACAAGGTTATTGTTTAGTTGTGTGACTATTCCAGATCTTACACCTAATATATATCTCTATAGATAACGTTGGTAGCCCAAAGTTATTAATATTCGCTATGACTATATATATTACATACAGTTAATCTTTCATTTGTTCTAGAAATTTTGGTGGGCTGATTACACTAAAACTATACTGCATGCGACTTCACATTCTACAGAACTCAAGCAGTAACTAAATTGGATATTTAGTGTTACAAATAAATATTAACTATTTTATTAATATTTCATACTTATAAGTAAGAGAGCATACTAATATACGATGACATTTCACTACGCTGTGCAATGCTTGGAGTAGAGCAGTAATGAGCACTCTGCAGGGCCTCTCGCGGGTAAACGCGCTACGCACCTGGCGTCATTGTTCCCGTGCACGCATCGCCTTAATACGCCCTCATACACCAAGCAACACCACCCGCCTTGATCACGAAATACTTCTTCTCAGTACAAGTGGAGGACACTTTACAATATCCGATATGATATCCGTATCATCCATTACATAATTTGGAACAAATGGTCCATAAAGTCCAGTTTGGCCCTTTTCAAAGAGTAGATCACTGCTTTTTAACCGATCTCAAAAAAGGAGGAGGTTCTCGATTCGAATGTTTTTTTGTATTTCATACCTCATAACTTGTAACTGGGTGTACTGATTTTGATGATTCTTTTATATCAAGAAGCTGGTGTTTGTCACATAAAACTACACAGTTTCATTTAAATTAGAATTAGAGCTAACGAGCAGTGTCAAATAACCCGTAATAACGCGTATCTAATAGAAAACATCATCAATGTAACCGACATTGGTGATGCTTTCTATTTCTCCCCTGTCGATGTAAAATGGTTAAAGAAACTAGTATTTCGAGACTTGTGGTTTTGTTTTGGTGATGTTCTGATGAACTTCTTCGAAGACATTCAATGAAACTTTTCAATAAATAGTAATACATCCCTCCACCCACTTACTTTGAGCCACCCGTGCCGCTGTGCTGTGTCTATGTGCGTAGTTACGTTTTAAAAGAGAGTAGTTTTTTTTTAAATATGTTCTGTTTTTTTGGTTAATTATTGCGTTTTTTTGTTAAAATTTTGTTTATTTTACTGTAGTATAAACATTTTGAATCTAATAACGCCTGTTTATGGTTCGAGAACTCCTCCACATAATTACATGATTTATTGGAACGAAGTTCCTTATCGCGCGTTGCGAAGGAGCCTGGACGGCACAAATTCAGACGAAAAGTTGTCACAACACTTTTTGCTATAGTGTAGTAAGCTGTGCGACGTGTGCATGTTTCTCTCTCTCTCTCTCTCATAGAAAGCAAGTCAATTATTTTCGTTTTTTTTAATAACCTATCTCTATTGTAAGATCTGTCTTTTTCCTCTATGTCATCTGTTGGTCATGGTAATATCGCCCTACATGTATGTAAAGAGCTGTGCTATATACAAAGTTACATATCACTGTTCCCTTAATAGGAAGGTTTTAAAAAAGGTAAATCGTTTTAAAGTATTGCAGTAAATTATTTGGTGTAAGTATTGGGTAATACGTATCCTGTTGATATTATAAATGTAGAAGTTACTGAAAATGTATGGATGTTGGTTACTCTTTCACACAAAAACCACTGAACATATATCACATCTTTTTCTACATTCACGAAAGTTTCATATTATGCATTAGTTCGAGAATATAAGCTTAGCATCGTAAAACTTCGAACAAGATACAATTCTTGGTAAATGTCTGGTGTCCACCTCAGATCGCGTCGGTGTCGGGTCGGCATTAAGACTGGACAAAAGAATGTGTTAAGTAATGTTGGCAGTGGTGCCACAGATTGTTTGAAGTGAGACAAGCCATCACGTAGCACTGATTGATGCGTACCACCACCGCTATACGTTCCGATGTCACTGTAGTTAGTTGTCATTGTTCTTACATGTGGTGTACAGTCAGCCACAAACGTAAAAAAAACAAAACAGGTTCATATTTTGTAATATTAAGATACCATTATTTAGGTACGCATAAACAAAAAAATCTTTTTTTTTATTCACGCAGTGGAAAATCCTTTCTTCCTTCCTTGGAAAAGTATATGGAGGTTCCACTAAAACACCCGACAGCAGATCTTAGGCGCACTGCTGTAAAGTGGACCTAGACCATGTTATTTCAAGTCTCTCTTAGGATCGGCGACGCACCTAGGCAGCCTCTATCTAGCGTCCCGATCGCATTTTTGTGACCAGGCCGCCATACTGTCGACAACCACAACAATTAATCTGCCACCAGATGTCTCCACACTCTGACAGCTTTCAGTCTCATCGACAACTGTTGTTGAGGTTATAAGCTTCGCGAATAGACACGCATTTCACGGTTGCACCTGTCACGCGCGCCACTATGCCAGTGCCTGCTGCATTTCAAGTTCGTCCATCTCGTCCCTGTCCAGTCCCTCAATGAGCCCCTTCCAGGACTGAGTTCTGACTTCTGCGATTGTGAGATTAACATCATTCACTGTGGCGTAAACAACAACAATGGTACTGGAACAACAATACTGGGAGTGTACCTCTTTTTGTTGACGGGGTGGAAAATCCCTTCGGATCTCCGACTCCTCAGGGACGCAGGAGCCAGAAGTATGTAGTGTTTCCACTAAAAACCACCCCGGCGGCCGGTCTCAGGCGTACTACTCTGAAGGGGACCCGGTCCATGTTATTTCAAGTCCCCTCCAGGATCAACGCCGTGCCTAGTCAGACCCTCTCCACTGGGAGTGTACCTACGACGAGCTTAACCGGAGCTACGCTCTACTGCGCTAAATACTTTAATGTTATCTATGTGAAATACTTCTCTGTATGTCTATAAAATTATAAATCAAATATAGGTACATTATTTACAACTTCTACTCATAAGGTATTTCTGATAAAGTAAATGACTTGTAAGTTAATGATATGGTAATTTAGTTAAATATAATTAAAAAAGGTTATACTTATTAATTGTTATGTCCACTCTAAACACTTGTTTTCGTTTTTATCTTGCACTTTGAACTAGTAGGAAATCAAATTAGTAGGGACAAAGTGTAATCCACAAATTATTGTTGGATTTTTGTCAACAAGCCTGGATTTTTTTGTGTCCATTTCTTATACGTTTGTAATGTCTAAGTCTAAAGATGTCTTTAAAAAATCTTTCAAATACAATTGCTTTACATGAAAGAAGTTGAACTAGACGTGTTTATGGTACTGAACTAAATGACCAATATTCTCTGCTCACAACTCTAAAGTTTAGTTTCTCAAAAATATAGGCAATTGACAAGTTAATTTCATACTTGAAATTTTTTGAACAAACTTTCACTATGTTTTAAAATCTGATGTTTATCAGCACCTAAATTAATAACAAAAAAAATATCACTATATCGCTCTTTCGTTACAGCTGATAAGCTTATTATTATTCACATTATTACGCCTACGAATAATCGATTTTTACAACGTAGAAGTCTGAGTCGGATCATCTGTACATAATCCTACTTCGAGAGGCAATGTCATTTGTCACCTGGAAATATTTGGTGAATGTTTGGACGAAGAAGAGGTATCTTAATATTTGGTTAATATCCTTAAACTTTAAGGTGTTCCGTATCTTGAACCTACGACTAATAAAAGATACCTTGCTGATAATAAGCGAAGTTAGCCCTGAACAGAATATTACCACATTTTATCTCTCTTAGGGGTGTGTAATATTGTATCACATAGTATACTATTGAGTGCTTGGAACACTTGAAACGAATTGAAAGCTTCCTCCCTATAACCTTTTCTGATCCGTTAATAGCATAACACATATCAGAAATACATGCTACCGATATTTTTTTATTTTTTTTCTATATTAAGAGCCTATCAAAGTGACTCTACTCTGCCTGATGGAAAGCATGTATAGAATCCAAGAGTTGAGGTCACCATGCTCATTGCAAATACAGATAATGTAGTATGGTGAATTACACTATGGTGGCCTAGTGAGATGATTTTTCACGCCCCGCTTGGGGACCAAAAAGGCATGACAGTCATCATGGCAGTATAAGGCTCACACATTTACCACGATAACTGTGACCCCTGCATCAATGGGCCTCTAATCCTCACGGTAAATTAGGTATAACAAAAAAATATTTAAAATTCAGCTCTGCGAGTACATACTAATATCACTACAACACTTATATTTTAGTAAATTAGCCTATTATATTACATAATCTAGACCACCTACTTGTTTCAAATCATCTTCCCAATATGCTACCCATGGTCTTCTATTCCTTCTGCCAATCTTCTCACTTTGCTTATTCCTATAGCGGATACGTGCAACAAAGGACAGAAACAAGTGAAAATCCTAAGAGGAGGCTTTTCTCGAAAGACAAGATGTTAAGAGGGGAAATAAGAAGAATGCCGAATAACAATAATATATATTCTGTTTAAGTTTTTTTCTCACCTCTATTGTTATAATTTATGTAATGTTTGTTCAACAGCAATAAACGCTTATTTATTTATTATAACACACTCATATATTTATATGTATATATTAGTTAACTCACACGACATCGTCCATTCGGTGATTGACATCAGACATCATAGAACACATGAACAATCAATGGAGGCCAATATAAACATATGTATTTAAATGTAATGATAAGTTGATCTCGTTCTTTGTCGCGCTATCGAAACTATACAGGGTCACCTCTTTTGAGGCTTTTCTAAAAGAAGGAACTCATCAGATACAGCCCCTAGGCCATAAGAATATGTAGCAGTATTTGCTGCGGGTGATTCCTGTTTTTTAACAGATTTCGACCTATTGATATTTCAATAATTTATTTTGCACGAATTGGTCATTTAATGGCTTTTTTTTTCGTTGTCCAAATACAGTATGCCGACATAAACGTATAAAACTACATCAAATCAACCTATCGCCGTCCACTGCTAAACGAAGGTCTCCCCCAAGGAGCGCCAACCATCCCGGATTTGGACAATTCACATGCATCCGCTGCCAGCCACTTTCTTCAAGTCATCGGTCCATACACTACGTCAATCGTGGTCTCCACTCTAGTACACTTCGACTCCAGCGACCATCGGTTCCTCTGGAGACATGGCCGGCCCACTTCCACTTCAGCATACAGATTCTTCGTGCGATGTCAGTTACTCCCGTTTTCTATCAAGTAACCTCGTTACAAATTTTAGGAGGCAGAGAAACACTAAGCATCGCACGCACCATCGCACGCTTAGCTACTTTAAACTTATGGACCAGTTCAATGGTAAGTGTCCATGTCTCGGCTCCGTATACCATTACGGGAAGGATGCACTGGTCAAATACTTTGATCTTTAATGTTTGTGGAATCGGCGACTCGAAGATGTGATGCAACTTTCCGTATGCTGCCCAGCCCACCGAAATCGTGGCGGCCAAATTTAATAGTTTGCCCAAGGTAGATGTATTCTTGCACAAACCCGATAGCAACACCTTTTACGGTTACGGGACTTGGGGATACATGCCTATTATGCATGATTTTTGTTTTTTTAATATTCATTCCCAGTCCTATTCGTTTTGAAGAATCATCCAGATTATTCAGCATTTCTTCAGATCATGCAGAGATTCCGCCAGGATGACTATGTCGTCTACAAACCGCAGATGTGAGAGGTATCGTCTATAGATATAGATGCCCCGTCCATTCCAATCGAACGTTTTGAAGACGTCTTCCAATGCCTTACCTGTCTTATCGCACGATGAAATTGCATAGGTTTTGTGCTCTTTTCTTATACTTGGATGATATAAAACTACATATTTGTCAAAAATACATAGATCAGCCGTATTTAAACCTAACGTTAACCAACACTCTTAGAGAATTATTCTACCTCGGCTCAAAGTTTTGATATAATATAAAATTCATATTGTCATGAGGCGAGACATGAGCGTGAACATAAAGCAGTAAGACATACGTCGTGATGTTGACACATGGTATAAACAGTAACACGTTGCAATATAATTCAACTCTGCAGTGACGCGGGCGGGGCTGGCGCCGCGTTCTCATTATAGCAGAAGCGTCTTTTGTATTTCTGTTTATTTCGTCTCAACAATAGCGCATTGTGACACGCCGGACGCAATCAAGCAGCTCGATGTCTCCCACCTCGGCATGCAAACTAACCCACCCCCACTCCCCGCACGTCCTGCTCTCATTCCAACAAATTATAAAATAATATTTTTGGTGCAACCTGACAAACACGAAGTTATACAACATAAGTTATACAGTTTTAATAGTTTTTTTCACATGCCTTCTAATTTCTTGAAGACAGCATTGCATTGCACTGCCTCACGAACTAAAAATAATTATGGCTTAAGAATTTTATTTCTCAAACGAAATTTACAATAAATTTCACTTCATGAGAACATTTTTAACAAATAATGTAGTAGTGAGTAGAACAAGACGTTCGTTTTAATTATATAATCCGTGCTCGTAGATAAGAAAACATGCTCCAAAAATCTACCGAATTAAATAAATAAAATGAAATGACAATATCCAGAGGACTCACGAACAAAATAAACACTTTGTTTGAGAATAAATAACACCATTATAAACAAAATCACAGCTAACACGCACAATTGTATTCAGACGATACGTACTCGTAGTACTCTAACGAATCAATAAACAGAATATGGAAGGTAGCAATAACAGATTCACATAATTAATAAAGATATATAATGTTAGTGGAATGTGCAACCGTTTACAGGGCCGACTTTAGATTTTTTCAAGAATTAATTGTTTATTTTTTTTTTTAAGTATAAACACTTTCAGCCATTTTAATTTCCTTTGGTAATTTGTTGAATTATGTTTATAATTTAAATATAATCTAATTGATTTTAGTGTAGAAAAGTTTTAATTACATCTCATTTTGTGACTTTTCTTCATTAAACAAAAGAAACGATTTATGTTTAAACTGCTCTTTTCACCAGTGAAGAGTATTTAGTAATGGGAGTAAAGATGATATTCGTTGAAGGCTTATGTAGATAATAGTTTTAGTCTTGAGTCAATACTTTGTTTTGTTTAGCAAACATTGTTTGTGACCAAAGTGACTCTATTCTGCCTGATGGAATGCATGAATAGAATCCAAGAGCGATGGTCGTCATGCTCCATACACCATAATGACGACAGTCTAATGTGGTGACCCACGCTATGGCGGCCTAATGAGATGTTTTTTCACGCCCCGCTTAAAGAACGTATCGTACGGGATAGGAACATAACGGGATCGTAGTGGGAGGGAAACACGTACGCTGGTAATGAATTCCAAGCTTTAAATGATTTGCATAGGAAGGAAGAGTCGAACTCTTTAGTTCGGAAGCGTATGTCTACCATTCTGAAAGGGTGACTTCCAAGGTCAGCACGAGTTGTCCTGTAGAGGAATGGAGAGGATGGGATCAATTGGAAGAGCTCGTCAGAACGCTCTCCATGATAAAGGCGACAGAGGACTGCCATAGAGGCGACATCTCTTCGCAACTGCAGAGCCTCCAGGGATTCAGTGACTTCTGGGTTATTGAGAATCCGGACTGCTCGCCGCTGTAACCGATCCAAATTTATGAATTCTTTCCTGAAAGTAACTAAGCATTAACCGATAGTTTAGAACCCGTGCATGACTATATCCGAGTTAGAGGGCAAACATATTTTGGAAAACGAATCGCCAAGGGCTCACTGCTTTTGACGAGTGGAGGGAATTTGGCAAGTCAAGCGAGCAGGGTCTTGTTAAGTCTGGCTCACAGGCCGAATACAGTGGAATATTAATGCAGAATATAAGGAATAATTGTTGAGTATCGTGACACCGGATCGATCGATAACATTTAATTTAATTGAACGACACAAGAAAGATGAAAAATCCTTCAGTTTATTCACTTATAGAAGTAAACGTACTGGATATATTCGTTGTTAAAATGTTTACATGAAACTAGCAGTTAATTCGTCTAATATATATTCATTTAAGTTAATTACCAAAATATTTTTAACCGATTCGTATTATCCTTAAAATCAGTTAGCTGTAGGCACACGGCACGCGTTTATAAGAAGGAAACAATGTTTTAAAACGGTTTTATTTCTACTCAATACAATTTAAAATAATATCCATACTCAGTTCTTGTGTCAAATACTTTAATTGGTATACCTTTGGTTTAAAAATTAGTTCATCTTTTAAAACGTATCTTTGTTAGTAATTGCATTTAAAATCCAGTATATAACACCCACATTCGCAACAGTACAAGACAAATATACGATTTAAATGGGTACATTATTAGCCTTTCACTCCGTCCAAGCGTTACAAATGTGGTATAATTCAATTATGAATGTACATATGTACTGAATATTTCTGTGTATATGAGATTGCTGACCACTTGGAATCTGGCAAAAATTTTAATCAAGATACATGAATTTTATGACCTTTAAATAATTTATAGCGGAATGTGGTTATTAATTTAAAATTCTAATTTTCTTTCTCATTGGGTGCTTGGAACATAAAAACAAAAATTGTATTACATATGTTTTTAATCATGTACACGAGTAAAATCATGACTCGAATGTATCTATGGGTGTTAAAATCTGTCAACCAACATAATTACACGAAATATTTTTTAATAAAGATACACATAGAACAGCGCCATCTCACTGTTTACTTGAAAACAGTTACGTCTTTATGCCGCACAAAGTACATCTTTCAGACGTTGCAGCTGATGTGGCAGTTTTAACGCTGAGACCACTCTGTACACTTTTGGTTACTAAGTATACAATAGTTACAATGTCTTGTTAGTTACATGTGCCTACACAGATGGCAATACCTTTGTCAGTGCAATAGAAATGACTAATAATAAAAGGGTTTTAATGACTACAGATTCACAATCAATACTCATGGTGAAAATCACTGATAGACGTGAAGTGGACTTTGAAACTTACAACTGTAAACACATAATGTTATCTAGATAACAACCGACAAAATTTACCTCGGACAAAGTGCAAAGTTGCTAATAATTTATCGTCTAATCTGGGTGATATGGCACAATGATAAATTATAACTCCTCCGACTCCCGAAATAACACTCAAAGTACACACATGCAAGCCTCCATACAATTTTAACAGCTATTGCCCATGTCCTTCGCTAGTCGAAAAAGACACAGTTAGATATTTGGGAGTTGTACTAGACGCAAACTTGAACTGGCGATCACATATTGAACAAACCACGTCACGGGTTCGAAAGCTTATATGGGTATTTAGGAGACTCCGGCAGGTGGCGGACTTTGAACTGCTTCGATTGATATATGTTTCCTTAGCACAATCGATCATTAGTTACTGCATAACGATATGGGGGGGTGCCTGTAAAACTTACATGATCCATCTAGAAAAAGCCCAAAGATCGCTACTTAAGGTTATGACTTTTAAACCATACAGATTTTCAACAAAATCACTGTACAAAGAGTGCGAACTACTAACAGTAAGACAATTATATGTCCTTAATTTAACAATTGCACAGCATAAGATTACACCAATAAATTACGAAAACAGGAATAAGCGTACTATTACAAACGTTCGTCAACCTTTAAAATGTAGAACTGCACAAGCAAGACGACAACACTTACATCAAGCTACACGTATCTATAACAAAATAAACAAAACCTTGCTCATTCTCATTGGTCACTTACGAAGTCAAAGTCAAAACAAAATTATGGTTACTTACACAAGATTACGCACAAACCGAAACCTTACTACAGTGAAAACACACACACACACACACACACACACATACACTCACACACACACATACACACATATCCACACACATATACATACTCACACACGCACACACACACATTTGCATACTCCCACACACACTTTTAAATGTATTTTTATTGTATAGTTTGAAATAACAAAAGGGGTGAAGACACTGTCTCCTGTAACACAGGTTGTTACCTACCACAGGAAACAGAGTACCATTGTATCTCAATAATGCTTATACCAATAAAAGAAATTATTATTATTATTCTCTTTATTACGTATAAATACACATATTGATTACATTTTTAAATATATAAAAAATAAAAAATACATATTTAAAAATATAAAAAATAGTAGACCACCGACATCGGGTACAGGGACAAAGATACCGGTGGTTAGGGCTCCAGAGACAGGAACCTCCTCACAATACGGGCCGTGTCAAGGAGGACTGCCTTCTGCATCAGACCCTTGATCCAACCTTCTAACGTGAGCCTCTTAAGGTGTTGGTCGAGGCTCTTGGCTATCAATCCGTGAACAGATATGATTATCGGAACAATGATCACCGAATCCACATTCCACATGTCGGCAATCTCGTGAGACAGATCCAAATACTTTAATTGTTTTTCTTTTTCAACTTTCACGAGATTTTCGTCATGAGGAACGGCGATATCGACAATCATTGCGCGGCGCTCTAATCGATCTATCACCACAATATCAGGCTTATTGGCAACAATAGTCCTATCTGTGATAATAGATCGATCCCAATATAACGTAGCACGACCGTTCTCGAGAACTGGGTCGGGCACATACCTGTAGTAAGGCACTTCAAAATTGACAAGTTGGTATTTAAGGGCAAGTTGTTGGTGTACAATCCTGGCTACTTGATTGTGCCTGTGCAAATACTCACCATTAGCAAGACGAGAACAACCAGAAATAATATGCCTAATAGATTCTCCAGGACGGTGGCACGCCTGACAAATGTCAACCATACTATCTTTCAGGATATATTTCCGGTAGTTATTCGTCATGATAACTTCGTCCATAATTGCACAAACAAAACCTTCGGTTTCTCCGAAGAGATCACCATACCGTAGCCAAGATGTAGACGCTTTAAAGTCTATATCAGACCCGTGTAGGGCCCGATAAAATCGACCATGAAGTTCTTTACCCTTCCATACTTCCTTGCGATCAGTAGTACTAAGTACTACAGGTTTGCGCCAATTCTCTTTAGCCAGAGCGAGCGGGGTAAAACCAGTATCCACTGCAACTACATTACGATGCACTCCCACATTAGTCTGTAGAAAATATTCTCTGAGATTGTATATCTCGCGATTGTGTAGAGTCTTGATATTTAATAGACCACGACCTCCAAACTTTCGCGGAATATACAATCTCATAACCGATGAACGTGGATGGTGCATACGGAATGCAGTCAGCAATGTACGGACTCTCCTGTCAAGGGCATCTAATTCGGTCTGAGTCCATCTAAGTACACCAAAGGAATACATCAGAACCGGCATGACGCAACTGTTATAGGCTCGCACCTTGTTACCGCCCGATAAAAGACTTTTAAGTACTTTTTTTAGGTGACCAAAGAAACGTTCCCGTAACATTTGTTTTACGCCAGATTCTGATATTCCCAAGGACTGTGAAAAACCTAGATACTTGTAAGTTTCGGTGGCAGACAGAGATCTAAGTTTTGTTGAATCTGAAAGTTCTATTCCTTCAGATTCTACAATCACGCCCTTCTTTACATACATGACTGCACACTTGTCTACACCAAATTCCATTTTGATAGGATTACTAAAGTTTTCAGCGACCTTTAATAACGCCATCAATTGTAATTTTGTGGAGGCCAGTAATTTCAAATCATCCATATAAAGAAGGTGAGATGTAACTTGATCATCTTTCTGCAACCGATAGCCTAACCCTGAACCCTCTAACAGAGTACTGAGAGGGTTCAAAGCTAGACAAAACCACAAGGGACTCAGACTGTCACCTTGAAATATACCTCGCTCGATCTTTATAAGTACGTCGTTTATCACAGCCTGCCGACATCCTGGATAGCGAAGTGTTGTGCTCCATTGACTCATACACGACTTTAAGAAAGTGCACAGAGTTGCATCAATTTTATACAACTCTAGCACTTTCAAAAGCCATGTGTGTGGAACTGAGTCATAAGCCTTCTTATAATCTATCCAACATGTCGCCAGACTCTTACGATTACGACGTACCTGTTGGCTAATGGTCCTGTCTATGATAAGGAGCTCTTTAGTGCCACGGGCCCCACTTCTACATCCATTTTGAGAAATAGAGAGTACCGAATTATTAATTATATGTGTAGTAATTTTGAGTCTCAAAATAGATGTTAGAAGTTTATATGTAGTTGGTAAACAAGTAATAGGTTAATTATTATTATTATTATTATAACTGACAAATATAACAAGTCATTCGCGTTTTTAATTTTGTTAAATGAACAAACTACATAAATGATTCAGAACAAATGATACTAAACAAGTGCAACGAGTACCCATATACATATTTCCTTCCTTAAAGTAGGCTAGACGACACCTTAGTCAAATTAGTTACTTTTTATCATCTGTCAAAACGACAATTTTGTATGAGAAATGTACTAAATACGAAATTGTGACGTCACTGTTTTAGACTACGCAATTGAACAACATATTTCAATGTTTATTTGATTGAAATTCGTAACAATAATAAAAAGCTATGTTAATTGTATTTTCCGAAATGTTTCGCGATATTCGTTTTAATGAAGTGGACATTGGTTTTTATTTACGATACAGTCATCTACCCAATTGTAAGCTATTTATATGCTTTACTATTTCCTCGCCAGTTAAGGAGACTGAAGATAAAGAGAGCGAAAATCAAGTAACGACACATTTAATCAGAGTATAAGGGGACGACTAAACGAAACGAGGCTACGTTCACTTGTAATCAACAGCCTTTAACAGATAACTGCTAGTCATAGGTCTCTCCTTAACAAAGAGGTCCTGTGACCAGGAGGTACGGGTTGGTATTCAAGTTTTCTTTCTCTTTATTAGAAGTATAGGGGGGGTTACAATCTATATCCTTAACCTGACACCGTTTACCTAAATTTAATAATACAGTTTTTTTTATTCGACGTTTAATATACTAGCCATTACTCACGGTTTGTATGCATTCACTAGTAGTAATATGGGCAATATAAATCGTCTCATTATTAATTTATAATACATGCATCTTTGAGTGTACGAGATAGTGCACCGTCCCACTGGTACTTACATTTGGTTTATATTTTAGTATAAATTAAAAATCCTTGTATTGAATTTTCTGAAGGAAATTATGCATCGTCAATTTAAGTAATTTCATGTGTTATTTGCGCAGTGTTAAAGGTCGACCGTACCGTACCTGTCTGAACCGAGATTATGTGATAGTCGATAATAACCGCACATTGCCGTGTTGTGCGATAAAAATCATTATAAATTCCCTATCTGAAGTATTATTCTAAGCTGACTCTTGTGCCGTGATTAAAATCTAAAAAGACGTTTTTCTTTCAAACACGCTTTTATTAGCTTGGGTTGTATCTATGTATGTATGTAACGGAATCTTTGAGCTTAATTTTCACTGGTTTCTAAAAATCTGATCAACTTGAAACTTTGCACACGTCTCAAGGACCGATGACAATGCGATAATTTGATAATAGATTTATGAGTTTGTTACAGACTAAAAAATGAAAGTAAATAATAGTTTAAAAAAACTAAAAAAACACGCTTTTATTGCTAATCGAACTAAAAACTAGAAAATAATCTTTAATGACAAAGAGTCTAATATTACAGTAATAGAAGATCGAACAATCAATCATAGTGAATCGCCTCACAATGAAATTATAATAAAATTTAAGTTATTACCCGAATAATTCAATTCAGAGTAAAAAACGTGGGGTGCATTTTACTGTGATTCATAACTATCCTCTCATAGATAGTTGCCAATAGAATGAGTGAAATATTTAAAATATCGAGCACCCCACGATTTTTACTCTGAATTGAATTATTCTGTTAATAACTTAAATTTTATTATAATTTTGTTGTGAGGCGATTCACTATGATTGATTGTTCGATCTTCTACTATTGTAATATTAGACTCTTTGTCATTAAAGATTATTTCATTACGACACTTACATCATTTATATTTCAAACTTCATAAACATATATACCACATCTCACCGTGGTAACTATTTAACTAAAATGATATAGTATAGTGATATAGTATACTATATGTAGTGATATATATTTTAACAAGAGATAGAGATCACACGAACAGACGAGGCACCCGTTGGTAAATAAGTACCGCCACCCGCGGACACGTGCAACTCAAGAAGAGTTAGTGCTTCTGTGTCCTCTCTTGCCTGTTCTCAGGATGGAGTGAGAATTAGCCCTTCGATGACCTTACACACTCAATACAGAGTAATACGAAAGAGAAACACTGATTCCCTGTGAGATCGTGTGGCAGTATTCCGATAGATCTGACCTCTACGCCCCAAACATAATTTTTTTACGGTTAGATTAGTTTGTGACCAGTTTTTCTAAAAACGATAACTGAATAGTATATAGAAATTCAGTGACTTTATCAATTAAATCAAAATCTCAAATCTGCAGATGGTAATTATATTTTATATGACTCACAGAGACGCGGAACGATGCCTGCAATAAACAGTAGTATAAACGTTGAACATATTTGTACTACTGCTTTGCGTTACATTTCACATGTTTTTGCAGTCATACAATCCAGAGAGAATTGAAAGTAAATTTTGATTCTTTCGAAGACTACTAACACAATTTAACAACGCAGCTTACTTCAAGGCAAGACACTCTGATCAATAACAGACGGTACGATCATCATCCAAGGAAGAAAAGGTGACGTAACTGTATCTTCTGATTTTTTAAATAATCGGTTCTATGCAAAAGGAGTAAGGCGTTACGCACGTGTCTATCGTCTTGTCCATCAAAGAAAATGTGTGATTGCATATGTTGTAATTCCAGTGATTCTAGCGGGAATAGTCTTCAGAAGTTTACAATAAAATGTTTCTTCTTTCTTTGGAGATAGTGGACGATCGATCGAGCTGAACTATAACAACATTTGTTTTATTTATAGAATAGTTTAAAAAATTGAAGATAGTTTTAGTGTGTAAGTTATGAACAAAAATCTAAATGTTGTAATGATACTAATTACCGCAATAGACAACGATATCTACGCGCCCGGACTCAGAGATGTCACGGGTTCGGTAGATAAAAGCGGAGTTGGTGTTTTCCAGTTCCAAGGCGATGCTAGCGTTTGCGTCACACACCTTCACTGACACACCAACTCTGTCATCTTCCTAGAAATTAACAAACGTCATCTAAGTGACAGGCAATTTATTTTAGATTACGCATTGGGACTAGAATACAGTATTTAAATGAAAGCAAACTTATATACGTACATATGTATACGTGTGTGGTTTCTGTTGCTGTTTCAAAGTGCAAGGAGCACCACGTCGCTCTAACTTAAAAGTGCTGTATAAAGTTACATTTTTTGCTCCTAATTATTTACAAAGTTGAGGTAAAAGCATTAATATGATTTGAACTTAGATTAGATTAGAGAATATTCCTAGGGAAAGCAGCTCGGTTGGAGTAAGAGGCTTCACATGGCTCGCCGCCAGTACAATATTCAACAAATAGTTACTTAATCATAGAAATTTTATCGTTGATGTATTCATCAATTCCATACTAATATCTAACTAGTTCAAACCATAGCCATAGCGCGATTCAGGCAAGAAGAACAACACCATCTATCGTGAACATATGTTTTTGAACAAAAATATTTTCATATAAATTGTAGTTTCCTCACTCTGGTTATTGAGAAACATATATTGTGTGGCAAAAATTATCGCTAAAATATCCGGCAATATAAGTATTTTAAAATATTTTTATAAAGACGGACGGATATAGGGCAACTAGTACTGTTTGTTGTCAGGAGTAGTGAACCCTTAATACTTAATATTTTTAGAATTCATACCTTACACTTGGGGATATTTATTTTGAAGTACTCGGTCTGTCGCTGCAGTTCGTACACATACTGGCGGCCGTTACTGGTCACGTGTCCTGCACCTCCCAACATTCAACACGATCAATATTATCATTAATATTGCATTTTATTTACTCACTTATGAAGTTCAACATATGTGGGAGGCATCATCACCATACTAGACATCATAGGTGCGCTAACGGTACGGTTTCGAGTAACTTTCAATTTTGAGTAATTACTACATATATTTACAATTAGTTCTGGTTTAAGTGCTCAAGGGTACGAGCAAATTGAAGTAAAAATAGTTGTGAAATAGCAACACGAATGGAACATGGATCAATAATATGAAATAAGATTCTAAAATCTATAGTCTCTCTAAAAGCGTGTGAGCTCTGTGAGTTCAGACATGATGTGTGACAGTGTGCCAGTTTGAACGTTAGTCCATTTTCTTTGGAGCCATTTTTCCGCTGCGTCAGACTGACAGTACGTACTGCGATGAATAGCATTTTTTTTTTCATTTTAAGAGCCTGCCAAAGTGACTCTACTCTTAAACTACTTAACCTTCACGATCATGAAGTCTTATCACAACTAATTTCAATCATCAAAAGTCTGTTAATTAGCAGCAGCAATTGATACGATCACGAATGGAAAGGAGCGGGCGCGGGGCACTCACCGTTCATGGAGTTAACACAGAACCCACTGTCCTGGCCGTAGTTCTGCGACGTGGTAATGTGTCCGCAGATACAAACCAGTGTCAAGACGACGCGTACCCAATGTACCTCCATACTGACTACTAGAAACGTATCACCTCCGAGACTGCACATTAGTGTATGCAGCTACTTTTTAATGTACTTGTATGACATTGAAATATATATGTGTGACGAATTTATCACAATAAGTGGTGAGTGGGCCGTATAAATTAATTAACGCGATCCTGTTACAGGTATTATAGGCAAACTGTGTATTGCTTAACGTAATCGAGGCGTTTATAATGGTCATTCTTTAGATACCACACCACCGCCAACATGATACAGAGAATTTACACAGGGTCGCATTATATGTACACACTCTAGGTATTTACTAACTAGCCTCCTAATATTGTATGTGAATATAAAAGTATAGTACACATACACGAGTAATTATTTATTTTTTATTTTATTTATAATATTTAAAACCAACATTGATACAATTATTTCATAACTTGTATTTATATTTATTTATTTATTTAACTACGTATCCAGCTTACGAACAAGAAAATGAAATATTACTAAACTCTAGATCAAATACAGTACGCTATGTAGTTAATCATTCAAACAGTGTAAGTGATTAGCTATATACATTCAGTCAAAACGTTAAACATTTTTAACTTTAAACAATTATTTAGAAGATGAGAAAATATCTAGCTATGGAAGAAAGTACCATAAGTACATGAAATACGCATAAATACACAGTATATGAAGCACGGGCGTACGTCGAGTGCGACGTGATGGGGTAAGAAATACTATTTGTGAAACCATTTTGGCACTATCAATATGTCTATTTATAATATCTACAACAAACACATGTGTTTGGCGTCTGTCCTAAAGGGTCAGCAAGCCGTGGTTTTTACAACTTGGACAGTAGATCATGATTGGCTTACATAACCGATAATTAAGATAGTTTATAAGTTTAAGTTTCACTATAAAAACATACAATAACACCTCAATATACAGCACGAAGTTATGAATTTTAATGACAGGCGATTAAGATTTTTTTAGATTGTTAACGATAATAATCATCATCATCGTCAACACCTTTATATAATATTTAATATATAAACTAAGTAATGTATACGTATAACGTTAGAAAGGGAAAATAGTAATAAACATAAATAAATATCGACAGATATGAAATAGAAAAATTGTGAGTATAATCAATTCATAATTAACATTTCAAAATTAGAAATTTAATCCAAAATATTTGAAATAACAAACGATAATCTTGCTACAAATATAATATTAAACTATTTATAAAATGATTAGTTCTTTACAATATTTTATAATATGTTATGATTGAAACATACTCAAAGATTTTAAAGGAACTCAGCTGTTAGATTAAGCCGAAGTTGGACTTGAACGAATGGAACATTGTCAATATCAGATTGTTTTAAACGGATTTCTTGCACGGATAACGAAATACTTTTCTGAAGTTTCTCGATGCAAATAGTACACTGAATGATTGGTTATAGTAGTCATTTGGTGCAAATAGCGGGTTAGCTAGAAAGTTAGCGGGGAGTTTTGAAAATTGATAATTTTATTGATTCAACAGGGATACCATACGCAGGTAGCGACCGCTCCAGCTTAGTTATAGCCTATGAGTAACGTATGGACACTGCATCTACAGTCCACGTAAACAGAGCATCTCTCCCCGTCTACGCAGCAGCCAGCCACTGTACAAAAAACACCGCGATACCCTGGGAACTTATGCGGAGCACCACGCACCGTATGTTTGCAATCCTGACTCGCTACGCAACCATGTTTTCACTAACATTATCAACCGTTCTTTCAACCTCTCGATAATCAAATCAACTCTCTGATCTCTCTGAGAACGAGTGTCACCTCAACTTAATACGAAGAAACTATATAAGGCATCAGGTTATGAGTTTTGTACACCAACACACTAAAAGCGATATAGAATGAATTGTCCCTAGAGCGGGAGTTGTCTTTAAAAAAAAGAACGATAACGAACACGACTACTATCTACTACTCATCGGTCTCGCCGCTAGA
This sequence comes from Hypercompe scribonia, assembly GCA_949316085.1. Classification (NCBI taxonomy): domain Eukaryota; kingdom Metazoa; phylum Arthropoda; class Insecta; order Lepidoptera; family Erebidae; genus Hypercompe; species Hypercompe scribonia. Next base: position 188,135 of record OX438976.1, on the reverse strand, counting down.
ACTGTGTGTCAGGCGTCTACGAAACCGATGAGTATCTTGCCAGCGTCGCCCAAAACTTTCGCCGACGCTACGGTACAACTTAACCACACTGCACCAAGGCTCCCTGGACCAGGGTGTACGGTGCTGACCCTGATGTTATCCGTGTTGCATCGCGTCCTCTCCCGAATTGCAACACGGGCATCCTCGGTCGTTACGGAGTCGTCCAGACCTGAAATACACAGCTCGGCGCACTTTGTAAGCCTGGCAATCTTGACACCATCCGTGGCTGCAACCATGTTACGCAGATTCTCGGCAAACGACAGGCGGGACTCGACCCCCTCCTGGCGACCGAGTGCACATATTTCCCAAAGCAACCGTGCCCGGAAAGGATCTACGTCAGTCGGAAGGAAAGGCTCCTGTGCTGTCACCCTACCCACTCGGCGATGACGGGCTGGAGACCGCTTAAACCATTAGACCAACCTTGCAGTTAAAGTTGAAACCGTGTGTTATGATTGTAGCTAGCAAATTCCAGTAGCATCGATCCCAAGAACCTCCCGTAACATGTTTGTTACGGGATGTTAGATTCAAATGTTAACGAATTCTTGGCCCACCCTATATAACCTTTTAAAAAAACTATGTCACACAATTTTAAATAAAAATGAACTAGAACATATCAATGCACACACTAAATACGGTGAAAACCGTTTTGTATGAAGGAACACAGCAGATAAATAGATTGCCGGTCAATATAAAATGTTACGATAACATAAACACATTAAAAAAAGAGAAAAACCTGTATGTATTTCCTAACACTTTAGAGGCAAATTATATTATATTGTTTGCAAACAAACTTTAAACAAAATCTGATCAAATCTGTAATGGTTTTGTTTCGTTTGTCATGCTGCAATAAAATATTTATATACATATGTGAGAATAATAATTTACTGATAACACTGATATCCATGTAAGTCACTTACTCATTATCGAGGGACAGCGATAATCAAGTAGATTAACACTGGGTGAAACATTTTACTCAATTCAGTGGACGGTGACAAGCGAGGAAGACAAGATGTTTCCTAAAACCAAGTGGTTGGTGTTGTGGTCTCTGTGGCTAGCGCGCATAGTACCGCAGCCATCTCCTGTGGTACGCGTAGAACAGGGTGAGCTGCGCGGGCTTCTGGCACCTGATGGCACTCACTACCAGTTCTTTGGCATACCCTACGCTACCTCAAGTTCACTGTATAGATTCAAGGTACCGACCAACTTTAAGCTTAACCTTTGTCGTGCTAACCTTCACAACATTAAATTAATCGAGCGTGGATCGAGGCAACGTTCAGAAAAAAAAATTAGAGTACAGTAAAAAGTGTAAGAGAGAGATGCAAACTGTGCACAAATGAAGATAATTGTTATTACAAAATTATTTTGTGTCACAGTTGCGATAGTTTTCGAATCCAATAATATTTTACGGGTGCGGATCTCATCTTTGACGAAAGTAATTAAAAAGACTCGATAAAATAAAAATATTATCTTGTGTGATATATTCTAAAGAACAACAGAAACACTAAGTTGTAATTAATTTATTTAAGACTTAAGTACTTAAAAATTTATTTTACCAATTTAATTCAACTTGTGAACTCTGGAAGCGATCAATATTTTAGCTTTAATGCAAGACAAGATGAGTACTTGTTGTAATAAACGCCCTCACGTGGTTACGCTGTTTCAAACTAGCGTGCATCGTTTATAGGCAGTGAGCGGCGTCCTTCACCTCCTCGAGTAAGAGAAACAGAAACTACTTTTAACTTTTTCATACCTGCCTTCCACAGAAGCTGTGTTAGGTAACTTATGCTTTTATGTTCTAGACAATTTTACTTAGGGCATATTGTCTAATATTATGAGGTCTCCCCCAAAGAGTGAATCGCAAACTGATCTATCAAAGTTAACAGATGTTATTGATCTAATTATTACACGGCGCAAACGTAAACATCTAGGGACGGATTGATAACGCAATAAGAAATTAGCAGAGATTCGCAAAGAACTGAAAGATATGTGCCAAGTTATTGCAAAATCCCAATAATAATACTTTGACACATTACGCAAGGATATATTTATTGCAAACAATGAAAAAGAGGAAAAAATCCAAACCACTACTGTATTTTCATACGCGTTGTATATGACCGAAAATTTCGGTGCTCGCTTAGAAGAGTGCAAACGTCGAAATGGTGGTCATTTTAAAAAATAAATGCCAACTAATTAGCTTTCTTCGCAATAAATATTTTTTATAATATTTCAAATGGTTTCTTTATATGATTTTTCAAATGTAAACTAATTCGTGGCTCACTCTATATATTATTATAATACATGTATCCTAATAAAAAAGATTAAGGATAAAGAAAAAACAAACTCATACCGAATTTCAAAGAAATTTAAAAGAGGGTTTACAACCCATACGAAATGCTGATAATATATATAAGGTAGGTTATCGAGGATTATCAAAATAAATCACAAATTGTTTCTTTGAAAATACAAAGTTTTGTTTATTTAACACGTTTTTACGATATCACAACAATTTTGTTTAACTATTACAATTACACTATTATCTTACCTGAAAATACAAAGAAACGACATATAAAGTTTACTAATATCGATTCCTCAACTATATCCTTTCGTTTATCACTCTATAAGTTTCTATAACAATCAATTTTCACAAAATAATCTAAATACCCTCCACTATTAAATATCACGCGTCAATCTCTCAATGCGCCACAGATAATCTATAAACGCGCGGAGCACGACAAATTTGATCAATGAAACAACATTTCATTACATATATACCTAATGAAACCGCATACAAATTACGGTAAAAAAAACATATTTTTTCTGGGAGCACATATGTTCAACAAATTACCAAATAAAATTAAAATGGTTGAAAGTGTTAATAGGAGTTGTTGTTTAAGGAAATACTTAAACAGTTCGTAATCGATAAAATCTAAATAAGGCTCTAGTAACGTCTACATACCCACATTACATACTTTTATTAATTATGTGAATCTATTATTGCTACTTTCCGTATTCTGTTATACTCGTAGCGTCGTAAGTATCGTCTGAATGCCTTCACGCGTGTTAGCCGTAATTCTGTTTATATAGGTGTTATTTATTTTTAAGCAGTCTTAATTTTGACGTGAGTCCTGTGAGTATTGTCATTTCATTTCTTTAATTTGGTAGATTTATGTAGCATTTTAGTAACGTAAAAATGTAGGTATGTGCTAATGTTTCTTATACACAAGCACGCAACGTTTTACGACAATGAACGTTAGAACACATTCTACTTACTACTGCATTAATTGTTTGTTTAAAATGTTCTCATGAAGTGTAATTTATTGTAAATTTCTTTCGAGAAATAAAAGTTTAAACCAATTATTTGTAAAAATTAAATTTTAATCTTACGTAGGTATTTTATGTGTATCAAAGAATTTATTAACTGAACTTTATTTGAAAAATCATTTTCATGCAAATACCCAATTAGATCTACGTCGGCGCGAAAAATTTTTGTGTATTCAAAATTAAGTAATTTTAGTTTAAAATTATGCGTCACGAAGATAACGCAAGACTGTCTCTCAAAAATAGTTGAATTAGATTCAATAATTATGATAATATGTAACCAGTGTGGTGAATGTCAATGTACGTTACTTATCAACTACTACTACAACTATTCTATTTTGACATTTGAATTGACTATTTAAATAAATCAAGATAAATCATTGAATATTTATATATTCAATGATTTATTTTGCAAGAATATAGTACAGAACAGGTGCTATAGCTCGTAAAATTTTAAATTCATTCTACCACAACAATGGCGTGCAACTGGTATTATTATGAAACTTCGCTACAGCGGTATTATTACAAATCATGCAATCAATAGGAATTGTATATTAATATATCTCCTATTAAAATTAATTATATCAATGGTTAAGACGTAAACTTGTCAAATGTCAAAATAGAATAGTTGTAGTAGTAGTTGATAAGTAACGTACATTGACATTCACCACACTGGTTACATATTATCATAATTATTGAATCTAATTCAATTATTTTTGAGAGACAGTCTTGCGTTATCTTCGTGACGCATAATTTTAAACTAAAATTACTTAATTTTGAATACACAAAAATTTTTCGCGCCGACGTAGATCTAATTGGGTATTTGCATGAAAATGATTTTTCAAATAAAGTTCAGTTAATAAATTCTTTGATACACATAAAATACCTACGTAAGATTAAAATTTAATTTTTACAAATAATTTTTAAATAAATAAATAAATAAAAGTGGTCAAATATGATGTAAAAATCACGTGATGTGAAACGTGATGTGATTGGTCTGACGTCATTGTGCATATTATTGGCGCGTCATTTGAATGCATGATAAACGACGAATGATAAATTATTGAAAAAAATTTTAAGTTGGTTTTTATTTAAAGTGAGTTTAATTATATTTTATCATTAAGATTAAAATTTACGTGTTTATAAAAACATTCTGAGTGGATTGGCGCGAACAAATTTAAATGGAATATGCACAATGACGTCACATACGCAAGAGGGAGCTACCTATACGTTTAAATTTTAACAATTTTTTTATTGTTAAATAGTTTAAATGTTTATAAATAAAATTTTTTTAAAAATAATAAGACATAACTATTTAATGGATTGGAAAATCATGCAAATACCCAATTGAAAGTGTTGTTTTTTTTATTTTTTATTACTTCTCTTGGTTCTAAGAATAGTAAAATGGAGGTTACAGAATAGTTCATGAAATTTCTGAAAAGATTGATTTATTATTTCTGAACAGCTAATCCGATGAAACCGGATGACAGTCTATTATATATAGGAGTATCCCACTGTTTTAATGTAGATGGCGCGGCACGGAGTGTCCGCTAGCTTTCGCATATGATAACCGGCTTAAAAGATAGTTTGAACATTCAAGAACAACACAACCTATTAATATTACTGATTTCATATTGATAAAATGTAATTTTTATTAGTTGAAAATGTCGAAATCTGAGCCAAGTAAGCGTCATTTGCGGGAAATATTAGTTTACTTCTTTAAATTAAAGAAATTTGCTGCTGAGTCGCATAGATTGCTCGTAGAAGCATATGGTGAGGGTGCTTTGAGTGAAAGAACGTGTCGTGAGTGGTTTCAAAAGTTTAAAAACGTTGATTTTGACGTAGGAGACAGATTACAGTGGAAGGTCCAAAATTTACGAGAATGCAGGATTGGACGAATTATTGGAAGGAAGATTCAGCTCAAACACAAAAGAAACTTGCTCTAACATTAGAAGTCACTCAGCAAACAGTCTCACATCGTTTAAAATCATTAGGAATGATTCATAAACAAGGAAATTGGGTCTCGTACGAATTAAAGCCGAGAGATATTGGATGCCAATTATGCTTAAGTGAAATACTGTTAGCTAGACATAAAAAAGGGTTTTTTACATCGTATCGCAACTGGTGATGAGAAGTAGGTACATTATGACAATCCAAAAAGAAGAAAATCATGGGGATTACCTGGCCACGCGTCAACATCAACAGCAAAACCGAGTATTCTGTATATTTGGTGGGATCAGCTAGGTGTAGTGTATTATGAGTTGCTCAAACAATTACTGGAGCCCTCTATCGAATACAATTGATGAGATTGAGCCGAGCTCTGAAAGAAAAACGCCCTCAATACTATTCTAGACACGAAAAAATATTCTCCTACATGACAATGCTCGTCCACATGTTGCGGCTCCCGTGAAAAAGTATTTGGAAACACTCGTCCATGGCACATGCTCTGTCGGCGCAGCGGTTCACATCTTATGAGGATACCAAAAATTGGGTTGATTCGTGGATAGCCTCAAAAGACAAGGAGCTCTTCAGACGTGCGATTCGAATGCTACCTGAGAGATGGGAAAACGTTGTTGCAAGTGACGGGTAATATTTTAATTAAATTTATATTACCGTTCTTCTATAATAAATATTTAATTTTTGATAAAAAACGGCGGCAAGTTATTTGTACTCCTGCATATATATACAAATTTTTATTTACTTCGCTATAATCTCTTATCTGATCATTTATTTCAACACTATTTCACGTTTGTTATGTGATTTTATCGTTAAAGTCTGACCTGTTTCATGGTCTGATAAGGCTAAACCGTGAACAGTACCTATAAAGTCTTTCTTAATGTTAGTAGCAAATTGATCTAGACATGCTAGTTTTCGTATTGGTGCCTTATGTGTAGTACAATGTTGAACTTTTTTTATAGATTCGTGAGTGTTGCACGTATCTTGTTTATGTTGGTGTGTCAATATTCTAATCGCCACCTGTTATCACCCTTTTTTTACTACGCATGATTCTTGTCGATTTAGTTTCGAGCTTGTCCATAAAAAAGGGATTACTATTTAGAGTTCTACTCGTATATACATAAATGGTAAAAAAATTGTAGATTCTATAGCTGTACACTCAAAATTAAAGTTACAACTTTTCTTGTGGTTCTTCTCGTAGACCCCTTTGGGAGGAGTCTCGGGGGACTTTACCAGGTCTACAGCCTGTCGAAGTGGTCCTCCACGCCGCCTGCGACTACAGGTGAGTCACTTGGTTGTGCTCTTGGGCCTATTGATATATCCGGGTGTCAGTTCTGGGGATGACCAGCATGTTAGCTGCGCCTGGATCTCGTTCCGTGTTCCCTCCTGTGCTTAGCGAGGTCGAGCTCCAGGGGGTGGGGACCCCGAGGAGCGCCCGTCAGCCAGCACCAGGCAGGGTGTTGGGGATAGTCCGATAGGGATTGCTACGCAGACGAGGTCTCGCGGTAGGCCATGCCTGTCCGGCGGTCGTGGTAAGGCATGAGCTCGCGCAGGTGGCGGGCTTACGAGCCATCGACACGCACGAATAGGTTTGAACTCAGGCGTCTTACGAAGTCATCCAGGCTCTCTTTACACAGATCCCTGGAGATCGTCCTGTTCTGTAAAAAGCGAGGGGCGTTGACAAGGGTACGAAGTGCGAGTGACTGCTGCGCACGCAGATGGCGGCGGTTTGTCTCGGAAACAAGCGCAAACCAGGCTAGGGCGCCATAAGTGAGTCGCGTGCGGATGTCACGTTTCAACTGTGGCAGGCTCACACTTCCTACGGAGATCACCTGAGTCTTTGCCACGTTGACCGTCAGTCTCCAGTCCTTCAGCCAATTGGGAAGTGCATCTAGAGTGCGCTGCATCTTGGTAGCAGCGTTGGCACCATTTTTCGACGTCGTGATATAAGCCGCGTCGTCGGCATACAGCGCAAGCTTCACGCCGTCGGTGACGGAAATGTTATCTGTGTACCAAGAGTAGCACACTGGAGACAAGCAACTTCCCTGTGGCACACCAGCACAGATGACCCGCTCTGTGGACAGAGCACTTTCAACCGCCACTTGAAAACGTCTATCTTGCAGGAAGGTGGCCACATTCTTAACTATTCGACAAGGAGTAGTAGATGTGATAGACAGGAAGGTCGTCCACCAAGTGCTACCAGTACCCACGTTGCAGTCTGCGTACGCCCTGGGCGTAGAGGTTTGCATCGGCAGCCAGTCCGCCCGTGTGTTCGCGTTCTACAGGCCACCGGGGCAACACCTCGCAGTGGCTGACATACACACCTTGCTGAAGTCACCGCTGCCCACTATAATCGCCGGTGATTTCAATGCGAAACACATGGCGTGGAACTCCAACGTCACATGCCCGGAAGGCCGCCGCCTTCTAGATGATACAGACCGACACTAGTACCAGGTGCTAACACCAGAGGTTCCAATGGATTAGCCGTACTGCGTAGCCCACACAACGGACATCATAGATTTAGCAGTCATCCGCGGCATTGATGCGGCTGTATATCTTGACGTCTTGGATGACCACCTCATCTCAGACCACCAGCCGGTGTGTTTGACTCTAGATGACATCCCGGAAATGTTTCAATTACCCTCTCGATCGCGCCAAGACTGGTGGGCTTTCGCCGACTACATGCCAGAGCACTCACCCTCCTTTCCAGCGGGGACAGCCAATGAAGTCGACAAACTTACAACGGATCTCAATGTGGCCTTACAGACCGCACTTCGAGTGTCGAAACTTGACGCCACCGCCGTAAGGAAGCCCTTCCAGCTACCCGCCTACATATCGACGATGATCAAGAGGAAGAGGAAACTGCGCCGGCAATGGCAGCGCTCCCGATGCCAAACTATGAAGTCCCAGCTCAATACTCTGGCTGCGGAGATCTCTGCCGCACTGGCAACGAGCGCAACAGAGTCCTGGCACCGCACCATCGAGCGAGCTAGTGAAGACTGGTCGGGCATATACCGCCTGGACCGCCAGCTTTTCGAGAAACCTGCTCCGATTAGGCCCTGCTGGCTGGTGACGGAACTCTACGTTACCGTACCGAGGACCTTGCGGAGATATTTGCCGACTTCTTGGAATCGCAGTTCCGCCCGAACCCTGCCCACAACGTGCAGCACGTAGCAAGCACGTAACAGAGGTTGAAAGAAAGCTCCAACTATACTTTGAGCAGCCAATAACCCCGACCGAAGCCCCCATCACCTTCTCCTCTGGTCAAATCTAGCGGATGATTCTCCGAACACCTCTCCGTAAAGCACCCGGCCCCGACTGCGTGACCAATAAAGCCTTACGTCACCTACCTCCGCTAGCGATCTCCACGCTGACGCATCTCTTCAATAGCATCCTTCGCACCGGCCACTTTCCAACCACATGGCGACTGGACAAAGACGTCATGATGCCCAAACCGGGGAAGAATATCCTCTTCCCGGGAAGCTATCGGCCCATCACGCTCCTTTCGACGACGTCGAAGTTGTTCGAGAAGCTGCTACTGCTGCACATGACGCTACACCTTCAGCCACGCGACGAACAGTTCAGATTTCGTGCCGAACACTCCACGACACACCAGCTCGCGAGGGTACTGCACGACATCGCAGTTGCGCGTAACAAAGTTACAACTTAAGTCGTTAATGTTTTCTATTAGTTTAAAATCTATTTAATGTTTAATTACTCTAACTTGAATTAACTCTTCTCCTTGTGGTGACGGATTAAAAATATCGACAGTCACCACCTTTATTCTTCCCTGAGGATGTTGTAAGAGACAACTTTACAGATAACATATGCAAGTCATCATCACTAGAGAAGGGAAGGAAAACTTGAAACAAACCCTATACCACCCCGTCTAGCCAGCGCGGTATAGAATGCCAAGAACTCTTTGAACTGTTAAAGGCTGTTGATGATGATCATCATGATATTCAATTAACATGCATGCATTTCGCCTTTTCAAATTACGACTGTACGATGATGCTACACTATATTCCGGCAGTTTCAATTGATGTTTATTGTCTTTTTGAATTATTGTCTCTGTTAGGTATACAATACTAATGACTTGATTATTTTGTGATAATTCTGGTGACGCTAACACGACAGTAGAAGTTTAAGGCACCTGTAATGTGTTGATGCAATATAGTCAAATAGCATTCAATGTTATGAACGAAAAAACTTACCTACCTAAAAACTTAAGATAACTTACCTAAAATCTAAGTGGTGATCCTTTTTTTTTTTTTTTTTTTTTAACGTGTGGAAACCCCCTCGGGCCGTCACCCCACCGGGGTTTACGGCGGGGTGGTGTGTCGGAATCGGACCGACTAAAACCACACGGTGTGCCACTCTGCGCCTGAGATAGGAGGGATCCGGGAACCGCTGCTATTACGACATCCAGATCCCTCCTAGCGCCTGCCCGCTACCTCGGGCACCATCTGCGGATAAACTCTCTATTTTAGGCGACGTACGGCACACACGCACGTCGCCCCCTCGCGGCTGACCATTGTAGCGGATGGAGGGGAAAACCCGTCCCGTCCACCCGCGGCCACACTCAAGGCGGCATGAGGCGCTGGTATGCGCGCCTCCGCCGCCCGGCTCGCCGGCGGCGAATTGGGTCCGAGTGGATACTGTCCTCCCGGGCCTTCTCCGCCGCCTCCTTCCGCGAAATTACGTCTTCGCAGAAGGTTGCGACCGCGGTAAAACAACTGTCGCTACCGACCATGGAGCGTATTACGGCCGGTAGCGAGAGATCGCCTCCAATAACTGCAGTGAGGACCCCACGCTGCGCCGCCCAGGCGGAACAAACCGCCAATGTGTGCTGAGCCGAGTCCTCACTGCAGTCGCAGTGGTGACAGGCGGGACTCAATTCCCTCCTGGCGACCGAGTGCAGATACTTCCCGAAGCAACCATGCCCGGAAAGAATCTGCGTCAGTCGGAAGGAAAGGGTCCCGTGCTGCCGCCCTGTCCACTCGGCGATGACCGGCTGGAGAGCCTCCACGGCGGCAAAGCCAGCACGTGGAGCCTCCAGCCGGGACGACCAACGAGCCATCGTGGCTCGACGAGCGGCCTCTCGCCACTCGCGTATCTCTTCGGGCGGGGGCCGAATGCCGCTACCCACCCGAAAGTCTGCCGTTCGCCGATAAACTTCGGCGAGCACTTCCGCCTCCAAATCCCACGGGGGAGTTCCGGCTAACGCGCACGCCGCCTCCGTCGATACGGTGCGGTAACCGCGTATGGCTCTAACCGCCAATATCCTCTGAGGGCGCCAGAGGCGCGCCCTATTCTGGGCGGTCAGAGCCGCCGCCCACACCGGTGCACCATACAGTGCCATTGACCGAACAACCCCCGTGTATAGCTGTCTCGTCGCAACGCTGGCTCCACCCAAATTGGGCAAAAGTCGCCCAAGAGCAGAAGCAGCGCCGACCAGCTTTGGAGTAAGCTGTCGGAAGTGCTCGTCGAAGAGCCACCTGCCGTCGAGGATCAAGCCCAGATACTTCATCTGGGCCTTAATCGGTACGAGGACCGAATTGACTACGATAGAGGCACCAGGGGGTGGACCACGACGGGGCCCATGAAACAAAAGGGCTTCCGTCTTATCTAGGGCCACCCGTAAACCCAGCGCCTCAATGCGCCCGACCACCAAAGAGACTCCCACGGTGGCCAGGCGCGCCGCCTCTTGAAAGTTCGCCCCCCGGGCCGTGACCAATGTGTCATCGGCGTAACAAATTACGCCCAGCCCGGGGGGAAGACGACCTCGAAGGGCCCAGTCGTATCCCATATTCCACAGGAGTGGTCCGAGGACGGACCCCTGTGGAACACCGCACGACATGGGCCGCCGCCTCAGAATACCATCTCGGTCCTCGTACACGACGGTACGCTCCTCAAGATAGTCTGCCACAAGCCGCCTCAGGTACTCTGGCACCCCGTGGTAGTGGAGTGCTTCCCTGATGCAGCTAAATGGCAGACTATTAAATGCGTTGGCGATGTCCAACGACACCGCCAACAGCACGCCGCCACAGCTCACTGCCTCTTCGGTAACGGCCCTCAGGCGCAACACAGCATCGACTGTCGAACGCCCCGCTCGAAAACCGAATTGGGCGTCCGACAGATCGGGGCCCACTTCGCAGAGGTGCCGGACGATGCGGGCAGAGAGTACCCTCTCAAACAGTTTACCCGCCTCGTCCAGCAACACGATGGGCCTATAGGCCGCTACCGAATCGGCAGGCCGTCCCGGCTTCTTTAATAGGACCAGCTTCCCGCTTTTCCAGCACTCAGGGAAGCGTCCGGACGCCAGGCTAGCGTCCAGGACCTCCCTGAGGTGGTTCGACATGTGTTCGAGGGCTGGGGCCAGCACTCGAGCAGGTATCCCGTCTGGCCCGGGGGCGGTGTTCTTAGAGCGGATCCGTAGAACAACCGCCCCAATCTCCGATTCCCTGACGGGCGGAACATTGTCCTCGTTACCCCCGTCGTCTCCGACGATGAAGACCATCGACGGGGGTGTGTGCTCTGCCCGCTGCGGGAAAAGACCCTCGACCACTTCCTGCAGGAAGCTGGGCTGGAGTGCCTCTGTAAGGGGGGGGCCCGACGTACGGAGCTTCTGTCGTGCCGCACGATAGGGGCGACCCCAGGGGTCACGATCGAGACCCTCCAGCATCTCCTTTCGTTTCGCATCTTTGGCGCGGCTAATAGCCAGCTTCAGAGTTTTCCGTGCCTCTCGGTACTCCTCATGAAGCTGGTCCCTCCCGCCATCTTCGCGGTGACGCCGCCGACTGCGGGTGTAGGACCTCCGGGCACGAGTACAGGCCGCACGGAGGTCCGACAGCTCTTGGGACCACCAGTAAACCTCCTTCCGTGGAGGTCGACGACCTCTTATACGGGGCATGGCCGCATCGCAGATCAGCGTGATCGCATCACGAAAGCGGCCAGCCCCCATATCGACCTCCTCGGTCGGGGTCTGCGGAGACAGCCAAGAGTGAATTATAGCTGCCTCCTCTAGTAGGTCCCTATTCAGCTTCGAAACAGCCCACCGCGGAAAGCGAGAAGAAGGCCGCGCCGCGTGACCCCTACTGGGGTCCTGGGTCCGGGAGAGCTCAAATCGGATGTAGAGGTGATCCGAGAGCGTCTCAACCTCTTCCAGGACACGCCAGTTCCTTACTCGTGCGGCGAGAGCAGGGGTAGCGAATGAAAGGTCCACTATCGACCCCCCCTGCTGTCGCACACACGTGTTGGTGGAGCCTCTGTTTAGTAAACAGAGGCCCACCGAGGCCGCCCACTCCTCTACGGCCTCGCCCCTGGCGTCCGTCCTAGGGGAACCCCACGCAATGGACTTTGCGTTGAAGTCCCCCAGCACGAGAACGTGCCCAGACGTTAGTCGCCGCATCGAGGTCTCCAAGGTGTTCAGGAAAGCCTCGAAGTCGCTTAAACTCCGATTGGGGGAGAAGTATATACCGTAAATGGTGATTCCCCCCCACTCGGCAGCAACATATCCAGTGCCCTTGTCTCTTAGCGACAAGGGCGGGGAATGAGCCGCCGTGGAGCCGACGACTGCCACAGAACCGTCCCAGTCACCCAACCAATTTGGACGGGGAGGAATGTAATAGGGTTCCGCGGCTACGGCCACACCGATTGACCACTGTGCCATGGTTTGCAGGAAGAGGTCCTGCGCCGCGGCACAGTGGTTCAAGTTCGTCTGGACAAGGAGGTTGTAGACTTGGTCCATTACCGGACCGTCTCTACAACCTCCTCCATGGGCGATGATGTCGTCGGATAAACAACATCGGAGACAGCCTGGGCCGACTGGCTAGCCCCTAACGCTTGCCGAGAATTGCGGGGTGGCTTGCAGCCCCCCTGCCCGATCTGATGATTAGCGGGCTTATTACTCGCCGCACACACCGGGCAGTGAGGGGCGGCAGAGCAGTCTGCCGCCTTGTGTCCCGGTTGACCGCAGCGGAAACATAGTCCGCTGCAGTCAAAACAACTGACACACTTGGCGCGTGTGTGTCCCGACGCCAGGCATTTATAACACCTCATCGGTCTCGCCGCCAGGACTGTGATCCTAGCGTTCACGAAACCGATGAGTAACTTTCCGGCGTCGCCCAGGACTTTGCCCGACACTACTGGACATCTGACCCACACAGCGCCAAGCCCTCCTGGACCGGGGCGGATGGTGCCAACCTGGATGTTATCCGCGCTGCATCCCGTCTTTTCCTCTATTGCAGCACGAACATCCTCGATCGTCACTGAGTCGTCCAGCCCTGAAATACGCAGTTCTACGCACTTCGTTGGCCTGGCGATCTTCACACCATCGGTAGCTGCGAATAATCCCCGCAGCTTCTCGGCAAACGTGTCCGCCGTCTTTGCGCCTTCCGCCCCAGGGAACTCGAGGACTCGAGCTCCCGTCTGGGCAAGGCGCATCCTGACTCCTACTGTCCCAAGATTATTTATAGCGAGGCTGTCTCGGGCCCTCTTGAACACCGCCGCATACGACAGCCCCTCATTTGCCGCCTCCGGTGATACTGTAATTACTACAGCCGCAGTTTTAGGTGGCTGTAGTTTCCGTGGCTTCGCCTTCTTGACCACTGCCACCGGTGGCGACTGCGGAGTCGAGGTTGCTTTCTTGGCAGCCTTCTCACTCCGCTTTCGGGATTTTTTATTACCTCCTACTAACTGCCACTTGCTATTCGAGTGAGCAGTCGCAGAGGGGGCCGCAGTTGAGAGGTCAGAATTTGGAGTGGGGAGGCGAGGAACCATCTCTTTTATCCTTGGCGCAGTTTTCTTCGGTGCAGGCCCAGCCTTCGGTTCCGCCGTTTTTGCTGCTGTATGGATCGCTCGTCCAGACTTGCGAGTGATCGCAGTTGCAGATACCGATACCGCCGATGCATACGATCTGCGACTACCAGTAATGGGAGGCGGAGTTGGTACTGATGCGGTCCTTTGCCTATCTGCAGCAAGTGGCGGCCGAACAACGGGGGCTGGAGGCAGTCTCGACTCAAGACCCGCAAGTCGCCCGTCCAGCATACGCCCCACTGCCTCCAAAATTTGACGAAGCTGTTCATCACCAGAACTGGGAGTGGGGGAAGGTTGCTGCTGAGCCAGGCCTCGCTTCTCAGGGCCATCCGCCTGCGCCCGAAACTGGGCGAACTGGGCGCTCAGCTCAGCTACCTGTCCCGTCAGACGTTCGTTGGCCGCCTGAAGGCGAGCTACGTCACCGATGAGGGTTTCAACTATGCCAGCAATGGCGGAGGAGGAGTCCTTGAGGGCTCTTACAAATTGGCCCTTCAGGTTCGTAGATTTCGTGGCCACTTTGTTTATAATGGCCACAGCTACATTCGCCCTCTCCTGCATAGACACCGGCGTTTGTGAGACAGAATCCTCCAAAGCCGGCCCCTGGATTTTTAACAGGAGATCGGCGATCTCCTCCTCCACTAAATTTTCTCCCTCAACTCGAACCCGTCTATAGGCTTCCGCCTTTGAGAAGACGGAGCCTGACGGCCTCGAGACCGGAGTGCGCGACCTCCCTCTGTGGCTACTAGCCACTTTGGGAGGCATCCATTCCTGAGACGCGTCGCTGTCTTCGTCCATGAAGCGACCGCGTTTGCGACTATCGCGGAGCTCCATGTACATCTGCTCCAGTGTAGTCGTCGTCGTACTGGAGTTATCATCCGACGGTACGACGGATCTGGAACGCAAGCGTTCTGATCTTCTTAGGCTCCCAGAAGTTAGATTGACTTCTGGAAGCCTTTCTGTGATAGGCTTCTCGGCCGAATCTTTTTCACTCTTTTCTATTTTACTGTCCTTCTTCGCTTCTTCCTTTGTATTATTTTCTTTAGTTTTAATATATTCCATAACAAAACCCACGAGTGGGGGAGAACTAGAGGTCGACCCGGGCAGAGATCCCCCAATACCCGGGCAAGCGTAAATTTGTGCCCAACCGAGGGGTCCGCAGGTGCCTCGGCTGGGAGTGCGCTTACGACTGAACTGCCCATCAGCCATGCATCCCCTGGTCACGCACCAGAACACGGGATTCGGGGTAATTTTTTATAGAGGTTTTCATCCTCGCAGTCCGGGCGGTTAAGCCAAGACCCTCGCCCCCGATTGGTGTCGCGAGACATAACCACAACACTCCTTTCGGGATTACGATGTGACAACGGTGGCAGGAAGATTAATTCTTCCAATGCCTGCTCGGCGGCAGTGTGAGTACACACCGAGCCCGTTCTCCTTTCTCCACCATTGACAGTGGAGAAACGCTGACCCATGAAAGGGTCCCACCAACATGATTTTTATCGAGGTTTTCCTCCTCATTGCTCCGAAGAGCGAAGAGCCAACAGAGGAATCGACAAAAATGCCCGCTCTGTTGGACCAAGCCTCAACCGAATGGCTGAAGAAAATGGCCTCCTCTTCTTTGTGCTAGAATATCAGCCGTTGGCGGTGATGTCCTCTTCCAAATGGCACAGGAAGAAACAGTGCCGTCGCCAACGTTACCAGGGTGCACCACGTGGAGGTTTTCTAGCCCAGCACCCCCTAAGTGGTGATCCTAAACCAGACCGAGTGATGTAGTACGGTATTGTTCTTTTTTATTGTAGGCATTGAATTTATTGTAACCTCTTTTGCCCCCGTAGTACTGCCAAGGAATTCCGAATCCATGATAACATTTGATTGTGTCTGTTTTAGTTTAAATTAGCATGGTATAGTGTCTTTGCTTAATTTACGGACGGCCTCCGATTCCTTGGAGTACTCCGCTAATTTCAGTCTGAGGAGAGCGGTCTACATGTCGTCTCTGTATTTTCTTTGGATATTTAGTACACAGTATATATTCTACCTGTAAGTGCAGTTTGAAACTTAATACGCTAACATATTTAAGATAGTTGTATATTTGTGTACATTTTGCTATTAATTTCAACAAAGTTGCATCTGTTATAAATTCTTGTGTACAATTTATATTTTGGTTCAATAAATATTCATTAAGAAACAGGTTTTGTTAAATATTAACAATAAATGCATTCAGGTTACAGCAATAAAGAGCATATTATTAAGATTTGCAAATAATTTATACGGATATTTATCATTACAACCAAAACATATGATAATACTATTATTTTTGTTAAGTTGTTTGCTAATATTTACACATGTACGAGTGTATAATATTCCAGTACAGCCAATTTATTTACTAATCCAAATATATTGCAAGAATGTTTACCCTTAACGTAATTATAAATTGAAGAACCAAACATCAAGCTTTTTGATCACCCACTTGAACTTACAACGCCATTTGTGGTCTGATTTTGGCCCCTAGTACCAATACTAGTTGTATTTGCAATAAATAGTTTTCGATGTTTAATTTCGCTCATAGCGTCCACCACCGGCGTCTACAACACAAAGTTGAACTTGAAGACCTGCCGATTTGTTTACTCCGTGATAATATATATTTTACTTTCAGATGTTTGATTTTGAATCATCAGTTTATTACGAGCATTACGCAATGTCGGGGGTCGGAAAGTACTTTTTCTAACATTTGTTGTCTGATTTCGTGTCGGTATATTTGAAACATTTTGTAGTGTAAAATATGACTCAAGTGTTGATGCATTTGATAAAGTATTCCTCGATAATTTTATTCAAATGTTTTTCTTGGCTAATTCTATCTTAAGTTTACTGTATTCCTAGTTAAGATTCATTATCTCTTAATGAGTAATCGATAGTTCCTCTCGTGGTTGTATGACATCTATTTTTGATTCATGAAACTTAATTACGCCAATAATTGAAAGTTCAGAAATATTGTAACCGATATTAAAAACTAGTTATTTATTAAGTAAATATTTTTATACATGTTCCATTGATAAATATCCGGTCTAAAAGGGACCTCTAACAATAATCGCTACGAATGAAAATATTATTTGTATACTGTTATATCTGCAGTTAAACTCTAATAATAATGTAACATTTACAAACTATTTTCTTTTATGTTTTTTTTACTTGTTTAGTTCTTAATTTTCAGGCACCAGGTCCCGAACCTAAATGGAAAGGAGTCTACGACGCCTTCAATGAGCACATAAAATGTACACAACGCTACGGCCCATGGCTGGTGCTGGGTTATGAAGATTGCCTCATACTGAACGTGTATCGCCCTTTACCCATGGAGCTCGACGCGCCGCTGCCCGTCATGGTGTACATCCATGGCGGTGGTTACAAGGAGGGCTCGGGATCTCGCTTACTTTACGGACCTGATTATCTTGTCACTAGAGGCATTGTACTTGTCACCATCAATTACAGATTGGATTTGGAAGGTTTCTTATGTTTAGGAATAAAAGAGGCTCCAGGCAATGCCGGTATGAAAGATCAAGTTGCAGCGCTTAAGTGGGTGCAGCGTAATATTGGAGCTTTCGGTGGTGATCCCGACAACGTAACGATATTTGGTGAAAGTGCCGGTGGCACATCGGTATCCTTGCATCTGTTGTCGCCACTATCGCGTGGACTCTACCATAAGGCTATCATTCAGAGCAGTTCGTCTTTTGCGCCATGGGGATTTGCATATAAACCGATTCAAACTGCCGTTGCCACAGCGAAAGAATTGGGTTTTGATATTGAAGACGCGCATCAAATTTATAAGCTTTTTATAAATAAAACAATAACTAACCTTATCAAAGCCGAAATACCGAAAAGGGATGGACAGTTAGCGTATTTACGTTTTCCGTATGTACCGTGCATTGAGCGAAACATAAATGGGTCGCAACCATTCCTAACTGATTCGCCATTTGAAATGTTTTCTAGAGGAGAGTATAACAAAGTACCCATTATTATAGGAGCAACTGATCGTGAAGGATACGTTCTTGCTTCTTTTGAAAATGAAAATTCGCTGAAAAGTATACGTTTCGAAGAAACGCTCCCACTTGATCTATACTTCCCAACAGAATCAGAACGGCTGGCGGTTGGAGAACAGGTGAAACAGCTATACATGGGAGATGATGAGATGACCTGGGATAATATAGTGAAGCTGTCGTTGTTGCTCGGGGAGCCGTACTTCTCGTACCCTGTTCAGGCCGAGACCGAGCTGCTGTTGCAGGCCAGCGATCATCCCGCCGTCTATAGTTACATATTTGAGTATTCCGGCTGGAGAAATTTTGCTAAACTTATAACGAGTTTTAAGTTCTGGTGGGTGGATGATGCCTCACATGCGGATGATATTTTTTACTTATTTAGTTTGTTCCCTGTGCCTGCCATGTTTGAACATCATATCATAAACACTATGACAACTGCATGGACCGACTTTGCTAAATATAGGTTAGTATCAAGTTTCATTACATTACATTCACAATTTACAGTTGTAGATCGGCAGAGACACATAATAGGTTGAATTTATTTTGCTAAATATTTGAAAAATCACATTTGAAATCATTTTCGAAAGAATTTGATCAAACCAGTTTAAGAGTTGAGTTTGACTTATTATTGTATTTATTATTAGCAATCATTATTCATTATATATACGAGTACATACGAGTACATGTTATTCTTGTTTTCTTTTTTTTTGAAAACATAAAAAAGAAGTTTTGGGTTTTGTATATAAAGTACTCGTGTGTTTTTTTGTTTACCTATATTAAGCTACCAAATCTTTTGAATAGGAGTTGTCGAAGCCGAATAGATTTTTATAATACATGACCTAAACGTAATAATACGTGCGTTACAGGAAGCCAAATAAAGTGATGTGGCCACCAGCAAAGCACGAATCACCCTTAGCGCTGTATATTAATACGCACTCACAGCTGAAACCACTACACGACTTTCGACCACAGCACATGAGTTTCTGGCGTAATCTTTACAAAAAGTATCGCGCACCTCTCAACTTTACCACCATGTATGCACCGAAGGCCAGATAATGCAGCGCAAGAAACACATTCACCACAAAAAGTCATTGTGTACTGGACCTACATTACACCATGCGCACAAGGACTCTGATGAAGAAGACGCCACCTAACGTACTGAGGACTGAAGATCTGAAGGCTGTGAACGATTTGGTTCACTCATTTATTTATTTACATGAGCTGCTTACTAAGAAAAATGTCACAGCCAGTTTCACTCAAAATAAGAAATGATTCCAGCTGTCATTAAGTGTCTACTTTGATTTGCTGAATGCAGAGAACTTCTTATTTCAACATCTGCCGATAACTTCTGACTGGTTACTTAGTCACTAGAATAATTTTATCACTTAATCCTGAGTATAATTTATTTTTATGTATAACTCTTATCATGCTTCATTTTTTTTATTGAGTACACCGCAGTCTAAGATTGATTATGTTTCAGTTTAAGAATATTACAAGCGCTGTCTTATTTGAGATCAGAATGCCGTATGTGAGATGTGTGAAGTTACTATTCTGATAACCACATATAAGAATATTGTACTGAGTATCTATACTAAAAAGTTTGCTTTTATTCCAAATGAAATTGGTTTTTTCAGTAAACTTTAATCAAATAAAGTTACTGGGGTCAATGAGTGTTAACGACTCTTTTTAACATTAAAAATGACTTAAAAAGAAAGGGAGAAATGAATATACAGCAGATGCCACGACATCTTATTATTTAGGATCGCCAACTTCTTACCTGAACTTAAGGGCCTGGATTCTATTCCGTTATCGTAAATAAAATCTTTACCTATTTTAAAGCGACAGTTCTTGGATAGAAACATGTTACTACATTGCATTATTTCATATAGAAAAAAAAAGATTTTTTGAAATATAATTCAATTATGTAGCTGCTTGGCCCAAAATTGCCCTTCTCCTCTACGTGATGAGTACTTATTTAATTGGGCTGCAACTAAGTTTTTAACCATATAAATATATATTTTTAACCAATTATTTTCTATAAGAGAGCCTATTACAATCTATCTACATCTTTACAGATTTTGAGACGTAAGTGGTCTACAATATTTTTAACGTCATAACGAAGAATAACTTAATTTGCAAATTGACGATACAGCTTTAGTCAATATTGCAGATGGAGCAGACATGTTAACATTTGAGGAAACATCATTTTAATTTACTAACAGAACAAATTTTTTGCAAAGAAACATCTTATTTAGATAATATGTTGACTTTGCCGGCACGTGTGATTTTACCTGAACAGACTTAAAAATCCGTAACTAACATAACGTTACAGATTCAATGCATTAATTTTATTACAACGATTTATGAAAAATGTTTGTAGTTAAGGAGAAAATTTATAATTTATAGTTTGTCATTTTTGAGACACATACATATTCAGAGCCAGTTTCCCTTGTTGCCGATAAAGTTTCTGATAGTACCTTACCGATAAAAACTGCCGATATATACATGTCAAATGATATACAATATCTGATATATATGTCTCCATTCAAGACTCGTGACACCGAAGTAGGAAGTGATCTGACCAATAAGTTTAGAATAGTGTATCAGGGATTTTACCAGCAAATAGTGAAATTGGGTCTTAGTATGTTCACGATCCGACGACGACGGCGACGATGCTTAGATTAGAGGCTGTTAAGCCTCTGCGTAGCCTGCTATTTTTTTATGAAAACGTATTGCATTGTCCTGGATTTTTGTCGCTGTAACTGGCTTTGCACTGAAGTGAGAGAGAATTAAAGCTAATTGTTTGAAATACTGTTGATTTTTGTGGCTGAATAAAATAAACTCAGTCGAACATTTTATTTAGCCAACAGCGCGAATCTCTTTCCTATCACCGTCGGAGTATATCAAGGATCTGCCCATGATCTGTTTCTATTCAGCGTGATATTAGACGTCTTGTCGGTGAGCGCCCGAGACACACGAATATGCAAGTTCCTCATCCGTCGTTAGTCGAGCGTATGGATCAGATGAAATACCTGGGATCTGTATTTGGTCCGGTGACATCGATTGCAACATCTTGATTGATAGTCCACGACTTAACTTAAACTGACGGTAAAAGGTGCGTTTACGTTGTACATATTTGAACATGGGGCCAATTTCTTTACTTTGTCTCATACAATAATGTTTGCCATTCAAAAATATCACTCTTTAGATTGGAAATGTAAAATTATATTTCCATAAAGGAGATGCTGACAACTGGACTGAAAGCTGTCTGAGTAAAATCAAAGGATTCCACTTTCCTAAAATATTTTCTTTGTATTCATTCTACAGAAGAAAAGTTGTTACACACATATAATAGGATCTCACATCATTTAACTCCTCCACCCTTTCGAGTGAAAGCGAGAAAAGTGGCAGAGTAGAGTAGCAAGCGTTAGTATTATTTAAATAATTAAATTAACCTACTTGCCACGCGTGTAGATTTCAATCCTATTGTCGTTTCGTCGAAAACTCCGAAATCCGTAATGTTGAATGAAATCTGACCAGAGCTGAGATCACTTTCTGAACTAATGAACTGACAAAAAAGTATTTTTATGTATGGAGCGTGATAGTAAAAATAACGTATTAATAATACTGATATACCACACGCACTGATTAGCTATCAGTGTCGGTAGACAACGATAGTAAAGCAGATTAGTGCTAGGTGTTACAGTTTAGTTTAATCAGTGGATGGTGACAAGCGAGGAAGACAAAATGTTCCCTAACAACAAGTGGTTGGTGTTGTGGTCTCTGTGGCTAGCGCGCTTACTGCCGCAGCCGTCTCCAGTGGTGCGCGTGGAACAAGGCGCGTTGCGCGGGCGCCTGTCGCCTGATGGCTCTCACTACCAGTTTTTCGGTATACCATATGCTACGTCGAGTTCACAGTATAGGTTCAAGGTACTAACCTACTTATGCTTAATCTTTGACGACGTTCTGTTTGCTTATCAAGTGAAAGTAAATGTCAAAAAACATAAACAGTTTATAAATAAATTGTACTAATATGTCATTAAATAAATCGGGTAAGGGTTAACAAGGAAAAATGAAAATTCAGTAGAAACTGGAATAAATAGATCCAAACTATACAGGCAGGTGCAGACCCTGCCTTTGACCTTTGAAAGTAATTAAAGAAATTTCATAAAAATAAATGATTATTTAGTATCATCGAACAATGCACAGGATTTTGTGATGTAGGGTAAACAATAACAGCAATAACCTCAGAAAACCACTAGCTAGGTAACAGTTCAGTTACTTATAACGTAGGTAAAATTGTTTGTTCCAATTTGGTAATTGATGACTACAGAGTAATTAAAGGAACGATAGTATTGCGATTCTTGTAAGCTGTGTCGATTTTTGGCGAAAAAACTCTTACTAAAATAAAAAGATAATATTAATCAATAATATGCCAACTAATTTTGCAAATTAACAAAAATCGTCATCTTAAGAATCATATTTCTATGAAGTGTTACCATACCAACATGTTTGGCAATTATTGCGGATAGTTCGAGTCCCTTAAAAATTTGATAACAGTCTGTCTACCAAATTTCAATATCGCGTAGTACTGAGGTTGCGGAAGTCTGGTGGCAGCCGCTTGACGTAAAAAATCAAAGTTCAACGGTAACGTAGTAATAATCACCTATTATTTAAATTAAAAAAAATATAACTTTAACTTGTTTTACAATTTATATATTCATTAAAAACAGTTTTAACGTGTAACGTTCGTGTTGTTCATGTCTATTCGATCTCCGGGTTATAGGTACGGCAATATATACAGTTGTTTACAATACTGTCAATAGATAGCGTTAGGAGCGATTCAGATCGCGCAGTGGTTTAGTTGCACTTTAGAATATGTAAACATGTACGATTTGTTAATAAATTTAACTCGCTGTGAGGTACTGAAGTTTTTTTAAAGGGTATTATTGAGCTTAGAAGTATCTTGTACTGATGAAGGTACACGCAAAAATTTAGGAATATTATGTGTCCCTCAACCACCTATAATTCAAAAAATATGTGGAAATCCATACCGAAACTGGTTAGTATTAAATAGGTTTATCGACATCTACCAACCTTCTAATGTTATTCATATTTCTATTATATATGACCATAAAAAAGTGGCGGTTACGATACGTGGACTGTATTTTGATTTGAAGTTTTCATCGATTTATTGGCACACATTTGTGGATTAAAAACTTGGGATATGAAAGTACAAAACCTTGACAAAAATTTGCTGCGAACCGTGGTGATGACCTGGATGGTGTTGAGTGTTTGGAATTAGTGAGAAACACTTAAAGGACACTCCTTTATTCTTATATGCATTCAGTCCCGCCGAAGAGCAACACAGTCGATTTTGAAACTGCTTTACCAATAATTTACGAGAAAGTTAATTATTTTGTGGAGCATTACAAGTGCATATCGTCACATTTCTTTCCGTTCTGGGCATTAAAATATCCTTTAATGTGATTTTGCCACAATAATACGCCACTGATTCAAGAAAATTTCTTTACTTCAAAAAAAAACCAAAAGATGACATAGCAATTGCGACTTGCGAATCACAACACCATATATACACGCGAATTGTTAGAGAAAAACAACGATTGTAATTTACATGATGAGTGAAAGGTACATTTCAAAAAGATATCAACAGCTGCTTAATCACTATTACTTTGCACTGATGTCACCAGTATAAGTTGAACTCCGGTATATTCAAAATACGTTAACGTAACAAAAGTAGAATGTACCTGATGAAATGAAATGTTATGGCCATCTTTTTGATAACTGAATGTCTTAGCTGAGTCGCTACACAATTTTACTTCATATGAAGCATTTTGAACATAAGATTATTTTATAATTGTTAAAAACACAGCGTGCCTATGGATCACAAACTTGGTCGATACTGATGTCGTGACTTGTAAAGAAACTCCAATTACTAACTACAACACATACCTATGTGTGGCGTACGTATGGGGCTCTATATGCGGAATCTGATCGATCCTGATCTCACAGACGGTATCGAGCCACCAAGTCTTAGAAGAGACTTTGCCTCCTTGTGTGTGCTCTACCGTCTCTACAATGGGCTGTGTTCTGAAGAATCGTTTGATATGATGGCCACAGCCACTTTCTACCATCGCCATCGTCAGGGAGCTCATCCACATACATTGGAACCTAAATGGCCGCGCACAGTGCGGTTTCAAAGAAATTTTCGCCCGCGAACAATCCCGTTATGGAATGAGCTCCGTGCCGAGGCTTTCCCTGGGAACTACAGTATGGGGCTCTTCAAGAAGGGGGTAAATAGATTTTTAAAGGGTCGGCAACGCACACGTGATGGCCCTGGTGCCGCAGGCGTCCATAGGCTGCGATAACTGCTTACCATCAGGCGGGCCGTATGCTTGTTTGCCACCATCGTGGTATAAAAAAAAATCTATAAGGAGGTAATCTGTGGTTATGATGGCACCAGTTTGAACCTAGTGTGAGTATAGTAATTTTTTGGCTATTAAACAAGATATTTTCCTAAAAAATAGCACTTTCCAATGTGGAGGGAGGTCTAACGATCCACCAGAATCCGTGTTAAACTGCAAAATTTGTCACCACACTGGACATTCATCCACTGGCTTTCAACGATTCAACGATGACGACATTCAACGTGGGATTCCAATCCATCAATTGCCCGCGATCTCAGCGACAATAAACGTTAAGCCGCCTACGGACTGCCGAGCTTCTGCCCACTAAAACACTCGAGCACACGATATATGCCCATGCACGCTTTAACTGGAATATAAATACACAGCAACCAAGAGATAATCGTGTAGTAGGGCTATTACCGGTGGTCAATCGGATAGCACTGCTCAGTCATAAATCGGATCTTCCCAGAGACTCATACAGAGCTCTTACTCATAATCTCTGTCAAATTAATAGTAATGACTAGAAAAAAATAGCAAGGAAATTACTTCTAATAACTCAACAATTATCACGATGCTGAGACCGGAGCATAAACTATTATCTTACGAATGTAGCAAATAACAAAGACTCAACTAGCTAGCTTCAGCGTTATATGTTTTCTTGTAATGAGAACTCACACAACTCAACAACACAACGAAAAACCTCAATTCACCCCAAAGCTGAGACTGACTGTCACGACTACCTTTTTGTTGATATTTCCTTAAAATACTACTTCCGTCTTGTTCCCAGGCATTCATCATCCTCATCATTAGCCTTTATTTGTCCACTGCTGGACATAAGGCTCTCCCTAGAAAGGAGGTTTTGGCGTATTATAACACGCTTACCAGACAGATTGGTATGGCATACGATCTGGATCTGGATCTGAATGTCGTAGTAGCAGCGGTTCCTGGATCCCTCCTATCTCAGGTGCAGAGTGGCACACCATGTAGTTTTAGTCGGTCCGATGCTGACACACCACCCCGCCGTGGGGTGACGGCCCAAGGAGGTTTCTACACATTTGAAAAAAAAAATATTCGTTACACACACATTCGTGCACAGGCATCCATCTCTTATGTAATGTTTAACAGATGTTTTGGGAATCGATGTCTAAAGAATCCTGTTAAGAGCCCTTTTTAAAGAGTTTATGTTAAGAAAGCGATAAGTCTTTTGTTTATAATTGCACAAGGTACACTTAAGAAATCGATTTATTAAGGTCGACCTCTTTTTTATAGTTTAGGCCTTTTCTTCTCATGTACCTACATTTAGACGACGTCTAACAACACATAGTTTATTTTACAGATGTAACAATAGTTGCAAGTTTTTAGTTACGCGATGGTAAAACTATTACACTGCTCAGTCATCTACTTAAGATTTAACAAGGAAATTGTTACATAAACGATATACACATACAATAAAAACCCATGTAAATAGTGTACATATTATTTTTGGAAACTAGTTATATGTCAAGTAAATGTTTTTGTGAGTGTTCCATTGATAAATTTCCTATCTAAAAAGGAACTTCTAACAACATTCCCGATAAACGAAAATGTTATTTGTATGCTGGTGTACGGGTATCTGTAGTTAAAATCTAGTCATATAAGAAGTCATATTACTTTTCTAAAATTTACAGGCACCAGGTCCAGAACCAAAATGGAAGGGGATCTACGACGCTATCGATGAGCATATTAAGTGTCCACAGCGCTACGGCCCATGGTTGGCGCTGGGTTACGAAGATTGCCTTGTACTAAACGTATATCGCCCTTTGCCCATGGAGCTCAACGAGCCGCTGCCCGTCATGGTGTACATCCATGGCGGTGGTTTCAAGGAGGGCTCGGGATCTCGCTTACTTTACGGACCTGATTATCTCGTCACTCGAGGCGTTGTACTTGTCACCATCAATTACAGATTGGATTTAGAAGGTTTCTTATGTTTAGGAATAAAAGAGGCTCCAGGCAATGCCGGTATGAAAGATCAAGTTGCAGCGCTTAAGTGGGTGCAGCGTAATATTGGAGCTTTCGGTGGTGATCCCGACAACGTAACAATATTTGGTGAAAGCGCCGGTGGCACATCGGTGTCCTTGCATCTGTTGTCGCCACTATCGCGTGGACTCTACCATAAAGCTATTATTCAAAGTGGCTCGTCTCTCACTCCTTGGGGGTTGC
Source organism: Hypercompe scribonia (assembly GCA_949316085.1). Taxonomy (NCBI): domain Eukaryota; kingdom Metazoa; phylum Arthropoda; class Insecta; order Lepidoptera; family Erebidae; genus Hypercompe; species Hypercompe scribonia. Next base: position 161,353 of record OX438976.1, on the reverse strand, counting down.
AGCATAAACCTTTACAAAATGCCATCGCCACAGCGAAACAATTAGGTTTCGATAATAAGAACGTACATGAAATTTACAACGTCTTTGTGAATGAAACAATAACTAATCTAATCAGAACTGAAATGCCGAAAAGGGACGGCCAATTAGCATTTTTGACTTTAGTATATATGCCGTGCATTGAGCGAAGCATAAATGGGTCGCAACCGTTCCTAACCGATTCGCCATTTGAAATGCTTTCTAGAGGAGAGTACAATAAAGTGCCTATTATCATAGGAGCAACGGATCGCGAAGGATACTATTTTGCATCTATCGAAAATGAAAAGTCACTGAAAAGTATACGTTTCGAAGAAACGCTCCCACTTGATCTACACTTCCCAACAGAATCAGAACGGCTGGCGGTTGGAGAACAGGTGAAACAGCTATACATGGGAGATGATGAGTTGACCTGGGATAATATAGCGAAGCTGTCATTGTTGCACGGGGAGCCGTACTTCACGTACCCTGTTCAAGCCGAGACCGAACTGCTGTTACAGGCTAGTGACCATCCTGCCGTCTATAGTTACATGTTTGAGTATTCTGGCTGGAGAAATTTTGCTAAACTTATAACGAGTATAAAGTTTTGGTGGGAAGACGGGGCCTCACATGGGGACGATGTTTTATACTTATTCAGCTTATTCCCTATGCCAACCATGTTTGAACATCATATGATAAACACAATGACAACTACATGGACCAACTTTGCTAAATATGGGTTAGTATCAAGTTTCATAGCATTACATTCACAAGTAACAGTTAAAGTTCTGCATAGAATACGTTATGTATATTTGCCGCTGTACGAGCTGTTACATATCTAGATGTAGCAGCTCGTAAAATCGAGTGCAAAAAAACCGCACTGGTAACACAGCAGCCATGTATAATATTACGCAAACCATTTCGAGCTACTTCTGATCCTTTCACAACTCAAAAACTATTTAACCTACACGGATGAAATTTGACACTTCTGTAAAAAAAGCAAAAAAAAGTAAAGCCTTTTAAATGTTACTCAATCACTGTTCTGTTGTTATTGTTACATTACTGTTTAAAACCGATATTTTTATGACTGACTCACTCTGTTCGATAACCTAAGTCACTTTAATATGACCTAGAAATTTAATATTTGGTATCAAGGTAGACTATAAGACATATATCAGGCCATAGGAGAGGCAAGCTATACAAGAGATATATGTTGATTATCGCGGTAAACGTACTATTTACTTCCTAAAGAACCATATTTGATGCCAAAGATTATTAAAATCGGTGTAGTGGCTTAGCCGAGAAAACGTAACAGATGGACAGTTATTTTCTAAGTCCCCGCTACGCGCTCCCACGTTGTAGACGCTTAATGGCGTCAATGTTATCATGATAACTGTATAAACAATTCGCCTAGTGTAAAAAACAAATATTATCTACATTAAATACTAAAAGTATTTTACACACAAAAGTATGTCAATCTTGACAAAAAATTGAAAAATGTTCAAAAATGTGCAGGTGTGTTTATGGCTCACTATTTAGAACATAACTTTAACTTGCACGTAAAAGAGGAGTTACATATTTATTTAAGACTCGCTGGCCCGGCGAACTTCGTACTGCCGTGAAAACCTTCGAGGGCTCATGCACAACAACTTTACTGAAGATCATCAGAGGACCAAATTAATGGTTTACGATTATATAAAGATGATGATTTTATTTTATTTTCTGGCAGCAAAATATATTGGTATTGTGGAGTTCCAACTCGAGGTAAGCCAACATGGAAAAAAACCCTCCGTTCTCAGATCAATACCTACCAGTAAAAATGTCTGCCCCTGAGCCTTATTTATAGCAAGAGCAAACGATACCTTCCCTGACAACTATAACCTTTTGAATGGGATGTACAGGTCCGTTGGAATTATCGGTATACATAGTTTATAAGGAAGTTGTCTCACTGTTGGTCCGATGAGTATGTTCGCTACAGTAAGATTACCGTGTAACTCTTTTGTCAGTAGTCTTGCGTAGACACATGTTTGGAGCGCTCAAATTTCGTAACAACATGATAGGAATTCCAACTTTTAGCAAGAGGTTGTGAAGAGGCAGGCCAGAACGAATTTAAAGATTCTTGTGAATATTGTACCAATGTCGTGTATTTATTATTTTAAACTACCTATTTACTAAATTACAAAACCAAATAATATACTTTAAACGACTAATTTTATCTTCATAAAATTACCTTGATGATAAAATAATTTATTTTCATATATATTCATGTTTTGATCATGAAAAAGACATTTCAACTTCATATAAAATTTCTTTCTCTCGATTAATAAATATAAAATTTCAAATATAAAAGATAGCTATTCAGTACCGCGGACTTTTTTTAAGAACTAATAGAGACCAACATTTTTGATGAACACTATGTTCGTGTATACCCAACCGTTTATTTATTTACACTTTATGCACTTTGTACATCGGCGGACTTAATGCCCAAGGCATTCTCTTCCAGTCAACCTTAGGGTGGTATAGAAATATTGTAAGGGAATGCACAGAGGTTATATTGACAATTAAAATATACAATACATGAGTGCGTATACATACATGAACACATACAATACATACGTCATAAATACACATATATACATAAATATACACATACATTTAGATTATATTCGTACACTATGACAACTTGACTGTAAGCTGAGCCAACTAACGATGAGACGATTCTTCAATCTCGTTAAGGAGACTATGTACATTCTTTTTGAATGTAAAACAGTTTGTGGTAATCCTTTAGTAAGCGCACGTCGGTAAAGCATCACACCTTGCCCAATTTCAGCTAACTTGATACGCATATACCATTATTTTTCTCTGAACTTTTTGTTCAACCATAATAAATTATAGCCTATAGCACTCCTGAATAGTGTAGGACTCTATTTAAAAAACCATGACCGTGACTTTAAAATCTTGGTATTCTAATCAGTGATAATCCATTCATAATAGAAGATATAAAAAGCTCTGAATCGTAGGGTCTCTTGTCTGAAGAAAATAATCGATTGCCTAAGGTTTTATGAACTTGATCTTAAATTGTGAACATTTGAAGTTCAAACCTTGCATACTTAAAATCCTTTTGTTGTTCAAAAATATTGTCTTTGACCGACGTTAAATTACAGTTTTCCAATGTTAATAGTTTCTAAACTAAGTGGCAGACGGTCAGACGGCTATGACAAATTATAAATATTCCTGGTCCTAATATGGAACCCTGAAAAGGTATAGAGCTATATTTTTACTCATATATTCTTTTATTTAGCTTAATTAACATACCAAATCTTTCGAATAGAAAATGTCAAAATCAAACAATTTTTTGTAGAATAACATTTAAGAAAGCGCTAATTTTAATATACACTACAATACATGAGTTAAATTTGGTTACATTAACGTTTCAGGGAGCCAAACGGTGCGATGTGGCGGCCAGCGAAGCGTGAATCGCTCTTGGCGCTGTATATCAACACGCGCCCACAGCTGAAACCGCTGCATGATTTCCGACCACAGCACATGAGTTTCTGGCGCAGCCTTTACAACAAGTATCGCGCGCCTCTCAACTTCACCTCCATGTACACACCGAAGACCAGATGATACTGTGCAGAGAACACTTTCATCTCAAATTATCATTGTATAGTGGACCACATTCTTGTGGGGAGTGGTTGAAAATTCAACACATAACTTACAGCTCCAACAGCTCTAATTAATAATTTAAAATAAAAATAGGAAAAACATATTTATATATAAAATTAACGAGTATAATAAATCATTAAAATACCTGTTAGTCTAGTGTTATATCCATTATAAATAACTGAAGCTTCCAAATTACAAGAGTTAATAGTAATCACATCGGCACTATGAACAGTATGCAACAACTATAGGACTATTTTGAGAAGAGAATGGCAAACTTGACCTCCAACGCTGCTAGTCTTGCTGGTCTTGTAGAGAACTTCATTACATTTAAGACTCTCATCCTTGACACGTTGAAGTCCTGCCAGAACCAAATCAAGGCGATTGTAAACGAGATGGACTACATGGAGCCATGGTCATTAGCCATGGTATCGCAGAGAAAAGTGATGAGAACACATGCCAGGTAGTCGTGGAGATAGCAACAAGTAAGTTGGGTCTTGGTTCCTTTACATTTAAGGATATTGGCCGCTGTCACAGGATGCGTCGACTATCTTCGGGTGAGAAACCAAGACCCATTCTAGGTAAATTTAAGAGAGTGGTAGTGGAACAAGGTCTGGGCGTCTAAGAACGATCTTAGACGCCCAGACAGGAGACCGGACCCAGAGTACGGACTCAAAAGCACTGATGTGATCCTCTTCGAGTTTCTGACCACGTCGCAACACTTAGCCTTCGTGGCAACATGCGAGAAATTCGGGATCACAAAATACTAGACCTCGCTTACCAGCGTCTCATGCCACCCTGAGTGTGGCCGCGGATCGACTCGACGGGTTTTCTTTTTCGTCCGCTACAGTAGCCAGCTGAAGATAAGCAGTCCCCACGTTAAAAAAAAAAAAAAAAAAAGGGGTCTCGATTAGCATAGCACCCTTTAGCATCTTCTTTCTCTTCACTTCTTTAGCGCACCTAATGGCCAGCTTCAAATTTTTGGACACCTCCCGGTACTCTTAGGAACTCAAGCGGTCTACTAGGGAGCTTTAACTTGCTGGTGAATGAAGTCAAAATTAAGTTAATTTCAGTAACAGCTAGCAATACTAGCTTATCTAAATAAAGTAGCGAATTTATAACAATACTTAAATCCTTACTAATAATACAATTTGATTGTGTTTGTTTGTTCAAATATTTGTTTTTCTTTCTTTATTTTTGTGTCTGGAGATAGTTAGGAGGCTTTAGAGGCCACGTTTTACCATGATATAACATCTCACTGTAATGGAAAAACCTATTACGGTGCAAATGAATTACTCCAAATTTTATAAATGCCGATACAAAATTTATCATTAGACTAAATATAAAATACAAATGGTTTCTCATAGATTGCGCTATATTGAATAAAGTATGTAGACTATCGATAACCTTTTTAATTTTAATATTATAAATGTGAAAGTTCTTAATGATGTATGGATGTTTGTTACTCCACACACAAAATTACTGTATGGATTAAGGTGAAATTTCGTAGTAATATAGCTTATACATCGGAATAACGCATAACTACTATTTACCGCGATAGCCGAAATACACGCAGACGGAATAGCGGGCAAAACCTGGTATTATATATCCTAACATATTACACTAGGCAATAAACATCTAGGGGTCTATACCAACTTTATATCATCTTGACAAATAACTAAGAATTCGCGCGAAGAGAACTAGCGCGACGCGCTAAGGAGCATGCGTGCCCTTTAGGTAGCAGAAAAGAGGTCATCTGCAAGTCGTAGGTAGATGGCCTGAGGTAAGTTGAAGTTGCAGGGATTTCTTTACTAGTTTCAATTAATTAAACGTCCACACGCCTTATTGCTTTTCTGGTCCGGGACAAAAGACGGATGGATCCGTGCAATATTTGCTGGATGCTCTAGATCCATTGTAGCGGCGAGCAGTCCACACGATCTAGAGTCCCGAAGCAACTGAATCCTTTGAGTCTCTGTAGTTGCAAAAAATTGTCGCTTCTATAGCAGTCCTCTATTGTCTTTATCGTGGAGAGTGCTCTGATGAACGCTTCCAACTGGTCACAGCTTCTCCTTTCTTCTACATTCTACAGGATAACACGTGCTGGCCTCGGAAATCACTGTTTTAAAATGGTAGATGTGTGCTCCCGAACTAAACGATTCGGCTTTTCCTTCTTGTGCAAATCAGTTAAAACCTAGAAATCATTACCAGCGCAGGTATTTCCTTCTCACTATAACTCTGAGTCCTTTAAGCGGGGCGTGGAAAAGCATTTCACTTTGCCGTCATAGTGTGGATCGCCATGCTAAGCTGTCTGCATTCACAATGAGTGTGGCGACCATCACTTTTGAGTTATATTCGTGCTTTGCATCAGGCAAAGTAGAGTCACTTTGGTAGGCTCAGAAAAAAAAGAATAGATTATAAATTAATTTTGAATAAGTTACCAATATTTTCCTGCTTGTTCTTCTGTAAAGTGACATCATATATACAAATACTTAATTATTTACGATATTGACACAATATGTGTTGGGATCAGAATAATTTAATCAGTCTGATAAATTGTAAATTATTCGACTATAATGGCCGATTGTACATGTCATCTAAATCATTACAGACTTCGTCTAATAGATGATAGTCAGTGCTGACTCTCGTGGTTTCAAACCCATCACGCAACGTGAGTAACGCTTAGTCTGTGATACACAGAAATTGTTACAAAGTCAATAAGGTTTATCATGAATATTATGCTGAAACAAACTACTAAATTCATAAAAGTGTATTGAACATTCTACCCGTGGTTAGTACTAGCTGTATTTATTTAAACCTTAAGGTATTTGTTTCTTAGATAGATTTTTTAGATGTTGTCTTGCGTAGTTTGCTCCCTTTATCAGCCCTTACGACACCCTCAAATGATTAGGGAAGTGTCAACACATTTTGTATTCTTAATTTACATACTCATAATTAGATAAAGATTGCTTTTCCTGCCCAGTTATGTGCAAAAACTGCCGAATTATTGCTTAGTTTTACATCCGAAGAAATCGGTGACGATCATATAAGCTGCTAAACATCTAGATAAAGATGATTATGAGAAGAAATAACTTTTATGATAGCATTAATGATAACACCACTCGTGGATTCTATTTAAGTTTTCCAGAAGAGTCACTTGGCAGGCTACGAATAAGAAATATGCAGTTAATCGTGTTTGCACTGCATATATTGTGGGAAGTAGTTTACTTACGCTTAACTTTAGATAATAAACGCTTGTAAAAAATAATTTATTACAAAAAAAAAAACAAAATAATAAAAATGTAAAGAGGATGAGAAAACTGGCATGTTTTAATTTTTTGGCGGTGCTTTAATTTGTCTTTATGACTTTTGCTGTATTAGCTTAGACTCCGCGGTAAACCTTTAACTTTGATGTTAAAACTTGGAACAAAATTGAATACCAGTGAACACGTCACTCATATTGTTCCTAAAAAAAAGGAATCAAAAAATTACATTACTGAACTTGATAAAACAAGCGCTTACAGCTGTATTGTATTATATTGCCTTAATGCTACGCAGTGTAACTCTTGCCTTTAAAACTAAACAGGTATCTTGAATTTTTAACATGGAGGAGGCATTGATTTTATTTGCTTGTTTTCATCGGAATGATCATGTGTAGTGAGTGACAGTTTCGGTGGTAAATATGGTGGGTTTGCGGGCACAGGCGGAAAAAGGTGTGGTGCGAAGTCTTGCAATTCGGCGAACAGTCTGTCAATGTCCTCCTGTTGCAGGCGCAGCTCTCTCTGTAGCTCCTTCAGCTGCTCTAACACTGCCATCCATTGTGACTGTATATTCAGCTCCTGAATAAAACGAACATCAGTAGCATTTCTTAGGTATAAGAAGGAGAATAGAAGTAAGAATTATTTGATACACGCTGTTTTATAATAATATAAGGTTTTTGATAGCATTAAAATGTATGTAAATATTGTTCTCAAAATTCATATCTCGTATTTCAAATTCAATTGGGTGCGTTTTTGTGACTGGCGAAGACTCGTCTGGCGAAGGTAGTGAAAGAGAAAAATGATTCTCTCAGTAGCAGAGTAAGATATGACCAGGCTCGCTGTTGTTGCGGCGGTAAGACCCTTTATGGAAGATTGGCTCCAGAAACATCACAAGACCCTTTCATACCGGCTGAGGTAGGTGAGCAATGGAAATGAACGTTTTGGATATCACATATGTATGATTCATAAGGAACCAACGCCTGAGTACCACCACTATGATGGCCGGACCGTAGACAAGGCGCTCTACACGCTGGAAAAATGGCCAGCATGACTGGTGCAAAATTGTGACCTCGTGGCCGCTATTGGAATAGGGATATTCATACTCGGTAACGAGTAGAACTGCTTCATTTCCTTCTGCGAGCAAGTTATGGCGAAGCGAGACCGAGAGAGGCTTGGAATTAGCCCGGTTTGACGGGCCCGGGAACGGACCCCATTCATGCATGCATTCACAATTATACATTCGTAAAATATTTATTTTTCGAAGGTATAAATATAAATAATTATAGGAATATTTTTACGTTATTTTTAAAAACTTTTCTTACTTGTAGTTTCTAAGACTACTATTAATAATTAAATGATATTTCTACATATTCTACCAATGTAGAATTTTATGACTGACATCAGGAAAACTTGAAACTAACGCTTCTTTTTAATGTGTGGAGACCGCCACTGGCCGTCACCCCACCGGGGTTTACAGCGGCTTGGCGTGTCGGAATCATACCGATTAAAATGACTCGGTATGAAACTCTGTGCCTGGAATGGGTGGGATCCGTAAACTGCTGTTAGTTAGTCATCTGAAAATTCCTCCCAGTGCCCCCCCTGCTTTGACGTGAGCACCACTTTCTTTTATTTTAGAGTCCTACTAAAGCGCCTCTACTCTGCCTGATGGACAGCATGAATAGAATTCAAGAGTTGTAGTCACCATGCTTATTGCGAATGTGAGCAATACAGTATGGTAACCCACACTATAGCGGCCTAGTGGGATGCTTTTTCACCTCACTTGGGGACGTAAAAGACATGATAGTCATCGTGGCGGTCTAAGGCTCACACTCTTATCGTGATAACTGCCACCCCTGCATCAATGGGCCTCCGGCCTCGCACTCACCAACTAAGCACGACAGTACGGATGCAGTCGCTTTATGTTGGGCCTTTGTGAGAGGATGGTACTTCTCCAGTCGAGCCGACTCGTTCGTGCTGCAATCAGTGTGGTTCTACTACCTTCACATATTCCTACACACATTCACATGCAGACGTCACCTCTTTATGGCTGGCCACTGCAGCGAATGGAAGAGACAACCCGTCCCATTCAGCCGCGGCCACACTCAAAGAGTCAGGAGGCGCTGGTAAGCGCGCCTATGTGGACCGGTTCGCCGGCATGCCGTCTCCATCGACACGATGCGGTAACAGCAAATAGCTTTAACCGTCAATATCCTCTGAGGGAGCCAGAGGCGAGCCCTATTCTCACGGTCACAGCCGCCGCTCACACCAGTACATCCCTGTATACAGCCGTCTTGTTGTGATCCTGAGTCCACCCAAATTGGGAAAAACTTGCCCAAGGATAGAAGCAGCGCCGACCAGCTTTAGAGCAAGCTGTCGGAATGACTCATCGAAGAACAACCTCCCGCCGAGGATCAGGATGTAGATACTTCATCTGACAACCAGGGACTCTCCTGGTGGCCAGTCACGCCACCTCTTGGAAGTTAATCCCAGGGGTCATGATCTGACTATTAGTGATGTTGATGATGATCACTGACAACGCTTACCTATATATTTCTTCGATGTTAATTTATTTATTTATGTATACTTAGTGCGCATAAAAAGTGATGAAAGTGAACTTAATACTGTAGGCATTCTCTACAAGACGACACGCAGAAAGATAGACAGAAACTAGAATCTTATAATCTTCAAAAATTCAGCAGCATTATTAGATTTAATAAAGAATTAATACATGGAATAGAATTAATACTTCTCAATTGTGGAGAGTAAACGCGAGATATACGTACCTTATCTTCTTGATTGTTAGCTTGCCTGTTCATCTCTAAAATTATAATCAGCGATCCCAGACCAAAAACTACAATTTCACCTGTTGACAAAACATGATTATACTATCGACAATATTATTTTATTATTATATAAATGTGTACCTACTTGTAGGTACGTACCGAGTAAGTTGGCGCCAGCTTCCAATGCGGTTGAATCAGAGAGAAGTGGTACTGCGACCGGCTGCCGTAGCGCCAGGGTCCACATTCTAAAGCGCAAGTACACTGTGTTGTGCAGCTGCCCCACCGCCATGCACACGTGTCTGCTAAACCAGGGGTGCCTGCTCGCGTATTCCTTACGAGAAAGCAAACACCCGATTAGATTAACCGATATGGGTAAACTACAATTTGTAACGATAACGACTGTTACCAAATCTAGTGATTAGCGTCACTTTTACATATCAAATATTTTCGAGTACTAGTTTTTACCGTAAATTTGTACTAAAATTAAATATATTAATATAATTTTGAATAAAAACACCGTTGCTTACAGGAGCCGCTCAACTGTAAATGAGAGCGACGAACGCTGAACTTTATAATTTTAGTATTTACTTATCAGAATCATTTACTTTTTGAAATCAAACAATTATATGTATATGGTTTCATTGACGTGTTTACTTCGGCAATACTCGACTAGCTTTGTAACTTGGTAGTATTTTTTTAGTTGCATTATTCTTTGAAAAAATAGATACTTCTTTGTCTCATAATCTTTATCTCACCCTTACAAGTCTGTAGGACATACACGAATTTGTCCACACCTCGGTATATCCGTAAAGTTAATGACGCATTTCCATAGCGGTATTCGTAAGTTACAACTTGTATATGATCATTAAATGAAGCCCCTAGACTAAGCCCCTGTAGTTTTCCCCTAATTTTTTAAAAACCAAAACTTTTCAACACCAAGCTTTTAAGATCGCGGATCGTGAGATCCACACTCTGATCTTGCTTGCACTTAAAACTAAGAGCTTTAATCCCGAATTTGAAAACCGTACCCAAAGTCGAGTCTCAGTTATTCAAGACCCGTCGTACCAAAATAACCAAAAGATTATCTGAGGACATTCTTAAGCTCATGGAAGAAAGGCGCAACGTGAATCTGTAGGCTCCAAATTCCAGCAGCTCAATAAGTCAAAAAATATCAGAAAAGGCATCTGCGCTAATTTGGAAGTGTGTTAAGGAGGCTAAAGAGTGAAACAAAGGCACAAAATATTAACAAGAGCTCTGTCTATTGGATAAAGGCAGAACACCGATAATGGCAGGTTCTTATCGTCGAAAACTGAACATTTAAGTAAAATCGAGAAGTTCTATGGACAGTCATACACGGCAACATAGAACCCTGTTATTGATTTACCTAAAGACTAAAGTTAATTCGACATTACTGAAGATAACCTTCAGCTTGTACGGTTCTCAAGCAGTTCTAAAACAACAAAGCACCAGATGAAGATGGCATTATGGCTCAGTTTTTGAAAGTGGTTGGCAAACCAGTCATAAAAGTCCTTCAAAAGATATTCAATTCCATCATACTCGGACACGTGATTCGGGCGTGTGGTGAAACTTTTGTTTGAAAAGGGCGATAGTCCTTTTCGAAAGAATTAAAGATCCATCTCTCTTTTGAGTCATGTCTATAAGTTGTTCTCAAAATCAGTACGAATCGTCTTGAACATAGATTTGTCTTCCAGCCTACCGAATAAGTCATTTTCCGAAAAATCTTCAGTACCATAGATCACATACATGTGCTGCGCCAGTTTTTACAAAAGTCTAAAAAAACTACCACACTGTGTTTGGCGTTTGTCGACTATGAAAAAGCTTTCGATGCGATGGAAGCGTGGGCTGTGCTTCAATTTCTCCAGCGATGTCCACTCGTCCACCAGAGCATCGTAGTGTTGAAGTGTTTGTACGAGAACTCTACTACGTCAGTCCATCTACAGCACCGGAACTCAAAACTCATCTAATTATAGCGAGGAGTGAAACAAAGACAGGTAATATCTCAGACAAGACACGCCTTCTTGATAAGCAAACAGTTCTGGAATGGGAACTATGTACTGGAAGACGAAACGTGGATAGGCCTCCTACAAGGTGCTCCGACAACCTGGTGAAAGTCGCGAGAAGTCGTTGGATGCGGGCAGCACAGGACTGGTAGTTGAGGAGAGCCTTGGGAGAGGTCTATGTCTAACAGTAGGTGTTTTTCAGCTGAGATGATGATGATGATTATTATGATGATGATGAATGGCCCGGTTGACAGACTATCTAATTTTTATCATAATTTATATGACAATTTAAACCAGTAGAATCCCTCTAACCTCTTAAAAATAATTAACTAAGATAATTAGTAAGTGTTGAATATCAAAACAAAGGTCTTGGCGAGAACATAACAAATATGTATGTATAAATGTATATCATATTGTTGAACCTAAATATATTTACTACATTTAAATATATATTTCAGTGTGGTCGTACAAATCGCACGGTCCAATTGTTTCAATTATTTACTCGTTTGAGTACATAACAAACCAATATTACATTAGAATATTATAGACTAACAGTAATATATTTATTATGCAATAAAAATGGTCTTGTTCTTTACCACCTTCATGAAGCTTCACCTTTAGCGGAATTGCAAAGACTTAGAAATCTCGACTCTACTGAATAATAAAATACTTCTTATTTACGCCTGTTGTTGCCGCAGTCTTTAGTTTTATAAACAGAAAGACAACTAGTCTAACACGCCTACCCGATTTCTACCACACGTAAGGCGAGGGATGAAATGAAACTGAAGGAGCGGCTGGCTGCTTTTGAGCTGGTGAAAACAAAGGATCCTTAGGAATTGTTGCAGGTTTCGATGGAAATATCTGATTAGAAGTAGAATTAATTAGCGAATCTGAAGCAGTTGCCGAAGTGAGAGCAGATTTTACGCGATAGACGCTTACGGTAACCGTTTTACCTTTGACACTAATGGTAACAGTTTCACCATCAGTAGCCCTATCCATTTTTTAGTGAGGACCAGTGAACGGAGCTTGAAAGGGATGTCGACCGGCGTTCTCGCGTAGGTAAACATGTGAGACTGTGGTGAGGTTCTTAAAAACGAAAGAAGTCTCGGTACCGTATCTTGAAGCTAGAACTGGACAAGTTTTAGATATGTCTGATATGTGATATGTGTGATATGCCTGAGGCGACACACAAAATCAGCAGGGTCGACGGACACTTCAGGATGGGACGAAAAGACTATTAATTTACCTGGAAGACGCAGAATTCCACCATATAACATCTCCGCAGTAGACGATTTGACATCCTATTTAAAAGCTGAACAGATACTTAGAAGCACCAAAGGCAAGGCGATAGTATCCCAGAAGTAATCCAGTCGCCTTTATAGCACATAATGGATGCCTTCAATTGCCTGTGCAATCTTCCAATCATTCCGTTCGCTTGAGAATGGTAAGCGGTGGTTCTTGTGCACTTTCTGGTGAAACTCTGCATCAACCTACAAAACCAATCGGATTCGAATTGAGTGCCTTGATCGGTAGTGATAGTCAACGGAACGCCAAAACGTGAGACCCATTCCCGTATATAAGTTGCCGCTACTTCTTCTGCAGTGATTCCTTGCATAGGCCAAACTTCGGGTGACCTAGATACACGGTTAATGGCGGTCAAACAGTACTGAAAGCCTTTACAAGGAAGTAAGGGACCGATTACGTCAATATGAATGTGCATAGAACGACCAGTCGTTGTTTCGAAATTGGCAAGTGGAGAAGAGTTATGTCTTGACACTTTGCTGCGTTGACAAGCATCACACGTGCGGGCCCACTCTCTACAGTTTTTATTGAGGGACGGCCAGATATAGTAGTCAGCTATGAGGCGAGCCGAAACCCGGATACTGGGGTGGCTTAAGTTGTGAAGTTTGTTGAAAATGGGACGACACAGGTCTTGTGGAACATATAAACGAGATTTGCCAGTCGAGATCAACTCCATGTCTGCCTCTTTTGACTGAGCAAGTACCTCGTATTCTTGTTCCAAGGAGATGGTCTCGATTTCAGTTTTCCTTATATCGCCGATAACTTGGTGTGTTCATCAGACGAGGCCACTCATGTTGAACATCTTCGCACCCTATACAGGCGTCTCCAGCACTACGGTGTTGTAATCAACCCGACTAAGCGCGTCCGTGGCGCTAGCAAAGCTATGTTCTTGGGCTATAACATCAGTGCTGATGGTACTCGACCTCCTCAGGACCGTGCTCAAGCAATTTTAGACTTCGAACAACTTGAATCATCGACTATATGAAAAAAGGGTTCTAAGAAAGACGAAAAAGGCAAATGATTCAAATAGAAATCCAGAAATGCATAGACGCAAAAATGGTCAAGGTAAAACTGTGGCCACACCTACTGTAGTTGGGTTATTTATTTATTTTTGTACTTTATTCTTTATTTGCTCAATTACCTTTTACAATAAAAATATTTAAAATATTTTAGATTTCTTAACGATATGTATGAATAGCTTATGCAGCCCGTGCTTAAGTCGGTTATCGCAATAAATAGTAGTCCGTGTGTTATTTTGATATGTAAGCCATACTAGTATAAAATTTTATCAGACTCCGTTCAGTAGTTTTTTGTGAAAAGTAAAAAAAAAATCCCATTTATAACACCATTTGGATCTCTCATATAGACACAATACTTGTGTTTCGTTTGGACAAAGGTTCATCGTATTTTATAGTACTGTTTAAAAGCTAGCGGCTTTGCTCTGTGTTCCTAAATGTCGTCCATCTACTCGATCGCAAACTCGGCACGAAAAATAAACTAAACGATACCAACAACTAATCCAGTCACATATTAATAAACTAGCCCAGAGGGTGCATGCAAACTGTGGCTATCAAGTCACATGTATACCTTGATTCTGTTGGCAACGGGCGCGCTGACCTGCCGCGCGAGGAGCGTGGCCAGTCGGAATATCGGAAACTGCCCCATGGCAACCCAAGTCCCTCCGCCGGCTCTGGCACACGACACATGTAATTCAGTCTCTCTTCCGCCACGAACTGTATCACCACGGCGATTTGTTCATTTTAATTACAAAACTATAACTAAACGACTGCAGTGGTTAACAACACATGTTTTAATCACAATATTTAAAATTTTTATTGAGTGCAATTTTTAAATAAAATAAAAATTGTGCCATAGAGTACAAACGTTCATGTCTCTAGAGAGGCAACTACATAGCTGGTCGAATCTTGTCACTATGACCAATTTTGCATTTAAATATATTTTACCCTAGCGAACCGCCCCGACTTCGCACGAGTTCAATGTACATAGATATTTAGTGTCAGTACGGAGTAAATAATTGTATTATTACTAGCTGACCCGGCAAACATTGTTTTGAAATTTAAATTATTTCTTAAATAGGGATGGTTGCAGATAGGTTAAAAATAGGTGGTTTGTAGCAAAAAACCCTGACTTCGACCCATGGATGACTTGAACGGTAGTCTGGGTCAATTAACTAGACCTCGACGTTATTACCTTACAACCTTAGAATACCAACCTTTTCACCCCCTCCGACAGGCTTGTACCTGCTGCACACGCTGGTATGAGGGTTAGGCGTAGTGAGGTAGCGTCAGAATGCTCTACCACCTTGAACCCTGGTCAACCGTAGCGGCGACATAATCTGCTACAGTCAAAACAACCTGGGCAAGGTGTAACCTAACACCTACTGCCCCGAAATTCTGTGTAAGACTACCACATGCCTTTTTCAAGACGGCCGCATAGGACAGTCCTGTGGTGACAATGTTACCACCACAGTCGCTGTCTAGGTGTCAGTAGTTTCCGTGACTTTCTCTTAGAGGCCTCTGCCATCGAAGTCTGAAGTGTAGATCCTGCTTTCTTTGCAGTTTTGTTACTCCGTTTTCGAGACTTCTTATTTCCCTTCCACTACCTGCCACCCGTCACGCATGGAAGTTGAATAAGAAAGTAGAACTGTAGGTGTTGAAGCGTGAAGCGGTGAAAATTCCGTTCCTGCTCTTGCCGAGATCTTAAGTGGAGGCCTAGCTTTCAGTATAACCTTTTTTTCCGCTATCTTGGTCACTCGTGTCGCCTTCAGTACAGCCACTCGTGCCACCTTCAATGAACCGCAGGTCGGGACCGAAGAGTAGAGTCAACTCAACCGAGAAGTAGAGCCGGTATCGCAGCTTTCCTCGGTTTATCTGCTGCGAGCGGTGGTCCGACCATAGGGGGCCGGAGGTAGCCTCACCTCCAATAGAATCACCTCACCGCTCAATAAAACTTCCATCTATCATACACCATACTGCATCATTAATTTGACGTAGTTGAGCATCGGGGAAACCACCGAGAGATGAAGTGGGGGTAAGACGTAGCAAGAGCACTCGCATCCCCTGACTTTAGTGACGTAACCCTAACGTCTCGACTCTAAACGGTACAAAAGTGTAATTACCTACAAATTTTGATACATACGCCGTTTGAGACTTGCCTTAGGTTCTCTAAAATATAGTATTTTACCTATTTTTAGGCCAGTTCTGTTCTTCATTTCTTATTTACCCACAATATGCCACAAGACAACGTAGCAGGGTACAACTATTTATACATGTGGCGAAGTGTGATTTGACTTTTCCATTGCTCAAAAATTTAAATAATCATGTGAAAAAATTATCTTTTTGTAAGTGGAGGACACATTGTACAGCAGATACATAACTTAATTCTACATAGTTATGTAGAACACCTATTTAGAATATCCTCAGTCGATCTTATAACAAACAGTCACAAGACCAGGTGCATTAGACTTACTTCACCATTATCTTATATACATACGTAGGTAAAAGAATATCAAAATATATTGAACCATAGAGAGGTCATTGCTCACATTGTTTACTCTTTGGTGTCAAAAAAGACATTTTGTGATTTTCAACCTTTCTTGATAGATATATTTGTGATTGTACTCGTAATTTTACAGCTTTTATTTGGCACTTATATAAATACAGAAATGAATATACATTTCACGTATGATGCACCGCGGAGTAATTTCGGTCGCCAACCCCTGTTCTGCGAGACGAGAGTGGAGCTTTGCGACTCGGTGCCCCCGAACGTGCAACTGCAGCGCGAATTCATGCTGCGCAACCCCGTGCACCACCACGCTCAGGTCACGACGCCCCTGTCCCTCGCCACCACCAATACTCCTTGGTGAGAGTATATCATGTACCGTGCGACCGCCTTGCTACCTGCCTGTGCCGTCTGTTATATTACATGTGGTATACGTTGCAGTGCGGACTACACTAACACTGGAGTAGATCATGACGAGGGTGGGTGGCCGCGTGATGTCAACACGCATGACCCGGAGGCTGTCCAGAGGTACCGCCGCAGGGTCGAAAAGGAGGACGGCTATATACATAGCGTGATGACTCTAACACCGGTAAGCTTACATATGCTTTTAAACTCAATTCTATTCCTGATTTCCTTAAGAAGACCAAACATATAACTTTTATATGTACCCACATAACTTTAACAATAGTACAGGATATAATATAATAATTGGTACTACTTAAAATAAGTACGTATATAATCGTAAATAATAATTTTCATTACTTTAATATGAATGCTCATAATGCAGGTAATGGAGCATTATATTTACCAGAACAATGCTATTGAGATGTATCAAACGTATTACTCGGATATGCCGATGCTCCCAAAGGTAGAACACTGCGACTGTCGAACCGTGAACGTATATCGCGACGACCCGAAGAACGTCCCTGGCCGCCCCGTTAGCTCTATCGTGTGGCAACCAGAGGGCGGCCGGCGATTTGCAGTGGCGTATGTAGACGTGGACCTTGATAGGACCACTCGAGGTGCGATGGACGCGTTCATATGGGATGTCGAAAACCCCAACAAAGTCGAGGAAACCTTGTACCCACCCAGTCCACTGATAGATCTACAGTGGAGTTCGCGTGATTCAAATGTGCTCATAGGTGGGCTTATGAACGGGCAGGTGTGCTCGTGGGATAAACGTTTGAGCTGCAAACCCACATTATTTTGTCCGCCGCACGTGGCGCACCGTGATCTCGTTCGCAACGTACTCTTCATCAATAGCAAGAGCGGAACAGAATTCTTCTCCGGGGGAGCCGATGGTGGGCTCAAGTGGTGGGATTTACGCAATATGAACGAACCGACGGAAGAGTTGATCCTGGAAATGGTCAAGTCTGTCAATGACACACCAACTTTAACTAATTCTAATGGCGTCAGTTCACTAGAGTACCAACCGACGATACCGACACGCTTCATGGTGGGCACGGAAAATGGTTTGGTCATGGTAGGCAATCGTAAAGGGAAAAATGTAGCTGACAAATTACCAGGAAAAGTATGTACTATTATTTTTATTTATTTGTTAATAAGCACACATGGAAAAGATGATTGTTAGTAGCTTATTACCACGGCCGTCGAGTTTACTTGTATCCCCCTGATAGTAAAGAGAATACATAGAAAAACGTATATTTTCAACTTCATTTCATAAAAAAATCGATTTCATAGGTAAAGACCTAGTATAATTCGATATTTTATTATATTAGTAACTAGTATGAGTAAATGTAGACGCACAACCCTGAACATAATTTTGGCGACGCCTACGCATTCTATGTACATTGAATACTTCTGACCGTGTTCCTAGTCATACATTATAGGCCTCGTGTTTGCACTTTTACTCTTTGACTTTGTTATTAACACAAATCATATATACTTTTACTACACTTGGTATACCTCATGGCCGTAAGTTGTATAAAAGCTCCAACATTTTTTTATTGTGTAATATCAGTTAAACTACAATTTGATACAAATAATACATGGAGACAACAAAAATAGCTTGCTCTAGTCAATCGCCCCAATATTTTATTGGTTAATATGATAGTGTGTCCTACAACCAGTGGTCAACTAGAGTGCTAGAAAAGCGGGCCTATAGGCCCATCGTAATGCTGGACGAGACGGGTAAATGTTTAAGAGGATACTCTCTGTCTGCATCGTCCGGTACCTCCGCAAGGTAGGCTACTGTCAGACGCCCAATTCAGTTTTTTGAGCGGGGCGTTCGACGATCGATGCCGTGTTGCGCCTGAGGACCGTGACCAAAGAGGCAGTGAGCTATGGCGACGTGTTGTTGGCGGTGTCATTGGAAAATGCCAACGCATTCAATAGTCTGGCTCTTTGGTTGCGTCAACGAAGCACTCCACTTGATAGTCAAGTACTCCGTGATCGGAGTGCCAAAGTACTTGAGGCGGCTTGTGGCCGCCTATTTAGAGGAACGTACCGTCATGTACGAGGACCGAAATAGTGTTCTAAAGCGGTAATCATGTCGTGCGGTGTTCCACAGAGGTCTGTTATCGGATCACTCCTGTGGAACATGAGATACGACGGGGCCCTTTAAGGTCGTCTTTCTCTCAGGCTAGTCGTAATTTATTAAGCCGATGACACACTGGTTACAGTCTGGGGGGCAACCTGAAAAGGGCTCGCCTCTTGCGCTCTCAAAGTAATTGGCATTTAGAGCCTTATGCGGTTACCGCACTATGTTGGTAGAGGCGGCGTGTGCCTTGGCTAGAATTCTTCCGTGGGATTTGGAGGCGGTAGTGTTTGCCAAAATTTATCGGCGGACGGCTGACGTCGGGGCAGGTAGCGACGTACAACCCCCGCCCGAAAAGGTACACGAGTGTCGTTAGGCCGCTCGTCGAGCCACGATGACTCACTGATCGTCTCGGCTGGAGGCTCCACATTCTAGCTTTGCCGCTGTGGAGGCTCTGCAGCCGATTATCGTGAAGGAAGGGTAGCAGCACAGGACCCTTTCCTTCCAACTAGGTTGCCTGGCCACATTTATTTTGGAAAGTATCTACACTCGGTCGCTAGGAGGGAATTGAGTCCCGCCTGTCACCACTGCGACTGTAGAGAGGACTCGGTTCAGCACACGCTAGCGGTTTGTTACACCTGGGTGGCGCTGCGTGGGCCCTCACAGCTGCAGTTATTGCAGGAGATCCCTTGCTACCGGCCTTCATACGCTCCATGGCCGGCGGAGAAAACCCGGGAGGACGATCTCCACTCGGCACCAATTTGCCACCGGTGAACCGGGCGGCTGAGACGCTTCTCCCAGTGCCTCATGCCGCCCTGAGTGTAGCCGCGGATGGACGAGACGGGTTTTCCCCTTCATCCACTACAGTGGCCAGCCACATGGAGACGACGTCCATCTATGCCGTTCGTGGTCTAAATAGAAAGTTGCACCCGAAGATAGTGCCCGCGCTGGCGGACAGGCGCTATGAGGGGTCCGGATGTCATAAAAACAGATGTTAACGGATCCCCCTATCTCAGGCAGATCTCAGAGTGGTACACCGTGTGATTTTAATCGATTCGATTCTGACACACCACCCCCTCGCAAACTCCGGTGGGGTCTCGGCCAGAGGTGATTTCCACGCGTTAAAAAAAATGGTGTATTTGGCTAAGTCAGCTAATGCGGTATATGTGGAATAATTTTCTCAGAGAGATCTCAGTCGATCCATGTTGGCAATTGGCTAACCGCGGGCACGTTATACTTAACAGCTGTATTTAAAATGATAAGTAATCGCCTTGGAATATTTGTTACAGTACATAGCTCAGCTGGGTCCGGTATATAAAGTGGAACGTAATCCCTCCTTCTTGAAAAACTTTCTCACGGTGGGTGACTGGAGAGCGCGCATATGGAGTGAAGAAATTCGCGAGTCTTGCATTATGTGGACACCGTACCAGCGGTACAAAGTCACAGATGCTGCGTGGAGTCCCACGCGAGTATCTCTTATGTTACTCACGCAGGGAAACGGTGTGGTAGCGGTGTGGGACTTGCTCCGGCGGCAACACGAACCAGTGCTTACGATACCAGTCTGTGACAAGCCTCTCCTGCGTGTGAGCGTTCACCATCAGGTCCGTAGTCGCAATACCACACTCATACATTTTATATGTAAATCGGTAAGTAACTTCTACATAACTATGATCAAAAATTATGCAATGCCCTAACAACAATATCATTCCAAGCGAACCTGTTGCATTTTCTTGAATACATATTGCACTCTTATTTGTCTAAAATGATCATTTTTTTTTAAGAGCCTGCCAAATTGACTCTACTCTGCCTGATGGAAAGCATGAATAGAATCCAAGAGTTGTGGTCACCATACTCATTGCAAATACAACGCAGTATGGTGACCCACACTATGGTGGCCTTGTGAGATGCTTTTTCACACCCCGCTTGGGGACGTAAAAAGCATGACAGTCATCGTTACAGTATAAGGCTTACACAGTTACCACGATAACTGTCACCCCTGCATCAATGGACCTCCGGTCTCAGACTTACCAACGAAACACGACAACACGGATGCTGGCGCTTTAGGTTGGTCTTCTGTGAGAGGGTAGTACTGCCCTGATCGAGCCGGCCCGCTCGTGCTGAAATCAGTGTGGCTTTACTACCTAGAGAACATGAACGAAGTGGTTGCTGTCAATATAGATTTTTATTGCGTTTAATAACTCGTGAAAATTGGATGACAGCAATTAGTACTTACTATACAGGGAGAGAACTAAAACTAAGTCACTGAAAGTGAAATTAATTGTATACCCACTGTGTACAAGTGTGGTGCCAGCAGCTACAAAATCTATTCTTTAAATATCTGTAATCAATTTTTATGTTACCATAAAATTGTAGGTAAATAAAATTTTATTAGATAAGAAAAGAATACATCATTGTCTGCAATTACTGTGTCAGTCCTCTTTTACAGATATTTGTTAGGTAGACAGCAGACCATAATTGTAACTGGTTAAAGCACTTAGCAAAGTCGACAAATAACCATGACGATGACGTAACCCTACCTGAAAAGGATCTTATGTATTCGGTAACAGAATATGCCAATCATTGTAACACGACGGACAAAATTAAAAATTAAATATGTTGTAGGGTAAACTGTTCGCTTGTGGCAGCAGCAGTGGCAACGTATACTTACAAGAACTAACAGGACATCTGACGTACTCTGATAGGCACGATAAGGCGTTGTTGGGACAGGTTAGTGTGTACGAGTCCACTTAGGGGCATAAGGATTTGGCAAATGAATATAACAAATATGTACATGTCTATTTTTTTTAGTCTGGGGCCCTTTTCATGGTAAGTGGGTGAAAACCAGCCTTAGGCGTCCTACTCTGGAGAGAACCTGGACCACGTGGTTTTAGGTTCCACTTTTTGGATTGACAACGCACTTAATTAGGCGAAACTCCGAGGACTAAGCCTCTGACTTCTCCCAACTTATCACTAATATTGTAGCCCGATCGCAATTTTGCAATTAAACTGAATTCTACAACTAAAACAAACTCGCGTAAGGTCCCCTTTTTTTTGTACTGTGCGATAATCCTCGCGGATACCACCGAAATGTGGTTATGTCGAACTCGAACCGACTAAAAACCGCACGCCGTCTCAGGTACCAGTAGTTGGAGAACCAGGTGCAACCTAGTAAAGAAATCGCTGAAACCCCGACGTCGCATAAGGTTCCTGATTAAATTTTACTAATGAGCGATTATCACATTCCCCCTTTTACTGCATACCTTCTCTGTTGCCACTTCCTTCTTTATTACAGAAAACCTATTATTTGAAAATGAAAAGATAAACCATTATTTTACTATATAGCATACTACAAGATTTGGCTTCAACTTCAAATTCGTTTTGGTTTAACACCTATCCATATGTTTTATCCTCAATGACATAAATCCGTGCAGTGGTGAATTGAGAAAATAGAGTATCGCTACCCCTATTTATACAGTGTACCGCTGGTGTCGTATGCATCGACGAAATATGCAGGACCACAACAAAGAAAACTTGAAACATAAACTAGTTACGTTGAGCAATGGATAAATCAATGCTGCTGATAATGATTATTATGATTCATGATATTAACATTTTAAAAGCTTTCTTTATTACGCTATTTTAAACTTGATGTGTACAATATCCGGTAGTAGTAGTTAAAGCAGTAGTAATTAGTAGGATTGCTGTCGCAGATATTCGAGCGCGAGACCAAAACTCAGCGCATATTGGAGGCGCGACTCCGCGAGTTGCGGTTGAAGCAGCGCCAAGGCGAAGAGCACAGTCCCTCCGCCGCCAGCGTCGAGTCGGACAACGCCCTCGGCGACAAGGACTTAGCCGAAGCTGCGGCCGACTACCTTGCTGCCGTCCGCAAAGAACAACAGTCTTCATAGTACCCCATAGTTCTATATTCAGGTCAGACGAATCACTTATTGTTTTCTAACTTATTTTTATTTTGTATACTTATTTACACACACTTAGACCTCGCACCTAATAGTGTTTAAAAGTGTTATAAGAATGGTATAACATTTCCTAATAAATAATTACATCAATAATGTTAAGAGGTCAGCTTCTTGCTTATTTGTATTGAAATAAAACGTCTCCCGAGTACAAGAGTAATCTGAACGCCTGGTCATATTCACTTACTATATGTAACTAAACTATAGAACATTATTTTAATAAATTCTTAACTATTTAGATGTATTAGTTTTAGAACTATTTTATTTTGCGTGTGTCTGTTGATGACGATATTATTTTATACAACATTCATTTTTTTATAGTGTTATGTGAAGTAGTTGAATAGTAGAGTAGTGAAAATTTTAAAAATAAAGGTGAATATAAGAACATGAAAATTAACTATATTTAGCAACTCTGTATACAAGAACACTAAGGACGGACGACAGGACTCTTAGAACTTCAGCAAGTTTCAAAGGGAATCAAAGGGTACATAATTGGATTCAGTCAAGTTAGAAGATTGGCAGAATAAATTCTTATTTATTCTGCCGATCTTCTAACTTCAAACTTCTAACTTCTAACTCTAAATAGCTTCTAACATTGCCGCGATCAATGCTGACGGTGAAAGGTTTCGTCCGATCCGTCCGACCAGGACTCGACGCTCAGACTCCCAAGCAGGGCAGTCCTCCAGCGTGTGCTGGGCGGAGTCCCGTTCGGACTCGCAGTGGTGGCATTGTGCCGTAGCCTCCCGTCCTATTCGATTCAGATACTCACCGAAGCAGCCGTGCCCGGTGAGTATCTGGGTCTTCCAGCCTGCAAAAACTCAACATCTGTTCTTCCGGTGTATATCTAATACGAAGTGTATACTCCAACGGAGCAAGCGATAAAGAAAAGGAATAATAGGAAGTACCTACTCTGCAAAAATCTTACAGAAATAATGTATGAAGTGAATAAAATATAACAGTGATTTGGGATTTTAATAATCAAGTAGGAAGCAAATAAATGCACAGAAGAGTATGTTCTGGGAAGCTATGGCAACAAAAAGAGTTGTGATAATGGGAAAAGACTGATAAATTTCTGTTTTGAATATAATTTAAGAATAATGAAAGATTTTGAAGATAGTAACTGGATTCTACAAAAAAAAACGTTCGTGAGTCTTCGGCGTAGCGGCGTAGGTGCCTATCGGCAATACTCGAGTAACGGTATATTTTACCCGAGTGCACTAAAATGAGGATGTACGTTTGTTTATTACGCCACATACATATACATAATTACACGCCATATACATAATTAGTGTGAATAAAATAGAACTGGAAGCAAGTTTGTACCAAACCATCGATAGGTGACCAGTTTTGTAACTCCTAAAGTGAACAGTGTTTGTTGTTTCTTTGTTGCAGCTGAGGCGCCCTAGTACTTGGCCTTAAAAGATGCCGAGAAATTGATCACCGTCTCTTACACCTATACTAGCATTGTCGCTCGCTGCGCCGCTGTTGGCTCCGTTGCAACATAGCTCGTCCGTGCCAAACATTACAGGCGAGATGCGTGACAAACGGCTGGAATGTGACATTCTTAACATTACTCAACGTACTAAACGCAAGTATTTGGAGTTCAATTCCCAACATGACAATTCAATATCAGCTTTTATTGAGGAGATTAGAATCCTAGCCGCAACTCTTCAAACTATAGTCGCTTTCTTGCTTCAGAATTACGATAAGCTGCAAAATCAAATGTTTCAATTAGAGTCACAACTGGAGAAGGAGAGAAAATTACTTACCCTAAATTCTCCCTTAACACAAAACACTTCACTCAGTCTCACTATTTCAGACACAAAAAGATACAATAAGGAGGAAATATTTGAGTTATGCTCAGTGCTTGTTGCCTACTATTTCGAGCTACCATACGATTTTTACTATGGTCCTCTCTAGGTGAATTTTTGACTTTTGCTTACCAAAATGGATGACAACTCAATTATTTCAAATGATATTAGGTAGTTATCTATTTCAGACAGTTATAACTGTTCACCAGAAAATTGTGATGCATACTTAAATCTACAATTGACAGTATAAAGTTTCTTCGTGAAAATATTCGCGGTATCGGTAGTATTTGCAACTTTAACAATCTCTTGGTTCTATTAAATGGGATAAATGTGCAATTCTATATTATTATTTTATCAGAGTGTTAGTTGTTGAAACGTCCACATCTTCCTACTTATACCTGACTTTGTGTCATTTCAATATGATTTTAACAACCAAAATGAGGAAGTTGGTGTCTATGTAAGATCGAATGTGCAAATGTTACGGCAGACGTAAATTGTCTTGTAGTAAACCTACATGAGGATACGGCATTACTAGCTGTTTATAGTACACCATCTCACAATAACCCACTTAACTTTATTAATAGCTTAGATACTATTCTAAACTCTTGAAGGACTTTTAAAACTGTAGTCCTAATCGTTGATATAAATGTAGATATAGCGATTGACATTCTGATTTTTATCTTAACACTTGTTTCACATGGCATGTTACCTGGTCATTTCTTTCCCACTTGCGAAGAAAGATATATCGATCACTCGGCTATCAAATCTAACAAACCTGTTTTCACTTTGGTGCTGGACTCTTTTATTATCTCTATTATCTCTCTTGTGATTATTTCTTATGATACATAACTTAGCACCCTAAAACTGTCCTATAAAAACATCATTTTAAAGTTTTTATATGGCAGTTGAGCACTTAGGCTCTTGGGCTCTCGAGCAGATGATTTTTTTTCATTTTTCAGTATGAAGATGTAAACCTGGTTACTACAAAGCTCGTTAATGTGATTGCTAAAATAGTCACTGCCAATACACGTAGTTCCTGTGTTTCATGTAAAAAAAAAGATCCTTAAAACTTTAGTAGATAAAATTTTGATAGAAATAATATATATACAGTGTCATAATATCTGCAAATAATTATCAAAAAAATAGTATCTTCAGATGGTAATGTAAAACCTACAAATACATAAATGTTTGTAACAGTCGGCTCCAAGTCAAAAATGAAGAGAGGAGTGACTGTGACGTAAGTGAGTAAGCGGTTGAAACACCCACATCGCTCTAAATGCCTTATCTATCTCTTCGGGTTCATCCATATACGTCTGTGTTATTTTTATATTTTAAAGCTGTTGTTCCATAAATAGGACAGTTAACTTAGTTTTCAAATGATATTGTGCCCTACCTCATCTACTGTAAGTATGATATTTAATCATTTACACCAGTCACTTGCAAGTAATAGAAATATTGTGTCTCCTCTCAGGGGTCGTTGGTAGCTTGCGGCAGCGCTAAAGGCAACATTTACATGTTGGAAGTGTCGAACAGTCTATCCCAATCGGCGAGATACGACAAGGCGCTCATGACAGTGGTAATTTTCCTCTTGTCACCGCACGTATGTTGAATTTAGAGGAATCCCGTGAACGAATTTACGTGATGTGGCATTATTACTGGAGTGACCTTAATTGAACTGTTGCGCTGAAACGAGATCTGCGGTGGACATCGTTACAACAAATATCTTGCTCATGCACTACAAGTTACTTAAAAGTACTCAAACTTACCACCTGCTATCTAGCCAAATAGTTTCTGACATACATCGAGATACTAAATTATGATCCCGAAGGCTGTATAGCTGTTGTTGTTGCGTTTAGTATGATATACAGTTTCAGAACTGTGCTCATGTGTGTAGATGTTTGAACGCGAAGCCAAACGTGAGAAGATCCTTGAGGCTAGGATGCGTGAAATCCGCCTCAAGTTGCGCACCAGAGAGGAGGGGGAACCTCTGGTAGCCATTCCCTCTACGCTGGATACCTCCATTGGCGATAAAGACTTACAAGACGCGACTGCCGAGTGCTTTACAATAGCCAAGAAAGAGATAGCCTCCATGGAACGCTCCTTAGTGTTTGGATCTTATACAAACGTTTATATTGTCTTTGAGATACTACAAGACCAACATACACATATTTTTAATCACTAAATAATCCTCTCACTGATCATCCATGAGCCACAAAAGAACAGTGTGGCTTACACTGTTCTTATCTAATATAAAACCCAGCTCCGGTAAAATGGTCCACATGTTAGTCATAGTTGATCCTCGAGCTGCGGCTATACAACAACCGCTAAGAGAGCTTTTTGTACTGCGGCACTGATCAACACTTATCACACTTTAGTAAATAATGTATAATTGAATAAAATAGCATATTCTATAGGTGATGTATTTTAAGTTCTTGATTAAATTTAAATATTAATTAAATATATATAATATTAATTAATATGATGTGTGTTATTATGCAATTCATTAAATTATAACATAAAAGCAGAGTGACCTCCATTATTTCACCTCCACTTATTATATGGACGACAACGGGTTGATGTTTTATTGGCGGCTACTAAAGCTTGATCCGAGCCAGTTTGCTTTACTTGTTCCGATCCTATAATATATGTACTAGATTTTGGAGTCGGCTCCACCCGTATGTGTGTGTTTGTTGGTTGTCTCGATAAAAGTCTCCTATGTTCTTATTCAAAAATTAAAGTAATTCTATGTTCAATTTACTTAAACTTTGTTCAGCCGGGAAAGCGTAAGTAACTGACAGACGTTACTTTCGCACATGATTTTTACAACTTTAAGGATGATTTCACGAAATAAAAACTATAAATTTATACAAAAACCCTTCAGACTGTGTCCACATCCAATGTTACCTAAATTAGTTCAGCGGCTATTGATTGCCCAAACAAAGTTCCACCTATCTTTTGGAAAGTTAATATCCTAAAAAATATTCATTAAAGATATTAAATATTATAAATGTCTAAGTAACTCAGTTTGTCTGTTATGCTTTCACGGCTAAACCGTTAAATCAATTGTTATCAAAAACAGAGATATTTTGATTCTAGAAGGACATAATTGCTTTTTGCCGTGACAACTCGATATACGCGTGGGCAGAGCCGCGGTAAAAACTAGTTTTACAATGGGAATATTTTGCATCATATTTCTATGTGCCACATATTCTGTTAGTCATTTTGAGACGATTTTGCAAAATTTGAACGAAACAGTAATCTAGCCACGGGACACTTTTATGTTTCGCAACTTATTATACAACACCATGTATTTACACAAAAGCTTACTTTAGTGTCAATGAACTTTGCGCCGTTGCTCAAGTTTACCACACATACGAATTTTTCGAGTAGGCGGTTAAAAAGTCAACACACGCATTAAGGATATCATTAAATATTAATTAATTGAATTAGTAAATCTTTACAATTTTCACAGAAGAAGTAAATTAAAGTGTAGATCTGAACGGTGTTTATATGATCTAAGGCCAGTATCCTATCCACCTGCCAGCACAATAAAATATAATTTCACAAGAAATAATTTAATTATCACTTTGAACACAACACCTATTACTATGTCTCAATTATCAGATATACAAGAAGTACAGAACAACCTGGAAGCGAGCTTTTCGAAAAGGATGGCTCAGTTGGAGGCACAACTTCATTCTGGTAGTAACATCAAACAGACAGTTGCTCGTGCAACGTGTTAGAAGAATTCAGAACTTTCCGGGAACTGATGTTTTCAATGTTGGGTCGTCTTCGGAAGCAAATTTCTGAGTGTGTTAAGATGGTTGATGCCACGGAGACTCGTCATCGTCACAAATCACTCATATTCTTAGGAGTACTCGAAGCTATCAAAGAAGACTGTGTTACAATGGTACTTGCGGTTATGAATGGAAGGATGGGACTCCATGACATGTCACGGCACAACATAAGACACTGTCATCGCCTTGGAGCCCCCTCTTAAGGAACATCGTCGCCCAATGTTGGTGAGATTTTCTACCGCAGAGGTCAGATCTGCCGTCTGGAGATCCAAGACATCACTTAAGGATTCCGGCTTCTCAGTAAAAGAGTTTCTAATCAAGGTACGTCAGACTGCCTTCACCATGGCTCGACTACATTTCGGCATGTCAGCCTGTTGGACTCAGAACGGCAATATAGTTTGGAAGTTACTATAGTTGTGTTACTCCACAATATATTTTTATTTGATGCATCTACCACTTGAATGATCCAATTAAACACATAATATATTTAGTATGGATTTACTGTTCAGGAGGTACCAATATTCACAGTCTTTGTCTCCAAGAGCTTGAATTACACGCTTTGTTAATCGGAGTCCACTTGACATTTTTGTGTACCCAACTAGAAGGCTAGATGCGTCGGTAAAAAGACCAAGAGGAGCATGAGCGACAGGATGGTGGAGCAGGGTTGCAGCAGAAAGGCTTTTCTTGCATTCCTCGAAGTTACTAAGCAGCTCAGGTGACCATGGGTATGTCTTCGAACTAATTGCATTTAGTAGCAATTAGAGCAGCAATCAGAGGTGCCTGAAGTTTGGTGGCCTGGGGAATAAAACGCCGGTAATAATTAATTATGCCAAGAAAGCGGTGCATGGCCTGGACTGTTTCAGAAGGTTTGAAGTCCAAAAGTGTTTGGACACGGTCCTGAGGAGGTCGAGTGCCATCAACACTGATGTGATAGCCCAAGGACATAACTTCGCTAGCACCAAGGACGCACTTAGTTAGGTTGATTACAACACCGTAGTCTTGAAGGCGCCTGCATAGGCTGCGAAGATCTTCGATATAAGAGGCCTCGTCTGGTGAATAAACTAAGATCTCGTCAATATAAGGAAAACAAAAATCGAGACCTCGTGTAACCTCATCGCTGAGTCTCTGGAACGTTTGTCCTGCATTCCGTAAGCCTAAGGTCATAAATGGAAATTCAAAGAGCCAAACGGAGTCACGATGGCAGTTTTCGGAATATGAGTTTCAGAAACTGGGATCTGATGGTAAGCTTTCACCAGATCGAGGGTACTGAATACCTTGGCTCCAGAGAGATTGTGAGTTAAAATCGTTGACCTGGCGGACAGGATATTTATCCGGAATAGTCCTGGCGTTCAGGGCGCGGTAATCGCCACAAGGGCACCAGGAATTGTCCTTTTTGAGGTTTATGTGCAAAGGAGATGACCAAGCGCTTTTAAAAGGCCTTGCTGTTCCAGAGCGTACCATTTCTTCAAACTCTTTTTTGGTTGAAATTAATTTAGAAGGCACCAAACTACGAGGTTGGCTAGAGATAGGGGGACTGTCGGTGGTTTGAATATGATGCACAGTGTTGTGCTTAATAATTCTAGGTAGCCCGGGAGGTCGTATAATATCTGGAAATTCGGCAAGCAAGGACGAATAAGTGGAATTTTCAGTAACGATGGCTTTGACGCTGGGTTGTTCTATGAAAATGCAGGCAGTTTGACTAGAGAGACCGGTGACGCCGTCTATGAGCATTTTGTTACGACAGTCAGGCAGCAGGCGATAATGTGCTAAAAAGTCAACACCGATTATCGCGCGCTGAACGTCAGCAACGACAAACAGCCAAACGAAACCTCGTCGTAGCCCTAAGTTGAGTCGAAGATTAATGGTTCCGTAGGTTTTGATGCAGCTCCCGTTTGCAGCGGTCCATTGATAGTCGGGTGATTCTCCCCGCCGAGGTAGCCAGCTGTGTGGAAAGCAACATAAGTCGGAACCAGTATCGATCAGAAACTGACGCTTTGTAACTCTGTCGGTAACAAAGAGTCGGCGGCTGAGGTGCGAGCAATCAGCTTCCGCCACTACTGAACGCCTCTGGAGTTTTCCGGAGGCATGGTCCATGTGCAACCAGTAGTGCACTTTGTAGCCTTGACCCCATATCGCCGGTGGTACCAGCAAAGAGTGCTTGGAGCCTGAGAGTTCCTGGATCTCAACCTATTTCGATGTCAGCCTCATGGTTGGGATTTGTCACATGCAGACAAGGTGTTAATTTGTTTGGTCAGTTGCTCTATTTTGTTGACCAAATTTAGAAGCAGATCTTGAGGAGGAAGGGTGTACAATGCCTTAGACTGTGATTGAGTAGCCCCTACACCTTTAGTACCTATCATATTGGTATACAAAAATATTAAGTAAATAGAAAAATATTACTCAATAAAAGTAAAAAAAATACCACACAATGACATTAAAAAATTAAAAGAAAATGACACCTGTGACCTTAACATTGAATAGAAACCAAATAGTACCTATTTAAATTCTGTATAAAAAAAATTGTTAAGTGAACCTATACAAGAATTGCAATAGCTATTATAAAAATAGAAACTTTAAAAAGATTTTAGTTGTCACACCATACACAAAATATTCCTAAGCTTAGTACATAAAAATAACAGCAAACAAGATACAGGAAAAGAATGTAGAATTAAAAATTAATTGTTGCAAGTAACTTTAAAGTAAAATTTGAAGTCTCTCCGTAGGGTGTTAATTTGTTATGAAAATTGTTATGTACTAAATTGATTATGACAATAAATTCTTGTAAAATAGTTGATAATTGTTAAGTAAAATGTTTAAAATAAGGTCTTATAATTTTTTTAAAGTCACTAGCGATGAGAACACAGGACACACTGCTTGTACAGTTCTTCGTTGACACAAATAGGCACAGTTGGAGAAAAGACGCAGTAGAACAGTCACACCTCACTTGAAACACCGTTCAGGAAGTCTGATTTATGGCATCAAGTCAGTAGTGTAGATCAGAGGCGGCTCGTATTAAAGAGCGCTGGTGCAGTGCACTCCCACTACAATTAACTTAAATAACATAGATAGTCATGTATATTTTGAATAAGTAACTAAAAATTTTCCTTACATTACTTTCTCTGTATTCTACTCTGCATATATACAATAGTCTAAAAAAATGTATTACCGCACCTTACATTTGGCATTTGGCATCAAGTTGTAGCTAGTGGAGCGCCAGCGATTGCGCTCCTATGTAGCGAAGTTTTATACGCTAAATTCAATAAGTGCGAAAGAGAAACATTGACACGGGTCGACGCGTAAAACAAAAGATTTGTATGAGAAATTAGCCTAAATTGGAGCGCTGCTCCGCGCATGCGCTGTTGCCTTTCAAGTATTGTAAACAAACAAGTAGCAACATGTAGCGTCGTCAGATAGCTCTCGCTCGCAGTTTTACATAAAATACTTATTTAAAACTTTGTGTGAATATTGTGGATCACATCTTAATTATTGTTTGCACTATTCCGATGACATCTGTAGAAAGTGAATGTTGTTTTTCAACATTAAATAAAGTAAAAACGTTTACGCGGAACACTATTACGCAAGACCGTTTGAATGCTTTATGCATGATAAGTATTGAAAAGCGCCTTATAAACTCAATAGTGGATTTTCAAAAAAAAGTGATAGATGTCTTCGCTCGTCAAAAAGATCGGCGAATGGATTTTATCTATAAATAAAGGTAAGTTTTTGTGAACCTCCATCCAAAAATGTCACGGGCCGCCTCTGGTGTAGATGCACATACACTTTTTAGGATGTGCTTGCAGCCAGTGGGTTTCTTGTAGGTCAAAAGGTAAGTGTCATTTGTTCAGCTCTTGAAGACAGGTTGTATAAATGAAGATATTGGGTGTATAACACAATGAACAAAGACACGATCATATCGGGGTCACCACTTTGGGAGTTACTATAGTTGTGTTACTCCACAATATATTTTTATTTGATGCATGTACCACTTGAATGATCCAATTAAACACATAATATACTTAGTATGGATTTACTGTTCAGGAGGTACCAATATTCACAGTCTTTGTCTCCAAAAGTTTGAATTACACGCTTTGTTAATCGGAGTCCACTTGACATTTTTGTGTACACAACTCTGTGTAAAAAGCGGCGTCGTCAAAAACAGTGTTGCCACATGAACGCTACAATAGTAATCAGAGCGAGTGACAACAGCCGATATAAAATTACATCCACTGACGACCTGAAACCACTGCTAGTCTAATTTACAAAGGTATCATCCAAAAGTAAGAGTGATTCCGCTAAGACCAGCTCGGATATTGGCGACAAAAGTTCACGAGGACGCTAATTGTATGTAGCATCATTGTTAGTCACCTTGCAGGGACAACGGTACTTTGATTTTGTTTACGGACGGTTAGTTTTGTGTATTGTACCTTCAACAATTACTAAATTACCTTTTTCGTACTTTGCTAAAATGTTTACAATTGTGTTGTGACAGTTATCACACCTGTCAAATCGACAATTTGCTCTTTGCTCAGCGTTCATCATTCACAACGGGTGCGTTCCGTTTCTTACCATGTTACGTTGGAACACAGAGCAGTGAACTGTGTTTAGCATAACCATTTGTACTCTTTAGATTTTTATTTTTTATTTCTTACTCTTTTTCGGGTAGTCTTACCTATTAGTATTTTAATAAATTTGTTTTACCTTTCGCTTTGCAACAGTCTTATGTGTGTAAGCTGACGGGTGGTGTAGAAATGCGCACCGGTTTCGATCAAGGTAATTTTAAATTAGACTTATAAATATATAATTATATCTATATAAAATATTATTATTATTTATTTATTCGTCTAACATTTGTTACATTATATTGAAATCAAATATATATTATTTTTAATGTGTACTCGTTTGTAATGATGATGGATGATAACGATTTTTATTTTTCTGCAAATGACTCCTCTGGAGACGAAAGCTTCAGTTCCCTACCTGACACTTTGGGTGAACAATTACGTCTGTCATTTAACAATCAATCTCGATCACTATTAAATGTGTGTCATATTAAGGCTCAGAGTGTCCCCAGTCACTTTAGTGAATTGACTGAAACTTTCTCTGACAATAATGTACATGTCATCCTGATTTCGAAAACTCGGTTAATGCCGCATTTTGTTTCCACCTCTTATTCACTCACTGGTTTCGTACTCATTCGAAACGACCAGCTTGAGCCGAAAAGGGGTTGCCATTTACGTACGTGAGTGTTTACCCTACAAAATCCTCTCCATTTCCTCTTCCGATCTTTTTTCTACTGCTGAATACCTTTGTCTTGAAATCTGTGTCAAGGGATCTAACATCTTTCTAGGGGTCGTTTAGTGTCCCTCCGCTGTTTACTACTTCTCCAGTCTGAAAACTGTTCTGAAATCTTTAGGGTCAGAATACTCACACCACATCATAATGGGCGATTTAGCATCTTGTTCGCTCCGCACTCGTATTTTGCTCCATATCATCTAATCCACTTGCTTTCATATCCTCCCCCTTTAAGCAACTCACCATAATATTGAGCACCAGGATACAGGCTTGACCTAATGCTCACCTCTGCTCCAAACCTAATCTATTCCCATGGTCAACATTCTGCTCCTGGATTTTCTCATCATGCCTTAATTTTCTTCTTTTACATCCTGAAACCACCTAAATCCCCCCAAAATTCTGCATATTCGTAGTTTTAGACAAATAGACATCGCAAGACTGTGTACAGACGCTTCTGCTTTAGATTGGACCAACTTGGCAACAGCTACAGACACTAATGACAAGGTCAGTATTTTAATGACACAGTTCTGAAATTATATGGTAGTCACGCACCTGTGAGGAGAGTAAAGTTGAAGTGCTTCCCCGCTCCATGGATGACGGTAGAAATTCGAACAACTATGAAACGCAGAGACCGTTTTTACAACAGGTATAGGAGGAACCGCTGTGAGGAGAATCGGGATCTTTTTAAGTGCACTAGGAATCGGTGTAATCAGGTGATATGCAACGCCAAACGCCGCAACATAATTCATAATTTAGAAACCTCTTCAACTTTCAATATCTGGAAGTTCCTTGGAACGCTCGGCATTGGAAAGCAGCAACGTCCTGAGCTTAAGACGACAATTGGTTTAGATGACATCAATGTTCACTTTTCAACCACACTTCAGATGGATCATCAAATCAAAAGTCAAAACTTGAGCTACATATCCAGCTTGACGCATCCTGACATCAAATCCTTTGATTTTCTCTAGTATCTTCTGAGAACATCAAAAAGATTATCCTGTCCATTCATTCCAATACTGTAGGATGTGACGATGTTAGCCGTTACATGATCGTTACTATCCTGGACCACATTCTCCTAGCGATATCTCACATCGTTAATTTTTCACTTGACTCTGCAAGCTATCCCTCACTCTGGCGTAAGGCCTTCATTATCCCTCCACCTAAGAGAACTAACCCCTCGCTTTCAGAACACTTCCGTCTCACATCTATACTTCCCTTTCTCTCTAAAGTTCTTGAAGCCTGTGTTCATAAACAACTCTCACAGTTTGTATATGAATATAATCTCCTTAGTCTGTTACAAACTGGCTTTAGGTCCCGGTCATAGCACTACCACTGCTCTCCTCAAAGTGACTAGCGATATTGGGGAGAGTATGGAGGACACCAAAGTCACAGTGCTGGCTTTGGTAGATTTCTCGAATGCCGTCAATACCGTTTGCCATGAAGTCCTACTGGCCATCCTTTCTTACTTTATGATCTCCTCAGAAGCCCTGGAAAGGTTTTTTTCCTATCTTCAGGGACGTCAACAGTGTGTTCACATTGATGACTTATTGTCGAGTTGCTATGAACTTCTCACTGATATCCCTCAAGGCTATAATTATCTCCCTTATTATTTTCAATTTTTATTATTCTCGTAAGCCAACACCTTCAGTGTACGTATCACCTGTACGCTGATGACCTACAAATTTATGCCATAAAGAAAATCAACAAAGACTTAGAATCCATAAGGAGTTGGTCTAAGAAATTTGGTTTGTCGGTAAATCCAACTAAGTGTCAAGTGATTGTCGTGTGGAGCAAAACATATGCTCATTAGGTTGGGCATGATAGTTATCCCACCTGTTGTTTATGACAACCTGACTATACCTCTGAGTGCAGTAGTAAAAAACCTGGGCCTATATATCGACTCTACACTTGATTGGCGTGCACAAGTTACACACGTGAGCCAGAAAGTTACCTGGTGCCTCCGTGCTTTGTATCGTTTAAAAATTTTTCTCCCTATTAATACCAAGGATACGCTTATGCAGTCCCTAATCATCCCCTTAATCGATTATGGTGATGTGTACTATTTTGACCGGAATGCAGACCTCCTCAACAAACTAGATCGCCGTCTCAATAACTGCATTCGATTCTTTTACAATCTTAGCAAGTATGATCATGTATCTGCTTTACGTTCTCAGGTACAATGGCTCCCAATTCGACAGCGCCTTAGTTTACGTACACTCACTTCTTTTTTTTCTTTCCTCAACTCTATGGAGAGTTGAGCGACGGCGCTACCTGAATACCTTGTTCCCCACTTCCACCTATTATGTTCCACCCATGATCGAAACCTTCGGTCAAAAAACAACATGCTTCTTCTATGCCCCCCTCCCCTCACACCTCCAACTTTATCAATTCCTCCTTCTTTGTGCAGTCATATTTTCTGTGGAATGCACTGCCCACCGATATCAGGATGTTCACAAGTCGCCACACATTTAAAGTGGAAGTACGTGATCTCCTTCTAGATAATTTGGTAGAGTCGTCGTAACGATAGCACCCGAGTGAGTATATACACTAATGGAAAAAATTAAGGGATCAAAAAAAAATTCCAAATTTTTGGGCAGTTTTCAACAGGTCGTAACTTCGAGAGAAATGGTTGTACAGGAAATCAAAAAAAAGGAAATTATAGCTCCAAGTGTCTAGTTTTTGGATTCAAACTTCAAAATTTTACAGTCTCCGTGATTTTTGAGTAATCGTAGAAAAACCAGCAAAAAAAAAATTTTAAAATTTTTTTTAGTTTTTTTTTTGTTCTACGGACGTGGAGAAAATTTTTTTAGCTTAACTACTATAAGAATCGGATGCCTTGTTTATTTAGCTTTAATTGGCTTTTCTATACACTATGATACGCCCGCTTTTCGCTGAGATATCGGTTTTCAAATGAAAAAGGATCCTTTTGTCTTTGATTATCGATATCTCAGCAACCAATGATCGCACAGAAATTTAAAGGTAGGTTTCAAGAACCTGAATAAATTTTCCTTAACGACTAGCTATTGTTTTTCCGAAAAATAAATTTTTCTTTCTGTCACATGAATTTGAAAATGCAGCACAAAAAGGGTTTTTGGTGGTTTTTTGGAAAATCAAGCGCTGGATCGAAAATATTGAGGAAACCACTAATGTTAAGTGTGCCTTTTACAGTTCAATATGTCTACAAAAATCCTACGAAAAACCAAGTTAATCCAGCCAGCCATTTTTTTGTTTCACTCGATCGAATTTTCAAAAAAATTAAAGGGTCACGTTTTTTGCTCTGAAATGCTCATAATTTTTAAAAATGAGAAAAAAAAATTTTCCGAGCATTCCCCACATTTTTGTTCCAGAAAGTGATTAAATTCAAAAAAAAATTAAAAAAAGCGTATGAAAAAGATCGAAATTCGATTGGGGGTATTAAATTATTTTTTTTAATTTAATTAAAGGAGATCAGAAGAATCAAGGAATGCAGCGGCGGAAGCGCGATAAAAATTATTAGGCGATGGTTTTTTGAATTTCCTCAACTTGTTGAGGAAAATTTTTTTTTTTTTTTAATTTAAGCACTTTCTGGAACAAAAATGTGAGAAAAGCTCGCAAAAACATTTTTTTTTCTTATTTTTAAAAATTATGAGCACATCAGAGCAAAAACGTAACCATTTATTTTTTTTAAAAATTCGATCGAGTGAAACAAAATAACGGCTGGCTGGATTAACTTGGTTTTTTGTAGGATTTTTGTCGATATATTGAACTGTAAAAGGCACACTTAACATTAGTGGTTTCCTCAATATTTTCGATCCAGCGCTTGATTTTCCAAAAAACCACCAAAAGCCCTTTTTTTGTTGCATTTTCAAATTCATGAGACAAAAAGAAAAAAATTTTTTCGGAAAAACAATGGCCAGTTGTTAAGGAACATTTATTCATGTTCTTGAAACCTACCTTTAAATTTCTGTGCAATCATTGGTTGCTGAGATATCGATAATCAAAGACAAAAGGATCTTTTTCCATTTGGAAACCAATATCTGGGCGAGAAGTAAGCGTATCAGAGTGTATAAAAAATCAAATTAAAGCTAAGTAAACAAGGTATCCGATCTTTATAGTGGTTAAGCTAAAAAAAATTTTTCCACGTCCGTAGACCAAAAAAAAAACTAAAAAAATTTTAAAAATTTTTCTGTTGCTGGTTTTTCTACGATTATTCAAAAACCGCGGAAGCTATAAAATTTTAAAGTTCAAATCCAAAAACTAGACACTTGGAGCTACAATTTTCTTTTTTTTTATTTTCTGTAAGACTATTTCTCTCGAAGTTACGGCCTGTTGAAAACTGCCCAAAAATTTGGAATTTTTTTTTGATCCTTTAATTTTTTCCAGTAGTGTATATAGAATATTGTATTCATTTTATATACATGTATGTTTATGTATTGTGTATGTATTGTTTACATAAAATAATATTTTATTATTAACGTATGTCAACTGGATTATTTTACCTTTGCACCTACTGCATCATGTTTCTACATCACCTAAAGCTTGAATGGGAGAGAATGCCCCATGGCATTAAGTCCGCCTTTGTACAACATATGCATTAAGTATAAATAAATAAATAAATAAATACGACATAACAAATAATAAAATTTACAAACTAACAACGTTTTCAAAGCAAAATCAAACATATTTCAAAGGATATAGGAATTATAATACTGTGTTTAACAAAGAGGTGCATAAATTTTGTTTTTTCTTGGTCAGTGTATTGGCGAATATAAAATAAAAGCATGTAATTGGTTAATACGTCACAGTGATCACTACTGCCAATCTACCAACTGCCAACCTGCCAATTGCATCGTAATTGCGCACTTTTTATCTGTTAATTGTAAATAAAATAAGTTAATAAATAAGAATTGTGATATTGTTGAGCTATGTAAATTACACTGTTTATTTAAATGTGAAATGAAAACTTACGTGCTTGTGAAGATGTTGTCGATGCAATTGATATGAACGGTAGACATTTGGAAAACTTTAAATTTAAATAAAATGATTATTGAATTAAATTTTAAGTTAATATGTATCTGGCGGGCAAAAACTTACTTCGTGTAGTGATGAATTAAGAATATGGAGTGTTACCACCCTTTTTCATCCCATGGATGTCGTAAGAGGTGACTAAAAGAGAAAAAAAACCGCCGTTGCCGCTTCTGTCGTTACTGTGCGGTAACTGCGTATGGCTCTAACCGCCAATATCCTCTGAGGGTGCCAGAGGCGAGCCCTATTCTGGGGGGTCGGAGCCGCTGCCCACACCGGTGCACCATACAGGGCCATTGAACGGACAACTCCCGTGTATAGCCGTCGAGAATCAGGCACAGATACTTCATCTGGGCCTGAACCAGTACGAGGACCGAATTGACTATGATGGAGGCACCGGAGGGTGGACCACGATGGAGCCCATGGAACAAAAAGGCCTCCGTCTTGTCCAAGGCCACCCGCAAACCCAGCGCTTCAATATGCCCGACCACGACCGCGAAAGACCCAGTCGTATTCCATATTCCACAGGAGTGGTCCGATGACAGACCCCTGGGAACACCGCACGACATGGGTCGCCGCCTCAGAATACCATCTTGACTCTCGTCCATGACGGTACGCTCCTCAAGATGGCCGCAAGCCGCCTCAGGTACTCTGGCACCCCGTGGTAGTGGAGTGCTTCCCTGATGCAGCTAGATAGCAGACTATTAAATGCGTTGGCAATGTCCAACGACACCGCCAACAGTACGCCGCCACAGCTCAACGCCTCTCCGGTAACGGCCCTCAGACGTAAAACAGCATGGACTGTCGAACGCCCCGCTCGAAAACCGAATTGGGCGTCCGACATATCGGGGCCCACCTCGCAGAGATGTGAATAGCCTGCTGAAGAACTATAGACCCATCTCTCTTCTGAGCAATGTCTATAAACTATTCTCGAGAGTCATCACAAAACATCTCGCACATAAAGACGACTTCCAGCCTCTCGAACAAGCCGGATTCCGAAAAGGCTTTAGTGCCATAGACCACATTCATACGCTGCGGCAAATTATATAGAAGTCTGAAGAGTATAACCTTCCACCATGTTTGACGTTTGTGGACTATGAGAAAGCTTTTGATTCGATCTAAACTTGGGCTGTGCTACAGTCTCTCCAGCGGTGCCAAATTGACTATCGGTGCATCTAAGTATTAAAGTGTTTATTGGAAAACGCCAGTATGTCAGTCCGTTTTCAGGATCAGAGCTTGAAACCTATTAAACTACAACAAGGTGTAAAACAGGGAGATGTAATATCTTCGAAACTGTTCACCGCAGCACTGGAAGACGTCTTCAAGCTTCTAGACTGGAATGGACTTGGCATTAACATCAATGGCGAGTATATCACCCACCTTCGATTTGCTGGTGATATAGCTGTCATGGCTGAAACCGTGGCAGATCTTAGCACAATGCTTGATAACCTCAGTAGAATCTCTAATCTAGTGGGTTTCAAAATGAATATGGATAAGACAAAAATTATGTAGAATGTCCTTGTCACACCCACTCCAGTGAAAATTGGAGAATCTACCCTCGAACA
The DNA here is from genome assembly GCA_949316085.1 of Hypercompe scribonia. Classification (NCBI taxonomy): domain Eukaryota; kingdom Metazoa; phylum Arthropoda; class Insecta; order Lepidoptera; family Erebidae; genus Hypercompe; species Hypercompe scribonia. Next base: position 120,853 of record OX438976.1, on the reverse strand, counting down.
AACGTGTATCTAGGACAGACTATCTAGCTAAGTAGGTCCAGCTTCGAAAAAGAGGTCAATCGTCGAATCTAGCTGAGTTGGACACCGTCCGGGAAACTACGTAATGTTTTCTCGTCACAAATACCGCAGTGTCTTTGACCAGTGTTTGTTGCCAGTGATGACTTACGACATAAAGATGTCTTCACTCACTATGTGGCTTGATAAGAAGGCTCAAAGTAACCCAAAGATCAATGGAGAGGGCAATCCTCGGCGTTTCTTTGCGTGATCGAATCAGGAATGAGGAGATTGGCAGACGAACCAAGGTCACCGATATTGCCATTAAAATTGTTAAACTTAAGTGGCAGCGGGCGGGGCACATTACACGCAGAAACGATGGCCGATCTGGCCATAAAGCTCTGGAATGGCAACCGCATACTGGAAAACGCAGTGTTGCTAGGCTCCCACAAGGTGGTCCGACGACCTAGTGAAGGTCGTGGGAAGCTGCTGGATGCGGGTAGCACGGGACCGGCTGTTGTAGAGAACCTTGAGGAAGGCCCTATCTCCAACAGTGGGCGTCTTTTGGCTGAGATGATGATGATGATAACGTTCGATAGGAAAAGGCAGGTTGTCGTAGAATGGGTGTAGCAGTAAGTCATAAATGTTAAAGTTTCCATTCAAAACGTAGACGAGTTATGAAGATAAAAATGCACATATTTACTTTGTGTTACATTTAAAGTAAGCAAATTAGAAAATAACCATAACATTTCCTTCTTTAAACTTAATTTTCGACTTGTGCTTTAACTTCTACCCAACTTTTAGCATAATCGTTATCGGCAAGGCAGCATCGTCAGCATACGTGAAACTTTCACAGCTATTAATGAAGTTTGTTACAGCGTCCTCATTAGATAAATCGCACATAAATCTGTATTGGTTTTTTGGAAAAATCTTACATTTTCTCAGAAATCTAATCAAACAGTTGTGGAGTAATTTGCCAGAATCTTAGATAAAGCACTTAATACTGAAATTAGTCGATACTATGTAAGCTGGTTTCTGTTTCCAGGCTTGTATATAGGAGTAAGCCAAGCCTTTTTAAGGCTTCCAGTAAACACTAGTTTCAATCAAAATATATATAATAAATAAATAAAAAAAGAAAATATCTTATGACAAGAGTAATAAGTCAGAAGTCCATTTGGAGGGACTTTTACCTGTAAGCCATATCCTATTACAAATGGTGTAAACGCTATGAACACCACGTTCACCCAACGCTCATATAGTTTCAGTAAGGATATCGTCTTTCTCTTTGATGTATTAACTGGCTCGAGCATGTCACTTATAGGTTCCGTTGATAGCAGTTTTGCTACTAACAGTCTTGGAACAAGAACTGGCAGTAATTCTTCCAAATTGTCAAACTGAAATGACTGTCAGCCGTAAATTGAATAAAGTGCACTATAATGGCATACTACTTGGTATCGCAGGCACTCTCAGAGTCTAATACTTGACTCAAAATTAATTTTAATCTCCTTAAGAAACATACTTGAGTATTGCGTCATGGTTTAGCGCCCGCACTATGTTACACAGAGCCAAAAAATTGAACGAATTCAAAAGCGTTGCCTGAATCACATTGCCTACTCTACGGGCATTGCAAAAAAATAATCAAGCTACTTAAAACGCCTCAAATATTTCAAAATTGACTCTTGAAAAACAGGGCAATTTCTCTGGTTTGTTATTTATATTTAAAATGCTAAACAACAAAACTAATTGCCCAAATCTGCTTTCAAAATTTAAATTCAATATCCCTCATAAATATCCCAGAAAACCAATTATGCTCCTACATCCTCCTTTCGAAGGTCAGTTTTAGGTTCCAATTTCCCTGTTCCGCGGCATTTTTAGAAATTTAATCACTACAGTAATCAGATAAATATACATATTTGATACAACATTTCAACAATTTAAGAACCGAGTCTATAATCTTGCTGTCGCTTAAAAGTGATTGCAGTCTCTGATAGGAATTAATACTTTGCATAGGGTTTAGACCTTGTTTCCTCATTTTTTGGATCTCTGTAAGTGTTTTTTATATTGTATATTTCATATTGCACACTAGAATATATGTATGTGGTGATAACCTTCGTAAGTTATGGACTTAGATTTAGACCTATCACTGTTTATTTTGTACGAATGTTTTAGTGAAATAACTATTGGTAAACTAATAAATAATTAAATTAAAAACAACAAAAATCACGGGTAATATTGCGGGACGCAGCAGCATAATTACATACCATGTTATGCAAATTCGAAGCAAAGTTCATTGGACAACACGGTATGAAATCAACATCCATACATAAATGTCTTTCGTCTGTTTAGTCTAAAATATCATTATTTATTTATTATCTTAGAAATAAGATGTGTTATTGCTTTTACAACCGCAATTTTTTCATAGTAAATATTGACCATTTTTTGTAGGTATAATTGTATGATCTAAAAAGGTCACAGGTGTATTTGTCACATCGCGATGGCTGTGAAAACAATAACAGTTCTATGCTGTCCACCTAGTTCTGTGGGATTATTCAGCAGCCTCCAACAATCCACTGCTGGACAATCGGCCTCTTCTTAACAACGAGGTTTTAGCCTACTATAACACGCTAGCCATACGGGTCGGTATAGAGCTTGTTCCGACTCATCCTTGGCGGTGCTACGGGGGACCCTCTCTCCAGTTATTGGAGGAGATCTTTTGCTACCGGCTGTCATACGTTTTAGTACGGTCGCAACCTTCTGCGGAGACGTAATTTCGCAGAAGGAAGCAGAGGAGAAAGCCAGGTCTCCACTCAGACCAATTAGCCACCGACAAACCGAGAGGCAGAGGCGCGTTTATCAATACTTTATGTCGTCCTGAGTGTGGCCGCGGGTGGATGAGACAAATTTTCCCCTGCATTCGCTACAGGAGCCAGCTGCGAGGAGTCGACGTTCACGTGTGCCGTATGTCACCTAAATAGAGAGTTTACCCGTTGAAGTTGCCCGCGTCAGTGCGGGCGGGCGCTGCAAGTGTTCCAAATGGCTTAGTAACAGCAATTCCGGGATCCCTCCTATTCCAGACGCAGAGTGGCACACCGCGTAGTTTTAGTCTGTCTAATGCTGATTCACCACCCCGCCATAAACCCCGGTGAGGGGGATGACGGCGGCCTGTGTGGGTTTCCACACGCAAAAAGCAAGGTTTGGTTTTTCTTCGCTTTACATTGATGCTGTCTTGGGTATTCAATCCCTTAGTTGCCTTTTACGACACCCACAGGATGAATAGGGTTGGTCACATTACGTGTTCTTAATCCGTCACCATAGGAAATTTAATTTAGGATTCACCATTACTTAATGAGTAAATAATGTTTCCGCCTGCTGTGTCTCGATTCCATTTGTTCGGATCTTATTCATTATGAGTATTAGTTACCAGGACGTGTCAATGTAGTTTCATAATATTTATTTATTTTCGTACATTAATAGGGAGATCAAATCTAATTGCTCACTAAATATTAGGATACTCAAACCGGGGTAAAAATATATAGCCTACAAATATTGTAAATGCAAGTTTGTTTGGATGTTTGTTACTCTTTCACAAAAAGTTACTAGACGGATTCGGATGAAACTTTACAGTAATATAAGTTATACATCGGCATAACATATAGGCTACAATTTTTAATGATTTTATGTGATTTTGGTCGTAATATAACGATACATGTCAATTAAGTCGGAAAAAAAATTTGTCCTCCGAGAGTTACGAGTATCTTGGTGTACGCTGCCTAAACTATTGAAGTTACACAAAGATGATGTATCGTAGGATTGTTAGAATGTTAAAAAAAAATATTTAAAATGATTTGTTACAAAACTTAATGTGGCAGGTCAAATTCTAATATATATTTCTAAATAATTATTCTACAAATAAAATTATATTCTATACCTACTAATACTTGCTAATACTAATCCAACTGGATGGATGTATGAATGTTTGTTACTCTTTCACACGAAAACTGCTGAACGGATTTACTATAGTACAGCTTATGTATCAGAATAACACATAACCTACTATTTTCTATGATAATCGACATATACACGGGCAAAGGCTAGTCTATATATATAAAAATGAAACCCGTTTTTCTTGGTCACGGCATCACGAGTGAATGGCTGGACCGATTTCACTAATTCTTTTTTTTGTATTTGTTATTATTAGGAGAAGGTTCTTACGGTGAAAAATATATTTATAATCATCATCAATCATTTTTATATTGCTACACTAAGGCGGTACGAAGTTCGCCGGGTCAGCTAGTAATATTATAAATGCGGAAGTGAGTGAGAATAGATGTACGGACGTATGTTATCTTTCACGCAAAAAGATATTAACTGGACAGGTGTGGTGTTTAATGATTTTGACGAAACTTTACAGTTATAAAGCTAATACATAAGTTACAATTTACTATATTAAGTTCTTGTGTAATTTTAAAATAATATAACGGAAAGTATGAAGTAAGTCGGCAATGTTAATTCCCTCGGAGAAGTACCTTGACGTCAGGTTCTTAAACCGTTTCAGTTACACGACGATAGTATGGCGTGAGATTGTTTGCCTTACATTGTTCTAAATTGAAGTCTACGACAACATATATCTGCCTTCTCTTATTAAACGGCACTTGAACAATAGCAACCACGTTCTTACTGTAATGGTACACTTTAGCTAGGTGTTTGACACACTTCAATATAAGACACTTTATCAAAAAAAATTAAGCAAAATGATAAAAAACCTGTGTTGGAACTTATTAAAAACTATCACCCAAATCTATACAGAATAGTTAGCGGGCTACCGGATAACGGGCGAGCAAAGCGAGTTAATACCAACACTACACCAAACGGTACAAGGTTCGATTCTAGCACCGTCTGAGTACTTGTTATATGTATAATATACCGACACTGTTATGTGTGTCACCATTTATTACGTGTATATTTGTTTAATAACGTCACACAAAAACATTCAGAAGGTGCAAAATATAATGCAGGAAGATTTTGATCTACTGTGCAACTGGGGTTATGATCTTGGTCTTAATAAAACAAAACTGATGTACGAGTATGTACATACATTCATCACATAAAAGCAGTTAGGATGTCCCAGATCGTTTTGACACCACAGCTGTCCAGCTATTGGGTTGAGCTGTGTGTCAAAACTTTCTGAACGTCCCAGGTACTCTAAAATCAAATCAAATTGTAAGTTGTGATTGGTCTTTGCTGATACGACATATTTTAGAGCGGTGTTGATTTTGTATAAACCATATTAAACGCAAATCAGTGAAAACGCTTTTAAAGTCAACATGTTTAATAGTAGAAGCTAGGGGATGAGTCACATGAGTCTGTTGCGTCACCGTGTCGCATCTGCGCAGTCCTCGGGGGACGACTGGTGCGTCGCTCGGCTCCGCCACACCTGTAAACACGCCACACATAAAAAGATTAGTTTACTATGGCCAAGTACAAAACGTATGACAACTTCCTTTTTTTTTCACTTAGCTCTACAAATTTTGGCTAATTGTGATTGGAGTCTATCCAGTTAACGTTCCTGATCACTTCTTTTCACATTAAAAGGTTTTTCGGGTTCATAATGAAGTTTATGCAAAAAATCACGTTTTCACAAAATTTTACACTAGAGTTAAAAGCACTACGAATTTAAAATTGTTTGATTTTTTGTCGCTTTCTGTCCTTTTTAATAGCGTGTGTTGCCTCCTCTAGCCCTAATGACCGCCTGCATTCGGTCTGGCATGCTTTGGATGACGTTCTTGATGTTGACTTGTGATAAGTCGCCCCAGGCAGTAAGTGCAGCATCTCGAAGCTGGTTAAGGGTTTGTGGTGGGTTCGATGATAACTTTATTGCTCGTTTCAGTTTGTCCCATACGTGTTCTATCGGATTTAAGTCCGGGCTGCGAGCTGGCCACTGCAATTTTTGAACACCAACCTCTTGAAGGTAATCATTCACGATGTGAGCGACATGTGGACGGGCATTATCATGCATTAAAATGGATTGGTCATAACCAATAAACCCTCCGAAGGGCACAACATGATCTTGAAGAATTTCTTTGACGTATCGAGTTGCATTTAAGGCGTTATTGACGATGACTAATTCCGTACGAGCATCAGAACTCACACCACCCCATACCATTATAGAGCCTCCGCCAAAACTGACCGTCGGTGTGGTTGTCATCGCCAAATAGCGTTCCCCTTTCCTTCTCCAGACACGTTGTCGGCCATCAGGTGCATTTAAAGTGATCCTGCATTCGTCTGTAAACAAAACCCTTGCCCATTGCTCAAAAGTGCCCTGTGCTATCTGACTTAATGACAAAGGTATTTTTATGGATCCTAAGGGGCCTTTAGGTGTTTATTAACCACAATAACAACAAAAGTCTTTGTCAAATTAAAACTTAAAATTTTTAGAGCACAATTAAAAACTTCGACTTCGTCGGATTAATGACACGATTTAACTAAACTTTAAAACGCAGACCAAAATGCATTTCAAATAAGTGAATTACCCTCTTGAGACGAACATAAACATTTTTTCTACCCACTTACACGATAAGAACAAAGTTAGACACCCTTCAAAAACTGTTATCGCATGTTATGAGTTTGGCCAAGATTCCGTGCCGGTGAGTGTATATTCCACAAATCACGCATCTCCCTTTACAATACGACCCACATACATCGGTATAAAAGTTCCATTATGTAGGTACAAAAGAGAATAAGGTTTGAGCCTCATATCGTGACGACCAATGAGCCATCGTGGCTCGACGAGTGGTCTCACACCACTCGCATTATTATTCTCGCGTACTGCCGCCTCCAAATCCCTCGAGGGAGTTCTGACCAAGGTGCACGCCGCCTCCGTGGACACGGTGCGGTAACTGTATAAGGTTGCTTTTTTATGTGTGATAAGTTCCTCTACCAGGCCCTTTTTTGAAGACCTTGCCCAGTGCAACGTGCTCAAACGATTTGAGTGGCAAACTCTGGTAGTAATTTTTTTCTTAAGGCACTTTTCATCTATTATTAGTACCAATACTTCTCACCAAAAAACATACATTACACCTCGTTCTAAATGAATCACAATATCATGCTTTAGATTACTTACACTTTACTGAAAACAAAATTCTTAGGCAAAAAAAAAACCGTTAGACATTTCAAAGATTGCAGGCCCTTATATGATATCTCCTGTATTTGTTTAAGTGTCGAGAGTATGGAGACTATGACTGTGTAAAGTCTCCATAGTCGAGAGAAAGGGACCAAATACAAAGGCGACATATTACCCTTATACCTGCTTGACTTTGACTTTGACTTTGACTTCAAAACCGGCGGCAGTAGTAGAATATTATAGAAAAATATACGAAAAGCACGTGGTGGTGCAGATGAAGAATACTTTGCGGTGCTTGTACGCCAAAAACTATTGATTTTAGGAAAGAAATTATTAATACATAAATTGTAGGATTTTTTTTCTAGTTTAATTTTGTACATAATTAATTTTTTTCGTAAAATGCGTCGAAAAGGAGGTATACCCAATAGAACCGTTTTTATGTGCTATTTTTTCAATATGGAGCCGCGAGCAGTGAGGGTACGAAATGGAAAAGTTAAAATTCAAAAAGAGCATACCGAAATCTATAAATTAACCAATTTTTTAAAACTCCCGGAAAAAATTTCCAGGTTTTTCACATTCTTTTTTTCACCAAATGACTGGACTAATTTAATTATCCATCGCTCTATTCAAGACAGTATGTATTCTGAAGAATGTAAAAAGTCGCATTATTCCCATATTTAACAAAGTAAATAAAACAATGTAAAAAAATAGTCCTATTTCCATCCTGTCCTATCTTTCTAAATTATGCGAGTTTCTCATTTGCCACATTATTACACATCATGTAAATAAAGCAATCGCATATATACAACACGGCTTCAAGATAAGCCATTTGTTTGACATCAGTTTGATTTCATTTGTGTCTATGATCTCTCTGTAGACATTGACAATGGTAGACAAATTGATGCAATTTTTATTTTTCCAGTGCTTTTGACAGAGCTAATTACAGTCTGCTGTTGAGAAAATTTGAAACTTACGGGATATGTGCTAATATTTTATACTGATTTGAGACTCATTTTTCAAATAAACCATTGACTGGCCTGTAAAGGGATATAACTCACAAGTGTTTTATGCTGCACCTGGTGTGCCGCAGGGTTCACATCTTAGGCCCAAAGTTTGCCTTATTTTGCTGATGACCTCTTTATTTATCAGACTGTTGCATTCCAGTAAGAGGTAGATTTAATACAGAGGGTAATACGGAGGGGAGATATAGAGGGACTTGATGCAAAACTGCTATTGCGTTAATGATATGACATTCAACACAGCCAATTCTACTTCTAAATGTTATGTCAATGGATCAGTATTACTAGAATTGCCTAAAGTGAGAGATCTCGAAGTTATACTTGATGGCAAATTGAATTTTCACTACACACAGATGGAGTTACTAAGAAAGCAGCTAAAATACTCAGATTTATTAAAAGAAACACAAATAGTTTTCGTCTAAAAAAAACTAAGGCGTTTTACTTTACTATGCTTTGGTATGAAGCCTTCTCCAGTTTGTATGTGTAGTCTCGAGCCCTTCGTATGTTATATAATCGCAAAGAATCGAAGACGTTCAAAGAGAATTTGCGAGATACCTAGCATACATATGTATCGTCTGGTGTCTGCCATAGCTCCCTAGACTAACAGACTTAAATTTCTCTCTCACTTCTTTATCTATGCTTCTATTGTTTCACAAACTTCTGAACGTTGGAGTCAACTGCAGTCAATTGCTTAGCAACATTGACATAAGGAACTATATAGAATTTTGTGACCCATTGTTACTGAAACTTATTATATTCCGTTCTGCAGAACAAACGTTTACAAACACATACCAATAGTGCGTATGTATCTCGAATATGATTCGCTCAATACGAACGAGTTTTGACTTCAATGTATTACGTGGTCGGTGCGTAAAGTTAAACTTAATTGGTTTTGCGAAAATATGGTTTTGGTTTCACATATTCCACAGACAGGTACGAATATCATACTGATTAGCACTATATACAACGATGCTAAACTTGATGATGAAACAGAAAAAGCCTAATATTATTTTAGATTATAATGCCACCGAGGGCAGGGTCAACGTCGTAAATCTTTCATGTGCAAATTACTAATGGGCTCGAGCGACAAGAAGATGGTCTATGGTAGTGTTTTACTTTATACTCAATGTTAGTGCAATTAACAGGCAGATGGTCTATAGAGCTAATAATAAAAATTTAAAATTACAACGCTATTGTTTTAGTGACAATTTAGTCATGAAACTAATTGAACCTCATATAAAAGAACGCCAGACACTGCTAAACTTGCCTAGAGTGTTGAGACAAATACTTTCAGAAGTTTTGAAGATCGATGATATACCTGAGACTGCTTTTTCTCTACGAAACGGTCGATGAGTGTTGGTGGCGAAAAATAGAAATATCAAAACTTTCTTGTTACAAACGCAAGAAATATTTGTGCATTGAGCATGTAGCACCTTGTTGCAGTACTTGTTTGACGGCACAAAAAGAGTAACTTTCAAAGAGGTATTTTTGTGGCCAGAATATCTATTTCTGTTTACTTTTCAAGAGTTCCTAATATCATAAGAGTGACGAAGGCGGATTTAATCCATAAATGATTAAGATTGTCATTAGTTCTAAAATGTATATGTAATTAAGTATGATTGAATAATTTTAAGAAACAAGTTGTGATTTATCAAACACTTGTGCTTCATTGCAAAATACATTTATGTATGTAAAGTTAAATCTAAAGTATTATCTTATATTATTATCTTAAATTATTATATCCTTACACATCACTAATTTTTCGCATAAATAATTATTTTTTTTAACATAATCTTAAATTGCTGGTCCGTAAGACCGGCATTACCAATGATATACTCGTAAGTCAACCTGACGTCATCAACGGTGGGTTAAGCGAAGAATATAGAAGAATACAGTGCTGGATCTTGTCTCTTAAGAAACTTAATTTAATTTTTACTTATGTTTTATTTTTATTTTTAAATAATATGTCTTATGTTTGCGTTAAGTATATTTTATGTTCAAATCGTATATTTTTTTTAATACTCTGTACAAAAAAATTGTTTTAAAATTTAAATTATCTACGTATGAATTTTTATTTTTAACTTCTAACGTTAATCGATTCTGTAAATATATATTGTTGACGTGCTTAAAATCAAGAAATAAATAAAAAATAGACCTCTAGGAGTGGAGAAGCTGCGACACCTACCCACTTCTGTTTACACTATGGCATCAAAGTACTAATGAGGCGTGATGGTCTCAGTGAGGTGGCTACGTACATAAAGTGTATCGGCCGCCAGTGTTAGCAGCGTGGCGCCGGCGCAGGGGTGCGGAGCGCGCGGGAGCAGCGCGCACACAGCAGCACCGCGGTGCCGCCCCTCCCCTGCATCACCCACCGCCCGCTGCACGCCGCTACGCAGCGACCACGTCCACACCCGCGGCGAGTAACCACCTGCTGGACTGATTTCGTATACACGTACGATAAGGTATTACACTATTAAATTACAAATAAATAAATAAATAATAAATATTTCAGACATTTGACACACAACGTCATGTAGTTTCAAACTAAGCAGAACTTATGCTATGATAACTAGACTGACTAGTAGATTACTTATATACTTTTTTTGTAAATACACACATATTACACATAGAAAACACTCAAACTTCTAAACAAATATTGGCAGATCATACAAGTATTTTGTGGAGGGACGAGGGTCTCATGTCCCTCCGACTCAAAGGGAGGATCCTCCAACCAGGTGAGGTGATCGTGCCTGGCGGGCCACGGCCCAATGGTTGATGTTCCGACCACCGCCCCACATACGCCACCCCCGATGTTGTATATATGATAATTGCCACGCGAATCTCTATATCGCGATACAGGATTAGTAGTTGCATCGTAGTTCATTACATTTATAAATTGCGTTCATACTTCGTCGTAGTTCGATGTATCTTCGCTAGATGGTGCTGTTGCATATTTTTCTTTGTGTTGTAATGTAGAAGCCGCCACAATTTGATCCGACCCGGGAATCGAACCCGAGACCTCAAGCACAGCAGTTGCATTCACTACCGCTGCGCCACCGAGGCACTTTATTTCTTCTGTGTTGTGAACGTGTCAGTTGCTGCCAAATGGCCAATTACCGACCTATAACCATCACTTCCATTATCTGCAAGGTGCTCGAACGTGTCATTAATAAATCCGTCACCTGGAGGATCACTCGTTGTTAAATGATAGCAATACGGCTTCAGACCGAACTGATCCAAGGGTGATCTTCTAGCGTTCTTCACACACCTTTGGGGTGAGGCTGTAGATAGACATGGGGAGTCCTTAGCTATCTACTTCGATACGGCCAAGGCTTTCGATAAGGTTTGGCACTGTTCGCTCCTCTCCAAACTTCCGTCGTTCGGCCTGCCCCCAAACTCTGCAGCTGGGTGGCTGCATTTCTGCACGAGCATGACATGTTGACCCTTGGCAATATACATTGCTATGCAGACGACAGCATAGTTCATGGATGATATTATGGTCACCCTAGAGCCAAATTAGTGGACGTTGAGGAAAAGCGACAAAAGCTTGTCAGTGAGCTCGACCCGGTTCTAGACCACATTTCTCAATGGCGTCATGAGAATCTGGTCGAATTCAACGCCAAGAAAACACAGGCGTGCGCGCTCTCTGCCAAAAAGGTCTCCATTCCTTCCCGTCCCCACTTTTCAGAACACTCAACTGCCACTGCAGGACAATCTCAGTATCCTGGGTATGAATATTGGCCGGGACCTCAATCCACGAGAATATACTCGTATTGAAAGCGTTGCTAAGGCGGCCTCGCGGAACCTGGATATACTGAATAGAGTGAGACGGTTCTTCGCGCCTGAGCATCTGTGTCTTCTTTATAAGACCCAGGTACGCTCCTGCGTGGAGTACTGTTCTTATCTTTACGATGGATCCGCGCAGTATTTGCTGGACGGTTTAGATCGGTTACAGTGACGAGCAGTCCAGATTATCATTAACCCGAAAGTCACTGAATCCGTTGAGTCTCTGCAGTTACGAAGAGATGTCGCCTCTATGGCAGTCTTCTATCGTCTTTATCATGGAGAGAGTTCTGATGAGCTCTTCCAACTGATCTCATCCTCTCCGGTCCTCTACAGGACAACTCGTGCTGGCCTTGGAAGTCACCGTTTCAGAATGGTAGACATATGCTCTCGATCTAATCGGTTCGGCTCTTCCTTCCTGTGCAAATCAGTTAAAGCCTGGAATTCATTACCAGCGCACATGTTTCCCTCCCACTACGATCCCGGTTCCTTTAAGCGGGGTGTGAAAAAACATCTCATTAGGCCGCCATAGCGTGGGTCGCCATATTGCACTGTCGTCATTCGCAGTGAGTATGGCGACCACCGCTCTTGGATTCTATTCATGCTTTCCATCAGGCAGAATAGAGTCGCCTTGGTAGGTTGTAAATAAAAAAAAAATATACTATTTTAAATTAACGTTTCCGTATTTTTGTCCTATTTTTTAAACTTTAATCGATTTAAATTGAACCATATTAAGTGGTATTTGAGTTTACGTCAAATGCTAAGGGGACACCTTGTATGATGAATATCCGATCGATAGCGGTCAGCACTTTTCCCAAAATAGAATGTTGGATAGTTCAAAATAGCAAGGTGCGTCAAAGAATCCCTTATAATATGGAAGGTACACACTCAAAGCGAATGAAAACGAATAGGGGTATTTTTTTTTTGTGTCTGTCTGGTGCTGTCATCTGTCAGTGACTCTATGAACCGATTTTACTAAAGAATTGCAAAGCACATGTTACTTGATTTTCATGATTATTCTTAAATTTTACCGATTTATTCTCAATCGATTAGTTTATATTAATCCATTTTTTTTTTTGCAAATTTTATTTTAAGGTTTATTTATCGCTTCCTAGATACGATACAATACTTTTTTTCAAAAATATATTTCAATTAAGTAACTGCTGAGCCTGCTACTTGTTACGACTGCTACGGTGATTTTTTTTTGTGAGCGGCACCTAGCGATATAAAAGGGCCAATATTTTTAAATTTCTTTCAATCGATTGCAACGACATCTCTTGTAAATAGTTGCTAACTGTAATTTATCCAATTTAGTAACAAAATAATTAATAAAAGTAAGTATGAGAAAGTAATATATAGGTTCATAAAATAAAAACATCATTACTAGAATAGAAGTATATCAATAAAATACGGTTAAATTATGTTAAACTCTTTCTTGCTACTAATGTGAAAGCGTCATCCAGAGTTACTTGTATTTCTCGAACACGACTTTGTTCGGTGTTATCCCTTTACGTTAGTATTTCATCTGTAATATCTAATGGTAAACTCTCTTTAATAATGGTAATAATATTTCATGTACAAAAAACATTATTCTTGGTGTCAACTTGCTTTGATACACGGTACAAAGTATGGCCATCCTCTTTTTCATTTAATCATATTTTTTTGCGGCATTTAGGTGTGTGCAATAACTAATACGTATTTCACAATGTATTGTACGTAATGTATTGTATAGTACGCTCACCTCGCGGCGTAGTGAGCTGACACCGCGGGTTGAATGTAGTGCTGCGGGCCAAATACGGCGGCGACGGCCGGCTCAGCCCACCAGTGCCACTTTTTCAGCGCCGTTAGTGTGCGTGTACAAACGAGAGCCACGCTGCCGTCGCTACACGCTGCGCACACCCAACGCCCGCTAAGAAAAAAACCTCACTCAAAAGAGAAAAAATAACGATCACCGTAAACAATTCCGCCATTGTTAGTACGCACCTGTCGTGCAATACGAGACCAATGAGAGGCGCGTCCGAGGGCCATTCTAGATCCGGCGGGGCGCAGACCGCACGCACGCTGTCCTCGTCGGGCGCGGGTGCAGGCACTTCGGGCGAGTTGCGACGCGCTCGGTGGCGCTGGACGCGCTGCGCCAGTTCGTCCGGCGCTCCGACCAGAAGAGGCGGCGGGCGCGGCTCGACCACAGGCCACGCGCCCAACCCGCGTGCCGAACCCGTTATCAAGGTTCGCCGTCCGCCTGGCCCCGTATCAACTACAAGAGTGTGCCTGCGAGAAAGACGCTCGATTGAGGATCACCGCCGAGTCGATCCACGACCGGTTGAAACATAAAACTTACGTAATATGCGCGCCGCCCTCGTTGAAGATCCTCAATAGCGATGACCTCACGCCGGCATACTCCGACTGCGTTTCCTGTAAAAAGAGTACGCTAAGATATGGTTGTTCGTGGTTTAAAAATGCTTAAAGTTTCAACTATACTCGTACCTGAGTGGCAGCGTTCAACCAGACATTGGTGCAAGCGATTCCGGGTGCCATGAGTCTCAACTCCAAAGATAAAAAAGTGTCGCCTGCGTCGGCCCAGCAACCGGCGGCACCTGCGCTGCAACGCACGCGGCTCAGCACGCATCCTCCTCTGTGATCCTCTGCGATAAAACCAGACATTGTGATTGAAATTCTGATGATCGCATGCGTGATGTCCAATGCAGATCATCGCATACCGTCCAATTGCAGCACTATCAGCTCCCAGTCGTCGATGAATACTCGAGGACCGGCCAGCAAAAGACGAGGACCTGTACTGGCCCAAAGCACACGCGCCACACTGGCCCAGCCGCGTGGGCGAAGTTCTGCACGCCAAGACTCACACCATTCTCCGTGCTCACAACGCCAAACTGCAAGTGACGCGTCGTCGGAAGAGAGCGCAAGCGCATCGTGTCTAGGAGCGAGTGCAGCATGCAACAGCGATACTCCACCAGCAGCTATGACATGCTGCTTCTCTAGGTGCCAGCCTGCACAAGCCGTCACATATTCTTCTCTCCACGAGACGATTTCTAGAATACACATCATTTTAATTATACAAACTTGTATTTTAGTTCAGAGTGTCACAGAGTACACAAGTGGTCAAGGTACAGTCGTGGTCACACCAACTGTATATCTGTAACTGTATGCGAGTACCATGTTTTTTTAATAGCCAGTGACATAATCATAGCATGTAACAACAGCCTAGACGGCTGTACACGGTGCGACACGGTACAAGTGCTCGCCGAAGTGACTGACGGCTGACTGCCGGGTGAGTAGTGGCAAACGGCCCCCGAACGAAGAAATACGCAAATGGCGTGAGGCTGCTCGTCGAGTTACGATGGCTCGTAGGTCGTCCCGGCTGTGGGCTCTACATGCTGGTTTTGCGGCCGTGGAGGCTCTCCAGCCGGTCATCGTCGAGTGGGCAGCACGGGACCCTTTCCTTCCGGCTCACGCAGGCCCTTTCCGGGCACGGTTGCTTCGGGAAGTATTTGCACTCGGTCCCTAGGAGGGAATTATGTCCTTACTGCAGTCATTGGAGAAGATTTCTCGCTACTGGCCGTCATACGCTCCATGACCGGTAGCGTCAGTTGTTTCACCGCAGTCGCAACCTTCTGCGAAGACGTCATTTCGCAGAAGGAGGCAGCGGAGAAGACTCGGGAGAACGTTCTCAACTCGGCCCTAATTCGCTGCTGGTAGAGGCGCGCTTGCCAGCGCCTCGTGCCACCCTGAGTGTGGCCACGGATGGACGGGACGGGTTTTCCCCTTTGTGGTCAGCCGCGAGAAAGCGACGTTCACATGTGTCGTACGTCGCCTAAATAGAGAGTTTACTCACTCAATGTATACAATTTTATAACAAATTACCAAACAACATAGTATTATTATCTATTAGTAAATTTAAGAAATTTGTTAAGCTGAGGTTGTCCAAAAAGGCTTATTACTCAGTTTCAGACTATGTCACAGATTTAGATGTTTGGAAATGAATTGCTCTTTTTTTAAGACCTATGATTGTGAATATAACTGCTATTTTAATATTAAAAGATTTTGAGTTAAAAGAGTGGTGGTGAGTTTCTTTCCTGGGTTCTTTTCTCACCACTCTACCATGAACAATCTGCGAACCCAGCTAGCTATAATTTTAATCGACAGATTGTTCATCTTTCATCTTTTATTGTTTTTTTTTTTTTATGACGTTCATAAGTGTCTTTTGTGACCTAAATGAATAAATGAATTTGACTTTGACTTTGACTTTGACAGATGAGGCCCGCGTTCGCGTACAGGCGCTAGGGGAGATCTGAGTGTCGTAATAGCAACTGGTCCCGGATCCCTCCAATCTCAGGCGCAGAGTAGCACACCGTGTGGTTTTAAACGGTCCGATTCCGACACACCCCTAGCGGGGTGACGGCCCGAGGGGGTTTTCATATGTTAAAAAGAAAAAAAGCATGTGACTACGTCTCTACTATGGCTATTTTTGTACCTGTGCATTGCTGAATTTTTGTCTGAATTATGTTCTTGTTTCATCCTTTTTAGTCCCTTTTTTTACGTAGTCGAGTTATAATTTTAGAAACTGTATTTTTTTACCTTAATACCTTTCATTGGTCGATTGTATATGCTCATATACACTAGCCATACAATATCTACGTCGTCGCAATTCAGAAATGTAAAAACCGTACAGTGGTATCTATCGAACGAAAGAGTGATAAAAGTGCTAATAATATTTCATTTACATTTTTTTATTAATTGATACTTGATGTACTTTATATGATTTTTATTTATTGTAAATAACATTGTAATATGTTATTTACAATAAATAAATACAATAAATAATCATATATCACTACATAGTATAAAACAAAGTCACTTTCTCTGTCCCTATGTCCCTTTGTGTTATCTTTAAAACTACGCAACGGATTTTGAGACGTTTTTTTTTAATAGATAGAGTGATTCAAGAGGAAAGTTTATATGTATAATTAAATAGTGGAAAAATACGGCTATTTTTGAGGTTTGTGATGTGATGTCGTTAATTATCAATTTTTTTCCGCTTACAATGCAAACGCAGGCTGAACCCTACGAGATTTATCAAAATAATGTACTAATTATTTGTACACATTGAAAAGGTCTACAGAAAACTCCGCAATGGTATATGTCTATCTCTTACGAAAATCCCACAATAACATTTTTTCGTCATTTACTTTTTACGACAAATAATGGCTAACTTTTGAAGCGATTTTAACCAATACAGCATTAATCCTTACACAATTAAATAGCTTAAATACATTGTTGATTTAATATAGATCTACATGGTCCTTTACACCACCAGATTTAAATGAATATTTTCGAAGATATTACAGATTTAAAATTGCGGGATGTAGCGCTTGCGGCGGTATTGGCCGGCCGGGGCGGCGGCAGCGCATAGGCTATATAAGAAATAAGAAATAAGAAATTTGTTAAGCTGAGGTTGTCCAAAAAGGCTTATTACTCAGTTTCAGACTATGTCACAGATTTAGATGTTTGGAAATGAATTGCTCTTTTTTTAAGACCTATGATTGTGAATGTAACTGCTAGTTTAATATTTAAAAGATTTTGAGTTAAAAGAGTGGTGGTGAGTTTCTTTCCTGGGTTCTTTTCTCACCACTCTACCATGAACAATCTGCGAACCCAGCTAGCTGTAATTTTAATCGACAGATTGTTCATCTTTCATCTTTTATTGTTTTTTTTATGACGTTCATAAGTGTCTTTTGTGACCTAAATGAATAAATGAATTTGACTTTGACTTTGACTTTGACTTTGACTATAAGTATGTTATAGCCGTGCGAAGCCAGGGCGGGCTGCTGTTTTTATATACAACGTTCACAGTTTTTCTGTAGTATATTTAGTATCAGCATTGCACCCGTGCGAAGCCGGGGCGGGTCGCTAGTATTATATATATAATAAATATGTTTTATATATTAATATACATTTTTAAATATCTTCATAATATTCTAACGTAGTGTTGGTTTGTTATTTACTCAAACGAGAAAATAAATGAAACGAGTGGACCGCGTGACACTGTATGACCGCATTTTAAATATATATTTGGTCTTACACAATATCATTTACATGTCCAAGCGTCAGAAAGGGTGTTATAGCGTTTTTAGTTGTAGCTATCCATCGTGGGCCGTGTAACAGGTACTTTCAAAATCAGAGCACACATGTATTGTTTGTTAAACGTGTCATTATTTAATCCCTATACAATTTTATACAAAACCTCATGGATCTATAAGCTTGAAATAGAATGGAAAATTAAAGAGCCAACAAGTTAGCTTGTGTGCACCTCGAGACTGCTGTCGATCTCCACAAGAACTGACGGTTGTCATTACTCGTGGCATACCGTGGCTATTGTCCGTGAGCCAACTCACGTCAGTCACATATAAACTGTAAGTCCTTGCAGAAAATGAAAGAAGGGGTTGTGGTAGGAGTTTCTTTTGACAAGGAGGCTGACATACAAATACAGAATTGTGAAGTGTGCTGTGAAGGAAAAAAGATGTATTTACCTTTCCCATCAGCTAACCATAGAAGTGAAAAACTACTGGATGTAGTAACACTCTGATTTATGTGGACCGATAGAGACTAAGTCAATTGGTCAGGCAAAGTATTTTCTTCTATTTGTGGATGATGCCAGCAGAATGACTTTTGTTTACTTCTTGAAAGAAAAAAACCAAGTGTTCCAACATTTCAGAGAATTTTGGAGCTTAGTTGAGAATCAAACAGGATGCAAGATAAAAACATGGAGAACCGACAATGGAGGTGAATATTGTTCACGTGAGATGGAGAGTTATTTAAAGCAATCTGGTATTGTCCATCAGAAGACAAACCCTCACACTCCGGAGCAGAATGGTCTCTCAGACAGGTTCAACAGAACAGTAGTTGAACGGGCGCGAAGTTTATTCTTTGAAGCGAATCTCGACAAACGTTTTTGGGCTGAAGCAGTTAATACTTCAGTATACTTAAAGAATAGAGCGCCAGTCGCTAATTTAGGCATGATGACACCATTTTAGAGGTGGACAGGTGACAAACCCAACCTAAGCCATATTAGGATTTTTGGCAGTAAGGCAATGGTGCATGTTCCCAAAATACATAGACAAAAATGGGATAAAAAGACTGACAAATTGATTTTAGTAGGGTATCCAGAAAATGTAAAAGGTTACAGATTGTATAACCCAAAAACTAAAAAAATCACTACGAGCAGAGATCTCATTATTATGGAGAAAACGGAGTCAGACGCAGCTCAGATAGTAGTAAGTAATTGTGAAGAAAAGTCAGAGAAAAGTGAAAACTTAGAATATGATAAAAGTTTACTAGAAAATTCAGTTTCTGATCCAAATAATTTGACATGTATGTGAGTCATCGATTTCTGAAGATGATTCTTATCAATCTGTGGCTGAAGAAGAGTCTATTATTGAGGATGAGGTCCAGGTGCAACTAAATACTAAGCATAAGAGAAAACCAGTAGAAAGGTATGGTATGACCAACTTCTGTATCCTGGACAACCTGGAGTCATGCGATTCTTAATCGCTACTCAGTTATGAAGTTGCAATGAATGGACCAGATAAGGAAGAGTGGAGACAGGCGATGACAGATGAACTGAAGGCTTTTGATGGGAATCAAGCATGGACATTTGTAGATAGGAAAGAGGTTGATAGGGTGGTGCAGTGTAAATGGGTATTTAAGAAAAAGTACGAAAGTGATAATAATGTTCGTTACAGGGCAAGAGCGGTAGCAAAAGGGCTTACACAGAAAGAAGGCGTGGACTTCACTGAAACATACTCACCAGTACTTCGTTATTCTACATTAAGACTTTTATTCGCATTAAGCGTTAAACTTAACTTTGAAATTTCTCACTTAGACGTAACTACAGCATTCCTAAATGGTTACCTACATGAAAATGTTTATATGCAAGTGCCACCTAATTTAGAATGTTAAGAAAACTGTGTTCTTAAATTAAATCGTGCCATTTACGGCCTGAAACAATCAGCCAGGGCTTGGAATGAAAGAGTAAATGATTGATTATTAAAATTAAATTTTGTCAAGTCAAAGTTAGAACCATGTTTGTATATTAAAAAATGTAAAAAGGAGCAAATCATCATCATCAATATTTGTAGATGTTTTCTCATTTTTTCAAATAGTAATAACATGGTTAAGGAGTTAAAATCGAGTCTTATGTCAAAATTTAAAATTAAGGATTAAGTAGTGTAAAATATTATTATTTTTTAAAAAGGTTAGGTATTCAAAGCATTGTATAATGGATGACTGTATACTATTTGATGTTTTGCTTCTATTTGTGTGATTTGTTTTGAAGGCTAGATTATTGTGATAAGTGGAGCTGTTAAAATTAATATCAAAATAATACATTCTAATTACTACTAGCGCCCTCTATTATGAATTATGTGTACCTACCTGTCGTATTTGATAAATAAATTTAGTCTTTGATCAACCACTACACGTGTTTCATTAATAACTCGATTTTGTCTTTGAAAAATATGATGACAAAAGCAAAAAAAATATTGAAGGGTTTGAATACTTTTTGACACAGGCGCTACATCTATTCATAGGGCCTGTGTCAAAAGTCTATCAGGCATCAGGAAGTTAGTTACGCGGATGTTGAACAGAGAATGGTACCGCTACTCTTTAGTTGGGTGGTTTCGGTGCATAAACTCCCGAGGGTCTTGTGTGAATTTATTTTACGTCTAATCGATCGTCACGGTAATCACCTTGAACGTTTCGATGGATCCGTACTGAAATTTTAAACAATTGACACCCCAAACACGTTCGCCGTGACTATTGAGTTCATGTGGAACAGACGTACATAGGCCCTCTACACACTTCTCTTACCGCAATACCAACTTTGGTCACCATGATGTTCTGATGTGAATAGCATCACTAAGATCTCAGGGTACTAACCTAACTAAAGCTGTGATCTATTTATGTAAAAAAAATACGAAAAACCGAGTAAACGCTGCACGGAGTTATAATTCAGAGCCTAACAAATTGAGAAACAACAAATTAAGAAACCGCATGATGAGAAAGCGATGTGCGAAAAACAACAATTAGTCTCAATTGTCAATATTTAAATTAAAACCATTTAGATAACCTAGGTATAGTTATAATGTGGGTTCCAAAAACCAAACCTCAGCTTTGAATGGCTTTTCTTTACAGACTACTGATAACAGAATACTGATAACTACATCAGCAGCACACACAACTGCAGTATTATCTAACTCCTTTTTTTACGTGTGAGGGTCTTGTATGTCGGAACCAGACGGTCTAAAATTACACACACTGCACACAGCTATTATTACAAGATCCGAACCATCATCTAACCTAGCCTATCAGTTCACTTGAACAGCTTTGAATGAATGCAACTAAGAGCCTATACGTACATATGATACTTAAAGAATCACTCTGTAATTCATAACGTTATCTTCATGGGCTCTATCAGCCCATGTAAATAACTTGAAAGAATACAAAGTCTACACTTACGCATGATAATGAAATAATCATCCTCTAACCCTTAACTGTTATCACTACAACTAAAGTACTACTTTCCGCTACTGGCGTGGAAATTGTGAGAAGCAACTAATGAAAGTTGTTCACTTCCTTAAAACCGTTGTTTTGGTCTTTGAAGTTATATTTTTACGGGTGTTTCGCTCTACATTCGCCGTGTCTGCAGAAATAACTAGAGTGAGGTTCGTTAGGTCAAATCGTGAGCTTGCTTTGTGTTGCTCGCCATTTGCCCCATATATGCATATAGTGCCTTCCCTGGTCCGACATTTAGTAATTCCAAGCATCTCTCTGACAGCCACGAACAGGTCATAACGTAGTTTTGTGAAAATTTCAGACAAAATGATACGTGAACCCTTCAGTTTGGTCAGACACCTGTTGTGGCTTGTCAAAAATGAGACGGCGAATGTGTGAAGCTGTAAGTTTACAGAGGCGATTTAAAACTTTTTGTCAATAACTATTGATTTTTATTTACTTATTTCTCTTTAAGAGAATCTTACAGAAATGTTACAGTGTTGTAATATTACAATTAAATAATCATATTACTAATTACAAGTTTTACATATAGGTACTCTAAAGAAAACGTATTAGAAGTGTAAGTATACATTTAACACATACATACAAACACTAACACATAATTATTTATTATATACATACTCATACATAACGACATGCCGATGCAAAAATATGCTAAAAACCAAAGAAAAAAACATACAAGAAACAAAGTAGTACAGTTTGAGTGCCACTTTAGGTCTAATAATTGAGCTAACATCCTCTTTGTCGCGTTCAGGTTAATACAAAACAAGTCTATATCGAGATTTAGTGAATCTTTTTTTTGCTTTTTAGAGAAAAAACGTTACGCCTAATAGTTCTCAGCTACTGTCCATCTTCACCTTGGCAACAAGTTTCGGATAGTCGATGTAGCTTTGAGCAACGTTTATCAAATAATAGGTAAATAAATAAATAAATAAATAAAAAATTTCGGACATTTGACACACAACGTCCTCTAGTTTAAACGTTTGTACATTTCTGACGGGTGAAGGTTACATGAAAACATTTGGAACTCAAACCTCAAGTCTGATAAACTTCGCACAATTTTTTGAAAGTTCATATCATCAGCTTATAAAAGAATATAAGAATTTTTAAAAATGATATAGTACGAAAATATAATGTAATTTTGACTGATAAAGTATTTATTCTTATCGAATTAAATACGTTAGATATGTTGTGTATTTAATGTAGTGTAAAATTGTCTTTTACAGCATTTCATTAAAATGAATATAATATCTTAGGAGATACAAGAAAAGTAAACTGCATGAATTGCATCCGTGCGAAACCGGCCAGTTGATTATATAAAGTAGTAGAGGCACGCTGTTTTTCAGCACGAACGGGCCAGTTTGAACGGGGCAGTACTACCCTCTCACAGAAGATCAACCTAAAGCGACAGCCTTCGTGCTGCCGTGTTTCGATGATAAGTGCAAGACCACAGGCCCATTAATGCGGGGATTACAGTTCTCATGGTAAGCCTGTGAACCTTACACTGCCACGATGATTATCATGCCTTTTACGGCTCCAAATGGGACGTGAAACGGCATCTCGCTAGGCCACCATAGTGTGGGTCACCACACTGCATTGTCTGCATCCGCAATGAGTATGGTGAATTGGTGACCATAACCTTTGGATTCTATTCATGCTTTCCATCAGACAGAGTAGAGTCACTTTAGCAGGCTCTCAAAATAAAAATAAAACATTTTTACTGCACAACAGTTGTTTTCAGCAGTGTTGTAAGAAGTAAGAAACACGAGGGGCATGGGTGATAGCACGCTCGATGGGAACACTACATGTCGCTGTCGCTGCTGTTATTAGCATTGCCGTACGGAACACAACAGTTGCGTTTTATACGCACTGTCGACTATTCACGATACTCATGTGCTGAAAACACGCTACGTACATTCATTAGCACCGTAAGGGTATTTTTTGTATATTATAGGCAGCGGTAAACGTGTTACAGCAGTATGAAAATCGGCAACGATAAGTATAAACAAAAGAGGTCCCAAAATTTACCCTTAGAAACTCCCGAAGTTATAGGGTGCGCCAAGAATGTGTTAACATTTGAATCTAACATCCCGCACAAGGAGTTCTGGGGACCGACGCTACTAGAACTTGCTGGCTACAATTGTAACACACGGTTTGAACAAGATGGAGCCACTTGTCAGACATGCAATGAGTCCCTGCCGATGGTCAAAGACATGTTTTAGCGAAGAGGTGTCGGCGAATTCGCAGTCTCTTTGCCGACGAGTATTCGAGAATTTTGGTGCTCGCTTAGAATAGTCGTCGAATAAACGTCAAAATGGTGGTCATTTAAACGACGTAATTTTTAAAAAAGAAAATGCCAAATAATTAGCTTTTTTGTAAATAAACAATTTTAATAATATATCAGAGTTTTTTTTTTCAATTTTTTAAATGTTAACTAATAGGTCCACCCTATGTATGTAACTATAACTTGAAGTATATCCCCGCAACACAACAGCCTGTGATCTACTTTCTATATAAGACGAGAACCACCTAAATAGATCCCCGTGAATCCCTGCCATGTATAACTTTTTAAGAGGATGCCATGGTCTGTGCGGTCAAAACATTTACTGTAATCAGTATATATGAGATCTACTTGTCCTTCATGTTCCATACCTTGTGAAATATGTAAATTCGTGTGATAAGAGCAGATTTGACATAGTACAACGATTTCTAAAAAAACCATGTTTGTTGCTCCACACTAAAACCGTCCCGTAATGCCACATATAAGTCATCATAGACTAGTCGTTCTAAAATTTTAGTACTAGATAACATTAGATTTCACAACAGAGCACAGACAGGTGACTCATCAGTACATAAAGCAGACAGATCACAATGTAATAATATAAGGTATTGTGTGCTAGAATGGACTGGATATATGCAGTGGATAGAACCTCCTCTTTTTGAGCATGTCAGTTAATAACGTTGCTATGACTCTACACTCAAAACATTAATGTGACTCAATTCAAAAAAAATCAAAAAACACTCACTCCTTACTTAGGAGACAACGTTAGTACAACCATAAACCACCGCAGGGTAACAACTGTCACACACAACTCATACTAAAAGGAGTTATCATGCTCTTAGCTATTAGGGCACATTCATGTGTACAAGAATGTTTACAATATTGTATTTAAATGTTCACTCCATCTTTCACACAACTTCGTTTTGTACCTTATCACTGGTACATCACTTTAAATAACATTGTGTATATCTCATTCCATATTTATACTAAATACAATTCTGTTACTATTAATCTGACATGTAAAGTATGTGTAAAAGTTTTACTTGCAGAAATAAATTTCCTTTAAATATTGAGAACAGAGGTGTACTTGTACAACATCTGCCAACTGCTGCACCGCCGCTACATTCATGATAACAAACACTGTTCTTTCTTCTTTTCTTATGAATTGTACATACTCTACAGCATGTAAGTCAATGGGTGCATGGGGTAGTAATAGTGGTGATTAACAACAACCAATATACCATGTCACTGCTATGGTTATCTTATGATGGATTTCCACCAAAGGTATACATATC
Organism: Hypercompe scribonia; assembly: GCA_949316085.1. Taxonomy (NCBI): domain Eukaryota; kingdom Metazoa; phylum Arthropoda; class Insecta; order Lepidoptera; family Erebidae; genus Hypercompe; species Hypercompe scribonia. The sequence continues at coordinate 95,773 of OX438976.1, read as the reverse complement.
TCTTCTAATAGCCTTACATAAGCACTGTAGTACACAGTGCCAAAGATGTAACTACGTGCTTCACATCTCATGTTTTCTTAACTCTGTAAAGCTTACTTAAAATATGTTAAGACAAAAACTTAAAGGCAAGAAATAGATTCTATACTTTCTGTACACCTTATCAATACCTTCTGTAAAAAACAAATTAAATGAGATGTGTGTTCTGCTACCATAACTTAGATAGAATACAATTTTTACAATTTTTCACTGACATAACAGCATCAATATAAACAAGTACAACTATGAATAGGTATTGTATGAAATGATTTCCACTTAGCTATGAAGTTCCATACCTTGTGAAATATGTAAATTCGTGTGATAAGAGCAGATTTGACATAGTACAACGATTTCTAAAAAAACCATGTTTGTTGCTCCACACTAAAACCGTCCCGTAATGCCACATATAAGTCATCATAGACTAGTCGTTCTAAAATTTTAGTACTAGATAACATTAGATTTCACAACAGAGCACAGACAGGTGACTCATCAGTACATAAAGCAGACAGATCACAATGTAATAATATAAGGTATTGTGTGCTAGAATGGACTGGATATATGCAGTGGATAGAACCTCCTCTTTTTGAGCATGTCAGTTAATAACGTTGCTATGACTCTACACTCAAAACATTAATGTGACTCAATTCAAAAAAAATCAAAAAACACTCACTCCTTACTTAGGAGACAACGTTAGTACAACCATAAACCACCGCAGGGTAACAACTGTCACACACAACTCATACTAAAAGGAGTTATCATGCTCTTAGCTATTAGGGCACATTCATGTGTACAAGAATGTTTACAATATTGTATTTAAATGTTCACTCCATCTTTCACACAACTTCGTTTTGTACCTTATCACTGGTACATCACTTTAAATAACATTGTGTATATCTCATTCCATATTTATACTAAATACAATTCTGTTACTATTAATCTGACATGTAAAGTATGTGTAAAAGTTTTACTTGCAGAAATAAATTTCCTTTAAATATTGAGAACAGAGGTGTACTTGTACAACATCTGCCAACTGCTGCACCGCCGCTACATTCATGATAACAAACACTGTTCTTTCTTCTTTTCTTATGAATTGTACATACTCTACAGCATGTAAGTCAATGGGTGCATGGGGTAGTAATAGTGGTGATTAACAACAACCAATATACCATGTCACTGCTATGGTTATCTTATGATGGATTTCCACCAAAGGTATACATATCTCTTCTAATAGCCTTACATAAGCACTGTAGTACACAGTGCCAAAGATGTAACTACGTGCTTCACATCTCATGTTTTCTTAACTCTGTAAAGCTTACTTAAAATATGTTAAGACAAAAACTTAAAGGCAAGAAATAGATTCTATACTTTCTGTACACCTTATCAATACCTTCTGTAAAAAACAAATTAAATGAGATGTGTGTTCTGCTACCATAACTTAGATAGAATACAATTTTTACAATTTTTCACTGACATAACAGCATCAATATAAACAAGTACAACTATGAATAGGTATTGTATGAAATGATTTCCACTTAGCTATGAATATCAAAACATTCCAACTATGTGATGGATTAAGAATACAGAAGTCACCATCCCTATTCATCCCAAGGATGTTGTAAGAGTTATTGAAGGGAACAAAGTACAAAAAATCAACATCACTGTGAAAATAAGGAGAACTTGGCACAGACCTTGTACCGACCCATCTGACCAATGTGGTATATTAAGCCTAACCTTCTATCTACGGAGGCCTAAGTCCAGCAGTGGACTATTAAAGGCTCATACTGATGATGAGTGTTTCCCTCATGATATAATGTGATACACACTGCAGCCATGCAACGTTAGCGAGCAACGACACGGTGTGAGTTCACTCGGCAAGCTGTACCCAGGTCAGAAGGCGGCTGTAGGTCAGGTGAACGGGCGTCTCTAAGCAGCAGACGGCGCCATAGTAGTGGGTCAGCGGCTGCGCGGCGCCAGGCGCGGCACGCGGCCCCGGCGCGCGCCAGCTCCGCGCCGCTCAGCCACGGAAACACCTCTCGAAGTACTATACCACACCGCCGTGTTTCATTTTGCCATTCGGACTCATCTACATATTCGTTATCGCTTTCTGATTCCAAGCTCATTGACGTAAGTAATTAAATACAAACTTTAACTTCTCTATTTCAAGTACCTATACTTATTAACAATGTAGTCTGCGTTTCAAATCGCTGTTGATATTTAATCTGTCAAATGACATCGATGTCAATTGTCATTTTGTTAGAGGTATCATTATTTATCGATATTGGCAAATTAGTGATTTGAGACCAGCGATAATGAAAAAATACGACACATCAGAATATCAACGGTTAAAATCCATATTATCTATTCGAAAGCCTTATTTTAATATGTTCTATTTTTTAAGGTCATCCAACATTCTGTATGGAAAGATATAATTATATTTATAATTTAAAGTTTTCCTAAACTTCCCCGTATACTTAAAGACCATAATTAATTAACCTCATATGGCCATTCCCGAGTGTTATTAGGACTAAGAACACGAAATATGTTTTATGTATTAGATCAGGGCTGTCCAAACCATGGCCATGGTTGGGATTATTGCGGCCCGTAGAATCTTTTTTTATCTCCTTTGTTTAAATACATTAATGAGAAAATTATTTTTATCGCGACGAAATTCAAATGTTTTGGGTATGTTCGATCACGTCGCACCATCACTATTCACTCCAGAATTCGTGGAATTCTTCGAATGAAATATAGGTAGCTACCGATGCGCGGTATCGTTCATTGGGCTTTGTTAGTGACTTGTCATTCAACGCGACGAAAGTTTGATTACGCATGATTATTGTTATTACGTTGTTCGGTTTGTGTTTAAGTATATTGAACTTTTAATCTCATCATGTCTGCAAAGAAGAGGAAGTTAAGTGAAGAAACCGTACATTCAATGCGAAATGGGAGTTAGACTACTTTATCTCCAACAATAACAATAAAATTGAGTGTTTTATTTGTATGCAAGTTTTATCTGTAAGTAAAGAATATAATGTTAAACGACACTATACTTCTTTACATAAAGAAAAGTATAAAAAACATATCGGTGAACCAAGAAAAGTTATGGTGGCTGAGTACAAAAAAAACTAATACATCAAACAAGTATGTTTTCAAAAGTAAGTACTGAGAATGAATAAAGCTTGGCTGCCTCATATGAAGTTTCATTACAATTAGCCAAAGCTAAAAAACCATTTAGTGATGGAGTTTTAATAAAAAAATGCGTAGTTGAAATGCAGCCGAAATTAGCGGGCAAGTTTGAATCTGTTGCATTATCTCATGAAACGGTGGTGCGACGAATAGACGACATGTGTAATTATATTTCGAAAAGTTTATGTGATTGCTTTGTAGATTGCGAGTACTATTCAATATGTTTCGATGAAAATACCGACCAGACCAATGTCACTCAATTAATAATCTTCATACGTTGCATTTCGAAAGATCTTACAATCACAGAAGAAATGCTGAATCCTGAAATGCTGAATGAAATAGCATTTCATGGATAAAAGCAGTTAACAAAACTGTAGTAGAATATGGAGGATTTCGTAAGTGTTCTTGTATTGTGACCGATGGGGTAAAAGCTATGACCGGGACAGTGACAGGATTCGCGAGACTGCTAATACAAAATAACATTAATTGCCCGTTGTTGCATTGTGTCATACATCAAGAAGCCTCGTGTGGAAAAACTTTGCGTCAAATGAATGCTATGAAAGTTGTTATAAGGATAACCAACTTGATAAGAGGTGGAAACAGGGCATTGACACATAGAAAATTTAGAGACTTTTTAAGTGAAATCGATGCAACCTATGGAGATTTACAATTACATTCAAAAATCAGATGGCCAAGTGCTGGACAGTACGAAAAGAAATACCTTTATTTCTAAAAATGCAATATCATCTGACACTTGCGAATTACAAGATAAAATGTAAGATTCACAGTTTCTGGCTGATCTTGCGTTTTTGACTGATATGACGCAACACTTGAATTAATTAAATTTAAAATTGTAAGGCAAAACCACAATATAGCCAACATGTACGGAAATGTGAATGGATTCAGAAGTAAACTGAAATTGTTCAAAATGTCTCTACAACAAAATGATTTTTCTTTTTTTCCAAGTTTTAAAGAACATTATTTAGATGTGAAAAATTTCGAAGAATGTAATTTTTTGGACCACCTCAAATACATGGACGAAATAATCGTCGAATTCGAGCAGCGTCTTGCAGATTTGAGAATGATATAGCACTCTTCACTCATCCATTAACGATGGCAGTTGAGAGTGTGAAGATTGATTATCAACTGGAACTGTGTGATCTGCAATCAGATCCCTTTTACAAGGGCAGAACAGAAACAGGAATTGATTTTTTTTTCTCCGAAACTGATGAATTTCGGACAAAAAATGTGCTCGATGATGGGCAGTAACCTACCTTTGTGAGAGTGCATATTCAACAATGAAACTTTTTAAATCGAAATACAGGTCTTCATTGACAGATACTTCACTAAAACATGTACTGCGCCTAGCTGCTACTAATATTGCGGTTGATGTAGACAGAATTGTAAAAGCCAAATTAATGAAAAAGTAGATAATAAAATACGATATTATTATTACCAGTATTTTATTTTTATAAATATTTTGCGGTGCACCAATGTATTTAGTCATTTTTATTGGCCCTGGGTCCCACCTAGTTTAGACACCCCTGTATTAAATGATTAAATAATATAAAATACTGTAAAGGGCAATCTTATATTTTTTCGCAAGTAATCAATATTGTGAATAAGAAAGCACTGCCAGTTTTCTTACATTTGGTGTAAGTTATCAAATACAATATTAAAAGTTTTAGATACTAATCTAAATGTTGTTATAAAACAATAAAAACACAAAGCACAAAATTAAGTGACACAAGAACTTTAATATTATCAAAACGACAGTTTCAAAAATAATAAAAAATCTTTTTACTTACTTACAACTTCATACTAAATAGCTAAGAATTAAAGAAAATATTAGCAAATTAAACTTTCAAAATAAATAAAAAAATTATACTTAAGCATCATTTCATATTCATTCATATCATTCACCTATAAACAATAGGAACAGAGAATCAATAGCTTCAATTATACTAGGTTTGAAATAAATTACACAGGTCTGCAACAAAAAAGGTACAGAGATTGAGAGATATGTAGAAGGATTTATAATATTCAGGAATGTGAATATTTTAAACCGATTTAATAATATGTTAGACCAGTCTCTTTATTTCAGGAGCTTGAACCAGCCATTAACGTATTAGTACAACGATTGTCGGATCAAGTACGAGCCATACAGCAACTGTCACTTGCTGGATGATGGAGTACTTGAGAGAATACATCTGACATACGGAAAAGCTTTACTACCCCTTCTTCGTCACACACTGTGGTGGGCAATTGCTCACCTCAGTTGGCATCAGGTATTGAAGATGTTGATGAACTAGTGGAGAATGAAGTCATATCCGTAAGTACCCAATATAACGATAAGATAAGGAGTGCTTTGGAGGATGTGGTTCAGGAATGCCGATTTGTAAAAAATAATAGTAGACCACGGTTATGCCGTTTGCCCATTCATAAATATAATTTAGCGCTTGTGAGTGTCCTGGATTCGCTATTATCAGACTATTTTGATAATAACGAAGATATTAGTGATACACATCCTATTTTATGCTGAGCGGCTACTGCAGCTAATCCAGTTAATTTAGAAACCGGTGTCAATCTAAAAATACTGTACCAGCTTGGCTGTATTGAATTAAATGACGTATTGCTGAGACTAGGCACTCATCGGTAAATTAACTAGCTTTCAAAGTGATAATATACGGTCAAGAGTCATGCGTTTTGTGAAACAGACATTCTTGGGGACTACACCAGTCCAGTCCAGTGTGACACCGAGCGCATAGATTTTCTATAGCACAAAGTTTACGCATGGGCAAATAGGATAAGACGATATAAAAAACGAGTAGAGTGGTACAATCAGAAATCGAATGTTTCAAGCAAATCAGAAATGGATATATCGGAAATGGGAGGAACCGAGTTCATGTGTGAATGATGGGCATTTTCCAGATGAAAATATCACTAATTCATTTTGACGTAAAATCTGGTCAGTGTCTGTCACTCATACAGAGGGTGACTGGTTGTGGGATATCAAACGTTAAACGTTAAACTAGCCCCCGCAAAATTACAATTGACGTCGTTATTAAGAGTCACTGAAAACTTTAGTAATTCTATCAAAATTGAATTTAAAGAAGGGCGTGATTGTAAAATTTGAAGGAATAGAACTTTCAGATTCAATAAAACTCTCATCTCGGCTGCCACCGAAACCTACAAATATCTAGGTTTTTCACAGTCCTTAGAAATACCAGAATCTGTCGTGAAACAAACGTTGCAGCAACGCTTCTTTGGCCGTCTAAAAAAAGTACTTAAATCTTTTATCGGGGGGTAACGAGCCTGTAATGGTTGGATCCTGCTGATTCTTATGTATTTCTTTGGCGTACTTAGATGAACTCAGACTGAATTAGATGCCCTTGACAGGAGAATCCGTAAATTGGTGACTGCATTTTGCATGCACCACCCACGTTCACCGATTATGAAGTTGTATATGCCGCTAAAGTTTGGGGGTCGTGGTCTATTAAATATCAAGACTACACAATTACGAGATATACAATCTCAGAGAATATTTTCTACATACTGATGTGGGAGTGTATTGCAATGTAGTTGCAGAGGATGGAAGGGCAAAAAACTTCATGGTCGATTTTATCGGGCTTTATATTAAAAACGAAAAAAAAAATAGCAAAGTATTTGGATCTGTCTCACGAGATTGCCGTTATGTGTAATATGGGTTCAGTGATCATTGTTCGGGTAATCATATCTGTTCACGTATTAATAGCCAAGAACCTCGACCAACACCTTAAGAGGCTGGAGGCAGTCCTCCTTAACACGGCCCATATAGTGAGGAGGTTCCTGTCTTTGGAATCCTTACCACCGGTGTCTTGGTCCCTGGATCCGATGTTGGTGGTTTACTGTTTTTTATATTTTTAAATATGTTCCGTTTTTATGTATTTAAAAATGTAATTAATAGGTTTATATTTGGAATAAAGAGAAGAATAATAGTAATAATAAATATTTATTTTCAAAAAGTTAGAACAAACATATACAGGAAAGTAGTTAACTACAGAAAGTATTTTTGAACACTGATAGCCATGCTAAGATCTAACTTATGTTATGGGTAGCAGGCCCCAGCTAGTATTTATAACATTTGACAATTGTTAGTTCAATCGACTTCAATTTGTTAATTACTTTCAAATATATATGTGTGTGTGTGAGTGTACCTGTGTGTTTTTGTGTGTGCGCAAGTATATATTTTATCTGATCAGCAATAAGATTATGGAAATTATATTCTCAGGAGATCGTCAATGTCCTCACATATTTTAAGCACAAGCCAATTTCTTACTTTGCTTTTGCATTCAGATCTAAGTGAAGTATATATATTGCAGTATCCATTCACAGTATTATACAAATTTGTGCTTAGTACACCATAATGCCTTGCACCTATTGAGGTGTTATAGTTTTAGTTTGACAAACTTTATGCAAACGACGTCTGTTGATGAATTTCGGGTCACAAACTGGACTTCAAAAAGAAAGAGGAAGTAGGTACTGTGGAGCATTGTAATACTGAAGATAATTCTTTAAATATCATATGTATGAATGTTACCTTTAGTTGTCTTCTTCCAAATTATTCAAGCAGTGACGGATTTACCAATGGGTTTTCAAGGCACAAACGGCAGTTGAACTTTGGCACCCATGATAAGATTTAACTTGCATTATGGGTACTAGAGTTCCCCGGTAACATAACAACAACATTGTCTACGAAATTAAAAGTATAAAGGGAAATTCCTAAATAATATTTCAGACTAAGTTAGATTTAAAATAGTTCCATGATAAGACAATTGGGGTCGTCTAAATTTGGTATTCTGTACGATGTTGAGCACTTAATATTTTGTCTTATTTAAATTGCCACACCGTCATTTGAAGACGGTAATCTGATGTGTGAAATCAATAATAACTTAGTGTAGTAGGAACAATAGGAAACTGTCTTAGGTAGCACTTAGGTTAACCTATGATGTCCATTAGATTTTGAATTCTGTTCTAGTCTAGTTTGAAATTCTAGTTTGAAATTGATCAAAATAACGTGAAATGCAGCTAATATTAAGTGCACACATCCAAGCCATTCATAAATGATAAGCAAATAAAGGAAACCTATGAATTTTACAAGGATGTAGCAGGAGTGTTTGTATAGCTGTTCCTGGATCCCTCCTATCTCAGGCGCAAAATGGCACACCGTGTGGTTTTAGTCGGTCCGATTCTGACACACCACCCCGCCGTAAACCCCGGTGGGGTGACGGCCCGAGGGGGTTTCCACATGTTAAAAAAAAAGGAGTGTTTGTATACACTGTGGGAATACGAGTGATACGTTCCTTCAAAACAAAAGGAGTACGCTTCAACCTGACGAGGTAATCATATCTGGCGGCCCAACGCTTGACGTTGGGTAATTATATATATGCTAATCGGCGCCAGAATTTTTAAATCGCGATACAGGATTATGTAATGATTTTAGGGAGAGTAGTTCTATTTTCTTAAATGGCAACACTATTCGATCCCGTCACTCTTTTCTGACAACTTCCGGTGAAAGGATTGAGAGTGGTGGGGCTTAAACAGCTTTTTGATTATTGAGTCAGGAGCTGGGTTAGTCGTTGGATAACCATCGAGGTGGTAAGATGTCTAATGGAAACTATACTAGTTGGCCGATGAAAGTGTTAAAAGTGGAATGAAGGTATTTACTGTGCTGTGAATTGGAGTTCTGATAAACTATCGAGGTTGTAAGTTGTATAGTGGAAACTATGCTAGGTGGCCGATGAAAGTGTTAAAAGTGGAATAAAAGTAAGTACTGAGCTGTGGATTGGAGTTTTTCATGATATTTCGAAAGTGGGATGTAAAAATTCAGATATAGTATGTACGCCCTCAGATTTTTAAATATTAAAAATAAAAATGGAGGTCTAAACTCGAGTTGGGATTCCATTATGTTATTTTGTATCAACAATATCACTCATTACAAACTAGTAGCGCCCTCTATGGTTAAGTATGTGATATGTATGTCTGTGTCTATGTATGACGTGTTTTATGAAACAAAATTCTTGTCAGTGACTCAAGCGTTTCTTTTATAATACATTAGAATACAAAGTAACTATAACGCTTGCTAAAATTTATTTAATTTAATTTCGATACTGCAGAAATGACACTTTTACACTGGATTTGATCGGGGTTATTCTCCAGAAATGCAAATCATGCATATATGATACATTAGACTTTTTATTGAGATCATCATTTACATCATTATTAACAAATTTATTTACTGACTTACTGATTTATTTATAAAGTATTAATTGGGGTTTTAACTCGCATTTACCTACTAAGCATAATATTTGTATATATGGAATATTGTGGTGAGAAAATAAACGATTTATTATTTATTATTATTCTCTTTATTACATATAAATACACATATTGATTACATTTTTAAATATATAAAAAATAAAAAATACATATTTAAAAATATAAAAAATAGTAGACCACCGACATCGGGTACAGGGACCAAGATACCGGTGGATAGGGCTCCAGAGACAGGAACCTCCTCACAATACGGGCCGTGTCAAGGAGGACTGCCTTCTCCATCAGACCCTTGATCCAACCTTCTAACGTGAGCCTCTTAAGGTGTTGGTCGAGGCTCCTCGCTATCAATCCATGAACAGATATGATTATCGGAACAATAATCACCGAATCCACATTCCACATGTCGGCAATCTCGTGAGACAGATCCAAATACTTTAATTGTTTTTCTTTTTCAACTTTCACGAGATTCTCGTCATGAGGAACGGCGATATCGACAATCATTGCGCGGCGCTCTAATCAATCTATCACCACAATATCAGGCTTATTGGCAACAATAGTCCTATCTGTGATAATAGATCGATCCCAATATAACGTAGCACGACCGTTTTCGAGAACTGGGTCGGGCACATACCTGTAGTAAGGCACTTCAAAATCGACAAGTTGGTATTTAAGGGCAAGTTGTTGGTGTACAATCCTGGCTACTTGATTGTGCCTGTGCAAATACTCACCATTAACAAGACGAGAACAACCAGAAATAATATGCCTAATAGATTCTCCAGGACGGTGGCACGCCCGACAAATGTCAACCGTACTATCTTTCAGGATATATTTCCGGTAGTTATTCGTCATGATAACTTCGTCCATAATTGCACAAACAAAACCTTCGGTTTCTCCGAAGAGATCACCATACCGTAGCCAAGACGTCGACGCTTTAAAGTCTATATCAGACCCGTGTAGGGTCCGATAAAATCGACCATGAAGTTCTTTACCCTTCCATACTTCCTTGCGATCAGTAGTACTAAGTACTACAGGTTTGCGCCAATTCTCTTTAGCCAGAGCGAGCGGAGTAAAACCAGTATCCACTGCAACTACATTACGATGCACTCCCACATTAGTCTGTAGAAAATATTCTCTGAGATTGTATATCTCACGATTGTGTAGAGTCTTGATATTTAATAGACCACGACCTCCAAACTTTCGCGGAATATACAATCTCATAACCGATGAACGTGGGTGGTGCATGCGGAATGCAGTCAGCAATGTACGGACTCTCCTGTCAAGGGCATCCAATTCGGTCTGAGTCCATCTAAGTACACCAAAGGAATACATCAGAACCGGCATGACCCAACTGTTACAGGCTCGCACCTTATTACCGCCTGATAAAAGACTTTTAAGTACTTTTTTTAGGCGGCCAAAGAAGCGTTCCTGTAACATTTGTTTCACGCCAGATTCTGGTATTCCCAAGGACTGTGAAAAACCTAGATACTTGTAGGTTTCGGTGGCAGACAGAGATCTGAGTTTTGTTGAATCAGAAAGTTCCATTCCTTCAGATTCCACAATCACGCCCTTCTTTACATACATGACTGCACACTTGTCTACACCAAATTCCATTTTGATAGAATTACTAAAGTTTTCAGTGACCCTTAATAACGCTGTCAATTGTAATTTTGTGGAGGCCAGTAATTTCAAATCATCCATATAAAGAAGGTGAGATATAACTTGATCATCTTTCTGCAACCGATAGCCTAACCCTGAACCCTCTAACAGAGTGCTGAGAGGGTTCAAAGCTAGACAAAACCACAAGGGACTCAGACTGTCACCTTGAAATATACCTCGCTCGATCTTTATAAGTATGTCGTTTATCGCAGTCTGCCGACATCCTGGATAGCGAAGTGTTGTTCTCCATTGACTCATACACGACTTTAAGAAAGTGCACAGAGTTGCATCAATTTTGTACAACTCTAGCACTTTCAAAAGCCATGTATGTGGAACTGAGTCATAAGCCTTCTTATAATCTATCCAACATGTTGCCAGACTCTTACGAGTACGACGTACCTGTTGGCTAATGGTCCTGTCTATAATAAGGAGCTCTTTAGTGCCACGGGCCCCACTTCTACATCCATTTTGAGAAATAGAGATTACCGAATTATTATTTATATGTGTAGTAATTTTGAGTCTCAAAATAGATGTTAGAAGTTTATATGTAGTTGGTAAACATGTTATAGGTCTAAAATTTTTGGGATCCATGGCACTACCAGATTTATAAAGTAAATGGGTTACACCGGTGTTTAAAAATTGTGGTAATGAACCAGAATCCAAAGCTGCTTGGAATTGTGATGCCAAACACGCATGTGAGCTTCGAAACCACTTAAGCCAAAAGTTGTGCAGTCCGTCTGGACCAGGTGATTTCCAATTCGGTAATGAACGGACTGCACAACTTACATCATCTTTATTAATAACAATGGGTTCCATAGCTATTATAGGCTCACACGAACGTTTGACATCCTCCAACCAATCACCCTCTGTATGAGTGACAGGCACTGACCAGATGTTACGCCAAAATGAATTTGTGGTATTTTCATCTGGAAAATGCCCATCACTCACACATGAATTCGGTTCCTCCCATTTCCGGTAAACCCATTTCTCATTCCTTTGGAACATTCGATTCTGATTATACCGATCGACTCGTTTTCTATAACGTCTTATCCTATTTGCCCATGCATAAATTTTCTGCTTTAGAAAGTCTATGCGCTCTGTGACACAGGACATGTACTGTTGAGGACTAATGGTAGTCCCCAAGAATGCCTGTTTCACAAAGCGCATGACTCTTGGCCGTGTATTACCACTTTTAAAACTAATTAATTTACCGATGAGTGTCCTAGTCTCAGCAATACGACGTTCAATTCTATACTGCCAAGCTGGTACACCATTTTCGGGTCGAGTAGCACTTACACGTTCAATACATTTAACACCAGCTACTCGACAAACTGCAATGGCCGCACAGTATAGAATTGAATGTGTATCACTAAGATCTTCGCTATTATCAAAATAGTCTGATAATAGCGAATCCAGGGCACTCACAAGCGCTAAATTACGTTTATGAATGGGCAAACGGCATAACCGTGGTCTAATATTATCATTTATAAATCGGTACTTTTGAATCGCATCCTCCAAAGCACTCCTTATCTTATCGTTACATTGGGTACTTACGGATATAACTTCACTCTCCACTAGTTCATCAACATCTTTAACACCTAATGGCAACTGAGGTGTGCTATTAGCCACCGCAGCGTGTGATGAAGAGGGGATAGTAAAGTTTTTCCTTATGTCAGAGCGTATCCTCTCAAGTACTGTATCATCCAGCAGGTGACAGCGCTGTATAGCTCGTACTTGATCCGATAATCGTTGTGCTGAAATGTTGATGGCTGGTTCAAGCTCCTGAAACAGAGAGACTAACCTAACACGGTACGCAGTAAGGTTCGTTCCCAACTCTGTAGCCCGAAAATATGCCCGCATGACACTCTCATTTATTGATTTTGTCCACTTCATGCGGCGCACATCACCACCGGTAGCGGGGACCCTGTTTGAGGTCAGTGGTCCTCGTGATCCCAAGCTGGTCGGTGGCCGGGTACTCTCCTGCCGACGTGGGTGGAGAGAAAAACTCGTCGCTGGAGCTAGAGCTCGACACCTCTGCAACGGCTGGAACATCCAATGTTGCTTCCGGGGACGGCAAGGCGGAGCGGAGCGACGAGTCCAGGGATGTTGTTTGTGCTTTTAGTGTTCTAGATTTGGCTCTCGTCAGCATTTTGCTAGAATTTCTCGGTTAAATATTTCGACATGACATTTAAATGTCATGTCTCACACAGATATTGCTTTTATGTAATTATATGGTTTTTCTTGGTAAAAAAGTCTTGTTTTTATATTATTGTGCATTGTAGTTCGCTTGAAAATTGTTCCAGTTGTTTTTTTTTGTATAATACAGAAAGAAAATGAAATATTTTTACAAAATACGTTTGAGAAATTCTAGCTGCTTTCAGTGTTGCTAGTTACTAATTATTATTATTATTATTATTATTTAAATTTTGATTTGTCTCCCTGTTTAGAGGGGTAATATACGAGTCATGCGGGCCTAAGCCAAGCATGATACGTTAGATAGAGTAGATAGATGATATAGATGAAGATGTTAGAAATTTGCGAGTAATTCGGCAGGTATTGAGTATGGTGGCTTTTTGGAGCAGATGAAAGGAGTGTGAAGGCATGTGAAGTAATTCGAGATTTTGAATGAGAGTTTTAGGTACTATGCCTGTTGATGATAGAACTATTGGAACTATGTGTACTATGTGAGCTTTCCATTGTGTTTTTAGTTCTATTGCGAGGTCTTGGTATTTTGAAAGTTTTTCTGAAATTGTTGACTGAAGATTATGTGTGTTCGGGATCGCTATATCTATAATGTACACAATGTTACTGATTTTATCGTGAACGGTTATATCTGGACGGTTGTAATGAATGGTTTTATCTGTTATAATTGTTCTATCCCAATATATTTTACAAGCTCTGTTTTCTAGTATTGTGTCAGGTTTATACTTATAGTATGGAGTCTTTTGACTGATGAAATTATAATTGTGTGCTAAATGTTGATGAACTATTGCAGCCACTTGGTCATGTCTATGTTTGTAATCGGTTTGTGCTAAGGATTTACAGGCACCGGTTATATGTTGAATGGTCTCTGGAGCAGAAGTGCAATGTCTGCATAGGTCTGTTGTCTGATTTGGGTCTCTAATGATAATTTTTCTATAATTTCTGGTTGTTATTACCTGGTCTTGAATAGCAAGCATAAATCCTTCCGTTTCCGGAAACAGTTCCCCTTTCTTAAGCCATTCGTTCGATTTTTCTTTGTCGACGTAATTTTGGCTAAGGTCGGTTCGGTGCCTTCCATGGAGGGACTTACCAGCCCAGTTTGTTAATTTCTGATCTATAGTAGTTAAAACTTCGTTACGTTGGATATGCCGATCTTGTAAATTTAAAGGTGTGAGTTTTTTATCAATGTCTGCGATTTTTTTATGGAGAAGAGATGTCAGTGATTTGGTATGAAAGTAGTTTCTAAGCGTTGTAATTTGTCTATTGTGTAAACTTTGAATATCTATTAAACCTCTACCTCCCTCATTTCGTGGCAAAGTAAGTCTTTCTATTGACGATTTTGGATGATGTTTCCGGTATTTAGTCATATGTGTGTTAATTGTTCGTTGCAAGTTCTTGAGATCTGTTTGTGACCAGTTAATAATACCAAATGAGTAAGTCAATATAGGAATAGCAAACGTGTTGATCGCTTTAATAATATTTTTTGAGTTAAGGTGAGTTTTCAAAATAAGGTTCAGCCTGTATCTAAATTTATTTACTAGATCTTCTTTGGTTTCTTTTTGGAGAATTCTTCTAGACTGCTTAAAACCTAAATATTTATATACGCTATAACTATCCATTGGTTCAATATCCTCACCAGATTCTAAAACATATATATTATTTTCAATTATACCTTTATTTATTGACAAAATTTTGCACTTATCGACTCCAAATTCCATACATATATCTTTGGAAAACTGTTGAGTAATATCGGCTAGAAGGAAAATATCGTCTTTGTTGGTGGCAAAGAGTTTTATATCATCCATATAAAATAGATGTGTTAGTGAAACCTGGGTGTCAGTAGATATTAAATTGTATCCAGCATTGCTATTATTAAGAAGACTAGAGAGAGGATTAAGTGCGAGGCAAAACCAAAGTGGGCTAAGTGCATCTCCTTGGTATATACCTCGCATAATACGTATTGGTTCAGTAGTTATATTGTTGGACAGATTTTTTAATTTCAGTACTGTTTGCCAACTCTGCATAGAAGATTGTAAGAATGTTATGATAATTGGATTAATTTTATATAATCGGAGTACATCTAGAAGCCAACTATGAGGGACAGAGTCAAAAGCCTTGCGGTAATCTACGAACATAGTGTGTATATTTAGCTTTTTACGGTGTGCTTCGTTAATGGTTATTGCGTCTATTGTGAGTTGCTCCTTACATCCTTGGCTATTTTTCCTACAGCCTTTTTGTTGCTCAGACATGATATTATTCTCTGACAAATGAGTATAAATTGTTTGACTGATACAAGCAGTCAGAATTTTATAAACAGTTTGTAAACAGGTTATGGGGCGAAACTTTGAAGAGTCTTCTGTATTGGGTTCTTTTGGTAGCATGTAAGTTACTCCGTGTGTTATATAGTCTGGCATTAAATGTGGTGATTGAATGAATGTATTAATATGGTAGTGTAAATATGGGTGTATGCAAGTGAATTTTTTATACCAGTAGTTGTGTATGTTATCGCTCCCTGGTGACTTCCAATTGTGAGAGTGTTTGATGACGCGTAGAAAAGTGTCTATTGTAATATGTTCGAATTCCATATCAGAAATTTGACAAGTTGTTTCGTTAATGGTGTGCATCCAATTAGCGTTTTTATTATGTTGAACTGAGTTTCCCCATACGTTAGCCCAAAATCGGTGTAAACTTTCGGACGATGGTGATCTTTGTTCTTGTGCATTTGTATTGTGGTAGTCAGATGTTATTGTTCGATAAAACAATTTTTCTGTTTGTGAGAATTGACTGTTTTGTTTTTTCCTGATAGTGCATGTAAGATACCTTTTAAGCCTACTAGCTGTTGCATTTAATTTCTGTTTGAGTGTATCTAAAAAGTGTTCTAATTCCGTGGTAATGTTTTCGTGTTGAGCGTGTATTCGATATTTATTTTTTATTACTTCTACAGCGTTTACAATTCTGTTACTTCTGTTCCCATGAATATATTGTGTTAGTCGACCTATTTCAGTTCGAAATTTCTCTATTTTGGTTTGTAATCTTCTCTGCCAAGCTGGCTTAAAGTCTTTTGAATTTGTTCTATTAGTGTTTATTTTTATTCCGTTACATACTGTTGCTGTATATGCCGCTGAGTATATAATTGTCTGAAAAGTTGCGAAATCTTGTTCTTTGTTTAAAAAATTTGGTAAAACATTGTTATTAAGATGTTCTACTATTAGAGCTAATCTCTTTGATGGTTTTTGCCGGGGTAGATATGGTCTAGAGGTAGGGTTGGTATTCTTAAGTGTGTCGAGTGCTGAATGAAATTGTTGATTAATCTTGTCTTGATCTATGATTTGAGAGTTGCTAGAAAGATGGCATGGTTGTTCTGCGCTTAAGTGTATAGTAGTCTGAGAGCGAGATAAATCTACTTCATCACCTGTATCTATTTGTGTTGAGTATAATATGTGTTGTGATAAGTCAGTTTGTGAAAAGGTTGTGTTTAATTGAACGGTTGTATGAGATGAATGTAAGTGTGCTTCAACATCGTTTTTAATTTGTCTAATTCTATCTTCAGATACCATTCTATTATTTATTATGACTCTTCTTTGATCTGATATACGCTGTTCTGAAAGGTGTGATAGATGTGGGTAGGTTTGAATGAATTTATCATGCATCTTTTTTCGATGCGCTGACATGTTGGTCTCAAGTTCTGTTATTTCATAGTAGATGCGAAGTATTGTTTCATTTATGTCATTAGACCATCTCATTCTAGATGACGCCTGTGTAAGTGTGGGTAGTGGTTCTACATTTTGTGTAAGATAACTGTTTACCTCTATTCTAATTGCATCAAGTGTGCTTATAGGGAGTAGTTTGTTATTGATTATGGCCCTACGCTGGTCTCCTACACTCTGTTTGGACGCATTCATTGTTGGGTATTTTTCTGTAAAAGCCTTGTGCAATAGATCTAAGTATCCTCGAGTTTGGGTTTCTAATCGGCTGGTAATGAGATAGGTGCGCCATATGAACATATTCATTTCAGTAGTCCATTTTCTTCTTGCGCGTGATTTCGCAGTAGTGGGTCCAGTAATATCAGCATTTGCCTCCTGGACAACATCTACTGTTGGCGATGTTGTTGATGATGTACGACTAGTATTTATGTGGGTTTCAAATGAGTGCGGGGATGAGGCGGGTGATGGGAAAAGGCTACTTGTGGGTGAGGAATGTATTGGTGATGTATTGTGATGTGTGATGGCTTCGGCTGTAGCATGTTTGTCGGTAGGAGCCCGCCTGTTCAACTCCGTACCGCCGATGGTTCGCATACTGTAGCATCCAGCATCGGCCCCAGATGCGCCCCGGCGACCCCCGGGCAGCGACCTCAAATTATATACTCTTTTATTCATATCTCCATTTAACAGGGTTACCCTTGCCTTGTTAGCTACATAAGTTTCATTAGTATGTATGTCCGCCCCCACGTGGCTAGATCTTCAGCACGGACGTAAGGTGGGATTTTAGGGGGCTTATTATTATTATTATTTTCAATTTAATTTATGTATATTTATACTACCTATTTTGAATTCTTTAGAATTTTAAACGTTTTACGTGATATTTGTAAAATTAATATCGATAATGTAATGATTTCATAGCTATACAACCGAGAACTCCCAACAGAGAAAACTATAGTAGAGGTTTCTTTTTTATTATTTATGAGACTTTATTTTTGTGCGAATTATTTACATACTTTTTAATTTTTGTATTAATGTCAGTTAAAATTACTCGCTTTGAACGATTAAACAGTGGAGAACTAACATGTTTGCTGAATAATGATTGAGCGGACAATGATGTATGCTGGATAATGATTGAGTGAGCAATGATGCTCGCTGGACTGTAAGAAACGAATGAACTTTGATGTAAATAATGGAGAGATCAAGTCTATAAACTTATGCAGATAAGAAAAGGAATATACGAATGCGTGGTATATTCTATTAAGAACTAGCATTATGCAGTTAACTGATAAGAATATTAGTAATATGTAATAGCAGCAAATGAACAATTTGTGTTTGAAGCACAAAATTTGCGAAAAAAAAAAAAATTGTGTGTGTCAGCTCCGACGCACGACTGGAGTTTACTTTTACGATTGTCAAAACAGACGCAAAAAAAGCTAATTTAACTGAAATTAACTGAAAAAAGATTGATACCGTATGAAAGGGTAAATTAAAAAATTAATGAAAATAACATATATGTAGATATAGGCACTTTGTAGCATACTCTATACACGTCTTAATACACTCACAACCAATGCAACCGGACCAAAAACGTAACGAGGTCATTCATTCAGTAGATTTTACTCCTCACATTTTTCTCATACCGGGCGCCTTATATCAAAAAACCAATTCTTAAAGAGTAAACTCCAAAAAAAAAGTACGCGGCGGACTGTCCGTTACGTATGACCTTTAGAAATGATTTTGAACGAAAGTTTTCATTATGGAAGTTAAATTTCGTTGTAATTGCAAAGGTGAGTGAGATAATTGAATTATTAAATGAATTTACTTCGTGTTCCGTTCTTCTCGTATATTATCTCGTTACGTCATGTAGTATTCACTGCATTTGCAATGAGTGTGGTGACCTCTATGAATTCTAGCTCTGCTTTCCATAGGGCTGACTAAAGTCAATTTGATTAAAAAAAAGAAAAAGCAAGCTACCAACTGACATAATTAGGCATTTTAAAATAAAATAAAATCGATTAATTAGTAATCTTACGTTTGAACGCGTATCTTAAGTTTAGACTAACAAGACTTATAAAGTACCTAATTAGTAGCCATACTGCTCATCGTTATTTTAAGTTTTGGTTAATCATTATTTTTACGAAACAGTAACTCGCCTAAGGGATTTTGGTCCATTAGTGGAATAGTCATTACGTATTGTAATGACATACGGAGCCGAGACGTGGACACTCATCATTGGACTGGTCCATAAGTTTACAACAGCTCAGTGTGCGATGGAGCGTGCGATGCTGGGCGTTTCTCTGGCTGATAAAATTCATGACAAGGTTATTCGATAGAGAAGTAGAGTAACTGATATCGCACGGAGAATCAGTATGCTGAAGAGGAAGTGGGCCGGCCATGTCTGCAGACGAACCGATGGTCGCTAGAGCCGAAGTGTACGTGTGTGTAAGAGTACGTGTAAGTGTGTGTAAGTGTAAGCGTACGTACGTGTAAGTGTAGTGTAGAGTGTAGTGTAGACGACTTAAAGAAGATGGCTGGCAGCAGATGGATGCGAATTTCCCAAGACCGGGATGGTTGGCGTTCCTTGGCGGAAATCTTCTTTCAGCAGTGGACGGCGATAGATTGAATAGTAGTGGAATAGACAATCGTCAAAGTCTGCCATTCTTCATGATACAATTAAGATACGATAAACAGTTTCCCAGTGGATCATTGAATTGTGTTTGTATGAATAAACACAATACAACAATCTAGAGCTCATTGAGAAGGACGTTGTACTTCCGTCACGTACTTACAGACTTTATTTTGTTATTTACAATGACAGTATTATTTTTAGATATTCAAGTGTCTGTAAATGTACTTTGTGCTGTAAGATACATATTCATTACTTGACAGGCCTGTTGGTCTACAGATCCTGACTGTACAGCCATTCTTGACTGTATCCGAGCGTCAGATTGTGGACAGGAAAAGTAGTTGTGTGATGAGTGCAACCTTTTTCTGTGTTTGTGTATGGTTGGTCTGTGGTGTGTGTATTTAAAGAGTGTCAATAATGGCTCTTTATGGTTTGAAATCAGACTGCTGTGAAAGAGTGGGGTCACCCTTTCCTAAATATAACTTCTACTGCATTCGTGAACAATTTCGACGAAATAACGTCCTCTTATCTCACTTCTTGCTTGCAACGGCATGGGCATTGTTTGCTGGTTTTGTTCTTGGATAGACATGTTAGCGCCTTCGTAGAGATAGCTCATCACTTGGACGTACCGCCAATCTACTTGACACCACTATACGGACACCAGAACAGATCAGATTTCGATCGAGTGAAGGGCCTTATCATAGTAAACGGATGCCAGACACAGGGGCTGATTATACTCGAACTCTTCGGTTTTCTGTATGATCTGCTGCACATTATGGATGTGGTTTATGGTGTCATATCCGCTCCGAAATACAGGCCATATATTTAATTTCATCTGGTTCGAAGCACTAAGATGTGTGGAAATTAAACTTAAAGCGATTTAAAATAAGAAGCAGAAAGTACTTGTGTCTGTGAGTTCACTGAGGTGAATGAGTACATAAAAAATACAAGTTTGTAAATAATTTAAAAGTAACCGCTTTCAATTGGACAAATTGAACTAGTAGCCAATTCTTATCTAAATCAGCTTACATTATTTTATGGAAATATACGTACATCAAAAATACGTACATTAGTATTTGTGGTAAGACAATGTGTCAGTCAAAGTTTGATGCTATGTCTTAAAAATTTAACAGCCAGTATGTAACTAAATAGTTAAAGTTTAAACGAATTCGAAGCCTACTCGTTTGTAGATCTCGACGGCTTTCCGAAAACCATTGCGATCACTCACTTGCAACACACACACACACAGGCATGGCCGTGCATCGCACGCTCCGAATTCTACAACTGGTGACACGTGCTTCTGGCGTTACAGGTGGCACGTGCAGTGGGCCAACTGTCCCGCCTCCCTGTCCGCCCTGTCCACCGCGTCCTCCGCCGCCTTGTCGCTCTCACGACCATGGCCCTCCGCAAGGCGTGCGCATCGTTTGCTGCCCACCACGGCCCCCCAAGCCGCCGCCCTGCCCTCCCGCCAGCTGTACATTAACATGTAATGATGTTACACGTCGGGTATGTTTATGCATTTTACATGTTCCTATGTTATCTCATAATTACTAAATCTACAACGTACCAAAAAGAGCTTTACTTTGTGAATTAGTTCTGAATACTTTGTTGTTTTACAGAAAGACACATGTCTTCAGACCGACAAGTCGCTTAGCAAATCGAGCGGCATGGACTACGTGGCCTGGAGACTCGAATGTGCCAAACGAACGCGACAATTAGACTACGAGCATGAAGTGTCTGCTCGCACGAATGCAGGCCTTAAGTGTAGTAAGCCACCGCCCGCTCCCTACAAGCTGGGCGATGAGCGAGAACTGGCCCGTGCTACGGATGGCAATCTATACGCCATTACAAAATCGTCCCACCCAAAAGCACACTGTTCCCTCACCGGGGAACCACCGTCACCACGTCCTGTTGCGCTAGCGGAGTCAAATCGCAACTGTCACATTGGAAGTGATAATCTAGACCCGTGTGCACATCAACCACGAGTCTTCTTCGAAATTGACCGAAGTTCCACAGAGACTTCTCATAAAGATGGGTCAAGTACATCAAATACGTGCGAGGATAAACCACACAACCGAGAAACTGGCGGTGGCGCTAGTGACATTGGTGATATCGGTTGGTGTAAGAGTCCACCATCGTTTCCCGGAGCGCCAAAGCGATGTCGACCACTCACGATAGTTGAACGACTTCGAGCGCGTCCATCACGCCTAGCTACTCGCAGCCCGCACAAGGATGGTACTCGCCGCCTTCACACATCCGTCATTGTAAGGAGCCTTGCTGGTGGATTGCAAGAACTATTAAAATCCAAGGAACGACTGAATGAAGGGGGACAAGGGCGAGTCGTAGTGGGAAAATGTTCCCCTCATCAAAAACGACTGAAACCTCCTGACGGTCATCTCGACTTGTGCGTCCCACCGTGTACGAAAAGGGTGCGAGTACACGTGTACCTCGATGGTGGCGATTGCAAAATATGCGATAAGCCCACGAACAAAGCCTTACATCAGAAACCTCGTGCCGAATGTCAAACCATCAATTTTACATCGCAATGCAAAGGCAGTGAATCCTGGTTATCGGTAAAAAACATACAAAAAAAGTTAACGGGAAAGCCTGACTCGAAAGAGTCCTCAATACCAAAAAAGAAACCACCGAGATCCACGCCGCCTTGTCCACGGCCTAGTTCCCCGGAGTGTGCCCCTGGTTCATCGGAATCCAAGGCTCATTCGCCCTGCAATCCTGCAACACGGCGATTTTCATCATCTGCAATTTTAATAGCTAGTAATATGATCCCAAATCCATCCTAAGAGCGGTTGCAGGTGCAGGTATGTTTGTGTGTGTTTTTTTTACTTATTAACAAAAATAAACAAAATTATACATGTTTTGTGCATTTTTATTTTATATCCTAATCATCCAAGTTCACGACAAACGAATTGCTAGACGAAATTTGTTACATTACAGGAATCATTTAAAGTATCTTTTGTCGTAATACATGGCATTAACATAGACATGAAATTTGGTTTATTTATTAAAAGTTAGTTTGATTTAATTACATAATTGTACTAGTTATTAAGATATTAAGGCAATCCACAAACAAGCCCACTCTACACAGTGACGTGTGTGGTTGTGGGAGTGCCATTTTGCATCATCATTCGGATTTAAAACGCATGTAAGCAGCGTAGGAGGTAGTTGTGAAAACGAGCTGTGTATTTTTTCGGTATTTAATTAATAATATACACAATAATAATTACCATAAATTGTAATGAAAAATATATAAATATCCTACCTACCGGATTTCGCGATTCCTTTGTGTAATTCACACTTATTAATCACAACATAACATTCTATATTTAATACCAATACAGTCTGTGAATCAATCACTCAAGTGAGTCTCGAGTGTCACAAGCGGATAGCCGAGTTCGAGACAAAACTGCGGAAGGAGCCAAGCAAACCTATCATGATCTCTAGTTTACAGCATTTCAATTTTTGACAATGTAGTCCTTGACCAATTTATAACAGCAAGTGTAAGCGATTGTAAAAAATATTGCTGTCCTTGAAATGTAGACAGATTCTACTCCCCAATAGTGAAGTTGAGGATAAGAAAGAGTACAACGCTCAAGTGGTTGCCTTCCTCACCAGGGATCGGTTTGAGCAAGACCATTTCACTGTGAAAAATACCAAGCGATGCCAGAGGCTATGTTGATGGATAAGTCTACAGAAGGCTAAACCAACCCTAGTTAAACTGCAGTCTGTTCCGATTGGTGCAGTAACTGATGAACAAGGAAAAGTTATGTATATGTTAGCAATAAAAAAGCTTGAGGCTATTAGTAACAAGCGCAGTTACTACAAAATTCACTTGAATTGTTTACATTGATGGTGTACTTGAAATGAAAAGCACTTTTACACTAAGTAGCGCCATAGATTAATTTATAATATGCGGTTCATACCCTCATTTTCGTCATTATTTGGAGTTGTTCCTTTTTTTTTAACGTGTGGTAATCCTCTCGGACCGTTACCCCCCCGGGGTTTGCGGTGGAGTGGTATCTCGGAATCGCACCGACTAAAACCACACGGTGTGTCACTCTGCCTCTGTGGTAGGTGGGATCCGGGAATAGCTCCTATTACACCGTCTGAATCCCTCTTAGCGCCTACCCGCGAACCCGGGCTAAATCTGTGCGCCGATGTGTACCGTACGTCGCCTCCTTGCGGTTGGCCACTGTAGCGGTTGAAGGGGAAAAAACCCGTCCCGTCCATCTGCGACCACATTCAAGGCGGCATGAGGCGCTGGTAGGCGTGCTTCCGCCACACGATTAACCACCGGCGAATTGGGTCCGAGTGGAAGTCGTCTTCCCGGGCCTTCTCCGCCGTCTCCTTCTGCGAAATGACGTCTTCGCAGAAGATTGTGACCACGGTAAAACAACTGTCGCTACCGGCTATGGAGGATTTCCTCCAATAACTGCAGTGAGGGCCCTATGCTGCGACGCCCAGGTGGGACAAACCGCTAGCGTGTGCTGAGCCGAGTCCTTACTGCAGTCGTAGTGGTGATACTTCCCGAAGCAACCGTGCCCGGAAAGGACCTCCGTCAGTCTGAAGGAAAGGATTCCATGCTGTCGCCCTGCCCACCCGGCGATGGCCGGCTGGAGAGCCTCCATGGTGGCAAAGCCAGCACCTGGAGCCTCCAGCCGGGACGACCAACGAGCCGACGACGACGAGTTCGACGAATGGCCTCACACCACACGCGTACCTGTACCTGTCACCTGTCACCTCTTCGGGCGGGGTTCCATATGCTGCTACCCGCCCGGAAGTCAGCCGTCCGCTGATAAAATTCGGCGAGCACTTCCGCCTCCAAATCCCATGGGAAGTTCCGGCCAAGGTGCAAGCCGCCTGCGTCGATACGGTGTGGTAACCACGTATGGCTCTAACCGCCAATATCCTCCGAGGGCGCCTCCGTGTACAACCATCTTGTCACGACGCTGGCTCCACCCAAATTTTTCAGCCTTCTAATAATTTACAAACAGTTTTAGCATCGAAGCCTGAAATTTCCTTAGAGAAATTGGCGAAATTAGCACAGTATAGTAATTAGTAGACACAGTACACGACATCGCACCCACCGGAGCCCAGCAGGTCGCGAGTGTGACAGCAGCGGCTTAGCCTTTAATTGTACAAGAGACGGCCGTTCAGATAAATGAACTCAGTAAGCAAGTGGCATAACTCACTACACGGTTGAACGCACAGCTCCAGATACCTAACATCACATACTCGTACTAAGACAAGAAACTTCAAGGGTTCCAGATCTCGTTCACGGCCTGGACAGCCACACCCTGATTGCTCGAAGGATTGAAGGCCCATTTGATGGATTAATACTTCCCCAAGATATTTCCCGAAGCAACCGTGCCCGGAAAGGATCTGCGTCAGTCGGAAGGAAAGGGCGGGACCCTTGCTGTCGCCCTGCCCACTCGGCGATGACCGGCTGGAGAGCCTCCACGGCGGCAAAGCCAGCACGTGGAGCCTCCAGCCGGGACGACCAACGAGCAACGAGCGTATGGCTCTAACCACCAATATCCTCTGAGGCTGCCAGAAGCGAGCCCTATTCTGGGCGGTCAGAGCAGCTGCCCACACCGGTGCACCATACAGCGCCGTTGACCGGACAACCCACGTGTATAATCGTCTTGTCGCGACGCTGGCTCCACCCAAATTAGGCAAAAGTCGCCCAAGGGCAGAAGCAGCACCGACCAGCTTTGGAGTAAGCTATCGGAAGTGCTCGTCGAAGAGCCACCTCCCGTCGAGGATCAGGCCCAGATACTTCATCTGGGCCTGAATCGGTACGAGGTCCGAATTGACTACGATGGTGGTGCCGAAGGGTGGACCACCATCGTAGAGGGGAGGGGACTCCGTCTTGTCCAGTGCCACCTGCAAACCCAGCGTCTCAATACGCCTGACCACCAGAGAGACACCCGAGGTGGCCAGGTGCGCCACCTCTGCAAAGTTCATCCCCCGGGCCGTGACCAGTGTGTCATCAGCGTAACAAATTACGCCTAGCCCGAGGGACAGACGACCTTGAAGGGCCCAGTCGTATCCCATATTCCACAGGAGTGGTCCGAAGACAAACCCCTGTGGAACACCGCACGACGTGAGCTGCCGCCTCAGAACACCGTCTCGGTCCTCGTACATGACGGTACGCTCCTGTAGATAGTCTGCCACAAGCCGCCTCAGGTACTCTGGCACCCCGTGGTAGTAGAGTGCTTCCCTCATGCTATAATTTTTTTCGTGTGGAAACCCCCTCGGGCCGTCACCCTACCGGGGCTTGCGGCGGGGTGGTGTGTCGAAATCGGAGCGACTAAAACCTCACGGTGTGCCACTCTGCGCCTGACATAGGAGGGATCCGGGAACCGCTGCTATTAGGACATCCAGATCCCTCCTAGCGCCTGCCCGCTAATGCAGGCACCATCTATGGGTAAACTCTCTATTTTAGGCGACGTACGGCACACGCGGGCGTCGCCTCCTCGCGGCTGGCCATCGTAGCGGATGGAGGGGAAACCCGTCCCGTCCACCCGCGGCCACATTCAAGGCGGCATGTGGCGCTGGTATGCGCGCCTCCGCCGCGGTAAAACAACTGTCGCTACCGGCCATGGAGTAGTGCTTAACCGGTTCGCCGGCGGCGAATTGGGTCCGAGTGGATATCGTCCTCCCGAGCCTTCTCCGCCGCCTCCTTCCGCGAAATTACGTCTTCGCAGAAGGTTGCGACCGCGGTAAAACAACTGTCGCTACCGGCCATGGAGCGTATGACGGCCGGTAGCGAGAGATCTCCTCCAATAACTGCAGCGAGGACCCCACGCCGCGCCGCCCAGGCGGAACAAACCGCCAGCGTGTGCAGCGTGTGCTGAGCTGTCCTCACTGCAGTCGCAGTGGTGACAGGCGGGACTGAATTCCCTCCTCGCGACCGAGTGCAGATACTTCCCGAAGCAACCGTGCCCGGAAAGGACCTGCGTCAGTCGGAAGGAAAGGGTCCCGTGCTGCCGCCCTGCCCACTCGGCGATGACCGGCTGGAGAGCCTTCACGAGGGCAAAGCCAGCACGAGGAGTCTCCAACCGGAACGACCAACGAGCCATCGTGGCTCGACGAGCGGCCTCACGCCACTCGTGTATCTCTTCGGGCGGGGGCCATATGCCGTTACCCGCCCGGAAGTATGCCGTTCGACGATATACCTCGGCAAGCACTTCTGCCTCCAAATCCCACGAAGGAGTTCCAGCCAAGGCGCACGCCGCCTCTGTCGACACGGTGTGGTAACCGCATATGGCTCTAATCACCAATATCCTCTGAGGGCGCCAGAGGCGAGCCCTATTCTGCGCGGTCAGAGCCGCCGCTCACACCGGCGCACCATACAGCGCCATTGACCGGACAACCCCTGTGTATAGCCTCTCGTCGCGACGCTTGCTCCACCCAAATTAGGCAAGAGTCGCCCATTCTGCATCAGACCCTTGATCCAGCCTTCCAACGAGAGCCTCTTAAGGTGTTGGTCGAGGCTCTAGGCTATCAATCCGTGAATAGGTATGATTATCGGAACAATGTTCACCGAATCCACATTCCACACATCGGTAATCTCGTGAGACAGATCCAAATACTTCAATTGTTTTTCTTTTTCAACTTTCACGAGATTCTCGTCATGAGGAACGGCGATATCGATAATCATTGCGCGGCGCTCTAGTCGATCTATCACCACAATATCAGACTTATTGGCAACAATAGTCCTCTCTGTGATAATAGATCGATCCCAATATAACGTAGCACGAACGGGACCGTTCTCGAGAACTAGGTCGGACACATACCTGTAGTAAAGCACTTCAAAATTGACAAGTTGGTATTTAAGGGCAAGTTGTTGCTGTACGATCCTGGCTACTTGGTTGTGCCTGTGCAAATACTCACCGTTAGCAAGACAATAACAACCAGAAATAATATGCCTACTAGATTCTAAAGGACAGTGGCACGCCCGACAGATGTCAACCGTACTATCTTTCAGGATATATTTCCGGTAGTTATTCGTCATGATAACTTCGTCCATAATTGCACAAACAAAACCTTCGGTTCTGTGATTCCCCAAATTCACCATTGGTGATCACTTCAGAGAAACGTGATGATCATTGTTGGGATGACATGGTGATTCACCATACCGTAGCCAACGACGCTTCAAAGTCTATATCAGGCCCGTGTAGGGCCCAATAAAATCGACCATGAAGTTCTTTACCCTTCCATACTTCCTTGCGATCAATAGTACTAAGTACTACAGGTTTGCACCAATTCTCTCTAGCCAGAGCGAGCGGGGTAAAATCAATATCCACTGCAACTACATTACGATGCACTCTCACATTAGTCTGTAGAAAATATTCTCTGTAAGTGTATATCTCGCGATTGTGTAGAGTCTTGATATTTGCCAGATTCTGGTATTCCCAAGGACTGTGAAAAACCTAGATACTTGTAAGTTTCGGTGGCAGACAGAGATCTGAGTTTTGTTGAATCGGAAAGTTCTATTCCTTCAGATTCTACAATCACACCCTTCTTTACATACATGACTGCACACTTGTCTACACCAAATTCCATTTTGATAGAATTACTAAAGTTTTCAGTGACCCTTAATAACGCCATCAATTGTAATTTTGTGGAGGCCAGTAATTTGAAATCATCCATATAAAGAAGGTGAGATATAACTTGATCATCTTTCTGCAACCGATAGCCTAACCCTGAATCCTCTAACAGAGTGCTGAGAGGGTTCAAAGCTAGACAAAACCACAAGTGACTCAGACTGTCACCTTGAAATATACCTCGCTCAATCTTTATAAGTATGTCATTTATCGCAGTCTGCCGACATCCTGGGTAGCGAAGTGTTATTCTCCATTGACTCATACACGACCTTAAGAAAGTGCACAGAGTTGCATCAATTTTATACAATTCTAGCACTTTCAAAAGTCATGTATGTGGAACTGAGTCATAAGCCTTCTTATAATCTATCCAACGTTTCGCCAGACTCTTACGACTACGACATACCTGTTGGCTAATGGTCTTGTCTATGATAAGGAGCTCTTTAGTGCCACGGGTCCCACTTCTACATCCATTTTGAGAAATAGAAAGTACCGAATTATTATTTATGTGTGTGGTAATTTTGAGTCTCAAAATAGATGTTAGAAGTTTATATGTAGTTAGTAAACAAGTAATAAGTCTAAAATTTTTGGGATCCATGGCACTACCAGATTTATAGAGTAAATGGGTTTCATCGGTGGTTAAAAATTGTGGTAATGAACCAGAATCCAAAGCTGCTTGGAATTGTGATGCCAAACACGAATGTAAGCTTCGGAACCACTTAAGTTCTAACATTAACATCTAAGTTATAGCATTGATTTTTTAAAATATTGGGTATAAACGCCGAATATTTCTAAAGGCACTGATGATTGTGAACCTCAATACTCGTAAAACTAAAACAGTGCATTAAATCAGAATTGCTATTTAGCTAATTGCAAGCGATTGTAGATGAACATATATGCTGCAGCGAGTTGGAACGGTATATACTTGTACATACTAGCGAAAACTGCCAGTGTGTTTTAAGTATAATAAAACTACAATTCACAGCACATTAAATACTTTTATTCCACTTTTAACACTTTTATCGGGCAACCAGCACAGTTTCCACTAGACAACTTACCACCTCGATGGTTACGAACGACTGACTCATCTCTTTACTCAATAATCAAAACGCTATTTTAAGCCCACCACTCTCAATCATATCACCGGCAGTGTCACAAAAGAGTGACAGGGTCGAGTAGTGTTGCCCTTTAAGAAAAATAAAACTACCCTCCATAAAACCATTACAATAGCTTTGACGAAGTTTTTTATAAGTCCGAGTTTGATGTGCAATGGAGGTAGCAATACATCTTCAGGATTTATTAAAGAAGGGTGAAGAACATTTCGTTAACCTGGTATAAGAGCAGCTCCTTTAGGCCACTCCTTTTTAACATAGTGACTTTTTTTATCT
This sequence comes from Hypercompe scribonia, assembly GCA_949316085.1. Lineage (NCBI taxonomy): Eukaryota > Metazoa > Arthropoda > Insecta > Lepidoptera > Erebidae > Hypercompe > Hypercompe scribonia. The sequence continues at coordinate 66,036 of OX438976.1, read as the reverse complement.
CGACTATCCCACTCACAGATGGAACAACAAAATTTCGTATATCCAAGTTGTAAACTGTTGTTGTCTCCACATACATATTTTCTAGGAGTATTGATTATATTTAATATGTTTAAGCAGTGACTTCATATTATCATAAGATTCTTTCATTTCAGTAGCATGAGCGACCGGTACGGAAGGCTTTCAAGCTAACCTTTGACGAATCTATAAACAATCACCAGTCGGATGGTTTATAATCAGTCGTCAGCTCAGCCATAACTGAGGGAATGTCACTACAAAACACTAAATTACCATCTTGAGAAAAAGACTTGAGAAGCGCGTGTGTCGTGTTCTGTATACGGATATTCTGGTATTTTTTTCTAATAAATTCAAGTTATAAAGTCGGGCAGCCAAAAGTTCTACCTGTCTTGTACTGAGATCCAAATCACGTACAAGGTCATTGAGATCATTTTGATTTACAAAATGAGGTGCCGTATTTGAAGTACTGGGCTCAAAAGTCGGATTGGAATCAGAATTATCAGATACATTATCTTCACCAGTCACGTCATCCATGTTTACTGGAGGCGGAGGAACAGGCAGGTCATCACTGTGTGGGATAGGTCTTTGAGCAGATTGTAAATTCGGATAGTTCATGGTGTGTCTAGATTTGTGATTAATAGCTTTGATAGAAGTTTGGCAGAAATAACAATCTGATACATGGTCTTTCAGTTCAGACCATATCATTGGAACTGCAAACGGCATATGACGAGATCCTTTAGCCCACGATGTTAATAGATTAACACACTGTGCACAACAAACACTAGGAGTCCAGGTTTTGTCCAAATTTCGCATCTAAAAGCCAAAATAATTAAAATAACAGTTTTTATCTAATGGTGAATACAGACTTGAAGATCATAAACTCGTGGTTGACGAAATTCGGATTGACAGTTAATCCAACCAAGTGACAGGCGATCATAGTAGGCAGCAAACGCATTATGAGCAGACTCGATACTGCCTCAATCTCACCAATCATCTTTAACGGATCAGTCGTACCGTTCAGCCCCGTAGTCAAAGATCTGGGCTTACTCATCGACTCTACCCTTGATTAGCGAGCTCAAGTTACTGATGTCAGCCAGAAAGTAACGAGAAACCTGCGAACATTATATCGTCTGAAGAACTTCCTGCCTACTAATACCAAAATTACTCTCATGCAGTCCTCAATAATCCCAATAATCGACTATGGTGATGTGTGTTATTACGACCTGAATGCAGACCTTCTCAACAAACTAGACCGACTTCTCAATAACTGCATTCGATACATTTTCAATATTCGAAAGTATGACCACGTGTCTGCTTTACGTTCCCAATTAAAATGGTTACTTATTCAGCTAGGTTATTTTCATTTCTCAACTCACCGTTTCCACCTACATATCTTACTCCGTACCTCCGCTATCTATCCTCTAATCAAGACAGAAACCTTCGCTCAGAAAGTAATCTGCTCCTCTTATGTCCCTCTCATAACTCTGATTTCGTGAACTCTTCGTTCTTTGTTCAGGCAGTACTTCTCTGGAATAAGCTCCCGCTCGAAGTCAGAATGTCCACAAACCGTTTAACATTCAAAAAGAATGTACATAGTCTCCTTCTTAACGAGATTGAAGAATCGTCTAATCGTTAGTTGGCTGAGCTTACAGTCAAGTTGTCATAGTGTACGAATATAATTTGAATGTATATGTATGTGTATGTATATATGTGTGTAATTATATGTGTATTTATGACGTATATATTGTATGTGTTCATGTATGTATACGCACTCATGTATTGTGTATTTTAATTGTCAATATAACCTCTGTGCACCTCCTTTACAATATTTCTAAACCACCCTAAGGTTGACTGGAAGAGAATGCCTTGGGCATTAAGTCCGCCGATGTACAAAGTGCATAAAGTGTAAATAAATAAATAAAAAAAACAAAAGTTATCGGAATGGTTTACACACACTCTGAGCATCTTATTACGATGTACAGAAACGACAATCACAAAGAAAACCGTTTTAAATTCAATAATTTAATATTAATTTATCGGAAACATACGTCAGTAAGCAAAATTCGCGTAATCAATTTAGTTTATGTTTAACGAAAACTGAGGGTGATTGAACAAAACTAAGTATGAGGTTTATGTGCAGGTAGGTGATAAGTAGTGTTTAAAAAACTGACTTGATTTTGTTTATCAAAAATACTGTTTACCAGTGTATTGACTATAGTAAGGCTTTTGGTACGCATCGTCTCGACTTCTTATTAGAATGTCTTTATAACAGTGGAGTAAGAAGTAACCTGCCGGGGTAGTGCAAGGCACTACCTTTTTTTTACACAGGGAATGCCTTTCACACCACACCCTCCGTTGGGGGATGACGGACGTATGTGGGAATACTCCCACAGAACTATGCTACCCACTTTACCCCACAGTGACCTACCTTGGCAGTCTGGAGGAGCTCTAGGAACACATCAGCGGCTTCTGGAGTCCTCCCTGCCTTACCTCAGTGCATTAAGTTTTGCGGTACATCCAGGAATGACGGAAGTCACCCCCAGAGCAGGACGCTATCACACCTCTCACTTTTCTACACAGTAAGAGGCGGGAAAGCGCCCCCCCTAAGACGACACCCCATGGCTGCACCGAAGTGTCACCTGTCTAGGTCACACCGCTCCAAGATGTGGCCACAACGACCCTTAGATGGCAATTAGAGACCTAACGACCTCTACCACGTTTCCTTCACCACCTACTTCGAGCAGGATCAGCCCTTTCCCGATCTCGTTCTGTGGGCTCCTTCTGGAACATAACGACCTCACGGAGACCGCAGGTTCCCATTCCTCACTTCTCACCGATCTACCTGACCAGGACTCGACCCTCGCACTCCCACGCAGGGCAGACCTCCAGCGTCTGCTGGGTGGAGTCCCGTTCGGACCCATAGACCACTATGGGCACTGTGCCGTAGCCGCCCTTCCTATTCGATTCGTATGATATTCCGCGAAGTATCCGTGTCCAGTGAGTATCTGATATAATCGATAGATAACACCGTCGGTTCTCTCTTTCCACGCTTCAACTTTGGCAGAATGTTTCCGACAGCGTGTTGGCTAGAACAGCCCTGAATTTCGATCCGTGCCTGCCATGACTCCTACGCTTGTTTATGCGCATTCCGCCGTAGAAAAACCAGGCTCATGATTTGGCGCAGCTTCTTCACAATTCCGATCGACAGAAGGAATTTGGTCGTAAACCATTTCGTTCATGGCAGCCAGAATATCGAAGGGCGGAGAACGCGCCAGGAGCACTTCATACTACACACAGGAGATTGTACGGTAACCCAGCACGATCCGTATGGCCATCAACCGCTGCATGCTCCCGAGTAGAACCCGACAGCGGGAGTGAGGCACTACCTAAACGGTAGAAAGTACACGGTACAGATTCTTGGCGTGGCTAGTGAATCAGTTAGCGTAACCGAAGGTACGGCACAGAGTTCAGTCCTTGCGCCACTACACTATCTAACATATGTATCTTAGCCTCGTCAACATAATTAAAACAGCAAGACTTATTTATCAATTCGCTGATGATACGTGTGTTTTAGCAGCCGCACAGAATGTCTAATAAGCGTAAATTTTTCTTCAAAATGACTTTGATCTAATAAATAAATGGTCACATGACACACGCCAGGTGTTTAATGCATCAAAAAAATAAATCTCAAAAGATCTAAAATTATTGATAACATCGAAATTAGGTCACGCAGAATTACAAACTCTAAGCTATTACTCATATTTATAAATATAACAATGTACGTGATTAAAGGTCACTACAGTATATAATCCCACACCTTATCAATCACCTAGAAATATTTTCAAGAGACAAGAATAGAAAAAGTAAATTAAAACAATATTTCTTATTATATAAATAATTAAGAGCTAAACACGCCGTAAAGGCAACAAAAATATTAAATATAAACTTGTTTAAATATTTAACGGTCTGTATCGCAGTCATTTTTTCTACTCGCACCTCATGAAGCATTTGTATTATAGAAAAACTGGCAAATGTGCACAGAGGGCGTTGTCTGCGCCAATGTAATTAATACGAATCTTTGAAAATCTACTCACAATATACGTACATGTAATATTCTATAATAAAATATAATCTATAACTTGTTACTGATGTCCTTGCGGCGCGGTTAAACGTGAATGTGAGCGATTTCATAATACAGTGAGAGCGGCCAGACCTTCATTATATTATAAAAGCTGAAAATTCTTCTATATATGACCCCTATAAAGGTATAAGTAAACACAGCCTATACAACTTGGGTCGCGGTGGCTTTGGTAGGTAACAGGTAGTAAAGGTAAGTAAAATTGTGTTTCGAATTTGTGATAGTATAAAACTTAGTTTTCATATATTTTAACTTACAATCATACTACTATACAAACCGCCTCGTCTATTGCCGGACACTTGGGACGGTAACAACCCCTTGCCAGACACCCTCACAGTCTAATTATTTATAAATCTACTTTCGTCATAGTATAAAATCTGACTTTTATATATGTTATTCAGAAAACTATACGAATAATGTTTCAACAATCCCCAGCCACTTTCGATGGTTCCTCTATCTTCCCATGTTTTGTGGAGAGAACAAGCTACTTTTTTGTACCCCTTCATCAACGGGACTCAGGTCTCGCACTCACGAATTAAACACGACAGCAAGCAGTCGCTTCAGGTTAGTCTTCAGAGAGAGGTTTGACCAGATTTTGTTTAAAGAGTTGATATTGTATCCACTAAACGGTGCAATATAAAATTTATAAATGTTTATCAACTGCCATCCACTAGTTTGCTTTTCCCACCTATCACCTGAGTACTAGATGTATGTCCCAAGATACTGTCTCTGTACTCACGCGCATATCTTTTTGTTAGAGCCTAAAGTAAGTTACCAAACACCTTCCAGAGTATGCTATTAACTGACTGTTTGATACCATGCGTGGCATCGTTGGACTGGGTGTATGACACTAGTAGGGATTTAAATAAAGCCACTGTACACTGTACTATGGGTACGTAAGACTCCACGGTTTAATTGGCTGTCGCCTTGTATTAAACTACAGTTTTGTTCTCGTTGTACGTTCTTGCTTGTAGGTCTTATACACTAACGCGAGTAACACAACGATAACGACCGTAACGGTAACTAATGTAACTGTAGTTGTCGCCTTTATTATGGAGAATGTTCTCACAAACTTTTTCAACTGGTCCTACCATCTATCTATCATCTATCTATCATTTCTCTACACGACAATACGTCTGGCCTTCAAAGTCAGCGCAAAAGCTCTCAAACCAAACGGGTTGACTCTTTTTTCTTATGCTATTCCACTACCAGCGCACGTGTTTTCTTTACACCTTGATCTTGAATTTTTGGGCAGCGGTTGAAAAAGCATCATAAATTCACTTACGGCATTATAAATGTTGGTACCCATGACTAAATAAAATTAAAAGTCTGGTAATGTATACAGTTTTAGGCATAGTATAAAAAAAACAATTAACACATCAATCAAACAATTTCTTGACTAATATCGTATCAATAATATTGTTATTAAAAACATGCTTTATAAGTGTATCTACAAGGACACAAAACTGTAAAAATCATACAGCGATTTACGGTGAATAAGTTCCTCTAAGTCTTTCATCCAGATGGTGCAAAAATCATTCTATTTCATTCCATTTATGTCTAGTAAAAGCAGCAACAGCCAACGTGCGATGTTACCACCCCACTGTAACTACATTTTCCTGTTCCTAAAGCACTGGATATTTTCGTTACACCTACCCTACCCTAGAATACAGTCTGTATATTAATCGTTTATTTACAAAACGTAATCTAAACTCAATGCCATTAACAGTCGCCGAAGGTGCTTGCGGGTGAACATGAGTTAACCACAAAGTTCGCCAAACGACACACGATAATTTACGAACACCCAAGTTTCGACGTGCCCGAAACTAAAACTATATCTTAAACCAGAGTTTTTTGGTCGAATTTAGCTACATCGAGGAAGCACTCCACTACCACGGCGTGCCAAAGTACCTGAGGCGGCTTGTGGCAGACTATCTACATGAGCATATGGTCATGTACGAGGACCGAGACGGTATTCTGAGGCGGTGGCTCATGTTGTGTGGTATTCCACTGGGGTCTGTCCTAGGACCACTCTTGTGGAATATAGGATACGACTCGGCTCTTCGAGGTCGTCCCTCCCGGGCTGGGCGTAATTTGTTACTGGGGCTGGGATCACACATTGCTCACAACCCGGGGGATGAATTTTCAAGAGGCGGCGCACCTGGGCACTACGGGAGTCTCTGGTGGTCGTGCTCATTGAGGCACTAGGTTTGCGGGTGGCCCTGGATAAGAAGGAGATCTTTTTGTTCCATGGGCTCCGAAGTAGTACCCCCTCTGGCGCCGATCCGAAACCGAAAGTTTCGGTCGGTCACTAATCTTTACTTGAGTTTAACTACTACGAGTACTAACTAAGACTAACTTGAATTTAAGGTAAAGTCGTTTTTTCTTTACATCATATTGCTTAAAATGTGATCTTTTAACATACAGGGTGGGCCAAAAATTCGTTAACATTTGAATCTACCATCCTGCTCATCCGAATGCCTATGTACCAATGATGTGAACCTGGTCGAGTTAAAAGCCAGAAAACAAACAGGTGTACGCGCTCTCTACTAAAAAGTCTCTATTTCATCTCTTACTCACTTTTCAGAACACTTAACTGCCACTACAGGATAAACTCAGTATCCAGGTCCAGATATCTACCGAGATCTCAACCCGTGAGAGTATATTGAAAGCGTCACTAAGGTGGCCTCCTGAAAGCGGGGTATACTGAACAGAGTGAGATGATTCTGTATGTGATGTGTATGTGTTGGATTCGATATGTGAATTTCTTGGTCCCTAAATACGATCAAAATTAAAGTGTACAAGCCCTTCGGCTGTCGTCAATAGCATCAAGCACGTATCTTATCCGGTTTATTGTGGCCTATCTCTATATAATTAATGCTTTAAATTCTTTGTGTCGAAAGTTATAGTGCCATGGCGGAGTGCCCCACAAAACAAGTGCCGCAGCTGCCGCACTTCTACGCCGGCAGAAAGCTGCTCATCACCGGCACCACGGGCTTTATGGGGAAGGTGAGACCACAGAGCACTTCATTAGCGTAACGTTGGTCGATGGATGGTACACTCCTACCGCAGACCCAGTGGCGGCTAGGCTGACTCGCTACCAACTCGTCTGGCTAATGTGGTATATACGCCAAAATCTCTTGTTTAAGGACTGCTGAAGGTTGCTACTAGGTACCAAAGGTACTAAAGGCCTGTGCCCAGTAGTGGACTACAAAAGGCTGTTGGTTATAGATGATGATGATTTCATATCAACAGCGTACGCGCATTATAATCTCCAAAAAAATGGCAATATGGTAGTTACTTAATGTTAGAATAATGCAATAAGGCAAAAAACAAAGGAAGTTTAAATGTGATTTTGAAATATTTAATTATAATTTTAAGTTTTATTACAAAATCTAAGTTCAATTTGATCACAATCTGAGAAAAATCAAGGACGCATGAGAAAAATAAAACAGTGTTGTTTCTTATTCTCTGAACGATTGAATCGTAAATACAACAGCTTTTCAGGGTGTCCTCGCTACCATGTAAGAACTGGTGATTGTACAAAGTAAAGTGACACGCAGCGACTCACTGAACCTTTGGCTGTGTGCAGGTGCTGGTGGAGCGACTGCTATCGACGTGCCCCGGTGTGCGTCAGCTGCACCTACTGATGCGACACAAGCAGGGCCAGGCGTCGCACGAAAGACTCGAGCGGCTTAAGAGCTCACAGGTACTACCCCTCAACACGCACAACTCTTGAGTTGACCATGCCTTGCATATAAAAAGTTCTTCTTGTCTCAAACCAGCTGATGAAATACGATAATATTCCTAAGTTCCTTTCCGCCTCCACGTGTTAACAATTTCATGCCATTTTCAGAGGTTCCTAACGCAGAACGTATTAACCCAACTTAATAACTCTCACCACGCCATTTGTCCTAATTATAAATTCTAAATATTTTGGTTGACCGCCTGCCTGATCTGTGAGTAAGAAGGTGTCAAGAAATTTATGGAACACAAAGTATAGGAGGGTGTTCAAACCATACACTTATGTAAACACTTGTCAGTTTCATATGGACCCATTCACAGGCGCTATTGCAACACGGTGCAACTTTGCGCTGAGATCTCGGCTTTTTTTTCTTTGATACCGAGAATTCATGTATTTTCTAGTGTCGGCAGTCCATCGTCCAGTGGACGAGATTTGATGTGATCATGTAAATCAACTGATTATAATTATTTTCCAGTAGACAGTACAGACAGTAGACAGGACTTTACATATATATATTATCTACATTTATAAACCCAACCACTAAGTTGCTTAATCAATGGCTAAGATAAATATCCTATTTCTGCCAGAAGGTATGTGTAGAAAGGCGGTAAGATTTAAATGGTTAGTTGAGTTTCTGTTGTTAATTTCTTAATATATTTGTAATTGTGCAGGTTTTCGATAAAATCTACGCTCACAGCCTCCATCAACTTGACAAACTGATGGCGGTGGCCGGTGATGTCACTTAGCCGAGACTCGGTCTTGATGATAATACTATTGCGAAACTCAAACAGGTATTTGTATAGCAAATCGTATGTTATTGCGACGGTGTATATAAATAGTGCACCCGTAAACAAACCTAAAACAGAGCACAGCAAATTTAGATTAGATATAGATGTTAATAATACAGCATAATATAGCCGGTGCTGCATTATCTACAACCTAAAGGCAGAGGTTTCCATAGCTGAAGCAGCCGGACATCGCGTCTAAATGAAAGCTCTGCCTGTCAGATCCGATGTCTTTGCTTAAAATCTGTCAGAATCTTGCTGAACAAGTTTTGCTGAGCTTGCATAAGTATGTGTATCTGTTCCAGGTATCGGTAACGGCTCTACAATGTTTATTGTTACAAGAGTTTACAAGAACACAGTTGGTAACATATCACATTCTGCTTTAAAGTATAATTTTTATTTTTTTTTTTTAAAAGACAACACCCGCACTAGGAATAAATTCTGTATCGCGGGGGACTTTACAAACATACAAGAATCGGACACCCAGATTCGGAACAACAATTTGTAGATCACACAAAGTGTTGTCCCATGTAGGATTTGAACCCACAACATTCAGCAAAGTGGAGAGCGGCGTGGCGACCGCTTAAACCACTAGGCCAATCGTGCAGTCATAATATAGGTGTATTACAATATATAGCAGCTGTATAACGAAACAACAATATAATTTATATAAAATGACTGCGTATTTTGTTTATTATTAAAGCCCGACCAATATACATCTGAACTGCTACGTGCAGTAAACTTATCAATGCATCCTATAATATATTTAAAGATCATTATCATTCGAGACATGCGCAGCCAAATTCTGCTCATTTAGTATTTTAGGACAGTGTTAAGACCCTCGAACTTCTTGTGGTGCGTTCACGGTACCGTTCAACGTAGGCTACCAAACTTCCGACCGATTTCAAATAAATCAAGAGGTACAAGTTAATAAATATTCTTCACATTCGATTGCCAATTGTCAATTAGTGTTATTGGAATTCGGGTTAACTTCTTCTGCTACGAAACGTCCTCGGATGAACGCATCTATCGTTGCAAATCTATGTTTCGCAGATTCACACCGATAAGCTCTTTTTCAATGTGTTAAGACATTTGACTGAACTGTATCGTACATATATACGTCGAGTAACATTTTTCTCAGACAGCTCCGCTGCCTATTATCTGGGTAATAATGATCGCCAATAACAGTGTAGCATCTCGCATGGTAAAGGAGTGTTTGGTACTGGAACGATTGCTGCCTATACACACGGTAACTATCGAGAGTCGCACCACCGAGAAGCCCTTTGTCACCAAGGATATATTGTAAACATAATACCTATGTGGGTTCTTCACAGTAAGATCTGTGTCAGGCGCTCAAACTCGTGTGTTACATTATTCATATTTGTGTGTGAAATTCACAAAGTGTTGAAATTCGCAATCTGCCTGTAAAGGATCAGGAAAGAGCTGAGGACCTTGTAGCCGCTGTGTCTGACATAGGGAGGACCGTCGAGATGGACATTCAGCCACGGGCCTTACGCGACATCTATAGATTGCCCGGCAAGTTTGGCATTTGCAGGCCAGTAGTGGCAGAATTTTGCAGTGTAAATACTAGAAATGAATTCCTGGTAAAGGTCAGGCAGTACAACAAATATCGTACTCCCAATGATAAACTAAATACGCATACAATTGGCTTGGTAGGGAATAAGCAACCACTCTACGTAGATGAACACCTAACACCGGCTATGAAAAAACTGTCATATAATACTCGTCAACTTGCCAAGACCCTCAACTATGCGTGTTGGTACTCAAATGGAAAGATCTTAGTACGTAAAAGCCTAGGAGAGAAACCAATTGAAATAAAATCTGAAAAATGCCTTGCACAAATGTCAAAACAACAATGACTATTTCACCTTATATCATATTTTTTACGGTTTGCATGTTCTGTTTGTTATTTTATTTTCTGTCATTATTTTTGTACACATTTACTCAATTCATTACACATTTACTCAACTCATTACACGTATGCACTCTCTTACTCATATCCAATTACATTTACACCAATAGACACCTACATGTTTAAGATCACTTTCCATATCAACAATATTCACCCGTCTTCTTGCCGTCATTGTCTTACTTGCTATTTTGATAGCACAGTGAGGGTATTGGTACATTGCTCCACGTGTTTGCTTGTTTGTGGTGTGACAGTTTTTGTCCTATTTACTAACTGCAATTATCGAAGTCACTCACACTGCACGGTTACAAAAATTGACGTATATAAAATTCAATTGTATTCAGGACGTAGGTAATGATTTGGACAAAATTGTTATCGCTCAATCATCAATTTGTATGATAGAGGATTGCCCTAAGATATCTCGCTCACATCGGGAATCGTTAAAGCTTCTCTGTCAAAATATCAGAAGCATTAACAAAAACTTTGATGGCTTACTCACACTACTTGATAGAAGTGATGTATTGTGGGATTTGATTGTCCTCTCTGAATGCTGGATGAAAAACTCTGCCCGTATACCAACAATACATGGGTACACCTCAGTAGTGACTGAAAAACATTCTTCACAGAACGAAGGCGTAGTGGTATATTTTAGCAACCGTCTTCTTATTACATCTTTTGAACCACTTTTGGTAGATGCAAATTGTTTATGTTTTACAATTGACAAAAAAACCATAGTGATAGCGATCTACCGCCCGTCGGCTAAGCAGAATGTGTCAATGTTTATTAACTCCTTAAACGAACTTCTTTCATCTTACGCCTCTTTCAATAATGTCATACTAACCGGAGATATCAATATTGACATTTCTGAAACCAATAGGGGTCAACGCTCATTAGAGTACCTCAATATGGTAGCTTCCCACGGAATGTTACCAGCTCATACACTGTGCACAAGAAAGAATCGATCCTGTCTAGATCATCTTAAGTTAAAAACTAAACTACCGGCTTTCTGTTACGTAGCGAATACATCCATAACTGATCATGATACAGTTTTATTTTTTCTTCAATCTAAACACTACTCGAACCATGCCACAAACAATTTTAAAATGACTAAAATTATTGACTACGAAAAAATTGAAAAAGAAATAATTAGCGCCGATTTCACTCCAATATATAATTTTTTTGATGTTAACGACGCTACCTCTTATTTTACTAATATTCTGAATACGATTATTACCGCAAATTCAATTCTAAAGGTCGTGCCTTACCGAAAAAGACTTAAAAAAGAATGGATGACCCCTGGTCTACTAAAATGCTTGCGTAACAGAGATCGCCTTCACCTAAAACTTAAAAATAGTCCAGATGACGAAATTTTAAAAACTACTTTCAAAAGGTACAGGAACTACTGTGCTAACTTACTTAAGTCTGCAAAAATCAAATATAATAAACATAAAATAGAAATCGCAATAGGTAATAAGTAATAAAATTTATCACATACACAGCTAAAAACTCATCACAACCTCTTGAACTGCTTTCCACATCTGACCCAAAACGTTCGGTGAACGATATTAACTCATACTTTGATGATATAGGACGTTCGCCGGCTGATAACCAAGCCGGTGTCTCTTTTCACTCGCAACCGTCTAACATTCTTCCTTTTCACCAACACACATTCACCTTGTTAGAAACGGATGAGTCCGAACTTAAAATGCTCATAATGAACTTGAGAAGTGATTGTGCGGTTGGTAGCGATGGCATATCCGGTTTCTTCCTCAAAAAATTCAAAGAATATCTAATACCACCTATTACGTTCTTATGTAATCTTTCTTTTAGAACAGGCAAATTTCTAGAGGCTTTTAAACTGGCAGTGGTTCACCCAATACACAAAGGAGGTGACAGAGATCGGTCGAATAACTACAGACCCATCTCTATTTTACCCACGCTTTCTAAACTATTGGAAAGATTGATGAATAATAGGCTTGTCAGATTCCTAGAGCGAACTCAACTATTGTCTCCAAGACAGTACGGATTTCGCTCTGGACTATCCACGAGTAAAGCGGTCCTTGACTTGACCAACGTAATAGTAGCTAAACTTGACCATAAACAGAAAGCTATAGGTATATTTTTAGACATTGCCAAGGCATTCGACACTATTTCGATCTCTATCCTTTCCACAAAGCTCGAAAAAATTGGGATTAGAGGTACTCAACTGTCCCTCTTCAAAAGCTATCTTCATAACCGGAGACAGTGTGTTAAGATCGATGGTTACTGTAGTGATGAGCTTCCTATTGAGAATGGAGTCCCACAGGGCAGTATCCTAGGCCCTACGTTATTCTTAATATATATTAATGATCTCTGTCAATTACAGCTACACAATACCACTATATTTACGTACGCTGACGATACTGCCCTCATATCCTATGGCGGTACTTGGGAGTCCGCGTTCGTGAGTGCTCAGTCTAGTCTAAACTCAGTAACTCATTGGTTAGCTTGGAACCGGCTCAACCTCAATACTGTAAAAACTAATTATCTTACCTTCTCACTGACCACTTTAGATAGGCCTTCTCCCTCTTCTCATGCCCTCATTGCTCACTCTTGTAATACCTTGGCCCATCCACTGTGTAATTATCCTGCACTGTATCGTACTAACTGTGTTAAATACCTTGGAGTACAAATAGATGACCTATTCTCCTTTCACTCGCATATTGAGATGCTTACCTCCAGGTTACGTAAACTTACCTTTATATTTAGAGTTCTTAGCAATGTAGTCGACAGTCAGGTCCTCAAAATCACCTATTTAGCCCTTTGCCAATCAGTCATACAGTATTGCATCGTTGTGTGGGGAGGAACACATAAAACACATCTCCTGAAACTCGAGCGCGTTCAAAGAGCGGTACTAAAGGTAGGCTGGAGGCTCCCTTACCGATTTCCTACCACCGAACTTTACAAGACCTGTAATGTACTATCAGTGCGAAAATTATTTATTTTGAACCTCATCCTCACGACCCACGCAAATACCAATTACGACCATTCGAAGTTTAACAGTGTTCGTCGGCAATACAACGTTTGTCCCTCCACCTCGGTCAGAACTAGTCTATCCCGTAGATGTTTTTACTTCCTGGGAAATTACGTATACAATAGACTAAATAAAATTTTAAACTTCCACTCAATGACTAAGTATGAGTGTAAAAAGAAGGTGACTCATTGGCTATGTGAATTGGACTATGATGGCACTGAAAATATAATCTGCACAATGAATGGACCATAAGTATGTACTTATTACTTATGTCCATTTTGTACTATAATTCGCACACCAATACAACACAATCATACATACAAATACACACACTAACATACATACACCACTAAAGTTTGCAAAAATTGTCTCTCTTATTAGTTCTTGTGACACTGTTTTGATAGTTGCAGCCACTGAGATAACTTTTATAGTGTTTAAAGACGAGGACTGGAGATCTGTCACACAGGTTTCGAACCTAGCTCAGACTCCAGCTCTCAACAAGGTTCTGTTTGTGCTGTATCTTTATTTTAAGAATATCTTTGTACCTTTTGAGAGAAATAAATTATATTTATTATTATTCTCTTTATTACATTTAACATACATATTGATTACATTTTTAAATATATAAAAATAAAAAATACATATTTAAAAATATAAAAAATAGTAGACCACCGACATCGGGTACAGGGACCAAGATACCGGTGGTTAGGGCTCCAGAGACAGGCACCTCCTCACAATACGGGTCGTATCAAGGAGGACTGCCTTCTGCATCAGACCCTTTTTTTTTTTTTTTTTTTAACGTGTGGAAACCCCCTCGGGCCGTCACCCCACCGGGGTTTACGGCGGGGTGGTGTGTCGGAATCGGACCGACTAAAACCACACGGTGTGCCACTCTGCGCCTGAGATAGGAGGGATCTGGGAACCGCTGTTATTACGACATCCAGATCCCTCCTAGCGCCTGCCCGAAACTGCGGGCACCATCTATGGGTAAACTCTCTATTTTAGGCGACGTACGGCACACGCGGACGTCGCCTCCTCGCGGATGGCCATTATAGCGGGTGGAGGGGAAAACCCGTCCCGTCCACCCGCGGCCACACTCAAGGCGGCATGAGGCGCTGGTATGCGCGCCTCCGCCGCCCGGTTCGCCGGCGGCGAATTGGGTCCGAGTGGATATTGTCCTCCCGAGCCTTCTCCGCCGCCTCCTTCCGCGAAATTACGTCTTCGCAGAAGGTTGCGACCGCGGTAAAACAACTGTCGCTACCGGCCATGGAGCGTATGACGGCCGGTAGCGAGAGATCTCCTCCAATAACTGCAATGAGGACCCCACGCTGCGCCGCCCAGGCGGAACAAACCGCTAGCGTGTGCTGAGCCGAGTCCTCACTGCAGTCGCAGTGGTAACAGGCGGGACTCAATTCCCTCCTGGCGACCGAGTGCAGATACTTCCCGAAGCAACCATGCCCGGAAAGGACCTGCGTCAGTCGGAAGGAAAGGGTCCCGTGCTGCCGCCCTGCCCACTCGGCGATGACCGGCTGGAGAGCCTCCACGAGGGCAAAGCCAGCACGTGGAGTCTCCAACCGGAACGACCAACGAGCCATCGTGGCTCGACGAGCGGCCTCACGCCACTCGCGTATCTCCTCGGGCGGGGGCCGTATGCCGCTACCCGCCCGGAAGTCAGCCGTCCGCCAATAAACTTCGGCGAGCACTTCCGCCTCCAAATCCCACGGGGGAGTTCCGGCCAGGGCGCACGCCGCCTCCGTCGATACGGTGCGGTAGCCGCGTATGGCTCTAACCGCCAATATCCTCTGAGGGCGCCAGAGGCGAGCCCTATTCTGGGCGGTCAGAGCCGCCGCCCACACCGGTGCACCATATAGCGCCATTGACCGAACAACCCCCGTGTATAGCCGTCTCGTCGCGACGCTGGCTCCACCCAAATTGGGCAAAAGTCGCCCAAGAGCAGAGGCAGCGCCGACCAGCTTTGGAGTAAGCTGTCGGAAGTGCTCGT
Organism: Hypercompe scribonia; assembly: GCA_949316085.1. Taxonomy (NCBI): domain Eukaryota; kingdom Metazoa; phylum Arthropoda; class Insecta; order Lepidoptera; family Erebidae; genus Hypercompe; species Hypercompe scribonia. The sequence continues at coordinate 50,408 of OX438976.1, read as the reverse complement.
CGAAGAGCCACCTGCCGTCGAGGATCAGGCCCAGATACTTCATCTGGGCCTTAATCGGTACGAGGACCGAATTGACTACGATGGAGGCGCCGGGGGGTGGACCACGACGGGGCCCATGAAACAAAAGGGCTTCCGTTTTGTCTAGGGCCACCCGTAAACCCAGCGCCTCAATGCGCCCGACCACCGAAGAGACTCCCACGGTGGCCAGGCGCGCCGCCTCTTGAAAGTTCACCCCCCGGGTCGTGACCAATGTGTCATCGGCGTAACAAATTAAGCCCAGCCCGGGGGGAAGACGACCTCGAAGGGCCCAGTCGTATCCCATATTCCACAGGAGTGGTACGAGGACGGACCCCTGCGGAACACCGCACGACATGGGCCGCCGCCTTAGAATACCATCTCGGTCCTCGTACACGACGGTACGCTCCACAAGATAGTCTGCCACAAGCCGCCTCAGGTACTCTGGCACCCCGTGGTAGTGGAGTGCTTCCCTGATGCAGCTAAATGGCAGACTATTAAATGCGTTGGCGATGTCCAACGACACCGCCAACAGCACGCCGCCACAGCTCACCGCCTCTTCGGTAACGGCCCTCAGGCGCAACACAGCATCGACTGTCGAACGCCCCGCTCGAAAACCGAATTGGGCGTCCGACAGATCGGGGCCCACCTCGCAGAGGTGCCGGACGATGCGAGCAGAGAGTATCCTCTCAAAAAGTTTGCCCGCCTCGTCCAGCAACATGATGGGCCTATAGGCCGCCACCGATTCGGCTGGCCGTCCCGGCTTCCTTAATAGGACCAGCTGCCCGCTTTTCCAGCACTCAGGGAAGCGTCCGGACACCAAGCTAGCGTCCAGGACCTCCCTGAGACGGTCCGACATGTGTTCGAGGGCTCGGGCCAGCACTCGGGCAGGTATCCCGTCTGGCCCGGGGGCGGTGTTCTTAGAACGGATCCGTAGAACAACCGCCCCTATCTCCGATTCCCTGACGGGCGGCACACCGCCTTCGTCGTCCCCGACCAAAAAGACCATTGATGGCGGCGTGTGCTCCGCCCGCTGTGGGAAAAGGCCCTCGACCACTTCTTGCAGGAAGCTGGGCTGGAGGGTCTCTGTAAAGGGGGGTCCCGACGTGCGGAGCTTTTGTCGCTCCGCACGATAAGGGCGACCCCAGGGGTCACAATCGAGACCCTCCAGCATCTCCTTACGCTTAATTTCTTTGGCGCGGCTAAGGGCCAGCTTCAAAGTTTTCCGCGCCTTTCGGTACTCCTCATAAAGCTGGCCCTCCTCGCCGTCTACGCGGTGTCACCGCCGACTACGGGTGTAGGACCTCCGGGCACGAGTACAGGCCGCACGGTGGTCCGCCAATTCCTGGGACCACCAGTAAACCTCCTTCCGTGGAGGCCGACAACTTTGGATGCGGGGCATGGACGCATCACAGATCTGCGTAATCGCATCGAGGAAGCGACCAGCCCCCATGTCGACCTCCTGGGTCGGAGCCTGCGGAGACAGCCAGGAGTGAATAATGGCTGCCTCCTCTAGTAGGTCCCTATTCAGTTTGGCTACAGCCCACCGCGGAAAACGAGAAGAACGCCGCGCCGTGTGACCCCTTCTAGGGTCCTGGGTCCGGGAGAGCTCAAATCGGATGTAAAGGTGATCCGAGAGCGTCTCAACTTCTTCCAGGACACGCCAGTTCCTTACTCGTGCGGCGAGGGCAGGGGTAGCGAATGAAAGGTCCACTATCGACCCCCCCTGCTGTCGCACGCACGTATTGGTGGAGCCTCTGTTTAATAAACAGAGGCCCACTGAGGCCGCCCACTCCTCTACGGCCTCACCTCTTGCGTCCGTCCTGGGAGAACCCCAAGCAATGGACTTTGCGTTGAAGTCCCCCAGCACAAGGACGTGCCCAGACGTTAGTCGCCGCATCGAGGTCTCCAAGCTGTTAAGGAAAACTTCAAAGTCGCTCAAACTCCGGTTGGGAGAGAAGTATACACCGTATATGGTGATCCCCCCCCACTCAGCAGCAACATATCCAGTGCCCTTGTCTCTTAGCGACAAGGGCGGGGAATGAGCCGCCGTGGAGGCGACGACTGCCACGGAGCCGTCCCGGTCACCCAAACTAGTTTGGACGGGGAGGAACATAATAGGGCTCCGCGGCTACGGCAACGGCAACACCAATCGACCACTGTGTCATGGTTTGCAGGAAAAGGTCCTGCGCCGCAGCACAGTGGTTCAGGTTCGTCTGGACTAGGAGGCTGGAGATTCGATCCATTACTGGATCATTTCTACAGCCCCCTCCATAGGCGACGACGTTGACGCACGAACTACATTGGAGGCAGCCTGGGCCGACTGGCTAGCCTCCGACGTTTGCCGAAAACTGCAGAAAGACTTGCAGCTCCCCTGTCCCATCTGATGATTGGCAGGCCTATTGCCCGCCGCACACTTTGAGCAGTGAGGGACGGCAGAGCACTCTGCTGCGTTGTGTACCGGTTGACCGCAGCGGAAACACAATCCACTGCGGTCAAAACAACTATCGCACTTGATGCGAGTGTGTCCCATGGCCAGGCATTTGAAGCACCTCATCGGTCTCGCCGCCAGAACTGTAACTCTGGCGTTCACGAAACCGACGAGGATCTTGCCAGCATCGTCTATAATCTTAGCTGACACCACAGGACAACTGATCCACGTCGCACCAAGGCCTCCCGGACCGGGACGGATGGTGCCAACTCTGATGTTGTCCGCGTTGCACCCAGTTTTCTCTTGAATCGCAACGCGGACATCCTCAACCGTCACGGAGTCGTCCAGACCTGAGATACGCAATTCCGCACATTTGGTAGGCCTGGCGATCTTAACAGAAAAAATACTCCGCAGCTTTTCGGCAAAAGCATCCGTCGTCTTTGTACCTTCAGCCCCAGGGAACTCCAGTACTCTTGCTCCCGTTTGGGCGAGGCGCATTTTGACACCTACAGTCCCAAATTGATTGGCGAGACTATCCCGGGCCTTCTTGAATACGGCCGCATAGGATAGCCCGCCGTTTGCCGCCTCCGGTAATATAGTGATCACTACAGCCGCGGTCTTTGGCATCTGTAGCTTACGCGGCTTCTTTTGGGTGGCCACTGCCACTGACGGCGACTGAGGAGTAGAGGCTACTTGTTGGGTAGCCTTCTTACCCTTTCGAGACTTCTTGACCAACTCAACTACCTGCCACCCATCGTTTGAGGGAGCAGAAGTAGCGGGGTCAGATGTAGGTGTCGGAGTGGGAAGCGGAGGGAACTCAGCCCTCGTCTTTGCTATAACCTTAAGGACAGGTTTGGAAGCAGCCGACTTTGCCACAGTCTTATTTACCGCCACCTTTGCTGCTCTAGCTGTTTTCGCAGCAGCCACAGGGGCGGACGTAAGTGTTGCCGCCGCATACGACACACGACCACCTGCAACGGGAAGCGGAGCCGGTGGCGTCGTCTTTGATCGGTTGATCTTCGCCCCATCCGCTGCGAGTGGCGGCCGAATTACGGGGGCTGGAGGTAGCCTCGCCTCAAGGCCCGCGAGACGTCCGTCCAACATACGCCCCACTACGTCAAGTATTTGGCGCAGATGGGCATCAGAGAGGTCGCCAGAACTGTGACTGGGGATAGACTGATCTTTAACCCGGCCCTGTTGTTCAGGGTGGTGGGCCCGAAAGTGAGCAAATTGATTGCTCAGCTCAGCCACCTGGCCCGTCAAACGGTCATTAGCTGTCTGCAGGCGAGCTACATCCCCAATGAGGGTGGTAACAACCTCTGCAATGGCAGAGGAGGAGTCCTTAAGGGCCCTAACAAACGGACCCTTAAGGTTTGTAGATTTTGTGGCCACCTTGTTAATGACGGCCACAGCTACATTCGCTCTCTCCTGTAGGGACACCGGTGCCTGGGTTGCCAAATTATCCACTGCTGGCGCCCGAATTTTTTGTAGAAGATCCGCAATTTCCTCCTCCACCACAGATTCGCCCTCCGCTCTAACGCGCCTGTAGGCTGCCGCTTTAGTGAACACGGAGCCTGAGGGAACCGAAACTCGAGTGCGTGACCTCCCTCTGTGGCTACTAGCCACTTTAGGAGGCAGCCACTCCTGTGAAGTTTCTCCTTCGTCATCTGTGGAGCGTCCGCGTTTCCGATTGTCGCGAATCTCTACCTCCATTACTTCCAGCGCCTCAATTGATGCGCTAGAGTCACCTCTATCTGTTGGAATAACGGATTTCGAACGTAGTCGATCCGATCTTCTTCGGCTCCCTGAAGTAAGATTAGCTTCTGAGAGCGAGATAGGCGTCATACGTTCCTCCTCATTGGTTGAGAAGTCGTCCGTCTTCCTAGGCTTACCTTTCTGATTCTTGTCCTTCTTTTCTTCATCTTTTTTCTTGTAATTTTTGTTTGTTTCAATTTCCATAATTATTCCCACGCGTGGGGGAGAAATAAAAGTCGACCCGGGCAGAGATCCCCCAATACCCGGGCAAGCGTAAATTTGTGCCCAACCGAGGGGTCCGCAGGTGCCTCGGCTGGGAGTGCGCTTGCGACTGAACTACCCATCAGCCATGCATCCCCTGGCCACGCACCAGAACACGGGATTCGCGGTAATTTTTTTATAGAGGTTTTCTTCCTCGCAGTCCGGGCGGTTAAGCCAAGATCCTCGCCCCCGATTGGAGTCGCGAGACTCCAACTCGGAACTACGATATGTCGACGGCGGCAGGGAGACGATGTTCCCTGATGCCTGCTCGGTGGCAGTGTAAGTGCACACCGAGCCCGTCCTACTTTTTCCACCGCTGAGCGGAAGAACTCCGACCCTAGAAAGGGTCCCACCATCGTGATTTTTTACCGAGGTTTTCCTCCTCATTGCTCTGAAGAGCGAAGAGCCAACAGAGGAATCGACAAATATGACCGCTCTGTTGGACCAAGTCTCGGCCGCATTGCCGAAGAAAATGGCTTCCTCTTCGTGCTAGAATATTAGCCGCTGGCAGTGATAAACAACACCATCGCCAACGTTTCCAGGGTGCACCACATGGAGGTTTTCTAGCCCAGCACCCCTTCTGCATCAGACCCTTGATCCAACCTTCTAACGTGAGCCTCTTAAGGTGTTGGTCGAGGCTCTTGGCTATCAATCCGTGAACAGATATGATTATCGGAACAATAATCACCGAATCCACATTCCACATATCGGCAATCTCGTGAGACAGATCCAAATACTTCAATTGTTTTTCTTTTTCAACTTTCACGAGATTCTCGTCATGAGGAACGGCGATATCGACAATCATTGCACGGCGCTCTAATCGATCTATCACCACAATATCAGGCTTATTGGCAACAATAGTCCTATCTGTGATATAATAGATCGATCCCAATATAATGTAGCACGACCTATTATTATTATTATATTTCTGGGTAAAGTCGCACCCTGTTTTTACCTAGAAATATATAAATTGTATTTGTAGGTTCATTAATGTCTGTTTACACTTTAATATTCAATTTTTTTTTCTATATGAAGAGCCTGCCAAAGTGACTCTACTCTGCCTGATGGAAAGCATGAATAGAATCCAAGGAGTTGTGGTCACCATACTCATTGCAAATGCAGACAATGCAGTATGGTGACCCACACTATGCCGGCCTAGTGAGATGCTTTTTCACGCCACGCTTGGGGACGTAAAAGGCATGACATTCATCGTGGTAGTGTAAGACTCACATAGTTATCACGATAACTGTTACTTCTGCATCAATGGGCCTCCGGTCTCACGAATAATGTTAAGATTTAGGTAATCATAAACATCCGTGTGGTGATGAATTAGGAATATGGAGTGGTATAGCATCCTATTTTGGGGAGAAAGTTATGGATATAATGTGTGTAAGGCCTTGGCCTCACAGAAAGGAGCTATTCGAATAATTAAAAGAATTAAAGTACCAGATTCTTTCAGACCATACTTCAAAGAAATGAAAATTTTAACAGTTCCTAGTTTATATGTACATTGGTGTTACTTTCGCACTTATCCATTTAAAACATTTTTTAAACGAACTGAAGGGATTACTGTTACAGAAATGTTATTACTGAACTGGTGATCTGTGAATCCCTGAATTTATAGTTTTGGTAATTTGGCGACATCTTATGAACGTTATTGTTTTTGTTGGCATTTGACACTATATTCATTTTATTGACTATTTTTCTGCTGTATTTGACTTTTAATTAATTTTATTATTTTTTACTTATTACCTAATGAACGTATGACTGACTGAACGCTTGAATGAATAATTTATATTTTTTCATTTTTTTACATATTTTTATTGTAGTGTCATGTTTATTACGATTATTTAAATTACTGAATTGTGACTCATATTGAGAAATAAGAAATAAGTGTCACCAATCTTACTTATCCCATGGGTATCGCAAGAGGCAAGTAAGGGACGAACTATACAGTACAACACTACTGCAAGTAGAAGGAAAACTTGAAACAAACCCTACACCAAATTGTGTAGTAGGCAAAAACCTCCTTGCTAAGGTGACACCCATGTCCAACAGCGGACTGTTTAATGATGATGATGATTCATAAATAAACACAGTATCAATACAATTATAACATGTAATGATTTATCTACAAAATTCAAGTTAAATAAAATATACAGTTCCGCATCGCTTCCGGTGCAAAAGTGTCCATACCATGGCACTAGCGTAGTAATATTGACTTGCTCAATTGTAACGAACATTCTTTGCCAACACATTCACGGGTTACATGTCACACACTGGACAAACGCTTCGTGCAATATTTAGTTTCAATACAAACTGACTGCGTTAAAATAGTAAACTAAAAAGGTAAATATTAATTTACTTAGCACAAAGTAACATGTGTTTTGATTTAGTTAGACAGAAATGATTAAATAAGTATTTTTTAATCTTGAAGTCGATGCCAAATGAATCAATAACTAGGTATAGATATTATCGATGTTTCTAGCAACCAAAACCAATATAAGTAAAGGTCTGTTGTAATTGTCAATATTTGGGCCCGCATAAATAGAGGCATAGAGGCATAGAGTAATAATCAATAAAAACAATAATAATTATTCTTTATTACCCTAATTCAGGAACACAATATGTTCTATTTGTAAATCTAAACTAATGTTTTACACATGACTCCCTGAAGATAGCGTTAACGCCGATGTCTGTGCTAGTATAAACTGTGTGACAGACATCGACTCCTTTCTCCAACCTACAGTGATATAATACAATTTGGGAACTTTTAGAGGGTAATGTAGTACTCTGTCTATGCAAATTTAATACGCAGTGTGCAAGTATGTAGTGTAAAACTGTATGCACGCCATTTCGAATGAATGTGTGCATGAGCGCTTTTTGTGGTGTGTGTTTGTGTGAGCATTGTACTGTACACCAAGACAACCTTACACTGTTAAAAATTTTTGTAAAATTACAATTGTTTTACAAAACAAATATGAGAAAAATTCCAAATCAACGTATAATATATATATATATTATACAAAACATAATACAATTTGAGTAAAATTACAAGACATGTAAAGGAATTTACTATAATGAGTTGTAATTTTGGAACCTTTATGTAATAACCCTACACGTATTGTAATAGGCATGATGAAAAATTTTGAATAACTGGTTTTTCAGATTCAGAAATAAATATTATATACAATCGATATTAAAGAAAATATATTTTACTTTCAATTTTTTTCATTGCCGCCAGAACGCTTCAATCAGTCAATGGCGTCGCTTGTGGCGTCCCGTTCAATTTAAACATTGACGGCTACAGTATTATATATTATAGGTATTGTGCAGTGCCCCTGTGTACTTATACAACTGTAAAAAACTCGGACAAGTTATTTATATTCGTTCCCTATGATAAAACAATACGAAATAAGTGGCTTAAACTTGCAAGACGTGATATAAAAGGAATATTCCTACTATCTTAACTAATACGCAACTTTATTTCTGTGAAGATCACTTTGACGTAAGTATTTACTTATATTTGTAGATTCCACATAGTTTCCAAACCATTATAATTATAATGCTGTTCAATATTTAAACTTTGAGATTACGTTTCACCTTTCATATTTTTTTCTATGTTTCATCATAGAATACATACAGTCAATCTGGGTAACTTTGATTCGTTCGGGTAACATTGACAACGGGACCATGAACTAGTTTCGATTATTTTTTCGTATGAAATCAACACAATTGATAAATGTTTATTTTAGATTTGTATTTATAAACAACCTCCGTAAACGCACCTTTAAAAAAAGCAAGCTGTCAAACAGAGTAAACGTCAAAACTTTTTTTTGAATTTAGCTCGCGAATTCATGTGTGCTAAACAGTGAAAAACTTTTTGAATATTCTGTGATTTTGGTTCCTAACAAGGTAAGTGAGATATTTCACAGAGCCATTTGTTATAGTATTATCGTATTCTCATTTAACATTTGCATATAATTACGTCTCATTTTCAAATTTCATACTTTTATATAAAGATACGTATTTTGAACAATAGCTGGGTAACTTTGACACTGTCAAAGATACCCTTACCAATTGTTAGCTTATTAGCTATTCATTTTTATGCCGGGTAACTTTGACGTTGAGTTTCATAAGATTTTCCTACATATTTTGACTTCATGGGATTAAGTCTGGATTAATGTATTAAACAGTAACGGTGGCATAAAAAGTATGTAATAGTTTTATTTAAATTTTAGTTACCGAATGATATGGCAAACTATATGCAGTATCACTTGATGGGATCAGTGTCACAGATACGCATGAAAGCAGGCTGCATTCCTTTAAAATTTGCATGTCAACCAGATAGAAGAAAAAAAAACAGCTGATGTAATAGAACGGCAATATGTTGTCAAAAAACATAGGAAGGAGTTGATTGAAGGATTACGAAAAGAAATAAAAAACAGGTCAGATAGAGTCTTCATCGGGAAGTTCAGGTGTCAACTTAATTTTAATAATTTTGTTTGAATCACACATTGACTCGGTGTTCATTATTATTTTACAGGGGGGGGGGAAATTGGTGATCGGCCTTGGTGACCTGTAGCTGCTAGAATATAGGTTAACAAATGCCAAGTTAAAGCCAGTAGCGCTCGTTCATGTGTGCAAGGTGAACTATCGGCGCACACCATAAAGTCCTATTATACACGTCCACGCCCTCGTCAGCCTGCCGTCGCGGACTGGTGAGGGGCCCATAGTATGGGTCGTACCTCCTGGGCAATGTTGTATGTCAAACAAGCTTCACACACACATCTTACCTTGTGACTGCAAATAGCAAACTATAAAGGGCAAAGGCGAGTCATCGGCGCCTCAAAACCGATTTACTAGCTAAGGGAGAAAACCCCGACAAAAAAATCCAGTGTGGGGCCCGAAAGGGTCCCCCCAGACCGTAAACCAGTGAGTTCTACCTGCTGGCCCGGGGATCTGAGCTTCGCCACTTGGATTGCGAGGTAGGTAACTTCTATAAAAAACTCCCCTAAATCCTAAGTGCGTACCAGGCGACCCGCTGTTTTATATAGCCTTCTCTTTGGGAATGGGCGTTACCCCAAGAGTGACCCATAAATCGACCCTACTCGTGGGAACAATATGAATACGAATCCAATGAATCAACAAATAAATAAACTATCCCAGGAGGGTAACAATTATGCTAGTACACCCCTCCTTGAGCTAAGCTCAGACTGCCCCGAAAATTCTGGGGAGGGCAAAAATTTACGACCTCAAGAAGCTCTAGAAGTTGAAAAAAAGAAAATACTGACGCAACAACTTTTCCACACAAGCATGTTCCACAGGTCTAGATCATCATCGACCAGTGATATTCAGGCAAAACCACAGCAAACCATAGAAACGGAAATGGACTGGGTCCAAGTGGCAAATAAAAAACGACAGCGGTCCAGCCCTGAATCACTAAGATCTCAGAAACAAAGTAAACTTGACATATACTGTCTATCGCAACCATCACAAACACCTACGTCAAACAACTTTGCTCTTTTGGAAGATGAAGGGGATCAACAACTTAACATGGATAATGCTACTAAGATTAATATACCAAATAAACCACCCCCAATCTTTGTTGACAGAGTAAGCAATATCCAACCACTGATAGACCTACTGGAACCCCATGCTTTGGATAAATATGAGCTAAAGATTCTCCGAAATGAACAGGTAAAGACCTAAAACATCAGAAATCTACACCACAATAGTCAAAGAGCTGGAAAAAAAAGAAACTGAATTTTACACATATAAACCGAAACAAGACAGGAGTTTCAAAACAGTTTTAAAACATATGCACCCTTCCACAAACATAAATGAAATAATAGAAACGTTAGCTAAACTTGATCATGAATGTACCAATGTCTGGAATATAAAACAACATACGACTAAAAAGCGCTACCAATGTTTATAGTGGAAATGAAACAAAAAGATAATAATAAGTCCATTTATGATATAAAATATCTTCTACACTGCAAAGTGACTTTCGAACCTCCAAGACCAAAGAGAGAAATTCCTCAATGCGGAAGGTGTCTCCAATATGGACATACAGAAGCATACTGTAGGAGAAGCCCAAAATGTGTAAAGTGTGCAGGTGACCACTTGACAGCTGACTGCTCCCGAAAAAATAGATCTGACAAAGTTAAGTGTATCTTGTGTGATGGTAACCATCCAGCAAATTATAAAGGCTGCAAAGTCTACGGAGAACTACAAAAAGTTAAATTTGCACCACAACCTGAAAGATTTAAGAGACCTCTACGAATAGAAAACACAAAACAAATAAAGGACATGACACCAACAACTGGCTTAACATATGCAGAAATTGCAAAAAACTCCATTGAAAAACAGCAAGCAGAAAAACCTAAAACTAGCATTAGTAATGAAAGTAACAACGACATACGAGAATTAATGACATTAATGAAACAAATGATGCAACAATTAACAACTATGACAAATCTTATTCTACAACTCACGTCCAAATTAACTGCAAACTGGATTCCATAAAAGTATCTGTTTGGAATGCAAATGGACTGTCGAAACATACCCTTGAGGTTAAACAATATATGACCTTAAAAAACATTGACATAATGCTTATATCAGAGACGCACTTTACTAGGAAGAATCATTTTAGTATATCAAGACACAAATTCTATCACACAATGCATTCTGACGGTAAAGCTCACGGAGGGAGTGCAATTCTAATTAGGAACAATATTAGACATCACTTGGTAAACCAATATTGTACAGAAAAACTGCAGGCCACTAATATAGTAGTAGAAGACTGGACTGGACCTGTGACCATATCAGCTGTTTACAGTCCACCAAAACACAACATAAAGCAAGAAGACTACGAAGAGTACTTCGCAACATTGGGACCAAGATTCGTGGCAGGCGGCGACTATAACGCCAAACATACATACTGCGGTTCTCGGATAATATGTATCTCCCAAGGGACGACAATTATTATCGACCATTAACAAATATCATCTTGGCGTTGTTTCCACTGGGGAGCCAACATATTGGCCTACTGACACAAAGAAGAAACATGACCTAATAGACTTCTGTGTCGCTAAAGGTATCAACAGCACATATTTCAGCTGCAACTCCAGTACAGACCTCTCTTCTGACCATTCACCTGTTGAGATAAATTTAAGTCGCAAAATTCTAAAAAAGCAAAAACCATGCAGACTTCATACCCGTAGAACAAAATGGGACTACTTTAAGGAATTAATAGCAAACTCAATAAACGAAAGAATACCTTTAGAGTCAGACGAGGACATTACTAAGGCAGTGGAACACATTACCAATATTATCCAGCAAGCTGCGTGGGATGCCACACCTCCACCTCCTACCACCACTAATGATGGTCTACAGTGCTCTCTAACTATCCGAGAACTGTTAGCTGAAAAGCGTAAAGCTAGAAAACAATGGCAGACTACAAGATATCCAGACGATAAAAAGATATATAACAAATTGACGACACAACTTAAACAACTGTTAAGTGACGAGCGTAACCAAAGCCTTAAGAAGTATCTACAAGAGCTGGATAGTAAGTACTCGACTGATTACTCACTTTGGAAGGCTACCAAATATCTTAAACGCCCTACAAGTCACCAACCACCCCTGCGCAAGGCAAATAATTCCTGGGCTACCAATGAAATAGACAAAGCTCAAGTATTTATGGAACATCTACAAGAAGTTTTCAAGCCCAATCCCGACAACGGTTGAACAAAAATCGAAGTGGTCTCGGAAGTTCTAGATAAAATACACCAACTAGAGCTACCAGTTGATAAATTCAATAAAGCAGAGATCAAATCAGCAATCCGACAACTAGACGTAGGGAAAGCACCTGGATACGATCATTAGACAGCGACTGTTCTAAGAGAACTACCAGATAAGGGAATTAAAGCCTTAACAAAGCTATATAATGCAGTTGTAAGGAGAGAATTTATGCCACTACAATGGAAAGTAGCCAAAATCATTATGAATCTAAAGCCTGGAAAAAGTCCGGCAGACGCTAAGTCATACAGACCAATTAGTCTACTTCCAATTCTATCTAAAGTCATGGAGATCTTATTTCTGAAAAGGCTAAATCCAATCATCAAAGAGTCCAACTTGATACCTGACCATCAGTTCGGCTTTAGAAGAAACCATAGCGCTATCGAACAAATTCACAGACTAGTCGAAGAAATCGCCAAAACATTCGAACAAAAAGGTTACTGTACAGCCTCATTTCTTGACATATCCCAGGCGTTTGATAGAGTCTGGCATGATGGATTGTTATATAAAATAAAAAAGACATTGCCCATAAAATTTTACAAACTCATCAAATCCTATCTGATTGGTAGACACTTTTTTGTGACTCAACGAGAAGCAGCAACAGAGCTAAAAGAAATCCGAGCAGGAGTGCCGCAAGGAAGTATAATGGGACCTACCCTATACCTTCTTTATACTGCTGATTTGCCAATATCAAACGATGTTGCTATGGGGACATTCGCTGACGACACAGCTGTTATGGCTTCTGACGATTCACCAAATCAAGCATCTTATAAACTGCAGGCTAGTTTAGATAAAATAACAGATTGGTTAAAAGACTGGCGAATTAAGGCAAAAGAAGCAAAATCTGTCCAAGTCACATTTACCACCCGCAGACAAACGTACCCGCCAGTAACACTAAATGGTATACCGATACCACTAGTAGAAGATGCGAAATACCTTGGAATGTATCTAGACCGTCGATTGACCTGGAGGAAGCACATCTTTACTAAACGCCTTGCAATGAGTTCACAAGTACGCAAGATGTACTGGTTACTAAATAGAACAAGTCCCCTGTCAATGGAAAATAAACTTTTATTATATAAAGCTATTTTAAAGCCAATATAGACATATGGTGTGCAACTGTGGGGCATAACTGCAAACTCTAACCTGGAAATTCTACAAAGGTTTCAATCAAAAATACTTAGAATGATAGTTGATGCACCATGGTATGTCACAAACGAACGTCTCCACCACGATCTTGGCATAAAGCCTGTGAAGGATAAAATAAGAGACACAATAAAAAGTTATAAAAAGAGAATACAGACACACCCAAATGAACTTGCACACCACCCTATAGATGATATATTTCCCAGTGTTAGGAGACTGAAAAGAAGAGTACCACAAGATTTGCTCTAAAATAAATATTAAGGAAATGTCATTGGACATTTACCTTGCAAAACTGCTATACATTGACACAAACGTTACTGAATGTCTCCATAGACAGATGGCAATAGCAAAAAAAGAAAAAAAAAAAATATTTTACAGAAAAATGGCATATTATACCCATGTCATGTCTTAACACTTATCCCCATATTCTTAGTTGTTTTCCTCAAGACAGTCATTCATAAAAAATACAAATATGAAAGACAGAGAATGAGTCAAGTAGAAAATTTCTTCAGGAAACGACTTATATTATGGATGTTAATTAATTACTATATCTTATTGGTTCTTCATGAATGTCAAATCCATGCACGTACAAAAAGGTTTTTTACACATATACCTGATCAAAGAAAATGTCAGTGAATTGTTGTTATTCTGTAAGTTTTTTAAAAATATTTTTTTTTTCCAGTTTTGCAAGAAAATGTTCTACAACATGAAGTCTCTCATCTCAGCGTTTTTCCTGCTGTATCCACAGCAGCCTCACTGTGGAACCCAGGATCCAATGCAATTACTACACAAGATGCATCTATGACAGCAAATAAAGTGTTCAAACTGGGGTAAAACTATCCAAACAGGAGGCAAGAGAAACTAAAGAAATCGCTAGTTTAAGAATACATGTGGAAAGATTGATTAGACGATGACGGGACTTTAGTTTGTTAAAGCCACATGCTTGTATAAACCTCAATCTTGTGAAAATACTTGATAATATTATCACGATTGCCTGCGGATTAGTTAGCTTAAAAAATTCATTGATTAAATAAATCTTAATTATGTACTTTTTATAGGGATATCTTCTATATCTTTAAGACTGTTAAATAAAATTCAAATTTATAATATTGTTTTTTTATTACCAATCCAAAAATTATAAAATACTTTGATATAGTATTGGATAAATATTATCTTTCCATGAAGGAACTATAACATTAATAAAATCTGATACATATTTTTCATCATATTGAATGTCCAATATTTCTACTTTCTTATTAGTACTATAGTTGCAATCAGCTACACAAAAATTACCTTTTTAAGCCCTGTTAATAACATTTGTAATTGCATCTGCACATAAAACTCTGGCTTCGTTTCCCATCACATGTATAATTTTTAAACGTTTTTTCAAATAAAGTGCCCCATGAGGGCACTTTATTTCTATAATGCTGTTTCCACAGACCCCATCGGGTGAACCTGCTAGCATTGGGTAGTTTTTGGCTAGCATTAAACCACATTTTTTAATTCGAGTCGACTCGTGGCCAGAGGCGGCCCGTGACATTTTTGAATGGAGGTTCACAAAAATTTACCTTTATTTATAGATAAAATCCATTCGCCGATCTTTTTGACGAGCGAAGACATCTATCACTTTTTTTTGAAAATCCACTATTGAGTTTATAAGGCGCTTTTCAATACTTATCATACACAACCATTAACTCGTTTTTTAGGTTGGTTTTCTCAAGGAAATCGTATGTATTTAATTATTTCATATTCACACAAAGTTTTAAATATAATACGTATTTTATGTAAAACTGCGAGCGAGAGCTATCTGAAGACGCTACACGTTGCTATTTGTTTGTTTACAATACTTGAATGGCAACAGCGCGACACGCGACTCGGTGGAATAGAGCATAGAGCCCACGCGCGGGAGCACACAAAGCGGCAACGTCGCGCGGAGCAGCGCTCTAACTTAGGCTAATTTCTCATACAAATCTTTTGTTTCACGCGTCGGCCCGTGTCAATGTTTCTCTTTCGCACTTATTGAATTTAACGTATAAAACTTCGCTTCATAGGAGCGCAATAATTGGCGCTCCACTTACAACTTGATGCCAAATGTACGTCTAGGTAAGGTGCGGTAATACATTTTTTTAGACTATTGTATATATGCAGAGTAGAATACAGAGAAAGTAATGTAAGGATAATTTTTAGTTACTTATTCAAAATATACATGACTATCTATGTTATTTAAGTTAATTGTAGTGGGAGTGCACTGCACCAGCGCTCTTTAAAATGAGCCGCCTCTGCTCGTGGCAAATTTGTGCTGGTTGCCTTTGTAAATCCTGGTTCCATTTTTGTATTTTCACTTTCTTGCTGTGATAGTATTATCATATTACGTAATTTAGAATTTACAATTATTGTTATGGTTATGCAAGAATATATTCTTAGCCGTTGGCAACACGTGCATGTGTAAAAAAAGGGTCTAGACAACAGAAAAGGACCGTCACTTAACGGACAGATTATTAAGCGACCCTTGTACTAGTAAAAACAAAATATTTATTGCACTTATGAAACGAATTCTTTGGAAAGGACTCTTAACAGACCTTTGGATATCGGTTCCAAGACATCTGTGAGAGAAATAATTGTAAACAAAAAAGGCGATAGGTAGTGGGGCGCGGGCTGAGAGAAAACGACAGGGTTTGAGGGAGTCGAGATAGTCAGTGAGGGTGCAGGGTGAAGGGAGGACGTTCGTGAAAGCTGGGCATAGCCGGTCGTGTGGGTTACCATGACGTTGAGTAAGTTAGCATATATAACGCTGCAGTAACTAGGTAAGTCCTTGTTGCCTATTATTACGTAGGATAATGATTTATATGTATTTATATGCCGGTCTGAGTATAGTAATAACCGTTGAATAATTAGATGATATCTCTCTATTATTTCTCGCTGAGCATTACTGTTGGTTTATCGGTACCTTTGATAGAGATAATGGGTAGAACTCTTTATAAGTCGCTGCGGTATGGAAAGCTAAGGTATAGATCGAACGGAGCCATTCGGATTGATCGCCGGAGCGGTTCCGTTACACGATTATATCTGGGTGATCTGTCCTTGTGGTGTATTTATATTGTAGTTACAGCGCGTATGGGTGTGTGCCGTGTGCTTGAGAGGTAGGGGTCTTAAGGGGCGGATGCACGGGGGTCAGTAGGCGGGTTAACTCATATAGCGGGTTGAGTACACAGGAAACCGATGGGTTGGAGTCCCACGTCGGGGCGGAGGCGCGAAAGCGTTTAGCTTCGGTCGTATACAGCTGAATACACCTGTCAAAGCGAGTTATAGGTTTGGACTTAGCGTTCCTGACCCCCTCGAGTTAAAGTCAGTTAATTCACCTAAATCTTAAGTGCACAACGGATGGAAGAGTGATAAGCACAACCAACAGAAATGTATTTAATTGTTTCATAATCTCTCATTTTGATTCCCTCTTATCGCGGTTTCTTATTATTTATTTGAATCGTTATAAGTCAGTGGGAGAATGTCCAGTCTGGTGTCGAGTTCTACAGTCTAACGCGGATTCTGGAGGAGCGTTAGACCTCCCTCCACATTGGAGGGTGCTGGCTTGTAGAATAATACCTCATTAAATAACCGAAAAAATTGCTATACTCGCACTGGGGTTCAAGGGGGGACCATTACATTGCTCAGCAAATTTTCGATGGCCCTTTGGTAAATTTTTTTAAAAATGTTTTGTAATTTTTATAAGGTAAACTAAGCTGAAATTAATTATGTAGTAAATTTACAATACATCATTTTGAAATGACAAACCATTTTCAACAGAATTTGTTTGGTAAAATTACGATATTTGTATTGTAATTTTGCTAAACCAATTTCCGATTATGGTTTGGTAAATTTCTACAAATGTTTTGTAATTTTTTGAAATTGAGTTGGAATAAATTGTATAGTAAATTTACAAAACGGAATTATAGTATTACTTTCTTGTTGTGCGTAAAAACTTCCAACATTTTTTTTGTAAATTTCTACAGAAATTTTTAACAGCGTAGGTCACTGTCATGAACAAGTTTTCCGTCTCTTCATACGTTGCGTTTTTAAGGTACCTAGTAACTTCGTTCTTACATTCCAGTCTCGATGAAGGGTATAGGTAGCATAATTATTTAGTCTATTATAAAGACGACCACTAAGACTCTGGTAGTGTATGCTTGCTAAGGCCGTCTTAACATGAAGTCTTGGATATACAAAGTCCTTATGCAGTTTATATACTGATGGAGTAGTTGAGGGTTCGAACCTAGCGAAGAATGTTTGTGGAGAACTATATGCAGCACAAAAAGCTCACAAATACAGTGGATATAGTACAACTACAGCACGCAATGCATGGTGTGCGAGGGGGCACATGTATAAGTGCGCAACCTGAACGCGGGTAGGTGTGCGAGGGCAGGTGTCATTGATAGTTGTCTCTGTTTACGCAATGTTTCGATCTTTTTTTTTTTTTTTTTTTTTTTTTTTTAACTTGTGGAAACCCCCACGGGCCGTCACCCCACCGGGGTTTACGGCGGGGCGGTGTGTCGGAATCGGACCGACTAAAACCACACGGTGTGCCACTCTGCGCCTGAGATAGGAAGGACCCGGGAACCGCTGCTATTACGACATCCAGATCCCTCCTAGCGCCTGCCCGCTACCTCGGGCACCATCTGCGGATAAACTCTCTATTTTAGGCGACGTGCGGCACACGCGGACGTCGCCTCCCCGCGGCTGGCCATTGTAGCGGATGGAGGGGAAAACCCGTCCCGTCCACCCGCGGCCACACTCAAGGCGGCATGAGGCGCTGGTATGCGCACCTCCGCCGCCCGGCTCGCCGGCGGCGAATTGGGTCCGAGTGGATATCGTCCTCCCGGGCCTTCTCCGCCGCCTCCTTCCGCGAAATTACGTCTTCGCAGAAGGTTGCGACCGCGGTAAAATAACTGTCGCTACCGGCCATGGAGCGTATTACGGCCGGTAGCGAGAGATCTCCTCCAATAACTGCAGTGAGGACCCCACGCTGCGCCGCCCAGGCGGAACAAACCGCTAGCGTGTGCTGAGCCGAGTCCTCACTGCAGTCGCAGTGGTGAGAGGCGGGACTCAATTCCCTCCTGGCGACCGAGTGCAGATACTTCCCGAAGCAACCGTGCCCGGAAAGGACCTGCGTCAGTCGGAAGGAAAGGGTCCCGTGCTGCCGCCCTGCCCACTCGGCGATGACCGGCTGGAGAGCCTCCACGGCGGCAAAGCCAGCACGTGGAGCCTCCAGCCGGGACGACCAACGAGCCATCGTGGCTCGACGAGCGGCCTCTCGCCACTCGCGTATCTCTTCGGGCGGGGGCCGTATGCCGCTACCCGCCCGGAAATCAACCGTCCGCCGATAAACTTCGGCGAGCACTTCCGCCTCCAAATCCCACGGGGGAGTTCCGGCCAAGGCGCACGCCGCCTCCGTCGATACGGTGCGGTAACCGCGTATGGCTCTAACCGCCAATATCCTCTGAGGGCGCCAGAGGCGAGCCCTATTCTGGGCGGTCAGAGCCGCTGCCCACACCGGTGCACCATACAGTGCCATTGACCGGACAACCCCCGTGTATAGCCGTCTCGTCGCGACGCTAGCTCCACCCAGATTGGGCAAAAGTCGCCCAAGGGCAGAAGCAGCGCCGACCAGCTTTGGAGAAAGCTGTCGGAAGTGCTCGTCGAAGTGCCACCTGCCGTCGAGGATCAGGCCCAGATACTTCATCTGGGCCTGAACCGGTACGAGGACCGAATTGACCACGATGGAGGCGCCGGAGGGTGGACCACGACGGGGCCCATGGAACAAAAGGGCCTCCGTCTTGTCCAGGGCCACCCGCAAACCCAGCGCCTCAATTCGCCCGACCACCAGAGAGACACCCGTGGTGGCCAGGCGCGCCGCCTCTTGAAAGTTCGCTCCCCGGGCCGTGACCAATGTGTCATCTGCGTAGCAAATTACGCCCAGCCCGGGGGGAAGACGACCTCGAAGGGCCCAGTCGTATCCCATATTCCACAGGAGTGGTCCGAGGACAGACCCCTGTGGAACACCGCACGACATGAGCCGCCGCCTCAGAACACCGTCTCGGTCTTCGTACATGACGGTACGCTCCTCAAGATAGTCTGCCACAAGCCGCCTCAGGTACTTTGGCACCCCATGGTAGTGGAGTGCTTCCCTGATGCAGCTAAATGGCAGACTATTAAATGCGTTGGCGATGTCCAACGACACCGCCAATAACACGCCGCCACAGCTCACCGCCTCTTCGGTAACGGCCCTCAGGCACAACACGGCATCGACCGTCGAACGCCCCGCCCGAAAACCAAATTGGGCGTCCGACAGATCGGGGCCCACCTCGCAGAGGTGCCGGACGATGCGGGCAGAGAGTATCCTCTCAAACAGTTTACCCGCCTCGTCCAGCAACACGATGGGCCTATAGGCCGCTACCGATTCGGCTGGCCGTCCTGGCTTCCTCAATAGGACCAGCTTCCCGCTTTTCCAGCACTCAGGGAAGCGTCCGGACGCCAAGCTAGCGTCCAGGACCTCCCTAAGGCGGTCCGACATGTGTTCGAGGGCTCGGGCCAGCACTCGGGCAGGTATCCCGTCCGGCTCGGGGGCGGTGTTCTTAGAGCGGATCCGTAGAACAACCGCCCCTACCTCCGATTCTCTGACGGGCGGAACATCGTCCTCGTTCCCCCCGTCGTCTCCGACCATGAAGGCCATCGACGGGGGTGTGTGTTCCACCCGCTGCGGGAAAAGGCCCTCGACCACTTCCCGCAGGAAGCTGGGCTGGAGTGTCTCTGTAAGGGGGGGGCCCGACGTGCGGAGCTTTTGCCGCGCCGCACGATAAGGGCGACCCCAGGGGTCACGATCGAGACCCTCCAGCATCTCCTTTCTCTTAATTTCTTTGGCGCGGCTTATGGCCAGCTTCAGAGTTTTCCGCGCCTCGGTACTCTTCATGAAGCTGGTCCTCCTCGCCTTCTTCGCGGTGTCGCCGCCGACTACGGGTGTAGGACCTCCGGGCACGAGTACAGGCCGCGCGGAGGTCCGCCAACTCCTGGGACCACCAGTAAACCTCCTTCCGTGGAGGCCGGCAACCTTGGATGCGGGGCATGGCCGCATCACAGATCTGCGCAATGGCATCGCGGAAGCGACCAGCCCCCATGTCGACCTCCTCGGTCGGGGCCTGCGGAGACAGCCAAGAGTGAACGATGGCTGCCTCCTCTAGTAGGTCCCTATTTAATTTGGCTAAAGCCCACCGCGGAAAGCGAGAAGAACGCCGCGCCACGTGACCCCTACTGGGGTCCTGGGTCCGGGAGAGCTCAAATGGGATGTAGAGGTGATCCGAGAGCGTCTCAACCTCTTCCAGGACGCGCCAGTTCCTTACTCGTGCGGCGAGGGCAGGGGTAGCGAACGAAAGGTCCACTATCGACCCTCCCTGCTGTCGCACGCACGTGTTGGTGGAGCCCCTGTTTAATAAACAGAGGCCCACCGAGGCCGCCCACTCCTCTACGGCCTCGCCCCTAGCGTCCGTCCTGGGGGAACCCCACGCAATGGACTTTGCGTTGAAGTCCCCCAGCACTAAGACGTGCCCAGACGTTAGACGCCGCATCGAGGTTTCCAAGTTGTTAAGGAAAACCTCGAAGTCGTTCAAACTCCGGTTCGGGGAGAAGTATACACCATATATAGTGATTCCCCCCCACTCGGCAGCAACATATCCAGTGCCCTTGTCTCTTAGCGACAAGGGCGGGGAATGAGCCGCCGTGGAGCCGACGACTGCCACGGAACCGTCCCGGTCACCCAACCAGTTTGGACGGGGAGGAACATAATAGGGTTCCGCGGCTACGGCAACACCGATCGACCACTGCGCCATGGTTTGCAGGAAAAGGTCCTGCGCCGCGGCACAGTGGTTCAGGTTCGTCTGGACCAGGAGGTTGGAGACTTGGGCCATTACTCGACCGTCTCTACAACCTCCTCCATGGGCGACGATATCGACGCACGAACGACGTCAGAAGCAGCCTGGGCCGACTGGCTAACCCCTGACGCCTGCCGAGAGTTGCGGGAAGGTTTACAGCCTCCCTGCCCAATCTGGTGATTGGCAGGCTTGTTGTCCGCTGCACACACCGGGCAGTGAGGGGCGGCAGAACACTCTGCCGCCTTGTGCCCCGGTCGACCGCAGCGGAAGCATAATCCGCTGCAGTCGAAACAACTGACGCACTTGGCGCGTGTGTGCCCCGATGCCAGGCATTTGTAACACCTCATCGGTCTCGCCGCCAGGACTGTGATCCTAGCGCTCACGAAACCGATGAGCAGCCTGCCGGCGTCGCCCAACATTTTAGCCGACGCTACGGGACAGCTGACCCACACTGCGCCAAGCCCTCCCGGACCGGGGCGGATGGTGCCGACCCTAATATTGTCCGCGTTGCAGCCTGTCTTCTCGCTAATTGCAACGCGGACATCCTCTGTCGATACAGAGTCATCCAGGCCCGAAATGCGCAACTCTGCGCACTTGGTAGGCCTGGCGATCTTGACACCATCCGTAGCCGTAAACATTTGCCGCAACTTCTCGGCAAATGTGTCCGCCGTCTTAGTACCTTCGGCTCCAGGGAACTCGAGCACTCGAGCTCCTGTTTGAGCGAGGCGCAACCTGACTCCTACTGTCCCGAAGTCATTGGCGAGACTAGCGCGGGCCCTCTGGAAGATGGTTGCGTAGGAGAGGCCGCCGCTAGCCGCCTCCGGCGACACGGTGACTACCACAGCCGCGCTTTTAGGCACCTGCAGTTTGCGCGGCTTTTTCGCGATAGCCACCGCAATCGACGGTGTCTGCGGGGTAGAGGCTGCTGTTTGTGCAGCCTTCTTACCCTGCTTTCGGGACTTCCTAGCCCTCCCGACCACCTGCCAACCATCGGTGGAAGAGGCAGATGTTGAGGGAACACAGGTGGAGGTGCCAGGTACAGCGGTTGGAGTGGGAAGCGGAGGGAACTCCGCTCCAGCCTTTGCCGCTGTTTTGGAGCCTAACCTCGGTGCAGGCGTCTTGGTCGCTACCTTCGCTGCCCGTCGTGAACCTGGAGTTGTTGCGGGAGCTGCAGACACCGACGCCGCCGCTGCATAGGTCACGCGACCGCCCACAACGGGAAGCGCAGACGGTGCCAATGCGGCCTTCGGCTTATGCGCCGCGAGCGGCGGCCGGACAACAGGGGCCGGTGGCAGCCTTGCCTCCAGGCCAGCCAGACGTCCGTCCATCATGCGCCATACTGCATCCGTTATTTGACGCAGATGGACATCAGAAATACCCCCGTGGTTGGAAGAGGGGGTAGGTAGTGACGGACGTGAGCCTTCTCGTTCGGGGCGATCTGCCCGAAATTGAGCAAACTGAGCACTAAGCTCAGTCACCTGCCCCGTCAGACGCTCGTTGGCTGCCTGGAGACGAGCCATGTCTCCGATAAGGCTCTCTACGACCCCCGCAATAGCGGAAGAGGAATCCTTAAGGGCCCTCACAAAAGAGCCCTTAAGATTGCTAGACTTGGTGGCCACTTTGTTAATGATGGCCACCGCCGCGTTTGCTCTCTCCTGCATGGCCGATGGTGTTTGGAGAACTGAATCCCCCACCATCGGCTCCTTGATTTTAAGCAGGAGATCCGCGACCTCCTCCTCCGCTAATGCTTCGCCGTCCGCCCTGACTCTTCTGTAGGCTCCTGCCTTGCAGAAAACGGAGCCTGATGGGGTCGAGGCCGGTGTTCGTGACCTCCCTCTACGGCTGCTTGCAACCTTGGGAGGCAACATCTCCTGAGACGTATCACTCCCCTCGTCCCTGGAGCGGCCTCGTTTCCGGCTGTCCGGTTCCAGTTCCATTAGGTCTAGTGAACCTGTCCTCGCACCGAGGCTACCGTCTGCGCCATCCGATGATAAGGTGGATCTGGAACGCAGTCGTTCCGATACTCTTCGGCTCCCAGAAGCTGAAATTGCTTCTGGGAGCCCCATCAAGATAGGCGTTCCAATTGCTGCGTCCACTGTATTGGAGAGCTCGTCCGCCTTTGCGCTTTCCTCCTTTCTACTCGTCTTCTCCTTCTTCCCTTCTACATCTTTGTTTTGGTTATATGATTTTATTTTATGTTCCATAGTTAAACCCACGATTGGGGGAGAAATAATGGTCGACCCGGGCAGAGATCCCCCAATACCCAGGCAAGCGTAAATTTGTGCCCAACCGAGGGGTCCGCAGGTACCTCGGCTGGGAGTGCGCTTGCAACTGAACAACCCATCAGCCATGCATCCCCTGGTCACGCACCAGAACACGGGATTCGGGGTAATTTTTTATAGAGGTTTTCTTCCTCGCAGTCCGGGCGGTTAAGCCAAGACCCTCGCCCCCGATTGGTGTCGCGAGACATAACCACGACACTCCTTTCGGGATTACGATGTGACAACGGTGGCAGGAAGATTAAATCTTCCAATGCCTGCTCGGTGGCAGTGTGAGTACACACCAAGCCCGTTCTCCTTTCTCCACCATTGACAGTGGAGAAACGCCGACCCATGAAAGGGTCCCACCCTAATGATTTTTTATCGAGGTTTTCCTCCTCATTGCTCCAAAGAGCGAAGAGCCAACAGAGGAATCGACAAAAATGCCCGCTCTGTTGGACCAAGCCTCAGCCGAATGACCGAAGAAAATGGCCTCCTCTTCTTCGTGCTAGAATATTAGCCGTTGGCGTGATGTCCTCTTCCAAATGGCACAGGAAGAAACAGTGCCGTCGCCAACGTTACCAGGGTGCACCACGTGGAGGTTTTCTAGCCCAGCACCCCACGCAATGTTTCGATCTTGCCATAACGTTGTTGCCTCAGATACGTTTTTATTAATTACTTCTTTTAACTACATGGTTAGCTCAAATACTCGTATATCCTCTGGTTGAGGCGATTTTGGTTTGAATGATTTTGTTTTGCTAACGGATTTTGTGATTACTTTTAATTTAATATGTTTTTGCTACAAGTATTTGACGCTTTCCAAATTAATAACTACGTGGATAATAGAGTATGTATGTTACCGATTACAACAAAATTCTATCATATATAGAGAGTTATTGATATTTAAATATAATTTACTTCAATGTTGAGTTCTTCATTTTAGTATTTTTTGTTTTATCTTAACATTTATATCTTGAGTCCATTTGTTATGTAAATAGTTACTACATGATAGCAAGTAGCAGTGGCGTAGTGTGCCTTCGTGGGGCTCCGTATAAAAATTTGTTTGAGAGCCCTTATAAAGGGTAAAAATTTCTCACAAAAGAAAAAAAAAAAAAAAAAAAAAAAAAAAATATTCGTCATAATTATACAGAGAGATTTTTATATTAATTTTTGATTACGCACGTTGAGGGCGGTATAATTGATACGGTAGATACGGCGGTAGCTACACCCTGCTAAGTAGGTACCTATTCCTATATTTTTCTAACAATGTCATTAGTCTGTAACCATTTTCATATATACAACGTGGCACCCAAGTTTTGGCAAAGCAGTAACTAACAAGTAACACGATCCAATATACTTCCGTTAAATTAGTAAAAAAAAATTTTTAGTAAAAAAAAAAAAAAAAAAACAAAATGGCGACATCAAAATGGTGGCGAAATCAAACGCGAGCCTAAAGTCGCATCGTATTCCAAAATACTAAATTCTTATCACTGATCAGCTTTCACTCGGTTCTCTTTTTTTTTTTTTTTTTTTAATCAAATCAACACTTCCTTAAAATTTAATTCAACTATTTAATTCATTTCATTTAAATTCTTAAATTTTCAAAATGTCTACCGCATACTTTAATGCATGAACGACATCTCCGCAATATGTTTTCTCGTATTTTAGCACATAAATTTGCCTTTTTTTTTTTCAGGTTTTTATTTTATCGAATGCTTTAATGACCCTCGATCTCAGTTTGTCTACTGCATTAACGTCTGTTGAGTGCACTTCATTTTCACACATCCCCACAAAACAAAAGTCTAGGGGTGTAAAATCTGGTGATTTAGGTGGCCATCGTGTAGGCTCATATCGTCCTATCCACTGTTCACCAAACATGTAGTTAAGCAACACACAGTTGCTCTTTGCAGTTAGACACTGACCATCAAGCAATTCTAAAAACTTTACAGCAGTCAAATTTCTATCAATGAAAATAGGACCAATTTTTTGGTTGCTGTGAATTGCTGTCCACACATTTAACGAAAAACGGTATTGGTGCGATGATTCGTGCACAGCATGAGGATTTTCCGTAGCCCAATATCGCAAGTTGTGATGATTCCATATGCCGTTACGAATAAAGGTACTCTCATCAGTTCACATGATGTTGGATAGGAATTCAGGGTCATTTGTTACTTTGGTACGTAGCCGCTGACAGTACGCTACTCTTACGGATTAATCCCTGTTCAATAAAGCTTGTACTCTTCGAACCTTGAAGGGCCGTTGTTTATCAGCCTTTAAGATATCATGAATCTTTTTTATGCTCAACATCAAATTGACGAGCAGCCCTACGTAAACTGCATGTAGCATGTATTACGCGTGAAATAGTCTAACACACATTTTTCAAGAGCAATCGGTGTTCGGGGTGCTAACTCAACATTACAAGGCACCAAACTTTGATTGTCTATTGATTTGATTAAAATTTGTTTGATTTTGCTTTAATTTTTTTTTATTTTTAAATTTTATTATTTATTATATCGTATGTGTGAAAGCTCATTGACCATTACGTAATATAACATTATACGATACATGGTGTTGTAAATTGCGAAACAGAAAAAAGTGTCCTGTGACTAAACTCCTGAATATTTCGTTCAAATTTTGCAAATCGTTTCAAAACAATTAAATGAATGTCTGGTATAAATATACGTGGCTCCGATAAATGTACTTCTTTTTTTTTTGTCCGGAAATCCTCACGATATCATCGAAATGTGGTTATGTCGGAATCGAACTGACCTAAAACCGCGCGCCGTCTCAGGTACTAGTAGCCGAGGAACCAGATGCACCCTAGTAAGGAATTCCTGGGAACCCCAACGTACCTCGGGTCACCTACGGCTTGTAGATGCCCCCCCTCCCCCGCGTAGAAAACCATGTTCCCTTTTCTTCTTGCCCCCAAAAGGGTGAGCGTGGTCTATAGCGCTCGTATCGTCACCCCGGTCTGCTTCTGCTAGAGTGACAGATGGCCACACCTGCCACCCACAGGTCTGCGCTTGACGACCGGTAGCGAGAGATCTTCTCCAATAACTACGGTGAGGACCTAACAATAGAACGTTCGTTGCCCATTTTCTATTTGATTTTGAGGAGTTTTCTGATGCATCTCCGGTGTCAAAAGTCCAATACAAATGAAATTTACATGAGACCACCTAGAAGCTACACAGAACCCAATTTGAAAATAAGTTTTTAAAATTGGTTCATTAACGACGAAAATATCGCTGATCATACATAAAAAAGGTTCTGAAGAATTGAGAAATATCCTCCTTTTTTTGAATTCGGTCAACAGCAGAAACAGCTTTATTAGTTAATTGTACAGATACTCTTTTGGGCAGCAACAAACAGTAGTGATGTGCAACAAGGATGCCGACGCAGCTAAATACCAAAGCTCTAGGCGGTGAATCGACTCAGAACACAGAACACGAGGTAAGTAACTCTTTTAGGTATTAGTTTCTTAGCTTTTATTACAGAATTACGTAATAAATGAAAAATTTTGTGAAAACTATACGACGAAACACCGAAAACGATGTGTCCGCGTGTAGGTGACGCTGTTGCCGAAAATTCAAGACTAGAACGATCCAGATGCGTTGAGGAACGAGAGACATATATGAAATCCTAACACTGTAAACAAAAGAAAATTTTACTAAGTCAATATATAGGTTTTGTGAATTGCCAATAGTGTAAATATTCAGAAACAGTATATAATAGCTACGGATGTTGTAATAAAACGTTTTTGTTACAGTTCAAGGTCGATTTGAGCAGAAAAGCTTTAGGTCGCTTGCCAATAACATTATTGAACATTCTCAGGTATATCACATCGGCTGCACTCTTAGGTGGGGATGAAACTTAGTGACGGTCTTAACTTTCGAATTTAATACCGACACTAACTAATACAAACGGGAGGGTAGTTGATTAATTAATTTCTACGGGTAACCTCATTAGAATACTTTATTTAAGTGAGTGTCGTTGCGGCTGTCCTGCCAGTCTTGAATACATATTTCAGTGATTAACAGTGTCATCGTGCTACTAAAATGGCTTCATACCAGTCGGGTAAAATATAATTATTTATTTATATTAACATATAATAAATCCACGTAGGTTTTTTTTACAAACAACTCGCGTACTTAAAATATATCAAGTGTCATGAAGGATATTGCAAACGACACAAATAACGCCCGTTTGTGGATCATTTAAGATTTTATACCAATTAACAACACTGAGCGCAGTTGGAAACGGTGAGGTAAGTTTGGTATATCTCACAATTCTTCGGAAGCCCAGATAAACTTAAAGATGGCGACGCAACCTTCAGTATCAACAATCTTCGGGAGTCCGTTAGTTTTTCTTCTTCACCAACAAGAACAGTAATAACTACTGTATCGATACGTTGTCGTTTCTAAGCAAACCTCGGCATACTTGAGAACTCTTCGCCATTTCTAAGCACAACTCAACAATTATTATTAGCCAGCGCTTGCACGCATATATACCGAAGGTTCCGTAGCCACACCATCCGTGTAGTGATACTTATATAATTATTTAGTAGTTCCGTGGTGATTTATGAGTTTCCTCATCTTCGACTTGACCGACCTGTCGGTGTAGTGGCTTTCCTGGCTTGGATTTCGACTGACAACAGATATTGTATGGTGAGCATGGTGATTTGTTTTGTGTCTGGGTGTACTTTATCAATGATATACGTGTATTTAGAAATATATCATTGTTCATCAGCAGTCTGATTACCGTAGCCCAAGTTCTGCCTAGTTTGAGATGTGACGTCCATTTGTGACAGATGTTGAAAGCATATTTTTATAAAAATATATTCAAGTATGTTTAGCAGAAGTCTGGTTACCGTAGTACAGATGTCTTAAGTTATTATCTAGTTGTACCCTCCTGCCACGCTTCGTTGTCACCCATTATACTTGCATTTATAACTAATGAAGACCAAAACTGACGCGAAAAACAGACAAAGAAAATAAGTACATAACAACTCCCTTCACATATTGTCAAAATTTGATCTAAATTAGTACAGCACTTTTTCAGTTGTAGTACACAAACCACCTTCGCATTTTTATATAATAGATTGGTTTTTCCTGCGGTTCGACCCGTGTGTATGTCGGTTACCGTCGTAAATAGTAGCCTACGTGTTACTCTTATTTATAAGCTATATTACTAGAAAGATTTATAATCCGTTTAGTAGTTTTTATGAGAAACAGTAACAATTTTATTCACATTTAAATATGGGGAATCGCAGGTAGGTAAAAATATCTTAGATGTTTACAACGAACACAAAATAACTTTGTAAAGGTTTTTTTTACTACGATTATCGTACTTCTAGCAAAAAATATATGAGGAATCCAAAACAAATATACAAAATAATCAACAAAAATATACATATAAGTTTATCTTTTACAACAAACTGTGCTCGGCAAAATATGCAACTGAGAAACGCAAGCCATCTGGTAACTAGTCCATCTAGAACGAACTATGGTATAAATAATATTGAATTTCAAAAAGTCAAGATATGCAATAAAGTATCTTTAATTATAAAAAAAATGCTGCAATAGTAAGTTTAGAAAATTGTTGAAAGATCACATAATAGCTATCTGTTAATTGGTACATTTTACTGTTTTTAAGACATTTACCATAAAACAAGGAAAACGAAAACATAAAAAAGATATATCTGTATATTTGTACCTATACTAACAGAAAGTTGAATTAGAAAATAAAAAAAAAAAAACAAAAATGTAATGCAAACATAGTAATAAAAAATGAGAGTATGTGTACATTCGTATGGTAAGCCATACGAGTGTCGCATTTAGTTAAACAATTATCGTACAGCTTTGGTTCAGTTGTATGGGTCTCGCGTTTACGCTTTGTTCGAGTAAGTTCATAATTTTGTTTAAATTTAAGGGGGGGCCACGAATTAGTTAACATTTGAAAAAAATATAAAAAGAACCATTTGATATAGTATAAAAATTGTTTATTTATAAGAAATTTAATTAAATGGAATTTATTTTTATAAAACTTACATGATCTAAATGACCACCGTTTCGACGTTTGCACTCTTCTAAACAAGCACCGAAATTTTCGAATACTCGTCGGCAGAGAGACCGTGAGATCGCCAATATTTCTTTGCTGATTTCATCTTTTAGTTGACGTAATGTATTTAGTTTGTTTATATAGATACGATTCTTCAAATAATCCCATTAAAAGAAGTCTGCTGGAGATAGATCTGAACTCTGTTGGCCCCTTGCGAGCTAACGCTCTAGTTTCAGGTAGGGGTGGAACTGCTTTGCCTTTCACCTTCGTTGGTGCCCCAGGTGGCACTTTGTTTGGTGATATGGTGGGTGATATTTTTGGCGCTTTCTCGCCAGTTTCCCACTCGCCAATGCTGCGTCTCGCACTCGATATCTGTGTGGTTAAGGACGAAGAACCTGCTCCGTCATTCGGTTGGCCATCGGTTTTTGGAGATACGCCCATAGCCTTCTTTGTTGGAGTCCTCATTGCGAGCATTTTCGTCGAAGTCCCGGTATTTAAAGCCCAGTGTGTTGTAAAGGACACACGTGTAGGGATACTAGTATTTAAAGGGGGACTTTAGGAATAACCTATTTGCTACTTGTTTCAGGTGCACCAGGCGACGTGGACTCTACACACGTCATGCGGCAAGTGCGATTCAGGAAATACAGTGCACAGCGTAAGTTAAATTAGTCAAATATTTTAAACGAAATAATAATCAATAATATTTTCACTCAACAAAATTATGGCGCATCGTGCTCTCGAGTAGGCATAACTCGGTGTCGGGCTTATTTTTCGAGTTTCTATGTGCCGGATTTTAACAAATGAGGATATCGACGATTCCTCTTTAAATATGTTCAAATTTCGAACTTAGGCGGGGGGTTGACGGAATATATGTGAAATAACTTGAAAAATGACTTTTGTTTATTTGCACAATTACAAAGAAAATGAAAAATTTTGTGAAAACTAAATTATTAAACACCAAAAGCGATACGTGAACGTCTAGTTAACTCGCTTGCCAAAACTGTGAGACTAAAATGAACGGAATAGGTTGAGAAACGAGGGAGATACGTGAAGAATATTCATATACACTTACAAAATTTTCACCTAGACAATATACAAGTTTAGAGTTTTTACACTGAAAATCTTAGATGCTCAAAACAGTGTATAAAAGCGACCGTTGTTGTTAAAAAACATAGTTCTCACTGTTCCACATCGATTTGAGGCAAAAGGCGTTAGTTCGATTTTCAACAATAGTTACTCTGGATCGTGCCCTCCAGTAGGCATAAAAACCACCAGTTTCGGGCTTATTTTTCGAGTTTTTGTGCGACGGATTTTGACAAATGAGGTGTCGCCAGACGCGTCTCGACGAGTTCTATCTAAATATGTAACAATATTGAACGTAGGCGGGGACGTTGACGAAACATACGCGAAAGAAGTTGAAAAATGACCCTTTTTTATGCACTATTACGAGTATAATGCAAAATTTTAGTAAATCTACAATACAAAACACCAAACACTATATGTCATCACGTAGGTGACTCTCTTGCCGAAACTGTAAGACTAAAACAAACCGGAGACGTTGAGAAACGAGGGAGATATGTGAGTTATAATCATCATTTTTACTTTGACAATACATACAAGTTTAGAGTTTTTACACTGAAAATTCTACATGCTCAAAACTGTAATGGTTTTATGGAGGGTAGTTTTATTTTTCTTAAATGGCAACACTACTCGACCCCGTCACCTTTTATGAGAACTGCCAGTGAAAGGAGTGAGAGTGGTGGGGTTGAAATAGCATTTTTGATTATTGAGTAAGGAGCTGGGGCATTGGTTCGATAACCATCGAGGTGGGAAGACGTCTAGTGGAAACTGTGCTAGTTGGCTGATAACAGTGTTAAAAGTGAAATAAAAGTATTTACTGTGCTGTGAATTGAAGTTTTATTATAAAACAGTATACAAAAGCGACCGTTGTTGTTAAAAAACATAGATCTCACTGTTCCACATCGATTTGAGGCGAAAGGCGTTAGTTCGATTTTCAACAATAATTACTCTGGATGGTGCTCACGAGTAGGCATAAAAACCAGTGTCGGGTTTATTTTTCGAGTTTCTATGTTACGGATTTTAAAAAGTGAGGTGTCGCCAGACGCGTCTCGACGAGTTCTATCTAAATATGTAACAATATTGAACATAGGCGGGGACATTGACGAAATATACGCGAAAGAAGTTGAAAAATGACCCTTTTTTATGCACAATTACGAATATAATGTAAAAGTTTAGTAAATCTACAATACGAAACACGAATCACTATATGTCACCACATAGGTGACTCTCTTTCCGAAACTGTAAAACCAAAACGAATGGGATACGTTGAGAAACGCGGAAGATAGGTGAATTAAAATGAAAAAAAAACCTGAAATTCAATGTGATCGTTTCCAGGACATTGAGACCTGCGTGCTGAGTGGGGATCGAGAGTGTCGTTACAGCGAAGGAGAGACTCACAAAGGTATCGGTGACCATCGTCGACTAACGCTATTCTTCTGTGGACACGAGCCTCAATGCACGTGAGTATTGTGAAAACTTTTTTCAAATGTAATTCATTCAGCAAACACCAATAAAGCAGTGATTGTATTCAGCTATCGTCGCTTGAAATTAAAACTTAAATAATTCACTGCAAGGGTGACGTAGGTAGTTTTCTAAGTGCATCTCGATGAGCCCTATCTAAATATGTGACAATATTGAACGAAGGCGGAGACATTGACGAAATATACGCGAAAGAAGTTGAAAAATGACCCTTTTTTTATGCCCAATTACAAATATAATGTAAAATTTTAGTAAATCTGCGCTACGAAACACCAAACACTATATGTCATCACGTAGGTGACTCTCTTGCCGAAACTGTAAGACTAAAACGAACCGGATACGTTGAGAAACGAGGGAGATACGTGAGTTATAATCATCATTTTTACTTTGACAATACACACAAGTTTAGAGTTTTTACACTGAAAATCTTAGATGCTCAAAACAGTGTATAAAAGCGACCGTTGTTGTTAAAAAACATAGTTCTCACTGTTCCACATCGATTTGAGGCGAAAGGCGTTAGTTCGATTTTCAACAATAGTTACTCTGGATCGTGCCCTCCAGTAGGCATAAAAACCACCAGTTTCGGGCTTATTTTTCGAGTTTCTATGTTACGGATTTTAACAAATGAGGTGTCGCCAGACGCGTCTCAACAAGTTCTATCTAAATATGTATTAACATTGAACGTAAGCGGGGACGTTGACGAAATATACGCGAAGGAAGTTGAAAAATGACCCTTTTTTTATGCACTATTACGAATATAATGAAAAATTTTAGTAAATCTACAATACAAAACACCAAACACTATATGTCATCACGTAGGTGGCTCTCTTGCCGAAACTGTAAGACTAAAACGAACCGGAGACGTTGAGAAACGAGGGAGATATGTGAAGTTATATTCATGTAAACTAACAACATTTTCATTTTGAAAACATACAAGTTTAGAGTTTTTACACTGAAAATTCTACATGCTCAAAACTGTAATGGGTTTATGGAGGGTAGTTTTATTTTTCTTAAATGGCAACACTACTCGACCCCGTCACCTTTTATGACAACTGCCAGTGAAAGGAGTGAGAGTGGTGGGGTTGAAATAGCATTTTTGATTATTGAGTAAGGAGCTGGGGCATTGGTTCGATAACCATCGAGGTGGGAAGACGTCTAGTGGAAACTGTGCTAGTTGGCTGATAACAGTGTTAAAAGTGAAATAAAAGTATTTACTGTGCTGTGAATTGAAGTTTTATTATAAAACAGTATACAAAAGCGACCGTTGTTGTTAAAAAACATAGATCTCACTGTTCCACATCGATTTGAGGCGAAAGGCGTTAGTTCGATTTTCAACAATAATTACTCTGGATGGTGCTCACGAGTAGGCATAAAAACCAGTGTCGGGTTTATTTTTCGAGTTTCTATGTTACGGATTTTAAAAAGTGAGGTGTCGCCAGACGCGTCTCGACGAGTTCTATCTAAATATGTAACAATATTGAACATAGGCGGGGACATTGACGAAATATACGCGAAAGAAGTTGAAAAATGACCCTTTTTTGAAGCACTAATACGAATATAATGAAAAATTTTAGTAAATCTACAATACAAAACACCAAACACTATATGTCATCACGTAGGTGACTCTCTTGCCGAAACTGTAAGACTAAAACGAACCGGATACGTTGAGAAACGAGGGAGATATGTGAGTTATAATCATCATTTTTACTTTGACAATACACACAAGTTTAGAGTTTTTTCACTGAAAATCTTACATGCTCAAAACAGTGTATAAAAGCGACCGTTGTTGTTAAAAAACATAGTTCTCACTGTTTCACATCGATTTGAGGCGAAAGGCGTTAGTTCGATTTTCAACAATAGTTACTCTGGATCGTGCCCTCGAGTAGGCATAAAAACCACCAGTTTCGGGCTTATTTTTCGAGTTTCTATGTTACGGATTTTAACAAATGAGGTGTCGCCAGACGCGTCTCAACAAGTTCTATCTAAATATGTATTAACATTGAACGTAAGCGGGGATGTTGACGAAATATACGCGAAGGAAGTTGAAAAATGACCCTTTTTTTATGCACTATTACGAATATAATGAAAAATTTTAGTAAATCTACAATACAAAACACCAAACACTATATGTCATCACGTAGGTGGCTCTCTTGCCGAAACTGTAAGACTAAAACGAACCGGAGACGTTGAGAAACGAGGGAGATATGTGAAGTTATATTCATGTAAACTAACAACATTTTCATTTTGAAAACATACAAGTTTAGAGTTTTTACACTGAAAATTCTACATGCTCAAAACTGTAATGGGTTTATGGAGGGTAGTTTTATTTTTCTTAAATGGCAACACTACTCGACCCCGTCACCTTTTATGACAACTGCCAGTGAAAGGAGTGAGAGTGGTGGGGTTGAAATAGCATTTTTGATTATTGAGTAAGGAGCTGGGGCATTGGTTCGATAACCATCGAGGTGGGAAGACGTCTAGTGGAAACTGTGCTAGTTGGCTGATAACAGTGTTATAAGTGAAATAAAAGTATTTACTGTGCTGTGAATTGAAGTTTTATTATAAAACAGTATACAAAAGCGACCGTTGTTGTTAAAAAACATAGATCTCACTGTTCCACATCGATTTGAGGCGAAAGGCGTTAGTTCGATTTTCAACAATAATTACTCTGGATGGTGCTCACGAGTAGGCATAAAAACCAGTGTCGGGTTTATTTTTCGAGTTTCTATGTTACGGATTTTAAAAAGTGAGGTGTCGCCAGACGCGTCTCGACGAGTTCTATCTAAATATGTAACAATATTGAACATAGGCGGGGACATTGACGAAATATACGCGAAAGAAGTTGAAAAATGACCCTTTTTTATGCACAATTACGAATATAATGTAAAAGTTTAGTAAATCTACAATACGAAACACGAATCACTATATGTCACCACATAGGTGACTCTCTTTCCGAAACTGTAAAACCAAAACGAATGGGATACGTTGAGAAACGCGGAAGATAGGTGAATTAAAATGAAAAAAAACCTGAAATTCAATGTGATCGCTTCCAGGACATTGAGACCTGCGTGCTGAGTGGGGATCGAGAGTGTCGTTACAGCGAAGGAGAGACTCACAAAGGTATCGGTGACCATCGTCGACTAACGCTATTCTTCTGTGGACACGAGCCTCAATGCACGTGAGTATTGAGAAAACTTTTTTCAAATGTAATTCATTCAGCAAACACCAATAAAGCAGTGATTGTATTCAGCTATCGTCGCTTGAAATTAAAACTTAAATAATTCACTGCAAGGGTGACGTAGGTAGTTTTCTAAGTGCATCTCGATGAGCCCTATCTAAATATGTGACAATATTGAACGAAGGCGGAGACATTGACGAAATATACGCGAAAGAAGTTGAAAAATGACCCTTTTTTTAAGCACTATTACGAATATAATGAAAAATTTTAGTAAATCTACAATACAAAACACCAAACACTAAATGTTATCACGTAGGTGACTCTCTTGCCGAAACTGTAAGACTAAAACGAACCGTATACGTTGAGAAACGAGGGAGATATGTGAGTTATAATCATTTTTACTTTGACAATACACACAAGTTTAGAGTTTTTACACTGAAAATCTTACATGCTCAAAACAGTGTATAAAAGCGACCGTTGTTGTTAAAAAACATAGTTCTCACTGTTCCACATCGATTTGAGGCGAAAGGCGTTAGTTCGATTTTCAACAATAGTTACTCTGGATCGTGCCCTCGAGTAGGCATAAAAACCACCAGTTTCGGGCTTATTTGTCGAGTTTCTATGTGACGGATTTTAACAAATGAGGTGTCGCCAGACGCGTCTCGATGAGTTCTATCTAAATATGTAACAATATTGAACAAAGGCGGGTATATTGACGAAATATACGCGAAAGAAGTTGAAAAATGACCCTTTTTTATGCACAACATAATCGGAGGCTGTGTCTACGATTTCTATGTCATACTAGTTCTCGCTTGTTTTCCTCTCGCACTTTTATTCCGCATACGAATCTTTCTTACGTTCATCATCTTTCAGTCTTTTTTAAGGGTGGGATGCCCTTCTATCTGCTATCTATCTATTCTATGTTATGTGTCTTTTAGGCTCAGGGTTAATAACTATAAGGCGCTTTATTTATTTTGATAAAACAACTTGCTTATTTCTATACAGTACATTATTGAACTTATATATTAGTCATTTACTTACATTTACTTATTAGGTATAGGTGTAACTTATATTTAAAATTATGACGTTCTATTTCTACGTTTTTCAATACAGATATTTACATTTGTTCTATTTTCTTACTTGCTAAATCCACAATTCTTATCGGATTTCCACGGGGTTTTCACTGTTGCACAGAACACGCGATCCCGAGTGTTTCGGTGTGTAGATTTCACTTCCTACACCCTTGGATTAGGGATTTGCGACCACCCCCCTTTTTTTTAAAAATGTTTGTAACTTTTCCAATTTTCACGCAAAAATTACGGGAGAGGTCTCAAAAGATAGACCTCGCCGAGACGCTCCCCACGACAATTTAAAAAAGATAGGTTATCGATCTTGTTTAAAAAATAAACAAGATGTAAACAAACTTTAATTTGGGATTTTTTTATTGTTGTGAAAAACCACTTATTTTTAGCCAGATTTTCACGTGGTTTTCACCGTTGTGTTAGTCACTCTGTCACGAATCGTTTGGTATGTCACTTGACCTTCTAGGACCTCAGGATAAGGTACCCGTGGCCACACCCGATTTCGGAAAAAGTTCCACAACCTCCACAATTTCCACGGGAAAATTATGGGAGAGGTCTCAAAAGATAGACTTCGCCCAGACGCACCTTTCCACAATTGAAAATCTATAGGTTATCGATCTACTTCCGGCGGTAATCACGTTATAACACAAATTCGTTGACGGAAAAACGGTTTTTGTTGTGAAAAATAGGGTAATTTTCGTCCGATTTTCACGCGGTTTTCACAGTTGCGTAGGTCTCACTTTTACGAATCTTTTAATGTATAGCACTCTATGGTTTGAGAAACTTTTACCACCGACTTGATTTTTGAGGTACGGAGCGACTCAAAAGTGCTGTTTACGCAGCGGCGAGGGGCGCGGTACTGGTTAGGTTAGGTTTTTTTTTTTTTTTTTTTTTTGTAAGCAGGCACCCGCCATCGCAGGGTGTTGCTGCCTGGTCCTAGGTCCTCCAACATAATTGGAGCCTGTTTCCACCAGATACTGTTTATTCATCTCGCTCTTATACGTCTCTCAACATCACCAAATCACTACACTACTGTCTAATCTAGAGTACGATTTTGTGCACACAGACTATATATTTAATTATTTAAGGTGATATTATATATACAATATACATAAGCCTTAGTCTACTTATTTTCTAAAACATCACTTATTTCTTAACAATAGTACTACGAACTATGATATAATTATAACTTAAACTACCGCTTACACACTACACTAGTCAATGTACTTATTCTAAATCTTATTTTATGCTGTACGATGATATAACTTAGTATATTGTGACAGCATATTTACTATAGCTTAGTTTTATTTCTTTTTATAACTATGTTAGCAATTTTGACGCAGTAGTCTAGCAACGTGCCCCTATCTTTGCCCAGCATAATACTCGCTACGTTCGTGGCTTCTATTTTTCGCCCTAATCGGTGTTCAACCTCGTGCCGTTCCCGCATGTGTACCGGGCACTCAAACAAAACATGTTGCACTGTTTCACAAACTTCTGGGTCACAGACGCACGCCGGGCTCTCCTTGCATCGGAAGCGGTTCAGATACTCAGAGAACCCGCCGTGCCCCGTCATGACCTGGGTCTTAACACTAGTGGCCTCGAAATTTCGGACCACTTTATACGCTTGTCTAGCGTTAGGCAAGAACAATTTAGTTACTGATGCTGTTTGTTCCGTTTGATACCTCTCGTTCCATTCGTCAAGGGTCGCACTTCGAATGCTACCCTTGACAAATGAAACGGGGCATAGATCGTAATCAGGTTTGCGTTTCGAACCCACAGCCGCCGACTTTGCCAGCTCGTCCGCCCTCTCATTTCCCATCAATCCTACATGTGCTTTGATCCAGAACAGAGTCACAGCTTTGTTCTGGAGAGACGCCGTTTTCAGATGGTCTCTAGCTCTTACCGCTAGCGGATGTAAAGAACGGGGGTTTTGAAAGGTTTGAAGAGCGGCCATTGAGTCGCTATAAACCCCAAAAGCAGTGCCATCGCGTATGGTTATTTCCTTTGTAGCCCTATTTAGTGCCAATAATTCAGCCTGATACACTGTGCAGTAGCTTGGTAGAGCAAGCTTGATGGTGTTTGTTTCAGTCTCCCCTCTCCATACTGTCAAGGCGGCTCCGACCTTACCCGCTATTTTGCTGCCATCAGTAAAAATTTTAATTTCCGCGTTTCCACTCTGTAAGTATTGCTCTTGGTTAACAATGTGTTTTATATCTAGGGTGATATGGTCAGCAGGGTGAGGAGCGTCAACGCTCCGTGTCATGTGCTCCATGTCCCTATCCTTTAATGCTTCCCAGGCTATTCCCCTCTTAGTTTCGTATAACGAGGCGACCTCACGCACTCGGAGGTCGAGGGGGAGAATCCCCGCCAACACCAGTGCTGAGTTTAAGGAGACTGTGCGATAGGCTCGACATAGTCTTTGGGCTATTCCACGTTGTAGCATGTTAAGCTGCTTCCTGACTCCTAATTTGTTTGCGGCCGATGACCAGGCGCTGGCCCCATAGAGGACAATGGGCTCCATAGTTGCCATGTATATTGTACGGATGACTTCTGGATGCAGTCCCCAACTGGTTCTGGCTGCTCTGGTCAGTTGCCTGTAAACTCCTATCGCTTTTTTACAGGCGTAGGTGATATGGCTATTAAAGGTCAGCTTCTCGTCAATTATGACCCCCAGCAGTTTCATTTCCTTGGTCGCCCCAATGTCGACACCGCCCATGCTCAGTCGTGGGATGTCGTATCGCAACTTATTCGTTATAGTCATCGCCATAGTCTTGTGCGGTGCGAATTTTAATTTGTTAGCGACTCCCCACTCCTGAACATGCCCAAGGGCCGCATTGGCGCGTCCTTGGATTTCACCTGCGGTTTCTCCGTGGAATATGAGCACAATGTCATCTGCAAAGGCCTGGCAGTAGTCTCCCCTGGTTTCCAAGCTCTTCAGAAGTGGATCCAGTAAAAGATTTCACAGGATAGGACCCCCTATTGAACCCTGTACACAACCTTTATTAGTCTCTCTTTTAATTTCCTCTCCGGCGTATCGGACTCTGACACTTCTATGTTTCAGATAGCTGTCCACCAACAGCCGAAGGTTTATAGGGCATTTCTCTTCGGCCAGTCGTACTCTGATGGCTGGCCACCATGCACCGTCGAAAGCTCCCTCTATGTCCAGTGATACGACTGTTACGATTTGTTTTAAGCGAAGTTTCTTGCGGATGTGCTGCATTAAATCATAGAGGGAGTCTTCGGTGCTTTTTTGGGGCATAAAGCCGTATTGCAGAGTGCTCATTCTGGGTAATAGGTAGTGTTTGAGACGTCCGACTAGCATCTTTTCGAAGATTTTGCCAAGTACCGGTAACAATCCTATCGGTCTTAAGGATTTGGGAGTTGTGTAGTCAGTTTTACCGGACTTTCGAAGCACAACTACAGTTGCCTCCTTCCAGGGCCTCGGGAAATGATGCAGAGCCAGGCACTTGTTCAAGAGTCGTAGAAACACTCCAGGATCACTCTCTATAACGTGGCGGCAAATATCCGCGGTAAACCCATCCGCCCCGGGTGCTTTTCGTGGATTGAAGGAATCTACTGACGCCCTAAGTTCAAACAGGGTGAACTCTGGGTCCCAAAACTCACTTTGCTCTCCAGTGTTCACCTCCTTCGCTCTTTTCCTTGTTTGGCGATGATGAGCATTATCCGCGTTTTCCGAGTCTTCAGGATAAAATGTCTCCGCCACGAATCTCGCGGACTCCTCCGCGCCCAGCTCCTCACCATCCCTCCGCAATGGCAAGTCCTCAGCTCTGCGGGTTGTTCGTCCGATCACCCTATAGATGCCGTCCCACACACTCTCCTTATCTTGTTTGCCACAAAATTCCTTCCAGCTGTTAATTTGCGCCTTTTTAGCTGCCATTTCATATTCTTCCTTCTCTTTCAGGTACTCCTCTACTACCTTTCGTCTACGCACCGGGGCAGCGCAACGTATTCTGTTTTTAAGTGTAGCTACCTTCCTCTTCATACTGTCGAGCTGCTCGGACCACCACGGCATGGTAAGTAGATTTTTATTTTTAATTTTGGGTATTGTACTGTTACACGCTATCGTAACCAGGTTCGTGAGTTGATGAATGATTATTTCTAATTGCTCTATGGTTTTGATTTTGTCTATTTCAGTTTCGGTTATTTTATTTTCTATTTTTAATTGGCTCAATTTCGTATGAAATTGAGTCCAATTTGCTTTCTTCGTATTAAATATTCTAGTAGTTCTATTAATGTTATTTTCCTTAAGTTTTTCTAGACTAATTTTGAATGTCAAGCCGTTGTGGTCCGAGCTCGTGAGACCTTCATCCACAGCCCAGCTGTCCACAATATCTAAAATATCGGTAGTACAGATGGTTACGTCCACGTAGCTGGTGAAACGCTGGCCACCCCGCACGGTGTCGAATGTAGGAGTTTCCCCTTTGTTCAGAATATGTAGGTCTAATTCATGCAGCAATCCAGAGAGCTCTTCTCCTCTTCTATCGGTCTTAGGACCTCCCCACCAGCAGCTCTTTGCGTTTGCATCCCCTCCAGCGACCCACCTTTTTCCTAGTTTGGTGTTTATGTTTTTGAGGTGCTCCAAGTACGGCTGTATCGGTTGATCCGGCTCAAAATAGAAAGAGATGAGTGTAACTTCCCAGGTGCCTGTTTGTATACTTAAAACGATAATATTGTTTGTGGTAAGACTCGGATGTTGCTTGACTCTGAGGTTTGGGTCGAAAACTGCTATTGCTGCCTTCACCGTACCCTCCTCACAATTCGTGTTTTGGAATATACGCACTCCCTGGTGACTCCTCATCTCTTTGGCTCCGCCTACATACGGTTCTTGTAGTAGGGCTATTGCAACTTTCCTTTTACTCGCTTCAAGGAGCACCTCATTCGTGGCTAGTTTCTTTCGCTGGAGGTTCGCCTGTATTATACGATAGGTTATTTTATCGTCCGTAACTGTGTTAGCAATATGCTACTGTCGATCGAGCAAGTCGGTCCCATTTTCTCCTTGTAGGACACTCCAGATAGAAGGCGTTATGGTCAGTTCTGTCCATTTGTGCTTTGGTACAGTTTCGGCAGTTCGGTGTCTCACCCGCAAGCCGCTCTGTGCAGTCCTGGTTTAGGTGTGGACCACCACAGTGACTGCACAAATCAGCCGGCTCCTTGCAAAAATGCTTACCATGTCCATAGCCTAAGCAGCGGGTGCATTGGATTAGTGGGGATTGGTCCTCCACTCGGATTCGCTGCAGGTCTATGTGCAACGATCCAGCTTTTAGAGTCCTCCCCCAGATGGTAGGCGAAACACTGAGTACTATATGACAGGTATGAGGATTCCTAGCTCTCTTTCTGTACTTCACTGTGATTCTGTCCTCCTCTTGCTGAAGGCCGAGAAAGATTCCCTCGTTCTGATTTCGGTAAGCCTTAATCAGGTCTTCGTCCGTGTTCAGCGACAACACGTCTCGGAGTATTAGTAAAGGGTCTCTGTTTTTGACTTCCTCGACCACGAGTTGGACGCCATCTCGTTCTAATCTTCCTCGTGCTTTGTTTCTTTCCTCCTTGGAGCTAAATCCTAAAATCACCTTCCTATCCTTAGCCTTTCTGACCCTTTCCACTTTTACCCAACCTTCTTTTGCGTCTACAGCTTGCCGGATTTTGTTTAGGACCTCCTCCCCAGTGTCTGTCTCTACTTTTGAGGTGACAATTACGGAATGTGTGGTACCCTTCGTCGGTGTTTTCAGCTTATTTGCAACACAGCTGGCAGCAGCTTCTGCGTATGAGAGAGGGAAAGGTTTTTCATTATAATCTGTCCTCTGTATTTCTAGTGCTTTTTCCAGGCCTTGCATTTTATCTGCGTGTTCTTGAATAGCTCTTATATTTTCTCTCAACAATGTCCTCAGAGTGTCCTCACCTGTCATTTCCCTATTAGGCTCAACTTGTAATTCTTTTCCTGGTTCCTTCCTCTTATT
Source organism: Hypercompe scribonia (assembly GCA_949316085.1). NCBI lineage: Eukaryota > Metazoa > Arthropoda > Insecta > Lepidoptera > Erebidae > Hypercompe > Hypercompe scribonia. The sequence goes on along the minus strand of OX438976.1, from coordinate 7,969 downwards.
CTCCCCTTCTTTGACCAGTTCATAAAGTCTTTCAATCGCCGCCGTAACGTCCGCTTTTATATCTGCCTTTAAATTTCTAGATTGGCCAAGCAAAATTTTGGCTCTCACCACATTCGCTTTGGCCTCGGCGCTTCTTGAACTGTACTTCATTGGTTGTACTGGCGGCGACTGAGTCTGTCGCTCCGCTGATACTTTGCGGGTTAGTGTTCCGGCCTCAGATGGAGGTGGAACTGCTCTAGGTTTTGACTTCGTTGGGGCACCAAGAGGCATTTTGTTTGGTGACTTGGTGGGTGACGTTTTCGGCGTGGTTTTGCCCGTCTCCCATTCCCAAATGCTACGCCTCACATTTGACGTTTGCGTGGCTAAAGTCGAGGAACCTGCTCCGTCGTTAGGTTGGTTATCGACTTTTGGAGATGCGCCCATGGTCTTCTTTGTTGGAGTCCTCATTCCCAACATTTTCGTGGAATCCCCAGTGCTTTAAGCCTAGTGTGTTGTAAAGGACACACGTGTAGGGACGTAAGTATTTAGTTAGAATTTATTTATAATCTATTATTGTTTGTTTTCGGTTTACCAGGTGAGGTAGACTCTGCGTACGTCGTGCGGCGGGTGCCAGTCAGGATATACAGCGTACAGCGAAATTTAAGTAGTCAAATTAATAAAAGAATAAAATCAAACAATACTTACACTCTATATAGAGCCGTTCGACTATACTCGGCAGTAACGTCAATTTTATAGGAATGTATAATCCCTGTCACAAACTATACAATTACCAAGAACAAATAATGGCTGTTCCAAATAGTTACCCTATATAGAGCTGTTTCACTCTGCTCGGCAGAGCTGTCTATATTTTCTAGGGATGTAAAGTCCCTGTCACATAAATAAAATAACAATAAAATAAAGAATAAAATTAAGACTATATAAATATAAATTACTCTCTATGTAGAGTCTTCAAACTGCCAGGTCATAGTTCTGTAAGCTCCCTTTTCAAGTCACGTCACTTCACCCCTCGATTGCACCACACATAAAATTCAAAAACCGAAAGACTCTACGTAGAGTCTCACTTGTGGCGCCACTGAATAGGTCTCGCCGCGGGCTAGTTCTTTGACACCAAGATTGAGCAAATCGGATCAGAAATGGCTGAGTTATTACAACTCAAAGTTTGCTTCGAAATTACGGTTTCGTAATCTGAAACCGATTTCGACCCCCCTGAAAAATTTGGTTAGGTCAAATTTCTTCAACGCGTCGGGTCAAGCTGCCTAAAAAAATAACATCTGCGGTTTCAGATTACGAATTCAGCCGCAGACTTAGGGTTTACAGCCTCCTGAAGTTTTAGAGAATTTGTGTCAAACAGATTCTCTAGGTCCAGCTTAGGTCTTATTTAATTCTATTTCTAACTAGTAACCCTTATCCTAAAAATTTTTAAAATAGGCACAAACAAAACTTAAGTTATTCAGGCAACAGGGCCTGAATAAATACTGTCTTAAAGTCCACTATCTTATGACTAACCGCTGCTTAGTTTCTAGTAATTACTTATGCACTAACTAAAACCTAAAAATTTAAAATCCTTATATCTTCGTTATTTTAACCCCGATTTTGAACGAAGAAGTTTCAGGTTAATTGTCTTATGCTGATCTTTAATTTAAAATAGTTAGTGTAGGGTTGGGGGTGGAATATTCAACCCTTTACAGCCTTAGTCTTATTTTCACTTTCACTGAATGTATATTGTGCTGTATTTTGAAAGTTTGTGAAGCGATTTGGACAAATTAAATTTTAAAATAATCTGTGGTTTGTACACTTTGAGCGAAAACTTTAAAAAATTAGGGTCGTCGCTTTAAATTAAAAGTTAGGGCTGTTAGAAGTTTGTAACACTTTGCACTTTAACAAAAATAAGACCACTTAACTTTTTTGTGCTCTTGAAGTAGATTCCTTGTCTCCATGTAGTCCTGCACCAGATTCGCCGTTTAATTTTGTCCTGGGAGTTCGGGATCAGGGACCTCGTGGCCACGCGGTTTTCGGAAAAACCGCTGTAGCTTTCCCGAACGTGGCCGGAAAAATATGAGAGGGGTCTCAAAAGGTAGGTACCCCCGAGACGCACCCTCCCACAGTTGAAAAAATAGGGGTCACCGATCTAAAATCCGAGGAATTCACGATTATGTGAAAATTTTTCACTAGATTAACCCAGAAAAAGGGTTAATGTTCTAGGAAAATCCACAGTTTTACTCCGATTTCCACAGGAACTTCACGCCCACATAGAGCTTGCGAAAACAAAACTTTTGATATATCACAATACACTATTATGGAAAATTATACCACGACTTGCAATTTTCGAGCGCGGAGCGACATAGAAACGCTGTTCACGCGGCGGCTTAGCGTGCGGGACTGGGTTAGGTTACCACTGCGACTGCAGTGAGGACTCGGCTCAGCACACGCTGGCGGTTTGTTCCGCCTGGGCGGCGCAGCGTGGGGTCCTCACTGCAGTTATTGGAGGAGATCTCTCGCTACCGGCCGTCATACGCTCCATGGCTGGTAGCGACAGTTGTTTTACCGCGGTCGCAACCTTCTGCGAAGACGTAATTTCGCGGAAGGAGGCGGCGGAGAAGGCCCGGGAGGACAATATCCACTCGGACCCAATTCGCCGCCGGCGAGCCGGGCGGCGGAGGCGCGCATACCAGCGCCTTATGCCGCCTTGAGTGTGGCCGCGGGTGGACGGGACGGGTTTTCCCCTCCATCCGCTATAGTGGCCAGCCGCGAGGAGGCGACGCCCGCGTGTGCCGTACGTCGCCTAAAAGGAGAGATTATCCGCAGATGGTGCCCGCATGAGCGGGCAGGCGCTAGGAGGGATCTGGATGTCGTAATAACAGCTGTTCCCGGATCCCTCCTATGTCAGGCGCAGAGTGGCACACCGTGTGGTTTTAGTCGGTCCGATTCCGACACACCACCCCGCCGTAAACCCCGGTGGGGTGACGGCCCGAGGGGGTTTCCACACGTAAAAAAAAAGGTTAGGTTAGGTTAGGTTAGGTTAGGTTAGGTTTTTTTTTTTTTTTTTTTTTATTCTAGTATCTCCAACATAATCGGAGGCTGTGTCTACGATTTCTCTGTCATACCAGTTCTCGCTTGTTTTCCTCTCGCACTTCTATTCCGCATACGAATCTTTCTTACGTTCATCATCTTTCAATCTTTTTTAAGTGTGGGATGCCCTTCTATCTGCTATCTATCTATTCTATGTTATGTGTCTTTTAGGCTCAGGGTTAATAACTATAAGGCGCTTTATTTATTTTCATAAAACAACTTGCTTATTTCTATACAGTACATTATTTAACTTATATATTAGTCATTTACTTACATTTACATATGAGGTATAGGTGTAACTTATATTTAAAATTATGACGTTCTATTTCTCTATTTCTACGTTTTCCAATACAGATATTTACATTTGTTCTATTTTCTTACTTGCTATTTCTAATTTCTACAATACTTAATATTTATTTACATTACGTTTACGCTCAATTTACGGTTAATTCTAATGTTGCTATTTTACACTTTTGTATATTGTTATGCTTTCTAATAATATTTTCACAATATTATGAAAACATACGCTTTACTTTGTCCTGTTCCTTTTGTTTACCTTTTTTGCTAATTTAATACAGTAACTCATAAATTTTTCGCGATTTCCGCCCGCCATAATTTCGCCCACCACAGAAGGACTGAGACGAGTGTCCAGCGCACTCTGTATCTGAAATCGCTCGCGGTCGTAGACCGGACAACTGAAAAGCACATGTGCGACCGTTTCGGCTTCCGCTGGGTCACACATGCACGAGGAGCTTTCCCTGCATTTGAAACGACACAGGTAATCGGCGAATCCTCCGTGGCCCGTCATAACTTGTGTACTCTCATTACCGATGCTCATTTTTCTGACTATCCTGTAAGCCGACAGTGCATCCGGGAAGAATATCTTCGTGACAGATGCAGTGTCACCGGTTGTATATCGTCTGTTCCACTCGTCAAGCGACTCCACTCTTAGGCTGCGCTTGACGAATGAGACAGGACACCTGTCGTAGTCTGGTGTTCGCTTGGAGTCAATAGCTGCCATCTTCGCCAGTTCGTCCGCCCTCTCATTCCCCTCTAATCCTGCGTGGGCCTTTATCCAGAACAAAGACACAGCTTTGTTCTGGAGAGATACCGATCTTATGTTCTCTCGGGCTTCCACTGCCAGGGGATGGAGGCAGCCGTGGTTTGTCATGGTTAAGAGGGCAGCCATGGAGTCACTGTAGACGCCAAAAGTTTTTGCCTTGTGTCTTCTAATCTCCGACGTTGCTCTACAGATTGCCAACAGTTCGGCTTGGTAATTCGTGCAGTACGCCGGTAGAGCAAGTTTGAGAGCCTTAACTTCGGCCTCGCCCTTCCACAGGGACAATGCAGCTCCGACACGACCCCCGATCCTACTCCCATCTGTAAATATGCGGACCTCGTACCCGCTGTGCGCTCTGACATCGTCCTGGTCCGCCAAACTAGTGATTTGCAGGCCGTCCTGCTCTGCTGGATGAGGAGCCCCGGCAACCAGCGCCCTTCGCTCCACCTCCCTCCCCGCCAGTGCAGGCCAAGGTACCCCTCTCTTGGCCTCGTATAATAAGGCCGCTTCCCGAACCCGGAGATCGAGAAGGAGCAACCCGGCCAGCAACAGCGCCGAGTTTAGCGACACTGTGCGGTAGGCCTTGCACAATCTTTGTGCGACTCCACGCTGGACCGTATCCAGCTGCCTTTTTATTCCCAGCTTACGAGCTGCTGGCGCCCACACACTGGCAGCATAGAGGACTATCGGCTCTATAGTCGCCAGGTATATTGTCCTGATGACCTCAGGGTTGAGGCCCCAACTTGTCTTAGCCGCCCTAGTCAGCTGCTTGTATATCCCGATGGCCTTCCGACACACATGAGACACGTGGGCATTGAAGGTGAGCCCCCTGTCGATTATCACCCCGAGTAACTTCATTTCTTTGGACATGGTTATCTCGATCCCGCTCATCCACAGGCGCGGGGTGTCAAATTTTAGTTTTCTGGTTATGACCATTCCCACGGTCTTATGTGGTGCAAACTTTAACTTGTTTTGTTCACCCCACGCCCCAACCCGCTCGAGAGCGGCATTTGCATGTCCCTCAATTGTCCCCGCCGTATGACCACTAAAGGCCAGGACAACATCGTCCGCGAAAGCTTGGCAGTAGGTACCCCCAGCCTCCAGTTCTTTAAGGAGTGGGTCCAGCAGGAGGTTCCACAAAATTGGACCCGCGATAGACCCCTGGACGCAGCCTTTTTCCGTGGTTTTGATGTGTTCCTCTCCCGCATACCTGACCCTTACCTTTCTATTTTCGAGGTAGCTATCAATCACCCTCCTCAAATTCAGTGGGACTTTCTCTTCAGCCAGTCGGACTCGTATGGCCGGCCACCAGGCGCTGTCGAAGGCTCCCTCTATGTCCAATGATACCAGTGTTACGATCTCCTTTTGGTCTAGTTTGATGTGGATGTATTGCATTAGGTCATAGAGGGAGTCCTCGGCGCTCCTCTGGGGCATGAATCCATACTGGTGAGCGCTCATCTTTGGTGTTAGGTAAAATCTGAGGCGAGCCACCAGCATCTTCTCATAGATCTTGCCAAGTATGGGGAGAAGTCCAATCGGTCGGTACGATTTTGGGCAGGTGTATTTTGCCCTACCAGGCTTTCCGAGCACCACTACCACAGCTTCCTTCCATATCTCGGGGAAATACTGCTCTGTCAGGCACTTGTTGAGCACTGCCAAGAACAGTTCAGGGCAAAGTTTCAGGAATTCGGAGCATATGTCAGCGGTAAGTCCGTCCGCTCCCGGGGCCTTTTTCGGGTTAAAAGACTTATAAGCTCTCTCTAGCTCCGCCATTGTAAACAGTGGGTCGTTAGATTCGTGTTGTGTGAACAGTGGTGACCACTGTTTACCTTTTCTGCCTCTATTCTTCTGTTTTGATGGTGAGAGCTTTCGTTGTGCGTGAGGTCCTCCGGGTAGAAGGTTTCGGCCAGAAGTTTTGCGGAGCCTTTTGCGTCCAAAACCACGCCATCGCTCTCCAGTGGCAGGTCCTCCGCTCTCTTCATCGTTTTTCCTATCACCCTGTATATCCCATCCCAAATACTTTCCCTGTCCTGCTTCGCGCAAAACTCCTTCCAGCTCGTTGTTTGCGCCTTGGCTGCTGCTGTCTCATACTCTTCCTTTTGTTTTAGGTACTCTTCAACGACCCTCGACCTTCGCGTTGGAGCAGCGCATCGTATTCGGCGTTTCCTGGTAGCGACCTTCTTCTTCATCTCGGCCAGCTCCTTGGTCCACCACGGCAAGGTTAGTGTTTGTTTGGATTTCTTGCTAGGTATTGTTGCTTCGCATGTATCTTTTATTACTTTAGTAAGTGTATTTGTAACCATATTTATTTCTCCTGTACCATTTATTTTATTTATGTTTGTTTGGGTAATTTGGTTTAGTGATAAATTTTGCTGAAGTTTCACACGAAACTCAGCCCAATTCGCTTTCTTGGTATTATATTGTCTTGTGGTTCTGTTTACTTGAAATCCCTTTGATTTTTCAAGGTGAATTTTAAAAAGTATGCCGTTGTGGTCGGAGCTGGTCAGACCCTCGTCCACTTTCCAGTCGTCTACCAGGTCCAGCAAGTCTGTTGAACAGGCTGTTACGTCAACGAAACTGCTGAATCGCTGTCCCCCTCTAACCGTATCGAAGGTCGGAATTTCCCCTTTGTTGAGTATATTAAGATTCAGCTCTTCAAGTACTCCGGACATGAAGTCTCCTCTGTGGTCCGTAATAGGACTGCCCCACCATGCACTCTTCGCGTTGGCGTCGCCTCCAACGATCAATCTGCAGAAGCACATTTCTTGTGCTATTCTCGTCAGGTGTTCCAGGTATGGCTCTATGAGACTGTCAGGTTCGAAGTAGAAGGAGACGAGAGCAATCTCCCAGGCATTTGTACGGATCTTCACCACGACGATGTTGTTTGTGCTGAGAGTTGGGTACTGAATGACATTGACCTCATCGTCTAAGACAGCGATCGCCGCCTTCACAGTCCCTTCTCCCGTGCTGGTGTTCTAGAAAATCCGTACGCCCCTGTAGCTCCTCATCTCCCTCGCTCCACCCACATAAGGCTCCTGGAGAAGAGCCACCGCGGCACCAAGTCTCTTGGCCTTTATTAATGCCTCGTTGGTTGCGAGCTTTTTACGTTGGAGGTTTGCCTGTATAAGCGCGTATCGTGTTGGTTTGCCCTGGACGCCCTCAGCAGTACGCCACCGACGATCTCGCCAATGCATCCCATCGTTTCCGGATTGGGCACTCTGCGTCGAAGGCGTTGTGGTCTGCCTTGACGTTCTTTGCCGCAACGCAGTTTCTGTACTGCGGCACGTCACCCGCCAATAGCGCCGGGCATTCCACCCGCATATGTGGGTCCCCGCAGTGGCTGCATAGTGGGACGCTATCCTTGCAATACTTCCTGCTGTGTCCGTATCCCAGGCACGTCGAGCACTGCACCAGCGGCGATTGGTCGTAGACCCGTACTCGCTGGAGGTCTATGTGGACACTTCCGGCTCCGGTCAGACGCTGCCAGACAAGGGGGGACACCTGCATGACAACGTGGCTCATGAGCGGATTTCGAGCCTTTCGTCTGTATTTGACGACTAGATTTTGGTCGTCTGATTTAATGTCTCCCAGCAAGTGGGCATTTTGACTTTTTAATGCCGTCACCACCTCGTCGTCCGCGTTGTACGCCAAGACGTCCCTCAGAATGACGAGAGGATGCCTGTTCTTGACTTCGTCCACTTCGAGATTACCCGCCCTTTGCATTTTGCCTTTTGCTTTGATTAGCTCCTCTCTCGTGTTGAAGCCAATTACGACCTTCTGGTCTCTGGCCTTTCTCAGCCTGTCCACTCTTATATCCAACGGGAAGTCGGTGTACACTGG